>OZ024815.1:115233128-117633128 GCA_964017055.1 Chloromyia formosa
ATACGAGTATAAACGATTCATACCGTTACAGTGGGTATGATTCTTCCCCAGGGGATTGTCGCCTTTCTCGCCGAACTGATTTGAAATAAATGAATAAAATAACGACGAAACGGACGTGAAACTGACAACCTCGTTGCACAGAACATTTATCGCATTTAGGCGAATTTTTACTACACTCAAGTAATTTCCGCTTTAGGAATTAACAAATTCCTTGAATGTTGTGAAAATGTCGTCTAAATGTGATAGAGAGAATTTTCCTATTATCCGCGAAATAGGAATGTTCCGTGCAACGAGGTTGTCAGTATTATGTCCGTCCCCCCGTCACTTTATTAATTTGTATCGAATCAATTCTAGGCCCAGTCGGCTGGTAGCTGAAGCCGGCGAAAAAGGCGACAATTCCCTGGGGAAGGGTTCAGACACACTGCATGTTACTCTGCCCCATTTCATATATGTACGAGTATAAATGAAAAATTAAAGTTGGCAAATTATGAAAACAAAAACTAAACTTACCCCTTCTCATTGTCCACACATTTCTCCGATTTTGGATCACAACTGTGATGCTCATTCTCGCACTCATTTTCCGGCGGACAATGAACATAATTCCATGTAAACGTATCCACTGGATTCACTTCCGTTATATTCTTTCGGCTGGCATAAATTATGTCACACGTTGAAGAGGCCGGATATTCGGAAAAGCTTTCCAACGATCCTTCCGTACAAACGCCATCACCATTACCGCCGTCTCGCGAACACCAACCGCAATGAGCATGCCGCAAACACGATGAACATTGTGTATATGCATGACATGGCTCCGGACAGAGATCAATTTCATCTGAATCCAACACCAATCCACACGTCCCGCCGGCACAATAGAGTGGATGATAATTAGGTGCTATGCAAGCATTCAGCGCAGTCGACCATCGACAATGCTTCGGATTATCGTTGGCCGTCTCGTCATTCAAGCAGCTCGTGCAATTCTGGAAGGTATGACATAGTCCCGGGCATGATGTCAGCACGGTCATTTTATTTGTGTCCACCATATCCTTGTTCATGCACATCGTAATATAGTGTTGAGGCGATAGGGGAGACGAATTCGATTTTGTCCAGACGCAGTCTTTGTTAGAAATGCATTCCTCGCACGAGTGCTGTTCACACGAGGGCAACGGACATTGTGCAAGCGATGTTACAATCATTTCCTTATCACATTGCTTCTCCTCGTACGGCGGACACTCATTTTTAGCCGAAATGCACGAGCCTTTACTGTCGCAAGTAGCACACCATTTGCAAGCTGGCTTGTCCTCATGGTGACTTGGCCAGAAAGACATGCACGCCGTGCACGTATCAAACAGCGTACAATTTCTCTGCGATAACCAGGCGTCGTTGCACTCAACTCCATTATTGAAAATCAGTGTTCCATTCAGTGAATCGCAAACTTCCGATCGACCGCTTGTATAGCATCGCGATGTCGAGTCCTCTATGGATTTCACTGCACAAAAACTGCAACCCATATAGTGCCGACACGAATATTTTCCACTGCTCCACAACTGGCAAAGATCTTCGGGCAATGCGATTTGAATCACCTGACTCTGAGAGCTGCCGTCCCAACCGCCCACTACATAAATAAGTTTCGTGTCATGATCGATAGTCATCGCCTCGGCGTACGAGACACTTGGCAAATTTCCAACGATACTAACATCCTCCGTTAGTCGAATCCACTGATTGCACTCATAGACGTATGCCATTAGGCTATCGGAAGCGTTGTAAGGAACGCTACGTCCGCCGTAAATGATCATGTAATTTTCCGTTGTAACAGCCGAATGGAAGAATCGTTTCCGCGGTAACAATTCTTCGGGTCGATTCAGGTCGCCGAACACCGGCAGTTCTGTCCAAATCATTTTGTGCATTTTCAGGGCGAACAGTTTATTTTGCGGAAAGTCGGATATTCCGCCAAAGATGTAAATTATTTGCGATTGGGCGTGATACACGGCACTGTGTCCAAAAAGGCTGGACGTTGAAACAGTTGGGACGAAGATTTTTGTCCATTCTTTGGTATCCAAATCAAACTCCCAAATATGCAACCTGCGACTGTTCTCCATATCGATTCCACCGATTAGAAGCAACACTTCACTTTCGTCGCGTTTGACCAGCGTCAGTGTGTGTCCCGTCAACGGGGGCGGGTGGGGTTTACTTTCGTCAATTTCGATATCGTCCCAGCGTTGATTTTGTATCGAAAACTCCCAAAAGTCACCCAAAATCATGTTGGGTTGCCCCTTTCCGGTGCTCGTTAGACCGCCATAAATGTAAATGGTTTGTCGTGTAAACGAGATATCGGCCGCATGGAAGTATCGTCCTCTCGGCATCTTGGCTTCTGCGGTGGAATCGACCGTCACTTGCATCCAAGTTCCGTTCTTGGTATCGAACTGACGAATATCATTTAATGGTCCGTTTGACAGCGAGTAACCGCCAAACATCCAAAGTGATCCCCGCTTGTCAGCGTGCAGGGAGTGACCGAAACGGGGAATTGTTTTGCGGAAGTGATCGGAACCGGGGCTTAGCAGAAGTGTATTGAAGAGATCGCGGACTTCCAGCTGATATGGCTTCACCTGAAACAAAACACGATTAAATTGAGTGGAAATTGATAAATTCTGAAACATACCTTCACCGAACAATCATCACCTCCGTAACCGTCCGTGCATACACACCGTCCATACGATCTGTCGCAAGTGCCGCGCTTATCCCAAGCCGAGCAGTTATTCGGACAAATTTCAATTTCGCACTGGGCTCCAACAAATCCCACCGGACACACGCAGTGATCACCCTCGTCGCAAATATGCGGAGCTTGACACGTTCCCGAACTGCAACTTTTCACATGGTAGAGAGCATTAAAACCGAATCCATAACCCTCGACCATTTGTTTGTAATGGACGGTAAGATGTCCGGTCCTGGCCTGAATGGTTTGCGAGAGTGATTCCGGACTACATACAACGGCCAAAAGTTGTGTCTGTTGAGTGTTGCCCGTCAAGTCGGGAAGGCTGTCGTAAATATAGAGGGCGTTCTCGCCGCAGATTATGTTGATGTCGTTCTTCCTTATGTCGATTTGAATGAGCGAGTCTTTCAATGCCGAACCGTTCTTTGAGTGTGGCGTTACGAGCCACAAACACTCTCGAACTTCCGGTCCACCCCATGGATTCTTATAGGACTTGTAGGATCCGATGCCCTGTTCACCAACATGAGTGAGTATTCCTCGCGATTCGCACTGGAAGTAGCACTTTCCACCGTCCTTCGGATCGCCATAATATTCCGGATTGCATGTTGCGCAGTTATCACCGCCTGTGTTGTCTTTGCAGAAACATTTGCCAGTTTGCAGGTCGCATATGCCCAGTTTGTGATCGCCATGGCCATTGCACTGACACGGGTGGCATCCCTCTCCAGACGTCGCATTTCCATAGCTGCCTGGCCGACATCGATCGCAAGTCGGTCCCTCTGTCCAATTTTGACATTCGTCACAGTATCCAACCTGTTTCTCACACGTCGAGTGATTGTTGCAGCCGCAGTTAATAGAGCAGTCCGCTCCTGTCCAGCCCAAATCGCATTTACACACGTACTCCGGCGAGCCCGAACAATTACCGTGGACGCATGTTTCATTACATGTTTTAATACACGAAATAAATCCATCTCCGATGTAGCCCTTCCGACAATGGCAGTTGTACGACCCATGAGTGTTGGTACACTTGGCCTCCTTGTGACAATTGTGCAGTCCGAGGCCACATTCGTCTACATCCGGGCACTGAGCATATGCCCATTCTGCTTCTTCGGGGGTCGTATTCAATGCTGCCGCACAGTCATAGACGGATCGACTGAAGTCTCCTTGCATGCAAATACCATCAATGGGATTGTCACGATCGAAGCACCAGCCACAACTCAATGTCCTTAAACAAGTCGAACAGTTTCGATGTTGCGCACAGGATTTACATTGCTGAATTTTTGGCGGATGAATGAGACTGTCGTCTGTATGAGGATGTGCCAGTGGAACGTTTTGATCCAACCACTCCCGACACAATCCGAATTGATATTCGCTCGTATACACTGCGAAATTGAAACACTGCGACTTGGCCTCGCACCAAACGCAACGACCCTTCTCATCGAGACAGTCCGAGCAGGATTTTCGGTCCATACAAGGGGTTGGGCATGTATCAACAGTACGCACTGCTGTCGGCGATCGTCCTATTCGAGCACAACGAGCATCTTCTGCCCACCACTCACACAGGCCGGTATTAATGCACTGCTCGCACGAAATATAATTTGAACAGTTTCCACACTGGGACGGCTGAATGGTCACATATTTCCAGCCGATTTCATCCGAACAGTCGACAGTCTCATTCGCTGTTCGCGGCAGGCATCGACTATTCAGATCACACCATCCGCACAGCGAGTCACTCAAACATTCCAAACAATTTGTGTATTTCATGCAGGCTCCATCGGAATAAGGCTCCAAATATTCAAAGGTAAATGCTTTCCAGTTGCCATGATGGGAATGGCGCAGCTCCATTTTACTATGCTCGTACTGATGATGAATTCCCGATCCGACTTTTCGTTTCGCCTGGAAATCCACCAGAAATCTTCCAGTTAGACTTGGCCATTCGACAAAGTAGTAGGAGGCTTCCTCAGTGGTTGTATTCAATACAACTTTCGAGGTGTCCAAAGACTGCTCCAAGCCGGTTCGAAATACAGCATACGAATAGCTAGAGCAAACTCGAAGCTTCTCATCCTCCTTGCCAGGCTCCAATCCCTTCGGCGGTCTTACGAAACCGACCAGTCGGGCCATCATCTCGCCATTAAATGCATGTTCTGTGTGCGTGGTTGGCTGTGGCGATATAAAATCCACCATTGTTGCATTGACCAGCGAAACCACGTCCGGCATTGTCCAATTGATTGGATGATGATATTCGATGTATGTCAATCCGGGTCTTCGATCCAATTCCGTACACTGTTGAGGCGCCCGAATCTCGGTCCCTTTCTCGCCCCACCAACCGGGAATTTGTGACGGCGTATCTTCGCCACACACTCCGTAATTATCGTCCTTGTGATGACATCTGGCATTCTGCACGCACCATGTGCACTGATTCAATCCCAACTTGCTCGAAATGGAATGCATTTTCGAAAATATTGAGTAACTAGTACCGTGAACCAGACAACTATGACAATCTCCCAAGGAAGGACAAATGCCAGGACATCGTGTTGTCTGCAAATTAGTTGTACAGTTAGCGCCTATGGTTCTGCCGTAACAACTGCTATCAGCCGAACACCACCCACACTCGGGATCGGACAAACATGCCAAAACCGCCGTGTGGAATCGACAGCTTTGTTCGGGATTGTAAAGTTCCGGGTCGGTGATCCTAAACATCTTCGGCAATTCATACGCAAACAAATCGGCATTTACATTTCCATGATAACCACCAGCTATTAGCAACGTATTATTCATTCGTATCGCGGCAGCATGGGCGAAAACTCCTTGTCGTTTTGGGTATTGATAGCCCGGCGTCGGGCCCAACACGTCCTGGTTAATCCACGTATGACATCCAAGATGATACAAATACATTTGGTTGTCATAGCAAATTTCCTCCTTGTTGTGACGATGCGTGTATCCGCCAAACACAATCATATAGTTACCAGCGATTGACGTTGTATGAAACGCCCGTTCGCGGGGAATGTAGGCATCGCGTAGCGGTGTCCTTGGGTACAGAATCTCTGTCCAATGCCTTGCGTCCAGTTGAAAGGAGAATATTCGATCGGATAGTTTTGAGAAGCGCGCCACACTTGTCATGATTCCACCGTAGACGATCAAGGAGTTGGTGTATCGATAGTAAACCGTTGAATGGGCTACCAATCGGACGTCTAGCGATTTCCCACCGCGCGGATGTACTTCCTCCCATTGTTCTTTGTGCGGTTCGTCGAGTTTTATGCGGAAGATTCTGAAAAACAGAAATGGAAATTAAATCATTATAATTTTGGCTTTACAACATTTTATACAAAATATCGTTATGTGAAATGGTCAGGGAAAAATTAATCCACAGTTCGACGTAACCTAGAGTAGCTACTTCTGAAATTGGCAGTTATTTGTTAGGAACTCGAAATCCATGCCCTTTTTGAGGGCAACTCTTTCAAGTTTCTTTATGTCCTGAAGCTAGTAGGACCACCTGGCTGGGATGTAATGTCACAATTGGTAGGAAACTCATTATTTACACTGACAGTCAGGCTGCAATTCGACCACTTGAATCGGCTCTGTCGACATCGCGGACGGTTATGAACTGTCGCTTCCATGGCAGCCGGTTCTACGCACTGGAGCGACCAGTTCATCAGCAACGGCCAAGGGCTGCCAAACCCCATCAACGCCAGCAGGCGTTGCTATAACAACATGAACTGTCGATCGCTTTTTGATGAGATGGAGCGTTACTTTGAAATCATATTGTACTGGATTCCGAGCCACAGTGCTTATGCTGGTAATTGTGTGGCTGATGTGCTTGCCCGGGTTGGGACGACTTGGACAATTGAGGATGGTAGTTGGGACGTCCGAGTCTTTTTTGACATCTGCAAGCTAATTATCAACTCTAACGTGAAAAATAAAGTGAGCGTTAGATGGACTGAGGACGGTGCGTGTCAAACCATGAAGAGGTCAGGGCCCACAGTGGACCGCGACCGCTCTCCTGCAATATTATCATTGAACAGGAAGCACATTGGTGTAGCGGTGAATGTTATCACTGGGCACTGTCCCATTCGGGAGCACGCTAGAAGACTTCGCCTACCCTACAATGACTTCTATAGAAGCTGCGAGGATGCTGACGAGGAGGAGAGTACCCTTCATTTTCTATGCACCTGTCCTGCCTTGACTGCAAGGAGACGGGCATGCGTCCGCTCAGGTTTTATCGATTAATTGTCAGCTCTGGCTGGTTCAATGAATAGTAATTTCAATGGGATAGGTTTTATCCTGGTAGGTATCACAATGGACCCTTTGGTGACCTATGTGTGCTGTATCATGTACGGCAGCCTTTTAACCTAACCTAATCTAGTAGGGCCATAATTTGCTAGAAGGAAAATAAGTGGAGAAATAACATTTACCATGGCCATGAATGCAATGCACTAAAGAAAATATTATAAATATTATATCTGTTCGTGAATCTAATCGAATTTTCGGGTGCTCAATTAGCACTCCTATTGAAGTTTTTGCAAGTGCAGTCAACGTTATTCAGAAATGAACAGAATTTTGATATTCAGCCTTTGTGCAAAAACAAATATTAACATACAACCATATGAGTCAATATTTTTTCTGTGGAAAATGACGGCCAACTGAGTCGTTATTCCTAATGAACTTATTCTAGCGAATTATTGATCGAAAGCTTCGCGCTAGTTACTAAATTAGCACTTAATTAACACTTTTATTACAAGCTTATTTAGAGGTTGATACATATGTATATGCAGTTAAAGCAAGTGGGGGTGCTAGCGTGACGTCAAGCAATCACCTCCAAATAAAAATTATAGTTTTTGGTAATTCGGGAGAAGCACTTAATTAATATGACGAGCTACGGCGAATATCGAATAGAATAATTAGACGTAAGAAACGTAAATACTTTGACGAGCAGTTGCTGAACATAAACGAAAACTTAGCTAATAGGAACAGACAAGCGTACAAACTAGTAAATACAATTAAGAACGGCTACCAACCCAGGACCAGCCTTTGTAAGGACAAGGATGGAAACATCATCAGCGACACCGATGGTATTAACAAACGATGGGCCTCTTATTTTGAAGAGCTTCTAAACCGACCATCTAACATCCCCACACAGGAAGCTCTCGACGATGGATCTAGGCCCACCCATTCAACCCCCGACAGTAGAGGAAGTTGATCTCGCGTTGCGGTCACTAAAACGAAATAAAGCGCTGGGCGCTGACGAGATTCCAGCTAACTGCTAAAATTTGAACCACCTGCATTGAACCATATTATGGTCTGGTAGTGCTGCTTCTACCGGCAGATCTATGGCAGCACCTGATGAGTAAGGATCTGTCGGTGGTACGAAACCAGAGGCCGAGGGTCCCATTACACCCGGACCTCAATACGAGCGCGAGGGCAAGCGAGCCATCGCCCAACCATTTCATCCTTATCGCCTCATTTTTTTTATTCCCCATTTTCACCTCCCTTGTTTGTGTTGTCTTCCCCAGGCCTATGAATTTTTGTTAATACGTAAAGGACAGGGGCAACGAGCGGCGAAAACCCCGCCCTCGTCTCCCGAACTGAGCTACAGCAAGCAGAGGCCGCTGCTTAGCTCGTTGAGGGGCCTTTTTCTTCGCCAGATGGCACGGCCCGACCTTCACGGTCATTATGCTACCTTAGGCTCCGTCCCTACGGGCATCTTCGGATGCCCGCCAAACCGTCCGTTACAAATTCGGTGGAAGGATGCCATACATCAATTACTCCTGCGAGTATGGGAGGACGAGGAGATCCCAGACGATTGGCGCAGAAGCATCATATGTCCAATTCATAAAAAGGGAGATAAACTGCGGTGTGAGAATTACAGGGGCATCTCACTAGTTTGTACGTCCTATAAAATTTTGACCAAAATTCTGGAAAATAGAATAAAACCGTACGCAGAACGAGTCATTGGCGAATATCAAAGCGGTTTCAGACCTGGTCGCTCCACAACCGATCAACTCTTCTCAGTCAAACTGATACTCCAGAGGTGCTGGGAATACAACGTAAACGTATACCAAATCTTTGTCGACTTCAAGCAGGCATACGACAGTATCGATCGTGGAGTACTGTACAACATCATGCTGCAATTTGGTATACCGGCAAAATTAGTGCGACTGACAAAGATGACGATGACCAACTCCGTCTCACAAGTCAGGATCCAGAATAGACTTACTGATCTATTTGAAACACGCACTGGTTTGAAACAGGGCGATGGACTGGCACCGACGCTCTTCAACCTAGCATTGGAATACGTTATTCGGACCATGAATATGGACAACAGCAAGACGCTACTCATCAAGTCGACACTATTAGCAGCGTACGCCGACGACATCAACATCATGTCCCGAAGATTGGCTGACGCAGAAGAACTTCTGCATACGCTTGATACCGCTGCAAAGGAAGTTGGATTACGTATTAACGAGGGTAAAACTAAAATAATGATGCAATCGGTGACAAGGACACCTGCACAACCGAGCATCCTCAACATCGAGTTCGTGAACAACTTCATTTACCTGGGTTGCAACTTGTCAAGGGACGCCAACGAAACTGACGAAATCAAGCGACGGATACAGTTAGCTAATAAGACTTTTTCTCGGTTCTCCCCATAATGAAATCGAAGCATGTGCACAGAAACACGAAGCTCCGCGTTTACAAAACCACTATACGACCAGTGCTATGCTATGGCTGCAAAGCATGGACCCTAACTCAAGCCTCCGAAAACATGCTAGACACTTTTGAACGTAAGGTTCTACGGCGAATTTTCGGGGCTGTTTGCGATCGAGATGGATGGTGCATCCGGTACAACCATGAGCTGTATGAAATGTACGATGAGCTGCAAGTCTCGAAAATAGTCAAACTACAACAACTTCAATGGGCAGGGCATGTACAAAGAATGGACGATGATCGCATGCCTAAGAGAGTAATGAATGCAGAACGAGTCGACGGAGCGAGACTGCGAGGACGACCGAGATCTCGTTGGGAGAGCTCAGTAGGTGTGGACGTCGCGCAGCTGCTGGGCTTCCAAAATTGGAGGACGCGGCCACGTGACCGAGATAATTGGAAGGCAATGATCCAGGCGGCCAAGGCCCGACGACGGTCTGTCGCGCCACGATGATGATGATGACTTAATTCGGGAATAGAGCGCCAAATTACCATTTAATAAGACTCTTATTATTCGCTTATTTGGAAATGTACGTATATATGCGGATTAATTAAGTTGGGGTGCTAGCGTAACGTCAAGGTAGCACGCCCATAAAAAAATCCCATCCATCCATATAAAACAATCAATTGTGACGATTCGGCTGGAGCATTACATTTGTGACTTGAGCGCCTAATTGGCACATAATTATACGATGTGTCACATCCCTGTTTTTCGTTGTGGGGATGTCAACTTAACGGACGTGAAATATTGTTGTTGCATTATCTGCGACCTACATATAAAAGAACTTTGACATCGCGGTCTGGAACATAAACTGTGGGTAGGTAGGAGATACGTGCTAGCAACATGAATCGTCCGGAACCAGTTAAGACAACTAAGTCGCTTGGCAGTAGTTGACGCGCTTATGCCCACTTGGGGATTAGGACAAATAGTTGTAGTAGTAGTAGTAAGCTATGTTTTCCAGCAAACTAATGACAGTTTTCTTATCGTTAAAATCGTCCTGGAAAGACTAAAGGCCCACTTAGAAAGCACAATTGATGAAGAGCAGGCTGGTTTTCGATCCGGATTCTCCTGTATCGATCACATTAACACCTTGCGAATCACCATCGAGCAATGCACTAAGTACGATTCTCCGCTTCACTTGCTTTTCATCGATTTTGAGAAGGCTTTCGATAGTTTGAACCGGGATTCTTTATGGGCGGCCCTGCGCAGGAGAGGCATCCCTGAGAACCTTGTAGCTATTATTAAGGTAACCTATGACGGCGTGAAATTTCGCATTCTGCATAAAGGTAAGGTGTCGGGGGACTTTGAAATTCGCAGTGGAGTTCGGCAGGGTTGCATCCTCGCACCGATCCTATTCCTCATAGTGATCGGCGATGTGTTGCATGCAGCCTTATCCGGACTAGACAGAGGAATTCAATGGACTTTGACATCTTATCTAAAACATTTTGACTACGCTGACCACATATGCCTCTCTCTCTGGATCCTGTCAACCCCTTGTGGGGGGGGGGGGGGGCATAGAGCATTAACCACGCCGACTTTCCACCTCGTCCTGTTCGTCGCCATCGCCTTCAACTGCCTCCACGATTGCCTATTGACTTACCCTCGACCTCAACTGATCTTCTCCAGGTGTTTCAAGGTTGCCCAACGCGGCGGCTTGCATTGGTTCCCTGTGGGTTCCAATCGAGGGCCTGTTTAGCAATGTTTTCCGGCCCTTTTCAAAGTGTGTGACCTATCCATTGCCACTTTCGCCTTTTTATGGAGGTGTCTATCCTGTCCTGGCCAGTAATGAACAGGAAGTCGTCGTTAGAAATGACCTCCGGCCAGCGTATGTGTAGGATGCGCCGTAGACACTGGTTCACGAAAGTTTGCAATCTACTTGTTATCGCCCTGATCATCTTCCAAGTTGAACAGCCATAAAAAAGCACAGATTTTACATTGGTTTCGAAGATCCTGAGTTTGGTACTTCTGGAGATGTTGTTGTTTTGCCAGAAAAGAGTCAAACTGAAAAAAAGGCTGCTCGAACCTTGTTGATTTCAGACTGTACAGCAGCATCCGCTCCACCATCTGCTGTAACTACGCTTCCGAGGTAGCAAAAAATGTCCACTTTTCCCACCGTCTGCCCCGAAACACAAATTTCGCTCTGTCTTCCTGGATCCAAGCTCAAGTACTTAATATAGTTTTGGCAGAATTGATTTTAAGCCGTCAGTGTAATCCAGGTGCTGAAGGTATTCAAACAGGTTCCATCTGATACCTTTGGTCTGGTGTTCATGAAGCGCACTGCAGAGTACGTCGTTAATGGCAATCAAAAACAATATAGGTGACAAACTGCAGCCTTGTCTCACTCCGCTATGTACCTCGAAGGGATCTGAAAGCTTACTCTTGTGTAAGACGTGACATTGGGCTCCGCTATAGGACTTCTTGATGATGGATATAATTTTATCTGGTATACCTCTCCTATGTAAAGCCTTCCAGATGTATTCCCGGTCAACGCTGTCAAACTTGAGATGTAATAGAGATCTCCACTCTGCGGATTGTTCAATAATACTTCGTAAGGTGTTGATGTGGTCGCTACATGAAAAGCCCTCGCGAAAACCAGCCTGTTCATCGTTCAGTGTGCGGTCAACTGTTTGCTTGATCCGGTTTAAGACTATTTTTGCCATCAGTTTGGAGACTGCGGGGAGGAGGCAAATTCCACGCCAATTATTACAATCCTTCAGGTTACCTTTCTTCGGGATCTTTGTAATGACGCCCTTCTTCCATTCTTTAGGGAGAGTTTCGGTTTCCCAACACTCTTGGATAAGGGGGAGAAAAATATCCGCAGTAGCGTTGATATCCGCTTCAAAGAGTTCCCCTGGAATTCCATCTATCTGCCCGCAAAAGTTTCACCGCACGAAATAAATGAGTCCTTAGCGACGTTCCATCTATCATCAATTGTAGGAGTCTCATAATGTGGTGGTGCATTAGCTCTTTCGTGCAAGGCGGTGGAAAAAGCACGTCTTATAGATGGATCACATATGCCTACTTTACCACAAAATCATAGATCTGTCCGCAATGGCGTTAGATCTCGAGAGGGAGGCAAGCAAGGTTGGGCTAAAGATTAATATCAACAAGACCGAGGTTCTTAGCCCTCACAAAATGAGGTTACGCTGATGTGGGTAAAAGGACACATAGGTACAACAGGAAATGAGGCGGCGGATGCCCTAGCAAACAGGGATCTGCGGCAACTTTCATTGGCCCAGAACCCAGAGTTGATCTGGGGAACGGCATGATTGGAGCGAAGGTTGGGGAGTGGATGGACTCCATGCATCAACAAAAATGGCAGGAGCTAGTCACTTGCAAACAAGCTCGGAATGCAATGACCAGCCCTTTAGGCAGGGAAGCGAGAAAGGTACTCAGTTATAAACGGAGTACTCTAAGCTGGATAACTGCCTTGGTCACAGGGCATGGTAATTTTAAGGCTCATCTGGCCAAGATGAAAATCGGGGAAGATGACGTTTGCAGGCTATGCCTGGAGGAGGCCCAAACGGCAGCACACATCGTGTGCGAATGTCCAGCACTGGCTAGCACGAGGTTGAGGATTACAGGCAAGCACACGATAAGTGTGGAAGCCATGAGTGAACTCAGCCTTAAACAAATGCTAGCAATAACACGGGACTCAGTGATGAAGAAAGAGGTCGACAACTATCAGTCGACATCTGGAAGCCACTGATGACCGGGAGGGGGCGAAAAGGGACCCAAACCAAAATATATAATAATAATACCAGAAAGCTGCAAGTTTTCGTCAATTCATGTTTTCGTCGAATTCTTAAGAACTTTCTGGCCCGAAACAATATCGAATGAAGAGTCAGCGTACGGGGCAGATGCAAACCAAACCAAACAAAAACCAAAGGTCCGTAGCAGCTAAAGTGTTAAGAAATAGACAAATATTTTTTTTGCTTACAATCGCATGAGGAATCGCGCGGAGAAGCTCGTGTCAGCTATTTGCTAGATAGCCTGTATAGTAAACATTTTCTTTTTCTTTTTTAATGTCAAAAACTAAACAGCCAGATACTTCGGAATAATTTGAGGTGAACAAACTCTGCTGCAACCACAAAACCATATGTTAACATTAACAATATGACAAGCCATAAATAAATATTTAAACCAAATACTCTTGTGGCATACTGATACATGGAATTTTCAAGGCTGCGGTGAAATAAACCAAATCTCGTGTGAGAAATTGCAAAAAAGGCATAAAACATTCGATTTACGACCGCATTATTTCTATCTATTTTACATATCATACAAATATCTTAATCCGCATATTTGCTACATTCAAATGCTACACGATATCGTCTTTTATCAAAATTTTATGCAGCCGTTTAAGTTCAATCATTAAAGTTATAGTATTATCTCATTTTGTTGACGTAATATAAACAAATACTCGGTAATTAGAAATAATGGTTCATGACGAATGCATATGCTTGCTTTGAAGTGTGCGACACAGAGTCTTGGCGGTGCAAAATACTTTGCACTTTATGTAAGCACGTCTCGTGTTTAAGAAAAATATTAATTGGCTTATGTGTGGTTGAATTACTTAACGCGACTAGAGTTTATTTACCTATTGGCTTTCATATGTGCGACCTAACATCAATTATAAGTTGTATTTCAGCTTCAGTGAAGAAGATATTGGCATACTATGGAGAATACCTCAGCGCTTCCAATGGAATTTGTGATGTCAATTGGAGATGGAAGTGGACGTGTATTGAAGTCATATTATGTCAATTCAATTATTTATACATGAATTGAATACAAATCATCGTATCATTAGGAACGATTCATTACAATAAATAATTGAAATTTAAAGAATCTAAATGACCGGTCATGCTTCGCTGAATTCGTTTGGTATAATATAATCGGAAAGTTATGGTTGTGTTTTGTGATTTGGGATCCCGGAAAAAAATCTGATAATAATAAACACCAAGAATTTAGCAATATGCATACCAGAACTACAAACGAATGCTAAAATTAAAATTTCTTCATTTACGGCCCCATTCACAGTAAATACCATTTTAACTGCCGTTCTAGAATAGTTCATATATTTGACACGTTGACTGCGGTACTATTTTTCGACGTTTTTCTTTCTGTGTGTTACATGCCTCGGAGGGCATGTGACTAGTTTATTATGTTCGCGGTACATGCCCCCGGGAGCATGTGGGCATTGCAAAACTAAAGGGTCTTCTGTGACCTAAAATTAAATTGCACTCTTAAGCTCTCCACAAACCAGCGCGGTACGCGGTAGCGGTACGGTACAGCGGTACAAATTTACATGGCGGTATATGCGAGCTCTCACGGGGTATACCGCGGCGAAGCACGCGGTATGCTGCTACCGCTGAGTACCGCTGTACCGTACCGCTACCGTGTACCGCGCTGGTTTGTGGAGAGCTTAAGAGTGCAATTTAATTTTAGTTCACAGAAGACCCTTTAGTTCTATCGCGGGGGGCAAAAACTCCTCTTCCATAGTCCTCCGCGTGGGCGCCCCCTGGAAAGGCAGTGGTCACTGACCATTGCCAACCAACGTCAAGCCGCCAGTGATGGCGGTGCGATGATTTGGTTGAGGTACCCCTGTGGTGTGGGGTGTGAAAAAAATACCACGGCCTTTCCCTTTGAGGGCCTGTCGTTAAAACCGACAATCAAAGGACAGGATGTGTATGCCAGCAACTTGCACTATCCGAAATCTTTATATGCTAACGAAACGTCAACTATGCCTCGGATAAGGACTGACTCAACGGTTACGACTTTTAGCTATCGTACAATGACAAAGATTGGATTCTGGAATGTGCGTACTCTCCTGGACAATGGATCAGAAGGTCCCCAGAACGCACGATTTCTTCAATTAGAGAGTGAATTTCTGAGGTACAAATTAAATATCTTAGGAGTTAGTGAGATAAGATGGTGGAACAGCGGAGAATTCATCTCTCCAACGGGCAGCACTGTAATGTTGTACTCCGGTAAAGCTACCGGTAGTCGCCGTGAGTCAGGTGTGGGGCTCCTTTTAACCAGAGCCGCGCGAAACTGTCTCTTTATCCTGGGAACCGGTCTCTGACAGGGTCTTGACCGCCAGGTTCCAGACCAAAATGAGGAACATCTCAATAATACAATGTTATGCCCCTACTGAACCCGACAATGTCTTGGCAAAAGACTCCTTCTACGAAGAACTAAACGCCGTTCAGAGCAGAACACCTAAAAGTGACATTATAATGGTTATGGGTGATTTGAATGCTAAAGTTGGCGCTGATAACTATGGGCTCAGACATGTGATGGAGAGACACGGTCTTGGTGATCGTAATGACAACGGTGAAAGATTTGTAGAGTTCCTGCAACTTTCACAGTCTCTTCATCGGTGGTACTATGTTTGAGCATAAGGACCACCACAAAATCAGTTGGTCCTCTGTTGATCGGCGCAGAACACAAAATCAGATCGACCATTTTGCCATTAGTAAAAGATTCAAGAGTTGCCTCCTGAACGTGCGAAACAAGAAGGGTGCCGATATTGGGATGGGAAGAGACCATTATCTTATGATCGCTAATGTTCGATTGCGTATTGCAGCCGTGCGCCGCCCCAGCGACGAAAGATCCAGGCCCCGCAAATTCAACACCGCTCGACTAAAAAATCCAGCTCTCTTACAACAATATAATGACCATCTTGCGCAAAAAGCGGCTGAGATAACTAGTCACCCAAATAGTGACATAAACGAAAACTGGGATGCCATAAAAAATGCGTACATTGATAGCGCAAATACCATCCTTGGCCCAAACCCGGATTGCCGGAATAAGCCCTGGATGTCCGACGCTTCATGGCAGCGGATTGTTGAAAGAAAGGAGCTGAAAGTTCGTTTGGCTGCAGCATCAGACGACAATCGAAGCAGCATCGAACTCCTTTACCGTCAGAAAGCTCGAGAAGTTCAGCGTAGTGTGCGACGCGATAAAAGAGTTTATGCGAATTCTCTTTTAGCGTCAGCAGAAGAAGCCGCTAGAAGTAACAACTTAAACGCCGTATACGGTGTCATCAAGGAGTTTACAGGTGGTCGTAACTCCTGCCAACATCCAGTGAAAGATAGTGATGGAAAGCTACTTATCTTGGAAGAAGATCAAATGAGGCGGTGGAAAGAACACTTCGCCGCAGTCTTGAACCGTGTAACCTCTGGTGAAGTTCCCCCTAATATAGATAATTTAGCTAACCATCAAAATGTGCGTATACGGTCCACTGCCCCGACTAAAGAGGAAATAGTCACTGCAATTATTGCACTAAAACGAGGAAAGGCCGCCGGACTTGACGGCATCCCTGCCGAACTTTATCAAGCAGCGCCAAGCGTAACTGCCGATTTGCTGCACCCACTTGTTGATAAAGCGTGGAATACAGAGACCTTTCCCACTGAGTGGAAGGAAGGTTTGATCATCAAACTTCCAAAGAAGGGTAGCCTCACAGACTGTAATAATTGGAGAGGCATTTGTGTGCTTCCTGCCGTTGCCAAGATAATAGCTAAAATCGTCCTGGAAAGACTAAAGGCCCACTTAGAAAGCACAATTGATGAAGAGCAGGCTGGTTTTCGATCCGGATTCTCCTGTGTCGATCACATTAACACCTTGCGAATCATCATCGAGCAATGCGCTGAATACGATTCTCCGCTTCACTTGCTTTTCATCGATTTCGAAAAGGCTTTCGATAGTGTGAACCGGGATTCTATATGGGCGGCCTTGCGCAGGAGAGGCATCCCTGAGAAGCTTGTGACTATTATTAAGGCAACCTATGACGGCGCGAAATGTCGCGTTCTGCATAAAGGTAAGGTGTCGGGGGACTTTGAGATTCGCAGTGGAGTTCGGCAGGGGTGCATCCTCTCACCGATCCTATTCCTCATTGTGATCGGCGATGTGTTGCATGCAGCCCTATCCGGACTCGACAGAGGAATTCAATGGACTTTGACATCTTATCTACAACATCTTGACTACGCTGACGACATATGCCTACTCTCCCACAAAATCATGGATCTGTCCGCAATGGCGTTAGATCTCGAGAGGGAGGCAAGCAAGGTTGGGCTAAAGATTAATACCAACAAGACCAAGGTTCTCAGCCCGCCGTTGCAAAAAAGAAATCCGACACCTATTGCCATCAATATTAATGGGCAGCCTGTGGAGAAGCTGGACAACTTCGTCTACCTGGGTAGTATTGTTGCCGAAAATGGTGGTACGGAGCAGGACATCGCTCGTCGTATCAAGCAGGCTAAACGCGCATACGGCATGCTGTCCAAAATCTGGCAGGGCAGTTATCTCAGCATCAAGACCAAGCTGGGCCTGTTTCGCTCCCTGGTACTATCAGTGCTTTTGTATGGGAGCAGTACATGGAAAGTTTCCGTAGGAGTTACTAGAAAGCTGCAAGTTTTTGTCAACTCATGTCTTCGTCGAATTTTAAGAATTTTCTGGCCCGAAACAATATCAAATGAAGAGCTAAGTCGGCGTACGGGTCAGATGCCAATCGACGAATTGATACGCAGGCGAAAATGGCAGTGGATAGGTCACACATTGCGGAAGAGTGATAACTGCATTGCTTTGCACGCCATGAAATGGAACCCCATTTCCAACCAAGGCCGACCAAGAGGGGGTCCTCGAATCACATGGCGTCGATCTGTGGCAAAGGAGTGTCAGGTACTGGGTAAGTCTTTTGGGGAGTTGCGCCCCATTGCCCAGAACAGAGTACGATGGCGCGCAGGAGTAGTTGACGCGCTATGCCCCGCTAGGGGTTAAGGCAAAGTAGTATCAATAGTGCCGGCAGCGATACAAAAGTTCAGTACCGCAGCTTTACCGCGGTACACAAAAGTGTATCGCTGCAATACCCCAGCTTCGCCGCGGTATACCGCGTGTGCAGTGAGAGCTCATATACCGCCATGTAAATTTGTACCGCTGTACCGTACCGCGCTGGTTTGTGGAGAGCTTTATACTGGCATGAAAAACCAGTGCCATAGATAATGATCTGTTTGCTATTCGGGCCGCACGCAGTTTCGATTCTGTATAACGCAAGAGAGATAGTGACAAACGATGATTTTTTTTCGAAATGAGTTAGAAATGAATGGTGTGGATATTAATTGTAATTCATTTAAATGATTAGTAACAAAATAATACAAGCAGCAAAACAATTAAAGGGCCACTTAAAAATTTCACAATTTTTCCTGCAGAAAAGAATAACGAAGCCAAGACGGCCGTTTTTGATACAAATGTAGGGAGGGTAAAAAATGTAAAACATTTTTTAAAATTTATTCCTAACATAACGGTATCCTTCATGCAAATTTTACAAATTCTACAAAAAAAAAAAAAAAACAATATTACTCTACTGCCAATGCGTTCAATTTACATGTTCGCGAGCGAACCGAAAGTCGAGCCACGCGATGATGTCGGTGCAGTTCTGGACCTCGAGCTGGTCTTTGCACATGAAATCTCGTTCCTCCATTCTTTCTCTAATTGGGTGCTCACTTACATCTACTTCCCCTGACGTTTGTAGACACTGCTGCATTTTAACCGCTGTGAGGAACCGATTTGCCAAAATTTCGAATGCAATAAATCGGTTATCCATTATCGCCACAAAAATATTTTATGATTTTCATTTCTATTTTTTAATGTTTTATTATGTTTTGCTCTGCTTAATCGGCTGTTTAGTAGCGCTTATTGCCACCATGAGCTCGAATAACAGCCTGAATTCGCTTAGGCTTGCTTTTCGCCGATTCGTCCTTCAGAGCTTCTTTCAATTCTCGTAAGACTTGAAGAGGATTCAAACAGGTCTTGATGCGTTACTCCAGTTGGTCCGGTAAATATTCTATGGAATTTAAATCTGTGCTGGTCGCTGGCCGCACTACGTTTGCACTATGAGGGCGGGATCCGTCTTGCATCCAAATGAAATCCTGTCCACCAGCGCATGCTCTTCAAGTAACATGAATGCTTAGCACTTCGTGAAGTATCGCTGAGTTGTCGAATTGCCAAAACCACTTTGCCCTAACCCCTAGTGGGACATAACGCGTCAACTACTCCTGCGCGCCATCGTACTCTGATCTGGGTAATGGGGCGCAACTACCCAGAATACTTACCCAGCACCTGACACTCCTTTGCCACAGATCGTCGCCATGTGATTCTAGAATCCCCTCTTGGTCGGCCTTGGTTAGAAATGGGGTTCCATTTCATGGCATGCAAAGCAATGCATTTATCACTCTTCCGCAATGTGTGACCTATCCACTGCCATTTTCGCATGCGTACGAGTATCAATTCGTCGGTTGGCATCTGACCCGTACGCCGTACTTAGCTCTTCATTTGATATAGCGTGTCGGGCCAGAAAATTCTTACAATTCGACGCAGAAGTTGACGAAAACTTACAGTTTTCTGGTAATTCTCATGGAAACTTTCCATTTACTGCCCCATACAAAAGCACAGACAGTATCAGGGAGCGAAATAGACCCAGCTTGGTCTTGATGCTGAGATAACTGCTCTTCCAGATTTTGCACAGCATGCCGTATGTTCATTTAGCTTGGTTGATACGACGAACGATGTCCTGCTCCGTACCACCATTTTCGGCAACAATGCCACCCAGGTAGACGAAGTTGTCCACCTTCTCCACAGGCGGCCCCTTAATATTGATGGCAGTAGGTGTCGGATTTCTTTATAAATCTTTAGCCCAACCTTGCTTGCTTCTCTCTCAATGGCAAAGTGGTCGATCTGATTTTGTGTTCTGCGCCGATCAACAGAGGACCAACTGATTATGTGGTGGTCCTTATGCTCAAACATAGTACCACCGATGAAGAGACTGTGAAAGTTGCGGAACTCTACGAATCTTCCACCGTTGTCGTTACGATTACCAAGACCGTGTCTCCCCATCACATGTCTGCGCTCATAGTTATCAGCGCTAACTTTAGCATTGAAATCACCCATAACCATTATAATGTCACCTTTAGGTGTTTTGCTCTGAACGGCGTTTAGTTTTTTCGTAGAAGGAGTCTTTTGCCAAGACATTGTCGGGTTCAGTGGGGGCATAACATTGCAGTATTGAGATGTTCCTCATTATGGTCCGGAACCTGGCGGTCATGATTCGGTCAGAGGCCGGATCCCAGGATAAGAGACAATTGCGACCGGCTCTGGTTAAAAGGAGCCCCACACCTGTCTCACGACGATTACCGGCAGCTCTACCGGAGTACAACATTACAGTGCTACCCGTTGGAGATAGAAATTCTCCGCTGTTCCACAATCTTATCTCACTAACTCCCAAGATATTTAAGTTATACCTCAGAAATTCACTCCCTAATTGAATAAATCGTGCGTTCTGGGGACCTTCTGATCCATTGTCCAGGAGAGTACGCACATTCCAGAATCTAATCTTTGTCATTGTACGATAGCCAAAAGTCGTAACCGTTCAGTCAGTCCTTATCCGAGGCATAGTTGACGTTTCGTTAGCATATAAAGATTTCGGATAGTGCAAGTTGCTGGCATACACATCCTGTCCTTTGATTGTCGATTTTAACGACAGGCCGTCAAAGGGAAAGGCCGTGGTATTATTTTACGCCTCACACCACAGGGGGAAGATTTACCTCAACCAAATCATCGCACCGACATCACTGGCGGCTTGACATTGGTTAACAATGGTCAGTGACCACTGCTGTTCCAGAGGGCGCCCACGCGGAGGAGGATGGAAGAGGAATTTTTTTCCCATTCATGTAAGTTGAAGGGTACAGAGTAGGAAAGGTTCGTTTCTTCTACTCCAGACTCTAGATCGAAATTGTTTTCCAAACATGAAAAAATTGTTTCCATCAGAGAGGAAAACTCTCCCCCAACACCTCATACTCCAATGGCGGTGCTTTCTGACAAACCGATGACGGGCGAATTAGTGCTTTCTTGTTAAACGCGATATTTTCACCGAATATCTGCAAAGCAGGCTACTTTCCCTCAAACGATTACGCACGGTTTGTTTAAAAACAACGGTTCGAGTGGCGCGTCTGAAGTAACTTAGTATAGGAGGTGCCATGTTTCAACGATTTCTGTTGAACTGAATTGAATTCGGAATTGGTCCTCGCTGTCAGGGCCCGTCAAACTCTAACTTAAGGCGCAAGCAAGGAAATCTTGGCGCCCCTCCCTACATTCTTTTTAAAACAGTTTTTCATATACTTAAACTAGAATGATGCATCGCTTCAAATAATTTTTTCCAAGCTCCACTTTTGTCCAAGGTTTCATACTAATATCGACGCCGCTTGCAGAAAAATTGTTGTGAGAGCGCCACTTTTGTCCGAACGGTTTTGCTTGGCACTATTTATCGTCGGTTTGTGGTTTGCGGACCATGACACAATCATGTCAACTTCATAGAAATTGCCGAAATAATCTTCTATTCTGCCGCGTTTCGCGAACCATTTGGTTCGACTTGTACAAAAGGGTTCCCTTTGACAACAACGCATACATATCAGCCATCGCAGCAATACATCACGAGGAGGTACAAACATCAATCGCCGGATTAGGTCCAAATAGAGTTCTCTCGAGACAATCACCAGCCATTTCTCCCGATGAGAGAGTACTTCCGAGAGCAGCGATTGTGGCGCTCGGTGGCCGTGATCGTTCGGTCACCGCTCTACGATACTACTATAATCTAGAGCTCGGAGATCAAATCTCGGCGCGATCAAAAACTGCCTGTGAGTACTTATAGAACTCTCACAGTGCTCCGGGCTTGTCAGTATAATAAAGACGGCGCGGATAGGAGGTGCATGCTAGCAACTGCACTTCCGAAAAGTAGATATGCTATTGAAACGTCAACAAGGCATAGAAATGCTAGAGATGTTGACGAGCCCATGCCCTAGAGGGGTCAAGGCAATTAGAGAGAGAGAGAGAGAGAGAGAGAGAACTTCGGTGGGGCTGGTGTTCGCTTCTTAATTCCTACCTATCTCGCATTGACCGGGATGTCACGAACACATGCCCCGCCTGCAGTGGCACACCTCACGATGTGGACCACATTTTCAATTGCCCAGCTGCACCCACACACCTGACCTCCAGGTCGCTGTGGGAAAACTCCACTATCTTCCTGTCGCTTAACACCGAGGAAGACGAAGAACAATAACAATATGTAACACACTCATACAACGAACTTCTGACCATTGCTACAAGAACAACAACAACTTGTGCGTCGAGCTTAAGTCACTCTCACTGGAGAATGAAGGATAAGATACAAAATTGAATCGATCGGACGCGTAAATTTGAACTGAGAGAATTACTTTCGATCGGATAAATCGTGAAATATTTAAATCTAAATAGAACAGCTATAGGCTTTCCTCTTGGTGCTCTTTCCAGCGCCCTTTCAGAGTCAGCGCCCCAGGCGACCGCCTGCCGTTCCTGCGGCAGCCGGTTCTTCGTACCGGAACGACCCGTTTTTCAACGGCCAAGAGCTGCCAAACCCCCTCGATGCAAGAAGAACTGTAGTATTCGAAGCATCGCTACCACAACAACAACCGCCTGTTTCGTCTTAGCCTTTGACCGGCCCTGCTCGCTGTAAGATGTTGCCCTTGTTCGGCCTTGTCCTCGTCTTCTTGTGAATTGTCCTGTCTCCTGGAACCTTTCCCAAACTCGTTGCATGACAGAATGTCGCACTTCAAGCCGACGGCTCACTTTCCAGAATCCATGGCCATCAGCGGCTTTGACACGAAACGCACGATACACGAGATTCTAGCAGAAAGCACCAGTGACGAGTGAACTTTGTATGCGTGAAAATTAATTTAAAATTGCACTCGTATAGAAATCTCGCACGCCACTGGTGCTTTCTGCTAAAATCTCGTGTTATTTTTAACTGACAATTATGAGATGCATTGGAACATTTCAAACAATAACAGAGCAGGACAAGACAGTCTTCGCAGAAAGTAATGACTCTATTTACTTTCTTCTCGGTTTCTCGACTAGACAAAGTTTCTCTCTCTCAATTGCCCTAACCCCTTGTGGGGCATAGCGCGTCAACTGTTCCATGTGGCCCAGTTGACGTTTCGTCGGCATAAACTGGTTTCGGAGAATGCAGTTGCCAGCATGCATCTCCTGCACATCCATGGCCATGAACGTCGTCGTGGACGGGATTCGAAACCGAAACGCCGGTAGTCAAACATGAGACTGATGCCTCAATACACTGCGCTACCGTTCGCCCCATGTCCATCTAGTCTCGCGAATGTATGAAGTCTATTCGTTGGACGCCTAGGCTATGGTGAACCGACCGATTGATACTGATACTAGCTGAGTCCTGAATTCAATTATGCTCAGTTTTGTGGAAAAAAGGATTTAAAAGTGATCCAAGAATGCACAATGGAAGTACTCAGAATAACTTCAAACATGACTTTGCTAGCAAAGAAGCGTTTTTAGAAACTACACCACTGTATCACTCAAATTTGGTCGAAGAAGAGAATGGTATGATGACATTTGGTCTGAGTAAACGGCCCTTTCTTGACAGCATTATAATCAATAAACTGCTTGGGGGTTTCATCTGCTTGACTGATTTCTAGAGCCTCTAGTAGGTTAAGTTTTTCTCCGTTTCGGATAGACTTGTAACACTTGGGGTTTTACGGTATTTTCTGTGTTCTTTCGCCGAATATTCTCAAATGAAAATACATGGCTCCGGAGGCATGTGTCGCATTTATGAATAATATTCGATAACTCATGTGCGGCACATGTCATTATAATTTGATAAAGTGCATAAAAGTAATTAAAACGCTCTTGATTTAATCAAAATCGGATAAAAATTGCAGGTTTTATCGCTTCTGAACCAAAGAAATGGACATTTTTTTTCGACGTGATTTCTAGCATATAAATGAAGAATAAACGTGTTAAAGTAATTCTTACCTGGATGAAAATTCCCCATTAGAAAAACTACCGCCGAAAACGTACAAATAATCACGTGCTAATGTCAAGGTGTGTCTCGCAAGTTGCGGAGGCATTAAACTGGAATTCGTTGCACGCAATATCCATTGTCCGCCATTTTCAGTGATGTTATACATCCAAAGTTCATTCGATAAACTTCCACTGGGCAGTTTGCCACCAAATACCACAAAGCCACCTGAAATTTTTACATTTTAATTGTCATAAATATAATGATAATAAGGTGATGAATTATGAGTTAACGCAGCAATTAGATTCCAGTTTTCTCACCTGGAATTCTCTCCGCTGCGTGACCGTATCTCGCCTCCGGTCTGGAGTCGGTAACATTTTCCAAGATATCATCAAGTATTTCGGCAATTTCTTCGTCCGTTATATTTGCCGCGGAACGCTGTTTTCGTGGTAGGTTTGCTTCGGCCAAGGAGTACAGAACACTTCGAAATAATGATTTTTCACTTTTCAAACCCCATCGACTGGCCTCCTCTTTGTCTTCGTTGGCCAGCACTGCTTTCAAGAGAGTGTTGTCGATCTTTTGGGGCTGGTAACGTTGACGATTGAGTAGCGAAATGCCCCATTCATCTTCCCAGTGACTGTTTTTGAAACGATAGATCTGATGAAGAGAAAATTTCAAGAAGTTTAACGTTGTTTAAAGAATCGATATACTTTGTGATGAGCCATATTCTGATCTGGTAGTGCTGCTACCACCGGCAGATCAATGGCAGCACCTGATGAGTAATGATCTGTCGGTGGTACGAAACCAGAGGCGGAACGTTCCATTACACCCGGAACCCGATGCGAGCGCGAGGGCTGAGCGTCCGCCAACCATTCCATCCTTATCACTTCATTTTTTATTATTCCTCATTTTTTACAGGGGACAGGGGCAACGAGCGGCGAAAACCCCGCTGACTGGGCAATATTACCTTCTGCTCGGTGACTTTAATATTCGCCACGAATTGTAGCACTCAAACCTTGACGATGATGTCAGAGAAGTTAACTTAGTTGAACAATTAGATGCGTCAGACTTTTGTCCATTAAATGATGATACATCCCCCCGCATTGCAGGAACTTGCTCTAGTTCCTCTGACATCTCGATTGCAAGTGCAGCCCTCATTAATGATGCTTTTTGGGAACCGATTATTACGCTATCTTCCGATTACCTGCCAATCATAATTAAACTTGGCAAACCATCCAACGTATTGCGCTCGGTGCCCGTGTTCTTTCGGTCACCGGTCTACGATACTAATCTAGAGCTCGGAGTTCAAATCTTGGTGCGGTCAAAAACTGTCTGTGGGTACTAATAAAACTCTCACAGTGCTCCGAGCTTATCAGTATAAAGACGGCGCCGATAGGAGGTGCATGCTAGCAACTGCACTTCCGAAAAGTAGATATGCTATCGAAATGTCAACAAGGCATAGAAATGCTAGAGATGTTGACGCGCTCATGCCCCTGTACATCGTTTCCGACGCAAATAGTTAAATGGATCGCCAACTACCTTGCTGGCAGACAATCCTATACAGAACTAAGAGACGGTAAATTAAAACTAACAAGGTAGCCTTTGGCTAGCTTGCCGAAGATAATGAATGATAACCTTCACGCTTCGTTTTGTTTATGATGCATTTATCACTTTTAAATTAGTAATAAAACTTGTTCCGATTTCACTGTTCCTAAGAAAGGTATTTAAAATAGTCGACCGATTCAACCAAATTTCGGAATGTTGTTGGTGGTAAATTTGTTTGAATAATATGAAATGCAAGCCAAGCAATCCTCAAGTGCAAATTCAACTGCTTCAAAAAAGGCACCGGAAAATAAGGCCCTACGTGCACTTGTCCATGTACCCCACAGTAATTTTTCATTTAAAAAAATGTTGTAATATAATTTTCTAAGAATGACATGTATCGCTTATTTTAATAAGTTCAACGTACCATAGTGTCTAGTCACCTCAGTTTAGAACTTTAGAAAAGAAAATAGAACTTATTGAGAAAATAAGTAAGTTTCAGGAAAGTAGATAGTTTTCCCTGATTGCTTACAGATGGTGAGTATTACCTACCGAATCGTGAACTGTCTATCAAGGGATCGGCATCTTTCCCCGTGCATATGTATACGACAAATACGACTTGAGTTGCATGTTCCCATGGAGAGAATCTTGAAAGTAGCATGCATTGTCTACTTCAGGCAGGCAACAGACAACCGTGTTTAGTTGCGGTCCAATTAGACCCTACAACCCGATGTGTCATCTGAACAAGTGTGATAGGGTCATAAGCAAACATATGTCACAAACTGTTTAAAATGCCAAAAATAATCGAAATCGGCCGCAAAATAGTAGAGGAATCATGAAATCACTGAAATTGCCCCTGGGAACGACCCCCCCCCCCCCCCCTCCCCCCGTCAACACCACCCGTCATATAATACCCGCCTAGCTATCGCAATGGTTTCAGTCCTGACCAAAGAATCAAAAACGCTTTTAACAGGACCCGATTGCATTGGTCTCATCGCCCCGAATTAGGAGATATCCATAGCTACAAGGCTTTGTTTCCGTTTCATTTCATGATAAAGAGAGTCGTTTTTTTCTGACGCACACATATAAAAGGACCAAAATATTACCGTATTGTACTTATAATAACCCAAGGAAGCTGCGTACAAAATTTGGCTGAAATCTGACATCGGGAAATGCC
Organism: Chloromyia formosa; assembly: GCA_964017055.1. Taxonomy (NCBI): domain Eukaryota; kingdom Metazoa; phylum Arthropoda; class Insecta; order Diptera; family Stratiomyidae; genus Chloromyia; species Chloromyia formosa. The sequence goes on from OZ024815.1 coordinate 115,260,109, forward strand.
TAGAGAGTAGAGTAGCAACCTTTAAAAAGACTTAGGCGAGTAACCCTGGTTTAAACAAAACATGATATACTGTCATTTTAGTCGATGATCAAAATTGCGGTCCTCAATTTGTACTTAGGGTGATACAATGAAACTACATACCAAATCTGGTTAAGATCAGAACACGGGAAGTGCCCGGACAAACGAACAAACATGCATCGGGCCACAATGCTCGTCCAATATAATTTTATTATTTTGTATATTTGGGACAGGCCGCAAATCCTAATTACCTGCAAAGAATCCAACACATTATTTAAATCGTATCCACCGAAAACATACAACGAGTCCTGCTCCTCAATATAAACGGCCGTATGTCCTGATCGTGCAGTCATGCCTTCAGCATCTGTCGCCAGCCAACGCCAATTACCGCCGTCTGGGTCAATATACAAATCGCACAAACGTCCTGAGTAATTCTGGAAGCGCCAAGTCATAAGGGCAAGACAATAAAAAATTTAATTAGTTTTACAATGAATTATCGCAATAACGAATGTCTGTCAATCGCTCACTTTATTGCACTTGCACATGCCCTTGACGCATTTGCCCCGCCTGAAACGCTCACCGCAACCGTCCGGACAGGCAACATCCTCACAATCGGGGCCGACCCATTCGCCATGGCACACGCACTCATGTCCCACACATTTTCCATGATTATGGCAATTATTAAGACAATTCGAGACATAGTACGAGGCTCGGAAGCCCTCCAGAACGTAATTCGTATCACTGTAGAGTAGAATCAGCATCTGAAACGACAATATTAAAAAACACATATGAGATATGTTGACATACGCGGACTATTAAAATTAATACATATATGGAGAAGTAATTATCTGCTTTATGCCGTAGATAATCACGCAAGTAATGTTGGTATGCATAATGCATATGTATGTAGATACTAGCAATTCAGAGAAGATCAGTAAGCAGCCTAATCGGTGGTTTCCGTAGTGCTGTCAAGTCAAGTACTAATAAAGGAGAATTAGTTGTTGGAATTTTGAATGGAAGTAGTGTCAATAATTGCATCGTAAATTTCAAGCCTGAGAAGATAATTGTTTATACACACATCTTATTTACGATTTAACTTCAGTATCACTAGCCTTGGAGTTAGGGGTACATACATAGTGGTGGCAACTTAATAATCTAAGGCCCGTTTTCTCAATGTCTGGTTAAACTGCCAGTTAGCTATCCGGGACACTAAATTTAACCTTACCGCATGCAACGCTCAAAACATGATAATGCAGTCCACAGCGCAGCTAATGCAGTAGTAAGTCAGCTGATTTTCTTGGTGGAATTCTACCACCTGTTAAATTCTATTCTACGTCTGTGCCACCTCTCAGTATTATTTTGCGGCTGAGTTGGTTTCAGATCCGTTTCCTTCGAATGAATATCCAGAACTCTGTTCCTTGTGACCAGTTTAATTGTCTCATTTAAATGTGCAAACGTAAACAGTTCTAGCTGTCAAAATCTCAGCACCCCGTATCAGCTGTTTGGAGTTATTGTCCGATAAATTCTTAACCGGAAGATGAGTTCCGTTTAGCGTTTATCTACAGGATAAGATTTAACTAGACATTGAGAAAACGGCCCTAAATATGTCTTCTAAGCTCATGAGAGTTAAACCTTTCAAGATTTTCTCTTTCAATGTCCAAGCGTAACAATCTCGCAAAAGTGAAGGTGTCCCTAAGTGTCACCATACATTGTGGAACTCGAACTCGAGCACGAACCAGGTATAAATGTCCTCTGACACACACATACACTTCACATAGGTGTGAAGAAAACCGGTCCACTTGTACTAGGTTCGTGCTCGAGTTCGTGTTCGACAGTGTATGGTGACACTAATGTTGTCTCCTCTCCTGTCGGACTCGGTGGCCGTCGTGGTCGTTCGGTCACCGCTCTACGATACTAATCTAATCTGGAGCTCGGAGCTCAAATCTCTAGTGGTGGGGAGCAAGACATCGCTCGTCGTATCAAACAGGCTAAGGGCCGTTTTCGCAATGTCTAGTTAAATTGAGCGTTGCATACGCTAAGGTTAAATTTAGTGTCCTGGATAGCCTAAATGCGCATTTGGCATGCTGTCAAAAATATGGTAATGCAGTTATCTCAGTATTAAGACCAAGCTGGGGCTGTTTCGTTCCTTGGTACTGTCTGTGCTATTGTATGTGGCAGCACATTGAAAATCTCCGTAAATGTTACCAGAGAGCTGCAAGTTGTCATTATCTTGTGTCTTCGTCGAATTTTAGGAATTTTCTGGCTCGAAACAGTAACAAATGAACAGTCGGCGTACGGGTCAGATGCCAATCGACGAACTGATACGCAGGCGAAAATGGCAGTGGACAAATCACACATTGTGGAAGGGTGATAGATAACTCTGCACGCGCAACGAACACCGTGTTGAGTTCGATTGTCTGGACGAATGGATTCGAGGAAAATTGTCGGAAATATCTGAAGGAAAATGCACAACAAACCAACGGAAATTCGAGACATTATTGAAGAAGAATAACAAGTCCCTGTGTAACCCTGTGATCATAACAACGCTTACAATATTAAATTCTCTTCCAGGTTTGGTAACATTTCAGAAGTTGAGTTCTCCGTCGTAGTATCCGCTACGGGGAGAACTTAGGTCCTTTTTCAAGGAGCCCAGAGAGGGGGGGGGGGGGGGGGGGGCAATATCAAAAATATATGGTCCACTCAGAATTGGGTATCCTAAGGAACGAAACTCCAACCTCTTGAGAGAACAACTTGCGAAAGTTATCTCATCCTTTAAGGTTTTCTCCAAGAAAAGTTGTGTAGAATCGGTTTTGAAATTCCTTCAGTCCAAAATAGAGGGAAACTCACAAATACTAACAAAAGCGGATAAGGGCAATTCAATAGTTGCTTTGCATGAGGCAGATTACACGGCCAAAATGCAAACAGCAATATCTCAACCTAACGTTGAAAAACTTAAATGGGAGCCTACACCAAATTTTATGAAACATTTGAAACATTCAATTTCACAGGCCAACGCTCTCTTCTCAAACTATTGGAAAAAAAGGTGAGTTATCCCTATTAACGAGCCCCGAAAATATATGGCCTAATTAAAGTTCACAAGGAAGGGAATCCCTCCCACCCAAGAGTTTTATACACCATGTCTCCGACATACCACCTAGCCAACATGCTGAATGATAGAATTCGAGACCTGTCACAATTTCATCCAAACCGAATTTCGAGACTCAATCGAACTTGCAACGAAACTGAGTACTCTTCCTCTCACAGGTGAACGTTTCAGACTTGTATCTTTCGACGTCTCAAACATGTTTTCAAACATTCCTTCCAGCGAATGTCCAGCATTGGTTGAAACAATCCTGAACGAAGCAAATATTTGTCCACGTGAGAAGAGGGGTATTCTGAACCTCCTTGAGACATGCCTCCGACAAAATTATTTCGAATTCAAAGATAATGCTTTTATACAACAAGAAGGCTGAAATCTATATGCACTTCTTTAAGACCAACATTCTATCATCCCTCCTTGCTAAAACGCATATTGCCTTTTGGAACAGGAATGTCGATGATACAATTGCGGGTTTCAAAGGTACAGATAGACAGCTTGATAAATTCGTCACTTTCGTGAACGCGGTGAGCACACACATCCAATTCACCTTCGAAAAAAGCATTAACAACACCATAAATTTTCTAGACTTAACCATTTCATATTCAGGCAATAGTTTTGACTTCAAAATATTCAGAAAACCAACGTTTTCAGGTGTTACAATCCCTGAGGACTCCGCTTCCACATGGTGGCACAAAGTAGCAGCTTACAGATCCAGGGTCCATCGCGCATTCGTTATCTTAATGTCAGATACGACTCGAGAAATTGAGCTGGATTTGATAAGGATCGCAGCTAATAATAGTTTTGAATAGAAAATGGTGGGGAGTTTCATAGAAAAGAAGAAGAGCGAAATAACTAGCAACCTAGTCTATCCCAGGGGGTCAGCTGAACGATAACATAACTAAGTTTCGCTACCATTGTCTCGGAAAAAGTGGGGACCTTCTTCAAGAAGGACAAATTAATTCCAGCTTTCGAAAGTGACAACACACTTGGCAAGAGACTGCTTAACGCGAAACCCCGCACAAACAAATATCGAAATACGGGAGTAAATAAACTGGAATGCCCCGAGTGCTTGACAACATATGTGGGACAAGCGGGTCGATCAATTGAGACCAGGTTTAAGGTGCATATGAGTGGATCCAGCTTCTCAAATTTTTTCGATCATTTAACGGAAACAGGTTATAAGGTCGGAACGACTTTAAACCCCAGATCCTCCATACCTCTTCCACAGCGAAAAAACTCAAACTCTGGAAGCGCTAGAGATAAATAGAGCCAACAGGATTACAGGTAAAACCCTTCTAAATTACTACCGCCAGCCATTCTACTTAATCTTAATCAAATTGTTTCGCATATACCTTTATAAAGGGTTATCCATTTCGTGTTTCGGAAAGTAAAGCCCTGCCATTCGACATCTGTCAAATGTCAGTGTATTCCAAACTGGTATTGGTTTAGTTGAAGGTTTGCCATTTTACAAGATGGAACGTTTTACGACTGAACAACGCGTTAAAATTATTAAATTATTCTACCGAAATGGTGAATCTGCGGTGGCCACGTTTCGTGCATTACGCGCAGATTATGGTCGACATAATCGTCCCAATGAGCGCATAATTGCCTGCACAGTGAAAAAATTTGAAGAAACTGGATCGGTGACAGACATTTCTACACCTGTACATCATCGTTTTGCTCGTTCGACCGAAAACATCGCCGCTGTGAGTGAAAGTGTGGCCGAAGACCCGAATTTGTCGATTCCGCGCCGATCCCAGCATTTAGGTCTATCTTACGGCACATTGTGGCGCATTTTGCATTTGGACCTTCATCTCCATCCTTATAATGTCCAGCTCACGCAAGAATTAAAGCCGACTGATCACAGATTGCGTCGTGAGTACTCAGATTGGGTCCTCGAACAGCAGGCCGCCGATGCCGATTTTTCGAAGAAAATCTTCTTTAGCGATGAGGCCCATTTTGCGCTCGGCGGCTATGTAAACAAACAAAATTGTCGCATCTGGGGCAGTGAGCAACCGCAAGTGACCGCTGAGAAACCGTTGTACCCGCAAAAAGTGACTGTTTGGTGTGCATTGTGGGCCGGCGGCGTCATTGGGCCGTTTTTCTTCGAAAACGATGAAGAAGCCGCCGTTACAGTCAATGGCCAGCGCTATGGCGCCATGATTCATGACTTTTTTTGGTCGGAAATGGAAGATATGGATCTCGACAATATGTGGTTTCAACAAGACGGGGCCACATGCCACACCACGCGACAAAATTTGGCTTTATTGCGCGAGAAATTCCCAGGACGCGTAATTTCGAGATTCGGCGATGTGGCTTGGCCAGCAAGGACTTGCGATTTAACGCCGTTAGATTTCTTTTTGTGGGGCTATGCGAAGGACCGTGTTTATGCGAACAATCCCACGACGATTGGTCAATTTAAGGCCGAAATCCGTCGAGTTATAGCCGAGTTATTGCCCGAAATGTGTGAAAAGGTAATCGAAAATTACCTCAAAAGGATCGAGTCCTGCAAGCGGTCCCGTGGAGGACATTTGACAGATATTGTATTCCACGTATAATGGCATAATCCAAACTTTATTATGAAATAAAAATTCCATCGAAATTCAAATATTTACTGTGTTTAATTTAAGTTGACTTTCCGAAATAGAAAATGGATAACCCTGTATATGTATACTGCCATCACCTTTTTGTTTTCCAACGGTAATGTTAATTATTTTTGCAACAATTTCACTCTGGAGGTAGAAAATATTAGATAATATTATGTGCTGACTAATTTAAGGTAGTATGGCGTTCATATTCACCGGCACTAAAGCGGCAAATGCCCACTGGGTGGGCCTTGAATAAATTCTGGCTGTAGGCAGTATGACTTTAACTGAATCTGTTCTATGAATTTTGTGCATATGGATGGATTGGATGATTTAAAAGTATTTTTTTTTCAGTATGCTATTACTACAGGAAACAGGCCCAAAAAAGCCGTTTACTTAAAACCAAATACATACGTAATTTTGTGGGGGTGTTTGGGGACATGTCCTAGAGACTGAAACTGAGTTTTCGTATTCGAGGGGGTGGTGGAAGTTACAGTAAATTGTCTATTTAGGCGTGCATTTGTTTTCGTTCGATATCTTTCTTGCTATTGACCGTACAGTCAAGTCTTATAAATGAGATTTGTTGGGAATTAAATTATCTATTCAAGTTTATTACTATCGACTTTTTCATGTGAATTTGGCCTTCTTGGCTGGACTCCCCCATAGATGGCGGCTTCCTTTTCCATAAAGTAGTTTGGGACAGAGAAAAGTGGTAATTATACTTTTTCAGGGAAAAGTGATTGTAATTCAAAGTAATAATTTCTATTTAATTACTTTTTATAAATAACGCAAAGTAATTAATCAGTATTTATTGTTATTATCTTTAGTATTATTTATTATAAAAATTTTGGAGTAATTAGATCTAAAATATTTAATTACTTTTCACAAAAAAACGCCAGAGTAATTGGTAAGTACTTATTAAATCGCAATTTTGGAGTAATTAAATTCGAAATATTTAATTACTTTTCATAATTAACACAAATTAATTACAGTGGTGCTCCAGTATAACGAACACCGATTTAATGAACTTCCAATACAACGAACCCCTTTTTCATATGCATTGGTGACTCTGTATTACGAATGTTGGAAATTGTAGATATTCTATTAAACGAACATCTTGCTTCTAGTTGGGACGCTAAGCGATTTGACCTTGCAAAATATGACAGAGAAATGCCGTTTGGTATTATTGTTGGTGGTCCCCATACATTCCTTTTAAGAGATGGAGCCATCTTGGACCACGCGGCAGAGCGGCTGTGAGGGCGAAAAACCGAAAAATTTTAGCCCTTTTTTTAATATTCTCCTCATAATTTGTAAACGGTGCCTCGGATTGAAAAACTTACAATATAAGGATTTAAATTAAAGAGCGTCAAATTCTACATCCAATGCATTGCTCAAAGTTGGAATTCGGTTTAGTAGTAGGTATTGTCAAAACCGATAGTCGAAAAACGTCACCTTTCGAGGCTTTGGAGGAAAATCACACTATTTCGCTTTTCAAGCTTACATATCTCTGAAATCGATGCTACAAATGGACAACTCATTAGACAAAAATTGAAGAAAAAAAGCCGTTGCCAAGATAATAGCTAAAATCGTCCTGGAAAGACTAAAGGCCCACTTGGAAAGCACAATTGATGAAGAGCAGGCTGGTTTTCGATCCGGATTCTCCTGTGTTGATCACATTAACACTTTGCGAATCATCATCGAGCAATGCGCTGAATACGATTCTCCGCTTCACTTGCTTTTTATCGATTTCGCGAAGGCTTTCGATAGTATGAACCGGAATTCTATATGGGCGGCCTTGCGCAGGAGAGGCATCCCTGAGAAGCTTTGCTATTACTAAGGCAACCTATGACGGCGCCAAATGTCGCGTTCTGCATAAAGGTAAGGTGTCAGGGGACTTTGAGATTCGCAATGTAATTCGGCAGGTGTGCATCCTCTCACCGATCCTATTCCCCATAGTGATCGGCGATGTGTTGCATGCAGCCCTATCCGGACTAGACAGAGGAATTCAATGGACTTTGACATCTTATTTACAACATCTCGACTAGCTGACGACATATGCCTACTCTCCCACAAAATTATGGATCTGTCCCCACGGGCATCTTCGCATGCCCACCAAACCGTCCGTTACAGATTTGGCGCCCAACGTGGGGCCCATTTCTAAGAACAGGACTAAGAAGGACCTCATCGAGTTCTTTTTTGGTCCTTCCACCGATTTGTATCCCCACAAGCACATTAAAGCTACTTGTTCTAAGTCTTAGGACTTAGCCACTTTACTTCACGTATTTTCCCTTCAAGTAGCTGTGCTTTCCTCTGTAGCACCCCCATCCTTCCTATAGAGTAGTTTTTCCTTTTAGATTCAGTTTAACAAGGCAGTCCTGACTTTTTGTTTGTCTTTTACATTACATTTTCCAATTATTCAGATTATCAACAGGTTACAAAGAATTCTGAGGCCAGCAGAGGCGCAACACTGCATTCCTTGCCGTAATTCACTCATAAACTCTGTAAGCTGCTGAGCACATGAACAATAGAAAAATGCAATACTGTATAAAGATTTTTTTTAAGTTACTTAGAAGGACAATCCTGGCAAACATAAAGGTATCCAGGGCTCCTCCGCGCTTCGCCCGGTCATCGAAGATGCTCCAAATGCCGGCAATTCAAAGCATTTATGGAGGCCTTAAATACGTGGCTAAACCACAAAAGACAAACACAACACCAGGATTGCCTGGTTGAACTCATTCTAAAAGGATAATCTACTCTATAGGAAGGATTGGGGTGCTACATAGGAAAGCAGAGCTACTTGAAGGGAAAATACGTGAAGTAAAAATGGCCAAGTCCTAAGACTTAGAGCAAGTAGCCATAATGTGCTTGTGGGGATACAGATCGGTGGAAGGACTAAAAAGGAACCCAAAGAGGTCCTTCTTAATCCTGTTATGTACCAGAAATGCGCCTAACGTTGGGCGCCAAATATGTAACGGACGGTTTGGTGGACATCCGAAGATGCCCGTGGGGACGGAGCCTAGGTAGCATAGTGTTGCGACCCCTCCTGAAGGCTTTTCAGATCTTCAGGGGAAGTCTAATAAATGTGAAAGTATATACAAATATCCATATATATGTATATATGTCACATCGCAGCAGGGGACCGGGAGATGGCCCCTTTGCAACATTAGTCGGCTTAATGGCCGACAAAAAAAAAAAAAAACATCCTTTTACGTCCCGGCCAGGACAGCTACTTGGGGTGGGGCTTGAAAAATAATTCATCGTCATCACATCATCATACACTCACTCCCTCCCATTCATCCGGAATTCCCCCATTCTCATATTGACCTACATTTTAAATAAATAAATTAAAGAAAACATTTAGATACATTATTATTATTTTTTTATTTTTGTGACCAACCGAACTTCTGTCAAAAATCGAACATTCGTGCATTACGTTTATTATAAATTTAACTTTTATGCGCATTTACATAAATAAAAAATTAGATTCTGAATGACTGAATCATACAAAAAAAAATATTATTACTTATTCTAATAGTTTTTCTTTTCAATGTTTAACATCACTGATGCGAAATGGGCAATATTTAAACCAAATTATCAGGTTCACACAAAATAAATCCAAACTATTCGACTGTATTACAAATTTAATCCACAAAATGATCTGACTACACAAACTTTCAATGTTTAACATCACTGATGCAGAATGGGCAATATTTAAACCCTATTATCAGGTTCACAAAATAAATCCAAATTATTCAACTGGATCTCAAATTTAATCCAAAAAATGATCTGACTACACAAACTTTCAATGTTTAACATCACTGATGCAGAATGGGCAATATTTAAACCCTATTATCAGGTTCACAAAATAAATCCAAATTATTCAACTGGATCTCAAATTTAATCCACAATATAATTCGATCATCAACTTTAAACATCACTCCCACCATCAATTGCACGCCTATCCACCGCACAAAATCAACCCACACCAAAAATGACCAGCTTCCATCCGCGATCCTCTCTATTCCAACTCCTGACCAATTCTAACGACCATAATCCAAAGCCTACGTGACCAAAACTAAACGGATCGTGTTCTTTTCTCTACTCCGACCCACTCGTCATCAACCCATCTCAAAAAAAAACCAAACTCATTCTTCTTGGACATAACTGGAGCAATCATCGTGTATGTGTGTCGTCTGACACGAAAATTCACAACGGAAAACCATTCCCCGATGGCAATCACATACTCCATTCTCCCAACAGGAAAAGAGTTGTTACCTTTTTTTTTTTTTTTTTTTTTTTTTTTTTACATTATTACTACAAACGAGGGGCCGACCCATCCCTGAGGAAGAGTCTCCTAAATAAAAGCCGGGCAAATATACAAAAAAAAATGTTTCCAAACCTACAATAAATTCACTTCTACGATGTATCTTTACATATAATTTTTTCTTTTTCCAGAATTATAGTCACCAATACGTCACCAGATTCAATAAAAAAAAAACGAAAATATCTCTGCTCTCACAAATTCAGTATACCTCAGCGGAAGGATCTCAAACCAGAACAAACTGTAATCTAAACCATTCCAAGGTCGAAGAACCAGCAAGTTCGGCGCTTATACCTGACCGATGAAGATAACCAACACAGATAATACAGGAAGATTACTTTTGGATTAAAAAAAAAAATCAAAACAAAATTCTCGTGTTGCTACATGCTAACCGACAGCATTTATCAATGCTAAATTTAAAAAAAAAAGAGCATTTTTCAATGCTTACAAAATTACAATAAACAAAGAGTAAAATGGAACAGTATTGATTCTTGATCAATCCCCAAATCCTCCTGAATCCAAAAATAATCCTTTAACGAAAATAATTAATAATTCCTTATCTTATATACTAATACTATGAATTAATGTACTACGCTAATAAATTTTTGGAAGCCGAATTACGGAAATGCAATACAAAGTTTACACAGAAGGTGTACACCAAATAGCTAAATTTTATGAACTCTACTTTAATAGACCTGCAACTATTTGATAAGTGAATTCCAAATAGCGGTGGTGCTTCTCAGGATGGTTACGAAAGCAAAATTTAATATGAACCTATCACCTGAAATGAATATAAGTTGCAACCAGACTCAGGTGCGAATGTCTTGAGCATGATATATACCTAATGATTTTCCTGAGGAATCGGCCACCTCATAGGCAACATTGCCGTTAGGTCGTACTATAACTCCATCAATGAATTTCGGGGCTAATTTGCTGGCGAAATAATCCACAGCTGAGCTTTGCACATGATTGCGCACCAAAACCTTTTGGCCAATTTGAAAAGATCGTGGTCGACTCCGAAGATTATAACGGCGAGCACCTTTAAAATAAGCCTCCGTCAGTTTGGCTTTAACTTGATCTTGAATAAGACGTAAACGCTCTATATGAGGCGATAATTCAACTGCTCCATCCTCAAAGGCATTGAGTTGTCTCAATAATTGGTATTGAGAACCGTGATGAATACTTTGATAACCAAACATAAGAAAATATGGGGAACAACCCGTGGACTCATGAACAACGTTCCTAAAAGCAGCTGCGGCATCACTAAGATGAACATCCCAATTTCGGTGATCTTCCTCCACATATGCCCTAATAGATGCTAAAATTGATTGATTAACACGCTCTGACGCATTAGATTGCGGAGAGTAACGTGGCGTGAATATGTGTGTAACCCCATATTCAATCAACAAAGTTTCAAGTGCCTTCGAAGTAAACTGCACTCCATTGTCCGAGTGCAAAAATTCAGGCACACCAAACGTGTGAAAAATCAAATCCTTAAGAAACTTGACGACTGAATCTGCCGTGGCTCTAGGCACAGCTTTCAACCATATGAACTTAGAAAAATGGTCCAAAATCACTAACAGTTGGGTGTTCCCTGCCTTTGAACGGGGATAAGGACCTAAAAAGTCTATAAACAGTCTTTGCATAGGCCTTTCGGATGTTCGCATTTTTCCCATAGGAGGTTTCATTACACAATTGGCTGGTTTAATTCTCTTACATGTCATGCACTCAGAAATATACTTTGTAACGTCCTTTCGTAAAGTCGGCCAATAATAATAGCGCTGCAAAAGCTCGATTGTTTTGCGAATCCCAAAGTGCGACGAAGTTGGTGAGTCATGTGAATTAAAAATCAATTTCAACCTTTGACTCTCAGGCACCCAAAGTTTGGTAACTGGTATATCCACATCATTAGGACGTGAACCGGTATTAATATACAGGCGACCATCTCGAATCCACAAATTTTGAAACCGATCAGGCGCTTGACTGACCTTCATAATAAGTTCCAAATACGATGGTTCAGTAAACGCTGTATCCGGTAAGATTTCATCCAAGTGCAAATGTTCAGGTAAAAATGCAAGAGAATGACAAGATCGATTACAAACCACACTGACAGATGCAACAACTTCAGACTCCTTGAACATACGTGATAACGCGTCTGGTACTAAATTGTTGATCCCTTTACAATGCTGAATTGCGAAATCAAAGCTTTGAAGCTTTAAGCTCCACCGAGCCAATCTACCCGAAAGATCTTGCTGAGACATCAGCCATTTAAGGCTGGCATGGTCAGTAATAACTGTGAAGGGCAAACCTTCGATATAAGCACGAAAACGCTTAATGCTCTGTACGGCTGCCAAGCATTCCAATTCTGTAATAGTGTATTTCTGCTGAGCGGAAGTAAGTTTAGCAGACATGAAAGCCACTGGGTGCTCTTTATTATTTTCATCCTTTTGGAAAAGGACACTACCGATTCCGGTACTGCTAGCGTCACATTGGATAAAAAAAATCGCTTAGAAAAATCTGGATTGACCAAAACAGGAGCGGACACAAGTGCTTGTTTTAGTTGCTGAAATGCATTTTCAGCTGCGTCAGTCCATTTAAATTTTTTCTTTCCTTTTAATAAATCTGTAAGAGGAGCTGCAATTGTGGCAAAACGAGCTATGAATCTGCGGTACCAGCCCGCCATTCCCATAAAACGACGGATATCTTTTGCAGACTTAGGAGTAGGATAGTCTACCACACTAGAAATCTTGTTCGGATCGGGCTTGAGAATACCATCGCTTACTATGTAACCCAGATATTTAATTTCAGATTGAAGGAACCTGCTCTTTTGTATATTAATGGTAAGACCAGCATCTTTAAGTAAATGAGCCACTTTTATCAATAATTCAAAATGTTCCTCCAATGTAGAGCTTGTGATAAGTAAATCATCAAGATACACAAATATTTTGTCATGTAACTCATGCGGTATCACTTTATGCATAAGACGACACATGGACTGTGGCGAGTTACACAGACCGAATGGCATTACCTTAAAATGATAAAGAGGACGCCCTGGCACAGTGAAGGCAGTTTTTTCCTTAGACTCATCGTCTAAAGGAATTTGCCAAAAGGCGTCCTTGAGATCGAGGCTTGATATAAAACGAGTTGATTGCAAACGGGATAACAATCCATCTATAAGAGGGAGAGGATATGCATCTTTTATCGTCACTTCATTTAGCCTGCGTGCATCTAGGCACAGGCGCACTTTGCCAGGCTTACGCACTAAAGTGATAGGAGCACTCCACGAACTATGACTCTCCTCTATTACACCGAGTGCCAACATTCTGTCTAATTCCTCATATATCTGTTTCTGTATTATCGGGGATACAGCATAATGACGCTGTTTGATAGGTTTGGCCTGACCAGTATCAATGTGGTGAGATAACAGATTGGTTTTTCCCAATCCAAGAGAATTATAAGAAGGAAATCCTTTTATTATTTCCTGTAGTCTAAAATTATCCTCCGGAGATAAATTAGAAAACGTAGGACCGTCAAGAGATTGTGAGGGCACCACTTCGCAGACTGTTGGATTTTGATAAGGCACAATGTTGAAAGCTCTCCAGAAATTAATGCCTAAATATAAGGTACCTGATAACTCTGGCACAACCAAAAATCGTACAGACCTGATAGAATCCTTAAAACTAACCTCAAGGTCTATATAGCCCAAAGCTGTGACTTTTTGTCCGGATGCTGTACTTACATTTGTTCGAAAATTGTATAAACAAGAGGACAACCCAAGTTCATCCAATATAGACAAAGCCTCTCTTCCAAAAACACTAATGCTAGCCCCACTATCCAAAAGACCAACAATCCCACGATCCCCAATAAAAATCTCACAATGCGGCCGAGAATCTCCCGGGACAGATGACGTAATAATGGAACTAATTGCACTCTTGTACAAAAGACGAATGTCATGAAAATAACGATTTGATCGGGTACGACGGTTTTTAGCACGATTACTAGAATGACTAGAGCCATAGAGAGGAGTGTTACTAATTTTAGAAAAATCTGAAGATGAACTGGTAATTTCAAACTCCTCCGAACTATCCTCGAATGTGGTTAATATAACATTTTGAGTATCAACATCTACTGACTTCATTGTTTGAACTGATTTGTGACACATTTTTAATGAAGACTTCACATAATCAGAACTATATGTTGCGGAGTTTAACGCTGATGATGCAGCTCTGGGTCCACATTCGTGGCCGCATCCACTGTCTTTGATACCGGGGGCAGAAACAATTTTGGTGAAGGAATGTGATGATTCCCCGGGTTCCTCACATTCCTCATCACGTTTCCCGAACACTTGCCACATTTCGGCTTCAAAGTGTCCTTGGCACCACACCCGAAACAGAAAATATGCCTTATTGGGAGAGGACAATTATAAAAGTTATGACCCAAATCCTGACAATTCCAGCAAATGTTATAATTTGGAACATTTAATTCGGAATTCGGTACAAAATTACGTGAAGTATTTCCTAAAGGAGCCTTATTTTCCAGAACATTAACATGTGCCATAGGAGCGAAAGACTCTGAACATTCAATCTCGTGGACAGGTTTTCGTATATAAGAGGGACGTTCCGTGGGCTGGTCCAAATTCCAAACAGCCTCTACCGAAATACAACATTGAACTAGCTCTCTTGTGTTGACAAATTGCCGACCAGCCAGATGTTCACGTAAACGTTTCGACATATTTCTAAAAAGAATACATTGCATGTCATAATCATGAAAACTATGCCGCAATTCCAAAGACATAGTTTCTATACTATCATAAAATTCTATGAATGATTCATTGGCTTTTTGCAAACGAGAATCAATTCGCCTACGAATATCTACATCTGATTGTGTAGAACCAAATCTATCCGTTAAAGCTTCCTTCAGCTTAGACCATGAAATATTGGGTGAGTTTAGTTCATGGAACTTCCAATACCAGTCACTGGCATAGCCACGCACTAGTAGATGGAAATGTCCTGCCAATTCAGACAAACTCACATTATGGGTATTTGCCAATACCAGTATCCGATAAATAAAAGAATTAACTGGAATACTATTATTCGATCCATCAAAGTATATGCCCCATTTAGACACAGGCAAACCAGATTGTCTAGACCTATAATTACTATTTACACGTGAAGACAAAAATTCAGAATCTGGAATATGAACCTCAAACTGTTGTTGGTTGTCAATACAGGGAACGTTAACTGAAACTACTTCGGGTGGAACATTATTAACGAAAGGGTTATGGGAAATATTATGATTATCGGCAGACACTGCAGGTTGATTTCCAGCTGAAGAACCTAAACCAGTATCTCTAGTTTCACGAGCGTTTCTCTTAGGAGTATCCATGACTTTAGGATTATTTATAGCAGGAGTAGAAGCGAATTCAGGTCCAAAATCACACGGGCTTCTACGCGAATGCCAGGCCATAATTTGGTATTTTATATTATATTTAATAGTTAGAATCAGATGAACTACGTTATAAAATAGAGACTATAGAAGAAAAAAAAATGAACATACTAACCTAGACAACATTAATATTGGTTTTAACCTACGAGTATATACCAGAAAAACTATCAACAAAAATGCTATTGATATCTAGAAGAATTTATCAAACTGATGAAGTTAACAAACTTGAAACCAGTGGATACGCGTGCGCAGATTGTTTTACGAATTGGATGCGAAGTTGAGTCCAGAAGCAGCAAACGTGAAAACTTGATCAGACGAAATCTATGGTTTAAAATTTTTTTTTTTTCTGATTAGTAAATATATTTGATAAAGTTATTAATTGAAATAATGAACAATAACAAATGTAAATTATTTAAGTAATAAAAGAAGACAGATATGTATTGTATTTTACTTTTTTTTTTTGTTTCTTTTTATATGCAAACTTCAAATTACAGAGACAAGAGAATCCCGGATGAACGAGATGCGAGGAGTATTCAACAAAACACAAAAAAAAACTGGATGTAATAGGTCCATTTCCAATCCTTCCAGCAGAAACAACACTCTCAAATAACTTATTCCAATCAAAAAAAATGAAAAGGAGTCAAAACGTCTCGCGTCGAATATACCTCTTCAATTTGACGAATTACAAATTATTTAGTTTAATAACTCCTTAAATCAAAACGTTTTAGTCGAATAAAGGCCGATATGACGTGTTACGTTTCCGTAAAAAGATTTTCAATGACGAAGTTATATGTTGCTCATACAAAAATATTGGGCGCCAGCCACGATGTGAACTTTCACTCTAGCCGTGAAAGCTACTGAACCCTACCACAAAATTCCCGAATACGCCACCAACTGTGACAATCAAAACAAATCCACTTAAGTGAGCTACAAGCTCAGGCCACAAATTTTTGGGCGCCATTTGTTGCGACCCCTCCTGAAGGCTTTTCAGATCTTCAGGGGAAGTCTAATAAATGTGAAAGTATATACAAATATCCATATATATGTATATATGTCACATCGCAGCAGGGGACCGGGAGATGGCCCCTTTGCAACATTAGTCGGCTTAATGGCCGACAAAAAAAAAAAAAAACATCCTTTTACGTCCCGGCCAGGACAGCTACTTGGGGTGGGGCTTGAAAAATAATTCATCGTCATCACATCATCATACACTCACTCCCTCCCATTCATCCGGAATTCCCCCATTCTCATATTGACCTACATTTTAAATAAATAAATTAAAGAAAACATTTAGATACATTATTATTATTTTTTTATTTTTGTGACCAACCGAACTTCTGTCAAAAATCGAACATTCGTGCATTACGTTTATTATAAATTTAACTTTTATGCGCATTTACATAAATAAAAAATTAGATTCTGAATGACTGAATCATACAAAAAAAAATATTATTACTTATTCTAATAGTTTTTCTTTTCAATGTTTAACATCACTGATGCGAAATGGGCAATATTTAAACCAAATTATCAGGTTCACACAAAATAAATCCAAACTATTCGACTGTATTACAAATTTAATCCACAAAATGATCTGACTACACAAACTTTCAATGTTTAACATCACTGATGCAGAATGGGCAATATTTAAACCCTATTATCAGGTTCACAAAATAAATCCAAATTATTCAACTGGATCTCAAATTTAATCCAAAAAATGATCTGACTACACAAACTTTCAATGTTTAACATCACTGATGCAGAATGGGCAATATTTAAACCCTATTATCAGGTTCACAAAATAAATCCAAATTATTCAACTGGATCTCAAATTTAATCCACAATATAATTCGATCATCAACTTTAAACATCACTCCCACCATCAATTGCACGCCTATCCACCGCACAAAATCAACCCACACCAAAAATGACCAGCTTCCATCCGCGATCCTCTCTATTCCAACTCCTGACCAATTCTAACGACCATAATCCAAAGCCTACGTGACCAAAACTAAACGGATCGTGTTCTTTTCTCTACTCCGACCCACTCGTCATCAACCCATCTCAAAAAAAAACCAAACTCATTCTTCTTGGACATAACTGGAGCAATCATCGTGTATGTGTGTCGTCTGACACGAAAATTCACAACGGAAAACCATTCCCCGATGGCAATCACATACTCCATTCTCCCAACAGGAAAAGAGTTGTTACCTTTTTTTTTTTTTTTTACATTATTACTACAATAGTGACCGTGAAGGTCGGGCCGTGCCATCTGGCGAAGAAAAAGGCCCCTCAACGAGCTAAGCAGCGGTCTATGCTTGCTGTAGCTCAGTTCGGGAGATGTGGGCGGGGTTTTCGCCGCTCGTTGCCCCTGTCCTTTACGTATTAACAAAAATTCATAGGCCTGGGGAAGACATCACAAACAGGGGAGGTAAAAATGGGGAATAAAAAAAATAGTCGATAAGGATGGAATGGTTGGCGGACGGATCAGACGCCCACGTGGTCGCACCTGGGTCCGGGTGTAATGGGACCCTCGGCCTCTGGTTTCGTACCACCAACAGATCAGTACTCATCAGGTGCTGCTTCGATCTGCCGGTGGGAGCAGCACTAACAGGCCATAATATGGTTCATTACAGGTGGTTCATTACATACCAACAAGACCAAGGTCCTTGCCATCAATATTAATGGGCAGCCTGTGGAGAAGGTGGACAACTTCGTTTACCTGGGTGGCGTTGTTGCCGAAAATGAAAGCTAAATGCGCATACGGCATGCTGCCCAAAATCTGACAGAGCAGTTATCTCAACATCAAGAGCAAGCTGGACCCGTTTATCGATTTAACGAACTTTTCGATATACCGACCGACCTTGGACATTATATCTTTTGTTATATTGGACCACCACTGTAATTAGTAATTACTAAATTTGATTTACAACAGTAATTAAATTTTAAATAATTATTACTTTTCGGAAAGTAATTTACCCATACTCTGCGTTCAACCAATTCACTGTCAACTCTGATCCAGATGTCATCCATCCGAGAATTGCATCAAAGGCCGGTCAGTAGTTTTGTATGAAAATTGATGTTTTTTCGGAGGAATCGTTTTTATAAACTATGTTTTTTTGGTTCCTAGCTAAATTTTCTTTTTTTTTCATATAAACTTCCAAAGTTCCTGTCTTACATTCTGTACATTTTTCAATTTAATTTCTAATTTGCATGGAATTTCTCCATGACTAGCATTTACGATGCACTTCGTTCGCTGATATGCCATGAAAACAAAACTACAAGTTTACCGTCCGTTGAAAGCAAAGTACATAGTAACATGTAGGTAATGCAATTAATGCATCTTAATTATGTTTGTTTTTATTAGCTTTCGCGACCAACTGAATCGAAGCACTACTCGTATCCGTACAATAAGTGTGTGTTGATATCATGACGAATGGCAATATTATGGTTGTTGTTATTACTGTGGCGTGCATTGGCTTGTAATTCAATTAACAAGATTTCTCATGCCTTGTTTTTTATTATTATTTAAAGAAACACATAAGATATAACATACAACGTCGCCTTTTAATTTATTTACTTTTAATATTTTGTATACATACACGGTGGATTAAAATTGCAAGCTAGAGAATATGATTTTATGACGAGTATCGAGTACGAAGAACATACGATAGTTCAAGTTCTTCGTATTTTTAATTTAATTGCATTTTTTTATTTTTTATTTATTACGTGGGGCGTAATTAACAGCGAATTGTGATTTTGCCAGTACAGAATTATGTGAATATTTTTGATTCGGTTTCAGCACGGTAAACACAATGACATTGAGAGATGTTATTTAAATTCATATTAAAAAAAACCACCATGGATCGGCCAAGTGGTACAGGAAATGGAAAATTTAAAAAAGAAAAGAAAAAAAATATCGTCGGGTTACTGCAAAAAGAAGCTAACTACATTTTTGAGTTAAGTTCAGTTTTGTGCTTAAAAAGTACTCTACTATGTACTGTCAATGCCAGGGAAAGGTATAATACCTGTAAGAGGGTGATCTGTTGGAGTAAAAAAAAGCTAAGTCACTTTTTACTACATACTTCGAACTCCACCAAAATAAGATAAGAGCACTTGTACTTTAATATGACATTCTTGTACACCTCATAAATATTTATGGATCTGCAAAAACAAGCTATGTGTCAATTATCTTAATTTACTGTATAAACTTAGGCAGTTTCCGGGAGTAATAACAAACAAACTATCTGCCACTTGACTTATTTTTGCAGGTTTGTTTTGGATAAAATACTATATTTGAAAATACACATTCAAAAATATGTAAAATTAGAGGCACTTAACGTATTTTGCTTGTTTCATTCAAATTGCATTTGGATGTAATGTAGCGTGCTTGGCCAGGTTAGACTAATTAACCTGCTTAATAATTGTGTTTGTTTGTTCACTGATGATTTTAAATTCAGGTTTAGTTCTGTGTAATATTCACCATCCAGCTTTACGTTTAAGAATTTCTTTATTCGTTACGATTAATACAACGTTTTGCCGGGATTTTGCATTATCAGGTTTAAATAAAATAATTAAATGGTATGGTTGGTGTTAATAACTTATTAGCAAAAAACACAAAGATTTAAAAATAAAACCGGAAAATAGAGGGCTACGCCCGCAATCCGAGGGTTTTGTAGTGTCCCATGCCAATAGGAGATGAACTGTCCTACTCTTGGAGATGCTTAACCATTCATGTTAAGACGGTATTGCAAATTGTAAGCTTGCGTAAAAAATATTGAAAATAAATTGTTTGAATAATTATAGAAAGTAGAGTCAGCGACCAGCATACCTCCCTCCTCTCCCAGCAATCTTTACCCTTTTGAAAATGGTTAACTCCAATTCGCTCTACGGAAAACAATATGCAAGTATGTTGCACTCGTAGTACTAGTATGTAGTACAAGAGACCTGTTATGTGCATTTTTTGTATTTATGATATCAAAATGGCCAAATCTAAATGAATGTACTACTATTAAATATTACGTGATTATTACGAAACTTGGAGACATTATTGCACATGGTGTTGATTATCGTTGGCCATCAATATTTTCAACCTCGGATGAGTTTGAGAAATGCAGGGGTGTGCTAACTGTAACTATAGAAATATACTATTATTAACCTATTTTGAGAAGATATCAAAATTCCATAATTTTTTGTTTTCTGTGCTAGTTGAAAGCCACCTTCCTGTATGTTTTCAAATTTCTAAGTGTAACGGTCTCGAAATGGTAAGGGGGGTGGGACAAATTATGATCTCATATTTTCCCCTCTACCTCTTTTCCCCTTTCTTCAAATTTGATGAAGACGCAAAAAATGGAATGTACTCGGTAGTAGCTTTCTCATTATACTCCACTTGCCTATACCAGATGAAAAAAAAATATTGATCTTCATTTCCTACCTCCTACTTCCCCCCTCCACTTCTCTCCCCTCCCACTCCTATCCCACCAATCTTTACCCTTTCAGAAATGGTTAACTCTAATTCACTTTATGAAAAACAACAAACAATATTCAAGTATGCAGTACTCATAGTACGTAGCAGAGGCCGGTTATGTGCATTTTTTGTATGGATGGTGTCAAAATGTCAAAATTTGAATGAATGTACTATTATTAAATATTATGTGATTGTAATGAAACTTAAAGATATTATTGCCTATGATGTTGGTTATCATTGGCCATCAATATTTTTGACCTCGGGTGCGCTTAAGGGGTGCAGGGGTGTGCTAACTGCAACTATAGAAATGTACTATTATTAACCTATTCTGATGAGATTTCAAAATTCTATAAATCTAGGTTTTCTACGCTAGTAAAATGCCGCTTTTCTGTAAATTTTCATACTTCTAAGTATAGCGGTCTCGAAATGCAAGGGGGGGGGACAAACTCGAATCACATATTTTCCCCTCTCCCTCTTTTCCCGTTTCTTCAA
Source organism: Chloromyia formosa (assembly GCA_964017055.1). Lineage (NCBI taxonomy): Eukaryota > Metazoa > Arthropoda > Insecta > Diptera > Stratiomyidae > Chloromyia > Chloromyia formosa. Next base: position 115,281,534 of record OZ024815.1, read on the forward strand.
ATTTGAAAAAAAATTTCAAAAATGGAATGTACCCAACGGTACCTTTCTTATGATACCCCACCTGCCTGTACCAAACGAAAAAAAAATTTCGACCTTCATTTCCCCTCTAGGGGGACCTCCCCTTAAAGTTGACGTATTACGACGATTCGCTTTCTCCGGCGAATTATAGTAATTCTACACATTCCTACAAAATTTCATGTAGGTAGCTTCACCCGTTCGTGAGATATTCCATGGACAGACGGACAGACAGACAGACAGACGGACAGACAGACATTTTACCGATTTCATAAGGGTTTTGTTTTTACTACAAAACCCTAAAAAATTGTAAATGTTAAGCTGGATAATCTAGGAACGCGAAGCGTCCCGCCCCAAAGAAAAACGAAATTTGGTATGGTCATTGTCTCCGGTCGTCTTACTAAGTGTTGCAAATTTTATTTCAATACGAGGAAAAACACCCGAGATATGACAGTTTCAAAATCGCTATTTTTATACCCTAGACTTCTAGTATAGGGTATATTGTTTTTGTCACGACGGAAATATGTAACACCTTAAAGGAGGCTCCGGAGGTATAGCAATGTATATATATAAATGATCAGGGTCACCTCCTGATTCGATTTAGCCATGTCTGTCTGTCTGTCTGTCTGTCTGTCCGTCTGTCTGTCTGTCTGTCCGTCTGTCTGTCTGTCTGTCCGTCTGTCTGTCCGTTCGCACGATAACTTTCGATAAAATGAAGCTAGAGCCTTGAAATTTTGGTCAAATGTTGGAAGTGTGATCTAGTTGGATGGTATTGAAAATGGGCATGATCAGGCCAAGAGAACGCCTACCTCCCCTACATATGTAAAATACATAAATGTATCTATAACTCACGATTAAAGAAACATGAAAAGCTCTAGCTTTGATAGATTACTCATGAAGGTAATCTCATACTCTCCTGGGAAAATAAAACTGATAAGTTGAAAACTAACGGTAATTTTCTTACAAAGAACCCCGTACTACCCTACTTTTCAGGTTTTTTGTCTATAACTCCTGAACCAATTGACGTAGACACCTGATTTTTGGCGTGTAACCTTGAAGTGAGAAGCTGCTTAAGATTATGTAAGTTGGGCATAATCAGATCAAAGGAACGCCTACCTCCCCTACAAATTTCCAAAAATTAAATATTCCTTTAATTACGATAAATTTCGAAAAAATGATACTAGCAAGTTGAAAATTTGAAAGAATGTTGCCAATAAGACCTACTTTGTTGGTATTGAAAATGGGCAAGATCCGACTCAAGGAACCCCCACCTCCCCTACAAATGAAACTTCAAATAAGCGATAACTTTTGATAGAATGAAGCCAGCAACTTGAAATTTTGGTAAAATGTTGAAAGTGAGATCGGGTTAGTTGGCATTAAAGATGGGTAAGATCCGACCTAAGGAACCCCTACCTCCCCTAGAAATGAAACTTGAAATAAGCGATAACTTACGACAAAATAAAGCTTGCGACTTCAAATTTTGGTCAAATGTTTGTAGTATGATCCAGTTGACTAATATTGAAAATACGGAAAATCCGACCATCGAAACCCCTACTTCCCCTACAAAAGAAACTTCAAATAAGCGATAACTTTCGATAGAATGAAGCTAGAGACTTGAAATTTTGTTTAAATGTTTGTAGGGGGATCTAATTGGTTGATGGAAATGCTGGGCAAGATCCGACTCAAGGAACCCCCACCTCCCCTACAAGTGAAACTTCAAATAAGCGTTAATTTTCGATAGAATGAAGCTAGCGACTTGAAAAATTGGATAAATATTTGTAGAATGGGTTAGTTAATTGATTTTGAGAATGGTCAAGATCCCACTGAATGAGAGCCAACCTCCCCTATGAACTGGCCATATAAGAGACCCACTTTTAATGCATATGGTCGTTGCCAATTGGGACTTTTGGTATCACCACTAGGTCTGTACAAGTCTAGGGTATACACGCTCCGGACTCCGGGCCGAAGCGAAGCTTCGGCCTGGTTCAAATTTTCCTTGTTCTCGTTGTTCTTTGACAGGCCTACAGCCTCGTAGGGAGCGTATCGAGGTGTGGTTTCTTTTCTCACAATTGACTGTGTCCCAAGGGTGTGCATAGGCTATCATTTGCTCTGATCCGTGCAGTAGATAAAAAGATACATCCAAAAATGTGAAATTTTATAAAGTTTCTCGCTTAAGTCTTTTTAGTGATTTCAATGAAAGGTATTACCCGTAATATGTGGTTCAAATCAATTTGGTACATAGTTTCCTTTGGCTATTAAATACAAAACGGGTATATTTTGGTGCTGCTGGAGATGTGCGTCAGGACAAAAGGAATCTATTAAGTATTATGAAATGGAACAAAAACCAACGCTGGTAGGTAAGGGCAAAGAGTGATCACTCCATAGAACTTTCGCCTCTGCCAGTAGATTTGTATGTATTGACCAATAGTATAGACTACACAAGAAAGCCTACTCCATACAACTTTAGCCTCCGCCGGTAGATTTGTATGTATTGATTCTCTTGTGTATCTATAGTCTATACTATTTGTCAATACAGGCGTACCCCGATATACGACCGGGATACGTTCCAGAAGAAAGCGACTTAACTTGAAACGAATTATATCAAAACCAAGTAATGTATGCAAACGTATCAGTTAAATTAAATTACAAAATTCTATTATTAATATTATTTATGATAACCTATTTACCAGTAAATAGAAATATTGTGATGTAGATATGTAGATAGACAAAGGAGGTGGGCCGTTGGTCGTATTGGAACCAATGTGCTTTATCTTCTTTCACATCGCACCTATCACAAAACGGACTTCGCCATTCGATTCAGCAGGAAAAAATGCATCCACATTGCAATTTTTATAGCAAAAGATCTGGACGAAAAAGCCATGTCCAGAAAATCATCGATTTCGTCCCACTGTACTCCGGTCAAATATGTACCGGGAACTGTCAATTTTTGGATCTGAAAATATTCTCCTCCGGATCTGAAAAGTATTCTGATCCAAAAGTTGACAGTTTTCAGTACATATTTTACCGAAGGAGAAAGCATATGAAGGAGAAATCGAAAAGTCAGATTCCCGATCCAGATCAGAGGGCTTTCAGAACCGCGACCGATTATAAATTTTCGAATTTCCAGGATCGACGTAAGTCTGAAGCAAAGTAGTCGTTAAACGAGGACGGGTGGGAATTATTTGACGACTCAAGTTCGAAATGACTTAAAGCGAAACGACTTATATCGGGGTATGCCTGCACATACAAATCTACTGGCAGAGGGGAAAGTTCTATTGAGTGATCAGTCTTGTAGACTATCAATCCTCTTTGGTAAGGGTGTATTCTAAATCGTGGTAATGAGACCAATGTACTGGAGTTCTGTTAATGGCATTTTGAGTCCTTCGATCAGGACTGATGGCATTTTGCGTCCTTTGGAGAAGAAAATGGCCATTTTTGGAAAAGAAGTGATATCAAGGGGTGATGGGTATCATATGACTGGGGGAGATGAGGCGAATGCAGTCGACCTGTTGCAGGCATTTTGAGTCCTTTCTCTCTAATTGTCTTGACCCCTCCAGGGGCATGGGCATTTCTATGCCTTGTTGACGTTTCAATAGCATATCTACTTTTCGGAAGTGCAGTTGCTAGCGTGCACCTCCTATTCGCGCCGTCTTTATACTGATAATCTCGGAGCATTGTGAGAGTTCTATTAGTACTCACAGGCAGTTTTTGATCGCGCCGAGATTTGATCTCCGAGTTCTAGATTAGTATCGTAGAACGGTGACCGAACAATCACGGCCACCAACCGCGGAGAGGAAAAATGACGTTCTTCGCAAGAAAGCGATGTCTAGGCAAGATGGGTATCACATGACTGGAGATGATGAGGCGAGCGCAGTAGACTGTTAAAGGTATTTTGAGTCCTTTCGGCGGGAAAAAAGATTGTTTTGGTAAGGAAGCGATATCTAGGCAAGATGAGTATCATTTGATGATGAATGCAATAGACTACTGTTGAAAGCACTTTGAGTTCTTTGAACTAGAAAAATGATATTCTTAGCAAGGAAGCGTTCCATCAACTTTTTTAACGTCATTCGGATCTTCAGAAGACAACACACCGATAATGGAAATGGTATATGCGTACATATTTCAAGTATTTTGAGGAGGTGGGTTGTTTAATGCATGATATTAATAAAGATAGAGCTTATTGAGATGTTAATACAGGTATTTATAATGATTGCATATAAATTGTTCGGACGACCAGTAGCGCAGTGTGTTGAGGCATCAGTCTCATGTTTGACTACCGGCGTTTCGGTTTCGAATCCCGTCCACGACGACGTTCGTGGCCATGGATGTGCAGGAGGTCCACGCTGGCAACTGCATCCTCCGAAACCAAATGCCAACGAAACGTCAACTGGGCCAAATGAAACAGTTGACGCGCTATGCGCCACAAGGGGTTAGGGCAAGTGAGTAAATGACCCGGTGGCCATAAACCCTTCGTTAACAGATGACAAGGCCGTCGAAGAGGTGGGTCCTGGAGTCTTCTCTGATTGGCTCCGTCTTGCAACGTCTTCCCGCCTCCCAAACTACTGAAGTGTCTTCCAGACGGAGGTTCATGAAATAGAAATGTCATAATTGTGAGATATGTAAAAATGTATACAGACAATCTAGCGCTGTGAAATCCCTTGAACCCAGCCTGGTATCATCAAAAATCGTGGCGTGTCGAACAAGTCTTATTGAAATGGAGAAGTTCTTTATTATTATATTATGCTGGATACCATAGCCATTCCAGTTTCACTAGTAGCTGTAGAGTTGACGATCTCACTAAAAGCCGGACTTCTAGCAGTCAGAACAGGAACCTAGTATGAGGCGCAAAGCTACGAGTACATTGGCGGTAGTATGTCAAAATCAATCCTTTTTTGGGATGACGAGTTTTTCTTTGAAGGGAAACTTTTTTCACCAGGGTTGTTTTTGGGCCATACTATTGTATATATCCTAGAGAAAAAAATCTATAACATACTTTTTGGAGTACACTAAGGGCGAAATTCATGGTCGTTTCTTATGGCTTAAACATTTCCTTAAGGAATAAGCTTTGCTGTAGGTACCTTAAGTGATAGTCAAATGTTTAAGCAATTGCTAAAGCATTTCCTTAAGGGATTCCTTCTTTATAATGTAATGAAGTAATGGCTATGAATTCTGCCCTAAATTTGCTAAAGTTTGATATTAAATTCAGCTCAGTACGTTCAGAACTTACCGAGAAGCAGCTCTTCAAACATGGGTTCTATCCGGCGCGTAAATAAAACTACCTGTGGGTACTACTAGAACTCCCACAGCGTTCCGAGCTTGTCAGTAAAATACGTTTCAGATAGGAGGTGCATGCTAGCAACTGCACCATCCGAAAAATGTGCTATCGAATCGTCAACAAGGCATAGGTATGCAAGACATGTTGATGCACCCATTCCCCTGGAGGGGCCAAGATAATTATTAACAACAACAATCCGGCCGCCGTGAAATTCTAGCTGTGACCGTTTAATGTGAAAGAGGCTAATGTTCTTCTTCAGACCAATAAAAAACTTTAGTCGAATCGATTTTAGTCGGTCCGACTGAAATCGTATAATCTAAAAGGCGGCAAAGGGTTCTTTTTGGACAGATCCGAAGATTACTAAAGTGATAGTGAAGATCTAACAGCGCCAACAGGCGAATGCTTCATCAATGATCTGAGCAGTAGCACGTGCATCATGAACCTCGATTCGGTTCTCTTATAATCGGTTTTTATTCTTCGTTGCGCCCTCTACTAATGCAATGCCAAAGCACAAGACAACATGGAAAAGCTATTAAAAATCGTATATTTCTGAAAATTGGTAATATATAGTACTAGTAGTGTAGCAATGTATTGAAACTTTGGGGAGATTGCGGGTGCACAATTCGAAAACGACATAACATGGAAGCCCTGCCATCTAAAGAGACAGGCCAGCGCTCAACTGATCCGGTTCGAATCCTGCCTTCGTTCTTGACGTCATAGATGCCTTCGTGTGCGTTTTTGCCAAAGTAGCCAGTGGTTGGTGCCCGATGGCAAGTCCAGTTTTCGTGTGTTTCATGTCTAGATTTCGTTTAGCGGGTTCAGTGTTGAACTATTTAGGAGCGTGAAGGGTATCATACCTTGTTTTTCGATTCTCTCTTGCTATTTGATGACCGTGGCGAGAAAATGTCACATATGGTCAGTAGGAATATGTACATGACCAGTGACCAGCAGGTCAAAGGCTAAGGCCAAGAGGCGGTCGTCGCCTTGGCACCGACTCTGAAAGGGCGCCCAACAGGAAAGCCAAGTTTGAGAGTGGATTTAAACAATTAAAAGCTGAAATTAATATAATTCCATATAGTAGTTATAAAAATGTCACGATTTGTCCAATCGAATGTGATCCTCACCGTTAAAATTTAAAAATTTACGCGCGGGCCAACGAATCATTTCGAACCTTAAGCTGCACATTCTCCAGTGAGAGCGAGTTATTGAAGAAAATATAGTACCAAGCTAAAACGCCCGGACAGTGGACAACAGTTGCGCTTGTAAAGTCACTTTCACAACCATCCTTGTCCAAGTGTCATCCCCGCTACAAAAGGTTTTGAACAAATTTGAGGAGGGGTAGGAGGGGGAGAAAATTACCTTGCGAACGCCTTAAGTTAAACTTTGATCGGCCCTGTTAGCAGTATTACTAACAAACAGCTAAAAGTTCGTTCTAACAGTCCGTTCAACAACATTGACAGAACGGTAATGCCCGAACCAGAATGAACGCAGAATGCAGCAGCACCTGAAATGACAACTTAAAATAGAAAGCATGCATTTCCCTTAAATGACCTAGATTGAACGCAGCGGCAGCGACAGCGACAAAAGCAGATCAGCATGTTGTTGTTATTGTCGCTGCCGCTGCTGCTGCTTTCTGTGTTCAATCTGGTTCGGACATAACAGTAAAATATATCGAAAGGCCGGGAGCTTGTTGGCAAACTCAGTAAAGGTTGACGTCGAACACTTGCTGCCCTTCCGAAATTTTAGCACGCGATCACTTGATCGAGACAATTGGAGGAAAACGATCCAGACGGCCAAGGTCCGATGTCGGACTGTCGAGCCACGATGATGATGTCAGTACATTAACAGAACACCATCAGTACAATAGCTGCACATTAAAGGATTATAGGACACAACAGACAGACATTAGCAGCCCATTAACAGACAAGTTAATTTAGAGTTTCCACGCTCAAAAAACGAGGAAACGAAAAAATATTAAGATTTACATCCCGTGTAGCGGAAAAATTTTGCTTACCGACACTTTGTCTGGACTGCAAATTTCTGTATTTGGAATTCCAATTTAAATCTCTCTTTCAAAGATTTGCGCAAGAATTTGTTGAAATGCATCTTCTCAATTTTGTGTTATCAGCCCCAGTTTAATATTTCTCTTAATTGTCAACATCATTTCTATACCGGTTTAGCATAAATACCTAGACATGTCTTTGTGAATATCAATCAATATATACATATAATCAATCACATTTAGAAATTTGTTAACTAATTCATGCCTTAAGGTGCGTACCAAGCTCGTAACCGTTTATCGCATTCGTCTATCTCCATACGAACATGATAATATGGGTACTTGCGACACTGCTATAAACCAAAATCGCATGTAATCCCGCAAGTGAACTCTCATCTGCGCATTTTACCTGAACGAATGATAATCATCCTCTTGCATGTGTCAAGTAAATCTAATGATTATTACGATAGCACGCGGGAATTAGCATCCCCACCCCCTCCCCTTCTATAAACAACCTCAAAAAGTGGTATAGTAGCGACCAAGTTATAGTGCAAAAAACAAAATATCGTTGGCTACGTTCATGACACACAGCAGCTGGCCTGGCTGGTTGGTTTAGGTGGCTGTCCTCCGAAAAAAGTGGAGCGTCGTTTTGATACAACAATTTTCGTAAGAAAAAGACCGGCGAAATTGAAGTCTGTATTGGGGATTACCTGGAGTGTTTTCTTAAATCGAACCTGTAAAGTTTAGAAATATAATTATCTCCCCTATTCCACTGCAAACGATCTCCGATATATCTATCAGCAGCGCACTACCTGAAGCTCGATGTCGCGCCCTGGCTAGTGTTGGGCATTCGCAAAGGAAGTGTCTCAGAATCTCCTTCTCCGCCCTATCCTCACATCTTCGGTAATGCTCAATTAAGCAGATACCCAGTCTGGCGGCGTGCTCTCCCACTAGCCAGTGTCCCGTCGTGATACTTGCAAAAAGCCTGTACTCTGTTCTGGGCAATGGGGCGCAACTCCCCAAAAGACTTACCCAGTGCCCGATACTCCTTTGCCACAGATCGACGCCATGTGATTCTAGGGCCCCCTATTGGTCGACCTTGGTTGGAAATGGGATTCCATTTGATGGCATGCAAAGCAATGCAGTTATGACCCTTCCGCAATGTGTGACTTATCCACAGTCATTTTCGCCTGCGTATCAATTCGTCGATTGGCATCTGCCCCGTACGCCGACTTAGCTCTTCATTTGATATTGTTTCGGGCCAGAAGATTCTTAGAATTCGACGAAGACATGAGTTGACGAAAACATGCAGCTTTCTGGTAGTTCTCACGGAAACTTTCCATGTACGAAACAAGCCCAGCCTGGTCTTCATGCTGAGATAACTGCTCTGCCAGATTTTGGCAGCATCCCGTATGCGCATTTAGCCTGGTTGATACGACGAGCGATGTCCTGCTCCGTACCACCATTTTCGGCAACAATGCTACCCAGGTAGACGAAGTTGTCTACCTTCTCCACAGGCTGCCCATTAATATTGATGGCAATAAGTGTCGGATTTCTTTTTCGCAATGGCGGGCTTAGAACCTTGGTCTTGTTGGTATTAATCTTTAGCCCAACCTTGCTTGCCTCCCTCTCAAAATCAAACGCCATTGCGGACAGATCCATGATTTTGTGGGAGAGTAGGCATATGCCGTCAGCGTAGTCAAGATGTTGTAGATAAGATCTCAAAGTCCATTGAATTCCTCTGTTTAGTCCAAATAGGGCTGCACGCTGCATGCAACACATCGCCGATTACTATGAGGAATAGGATCGGTGAGAGGATGCATCTCTGCCGAACTCCACTGCGAATCTCAAAGTCCCCCGACACCTTACCTTTATGCAGAACGCGACATTTCGCGCCGTCATAGGTTGCCTTAATAATAGCCACAAGCTTCTCAGGGATGCCTCTCCCGCACAAGGCCGCCCATATAGAATCCCGGTTCACACTATCGAAAGCCTTCTCGAAATCGATGAAAAGCAAGTGAAGCGGAGAATCGTATTCAGCACATTGCTCGATGATGATTCGCAAGGTGTTAATGTGATCGGCACAGGGGAATCCGGATCGGAAGGCCAACCTGCTTTTCATCAATTGTGCTTTCTAAGCGGGCCTTTAGCCTTTCCAGGACAATTTTAGTTATTATCTTGGCAACGGCAGGAAGCACACAAATGCCTCTCCAATTATTATAGTCTGTGAGGCTACCCTTCTTCGGAAGTTTGATGATCAAACCTTTATGTATTAATGTTCTTGCAAATGTACAAGTGCGAATCATTTTCAATTTAAATTGGAATTGTTTGTGACACTTGGTTTCATTCTGCACACCAACTTAGTATGCGTCTGTAGCTTAGCTCGGTAACGCACCGGGCATTTTTTGCTACTCGAAACACGGTCTCTGCGGTTCGCGCCCCGCAACGGGACCAACTATTTTTTATTCTCAAATTCCCTCTGAATTCATTTCTCCGAGCACTTCTCACCCTCTGTCCACCCCTCTAGTGAGTTAATATAAGTGCTTCACACCATCTAGACCTTCACGGTCGAGTTTTCAAGTAAAATCACGCCTTCACGGCTTATACAAACAGAATTCTCACACTTTCGTGGTCGTCTTGCACATCATCATCATCATCGTGGCGCGACAGCCCGACGTCGGGCCTTGGCCGCCTGGATCATTGTCCTCCAATTATCTCGGTCACGTGACCGCGTCCTCCAATTTTGGGAGCCCAGCAGCTGCGCGGCGTCCACACCTACTGAGCTCTCCCAACGAGATCTCGGTCGTCCTCGCAGTCTCGCTCCGTCGACTCGTTGTGCATTCATTACTCTCTTAGGCATGCGATCATCGTCCATTCTTTGTACATGCCCTGCCCATTGAAGTCGTTGTAGTTTGACGATTTTCGAGACTTGCAGCTCATCGTACATTTCATACAACTCATGGTTGTACCGGATACGCCATCCATCTCGATCGCAAACAGCCCCGAAAATTCGCCGTAGAACCTTACGTTCGAAAGTGTCTAGCATGTTTTCGGAGGCTTGAGTTAGGGTCCATGCTTCGCAGCCATAGCATAGCACTGGTCGTATAATGGTTTTGTACACGCGGAGCTTCGTGTTTCTGTGCACATGTTTCGATTTCATTATGGGGAGAACCGAGAAAAAAGTCTTATTAGCTAACTGTATCCGTCGCTTGATTTCGTCAGTTTCGTTGGCGTCTCTTGACAGGTTGCAACCCAGGTAGATGAAGTTGTTCACGAACTCGATGTTGAGGTCCCCCACGTTGATGCTCGGTTGTGCAGGTGTCCTTGTCACCGATTGCATCATTATTTTAGTTTTACCCTCGTTAATACGTAATCCAACTTCCTTTGCAGCGGTATCGAGCGTATGCAGAAGTTCTTCTGCGTCAGCCAATCTTCGGGACATGATGTTGATGTCGTCGGCGTACGCTGCTAATTGTGTCGACTTGATGAGAAGCGTCTTGCTGTTGTCCATATTCATGGCCCGAATAACGTATTCCAGTGCTAGGTTGAAGAGCGTCGGTGCCAGTCCATCGCCCTGTTTCAAACCAGTGCGTGTTTCAAATAGATCAGTAAGTCTATTCTGGATCCTGACCTGTGAGACGGAGTTGGTCATCGTCATCTTTGACAGTCGCACTAATTTTGCTGGTATACCAAATTGCAGCATGATGTTGTACAGTACTCCACGATCGATACTGTCGTATGCCTGCTTGAAGTCGACAAAGATTTGGTATACGTTTACGTTGTATTCCCAGCACCTCTGGAGTATCAGTTTGACTGAGAAGAGCTGATCGGTTGTGGAGCGACCAGGTCTGAAACCGCTTTGATATTCGCCAATGACTCGTTCTGCGTACGGTTTTATTCTATTTTCCAGAATTTTCGTCAAAATTTTATAAGACGTACAAACTAGTGAGATGCCCCTGTAATTCTCACACCGCAGTTTATCTCCCTTTTTATGAATTGGACAGATGATGCTTCTGCGCCAATCGTCTGGGATCTCCTCGTTCTCCCATACTCGCAGGAGTAATTGATGTATGGCATCAACTAGACTCGTTCCACCGAATCTTAGCAGTTCAGCTGGGATCTCGTCAGCGCCCGGCGCTTTATTTCGTTTTAGTGACCGCAACGCGAGATCAACTTCCTCTACTGTCGGGGGTTGAATGGGTGGGCCTAGATCAACAATATCATCGAGAGCTTCCTGTGTGGGGATGTTAGATGGTCGGTTTAGAAGCTCTTCAAAATAAGAGGCCCATCGTTTGTTAATACCATCGGTGTCGCTGATGATGTTTCCATCCTTGTCCTTACAAAGGCTAGTCCTGGGTTGGTAGCCGTTCTTAATTGTATTTACTAGTTTGTACGCTTGTCTGGTGTTCCTATTAGCTAAGTTTTCGTTTATGTTCAGCAACTGCTCGTCAAAGTATTAACGTTTCTTACGTCTAATTATTCTATTCGATATTCGCCGTAGCTCGTCATATTTTTCTCTTCTGGCTCTGGTTCCTCGTTGAATCCATTGTCTGTAGGCCTCGTTTTTCGCGTCAAGTGAATTTTTGCATTCTTCGTCGAACCAGTCATTTCGCGCTCGCCGGGCTTTATATCCCACGACCTTCTCTGCGACATCCTTGATGGTACCCTTGAGTTCTTCCCAGAACCCATGGACGCCTGTGTTGCTGATGTTGTGTAGCATAGGTGATAGTTTTTCCTCAAGGGCGGTAGTATACGCCACCGCTGTAGCATCACTCAAGAGCTTATCAACCGCAAAGATTTTGGGAGGGCTGATTCTTGACTGGTGCACTGAGGAGATTCTACATCTGTAGGTCGTCTTCACCAAGTGATGATCTGAGTCGCAGTTTGCTCCTCGATAGGAGCGGACATCCATGACACTAGACGCCCATCTCCTGCAAATGAGGACGTGGTCAATTTGGTTGACGGTATGTGCGTCTGGAGACTTCCAGGTCTGCTTGTGAATGCGTCGATGCGGAAAACACGTAGAGCTTACGACTAGATTCCTGCTGCAGGCGAAGTCGATAAGTCGCTGGCCGTTATCGTTACATTCTTCATGGAGGCTGTGGCCTCCAGAGGTCCCCCGATGCCAACTTTCATTCCCGACTTTCGCGTTAAAGTCTCCCAGCAGCAATTTGACGTCGTTTGTTGGAAGTGAGTCGAAGAGAGTTTCAAGGCGGGCGTAGAACTCGTCTTTTACTGCGTCTTCTTTAACTTCAGTGGGGGCATGCACATTGATGAGCCAGAGATTGAAGAATCGAGTCTTGATGCGAATCGCACACAGCCGTTCATTTATGGGTTTGAAGTCAGTAATATGCGGTTTGAGGTGATTGTCCACTATAAATGCCACTCCAAACTCCTTGCGGCCCGATGGTTTGCCACTTGTAAAAATTGTGTGCGATTTCTTGTCACTAATCTCGCTGCCAAGCCAATCTGTTTCCTGGACTGCAGTAATGCTCAGTTTGTACTTTTCGACCTGTGGAAGGAGGGCCTTCTCGGCCCCCGGTTTGTTCAGGGAGCGTACATTCCAGGATCCGAAAGAATAATCCTTTATTCGTTTGCGTGGTCGTCGTTGTTGATCCGTCCAATCCGAGGCTTTTGTTCCAGGTTTCTTGACATGGAGTGGTTTTTACAAGGACGAGTTGTCAGCACGTCGCTTAACCCCATTCAGGGGATGGCCTCGGAGATAGCTGCTTCAGATGGTTTAATAAACGTGCTGGAGCCCACACAACTATGTAGCAGGTGCAACTACGCAAGCCATTCCATCCTACTAGACCTGAGACGCTTAGGTGTTTGTCAGCCATTCAGGCTACAGCTATCTGCCTTTTCCAAACTGTCTTATCGCTAAGACATTGGCCGTCAGCGAATTGATACACTGCCGTTACCAGGGGGCGCCCACGCGGAGGACTATGGAAAAGGTCTTGCACATGGATAGCTGCAAAGATGCAAGACCTGATGAGTGCTACTATCCATACGAAACCACTAAGCTCGGAGAAATGAATTCAGAGGGAATTTGAGAATAAAAAATAGTTGGTCCCGTTGCGGGGCGCGAACCGCAGAGACCGTGTTTCGAGTAGCAAAAAATGCCCGGTGCGTTACCGAGCTAAGCTACAGACGCATACTAAGTTGGTGTGCAGAATGAAACCAAGTGTCACAAAACAATTCCGATCAAACCTTGCTTCCACTCAGTGGGAAAGGTCTCTGTATTCCACGCTTTATCAACAAGTGGGTGCAGCAAATCGGCAGTTACGCTTGGCGCTGCTTGATAAAGTTCGGCAGGGACACCGTCGAGTCCGGCGGCCTTTCCTCGTTTTAGTGAAATAATTGCAGTGACTATTTCCTCTTTAGTCGGGGCAGTGGACCGTATACGCACATTAGCTAAATTATCTATATGAGGGGGAGCTTCACCAGAGGTTACACGGTTCAAGACCGCGGCGAAGTGTTCTTTCCACCTCCTCAGTTGATTTTCTTCCAAGATAAGTAGCTTTCCATCACTATCCGTCACCGGATGTTGGCAGGAGTTACGACCACCTGTAAACTCCTTGATGACACCGTATACGCCGTTTAAGCTGTTACTTCTTGCGGCTTCTTCTGCTGAGGCTAAAAAAGAATTCACATAAACTCGTTTATCGCGTCGCACACTACGCTGAACTTCTCGAGCTTTCTGACGGTAAAGGAGTTCGATGCTGCTTCGATTGTCGTCTGATGCTGCAGCCAAACGAACTTTCAGCTCCTTTCTTTCAACAATCCGCTGCCATGAAGCGTCGGACATCCAGGGCTTATTCCGGCAATCCGGGTTTGTGCCAAGGATGGTATCTGCACTATCAATGTACGCATTTTTTATGGCATCCCAGTTTTCGTTTATATCACTATCTGGGTGACTAGTTATCTCAGCTGCTTTTTGCGCAAGATGGTCATTATATCGTTGTAACACAGCTGGATGTTTTAATCGAGCGGTGTTGAGTTATCGGCGCCTGGATCTTTCGTCGCTGGGGCGGCGCACGGCTGCAATACGCAATCGAACATTAGCGATCATAAGATAATGGTCTCTTCTCATCCCAATATCGGCACCCTTCTTGTTTCGCACGTCCAGGAGGCAACTCTTGAATCTTTTACTAATGGTAAAGTGGTCGATCTGATTGTGTGTTCTGCGCCGATCAACAGAGGACCAACTAATTTTGTGGTGGTCCTTATGCTTAAACATAGTACCACCGATAAAGAGACTGTGAAAGTTGCAGAACTCTACAAATCTTTCACCGTTGTCATTACGATCAACAAGACCGTGTCTCCCCATCACGTCTGAGCCCAGTTATCAGCACCAACTTTCGCATTCAAATCACTAATAACCATTTTAATGTCACCTTTAGGTGTTCCGCTCTGAACGGCGTTTAGTTGTTCGTAGAAGGAGTCTTTCGCCAAGACATTGTCGGGTTCAGTTGGGGCATAACATTGTATTATTGACATGTTCCTCATTTTGGTCCGGAACCTGGCGGTCATGATTCTGTCAGAGACCGGCTCCCAGGATAAGAGACAGTTTCGTGTAGCTCTGGTTAAAAGTCCCACACCTGACTCACCACCACTACCGGTAGCTTCACCGGAGTACAACATTACAGTACTGCCCGTTGGAGAGATAAACTCTGCGCTGTTCCACCATCTTATCTCGCTAACTCCCAAGATGTTTAATTTATACCTCAGAAATTCAGTCTCTAATTGAAGAAATCGTGCATTCTGGGGACCTTCTGATACATTGTCCAGGAGAGTACGCACATTCCAAAATCCAATCTTTGTCATTGTACGATAGCCAAAAGTCGTAACCGTTGAGTCAGTCCTTATCCAAGGCATAGTTGACGTTTCGTTAGCATATAGAAGATTTCGGATAGAGTACGTTGCTGGCATACACATCCTGTCATTTGTTTGTCGGTGTTAACGACAGGCCGTCAAAGGGAAAGACCGTGGTATTATTTTTACGCCCCACACCACAGGGGGAAGGTTTACCTCAACCAAATCATCACACCGACATCACTGGCGGTTGCCATTAGTAAAAGATTCAAGAGTTGCCTCCTGGACGTGCGAAACAAGAAGGGTGCCGATATTGGGATGGGAAGAGACCATTATCTTATGATCGCTAATGTTCGATTGCGTATTGCAGCCGTGCGCCGCCCCAGCGACGAAAGATCCAGGCCCCGCAAATTCAACACCGCTCGACTAAAAAATCCAGCTGTCTTACAACAATATAATGACCATCTTGCGCAAAAAGCGGCTGAGATAACTAGTCACCCAGATAGTGACATAAACGAAAACTGGGATGCCATAAAAAATGCGTACATTGATAGCGCAAATACCATCCTTGGCCCAAACCCGGATTGCCGGAATAAGCCCTGGATGTCCGACGCTTCATGGCAGCGGATTGTTGAAAGAAAGGAGCTGAAAGTTCGTTTGGCTGCAGCATCAGACGACAATCGAAGCAGCATCGAACTCCTTTACCGTCAGAAAGCTCGAGAAGTTCAGCGTAGTGTGCGACGCGATAAAGGAGTTTATGCCAATTCTCTTTTAGCGTTAGCAGAAGAAGCCGCTAGAAGTAACAACTTAAACGCCGTATACGGTGTCATCAAGGAGTTTACAGGTGGTCGTAACTCCTGCCAACATCCGGTGAAAGATACTGATGGAAAGCTACTTATCTTGGAAGAAGATCAAATGAGGCGGTGGAAAGAACACTTCGCCGCGGTCTTGAACCGTGTAACCTCTGGTGAAGTTCCCCCTCATATAGATAATTTAGCTAACCATCAAAATGTGCGTATACGGTCCACTGCCCCGACTAAAGAGGAAATAGTCACTGCAATTATTGCACTAAAACGAGGAAAGGCCGCCGGACTTGACGGCATCCCTGCCGAACTTTATCAAGCAGCGCCAAGCGTAACTGCCGATTTGCTGCACCCACTTGTTGATAAAGCGTGGAATACAGAGACCTTTCCCACTGAGTGGAAGGAAGGTTTGATCATCAAACTTCCAAAGAAGGGTAGCCTCACAGACTGTAATAATTGGAGAGGCATTTGTGTGCTTCCTGCCGTTGCCAAGATAATAGCTAAAATCGTCCTGGAGAGACTAAAGGCCCACTTAGAAAGCACAATTGATGAAGAGCAGGCTGGCTTTCGATCCGGATTCTCCTGTGTCGATCACATTAACACCTTGCGAATCATCATCGAGCAATGCGCTGAATACGATTCTCCGCTTCACTTGCTTTTCATCGATTTCGAAAAGGCTTTCGATAGTGTGAACCGGGATTCTATATGGGCGGCCTTGCGCAGGAGAGGCATCCCTGAGAAGCTTGTGGCTATTATTAAGGCAACCTATGACGGCGCGAAATGTCGCGTTCTGCATAAAGGTAAGGTGTCGGGGGACTTTGAGATTCGCAGTGGAGTTCGGCAGGGGTGCATCCTCTCACCGATCCTATTCCTCATTGTGATCGGCGATGTGTTGCATGCAGCCCTATCCGGACTCGACAGAGGAATTCAATGGACTTTGACATCTTATCTACAACATCTTGACTACGCTGACGACATATGCCTACTCTCCCACAAAATCATGGATCTGTCCGCAATGGCGTTAGATCTCGAGAGGGAGGCAAGCAAGGTTGGGCTAAAGATTAATACCAACAAGACCAAGGTTCTTAGCCCGCCGTTGCGAAAAAGAAATCCGACACCTATTGCCATCAATATTAATGGGCAGCCTGTGGAGAAGGTGGACAACTTCGTCTACCTGGGTAGCATTGTTGCCGAAAATGGTGGTACGGAGCAGGACATCGCTCGTCGTATCAAGCAGGCTAAACGCGCATACGGCATGCTGTCCAAAATCTGGCAGGGCAGTTATCTCAGCATCAAGACCAAGCTGGGCCTGTTTCGCTCCCTGGTACTATCAGTGCTTTTGTATGGGAGCAGTACATGGAAATTTTCCGTAGGAGTTACCAGAAAGCTGCAAGTTTTCGTCAACTCATGTCTTCGTCGAATTTTAAGAATTTTCTGGCCCGAAACAATATCAAATGAAGAGCTAAGTCGGCGTACGGGTCAGATGCCAATCGACGAATTGATACGCAGGCGAAAATGGCAGTGGATAGGTCACACATTGCGGAAGAGTGATAACTGCATTGCTATGCATGCCATGAAATGGAACCCCATTTCCAACCAAGGCCGACCAAGAGGGGGTCCTCGAATCACATGGCGTCGATCTGTGGCAAAGGAGTGTCAGGTACTGGGTAAGTCTTTTGGGGAGTTGCGCCCCATTGCCCAGAACAGAGTACGATGGCGCGCAGGAGTAGTTGACGCGCTATGCCCCGCTAGGGGTTAAGGCAAAGTAGTAATGGTCAGTGACCACTGCTATTCTTGGGGGCGCCCACGCGGAGGACTATGGAAGAGGTATCCACCAACTTGTGTTAAAAGAAGCCAAATATTTCTTACTGTTATTATATCATCGTGGCTCGACGTCAGTCATCCGTTAGCCAGCGTCCAGGGAGGAATTATAGCAAATTGGTTGTTATTAATTTGCTGCGCAATAACCTACAAACCTATTTGTGCAAACTACAATAATTCGAGCAAACAAAAACTGCGTGCGCAGTTATCAGACGAGAATTTAAAAAAAAGTGGTACGGAATGGGACCTTGACCGTCTGCGCAGCTTTGAAATTTGACAATTAATGGGTGACTAGATGCGAATGCTGTTTAGAACACAAAAACCAGCTGCAAACGAGCTTTCAGCTGCTAGCGCAGTATGTGGACTCGCAGTATGTGTTATGAATGTAACCATTATTATTTCAAAACAAATTGACTACCTGTCACGTGTCACCGTTTGTCAACGATGACTTGTTTTCCACGTGAAATCATTTTCCAATCATTATCCAAGCTGAGTCAAGGCAAGTGATACTTTTGATTTTTGTTGCTGTTATTAAATGAGCCATAATCATTGTTGTAGTCATGCAATGTGCAAATTCAGAGTGTATCGTATTTGTCACGCACTGAGCACTTCAGTCTAATGTCTATGTCGACTGACTGACTGAGTTTCCTTTACCGCACACTCTGCTGCTTGATGGCCAGAGTGCGATTTCTATTTTTCCGCAAATATGTACAGAGTATGGATACGGAATGGCATGACACCCACAAATTCACAATATGTGACGAAAAACATATGGATGAGGTTATTCGCTTGATATAATACAATGGTTGAAAGAATTCAAGACAAATATTCCAGAACATCTGATATCAGTAATACGAAAAGTATGTTTCCTATTTGCATTGTCAATTCAATTCTAGGCCACGTTTGCCCTTTTGGAAACAACTATTTGTTGAATGTGTATCGAGAATGTGTGGTGTACATATATTGCTACATTATTCCGCGAAAATATTACTATATATGTATAGTACATTATGGGTGTGTTTTTGGAATGATGGTAGTTTAAACAGGGATGAATGTCATACGCACGTTACGCAGCTGTCAAAGCTGTAGCATCTGAATGGTATTGGTTATTCAGTGTAGTCCAGAGTACACATGGACCGTGGCTTTCTACCCCATGCTGAAATTGTTGACAGTCGTTCAAGCAGAAGTACATGTCATTGAGTCCTGCACTGAGCAATGTTATGCTTGTGGACAAAACCATCGAAATAAAGACGGTAAGTAAGACCGGTAGCTCAGTGCAGTGAGGCGTCATTCTGATGTCTCGCGATAGCCACGGGTTCCAATCGCGTCGTGGCTATGGGTGTTTGTGTTGTATTCCTCCTGTGGTGTGGAGCGTAACAATTTTTTTTATGCTAGCAATATACATCGTTCGAAATCAGTTTATGCTATTGAAACGTCAACTAAGCCCACCCACTAGGGTTAGGCAAACTGTCAGCCTCCTTGAGATAACGCTTCTTCTTCCTTGCCCTTTCATACCACTATGCGGCTTCCGGTTGCTCTGCCTGTGGTGTTGGCACTTCGCCCATTCTGGCGGTATAATCTCAGCTTCCTTCTGCAGGCAGCTCGGTCTTGGATCGAATCATCGCCGAGATTAACGCGTTGTTGTTGCTTCTTCATTTGATCGATCCACGTGTGTTTCCATCTGCCTCGGGGTTTGGGTCCAGCAAATGGGACATTCATTGATAGTGCCTTCATGACTGGGTTCTCAGGTGGGTACATAGTCCAGCATTTAGACGCATACATGAGTGCGGGACGTACGACCGTTTTGTATAAATTGCCCTTAAACTTTTGTGGAATCTTCTTGTCGCAGAAAACTCCAGAGTTTTCTCGCCACTTCATCCAACCGACACTGATGCGATGTTTGATGTTCGTCATAGCAGGTAACTTCCTTGTTCACCATCGAACCCAGGTAATTGAACCTTGTACAGGACTTCATCTGCTCTCCTTTAATATAGATAATATATATCGGTCTCTCCGGATCTGAGAAAGGACAGCAAAGATGCTCAGTCTTTAGTATTGTAATGTTTCCTCTCAGATAAGGGAAACCAGGTTCGCTAGATATTCTTGTGCTGAAAAATGAAAACACTTCGATTGAAAAACACACACACACTTTATTTACAAAACGAACTACACACGCGTACTAACAATCAACGTCAAACTAGCTCGAACTATCTGTTAACGATTATTTCCTTTCCGCTCTATAGCGATCCAACTGCCACTGAGTGTCGAGTCTTACTACTTGTCTGTCCCGGTGACATCTGCCTTTTATAGTTGGAATGGTTTCGAGAAGGTTCTCGATTCCAGATCAGCTGGTACTTGTTATGGATGGATCGAGACTATGGTAGAGCTTGGAGTGTGTGTCGTAAGAGAGGCGTACTTCGTACATACAACAGTATGCTAATCCTCAGTCCATGATCCTCCAGTATCTTACACCACTTGGTCAGTGCAGCCTGCAAAGCAACGATGTCTTTGCTACCCAAGACAACGTCATCGGCGAAGAGAAGGGATATTTCCATGCCGTAAGAAATGAGTGTTAATAAATAGATTGTAACGGTAATTTCTGTGTCAGGCCGAGAACTTTTCACCTTACCCTCGTATGTTTGAGCATAAGGACCACCACAAAATCAGTTGGTCCTCTGTTGATCGGCGCAGAACACTAAATGGGAAGAAGATCAAATGAGAAAGTGGTCTTGAACCGTGTAACCTCCGGTGAAGTTCCCACTCATCTAGATAATTTAGCTAACCATCAAAATGTGCGTATACGGTCCACTGCCCCGACTAAAAAGGAAATAGTCACTGGAATTATTGCACTAAAACGAAGAAAGGCCGCCGGACTCGACGGTATCCCTGCCGAACTTTATCAAGCAGCGCCAAGCGTAACTACCGATTTGCTGCACCCATTTGTTGATAAAGCGTGGAGTACAGAGACCTTTCCCACTAAGTGGAGGGAAGGTTTGATCATCAAACTTCCGAAGAAGGATAGCCTCACAGACTATAATAATTGGAGAGGCATTTGTGTGCTTCCTGTCGTTGCCAAGATAATAGCTAAAATCGTCTTGGAAAGACTAAGACCACTTAGCAAACACCGATAAAGAGCAGGCTGGCTTTCAATCCGGATTCTCCTGTGTCGATCACATTAACGACCTTGCGAATCATCGAGAAATGCGCTGTGAACGATGCTCCGCTTCACTTGCTTTTCATCGATTTCGAGAAGCCTTTCGATAGTGTGAACCGGAATTCTACGGATATAAGGGCGGCCTTGCGCAGGAGAGGCATCCCTTAGTGAGAAGCTTGTGGCTATTATTAAGGCAACCTATCACGGCGCGAAATGTCGCGTTCTGCATAAAGTTAAGGCAGTTAAGGTGTCGGGTGCCTTGAGATTTGCAGTGGAGTTCGGCAGGGGTGCATCCTCTCACCGATCCTATTCGTTGTAGCGATCGGCGCTATGTTGCACGCAGCCCTCTCCGGACTAGACAGAGGAATCCAATGGATTTTAACATCTTATCTACAACATCTTGACTACGCTGACGCCATATGCCTACTCTCCCACGAAATCATGGATCTGTCCGCAATGGCGCTAGATTTTGAGAGGGAGGCAAACAAGGTTGGGCTAAAGATTAACACCAACCACCAAGACCAAAGTTGCTAGCCCGCCGGCGGCGCCGTCGCGAAAAAGAAGAAGTCCATCTCGTCCAATTGCCACCAGTATCAATGGGCAGCTTATAGAAAAAGTGGAACAATTCATCTATTATAGCTAAATAGCAAAGCTGCCGAAAATGGTGGTAGGGAGGGAGCAGGATATCGCTCGTCGTATCAAACAGGCTAAATGTGAATTCGGCATGCTGTCTGAAATCTGGCAATGCAGTTATCTCAGTATTAGACCAGGCTGGGCTGTTTCGCTCCCTGGTAGTGTCTGAGCTGTTGCATGGGTGCAGCACGGAAAGTCCCCGTAAAAGTTACCAGAAAGCTGCAAGTTTTCATTAACTCGTGTCTTCGTTGAATTTTAAGAATTTTCTGGCCCGAAATAATAACAAATGAAGAGCTGAGTCGACGTACGGATCAGATGTCAATCGACGAACTGATACGCAGGCGAAAATGACATTAGGGTCTGCGTCTACATCGCTTGCCATTGGAGTACCTAAGCCAGCGGCCAAACCTCCTCCCTTCCGGGACGGCATTTTCTCTGACCGAAGTCAGAAGGATGACTACTTTGGAACATGCACTTTCCTCAGAACCTTACCATTATAGGTTGCGACCTAGCTTAGCCGACTTTAACAATAACTCACAGCCACCACGAGTCCAACACCTTGATGGGCCAGTACCTTGGTACTGTGGGCACACCCATCCCCGTGGTTCATTATTTGCTACTGAATTCTCAAAAGCCGGAATGATCTCACCGTTCAATATCCTTACGGAATATCTTACTGATTAAGTTGTGCATCACGGGCTCAGTTAAACCCACTATCCCCAAGAGAGTTGAATGTGCTTCCGTTCCTCACGTACTAGTAAGCATTCTCCTCAGTCGGGGATAGTGCTTCCTTTCGCATCACAGGTCGGCACCATGTTCAGGTACTAGGAAGCCAATTGACTAGGTACGTGGGATTGTCTAGCCCCAAAGCAGTATAGGAATCAGTATCTCTTACTTTCCACCAATCCACACCTATGTTAGAATCAGAGCTTGGGAAAAACCCCAAAGCCGTGTCGTCATCAAGTCTAGGAATCGGAATACTGGGAGGACCCCAGCAACCTTTCCGCTTCATGGCACCTATAGGATTGCTCCAATAGGAATCATTAAAGATACTTTTCAGCCTATATAGCCCCTTTTCGTAGTTCGTTATGCGGGGGCACCACTCCCCAGGTGTCGTATAACGACGGACTCAAGAGACCATCACACAACACCGGTGGCATCATAACGACGGACACCACTAGCGAGACCGTCAATCAGCCACCTTAACTTCATAACTAAGGTACATGGGGTCGTCAGTCCCCAAAGGCATGCATAGGGATCAGCGCCAAGGCCCCTTTACCCTATACACCACCTCCTTGCGTAGCTCAGGTCCGTGGGTTCGCTAAACCCAAAACACCATAAGTCTTTCGACCCAGTGGGTGTCCCCTGCGGGGAGGCGAAAATGACAGTGGATAGGTCACACATTGCGGAAGGGTGACAACTGCATTACTGGGCTGGACATGCCATGCAATAGGACCCCATTCCCAATGAAGGCCGACCAAGAGGTTGTCCTAGAAAGTCATGGCACCGATCTGTGACGAAAAACTGTGCATTTCTGGGTAAGTCGCGGGAGCAGATGCGTCCCATTGCCCAGAACCGAGTACGATGGCGCGTAGGAGTAGTTGATGCGCTATGCCCCACTAGGGGTTAAGGCAAAGCAGTAGTTGCTAGTATGCACCTCCTATCCGCGCCGTCATATACTGACAAACTTAGAGTGCAGTGGAAGTTCTATTAGTACCTACAAACAGTTTTTGTTCCCGCCAAAGATCGAACCTCTATTATCTGGATCGAGCGCGTCGAATGCATGCGATTATAATATCACATAATTGGTTGATACCGCTCTGTAGTTCCGTTGTGTATCGCCATTGCGAAAAAAACTCTTTTCATAACAATTCCAATGGTCACTTCTCAATGAAATGCTTATATATTAAATTATTAAGAGAAAGTAGACTTGTTTGCTGCCAAATTATTATCAATATGATAAAAAAAAGTATGTGTATGCACAGTCGCTAGTACGAAAAAAACATTAGCACATTAGATTAACGAATGCAATGCACTAACTACTCGTATATTTGTGGAGCAATTAAGGAAAGGTTATTAGCAGTGTCAATTACTGTGACAATATGAGCGGAATGACTAACGTTGACATTGCCCGACCATCTTATCAGCAATTGAAGAAATAAATGTATATACGGTATAATGACAAAACACCCGACAAATTACATGCTATCACACTATCAAAACAGAACACTTCCATTAAAAATGTGTATCTCACGTAAACGAATTAAGAATCATCAGATACATTCTCGGGAGGCACGGTGATCACATTAGATTAAACATAGCATTTCATGATCACGACCTACGTATGTGATCAACATTACGTATGCTGGCTGACATACCTTACCTTACCCCACCTACCTACCACTACCAGGAATGTACGTATTTACATTTAGTCGGAGTAATGCTTGTTTTGAAGTTGGTAAATTTAATTAAGTAATCCAAACACAACCAAAAATTCGTGATTGGTGTTTTATCACAATTCGAAACAGAAATTGAGATACCGAGATGATCGTTGATGGTCAAAAGCCTTAACACGTCTCTATTTTTTAAATAAACAAGAAAACACATCTCGAAACTAGTCAAAATGTTACTAAACGGAGCAGCGATCGAGTACCTTTCCAAAGTAAGTTATTTATGATGACGTAGTCACCGGAATTTTAGGCACGATAAATTAGAGTTTAACGCACCTAAAATAAGCCGCAAACATTTTTAATCAAGAACTTTTCTGCATTAAGGCGGCTTTTACATCAGTTAAAATCATCTTTAATGCTAAAAGTTACCGTTCCATTCGCACTCAGGTCAGTTCATAAGTTCCCGCGTTTTTTTAAGTAGCTCAAATTATTGAAATTTCGTAAGTTGTGAAATCATAGATCAAAGTTTTCTATAAATAGTTGGAAAGGGTGAAGGGCTAGTCAGTTAGCATTGACTTCTTAAACAGGAACGATCACTATTCATCAGGAAAAAACATGGAAGTTACGAAGGAGTATAAACGAAGCATTTTGTACTTTTTGTTTAAAATGGGCTAAAAAGCTACACAAGCCGCTGCAGAAATAAACGAACTTCATGGAGCGAACACCGTAAGTGTGAGGACTGCACAAGAGTGGTTCCGCAAATTCAGGCAGGGCTGCCCAACCTTGGAGGATGCACCCCGTTCGGGTCGTCCAGACGAGTTAAATGAACAATCCTTGAAGGATATGATCGAAGCATAACCATGATATGGTAGCAGACAAGCTAAATTCATCTCACTCAACCGTTTTTCGCCATTTGGTTAACATCGGAAAAGTTTGTAAGTGGGCTCCTCATCAATTGTCAGCATCGAATCTCGCACAAAGAATTACCATCTGCTCACAGCTGCTGCAACGGCACGAAAGTGAACCTTTTTTGAACCGCATTGTAACGGGCGATGAAAAGTGGCTTTTATACGAAAATGTTAAGAGAATGGGCCAATGGGTCGATGCGAACGCCACGCCAGAGCCGACTGCCAGGGCCGGAAAATTTTATTGTCGATATGGTGGGATATGCAAGGAGTCGTCTACTTTGAACTTCTGGAACCGAACGAAACCATCAATACAGAAAGGTATTGACGTCAGCTCAACAGTCTGCATGCAGAATTGATAAAAAAAAACGGCCCGCCTTAGTGAATCGACAAAAAGTTTTATTCCACCATGACAATGCTCGCCCACACACGGCAAGAGTGACTGTGGCAAAGTTAGTGTGTAGTGTATGGTGACACTTACGGGATTTTGGTTGGGAAATCATGCCCCACCCACCATACTCCCCTGACATTGCCCCTAGCGACTACCACCTGTCCCGGGGCCTGCAGTCGTTTTTAAGTGGCAAAAATTTCCAAAACAAAAATGATGTCCAAAGTGCCCTAGTTTCTTTTTTCACTTCAAAAGATACCAAATTTTTTTCGGATGGAATTGAAAAATTACCTCAACGCTGGCAAGACATTGTGAATAATGATGCAAAATATATAATTGATTAAAATTGAAAAATTGTGAATTTTTTGAAATATTGAAAATGCTATAAAAAAACGCGAAAGCCTCGAATTGGACGTATCAACAACGATGACCACGCAAACGACTAAACGATTATTCTTTCGGATCCTGAAATGTTAGCTCCCTTAATAAATCAGGGGCCGAGAAGGTCATCCTTCAACATATCGAAGAGTACAAACTGAGCATTACTGCAGTCCAGGAAACAAATTGGCTTGGCAGCGAGATCAATGACAAGAAATCGCATACAATTTTTAGAAGTGGCAAACCAGCGGGTCGCAAGGAGTTTGGAGACGCATTTATAGTAAACAATCACATAAAAACGGACATTACCGACTTCAAACCCATAAACGAACGGCTGTGTGCGATCCACATTAAGACTCGATTTTTCAACCTCTAGCCCATTCATGTGGACACCCCCACTAAAGTTAAAGAAGACACATTAAAGGACGAGTTCTACGCCCGCCTTGAGACACTTTTCGACTCACTTCCAACAAACGACGTCAAACTGCTGCTGGGAGACTTTAGCGCGAAAGTCGGAAATGAAAGTTGGCAGCAGGGGACCACTGGAGGCCACAGTCCGCATGAAAAATGTAACGACAACGGCCAGCGACTTATCGACTTTGCCTGCAGCAGGAATCTAGCCGTAAGCTCTACGTATTTCCCGCATCGACGCATTCACAAGCAGACCTGGAAATCTCCAAGCGCACATACCGCCAACCAAATTGACCACGTCCTCATTTGCAGGAGATGGGCGTCTAGTGTGATGGATGTCCGCTTCTATCGAGGAGCAAACTGCGACTCAGATCATCACTTGGTGAAGACAAGCTACAGATGCAGAAATTCCTCAGTACACCAATCGAGAATCAGCCCTCCCAAAATATTTGCAGTTGATAAGCTTCTGAGTGATGCTACGGCGGTGGCGTAAACTACCGCCCTTGTGGAAAGACTATCGCCTAGGCTACACAACATCAGCTAAACAGGCGTCCATGGGTTCTGGGAAGAACTCAAGGGTACCAAATATGTCGCAGAGAAGGTCGTGGGATATAAATTCCGGCGAGAGCGAAATGACTGGTTCGACGAAGAATGAAAAAATTCACTTGACGCGAAAAACGAGGCCTATAGACAATGGATTCAACGAGGAACCAGAGCCAGAAGAGAAAAATATGACGAGCTACGGCGAATATCGAATAGAATAATTAGACGTAAGAAACGTAAATACTTTGAGGAGCAGTTGCTGAATATAAACGAAAACTTAGCTAATAGACAAGCGTACAAAGTATTACTACTTTGTACAATTAAGAACGGCTACCAACCCAGGACTAGTTTTTGTAAGTGGATGTTCACACTGCGTGCGATGCCGAGCTGGGTTGAGCGATGCGATGTGGTGCGATGCCGAGCCGAACGATGGCTTGCGATGCAAAGATGATCCCGGGATGTTCACTGCACGCAATGATGGAGAGTAGAGACCAATTTAGTTCAAGGAACATGTCATTTGTGCTTGGCCCAGTAAATTTATTTCTGTTTGAAAACAGTGCTCTAAAAATGGAAGGGCGTCGCCATTGGGTGCATCCCATTAATGAAGAAAGGCCCAGTGCTGGTGAATCTCATCATCTCCTCCGCGACCTCAGACGAGATAAAGAAAGGTTTTGGAGTTACTTTCGTATGAGCACTACCACGTTCGATTACATAGTAGCGTCAATTTCGAGCGGCGCACCGCTGTGTATAAACGCAAAAAGCGGCAGCCGCGGCGGCTTTAGGACGATGAATGTATAAACCGCTCGACTCGTCGTTGCACCCACCGCCGCGGTTTGTGGAGCGGCGAGATTGCATTTGAATTCAGTGTAAGAGCCGGTACACATGGACGTCCAAATGACGCCGGACGCCTCGTCACTTAAGCTCCTCCCTCTTTGATACCTATCTGCATTTCAATTCACATGATGCGATAGGACGCACCGTCACTCTGTATTATATAAGCCGGGCCGCATAATAGCGAACCTGAATTTACAATATGTTATTTTTAGTTTTAAATAAACTGTTTTTTGGCCATAACTTCTAAAATATAAGGAATTTCGCATTTTTGACACCATTTTCACCCCCCTTAGAAGCCCCCATCCGGGCTGAGGAGCATCCATCCCCACTGTGTTTTTTTTCAAAATTAATTGCCAATTGTAGTAGTCACGATTAACAATTAATTAATTGGCACTTAAAAGTGATCCTCAAGCGAATGGTTTAAGAAACATCATACAAATCAGACATTGTGACCGTGTCCGTGTTCCGGGTTCGAATGTACTTATGTGGGCCGGCTTATTAAAAATTGATATGCGGACGCGTGAAGTGACGCAGATACGAGCGGAAGCCAGCGTCATCCCAGAGAGCTATCGAATAGCTATCGAATAGCTATCTGCGGCCATGTGCATCGCTTCATTGCCCGTAAAGTATTTCTTCCTATCCGATTGAAAGTGACGCAGCGTCAGACGGCATTTGGACGTCTATGTACACCGGCACTAAATATGTAAACCGCCGCTTCTGCTCTATGCCTTTATACGCAGCGGTGTCCACTGCTCAAACCGCTTGTGAAACCACGCCTTCTAAACGCGACCTTATTACGGTGGTAATAACCTTTCATTTGAGCCATACTGAATCAAAACCAGAATCCAAAGCGTATATACCCTAGACTTGTACAGACCTAGTTGTAATACCAAAACTTCCAACTGGCAACGGCCATATGAATTAAAAGTGAATTTCCCATATGGGCAGTTTGAGCTGTGGGCGTGGATCCAATGAAAAGTTTCATCGTTCATCCATTCGAATTTTGGATATTTACATTTGAACTAACGTTTATAGGGAAGGTTGCCGTTCATTCAATAGGATCTTGCCCATTCTCAAAATCAACTAACCAACCCACACTATAAATATTTGTCGCATTTTGCAAGTCACTAGCTTCATTCTATCGAAAGTTATCGCTTATTTGAAATTTCATCTATAGGGGAGGTAGGGGTTCCTTCGGTCGGATCTTGTCATTTTCAATACCAACCAACTAGATCATGCCACAAACATTTGACCAAAATTTCAAGATTCTACCTTCATTCTATCGAAAGTTATCGTGCAAACGGACAGACAGACAGACAGGCATGGCTAAATCGAATCAGGAGGTGACCCTCATAATTTCCATGTATACACTGCCACACCGCCGCGCCGAAGCCTCCTTTAAGGCGTTACATATTTTCTGCGTGGCAAAAACAATATACCCTATAGTAAAAGTCTAGGGTATAAAAGCAGACATACATGCATTTCTTTCAGTGTCATCTGATACATCAAATATTACTTTACAGCTCGTACTTGCACCATACTGGCTCCATGGAGCTTCACATCGCAAAGCATCGCAAAGCCCATAAACTCCATAGCAAAGCCCATTAAATTCCATCGCACCAAATCAGCAGCCGGTACTCGCACGAAAAAGTAAAATTGTTTGTGAAAAAATCGGGCCATCGCTCGGCTCGTCATCGCATCGCGCGCAATGTGAACACTCAAAGCGTGATTCCATTTAAAATTGAAGACTTTCCATTTTCTTGCTTTAAAAGCTTGTAATCGCATTGCATCGCTCGACCCGGCTCGGCTCGGCATCGCACGCAGTGTGAACATCCACTAAGAACAAGGATGGAAACATCATCAGCGATGGCATTAACAAACGATGGGCCTCTTATTTTGAAGAGCTTCTGAACATACTTTCTATATCCCCACACGAGAAGCTCTCGACGATATTGTTGATCTATTCCTACCCATACAACCCCCAACAGTAGAGGAAGTTGATCTCGCGTTGTGATCACTAAAACGAAATAAAGCGCTGACGAGATTCCAGCTGAACTGCTAAAATTCAGTGGAACGGGTCTAGCTAATGCCATAAATAAATTACTCCTGCGAGTATGGGAGGACGAGGAGATTCCAGACGATTGGCGCAGAAGCATCATCTGTCCAATCCACAAAAAGGGAGATAAACTGCGGTGTGAGAACTACAGGGGCATATCACTAGTTTGTTCGTCCTATAAAATTTTGACCAAAATTCTGGAAAATAGAATAAAACCGTACGCAGAACGAGTCATTGGCGAATATCAAAGCGGTTTCAGACCTAGGCGCTCCACAACCGATCAGCTCTTCTCAGTCAAACTGATACTCCAGAGGTGCTGGGAATACAACGTAAACGTATACCAAATCTTTGTCGACTTCAAGCAGGCATACGACAGTATCGATCGTGGAGGACTGTACAACATCATGCTGCAATTTGGTATACCGGCCAAATTAGTGCGACTGACAAAGATGACGATGACCAACTCCGTCTCACAAGTCAGGATCCAGAATAGCCTTACTGATCTATTTGAAACACGCACTGGTTTGAAACAGGGCGATGGACTGGCACCGACGCTCTTCAACCTAGCACTGGAATACGTTATTCGGGCCATGAATATGGACAACAGATAGACGCTACTCATCAAGTCGACACAATTAGCAGCGTACGCCGACGACATCAACATCATGTCCCGAAGTTTGACCGACGCAGAAGAACTTCTGCATACGCTCGATACCGCTGCAAAAGAAGTTGGACTACGTCTCAACGAGGGTAAAACTAAAATAATAATGCAATCGCCGACAAGGGCACCTGCACAGCAGTTGATGCTCTGTTGTGCAGGTGTCCTTGTCGTCGTATGTATGTTGGGGACCTCAACATCGAGTTCGTGAGCAACTTCATATACCTGGGTTGCAACTTGTCAAGGGACGCCAACGAAACTGACGAAATCAAGCGACGGATACAGTTAGCTAATAAGACTTTTTTCTCGGTTCTTCCCATAATGAAATCGAAGCATGTGCACAGAAAAACCAAGCTCCGCGTGTACAAAACCATTATACGACCAGTGCTATGCCACGGCTGCGAAGCATGGACCCTAACTCTCAAGCCTCCGGAATCATGCTAGACACATTTGAATGTAAGATGCTATGGCGAATTTTGGGGGCTGTTTGCGATCGAGATGGATGGTGCATCAGGTACAACTATGAGTTGTATGATCTGTACGATGAGCTGCAAGTTTCGAAAATCGTCAAACTACAGCGACTTCAATGGGCAGGGCATGTACAACGAATAGACGATGATCGCATGCCAAAGAGAGTAATGAATGCAGAACGAGTCGACGGAGCGAGACTGTAAAGACGACCGAGATCTCGTTGGGAGAGCTCAGTATATGTGGACGCCGAACAGCTACTGGGCTTCCGAGATTGGAGGACGCGGTCACGTGACCGAGATAATTGGAGGACAACGATCCAGGCGGCCAAGGCCGGACGTCGGGCTGTCACGCCACGATGATGATGATGGATCGCTGCCGTTCGTAAGCGTATTTTTTGCGATACCAAGTTAGTGGTCACTGCCAACATCAGCACCTCGCTTCGACCTGACTGCCAAGAGACAATTCCTCCATGTCTTGGAGACGACTATATGGTCAATCTGGTTTTCTGTTCTGCCATCCGGAGAGGTCCAGGTTGTTAAATGGCAGCGTTTGTGTTTGAACAGGGTACCGCAAATGACGAGTTGACGAGAGTTGGAAAACTCCACAAACATCTCGCCATTTTTGTTCCTGTTGCCTAGTCCATAATATCCCATTAGGTGTTCTAAGCCTACATTGCCAGACCCAACTTTGGCGTTGAGATCCCCCGTGATAATTCCTATGTCATCTTTGGGAGCCTTGTCGAAGGTGTTGCCAAGCCGTTGGTAAAAGGCGTCCTTAGCTGATTGATCCGCTGGTTCAGTCGGGGGGTAGCACTGAATTATTGTGATGTTTCTAACCCTGGATTTCAATCTGGCTGTGATGATACGGCCGGAGATGGGCTTCCAGTCAATTAGAGATAGGCGTGCCTCCCTAGTCAACAAGATTTCGACGCTTGCTATTCGAGGTTAGGTTAGGTGGCGGCCTCACGGCCCCGCATAGACCACTTGGGTCCATAGCGATGCCACAAAGAAAACAACAGAGATCGTTAGGGGTTGGTATCAATCGTAATCAACAAGTCCTTGTTGAGCTCGAAGGTTTTCGTTTTACTTAAATCTACCACATTATTCATTTCGCATTACGAATAAATTAGATAACTATGTTAGAGAGATCAGTTAGATAAAATTCTTCCATTTTTCTCAAACAAGTATTCTTTTACAGCTGTTTTAAATTTATAGTGAATACCTAGCCTGCAGATGTTCTCTGGTAAACAGTTAAATAATCGCGGAGCAAAATAAGAGACATGACTTGCCGCCAATGTAGTCGAAAATCGTGGCTCCTGAAGGGCTCCGCCAAATCTTCTGCGTGTCTCTAAGCCTAATTTACTTTCACGCGGAAAGTCATCAATATGTGAATGTAAATATCTCAGCACTTTAAATTGATAGAGATTCGGTATGGTTAAAACAGCCAAATCATTATAAATATTCGCTGATGGGTATTGAATAGGTTTTTTTAGACTTATTTTAATGAGCTTTTTGTGCATTATTACTAGTGGTTGTAAAGTGGTAGCGGTTAACCCACCCCAGCTAACTAATCCATATTCTATTACAGACTGTACAAGCGCTAGGAAAACCATTTTCATGCGGGCACGTGACAGTATGGACCTTAATTCAACGAATTTATATATAACTCGTCGCATATGTCTTGTTCTTGCGAGTGCCGGGCATTCGCACAGGAGGTGCTCCAAAGTTTCTTTTGTATTTGGCAGCTTGCAATTCCTGCAGCTGCTGTCTGTGATCAGTCCCAGTCTGTGTGTGTGCTCGCTAATAGCCAGTGACCCGTTAATAAGCCCACTAGCATTGCACATTTACCCCTAGAGAGCGCTGAGAGTACATCGGTTTTCTTAGTGTTGTATGAGTTCCAGAGTTCTCTCTTTATTCTGGAGTTGATGGTTCTGTTCTGTTCCAATTTTGGTTGGCCAGTCGCATCATCTTAGAGTCCATTTTTGTTCTTAGTGTTTGTATTGGAATAGGAGTTGCTATTGCCATTGTGACATCCAATGCAGCTATCTGCTTTGCGAGTCCATCCGCAATATCGTTGCCTAGGCAGCCGCTGTGGCCTGGTATCCATGGGAGTTCCAGGTTCCTTAAGGTGCCAAATCTCTGAAAAGTTGAGAGGCAGTTAAGCATCGTCCCTGATCTGATAGTGTCGGACTGCAGCGCTTTCAACGCAGCCTGACTGTCCCAGTGAATGTAGATGTTACCCATCCTGCGTATTGTTGAGACTAGCTCCGCAGTTTTTTATATCGCTACCACCTCCGCCTGGAAAATGCTGCACTCGTTCGGCAGTCGGAGCGATAGATTGTGTAAGAGCTCTGGCGAATGAACCGCGGCTCCAACATCTGTCTTCGTCTTAGAGCCATCCGTATAGAGGTTTAGGGAATTCTTAGGTCTGTTCTCGCCTGTAAAGTAGAAGTCTCTTTTTGGTATGATTACCCGGAAGTTTCTCTTGGAGTCAATTACCGGTTTGATGAAGTCTGTATTCTCGAAAGGCAGTTTGATGTTCCGATGGCCATCAGGCCTCGTGCTAAATTGCCCCGTTTCCCTAAGTCTTAATGCACATTTGGACGCTGTGTTCATTAGAAACAGGTCCAGGGGGGTAAGTTCGTAAGGGTGTTTAGGAAATTTGTGGATGTGGTTCCCATCGCTCCTGTGATTCCCAAACATCCCAGTCTTTAAATTTTATCCATTTTCAGTTTATTGCACCTGGTTTTGAGTGCTGTCCACCAGACCAGAATTCCGTATAATAGAATTGGCCTAACAACTGCTGTACGAGGGTTGCCTTTTATATTTCGGGATTAGAGAACAAAAACAAATATTAATCATTGAAAATCGCTTTATTGTTTTTCAAAATATTCCCCATGAAGATCTATACACTTTTGCATGCGTTTGAACCAATTGTCAAAGCAATTTTGCCACTCTGATTGAGGTGTCTCCAAAACATGCATTCTGAACGCAACAACCGCTCCTTCAGGTGTTGAAAAACGTTGACCTCTCAGTTTGTTTTTTACGTACGGGAATAAAAAGAAGTCATTCGGTTCCAAGTCAGGACTATACGGCGGATGACCCATCAAATCTATGTTTGGAGTGCTCAAAAATGCAGTTGTTTGAGCTGATGTGTGAGAGCTCGCATTGTCGTGGTGAAGAGTGATTTGTCTTCGGCGGTTGGTTTTCCTGATTTCTTGGAAGACAACTGGCAAACAAATGGTTGTGTACCACTCAGAATTGACTGTTCTGCGTTGTTCTAGTGGTACGGTTGCGACATGTGCAGTTTTTCCGAAAAAACAGGCGACCATTTGCTTGGAAGTGCTTCGTGCGCGAACAACTTTTGTTGGGTTTGGCTCATCTTGAAACACCCATACAGTCGACTGCTGTTTACTTTCGGGCTCATACGCGTAAATTCACGATTCATCACCTGTCACGATGTCATAGACGTGTTTCGAAGAACCGCGATCGTATTTTTTGAGCATTTATTTCGACCAATCGACACGAGCCTTTTTTTGAGCGATTGACAAATTGTGTGGGATCCAACGCGAACAAATTTTTTTGACAGTCAAATGCTCATGCAATATTGAATGTATGCTGGTCCCGCTAATGCCTAAGGTTGTCTCAATCTCACGATAGGTCACATGACGATCTTGCAATATCAGTTCGCGCACAGCATCAATGGTTTCCGGAACTACAACTGATTTTGGACTACCTTCACGAAATTCGTCTTGGAGTGAACTACGACCTCGATTGAATTCACCATACCATCGATAAACACTGGTCCTTGATGAAGCTTCATCGCCAAAAATTGAATTCAGTTCATCCATGCACTGTTGCTTAGTTAATCCACGTCGAAAGTTGTAAGAAATAATCGCACGAAAATGTTCACGATTGAATTCCATTATTTGGCCGAGATTAAACTTTTAAGTTACTGTAAAAAATACTAATAGCGCTCGTATGTCAAAACGTTCTGAGTACGTATAACCTCAAAAATGTCAAACCTTACGATAGAGCTGTCAGTTGCCAGATTGCAACACTAGGGTTGTCCAATCCCGAAATATAAAAGGCAACCTCCGTATATATCCAGTGCATAATTCGAGGATTGAGCCCCCATGTCTCGCCAAGCAAACTTTTGCAGGTGTACAGAGCAATGGTGGCTTTCTTGGTACGTTCTTCGATGTTACGATTCCAAGTAAGCTTGCTGTCTAGGATCAACCCTAAGTATAGTACTTTGCGTGAGTCATCAAAGTTAACTCGGTGATGCCCATCCTTGGGAAGTCGAAGTCCTGAATTTTGGTTTTTCTTGTGGGGAGAACCAGTTCAGTCTTTTGCGGGTTCACACTTAGCCCGACTTTGGCTGCCCACTTTAGTAGCCTTCTTAGAGCCATTGTTGTGAGATCTGATAGAACGGCAGTGTCCTTTCCAGATACGAGTATTACAATGTCATCTGCTAAGCCACCGCGGGTATGCCTATCGCTTCGAAAGTTTTTAGTAGAGTGTTCTATGGATACTAGAAGTGGTGATAGCACCCTCCTTGTGGCGTTCCTCTTCTGACCGCTTTAGTGGCCGTGGCATTGCCTCATGCGGACGATATAAGTCTGTTAGATAGCAATGCTGCGATCCAGTTTCTTATGCTTGCGTTGACCCTTGCATTGTAGAGGGCATCCATTATCGCTTGTATTGTAACATTATTAAAGGCTCCTGCTATGTCTACGAACGTGCCGAGCGTGTATTCTTTGTATTGTCGAGAGTTCTCGATGGTGGAGACCACCTCGTGCAGGGCCGTTTCCACGGATTTCCCCTTTAGATACGCGTGTTGTGTGTTTGATACGTAGCCCGGTACGAGTGACTCCATCCAGTATGTTCTCCATAGTTTTCAACATGAAGGATGTGAGACAGATTGGTCTAAGGTATTTCGGGTTGTCATGACTGCTTTTGCCATTCGAGATGACGTATCGTTTTCATTTCCAGAGAGTACTGTTTGGGAGTTTGGTGATAAAGTCGTTCCCGACCCAGGCTATCTTGTTTTGCTCAGTCCTAGTATATCGATGTGATATGCAGTCATTTCCCGTTCGACTTGCCTCGCACTACTGCACTCGACCCGTATCGTTCGAATGTTCCAAAAACCGATCGTGGTGCGTTGTTTACAGCCAAAACTCGTTGCCGGTGAATCAGTCCGTGGTATCAAGGCTCGTTTAATGTTTCGAGTGTAAATATGTTTCAGGTACGCAGGTTACAAGTCCACATACCCAATCTTAGGGGAAGGGTTGCTTCCTTAGGTGTCCTAAGAATCGCCGGGAGCTATTTTTTTACATAGCGCAGAGGTAGCTCTCCAATGGTGTTTTTGATCCCGCGTTCTTTTGATGATCTTTCAGCTGAGTGTGACGTGTTGATGTTCTCACAGCTATGCTGCATCTCCACCGTTCGCCTATTTCCTGAGACGCACTGGTGTTATTGGCCATTCAGGATGCTCATCGTTATGTGCCTCTACCAAATATTTTGCAGTGCAAAACTTGGCTGGCTTGGTTAGCCGTTCCAGAGGGCGCCCACGCGGAGGACTATGGAAGAGGTCTTTTGCCCAGGTATACCTGCACAGGTCCAACTGCACAGGTCTGGACGCCAGTACATCGAGACAACACACACTACGGCATATCTTAAAGTATAACCTACAAACCTGCTTGTGCAAACTAGTTCACACATCCCTTCCTGAAAATTTGTTAGTGAATTGCCTTATAGTGGAGTGATTGTGGTGCGAATCAGCACACATGGGCAAACGTCTGTAACTGGATGCTCTCAATTGGTTCAGAATCGTCTAGAAGGGCAGGAGTCTCTCTAATTGCCTTGACCCCTCTAGGGGCATGGGCGCGTCAACATCTCTAGCATTTCTATGCCTTGTTGACGTTTCGATAGCATATCTACTTTTCGGAAGTGCAGTTGCTAGCATGCACCTCCTATCTGCACCGTCTTTATACTGGCAAGCTCGGAGCACTGTGAGAGTTCTATTAGTACTCACAGGCAGTTTTTTGATCGCGCCGAGATTTGATCTCCGAGCTCTAGATTAGTATCGTAGAGCGGTGACCGAACGATAACGGCCACCGAGTGCGACAGAAGGGCAGGAGTAGGCGATCAAAACTTTAATAATACAATACTGGCAGCACAACCATCTTTGTGGATCAGCCAACCGAATGTTTGGAGCCTCACTCGTGGACTTCTGATTTCACAGCGGTGACGTCGAGAACAACGCCCGGCATAGTCACAGCGAAAAAAAGAAGCTGGTGTTGGCATGGTAAGAATTCCATTTCTGTGGATGAAAGCTTCGACTTCAAGTACAACGGTGACCTAGTAAAATTCTTCCAATTGTGCACTATGAAATTCCACCCAAAATCAGGGCATGAATAAACAATAGACACACGCCCGTGGTTCGCCGATTTAGAATCGCTGTAACAACCGGTGTTTACGTTCCACCGACACCTGACGATGAGCGGCCGGGCGGGAGAGACGCCGAAACATCTTTTCAGTACAGACTAACCCAACGTTAGAGACTATGGCCATTGGAATGATATTTATTCAAAGTTAACTCGCACTCAAGTCGCCATGCAAATTGAGCGCTTGAGCCGATGATCAATTTGCATAACTCGACACGCTCCAAAGTCTACAGAACAGTACAGCGGTACAGGTGCGTCCTTGGAATGCTCTTAATAAATTGTCGACGCGATCGCCGTACCAAAAAGCAGTTGAGACATCTTCATATCTCCACTAGGGGCGTAAATATAAACGAATTTGCTTTCTGAGCGATCTGCGAGACGTCGTCGTGGTGCACTATGCAAAGGCCGCCCATCGATAACAGAGGAAGATCACTCTAACACACTGACTGATAAGGATGGGAGAATAAAACCTGAAGATGAGAGGAGGCAACCGGGCGCCCTTGGCTCTTGGTACTTACACTTCCGGAACTAGCGACCAGCCGCTGTGGCTCCGTCTTGCCACTGAAGCTGCCCAGCAGCGTCGAGTTGAAGGAGTCGCCGTCGTACACGTAGATGTAATCGTAGGAACATTCCGTGCCCATGCTGTGGAAGGTCAGGGTGATGAATTGACTCTCATTGCGAGCCTTGATCAGCCACTCGCAGTGCGAGTCCTGTGTGTAGTTCACTCCCGACGGGCCATGGGCAAATTCGCCGCGGGGCTCGGTGAACAGTTTGCGCGAACGATCGCATGGTAGGTTGGGACTCTGCGCCTGTAGACCGGGTGGCGTTAGCAGTGCGGAACGGTCGGCCCGAGCCGCTGGGGGCACAATCACCGCTACGATCCCCAGCAGCGTGAGAGTTAGCGATGCGCAAAATGTCGCGACAAACCCGTTTCGCGGGGCAATTTCACCTGGCCGCCGCCGTTGTCGATGTCTTCGACGCCACATCGCACCTCAGCACACTTTTACGGTGGCGCGCCACGGGGTCCTCCGTGGACCTTGGTAATTTCTCGGGGGCTAGGCTCCTGGCGGCGCGACTATAACCACTCGGACATTATTCCACTGGACAAGGATCTGGCACGAAGCCTTTTCCTTTTGCACGCTTTTCACAACACACACAAAACAGCACAACACGGGGGGCGAGTACACAGAGCGTTGGTGGGGCCTTCGACACTGGCCTGGCTGACGGCCGCCTTTCTAACACAAAACACACTACGCGGGGGAACAAACTTTTTCACTGCTCAAGGCTACTACGAACCAGGCGACGATTTTTCGGCATTTTCCACACGCGAGCCGATGGGATAGAGCACGGACCACGGACGGACGATGCACAAGGAACGAGTTTTCGCAAAATTTTCACTGAGAAACGCAAACCGGACTAGGCAATTTGCACAAAATTGAACGCGACGACGAGCATCACGTCTGATATGTGTCGAGTCTGAAGAGAAAATGTTTTGACGTTTCGTCTCACCGCGACAGTCCGCGGTGGGTCTATTGGCGATTCTGCTTTGACTGACGTTCGTCAGCGGACCAGCTGTGAGAGAGCGAGCAAAGAGAGCAAGAGTTGCTTTGTGCTGGTTTGCGCCGTTGCTAGTGAGATGTTTTGGCTGTTCTGGCCACGGTCGGCAATGTAGTTCGGGGAAATCCCTGTTGAAGATTGAAAAAAAACCGTTGAATTTGTAATTGGCTTCGTTCATAAAAAAAAATCGCTGAGTCGGCGCTTCGCAATTGCTGACCAGCACATTGTGATTATTTTTAGGCTGCTATTACACTGTAAGGCTGGGGGCAAAAGACCTTTTCCATAGTCCTCCGCGTGGGCGCCCCCTGGTAACGGCAATGTGTCAAAGCGCTGACGGCCAATGTCGTAGCGATAAGATAGTTTGGAAAAAGGCAGATAGCTGTAGCCTGAATGGCTGACCAACACCTAAGCGTCTCAGGTTTAGTAGGATGGAATGACTTACGTAGTTGAACCTGCAACATAGTTGTGTGAACTCCATCACGTTTATTAAACCATCTGAAGCAGCTATCTCCGAGGCCATCCCCTGAATGGGGTTAAGCGACGTGCTCACATGACAACTCGTCCTTGCAAAAACCACTAACCACTCCATGTCAAGAAACCTGGAACAAAAGCCTCGGATGGGACGGTTCAACAACGACGATCACGCAAACGACTAAAGGATTATTCTTTCCAATCCTGGAATGTACGCCCCCTGAACAAACCAGGGGCCGAGAAGGCCCTCCTTCAACAGGTCGAAAAGTACAAACTGAGCATTACTGCAGACCTGCAGTCCAGGAAACACATTGGCTTGGCAGCGACACCAGTGACAAGAAATCGCACACAATTTTTAGAAGTGGCAAACCATCGGGCCGCAAGGAGTTTGGAGAAGCATTTATAGTTAACAATCACCTCAAACCGCACATTACTGACTTCAAACCCATAAATGAACGGCTGTGTGTGATTCGCATCAAGACTCGATTCTTCAATCTCTGGCTCATCAATGTGCATGCCCCCACTGAAGTTAAAGAAGACGCAGTAAAAGACGAGTTCTACGACCGCCTTGAGACTCTCTTCGACTCACTTCCAATGAACGACGTCAAATTGCTGCTGGGAGACTTTAACGCGAAAGTCGGAAATGAAAGTTGGCACCGGGGGACCACTGGAGGCCACAGTCTCCATGAAGAATGTATCGACAACGGCCAGCGACTTATTGACTTCGCCTGCAGCAGGAATCTAGGCGTAAGCTCTACGTGTTTCCCGCATCGACGCATTCACAAGCAGACCTGGAAGTCTCCAGACACACATACCGTCAACTAAATTGACCACGTCCTCATTTGCAGGAGATGGGCGTCTAGTGTGATGGATGTCCGCTCCTATCGAGGAGCAAACTGCGACTCAGATCATCACTTGGTGAAGACGACTTACAGATGTAGAATTTCCTCAGTGCACCAATCGAGAATCAGCCCTCCCAAAATCTTTGCGGTTGATGAGCTTCTGAGCGATGCTACAGTGGTGGCGTATACTACTGCCCTTGCGGAAAGACTACCGCCTATGCTACACAACATGAGCAACACAGGGGTCCATGGTTTCTGGGAAGAACTCAAGGGTACCATCAAGGATGTCGCAGAGAAAGTCGTGGGATATAAATTCCGGCGAGCGCGAAATGACTGGTTCGACGAAGAATGCAAAAATTCACTTGACGCGAAAAACGAGGCCTACAGACAATGGATTCAACGAGGAACCACAGCTAGAAGAGAAGAATATGATGAGCTACGGCGAATATCGAATAGAATAATTAGACGTAAGAAACGTAAATACTTTGACGAGCAGTTGCTGAATATAAACGGAAACTCAGCTAATAGGAACACCAGACAAGCGTACAAACTAGTAAATACAATTAAGAACGGCTATCAACCCAGGACTAGCTTTTGTAAGGACAAGGATGGAAATATCATCAGCGACACCGATGACATTAACAAAATTCGGTGGAACAGGTCTAGTTAATTCCACA
Source organism: Chloromyia formosa (assembly GCA_964017055.1). Lineage (NCBI taxonomy): Eukaryota > Metazoa > Arthropoda > Insecta > Diptera > Stratiomyidae > Chloromyia > Chloromyia formosa. The sequence goes on from OZ024815.1 coordinate 115,322,078, forward strand.
CATCAATTACTCCTGTGAGTATGGGAGAACGAGGTAATCCCAGACGATTGGAGCAGAAGCATCGTCTGTCCAATTCACAAAAAGGGAGATAAACTGCGGTGTGAGAGCTACAGGGGCATATCACTAGTCTGTACGTCCTATAAAATTTTAACGAAAATTCTGGAAAATAGAATAAAACCGTACGCAGAACGAATCATTGGTGAATATCAAAGCGGTTTCAGACCTGGTCACTCCACAACCGTTCAGCTCTTCACAGTCAAACTGATACTCCAGAGGTGCTGGGAATACAACGTAAACGTATACCAAATCTTTGTCGACTTCAAGCAGGCATACGACAGTATCGATCGTGGAGTACTGTACGACATCATGCTGCAATTTGGTATACCGGCCAAATTAGTGCGACTGACAAAGATGACGATGACCAACTCCGTCTCACAGGTCAGGATCCATAACAGACTTACTGATCTATTTGAAACACGCACTGGTCTGAAACAGGGCGATGGACTGGCACCGACGCTCTTCAACCTAGTACTGGAATACGCTATTCGGGCTATGAATATGGACAACAGCAATACGATACTCATCAAGTCGACACAATTAGCAGCGTACGTTGACATCAACATCATGTCCCGAAGATTGGCCTACGCAGAAGAACTTCTGCATACGCTCGATACCGCTGCAAAAGAAGTTGGACTACGTATCAACGAGGGTAAAACTAAAATAATGATGCAATCGACGACAAGGACATCTGCGCAACCCAGCATCAATGTGGGGGACCTCAACATCGAGTTCGTGAACAACTTCATATACCTGGGTTGTAACTTGTCAAGAGACGCGAACAAAACTGACGAAATCAAGCGACGGATTAGATTAGATTAGATTGTGAGAGGGACTGCGGGCGCCAAAAGGCCCACTAGCACCGAGGCCAAATGGTCTATTGTGCTATAGCCCCAGGTCTGGCACAGGCTTAGGCCTGTCGATCAAGTTTGATCGCGCTAATGAATTTGCTTAGAATGGTGAGCGGCATCGAAGCAATGTCGTCTGCTTCAGGGAAGTCGATGCCGAAGTGTACTAGGCGACGTTGGGCCAGTCCCGCACATTCGCAAAGAACGTGCAGTGACGTTTCATCATCGGCCTCGCAGAAACGACAGCTAGCGTCCGATACTATGCCCATGATCTTTAAGTGACCCCTTAGGCAAGAATGTCCAGTTAGAAGGCCACAAATACTTCTAACCCTGCTGCGGTTCATTTTTAAAAGTTCAAATGTCCTGCTGTGCGTGTAATCAGATATGAACATCTTGGCTTGTCTCAGGCCTGGAAGATAGTCCCACTGGACGGTGGCCTCAGTACGCTCCCAGTCTCTGATGCATTTACTGACGGAACTTAGAGGAATCCCGCAGAAGGGCTCAGGTCCACAAAAGGGCGTGTCCGAGGCCATCCGGGCCAATTCATCAGCCTGTTCATTCCCAGAAATCCCGACGTGGCCAGGAACCCAGTATACCGTTACCATGTTTGAGGAGCCAACTTTTTGTAATGTATTCTGGCAGCTGCGCACTAACTTGGACGAGACAGACCAGTTGCTTAGCGCCTGTATGGCTGCCTGGCTGTCAGTAAATATAGCTATATTCTTGCTTCGGAATTCGGCTTTCAGGCAGAGCTCCACACATGACTCGATGGCATGTACTTCTGCCTGGAATACTGTTGCGAACTTACCCATTGGTATAGAAATACCCTGGTTAGGGCCCACTATTCCGGCACCTGTACCATTAACCGTCTTTGATCCATCCGTGAACCACTTGATGGTATCTGGAAGAAGAGTGGAATGATCCTCCAACTAGTTTTCTCTGCTCCAGATTATAGTGTTGAAGAGCTTGTTGCTGGATGGTTCTTTCACCAGATGGTCCGATGGCATACAGGTTATGCAGCTCTCACTGAGCCAACTTTCCTGTTCCGGATTCAGCTTAGTGAGGGCGTTGTAATGAACCACCTGCAATGAACCATATTATGGTCTGGTAGTGCTGCTTCCACCGGCAGATCTATGGCAGCACCTGATGAGTAAGGATCTGTCGGTGGTACGAAACCAGAGGCCGAGGGTCCCATTACACCTGGACCTCAATACGAGCGCGAGGGCAAGCGAGCCATCGCCCAACCATTTCATCCTTATCGCCTCATTTTTTTTATTCCCCATTTTTACCTCCCTTGTTTGTGTTGTCTTCCCCAGGCCTATGAATTTTTGTTAATACGTAAAGGACAGGGGCAACGAGCGGCGAAAACCCCGCCCACGTCTCCCGAACTGAGCTACAGCAAGCATAGGCCGCTGCTTAGCTCGTTGAGGGGCCTTTTTCTTCGCCAGATGGCACGGCCCGACCTTCACTGTCATTATGCTACCTTAGACTCCGTCCCCACGGGCATCTTCGGATGCCCGCCAAACCGTCCGTTACAGCGTCGCAAGCCTTCAATCTGAGGATCGTCAGCTTTGCTTGTGCTATTACATGAACGTGTAATGGTGGCAGGTCTAGCCGTACCTCAAGCGCCGCGGAAGGGCAGGAGTGAATGACTCCGGTAGACATGAGACAAGCAAGTCTCTGAATCTTACCTAGGGTAGATCTGCCAGTTACTGTATTGGCTCTCTTCCACCATATTCTAGCATGGGTCTAATGATCGCCTTGTAAATCCAAAGGATGATAGAGGGTTTCATTTTCCACGTCTTGCCTACATATTGTCTGCATATCCACAGAGCTTTAGTGGCTTTGTCTGATACTACTTTCAGATGCTCTGACCAGAGTAGTTTTTTGTCAAGAGTGACCCCCAAGTACTTGATGTTGTCTGCCAAGGGTATGGGTAGATTGTACATTAGGGGACCGCAACTGCCTTGGAGGGGTTCACTCGAAGGCCATTTGCGTTGCACCATTCCTGTACTATGCATAGTGCTGATTGAAGAATGTCTGATAAGACCTCCTAGAACTTGCCCCTAACCAAGATCACCAGATCATCGGCGTATCCTTGCGTAGAGAAGCCCTGTGATGTAAGCTCCCAAAGCAAACTGTCCACCACTATACAGCACAGCCAAGACCTTAGAAGCGCTGCTCCACCCTACAATTGCGACTCACACTCAGATGGCCAACCACCAACATGGCTTTAGAAGGATGCACAGCACCACGACGGCTTTGGATGTCATTACACCGAAAATACTCAATGGCCTCAACCAAGCACGTCCTTGTCAACGAACGATTCTGGTGGCATTAGACTTGTCAAAGGCATTTGACACTGTCAGCCACTCGTTTCTCCTGCCAGACATATGCGGTACATCGCTTCCGTCGCATATTGTAAAGTGGATCGCCAACTATCTTGCCGGCAGACAGTCCTACACAGAATTTAGATCCGGGAAATCTAAACTAGGACGAATTAAACAGGGTGTTCCCCAAGGAGGAGTCTTATCTGCCACCCTGTTTAACCTTTACATGTCAGGACTCCCTACGCCACCTGACGGACTCGAAATTGTCAGTTATGCCGATGACTGCACGATTCTAGCAACCGGCAACGATATCACTCAAATGTGCGAACAGATAAATGGGTATCTTGACGAACTTAACACCTTCTTCGTCAACGAAAATCTCACTCTGTCTGCGCCGAAGTCTACCGCTACTCTGTTTACTACATGGACCAAAGAAGTGAGACAACAACTGGATATTGTAGTAGACGGCCAAACTATCCCCACCATTAACCACCCTGAAATCCTCGGTGTCACCCTTGACAGCATGGTTACCTTCTCAGCCCATGCGTCAACCATTTGTGACAAGATGAGAGGCAGGAACATAGTCCTCAAAGCTCTTGCTGGCAGTTCCTGGGGGAAAGACAAGGAGACCCTACTAACGACCTACAAGTCTATCGGGAGATCTGTGGCCAATTATGCGGCTCCCATCTGGTCGGAAAACTTATGTGACACTCAGTGGAGGAACGTCCAGACCTGCCAAAATGCAGCTCTCAGAACTGTCACAGGCTGCCTACTGATGTCGTCGCAGGACCACCTTCACCAGGAAACCAAAATGATGCCGCTAAGAAGCCACAACACACTTCTAACGAAGCAGTATCTGGTTGGCTGTTATCGGAGTGACCATCCTAACTCTAACCTTATGGACAGAAGCCCTCCGCCACGTCATGTAAGACGTAATATGAGGGATCGCGAGCCGGAGATCCAAAGGTTTAAAAGGGGGGACTCGATAACACCAGCTACAGATCGGCCATCACAACACTGCATAGTGAAGAAGTGCTATCCTCAATCGCGGACATGACACCAAACAGGGTACTAAATGCGCAACCACCTGCTATATCTTCAGACGAACTACGACTTCCTAGAGCAACCAGGACTACACTCGCTCAACTTCGTTCTGGCTGGTGCTCACGTCGGAACTCGTACCTATCCCGCATTGATAACGAAATACAGAACTCCTGTCCAGCCTGTGGCCTCACTCCACATGATGTTGAGCACATATTTAACTGTCCTGCAGCTCCGACGCGCCTAACACCTACTGCGCTATGGGATAATCCTATTGAAGCAGCTGCGTTTCTACACCTGGACATTGAAGAAAACATGGACAACCAAGCTTTATGACACACACATTCATCGGATATCAACGCGTCGCTACTACAACAACATACACCACAGGAGTGGCGATAGGACACCTCCTTGTGGATACCCACGAGTGACACTAGCCACGAGGGAGCAGTTTCCAATCGTAGTGGTGACCCTTCTCGATGAGAGCATTTGTCCCACCCATTTCGCGGTAGTCACGTCCGCTCCCTTGGCCCTTAAAGCGCTGTCGATAGCAGTGAACGAAGTATTGTCAAAGGCACCCCCGACGGATACAGTTAGCTAATAAGACTTTTTTTTGTCGGTTCTCCCCATAATGAAATCGAAGCATGTGCACAGAAACACGAAGCTCCGCGTGTACAAAACCATTATACGACCAGTGCTATGCTACGGCTGCGAAGCTTGGACCCTAACTCAAGCCTCCGGAAACATGCTAGACACATTTGAACGTAAGGTTCTACGGCGAATTTTTGGGGCTGTTTGCGATCGAGATGGATGGCGCATCCGGTGCAACCATGAGTTGTATGAACTGTACGATGAGCTGGAAGTTTCGAAATTCGTCAAACTACAACGACTTCAATGGGCAGGGCATGTCCAACGAATGGACGATGATCGCATGCCAAAGAGAGTGATGAATTCAAAACGAGTTGACGGAGCGAGACTGCCTAGAGACGACCGAGATTTCGTTGGGAGAGCTCAGTATATGTGGACGCCGAGCAGCTACTGGGCTTCCAAGGTTGGAGGACGCGGTCACGTGACCGAGATAAATGGAGGACAACGATCCAGGCGGCCAAGGCTCGACGTCGGGCTGACGCGCCACGATGATGATGATCGCTCAACACATATCAAATAATTTAATACACAAAATTTGTCTTTTATAATAACGTTTATTGTCTTTTAAAAATACCCTATTAGTTTAATGGTTTTTAAGTTAACAACAAAGTTATTAATTCATCATATAGCCTCTGGACTGGTAGAAAAGATCAAAAAGGCTTAATGGACAAATTTTTTGAATTGTTATGTCTTGTGTCTTCATTTCGATGCAATAGTACATAATTTAATCTAGTGGAAAGAATGGAGGATAGTTTTATTTTTGTTATACATATTTAAAAAAATTAAATTTCGTATTTTCATAGTATGAGAGAAATATATTACTCCTATGTGTATTTGTTTTTAGAATTACATATTTGTATGTGTCAAGCGGTGTACTATTTGAATACATAGATTTAGACAAATTAAACAGAAACTGGAAACATCACAAACAATAAAGAACATTTTACATGATCATCCGAAATATTATAGTTAAATGTAGAAACTTTTACACAAATATCCAAGCAAATAAAAAAAAAACTTCTGAAGAAACCAATAGCCAAAAGCCCTATTTAAAAAATATCTAGGTAATGTAAATTTAACTAACTATGAACTCATCTAGTGGCGGATCATTCCATGCATTCGTCAATTAAGGTGGCGAAAGATGTTGCGCCGGACAATGCAATTTTACGATGATCCTCGCTCAGTTCAAGCATTTTCTCGGAATTCTCTTTTGGGTTGATCGATTCGTCGTTTGTTCGTTTTTCGCGTTCCAGAGCATGCAATTTGAAGAACTCACTTTGACTACCTTTCGATGAAACTAAGAAGACGCTTTCCTGTTGAGTGTTTTGAATAATAAAAAGAATACATGATTATACATATTTTTATGAATAATATATTCAACATATTTTCTTAAGGTAAAGATGTAGAGAACAGGCGAAAATGATGTGGTAAAATAGATTCTAATGGGATTCATTTTTATATCTGTTAATTAAATAATAATAAAAGAAGACAATGGTCCGAAAGTAAGACACGAAGCTTCTAAATTTAAATTTCACTAATTTAAATTAAAACAGAACTTGATAAAATACGTTCCTAAAAATTGAAATGGGATATAATCATGTAACTGAAGAAGCCGATTAAAGTGGTGTGGATCAATAAATGTTTGAGCAGCTTAGGATCGAAAAAAATCGGTCGTATGAAATGAAAGGTTCAAATGTTCATGTTGAGAAACATTATCATGAGTTGTTGGCATATCTAGGATATGTAAATTTTGGTTGAAGCACAAATTGAGAAGAATATACTAACGAACAACCCGCCTTGCAGCAGCGTTGGTAGGAGAAATTATTGTATGCATAATTGAAACAATTTTCAGATTTAGATTAAACACAATGTATTGTTTTCGTATAGAACTAGTGAACTAAAGAAGCCATTATACGATTCGTAGAATCTACAAACGAAAGCAAAAAGGATTTTGTCAAAAATTGCCGATTGAATTGCGAAATGAAGAACCAGAAGTGTATCGCAATTTCCTTCGCATGACATCGAAACAATTCGATTATTTCCTTGGTTTAGTGTCTCAAATTATTAAAAAACAAGACACAAATATGCGTGAAAGCATTTCTCGTTTCTGCGGCAACCGGTTCTATGCACCGGAGCGACCCGTTTTTACAAAGGCCAAGAGCTGCCAAGCCAAACCCCTTCAATCCAAGAAGGATGTGTGTCTATGTGTCACATGCTTGTTCAGCATTTTTTGTGTTTATTAGGAGCAACACATCTCGGCGCAACTGCTCTCAATACTACTTCTCCGCGCCGGCATTGAAAGCAATCCAGTTCCATGGATCTGTTGTGTATGCAATAGAGCTGCACCCAAATGCGACGTCAGTGAGATGCAACTGCTGCGACGAGTGGTGTCACCTGAGGAACTGCTCCGGACTAAACCATCACAGGCACTGGAATCCTTCATTTACTGCCAGTCAATGCAGTAATCGAGGATCACAAGCAGCGAGCTCGTCTAACACGCCTCACCTTCCTACACCAGTGAGCACCCACGCGAGCTTTCAGTCAACGCCAACGACTCCTGCGAATAGACCCAGTAGGATTCCCCAACAAAACAACCTCACGCCTGTACCACCGATCGCAATTTTCGATACGCTCTCACTCGTCCAACTAAATTGCAACGGGCTGCAAAACAAAATTGCCGAACTCGCTTCATTCATGGACAGACACCGCATTCAAGTTGGAGCCATCCAGGAGACGAAACTACATCCCAATTCGTCCCTTAACGCTCATGGGAATTATATCATCATAAGGAAAGATAGGCTGACCAACGCTGGAGGAGGACTTGCCTTCATCATTCACCACTCCGTACAATACCGGGAAATAGATGTCACTAACAACGACACCACCACGGAAGTGCAAGCCATCGCCTTAAAATCAGGCAATGTTGAGATTGAAATTTACAACATTTACATTCCACCGGTATCCAGTTGTCCCCCTGGCTACCATGTAAATATCAACACTTTCCTCAATGGTCAACACCGTCTCCTGCTTGGTGATTTTAACGCTCACCATGAACTCTGGCACTCACATCTTAACAACGACGCCAGAGGTATAGCCATTGCTGAACAACTTGATGCCTCAGACTTCTGTACACTGAATGATGATACGCCCACCCGTATTGCCGGTACCTGTTCTAGTTCACCAGACATCACGATTGCCAGTGCTAGCCTCATAAACAATACACAATGGGAACCGGTCCTTACACTATCATCGGACCACCTACCGATCGTGATAAGGCTTGACAAGCCGAGAGATGTTATATCTGTCGAACACCGCACCTTTGTCAACCACAACAAAGCTGACTGGAATAGGTTTACTGATTATACAAGTGCTAAATTCCTCGCCCTGCCAACTCCCACCGACGTACGTAAGGCCGAGTCCAATATCAGGAAAGTCCTCAATAAAGCGGCTGCGAAATTTATTCCTGCAGGACGCATTCCTAAAATTAGGCCAAACTTTCCTACCACAGCCGCCAAATTGGCAGACGAGAGAGATAACATCAGGAGCACTAACCCAGACGATCCCAGAATTCATGAACTGAACTGTGAAATCAAAAGACAAGTGGCCGAACATAAGAGGTCAAAATGGAGTTCGCATCTGAATGAATGCAACCTAACAACAGGTATTAACAAACTATGGTCGACAGTCCGTGCCCTCTCTAATCCACCGAAACAGATGGAAAATGTCGCCATACAGTTCGGAGAAAACTCAATCTCCGACCCTGCCCATTGTGCAAGTCGCTTCAATAGGCAGTTTATTGAACATCCTCCAACAGACAGACAAAAGCGCATAATCCGAAGGAGGATTCACAACCGAACTACCGACAACATACCTGTCTTCACCACGGACGAAGTGGCTGCAGCAATCAGGAAAGCGAACAACTCTAAAGCCGTGGGACCTGATGGAATCTCAATGACAATGCTTAAACATCTCGACACACCAGCTATCGAATACCTCACGGCCACATTCAATCTATCCATCACATCACTGATCGTTCCGGAACTCTGGAAGAAACGGAGAATAATCCCAATCTTGAAACCTGGGAAAAAAGCGACACTCGGCGAGTCCTATCGTCCCATCACACTTCTATCACCAGTTGCCAAAACGCTCGAAGCATTGTTTCACCCTGTTCTTGCGGCCCGCATCAGGCTTGCAAACCACCAGCACGGCTTCAGAAGGATGCATAGTACGACGACGGCCCTGGATGCCATTACAACTCGGATCCACAATGGCCTCAATCAACCTCGTCCATGTCACAGAACAATTCTGGTGGCACTTGACCTGTCGAAAGCTTTCGACACAGTCAGCCACTCAGCACTTCTGTCTGACCTTTACAATGCATCTCTTCCAACGCATATTACAAAATGAATTGCCAACTACCTCACGGGCAGGCAGTCCTATACCGAATTCAGGAGCAAAAAATCGAAGCTAAGGAAGATCAAACAAGGTGTGCCACAAGGAGGAGTATTGTCTCCCTCCTTGTTCAACCTTTACCTATCTGGAATTCCAACCCCACCTCAAGGAATCGAAATTATCTCCTATGCAGACGACTGCTCCATCCTGGCAACAGGGAGCGACATCACGGAAATGTGCGAGCGAATAAATGCTTACCTGGAAGAACTTAACTCCTTCTTCACGGGCAAGAATTTAATCGTATCAGCGCCTAAATCCTCGGCAACCCTATTTACCAGCTGAACTAAGAAAGTCAAGATACAAGTTGGGATCTCTATTGGCAGCCTATTCCGACCATGAACCATCCTAAAATTCTAGGAGTAATCCTAGCCACGTCATCTCCCCATGCTTCAACTGTGTGCAACCGGATACGCGGTGGGAATAAAATCCTTAAAGCCTTGGCCGGTAGCACCTGGGACAAGGGTAAAGAAACCCTACTGGTCACATACAAAGCAGTCGGAAGGTCAGTAGCCAACTACGCGGCTCCAGTGTGGTCACAGAATCTTTTTGACACACAATCGAATTCAGGCTTGCCAAAACCCCGCCTTCCGTACTGTGATTGGCTGTCTCCTGATATCATCTCAGGACCATCTGCATCAGGAAACAAGGATGATGCCTCTAAGTGTCACCATACACTGTCGAACTCGATCTCGAACCTGGTACAAATGTCCTCTGACACACACATACACTTCACATAGATGTGAAGAAAACCGGTCCACTTGTACTAGGTTCGTGCTCGAGTTCGAGTTCCTGGTGGATTCTTACCGGAGGAAACACCCCAACACCGACCTCATGGACAAGACACCGCCACCAAGACATGTCAGGCGTGATTTGAGGGACCACGACGTCCAGAGGTACAAAAGGGTTCTCTTTGACAACAACGCATACAGACCAGCCATCGCAGTAATACATTATGAAGAGGTACAAACATTAATCGCAGGACTAGGTCCAAATAGAGTTCTCTCGACACAACCACCAGCCATTTCTCCCGATGAGAGAATACTTCTGAGAGCAGCGAGAACGACACTTGCCCAACTTCGGTCGGGCTGGTGTTCGCGTCTTAACTCCTACCTACCTCGCATTGACCGGGATGTTACGAACAAACATATGCCCCGCCTGCAATGGTACACCTCACAATGTGGACCACATTTTTAATTGCCCAGCTGCACCCACACACCTGACCCCCAGGTCGCTGTGGGAGAACCCTGTAGAGGCAGCTATCTTCCTGTCCCTTAACATCGCGAAGACGAAGAACAATAATAGCATGTAACACACTCACACAACGAACTTCTGACCATTGCTACAACAACAACAAAGCGAATTGCGTTAGTTGGGCACTGGCGAGACTTTTGAATCACTGAAATTTCTGTTCTGCATCCCGCAGTTGACAATCTTGTGCACCTTTCGGAAAGTTTTGGATGTCCTCTATCAAGTTCTTGCGGGCAAATATCTTTAAGTATGCAAATATCGTGCTCGGTGGCCGTGGTCGTTCGGTCACCGCTCTACGATACTAATTTAGAGCTCGGAGTTCAAGTCTCGGCGCGATCAAAAAAATGTCTGTGGATACTAATAGAATACTCTCACAGTGCTCCGAGCTTGTCAGTATAAAGAAAGCGTGGATAGGAGGTACATGCTAGCAACTGCACTTCCGAAAAGTAGATATGCTATAGAAACGTCATCAAGGCATAGAAATGCTAGAGATGATGACGCGCGCATGCCCCTGGAGGGGTCAAGGCAATTAAACAAATGCAAATATGTGCATACTCGTATATCTAATAGTATATAAAAGTGACGATTATTTCTCTATTTTTGTCGTGCAACAACTTTTAAACCACTGGGGCGATTGTCGCGGAAAGCGAAATTTTGCATAACGAAATTTTTCATAAGTACTTTCGGGAGGCCGGGGAGGATGATAAGGTGGTTCGCGACTTCAAAATAATACAACAAACAGTAAAACCCCGATTAACCGAACCAAAGAGGGCGGCAACATTTCAGAAAACTAAATTCTTCACAAGTACTTTCGGGAGACCGGAGAGGAAAATAAGGTGGTTCGGGGATCCACAATATTACAACATACAGTAAAACCCCGAACCACGACGCACAGTTGTGCCAGAGCGGAAAAAATTCGATTTTCGAAAGCGCTGATTTCGATTATTTAGTTTGTGATTCTCACACTATATAAGCTATAGGATCTAGGAACAGCACGATTTTTTTCCTGTTTCAAGGGTATTCCCATTAATTTAGGCCCACTGTCAGAATAATGGAAGTTTGACCAAATTACACACTACTCTAAATGAGTGATATATAATTGTAAAAGAGGAAGACAAAAATTATCCAATTTTTTCCCTGCTCTACGATGGCCAACTAAGCCACACATCAGTCAAACTGGGCAAAAAAAAAAAATTAGAGCACTTTACAACGTTATAAGTTACGAATTTTAAATAAGCATTGAGAACAGCTATGATTGCAAAAAAAAAGCTCCGACTTCCTCCGAGAAGGTCACTTTTTAAACTAGACGTGTTAAAGTAAAGATTAGAACAAAAATCATCTGCCTTTATCTGCCTATCCGATCATAACACCGCAAAGAAAGGAACGAATTTGACTGCGCCTTTGTTTGTTGCACTTTCTTGTTTATCCAATTGGCTCAAATAATGCATGTCCCCACTTCAAAACACTTTTAATTCGAGTTCAGTCTAGTTGTTAACGTTGTCTAGTCATGAGCTCTATCAAAATTAAATACCGCGATTTGTGTGAGTGCTTGTGGGGTGGTACAAACTTCGATGTATTCCTTCAACAAAATCACCCTGGACTTGACAAGGAAAACATTTTTTTCAATGCTGACAACTCTAAGCAAGAGTTTTTTGCCTCATTTTAATAAAAAAAAAAAGAAATGGTAAATCGGGACCGGGCGAGGTTCAAAAAAAAAAAAATTCAGCCAGTGGATGGAAAATGAATATGTTTTTAACATACGAGACCAGGAATCCACAGGATGTGTTGGGAGACCAAGTAAAGGCTTTTATGATTGTGGTGAAAGAAGCAAGAGGATTAAAATACGCAGCCTTCAAGTATCGTACCCACAAAGCTTGATTAATGCAGCTGCGACACATGAAGACCACGATAAATCCGAAGCTTTGTCAGCCAATCAGGCGCTTTGTCAGCCAATCAGGCATTAGCTATATTTCTCCAGGCCAACCTGAAAAAATATCAGTACGAGGTGATTCGACAACCGCTAAAAGACCTTGGGAGCCATGTATTTCCAAGTTATAAAAAATTAATCTTCTCAAAAAAGCAGTGAAAATGTGTCAATTAATGAAACATCCGCAATGGTCCCTTTGCAGAATATGCTTGACCATACTGCCAAAGGAATTCTGGAAGCAAACCCTCCAGAAGAACTAGAAAAATTAAATAATCATGAATTAATATTGACGACGAAATGGGGATTCGACGGTGGCTTAGGCAAAAGTGCACTTGCCCAAAAATATTCGATCGACAATAACGAAATAAGTGACTCGAATTTATTCATGACGTCAATAGTTCCTCTAAAGCTCACAATCCCAATTGATGTTGATGAAAATGGATTGACATTGCAGGCCCTTGAGTTTGAGATACAGTTTCCAGAAAGAGAAGAGACACTTGATTTGGCGTGAGCTGAAAAAAACGGGCTGAAGAAGAAATAGAGAAGTTGGAAGCTACCGAAGTGGTGATCGGCATTAATGTCATCCGTTGGACGGCAAGGTAGCACAAGCCATCACAAATACGAAGTCTGCAAGTGCCTGCTAGATATGCAGTGCTCTACCATCCGAAATGAACGACTTGGCAAAAATCCAACAAAAACCTCTTAATGTGAATGCTCTCAAATTTGGTATCTCTCCATTACATGCCAGAATCAAGTGTATGGAATACATTTTTCACATTGCCTACAAACAAAATTTTAAAAAATGGAGGACTACAAAAGACACGCGAGTCATTCACGAAAACGAAAAGAAACGTATTCAACAAGAGTTTCTTGAGAAAGTCGGCATCAAAGTAGACTTGGTTAAGCAGGGTTACGGATCTTCAAATAATGGCAACACTGCCAGACGTTTTTTCAATGATTGCAAGGTCACAAGTGCAATAACGAGAGTCGACGAAACTCTAATCCACCGGATCGCTACCATACTGGAAGTCATAAATAGCAATGCAATGATCGACCCAGAAAAATTCCGGCTCTTCTCAAAAGAAACAGCAGAGATGGCCATTGAGAAGTATTCATGGTACTACATGCCATCCACGGTACATAAGATTTTGTTGCATGGTGCTGAAATAGTGCAGAAGTCGATTCTCCCAGTCGGAATATTGTCGGAAGAGGCACAAGAAAGTAGAAATAAGGACTACAAGACTTTCAGGATCAGAAACTCGCGGAAAATATCTCGTTTATCTACCAACGAAGACGTGTTCCACAAGCCACTGGAGACTTCGGATCCTTTCATCACGAGCATGAGACCCGAACCAAAGAAAAAGCACCTTGAAATCAGTGATGCAGCTAAGGAACTGTTAATCTAATCGTTCTCTAATCTTTATAATATATAAATGTTTTTACACGAATACTTTCTTTATTGCAAAATACACTATTCTATAAATCTCTGGTTAATCCGGCTTTTTGGCCGTTCCAACCTACTCTCTGGTCCCGAGGGGGGCGGATTAGTGAGGTTCTACTGTAACATATTTTCTTCAATAAGTACCAAGTTCAAATTTTATATGTTAGTTTTTTGATGATTCTTAATGTGTTTTATCATTCGAAATCAAATGAAATAAACCGCAACTCAATACGATTCTTAGTTCAAAAGTTATTGGCTTGTTTTCCGATTTTTTGGAATAATTAATTAAGTTATTTTCGTCAATAATTTTAAAATTCTCGGCTTATGTGCCATTTTTTATAATTCCTAATGTATTTGGTCCTTCTGAATGCAATGAGACCACGCTAAACTATTACGATCATTGGTTCAAAAAATATTGATTTTTTTTCGATTTTTGGCTATTTGGCCCCACTGTGCGACGTCATTTCAGATAACAAAAGTTGATACGAGTATATTTGGGAAGGCGAGCCTGAAAGTTAGATGGTTAGCGACTGCATAATGTTTTTACATGGAGTAAAATTCAATTTAAGCCCGGCTACACACTGTCGAGCCCCAACTCAAACATGAACATGGTACAAGTGGACAATTTTCTTCAGATTTGTGTGAATTGAGCCATTCAGAGCACACTTGTACCATGTTCGAGTTCGTGTTCGACAGTGTGTGGCCGCGCTAACCATACTAAACAGGCCGGCATCATCTCGGTTTACGAAATTTACGGACAATCCGTGGAAACTATCTCTTATCTTTATCTAACCGGGATTAGTATCAAAACCATTAGTTTTTGGGGTCGCTGAGATGAATGATAGCATTCCCAAAGTCCCTCCTCTACTCCACTCCTACTCCCTCCTTTCCACGGGAATAAGTGAGAGGGAATGAAATGTCTAAAATGACATAAATTAGTGTCGATTTAATTCGAGATCGCTAAGATGTATGGTGACACTCCTAAAAATATACAAAAGTTAAAAGTACGAGCACAGGGACGAAGTGGCACCGGTACGAGAAGGATGGGGCAGCCAGACTTCTGCCCGTCTGCTCAGCAGAAAAACGTTAGCGGCGTGTTGGAAGTGTTCGCTGTAGAATTGTTAAAATACCGCAGGTTCATAAAGATCGCAACTAAGGGGGCAAGAATAAGAATGGCTGCTGCGAGAAACGCTGAATCAATTGCGAGATCAAATCCACGGAGAGATTTGGTGATGGCTGCAATCCAATATGACAAAAATTTAGATTACAACATCCATCCAAGCGTTTCAATTTGGAAGATGGAAAACGTGTACACTGACACGCTTTAAAATTTGCAAAAAGAATGGTCAAAATGTGCTGTCCAAACGGGAAAGTTCAACTGCCTCCAATTAAGCGCTTTCAAAATATTTTGAACGAGATCCGCTATCAAAATATTTCCTCCAAATTTCAGGAAGTAAAAATCTTGCTTCCAAATGATGTCGTTCCGAGCAAAAGTAGTTGTTAACGAGGGTAGATTCATGCCAACGTTTAAAGTACAGGGTCCGATATACCATTAAGTGGGCTCACTTCTTTCACTCACTCGCCGACCAATACTATGATACAATTCCTTGCAAATATATTTCATGGGCAACAAAGAATACAAGAAGTGAATCAGCGTTTGCAATAGATTCCTGGAGCGAATCATGAACTGATCTCCAATGACATTTATAAGTGGAAAATGGATTGGAACGTCTATAGTATTTAGAATCGCTTTGGATCGAGTGGGAAGGGAGGACATGTAAATTCGCATAAGGGCCTATATGATAAGAAATAAAACCGGAGGTGAATGAGACTGTACAAAAATGGGATGAATGGTGGCGCTCTCAAAGTCCCCTTCCCCGGGGTGAATGACCGTGGAAGAATGTCCAAAATAACGCGGACGGAGCGAACCATAGATGTCAGTAATTGCTATAATACCAATACAAATCTATGTTTAATTAATGAATTGATTGCTCTCGATCCTCCTCAACCGCGCCGCCATTGAACTCAACAACCCCGGTCCATGAATTTGCTTCCTTTGAAATAAGACGCCGCACTCAAATGCCACCTCCGTAAAATGTAACTTCTGCGACGAGTGGTATTATCTAAAGGGCTTGCTCGGATTAGGGGCGACCGGTAGCGCAGTGTGTTGAGGCATCAGTCTCATGTTTGACTACCGGCGTTTCGGGTTCGAATCCCGTCCACGACGACGTTCGTGGCCATGGATGTGCAGGAGGTGCATGCTGACAACTGCATTCTCTGAAACCAATTTATGCCAACGAAACGTCAACTGGGCCAGATGGAACAGTTGACGCGCTATGCCCCACAAGGGGTTAGGGCAATTGAGTATTGTGGTATCTATTCAGCTGCTTGAAGCCGAAGCAGCTCCAAGAGCTTAACTTCAGGCTGATAAGGAGGGAAGTAGCTCAATTTTACCTGCAAAAGAGGGAGGGAGGCAGGGAGCAATTATTCGCTGTGACTTCACTGATTGTTTGTTATTAATGAGACGCGTGAAGTTTCAGGTAAAACTTAGTATTTTCTAAATGCTCAAGCTTATGTAATTTTCCAACAGTACTTCATTTGCGAGTATTCAATTGGCTGTTCTAGACATCATGCATATCGCATTTCACTTGTGTGCGATATGCATGACCTATTTCTCTTTTGTTCCTGACCAAACATCATGCATATTGGATTTCGCTTGTGTGCGAGGTGTACTAATGTCTGGTGCTTATGCAGACCATACGCAAGGAATGTTATTGTTGCCTTTAGTGAAATTGTTATTCTTTCATCCTCTTCGTCGTTGACTATTGCTAACCAGACTTGACTTGATTAGCAATGGCCGCCAGTAATGGCGGTGCGATGATGTGGTTGAGGTGAAAATTTCCCCCAGTGATGCGGGGCGTAATAATAATACCACGGCCTTCCCCTTTGCCGGATTGTCGTAGAAACCGACAAACAAAGGACAGGATGTGTATGTCAGCAACTTGCACAATCCGGAATATTTTATATGCTAATGAAACATCAACTATGCCTCGGATAAGGACTGACTCAACGGTTACGACTTTTGGCTATCGTACAATGACAAAGACTGAATTCTGGAATGTATGTACTCTCCTGGACAATGGATCAGAAGGTTCCCAGAACGCATTTTCAATTCGAGAGTGAATTTCAGCAGTATAAAGTAAACATCATGGTAGTTAGTGAGATAAGATGGTGGACTAGCGAAGAATTTATATTTAAAAACGAGTAGCACTGTAATGTTGTACTCCGGTAGAGCTACCGATAATGGTCCTGAGCCAGGTGTGAGGCTCTTCTTAACCAGAGCCGCACGAAACTGTCTCTTATTATGGGATCAGGTTTTCGACAGAGTCATAGCCGCCAGGTTCCGGACGGAAATGAGGAACATCACAATAATACAATGTTATGCTCCAACTGAACCCGACAATGTTTTGGTGAAAGACTCCTTTTACGAGCAACTAAACGCCGCGCCATCCAGAGCAGAACACCTAAAGGTGACATTAAAATGGTTATGGGGGATTTGAATGCAAAAGTTGGCGCTGATAACTATGGGCTTAGGCATGTGATTGGGAAACACGGTCTTCGGGATCGTAACGACAACGGTGAAAGATTTGTATAGTTCTGCTTCGCATCGGTGGTACTATGTTTAAGCATAAGGACCACCACAATATCAGTTGGTCCTCTGTTGATCGGCGCAGAACGCAAAATTAGATCTACCACTTTGTCATTCGTAAAAGATTCAAAAATTGTCTCCTGGACGTGCGAAATAAGAAGGGCGTAAAGGACAATGGCAACGAGCGGCGAAAACCCCGCTCACGTCTCCCGAACTGAGCTACAGCAAGCATAAGCAGCTGCTTAGCTCGTTGAGGAGCGTTTTTCTTCGACAGATGGCACGGCCCGGCCTTTACGGTCGCTATGTTATTTTAGGCTCCGTCCCCACCCTCCATTACAAGCGCCATGGGACAATCCCACCGAAGTTGCTGCGTCCCTTCAATTCGCTTAAATTTTATGACACACACATACACTTGAATTCAACATTGCTGCAACAACAGTTTGAAGAAACAAACTTGCAGAAACCTACGATAATTTGTAGAACCTACGAATCGTGCAATGGCTCCTTAACGAGTTAACATTTTGAGATTTGTGAAATTACATACCTTTTTCTCCTTGGTTGTCAGCACGTCCATTTTATCATAGATAATTGCATGTAATCCTAGTTTCTTCAAATGCTGAATAGTTTCTACGCTATTGTTATCGTCACCCCAGCAGAACAGAATAAGACCAAGATCGCGAGTGAAGTTAACCTGAAATAATAAAAGTAAGCAGTTTTTTTTTTTTAATGTATATCGGGTGTTCTTCTAGTGATTGAATTTTTTAGGAGGTTAATTTCTATTAAGCATCGTCGGAAGATTATGGATTTGGCTCTATTGCATTTAGAGAGAATCCTTAATTACGGCATTTCCGCTGATTATCAAAATTGAAACTTAGTTCGAAATTGTTATCCAGCAAAATTTCGTTTAGTGACAAAGCATAATGTGAACCATTGAACGTGTGAACAAGAAAAATGCCACAGTACAAGTAAGACTCAGCTATAGGCAGTCTTTAAAAACTGCCGATGCTGGATCGGCGCATTCTTTAACTTTATCAAATATGTAATAGGACGGGGGGGGGGGGGGGTAGTCTTCCTCGTGGGCGACCCCTGGAACAGCAGTGGTCCTTAACCGCTGTTAACTGTGCGTCTCGCAACGATGTTGAGGTAAGCATGATTGTTCCGCTTGAATAGCCGAGATACACCTAAGCGTCTCAGGTTAGTAGGGCTGTATGTAGTCAACCCTGCAACATAGTTATATGACCTCTGCCACGATATATCCCCGAGGCAGTTCCAGCATAGACACCTCGTCCTCGTAAAACCACTCCATGTCAAAATAGCTGGAAATAAAGGGATAAAAACGACGACCACGCAATCATTACATTACTGTGTAAGTCGTTACCAAAAGATCTTTGTTGAGCTCAACGGATCCTGACTCATTAGCGAAGCTCCAAACACTTCTCAAGCTGAGACCAGCAACCCCTTGAAAAAGTAGGCCCCAAGCGTTTTTATCTTTTCCAATGAGCGCTGGACAGTCGCACAGAAGGTGTTTCTTCTGTATTTGGTAGCTGGCAATTCCTACATCGACTACCAGTGATCAGTTTTAATCTGTATGCGTGTTCCCCTAACAAGTAGCGCCCCGTTAGTACGCCCACTAGTAGTGAGCACTGTCGTCTGAGTCAGAGGCGGATCTAGAAACCGAGTGATGATGAACTGAAATAGGGTTTGTTCTGTTACCAATAGAAACTCATCACCAATCAATTGTCAATCTAATCATTGACTTAGACAGAACTTCCAATAATTGCCACCATCAAATTTACCACATCCATCCACTTCAGGGAAGAAGAAGAAGTGGGATCCAAGAAATGCTTTCCTCCATCTTGCCAGAACAGGACAGATGTAGAGAAAATAAAAAAAATTCACTCCTCTTTGCCGTCGCCACCATAGCTTCTACACGCAACGGCTTTGCTAAAATGTTAGTTTTTAGTTGGTCCTACTAATCGTTTAAAACTCTAAAGATAGTTTGGAAGCAGCGGAAGTTGTATAAATTGCCTGGCAGCTGGTCTGCTCTACAGTTACCATCGAAGCTACAGTGACCCAAAATCCAACATAAAAAATGCTAAAGAGCGAACGCATTTATTGAATTATCACCACGATTTTCGATGAAATCAGATTCGATTCGACGGATTTAATTACAGCTTCACTGTCGGTGACAACTACATATCTCTAGCTCATATCACGTCACACTCCAGCCGGATCTGAGCTTCCGCAATCGCCGTAACTTAAACTAGAAAATATTGCAGCATTCAGAGAGACCGAAATAGATATTTAGGTTAAGTCCATCAGAGAAAATTCCGACCCCTAATCCTTTATTCGCCTTGGAGTCATTTGCATTCTGCATATATTTCTATTGAATTGGATAACAGAAGCGCATTATCTTCCCATTGGATCCGCCACTGATCTGAGTTCCAACAGACTTTTAGTCTTCCTCCTGTCATAGGAGTTCCAGAATATTTTCGTTATACTAGAGTCGTTGTATTGTGCCAGTTTGCGTTGGCCAGCCCATACATCCTATCGTCCAGTTTCTTCATGCATGTCTGTATTGGCATCGGCAGCTCTTCAGCTGTCCCTTGGTCGAGGCTAGCCTCTTGCTTAGTTAGTCCCTCCGGGACTTCGTTACCTAGAGCACCGCTGTGACCCGGAACTCACCGGAGGTCCACTGTTCTAGCAGTTTCCATCATTTTGACGGCTGTGCTGTTAGACAGAATATATGCGATAAAAACAATGCAACCAATCAGCCTTTCGTGCCACTGCGCCAAATTTGTAAGGCCTGACCTTGAAGCTCGATTATTCTGATAAATTTGGTTAGGCTAGGCTTGTCTTACCATCGCCTTCACCCTCGCACAAGCAAAGCTTGCGGCAGATAGTATGATCATTCTCTCGAGATGAGTCACTAGGCTCGTGAGCCATAGGTTAGCGAGAATTACCCATAGTTTCGCTCCTGAACTCTAATATTTTTTTTAGTTCAAACGAAGGAAATCCGCGAATTGGTTACGGATCGAAAAAGGGTGTGGTCGAAACACAATACCGGTTGATAGACGGATTCTCTGGCATTTTAATTTCGACCCATTAACCTCTTAACTTTCATAGAAGAGTTCAGTACACCTCCGACCATTCTTTCAAATTCCAGATCTGAATCAATGGTTAACGCGAAACTCTTCTGCCACGTAAAAAGAAAAAAATTATAAATAATTCAGAGCACTCACTTCCCTGACTGCTGACTACGAAGGGGCGTACAGAGCAGGCCCATATGACTGGAGAGCGACGAAGACTATCTTTACTCTGGTGAAGAAGAGAAGATTCTTGAAGAATATATTCGGAAAACTCTCACCACGTGGAACCCTCTCCATGAAAGACAGTTCGCCTATCAATCAGAGAAATCTATGGAGAACGCGTTGAATACTTTGGTAAAAGATATAGAAGCGACGGTGCGCTATCACTTGAACATTACGAGAAAAGGGTGCGAGCTCCACTACAATCACTACAAGTGAGTAGGTGAAATCCTCCATCCAGATCATCACTAAAATTGAAGACATTACCCTCCCTGCAAGAGAAAAATGGGGCTATCCACAAGAATGGCTTCTATTTGCTCTCCTATGGTGTATAGTATTTGAAAGTCTGCTGTGGAAGCTTATAACGACGGGGTTCTCTGCACAACTCTATGTCGAAGATCTGACAATAACAGTCAGAGGCAAATTGGACGAGGTCCTACCAGACCAATCGACACTGAGTGTAGTGCAAGAACAGTGTGATGACGACCTTCGGGTAAGTTCCATTCATTCATTCTTCCTATTTAGTAGTAAAAGAAACGTTCCTGCGGCAGCCGGTTCTTCGTACCGGAACGACCCGTTTTCCAACGGCCAAAAGCTGTCGATGCAAGAAGAATTGTAGTATTTGAAGCATCGCTACCACAACAACAACAAGTAGTAAAAGAAACATTAGAAGAACTAGATGCCCCTGTATTTATAACTCTCCCATACTTTAGCAAATCACCACGTCAAATACCATCACACTTGACTATAAGCTCCTTTGGACAGAACACCTTAATGTGATGTATTTATGTACTAACAAAATCTACAGCAATACATGAATAGTCCAGGCTTGAGTGCTTTTGAATGCGAATAATTCCCCAAAGACTGTATTTTTTATGGTAATTTTTATTGGTCGGAGAGTCACAAAAGACTTTAACTTTGCGTCAAAAAATATTAACTCTCTACTCCGCCGCAATATGGTCAAATTAGAAAAAACATCACAAAAGAGATGTACGTCAAGAGCTACCAAAACCCCTTCACTGCAGAAGGAAGTATATGTGTGTGTCATATTTTGAACATGTCCGTTTTTTATGGAATCTGGGAGCTTCACATCTCGGCGCGGCTGCTCTCAATCCTCCTCCACCGCGCCGGCATCTGACTCAAACCTGGATCTGCTGCATCTGCAACAGAACGTTGCACGCAAATGCAACCTCAGTTAGATGCAACTGTTGCGACGAGTGGTGCCATCTTAAGGAACATTGCAACATTTACAGCTGGTCTCTGTAGGAACAGAGGACAACAAACATACATACACCTCCAATGATTCACCCTCAGTTACGGCGAATACACAATGAAGTTCACACCTGTTTCCGGTCACACCTGCGAACAACCCCGCACGACTTATTCCGAGTCAACACAATCTGCAACTGTCTCCACGATTTGCCTAATGACTTACCCTCGACCTCATCTGATCTTCTCCAAGTGTTTCTAGGTCGTCCAACGCGGCGACTTGCATCGATTCCCTGTGGGTTCCAATCGAGGGCCTGTTTAGCAATGTTTTCCGGCCCCTTTCGGAGTGTGACCTATCCATTGCCACTTTCGCCTTTTTAT
The DNA here is from genome assembly GCA_964017055.1 of Chloromyia formosa. NCBI lineage: Eukaryota > Metazoa > Arthropoda > Insecta > Diptera > Stratiomyidae > Chloromyia > Chloromyia formosa. Next base: position 115,344,617 of record OZ024815.1, read on the forward strand.
AGAGGAATTGGCGCTATACAGGAGACAAAATTAAATCACAACTCGTCCCTCAACTCCTATGGCAATATTAACATCGAAAGAAACGACAGGCTAACCAATGCTGCTATTCTCGTTCATCGATCTATGCCATATCGTGAGATTGTCGTCCCAGCCGTCAACAACACAATGGAAGTACAGGCCATCGCAATTAAATCAGGAAATGTAGGCAGAAATTTTTAACTTCTACATACCACCAGTATCAAGCTGTTCCTCGGGATTCAGCGTAAACCTAAGCCCCTTCCTATCTGGCCAATACCACCTCCTGCTGGGAGACTTTAACGCTCATCACGAGTTATGGCATTCCAACCTCGAAAACGACGCCAGAGGAGTTGTTATAGCGGAACAAGTGGATACATCAAATTCCTGTCCCCTGAACGATGACATTCCACTTGTTCCAGTTCCCCAGATATATCAATTGCAAGTGCGGGCCTCATCATCATTGCCCAATGGAAACCGACTCTCACGCTGTCATCTGAACACTTGCCAATAGTGATCAAGCTTGATCAACCATCCGATGTGATCCATACCGACCATCGCACGTTTATAAATTACAACAAAACCAACTGGGATGGCTACAAAGAATATTCGAACGCGGATTTTTTAGCCTTACCTATACCCTCTGATGTTGTGAAGGCAGCAGCTAGATTCATCCCAGCTGGTCGTATTCCAACTGCACGGCCTAATTTTCTTACCTCGGCAGCAAGATTGGCGGATGAACGCGATAGTATTCGCAGCACAAACCCTGACGACCCCAGGATCAAAGATCTAAGCCTACAAATTTAACACCATATCGCGGAGCAAAGGAGATAAAAGTGGAATGAGCATTTGAACAATTACAACCTAACAACCGGAGTTGGCAAGCTTTGGTCCACGGTAAGAGCCCTCACTAACCCAACAAGTCAAAGCTTGCGATTCAATTTGGTGGCACTACAACTAATAACTCTGCACAGTGCGCTAGCCTATTTAACAGACAATTTATTGAACGTCCGCCTCCCGACAGGCTAAAGCGTAAAATTTGCAGAACAGTTCGAAACCATACCAATGACCATACACTTCAAATATCATCGAACGAAGTTGCTTCAGCCATAAAAAACGCCAAGAACTCCAAAGCCCTAGGACCAGATGGCATATGTTGTTGTTGTTGTGCTAGCGATGCTTCGGATACTGCAATGCTTCTTGCATCGATGGGGTTTGGCAGCTCTTGGCCGTTGAAAAACGGGTCGTTCCGGTGCGAAGAACCGGCTGCCGCAGGATCGATGGCATATCGATGGTCATGATGAAGCACCTCGACATGCCTGCAATTGACTACATTACGGAAGCCTTCAACCTCTTTCATCGTCTGTCGTTCCCGAAATATGGAAGAAAGGTGTGGTGATTCCGATATTAAAACCCGGGAAAAAGCATACGCAGGGTGACTCGACTCCTACCGTCCCATCACCCTTTTGTCTCCAATTGCAAAAACTCTTGAAGCTGTCTTACTCCCTACATTTGCGACTCATATTCAGCTGGCTGACCACCAACATGGTTTCCGATCAGGCTGGTGTTCGCGCCTCAATTCATACTTGTCCTGAATCGACCACAGCATCCAAAACACTTGTCCGGCATCCAACAGTTCTCCCCACGACATTGAGCACATCTTCGATTGCCCTGCAGCACCAACGCACCTAACACCTATAGCGCTCTGGGAGAACCCCATCGAAGTGGTTGCGTTTCTGCAACTTCCTACAGAGGAAACTGAGTCGGACGCGCTGATTTTATGACACACACACTCAAACTATATTTCTGCATTGCTACAACAACAACGTGGCAAACTCTTTTTTAACTCTCCGACCACTGTAGATTACCATGCAAAAATACAGCCTTTGGGCTGCAAATCCAAATTGTTTTGGATTTGGCGATCGAGTCGCGTGGCACAAGTAGACGCTTGTAGTCGCTTCACGCAAACACGCTTACAGTGGACGAAGGTTCATGGAAATCTTTAACTTTGGATCTGCACGCATTCTGCTTGCAGTGGCCGCTCGCGCTAAGGGTGGCCTTATGGATATGCAAACAATATGTGGGCAAACCCTCAATCATAAGCAGTATCTTTAACGTTAGACATATTCTATATTACGGGGCGGTAGCCTGATGGAGAAGAACACACTTTGTTGATGGATTGTCCAGATTAGGGAAAACACAGTGTCCATAATCTCTGGTGGTGACAGGAATTATCTGCTCTTGTCCTCAGGCGTCCTTGAAAATTTACCTGTCCTGCTACCATTGCACATCCATGTAATAGCGGAAAGCTAGCAACAGCCAGAATTACGACGACGTTCTTCCAAAGATTAAGGCAAGGTAGTCAGTAAGCCGTCGGACCAACCGGTCAAGGCACTCTTCTACGACCAAAAATTCAAAGTTGCAAAAGGAATTGGGTAGAGAAGAATGCAAGTCTGTCACACCGTACTATTGAGTAGTTCAAGGATGGCTCAGCAACAAGTGAAGGCACTGGTGCTGGCATAGTGGGTGCTAATCATCAGATTTCAGTACCCATGGACAAGCTTCCACTGTCTTCCAGGCAGAAGTCCAAGGCATCGAAATAAGTGCGGATCTATGTTTCAGTGCTTGTGGTGGAACAAGAACTAATTATATTCACAGCCAGACAGCCATCAAGGCGCTATCAAAGTGGAATGTCACATCTACAGATGTGCGTAAAAAGCTGTCTCATATAAGGAATACACTATGGTCGTCTTCCTGGAAATTGAGGGCGCCTTTAACAATGTCAAACCGGACTCTATTATCGAGGCGTTATCTTACCTGACAGCAGTGGATGACCCGGTTAATAGTAGTTGAGTTCAATTATACCTAGCGTTTCGGAATCGACAAATATTTTCGTCTAAGGGCCTGCAAATTGCAAATCCTCGGTCGAAGTGTCTGGTTTTTGAATGTGTGGCGCTCTATAAACAATCACTGATTTCAAATCAGATACATATTTTGAAATTTTCTCTAATTCACTCCACTAATTTGCACAATTAGCAAATGACATTTAATTTCTTGTGAAAATTTCGCTAAACATTTTGCACACTGAATGTAATCATAGAAATGTGTTTGTTAATCGTTTTAGTTAATAATACGCTCAGCAAATATTTGATAGGTACACTGCCAAGAGTCAATAACATAACAATAACTGTATTATTAGTCAAACAGTCTAACTGAATCAAATAACACATGTGCCCAGCATGTGAGGTGGTCATCGGCCGCAACACTTTGTAACGGAAGGTTTGGTAGGCATCCGAAGATGCCCGTGGGGACGGAGCCTAAGGTAGCGCAATTGACCGTGAAGGTCGGGCTGTGCCATCTGGCGAAGAAAAAGGCCCCTCAACGAGCTAAGCAGCGGCCTATGCTTGCTGTAGCTCAGTTCGGGAGATGTGGGCGGGGTTTTCGCCGCTCGTTGCCCCTGTCCTTTACGAATTAACAAAAATTCATAGGCTTGGGGAAGACAACACAAACAAGGGAGGTAAATGGGGAATAAAAAAAATAGTCGATAAGGATGGAATGGTTGGCGGACACCCATGCGGTCGAATTTGGGTCCAGGTGTAATGGGACCCTCGGCCTCTGGTTTCGTACCACCAACAGATGACTACTCGTCAGGTGCTGCTTTGATCTGCCGGTGGGAGCAGCACTTCCAGACCATAATATGGTTCATTACAACTTTCCAAATCTGCATTCATATTTCTTTGATAAGTTAGCACAATTCATTTTGAGTAGACTTTTTTTTACAAGATACTGTCCCCAAATAGGCAACAACAACACAAAAATAAACATTCCAAACTCACCTGTGTCGGATCTCTTAAAATGTCCTCCGTGTGTGCCACAATACCCAACAATTCCATGGCACGCGCATGACATCCGGCCTTCTCAATCGAGTTGCATCGCGAATCCGAATACAACGGATAGCGTGTTGTCTGTCCCAATGTTAGGAACATAACTGGATACAAGTTTTGCTTGAATCTGAGCATTGTACAAATATCAGGATCGAAACATGAAAACACAATACGTCGTGTATTCGCCTTGGCAAACACCACGTCCAAAATACAGTCTAAATACAAATTACGATCGAACTGTTGCTCCATTTCCATTGTCCCGTCCAGGAGTTGTTGCGACCACTTGATCTCAATATTGAAGCCGACATGACTGTCAATCGTGTCGAGAGCCTCGGCCAGTGTGGGAAACGGCTGATGCTCTTCCATGTTGTCGTTATCAAAATTGCGTGGTTCTCGCGTTCGTCCCTCGACAACATGGTACACCTGCAAAACGCATCATAAATTGGTTCGTAATTGTAGAGTAAAATGGATCTCTGATCCGATTTACCTTCAAATTTTTCAACTGTTCTAAAGTCAATTCGCGCATTGGCAACTCCAAAAGATCGTGACTATCAATCATTTTCGCTTTCAACGATACGTAAACATGGAAATCATGATAGATAACTGGCACTAGATCCTTGCTTAGTTGTACATCGAATTCAACCATATCGGCACCATGTGCCGCGGCATGTTTCAGCGAAGCTATTGTATTTTCACGAATCACAATATCTTTGGTTTTAAAGCTAGTTCCTGAGCCACGATGACCGACATCTAAGCCAGACCATTTATTATTCCAATATCTGGCGAAGGATAATCTCATGTCGAGAACTTGGGCCGTGAATGGTTTGACCTGAAAATAAAGAGTTGGTATGGTGGTGAGTAAAATTTTGGGAAATGTTGCAAAGTGGTTAGTTCTATGAGTCTACGAATACAGTTTTATTTAACAGTTTTTGATAGAACGTTAAAGCTTGAACTACAAGTGAAGGGAATAGTAGAGCTTCCTTCCTCGAAACGTAATAGTTTCGCCTGGAACTCTTTCGCCACATTATCATCAAATATAATACGGAATATGAGTAGAGTACAGCTTAACCGATTTTAGGCCAAGGGGTCATATACGACCCATAGGTTCACGATTTTCTCTCTGCTCCAGCCGAGTTTTTCAATGTCTGAGTTTATGTCTTGACGAAGTAATTATGAAAGGGATAAACAAATCCTAGATATCCTGACCACACAAAAGTTCTATCATATGCAAACGTGTGGCACCTGGATGGCCCAATGATACGCCGCGTTTTCTTTCCCCTGGAAAATCACGGCACCTGGAAACGGGAGATGATACGCCCAATGATACGCCGCGTTTGAGCGAGTAGTGAAATTAGGTAACTTTGTGGGACCAGATGATTTATACCGTGATTCGTGGCGTTTTCGGTTTTCAGATGAAAGACCAACAACAATTTGTATGAAGACGGTGTCTAGTTGGGTGGTGTGCAGTCGTGTTGTGATTTTGCAGATGATTCGCCACGATTGAATTTTTATGGGTTCATCTATAGTGGTGGTAGTAGTAGCTTGCATCATAAAATATGAGAACGATGGGTCCACGTTATATTGTGGTCCTGCCGCAGGTGTGCGTCAGGATAATAGGATTTGTTTAGCGATGAGGAAAGATATATAGGCAAGATGGGTGTTGTATGACTAGGCGTGTTGAGACGAATACGTTAGACTGTCGCTGAAGGCATTTTGGGTCCTTTGGTAACGAAAAAGGACATGCTTTGCAAGGAAAGCCCGATCAGACGAGTATTTCCCCATGAAAACAGGGTGGTTATTCTGGGGTGGGGTGGTTTCCTTTTTTAATTTCGAATTCGAAATCAGCGGGTTTGACGCACCCGGTGGCTCGCTGTGAGTTCTTCGTGCGCAACTTCATGAGACTCAGTCTCCGATTTTAGTAAAACTACATAAATATGCAGTTTCACTATTAGGCGAAATCGGAGACTGAGTTTCATGAAGCTGCGCACGAGGAACTTACAGCGAGCCACCGGATGTGTCAAACCTGCTGATTCCGAATCTGAAGTCAAAAAAGAACCGAAGGCCAATTAGAATTCGAAATACATATGTATATCGAAAACCAACGGCAACACAAAGGACCATACCGGCGACATCAAACCACACATTCTCACAAAAAATGGCAGCATATAATTGTATGGTCCATAGACTGACTGGGGGGCAAAAACTCCTCTTCCATAGTCCTCCGCGTGGGCGCCCCCTGGAACGGCAGTGGTCACTGACCATTGCCAACCAACGTCAAGCCGCCAGTGATGGCGGTGCGATGATTTGGTTGAGGTACCCCTGTGGTGTGGGGTGTGAAAAAAAAAAAAAATACCACGGCCTTTCCCTTTGAGGGCCTGTCGTTAAAACCGACAATCAAAGGACAGGATGTGTATGCCAGAAACTTGCACTATCCGAAATCTTTATATGCTAACGAAACGTCAACTATGCCTCGGATAAGGACTGACTCAACGGTTACGACTTTTAGCTATCGTACAATGACAAAGATTGGATTCTGGAATGTGCGTACTCTCCTGGACAATGGATCAGAAGGTCCCCAGAACGCACGATTTCTTCAATTAGAGAGTGAATTTCTGAGGTACAAATTAAATATCTTAGGAGTTAGTGAGATAAGATGGTGGAACAGCGGAGAATTCATCTCTCCAACGGGCAGCACTGTAATGTTGTACTCTGGTAAAGCTACCGGTAGTCGCCGTGAGTCAGGTGTGGGGCTCCTTTTAACCAGAGCCGCGCGAAACTGTCTCTTATCCTGGGAACCGGTCTCTGACAGGGTCTTGACCGCCAGGTTCCGGACCAAAATGAGGAACATCTCAATAATACAATGTTATGCCCCTACTGAACCCGACAATGTCTTGGCAAAAGACTCCTTCTACGAAGAACTAAACGCCGTTCAGAGCAGAACACCTAAAGGTGACATTAAAATGGTTATGGGTGATTTGAATGCGAAAGTTGGCGCTGATAACTATGGGCTCAGACATGTGATGGGGAGACACGGTCTTGGTGATCGTAATGACATCGGTGAAAGATTTGTAGAGTTCTGCAACTTTCACAGTCTCTTCATCGGTGGTACTATGTTTGAGCATAAGGACCACCACAAAATCAGTTGGTCCTCTGTTGATCGGCGCAGAACACAAAATCAAATCGACCATTTTGCCATTAGTAAAAGATTCAAGAGTTGCCTCCTGGAGGTGCGAAACAAGAAGGGTGCCGATATTGGGATGGGAAGAGACCATTATCTTATGATCGCTAATGTTCGATTGCGTATTGCAGCCGTGCGCCGCCGCAGCGACGAAAGATCCAGGCCCCGCAAATTCAACACCGCTCGACTAAAAAATCCAGCTGTCTTACAACAATATAATGACCATCTTGCGCAAAAAGCGGCTGAGATAACTAGTCACCCAGATAGTGACATAAACGAAAACTAGGATGCCATAAAAAATGCGTACATTGATAGCGCAAATACCATCCTTGGCCCAAACCCGGATTGCCGGAATAAGCCCTGGATGTCCGACGCTTCATGGCAGCGGATTGTTGAAAGAAAGGAGCTGAAAGTTCGTTTGGCTGCAGCCTCAGACGACAATCGAAGCAGTATCGAACTCCTTTACCGTCAGAAAGCTCGAGAAGTTCAGCGTAGTGTGCGACGCGCTAAAAGAGTTTATGCCAATTCTCTTTTAGCGTCAGCAGAAGAAGCCGCTAGAAGTAACAACTTAAACGCCGTATACGGTGTCATCAAGGAGTTTACAGGTGGTCGTAACTCCTGCCAACATCCGGTGAAAGATACTGATGGAAAGCTACTTATCTTGGAAGAAGATCAAATGAGGCGGTGGAAAGAACACTTCGCCGCCGTCTTGAACCGTGTAACCTCTGGTGAAGTTCCCCCTCATATAGATAATTTAGCTAACCATCAAAATGTGCGTATACGGTCCACTGCCCCGACTAAAGAGGAAATAGTCACTGCAATTATTGCACTAAAACGAGGAAAGGCCGCCGGACTTGACGGCATCCCTGCCGAACTTTATCAAGCAGCGCCAAGCGTAACTGCCGATTTGCTGCACCCACTTGTTGATAAAGCGTGGAATACAGAGACCTTTCCCACTGAGTGGAAGGAAGGTTTGATCATCAAACTTCCAAAGAAGGGTAGCCTCAAAGACTGTAATAATTGGAGAGGCATTTGTGTGCTTCCTGCCGTTGCCAAGATAATAGCTAAAATCGTCCTGGAAAGACTAAAGGCCCACTTAGAAAGCACAATTGATGAAGAGCAGGCTGGCTTTCGATCCGGATTCTCCTGTGTCGATCACATTAACACCTTGCGAATCATCATCGAGCAATGCGCTGAATACGATTCTCCGCTTCACTTGCTTTTCATCGATTTCGAAAAGGCTTTCGATAGTGTGAACCGGGATTCTATATGGGCGGCCTTGCGCAGGAGAGGCATCCCTGAGAAGCTTGTGGCTATTATTAAGGCAACCTATGACGGCGCGAAATGTCGCGTTCTGCATAAAGGTAAGGTGTCGGGGGACTTTGAGATTCGCAGTGGAGTTCGGCAGGGGTGCATCCTCTCACCGATCCTATTCCTCATTGTGATCGGCGATGTGTTGCATGCAGCCCTATCCGGACTCGACAGAGGAATTCAATGGACTTTGACATCTTATCTACAACATCTTGACTACGCTGACGACATATGCCTACTCTCCCACAAAATCATGGATCTGTCCGCAATGGCGTTAGATCTCGAGAGGGAGGCAAGCAAGGTTGGGCTAAAGATTAATACCAACAAGACCAAGGTTCTTAGCCCGCCGTTGCGAAAAAGAAATCCGACACCTATTGCCATCAATATTAATGGGCAGCCTGTGGAGAAGGTGGACAACTTCGTCTACCTGGGTAGCATTGTTGCCGAAAATGGTGGTACGGAGCAGGACATCGCTCGTCGTATCAACCAGGCTAAACGTGCATACGGCATGCTGTCCAAAATCTGGCAGGGCAGTTATCTCAGCATCAAGACCAAGCTGGGCCTGTTTCGCTCCCTGGTACTATCAGTACTTTTGTATGGGAGCAGTACATGGAAAGTTTCCGTAGGAGTTACCAGAAAGCTGCAAGTTTTCGTCAACTCATGTCTTCGTCGAATTTTAAGAATTTTCTGGCCCGAAACAATATCAAATGAAGAGCTAAGTCGGCGTACGGGTCATATGCCAATCGACGAATTGATACGCAGGCGAAAATGGCAGTGGATAGGTCACACATTGCGGAAGAGTGATAACTGCATTGCTTTGCATGCCATGAAATGGAACCCCATTTCCAACCAAGGCCGACCAAGAGGGGGTCCTCGAATCACATGGCGTCGATCTGTGGCAAAGGAGTGTCAGGTACTGGGTAAGTCTTTTGGGGAGTTGCGCCCCATTGCCCAGAACAGAGTACGATGGCGCGCAGGAGTAGTTGACGCGCTATGCCCCGCTAGGGGTTAAGGCAAAGTAGTAGTAGACTGACGACATATCCGTTAACAAACGAAGCGTTCCAGAAAGAGAAAGACTATATCCTTGACATTGCGACCAAAAATGGATACCGAGTTCAAGGTATCAAACGCCTAATCAGGAGAAAAACCAATCTTGAACATAGAAAGACACACTCTACAATGTTCAACCGACCCACCGAAGATATCGATATCAGGAGAATGAGCAACAACTTTTACCAGATAAAGTCATACCTGAAGAAGTTTAACCTTCAGATAATTGGATCAAGTAAGCCGACATCATTAAAACGGCATCTCGGATGCGAAAAGGACCCTCTGACGACATCTGAGAAGAGCGGGATCTACCGTATAACCTGCAACGATTGTGATAAACGATATATCGGCCAAACGAAACGTCTCATCACCACGAGATTCAACGAGCACGTAAAAGAGGCAGCTAATCACGGACGGACGACAATAAGATCATCGGTAGCTGCACATATGATCGACGAGAATCACAGTGTCGACATCAATAATCTAGAGCTGTTGCGACACGTTAAGCGTCAGAGTACCCTTGATGCCTGGGAAAGCCTAGAGATATTGCGGGGAAACCGGGCCAATTTACTCAACACCGATGAGGGAAATTGTGCCTCAAAGTTGGTCAAATTCTTAGCAGGTAGACGGGGAAAGTAAACGGCTGACGACGACAATAATTACTTTTTTATTACTAATGTGCCAGATGCAATATTGTTTCAGTTTTGCAACTAGGAGTTTTTTTAAACTTGCGTAATATAAGACCCTGTACTCGCCCCATAGATTTAGTAGCAATTGTACTGATGAAGGGAGTGAGTCGCTCCCGAAATACGCGTATTTACGAAAGTAAAATATATTGTAGTGAGGAGAGCTACTGACTTTAATTGAACTCTTGGCTGTTTTGCAAGATGAAGACGACGGTGAAGAAATTGATGCTGTGTACATCCCTTCCGATGTAGACGAAATGACAGATGAAGAAAATATCGACGATGACATAATAGGAGGGGAAGTCTCTGATTTTGGCAAAGATGTCGCTGGAATCTTTAAATTCATTCCCATAGAGGTAACACTAATACTTCAACTCTATTTTTATCTGACACTACTAATGAAAGAGTATGCACGTGCACCTCGCGTCTCTACTTCAGCTGGGCCTGCCAAACGCAAGAGATTGTCCGAAAATGATAGCTCTAATTCTATAAAAGCTGGTGGAAAACCATAAGGTGCTGCCCCTTCAAAAACTAAAGCCAAAGACATCGACCAAAATTACAGGAAAGAACGTTCCTGTGGCAACCTACGCACCGAAGCGACCCGTTCTTACAACCGCCAATAGCTGCCAAACCCCTTCAATGCAAGAAGGATGTGTGTTACATGCTGTATTCGTTTTTTGTGTTTATTGGGAGCAACACATCTCGGCGCAACTGCTCTCAATAGTACTTCTCCGCGCGGGCATTGAAAACAACCCAGGGCCTTGGATCTGTTGCGTATGCAATAGAGAGCTGCATCCCAATGCGACGTCAGTGAGATGCAACTGCTGCGACGAGTGGTGTCACTTGAGGAACTGCTCCGGTCAAAACCATCACAGGCAATGGAATCCTTCATTTACTGCCAGTCAGTGCAGAAATCGAGGTCCACAAGCAGCGAGCTTGTCAAAGACATCTCACCTTCCTACACCAGTGAGCACCCACACGAGCTTTCAGTCAAGCCCAACGACCCCTGCGAATAGACCTAGTAGGATTCCCCAACAAAACAACCTTGTGCCTGCACCACCGATCGCCATTTTCGATACGCTCTCACTCGTCCAAATAAACTGCAATGGGCTGCAAAACCCAATTGCCGAACTCGCTTCATTCATGGACAGACACCGCATTCAAGTTGGAGCCATCCAGGAGACGAAACTACATCCCAATTCGTCCCTCAACGCCCATGGAAATTACATCATCAGGAAAGACAGGTTGACCAACGCTGGAGGAGGGCTTGCCTTCATCATTCACCATTCCGTGCAATACCGGGAAATAGATGTCACCAACAACGACATCACCATGGAAGTGCAAGCCATCGCCATAAAATCAGGCAATGTTAATATTGAAATTTACAACATATACATATGTATATTCCACCGGTATCCAGTTGTCCTTCAGGTTACCATGTAAATATCAACACTTTTTTCACTGGTCAACACCGGTACATGCTCTAACTCTCCAGACATCACGATCGCCAGTGCTAGCCTCATAAATAAAACACAATGGGAGCCGGTCATTACACTATCATCGGACCATTTACCAATCGGGATAAGGCTTGACAACAACCGACAGATATCGTATCTGTCGAACATCGCACTTTTGTCAACCACAATAAGGCTGACTAGAATAGCTTCACCCAATATACTAGTGCTAAATTCTTCGCCCTGCCAACTCCCACCGACGTACGTAAGGCCCAGTCCAATATCAGGAAAGTCCTTAATAAAGCGGCTGCGAAATTTATTCCTGCAGGACGCATTCCGAAATTTCGGCCCAACTTTCCTATCTCAGCCGTCAGACAGGCAGAGGAGAGGGACAACATCAGAAGCACTAACCCAGACGATCCCCGAATTCACGTTCCTGCGGCAGTAGTTCAATGAATGCAACCTGACCACAGGTATAAGCAAACTATGGTCGACAGTCCGTGCCCACCGAAACAAAAGGGGAATGTCGCCATCCAGTTCGGAGAAAATTCAATCACCAACCCTGTCCACTGTGCAAGTCGCTTCAATAGGCAGTTTATTGAACATCCTCCACCAGACAGACAAAAGCGCATAATCCGCAGGAGGATCCATAACCGAACTGCAGACAACATACCTGTCTTCACAGCGGATGAAGTGGCTGCAGCAATCAGGAAAGCGAACAACTCGAAATCCTTGGGACCTGATGGAATCTCAATGGCAATGCTTAAACACCTCGACGCACCAGCTATCGAATACCTTACGGCCACATTCAACCTATCACATCACTGATCGTTCCGGAACTCTGGAAGAAAGGGAGAATAATCCCAATCCTGAAACCTGGGAAAAAAGCGACACTCGGCGAGTCCTATCGTCACATCACACTTCTATCACCAGTTGCCAAAACGCTTGAAGCACTAATCCACCCTGTTTTTACGGCCTACATCCAGCTTGCAAACCACCAGCACGCCTTCAAAAGGATGCATAGTACGACGACGGCCCTGGATGCCATTACAACTCGCATCCACAATGGCCTTAACCAACCTCGTCCATGTCACGGAACAATTCTGGTGGCACTTGACCTGTCGAAAGCCTTCGACACAGTCAGCCACTCAGCACTTCTGTCCGACTTATACAATGCATCTCTTCCAACGCAAACTACAAAATGGATTGCCAACTATCTCGCGGGCAGGCAGTCCTACACCGAATTCGGGAGCAAGAAATCGAAGCTAAGGAAGATCAAACAAGGTGTGGCACGGAGTTCTGTCTCCCTTTTTGTTCTACCTTTACCTATCTGTAATTCCAACTCCACCTGAAGGAATCGAAATTATCTCCTATGCCGACGACTGCTCCATTCTGGCAACAGGGAACAACATCACGGAAATGTGCGAACGATTAAATGATTACCTGGAAGAACTTAACTCCTTCGCGGGGAAGAATTTAATCGTATAAGCACCTAAATCCTCGGCAACCTTATTTACCACCTGGACGAAGGAAGTCAAGATGCAACTTGGCATCTCAATTGGCAATCAACCTATTCCGACCGTGAACCATCCTAAAATTCTAGGAGTAACCCTGGACAGCATGGCCACGTCATTTCCCCATGCTTCAACCGTGTGTAACAGGATGCGCGGAAGGAATAAAATCCTTAAAGCCTTGACCAGTAGCACTTGTGGCAAGGATAAGGAAACCCTACTGGTCACATACAAAGCAGTCGGAAGGTCAGTAGCCAACTCCAGTGTAGTCATAGAATCTCTGTGACACACAATGAAATAATATTCAGGCTTGCCAAAACCCCGCTCTCCGTACTGTGACTGGCTGTCTCCTGATGTCACCTCAGGACCATCTGCATCAGGAAATGAAGGGACCACAACAAGCTTCTTGCAAAACAATACCTGGTGGGTTGTTACCGGAGCGAACACCTCAACACCGACCTCATGGACAAGACACCGCCACCAAGACACGTCAGGCGTGATTTGAGAAACCACGACGTCCAGAGGTACAAAAGGGTTCCCTTTGACAACAACGCATAAAGATCAGCCATCGCAGAAATACGAGTACATCACGAGGAGGTACAAACATCAATCGCAGGACTAGGTCCAAATAGAGTTCTCTCGACACAACCACCAGCCATTTCTCTCGATGAGAGAATACTTCTGAGAGCAGCGAGAACGACACTTGCCCAACTTCGGTCGGGCTCGTGTTCGCGTCTTAACTCCTACCTACCTCGCATTGACCGGGATGTCACGAACATATGCCCCGCCTGCAATGATACACCTCACAATGTGGACCGCATTTTTAATTGCCCAGCTGCTCCCACACACCTGACCCCCAGGTCGCTGTGGGAGAACCCCCTAGAGGCAGCTATCTTCCTGTCACTTAACACCGAGGAAGACGAAGAACAATACAACATGTAACACACTCACACGACGAACTTCTGACCATTGCTACAACAACAACAATAGGAAAGAAACCACTGCTTGCGACAACACGGTAGTATTTCAAGGAGTTACTAACATTGAATCGAATATTTTTTTTTGAATTTTAAAAAGTGATTAGACAAAGAATCCGTTTTTGATTTCAAATTTAATATGGACGGACTATCACAAAGTGCAAATAGCGTCAATCGAGTTTATAAATATGATAGTTGACAAATCATTGAGATACGCTGCTAAAAAAATGACTCTACATTTACCGTGTCTGCTTCTGAAATATGTACGTCGGTTTTTAGGAATACTCATCCTTACTGGTTACCATAAATTGCCCCAGTTACACATGTCCTGGGCTAAAAATGAGGATAAAGGCGTGGAATTTGTCAGGAAGATAATAAGCAGAAATCGATTTAGAGCCATAAAGAAGAATTTACATTTTTCAGATAACACTAATCTTTACAAAAACGATAAGTTTGCCACACTTTTTGACTATCTGAATGCCAATTTCATGAAGTTTTTTCAACGAGGCTTTCAATTGATGAAGAGATGATTTTTTTTCGGCCGACATACTGCTAAAATGTTCATGAGGAATACGCCAGTACGGTTTGGTTTTAAGACGTGGTGTTTGTGCTCTGATGATGGATATTTATTTCAATTCATTCCCTATGCAGTTGCTAGATTCGGCTTTACATCTGACCTGGGACTTGGCGTTTTAGAATTCGTGAGTGTTGTTGAGCAACCTAAAAATCACGCAGTTTACTTCGATAATTATTTTCCTCTTACAATCTGTTTCGAAGAATGACGGAGAAATGTTTTTGTGCCACGGGGACTGAAGAAGAAAATCGTTTGAAAAACCGTCCCCTTCAGCCAGAATCTGAAATGAAGAAGAAAGCAAGAAGAGTTTATGTTTCGGCGTACGACCCGCAATCCAATCTGTTGATTGTCAAGTGGCATGATAACTCAGTAGTCATTGTAGCAATCAACTATGCGAATACTGAGCCCCTCCATAATGCGAAACGTAGGCTCCGCAAAAGTGAAAATCACGATTGGACAACCCCAAACGATTTCCAATTACAACTGGTATATGGGAGGTGTGTTCGCATGCGCGCCCGAATGACCTCAGATCCATAAGTCTTTCTTCAACACTGCTGAAACTTCTGGAAAGACTGATTGATGTCTATCTGCGGAGCACCATTCGGATGCGCTCTTTATCTGCGTCGCAGCATGCATATTGGAAGGGTAGATCGGTAGATACGGCTCTGCACTCTCTGGTTGGTTTTATTGAGAAATCCCTTGATCAAAAGGATTACGCCATGGTTGTTTTCTTGGATATCGAGGGCGCTTTCAATAACATTAAACCTAGCGAGATCACTGGAGCACTTCTGAGCCTGCAGGTTGATGAGTCGCTCTGTATGCTCATTAACACACTGCTAAGATCAAGGTTGATTCATACTACCCTAGGCACATCTTCTATGTGCAGACGTGTCTGCAGGGGAACCCCCCAAGGGGGCATACTGTCTCCCCTTCTCTGGAATCCAGCGGTCAATGGACTGCTGTTGAATCTGGAGAAGATTGGGTGTAAAGTCATTGCGTATGCAGATGATATCGCGATTGCAGTCACGGGTAAGTTTCCTGATACGCTCAGCGGTGTGCTGCAAAATGCCCTATCCATTCTAACCGAGTGGGCTAATCGGTGCGATGTTAGAGCTAACCCGGACAAAACGGAACTTGTGCTCTTCACTAGAAGGCACACAATCCCTCCAATCGAACCCCTCACCCTGGAGGGCACAACACTCACCTTCACAGATAAAGCAAAATTTCTAGGTCTCATCTTTGACAGGAAATTAAAGTGGAAGCTTAATATTGAAGAACGGGTGAAAAAGGCTACTACTGCACTCTACTCGTGCAGGAAGGCCATAGGCAAGAACTGGGGCCTGCAGCCGGAAGCTGTATATTGGTTATATACAGCTGTGGTACGCCCTGTGTTATTGTATGGTATTACTGTGTGGTGGACTGCACTCAGAGTAGCGGCCTACTGTAATACCCTAGGAAAGGTACAAAGGCTGGCTACGCTGGCCACGACGGGGACTTTTAGAACCACTCCATCAGCCGGATTAGATATGATACTCGGCTTACTCCCGTTGCATATAATTGGCGAACAACTGGCGGCAAACACGGCTCTACGCCTTCGTGAGGCGGGTCAGTGGCATGCGCTGAGTGTGGGACACTCCACTGTACTTGACAATCTGAATCTCCCAAGGGAGACTGACTACGTTTCTTCCAAATACCAATTTGGTAAGAACTACACTAGTCTCATTCCGTCGAGGAGTCAATGGGTAGGAGACGCGGCCTCCACCACCGAACCCATGGCCAACTATACAGATGATAGGGCTAATGTTAGATGGCTCTGCGGCAATACGTGCCAAACGACAAGGATGATTTGGTCGAAAATTGATCCCCACCGCTCTGTCACACTGCTGTCGTTGAACAG
Source organism: Chloromyia formosa (assembly GCA_964017055.1). NCBI lineage: Eukaryota > Metazoa > Arthropoda > Insecta > Diptera > Stratiomyidae > Chloromyia > Chloromyia formosa. The sequence continues at coordinate 115,361,154 of OZ024815.1, forward strand.
AAAGCACATCGGCAGAGTAGTAGGAGTTATCACAGGGCACTGACCAATAGGGGAGCATGCCAGGAGACTACATCTTCCTCATCACGACTTCTGTAGGAGTTGCGGCGATGTGGAAGAGGAGGAGACCGTTCTACATCTTCTCTGTCATTGTCCGGCCTTGGCTGGTAGGAGAAGAATGTTTCTGGGCTAAGGGGTTTCTACGATCTGGATGACCTTAAGGATATGACCGCCACACGGCTCAATCGTTACATCGCCAGCACAGGCTGGTTTGATACGTAGGTTCGAGTGAAGGTGATAGCGGTGGTACCACAATGGACCCTATGTTGGTCTAAGTGTGCTGTGACACATCACGGCAGCCCCTGTACCTAACCTAACCTATGGGAGGTGTAGACCTGCATGATAACGGTGTGGCCAATCATCGGATTTAGCTCAGGAACTAAAAATGGTGGTGGTCAATGTTCACCAATTCTTTGGGAAATTCAGTAGTGAATTCTTGGAAAATTCATCGACGTCTCAACAAAGGATCAATGCCTTTGATTGAATTTGTTTCTGCCACGATCTTATGAAATTTGATATTTAAGGAGAAGGAAATCCCCCAAATCCAAGACTTGGAAGACATTCAACTTCTTTATCATATTCGAGATACGACAATGTGGGGCACAGCATCATACGACATTCCTCAAATACTCGCAACAGGTGCAGACAATGTCCGAACAAAACTTTCTATCTGTGCGAAAAATGTGAAGCTCATCTTCACCCGGTAGTGCGACCGGTAGCGCAGTGTGTTGAGGCATCTGTCTCATGTTTGACTACCGGCGTTTCGGGTTCGAATCCCGTCCACGACGACGTCCGTGGCCATGGATGTGCAGGAGGTGCATGCTGGCAACTGCATTCTCCGAAACCAGTTTATGCCGACGAAACGTCAACTGGGCCATATGGAACAGTTGACGCGCTATGCCCCACAAGGGGTTAGGGCAATTGAGAGATCTTCACCCGGAATGCTTCAAGACTTACCACACGCGTTAGTGTATGAAGCCGTCCGGTGATATACGACCCATCCTGTATATACGTATATGTAATCATGCAGGATTGTCAAAAATATGTTTTCTCTTTTTCTTTTTCTTAATTTGACTTACAATAAAAAGAAAAGTAAGAAAAAAAGGAATTTAAACTCTCTTCTTTCATTGGCCTAAAATGGGTTAATTTTGAAGTCTCACTAATTTTTATGAAGATTTTTTTTTAACTTTTCCTTCAAAATGCCAGATACGTCTCAGGCTTTTAGATAATAAGATTTTAAAACACCACTTTCCAGCAAATATTGCAGCTTCATAGTTCCCAATGGACGACGTTCTGTTGCACACGTGATTGGCATTTCCATTTAGATAAAAACATTTCAAAACCCCACTTACCAGCAAATAGTCCAGCTTCATAGTTCCCAATGGACGATGTTTTGTTGCACACGTGACTGGCATTTCCAGCTTGCCCTCCGATCGCTTCAACAAGTTGGGCAAAATATAATGATAGCCCAAATGATAGGGCGGTTCATCAGTTGACGCTTTCGAGCTGTACGTGTACAAATCAATCAAATACGCCAATGAATCAATATCGCCAACCGTAATATGAAAAACGACAACATCGTTTGCAGCACACGGTACACCAAACTGCGGTTGAACTTTAATGTCACAGTCATCGTATTTATAGCAGCAAACTTCGGAAAAGCCGTAGGGTGCCTGCTGATCGGCACCGTTCTCTCGAGTATCATTCGACAATGAATCATCCAACGATGTCACATTTTGATCACCTAAGTGGATACGAAGATTCATTGGTGTTACCTGTAATTATAAGAATTTCAGCTGGATAATAATTAAGAGCAGAAAATGGTTTTACCTTGACGTAAAGTAGTCGTGATTTGTGTTTTTGCATTAACATAAATGGAGAGTTAATAAATTTTAATTGTACAATGGAGTCTGTGGTGAGCCAGCCACGGTCAATTTTTTCTTTGCCATTAATATCGCCAAAAATGTCATTGGATTCAGTCGTGTCTGCCATTTCAGGAATAACACGTGGATGCAAGTGCGTTTCCCAGCGCCTTACATGTTTTTGTTCAGTAGTCGGATCAATAGAGCACACGAAGAAGCGATAGTAGACCTGACGATCGCGGGGAATATTTGTGTTGAGGAACCAATTGTTGGAATCTGAAAGTATAGAGACGGAGACAGGTGTTAATAAATAAAAATGTACGTTTTGTGAAAACGATAAATAAATATAATATTTGAATTCGTGGGAAACTGCAGGACGCTAGAATGAATAAGGGGACTTTGATTTCATCGGGTATAGGCATGTTGGGTGTCATATTAAAGGAGACGTTGAGTACACTCAATTTCTGATACAAATTTCCTAATTTGAAGAAAACTCCCCAAATTTGTCCTTTTCAAATCCTTCGATCCAAAAACTTCTCTTTCGATGTATGGCTCTACAGCCACTAAAGATTTTGATATGACACGACCACAGCGCTAAACGTGATCCTGCATCTTCCGCCAATAGACCTCTTTATTAAACAGCTGGCGGCGGGCAGTGCAGTCAGGCTCAGAGACTCGGGAGCCTGGACTGCCAAGCCGTACGGCCATAGCAACATCCTCAACCAGTTGCCACGAGATGTGGTCAACATAAAAAACAGACTTCACTGTGCCCAAACTGAGGTTTGACAGAAGCTTCTCTGCCAAATTCCCCACCAGGGCTGAATGGAGGGGGGACGAAGTGGTGAAGGAATTCGACATCACGGTTTTCACCGACGGGTCGAAAATGGACTGCGGCGTCGGTGCAGGAATCTTTTCTGAAGTACTGAATATCTCGGAGAGTTATCGCCTCCCGGACTATGCCAGCATTTTCCAGGCAGAAAGTCTCGCAATTATGAAGGCGTGTCTCACTCTCAGTGATATACCAGATAACCAGAACATCGCCATTTGCTGAGACAGCCAGGCCGTTATCAAGGCACTGAACTCGGTGAGTACTTCCTCCAAACTGGTCGAGCGGTGTGGGGAAGAGTTAACTCGCCTTGGCAGACGGCTCAATATCACCCTGCTCTGGGTGTCTGGTCATAGAGACATTGAGGGAAACGAAAAAGCCAACGAGCTGGCCAGGAGGGGGGCCGTTTTAGAAAGTTCTCATGCGGAATCTGTTTGTATTCCGCTGAAGACTGTTAAGAGCAAGATCTTCTCTTACTACCTCAATGTTGCGGATTCCAAATGGCGGAATCTGCCCACCTGCGCCGTATCAAGGAAGATTTGGCCCTCCTATGACAGTAGGAAAACATCTGAGCTATTAACCAAGTCCCATAGGGATGTCGCCAGGCTCACGGCGGTCATTACAGGACATTGGCCTATCGGAGAACATGCAATTAGACTTGGCATCCCTTATAATCCGCACTGCCGCAGCTGTGAAAATGAGGATGAAAAGGAAACCCTCACTCACTTCCTCTGCGAATGCCCGGCCCTTGCTAGGGCCAGACATCGAGCATTGGGCGAGGCCTTTCTTGTTAACCTGGGGGATGTATCGGGGGGATGTATCGGGGGTGAAGATCGGGGAGCTGCTATAATTCCTGAACTTCTCCGGTTGAATCTAGGCATCCTTCCATCCCCTGTTAGCCCAACCATCTTATAACCGATTTTGCCGAGGTTTGTGGTTACAAAACGGCGCATTCGCGCTAATTGGGCTCTGGCAAGTTGTGCTTCAGCCACCACTTATACCAACCATGACACGACCACATATCTAGCCCCGGCGAAAAATTTATTGACCATTCTTTTCGTCCATTTCGATCCTCAACCGGCTGTGTTTGCTTCCAATTAGAAAAAGGTACAGACCAGACCCGATACCTGCTATCGGAAGCTGAGCAGGCTGCGGACAGCCATCATGGCAAGGAAAAGCCTCAATGCCTTTCTAGACTCTGATAGAAGCACGAGCGATCTGACAGTTAAACATGTGGAGGGTGCTCAAGGACGATCCCTTATGATCGCATCACCATACATGGCCTCACGACAAACCCGCGCCACCGCAAGAGCTACACATATTACTTGAATACGCGACCGGAAGGAAAGCGAACATAGTGAGAGGCAGCGACGCTGATGCACACGTCACAATATGGGAAGTAAGGATGACAACAAGAGAGATGAGTCACTACTACTTTTTCTACTCAGCTATAATTTGATAATAACAAATCTTACTTACTTATAGGGAACCTACAAGCGACAACGTATTAGATGTAACGCTTCACTGACACGAACGTTACAAGTCTCGAGCGTACGCACCAGACTCTAGCCAACACACTTGTTAAAGCATATAATACCATATGTCCCCTCAGAAAACCCCCTAAGACCCAACAACTATATTGGAACAAGGAGATTAGGGAAGTCGCTGCAAGATACGGAAGCTGTTCAGCAACGCCAAATGTGCGGGGCGGGATAAGGCATGGGGCGAGTAAAGGAACTCACTAAAAGCATTTAAGAAACAATTAAGCTAAGAGGAATAGCTGAAGAGACTTTTGCAGCCAAATTGAAAGCACGACGAAAGCATCAAGGCTAAGAAAAGTCATCTAAAAAATCCGATACCGAAATACACCCTCAACGAGGAGGATGGGGGTTGGACACAACATAGCGCAGAAACACTAGATGAACTTCTAAATGCACACTTCCCTGCCTATGAGGACCATCACATTCTCGTAACAGCAGTCAGAACAACAATCGCACGCAATACACTAGCAATCAGCTTTATCCAGAATAATTTTGTTAGTGTAACCGTGCAATTGCTGTTCTGCTCTGATCTGGTTTGTTGAAAAAAACCGCAGCTAATATCTTCCTAAAAGTAAAGTAATGTAATAAGTGTTCAGTTGTTTTGTTTTCAAAAAAAAAAAAACGGAGGATGGGGCAGAAAGTAAAAGGACGGCTATGAAATATGTCGGCCTAAAAATAGCTAGTCGGCAGAGCATGAGACTTTTAGACTAAGTTGGCTCGCACGTTGTGTACGCGCCGCACGGCACGTTTCTGTTGTTAAGACCGCCGATCCGGAATTCCTGTCCGGAAAAATTGATCAAGCATTGATGAATTTCGGATCGTGTGTGTCGAAATTTGGCCTAAAAGCGGCCGGATTGGCCTTCAGGCGGACGGATACACAATAAAATAAAACTCAATTGACTAGACGTACCCATAGATGTGTGCACGTTTCAGATGCAAGATACGTACGTAATTTCGGATACTTGTGTCTGAATATGCAACAATAATAGCGAATCTGTGGATTTTCTTAATGTTGATGGAAGGCAAGACGCTCATTCACTTGATGGGCTTTTGAAAACCAATTTTTCAGGGCGAATACTCCGAATGGCTAGTACTCCGAATGATCATGACTGGTACATACATTGACATAAACTCAAAAAATTCAATCCGGCTAGTTTTTCCGGATCGATTGTTAATTGTGTATCCGGCCGGCTTGAGACCCCCTGAACTGGCTAAATTTCGACATACACGATCCGGAATTCCTCAAAGCCAGGCCTGATCGTTTTTTTCCGGAGAGGAATTATGGATCGTCTATGGCGGCCTTAATTGTTGTTTTTTCTGTTCAACGAATACAAATAAAATCAACAGAAACGTGCAATGCCGTGCGGTACGTATCAAAAGTGCAAGCCAACTTACGCCGGGCCTTAATCTCAAGATTCTTAGTTCGGCCTCAAGTTGGGCAACATTTGAAATGAAAACGAGACGACATGATACAGAACGCGGCATAGAATAGTCGTGTAGACCGTCCGGGACACCTTAGTGCCAAAAATTTCACAGCCAATAACTAGTTTGACGCGCTCTAAATAACTATCTCAGCTATCGGTAGTTAAGGGCTGGGTATTAAGGCGTTACTTGTTGTCTCGTTCGCGTTAAAATAACATTTATCCGTCTGCCCGATTGAGGAATTATGGACGAGTTCGTTAACAGAATAAAAACAAAATGGGCCAACGATTCTCACCGGAAACTAACACGGCGTCTGGGGCGGGGAAGGAAACTCCATTTCGATTACCGTTTCAACAACTCCCAATTTGATTGGAACTCAAATGGGTAGCGGATATTGGGGAAGCGTCACGTACGTTGTAAGTTTTTTTTTCGCCGCGAAACTGGGCACCGTACACAAGAACCAATTGATAGATTCCTGGGACACGATTACAAATACAAGGCAGAGTATGCTCGAATTTCTATATTTCTATAACAGCTATGCAGAGCAGAGCAGGTTAAGACCACACAATTACACTAAAATTTGATCTGAGCTGCTCTGCAAAGAAGGTTAGTGCAAGAACTTTACCCGGTTAAGTAGTCTATCTCAGGTAAGTTCCCCTGTGTTCTCAGTGACTTAATGCAGAGGGTCCTGTATGTTCTGGTGAGGTGGGCGAGTGAGGTTGGGGTTAGAGTGAATACGACCAAAACGGAACTTGTTCTGTTCACCAGGAGATATAGGGTTTCTTCGTCTGAACCACCGTTAATGGAGGGCAAAAGGCTTGTTCTCACTGACAAAGCTAAATTTCTGGGGCTCATCCTGGATAAAACATTATGCTGGAAGCATAACATTCAAGAGCGAGTTAAAAAGGCCACTGTTGCAGTGTACTCACGCAAAAAGGCGATAGGTAGGAAATGGGGACTGCAACCGAGAGTGGTTTTCTGGCTCTGTGTCGGTAGTGCGTCCTATTCTTATGTATGGGATAGTGGCCTGGTGGACGGCGCTTAGAATCGCATCTTACAGAGGCTTGTTGGAGAAAGTTCAAAGCCTAGCTTGTGACGCCATCACGGGAGCTCCAAAAACAACACCCAGTGCGGCCCTTGAAGCTCTGCTGAACCTGGCTCCCTTGGACATTCTTGGCGAACCGATTGCTGCTGGTGTGGCCATTCGCCTTCGTGAAGCAAGTCACTGGACCACATCCACCACCGGGCACTCGGCCATTCTGAACAGCTTGAACGCTCTTGAAACCACGAACTATACCGTGTCGAAACTTGAGTTTGAAAGGAATTTTGACCACCTGATCCCCTCTCGTGAGGAGTGGGCGGCTAGCACCGCTCAAGAATTTGATGCCATAAGCATCTACATATATCGACGGCTCCAAGAGCGATGATGGCGTCGGAGCTGGTGTTTATTCGGAGAGGTTGAACATCGGACTGACCTTCCGCCTCCCTGATTACTGTAGTGTGTTCCAGGTGGTGGATTCTACTGTGACTCACTCGAAGATACTTGCAGAATGTCGTGCCTTAATTCTACTGATAGGAAGCTCTCTCCACATATGTAGTGCGGTCCATTAGTTCTTAGCCTCATATAGTAAATAGAGTGCGTTCGCAAAAATCTTTATGCAAGCGTCATGACAAGTCTCGACAAGCTTTACACAAAATTTCAACTTGCTACTTCAATCCGTTTAATTGTAGTAAAGTGTGAACGATCACTCCGGCAAGTTGTTTTAAAAAATTTCTCAAAATGGGTTTCGCGCTGTTATAAAGTTTTTGACTAAAGAAGGATTAACGCCAACACAAATCAAAGAAGAAATGATGGCTGTTTACGATGATTTCTGTCCATCATTTTCAACAATAAAAAATTGGTCTAAGTTGTTTCGTTGGGGACTAGAATCATTAGAAGGTGACCCACGTGCGGGAGGTCCTGTGACGGTGACTACTCCAGAAAGCATTAAATTTGTGGAAGAAATTGTTCTAAGTGACCGACATCTAAAAACAAAAGAAATTGCAGCACAGACCGGCATTCCCAAAACAAGTGTTCTAAGGATCCTACATGAAAATTTAAATATGACAAAAATTAGTGCAAGGTGGGTGCCTCGAATTCTCAGTGCAGTGCTAAAGCAGCGTCGAGTAGAATGTTGTGATCAATTTTTAGAGCTTTGCCACGAGGACCAAGAAGGAGTAATCCAATCAATTGTAACGGGTGATGAAACCATGGTCTGTTACTATGATCCAACATCCAAAAGAGATTCCATGGAGTGGCATCGGAAAGGAGAACCCGTGCCAAGAAAGCAAAGCACCAAAAAAGTGATGGCTACAATCTTTTGGGACTGCGAGGGAATCCTTCTGATTGACTTTAAGGAATCAAATACAACCGTTAACGCAACATATTACTCTGACTTACTAAGGTAGTTGCGTCAAAAAATTATCGAGAAAAGGCGCGGAAAAATCAGCCGAGGTGTGCGCTTGCTTCATGACAATACTCCAGTCCACTTCCAAGGCTACTGTTCGCGAATGTGGCTTCACAGAGATTGAATACCCACCATATAGCCCTGATCTGGCCCCATCCGACTATTTTTTGTTAAGGGGTAGAAGATTCAACAGTGACGATGAAATTAAACAGGCGTCCATTTTGACTCTAAAGATGCATCATATTTTTATAGTGGCTTAGAAGCTTCAGTCAGACGTTCTGGAAAGTGTGTGCAAATAAAGGGAGGATATATTGAAAAATAGTCACAGTTTTTTTATTTATGACTTTTCTTTCTATGTTAGGCTAAGAACTCATGGACCGTACCCTCTTTGTTGGATTCTGGGTCACAGTGGCTTTGACAGCAACTGTAGGGCTGGTGCACTGGCTCGCGAGGGTACTACTAGTGAGGCCAGTCGTAGTTTTCGAAACGTTGGCATGCCTCTGGCTACTTGCAAATTGGCCTTAAAGGCTGAGGCGACAACGAGCGCTAACATCAGGTGGAGTGCCGGTAACACATGTCGCGTAGCCAAGAAAATGTCGCTCTTTGGGGTTACTTTCGCTGGATAGAAAGCGAATTAGCAGTGTCGTGGGGGTTATCACTGGCCATTGCCGCATTGAAGCCAGGCGACTTCGAATACCGTACCATGATTACTGTAGAAGCTGTGGGGACGAGGATGAGTATTCATTTCATTTGCTCTGCACCTGCCCTGCTCTTGCAGATAGTAGGAAATACACCCTTGGCTCTAATTACTTCACCAGTCTGGACGACTTGAATGAGGTGAGTGCGGGTCAGATTCATAGGTTCATTGTTCGCTCCGGATGGTTCACGGATTAATTACTGGTCGGAAGGGCACTCTGTTGAGTGCATTTTAGTGGTATCACAACGGATCCAGTGGTGGTCTATGTGTGCTCCGTTTATCGGAGCAACCCTATAACCTAACCTAAGTAGTCTACGTTTTAAAATGCAGGCGGCGTAGGTGTCGAAGTTTTCGGGCAGTTTAGTCTGAGAAGCACATAAAATAATTATAATTAATGGTATAGTAAACATACAAAATAATTGTGCTGCCTAAAGTTCGTGGCCATGGATGTGCATGCTGGCAACTGCATTCTCCAAAATTATGATAGTTTATGCCAGCGAAACGTCAACTGGGCCACATGGAACAGTTGACGCGCTACGCTCCACAAGGGGTTAGGGCAATTGAGCAGTAGGTATAGAACGTGTGGAAAAATTCGTATCATTCCCCACCGTTCTACTAAATTGATGGTTCGGTGGAAGTTCGGTCGTGGTTGTGCGCGTTCATGTGTGGCGACCTGAAGGATTGAAGTTTCCTCTTGAAATTTGAGTTGACGTTTGAATGCTAAACTAAACCAAGACACACTCTCAGCAAAGGTATGCCCTGTTTTCGTCTTCGCTACTCTAAGCTGCTCTATAGCGTTTTTTTACTAGAATTAAATTGTCAATTACCAAAAAAAAAATCTTGACGATGAATTTTTTAAATTTTCTGGTAGTTCAATTCAAATTCAATGACTTCGTGTGTTACACCGTGTCCGCGGTCTTACGGCCGCCAGTCTGGTTCTTTTCCGCGAAAAGTACGATTCGCGGAAGGGAATATTATTTACCTGGGACCACTGACACGGGCTATCGGTAGCACACAAGGGAACGAATCCAAGGCGCGTTACAGTCGTTTTCACAATATTTATTCAGTACGAATCAAAGTATTATTAAACTTAAAAAAAAAAGCAAAGACGACCGGTCGTAGATTACGTTACGTTTCTTACTCGCTAAATATCCTACGTGCTATCTTATTGATTAATTCTAACTAATTGCCTATCTGGGTGGCGGCTCTACTCACTATTGCGCTAACACATTAATCCAGGTCGAATTCGTTACCAGCTCCTAGATTCGTTACCGGCTTCGCCGCACTCTTATGACTGTAAAATTAGTCGCCGTCTCATACCCAGAAATTGTCGCAATCTGGTAACCACAATTCGTCTCCGTTTCCAAGATTCTCACCGGTCTTCAACACTCCAAGTAGATCAACTTCTCCAAATCTTTAGGCTTTAATCCATAGAGGCGAATCTTTAATCCATAGAGGCAAATCGACAAAAGAGCATTCGTTAGTCTCAAGTTATCATTCATTTCCCCTTTTCGGGAATAAGGACACCCACCTTTAATCCATAGAGGCAAATCGACAAAAGAGGGTTCCCGTTTGACTTTCATTGCTTAAATAGCCTCGGGCGAACGGATTATTTCGTGGATCAGTTATCCGCGCAATACTAGAATCCCGCTCTTACACGACACCCGGTGCTGGTAAGGCAGTTCACGTCATATTGACTGATTGACAGTTGAGTGTTTATTTACATTTCGGCCGACGGACAAAATCTTAATCGACTTGGTGGAAGCGTGAACGACGACAGTCAGATAAGTATTTCTTCTTTTACATTTACTTTCTAGAACGAATTACTTTGTGGTACTTTTCCAGATACTGGCCGCGTTCCGGATGACATCGTACATATATTGGACGTGAAATTGATGCGCATCGCTGTTCCCGATGTTATTGTGAGTATACTATGCCACCACCCCCTAATTGCCGCCGTAATATCTAATGCTTAACTTTCTCTTTTACAGGTCGCAAGGCGCAGCTCTGGATCCGTGACAATGGAGAGAGCAAAAATTATATGCAAGTTATTGAGACTCGTAATACGGCAAATCTTTTGGAAATTTGGAAGAAGCCATCAATTAATCTGATGCGATTCAATGAAATAGGAGAACAGAATATTAGCTTTCGCTGATTCTGATTTCAAGTTGAATTCTTGATCTAAATTCTTGATCGAAACTTCTGATTAAAATTCTTAATTCTTGTGATTCTTTGTTAGAACTCTTGATCGAAGTCCTTGATTGTGGTTCTTTGTCGTCGGGGTCACCAATTGTTAAGACTGATATTATTTATGACTTGTGCTTTGTATTACTTCTTCATGGACACATCCTTCGTCCGATTGATGTCATGAATTCGGTATTATGCAATTAAACAAAATTACAATTTGAAACACAAAAGGAAATATTTAATTTAAACACAGAGCTATGACAAATTACACTATCTGATATTTTCAAAGACTGACAAAAGAATAATTTAATTTTTTTTAACAAAGTTAAGTTGACATTTAACGAAATAATCAAATTTCTGAATTTTTTGTTTACTTTTTAAATTGTAAACGCAACAGGAAAATTTTTCCTTCGCGACGTCAAAGATTCAAGTTAGATTGAACGGCATTAATCGAGTACTGAGGTACTGGACCCAGGATGAGCTCAATCAGACAATCACTGGTAAAGTGAGAACATTAAGTTTTGCGGGGATACTTTCAAACTCAGTATCGCTCGTTTACATTTAAAAAAAAAATCCATCCTTATATTCTAGAGACGATTAATCTAAAAAAAAAACAGTCTAAAAATCGCCAGGGTTTATTTTTATACCCTAGACTTTTAGTATAGGGTATATTGTTTTTGTCACGACGGAAATATGTAACACCTTAAAGGAGGCTCCGGAGGTATAGGAATGTATATATATAAATGATCAGGGTCACCTCCTGATTCGATTTAGCCATGTCTGTCTGTCCGTTCGCACGATAACTTTCGATAGAATGAAGCTAGAGTCTTGAAATTTTGGTCAGATATTGGAAGTATGATCTAGTTGGTTGGTATTGAAAATGAGCATGATCCCCTACATATGTAAAATAATTAAATGTATTTATAACTCCCGATTAAATAAAGATGAAAAGCTCTAGCTTTGGTAGATTGATCGTGAGGGTAATCTTATACTCCGCTGGAAAAATAAAATCGATCAGTTGCAAACTAACGGTAATTTTGTTACAAAGAACCCCGTACTACCCTACTTTTCAGGTTTTTTGTCCATAACTCTCGAACCAATTGATGTAGACAGCTGATTTTTGGCATGTAGCCCTGAAGTGAGAAGCTGCTTTGGTTTTAGTAAGTTGGGCATAATCAGATCAAAGGAACGCCCACCTCCCCTACAAAGTTAAAAAAAAAATAAAAATTACTTTATTTACGATAACTTTCGATAGAATAACACTAGCGAGTTGAAAATTTGGCAAAACGTTGGCAGTAAAATCTAGTTGTTATTGAAAATGGGTAACATCCGACCAAAGGAACCCCTACCTCCCCTACAAATGAAACTTCAAATAAGCGATAACTTTTGATAGAAAGAACCCAGCGTCTTGAAATTTTGGTAAAATGTTTGAAGTGAGATTGAGTTAGTTGGCATTAAAGATGGGTTAGATCCGACCTAAGGAACCCCCTACCTCCCCTAGAAATGAAACTTAAAATAAGCGATAACTTCCGACAAAATAAAGCTAGCGACTTGAAATTTGGTTAAATGTTTGTAGCAGGATCCAGTTGGCTAATGTTGAAAATACGTAAAATCCGACCAACGAAACCCCTACTTCCCCTACAAATGAAACTTTAAATAAGCGATAACTTTCGAAAGAGTGAAGCTAGAGACTTGAAATTTTTTATAAATGTTTGTAGCATGATCTTATTGGTTGGTGGCAATGATGGGCAAGATCCGACCCAAGGAACCCCTACCTCCCCTACAAGTGGAACTTCAAATAAGCACTAACTTTCGATAGAATGAAGCTAGCGACTTGGAAAATTCGACAAATATTTGTAGAATGGGTTAGTTAATTGATTTTGAGAATGGTCAAGATCCTCCTGAATGAGTGTCAACCTCCTCTATGAACTGGCCGTAAAGGAAACTCACTTTTAATGCATATGGTCGCTGCCAATTGGTACTTTTGGTATCACCACTAGGTCTGTACAAGTCTAGGGTATATACGCTTCGGACTCCTGGTTTTTTTTTAACTATGACCTGTTTTCCCATCAGGCTGAAATAAATACTTTAAATTATTTGTTTTAGTTATACAAAAAGTCTGATAACACGGAAGCTATAACCATTTAGTTTATGCTTATTTATGCCGTTCTCGGTATGAGTTGTTTATATGCTTACACTATACATATATGAAATGGGCACATGATTAAGTTGGTAGAGAGCCAGTTTTAAATTTAGTTAGTGAAAATAGGAGTAGAGAAAATATTTCGACGAATTTTAATTTGGATCAGACTAGATATTGGGCACGTGCATGCTTTCGTGATATCTTCATATGCTGTATACATAGGCGGATAGCTGTTGTTTGGCCACTATTCCGCCCAAGAAACGTAAACAGATCGTAACGGCAAGGTCGATAGAATGTAATGTCAATGTTTTTCTATTTGAGGAGAGAAAATATGACAATATTAATAAAAGCTCGTGTAGGAATGTAAAACAATTGTTTGTTACTTTAATTACAATTTATTTTTTCTGATATACCCGTATACAAACGCCGGTAGTGTGAAAGATACAGAAATCATCGCAATGTGTGTCTTATTGGATTCATCGAATCATCAAAGGCAGATGAATTTAACATGGGTGATGAGTTATGAGCTCGTAAAACGCCGGCCGTTTGAAAGATGCTTTTACTCGGTGATTTGGTGAGTCGGTGAGTCCGACGTATGGGCAGAACGTGTGAAAACTTCCATTTAAGCCCATGTTAAATCCATGAGTCGATGAGTTGATGACCTCATGAGCCCGTGAGACGCCGATCGTGTGAAAGGTGACAAAATCTATCGGTCGGTGAATCGATGAGTCCATGACCCGGTAAGCGACTCACGGCCTCATCTATGTGAAAGCTCTGGTTTAACTTTGTACTTTTGTTGAGTAAGGATCATACGCTAAAAGCATTGTGGACGAACCGACTCAGCAACTCCGTGTGAAAGGTGCATAAGAGATGATCAATAGTAATTCAATATTTCTTTTTGTTTAAAAAAAAATCGATCCGCCTACCGTTACGTGACTAAGAATATGAATCAGACTTAAATCACTCATTGACTCATCTTGAACATTTCCCACCCACCACTAAACATTATCTTAATTCATTGCCATCAAAACTAATTTGTTTTCAGCAGCACTTCAATTGTTCACGATTACTTAATTGCATCAAACAATTTCATCAATTTAGATAGATTTGCGCAGTTCTCACTTCGGAAGTCGCCAGACTTCGTGAACCTCATCTCAACCTCTGACACTATGAAATTGATGTTGATTTAATTCAATCAACATATTTACATGTCGATGATGAGGAAATGTTTAATTTGCAGTATGGGTGTTTATGAATGCAGTTTGTATGAACAAAAATAATAATGTTTTAAGGACTCGACCCTTCGTTCTCGTTTTATTGATGGAATCATTTTATGTACCCTATGTGCGAGAGAATCCTTTTGACTCGGCTATTTTTGATGCAGCCTTGAAATTCTCTATTATATACGAGGACGGTCCGATAAGTATCATACTTAGCATACAAAAGAAAAACGAAAATTTTGGAATAGTGGCGATTTATTTCTCAACATAGTCTCCTTTTAGCTCGATACACTTGACCCAGCGATGCTCCGACTTCTTTAACCCGTCTGAAAAATACGTTTTCTCGAGGTCTGCAAAGTAGGCCTCCGTGGCGGCGATGACCTCCTCATTCGACTCAAATTTCTGCCCGCCGAGTGACTTTTTCAAATTTGGAAATAAAAAGAAGTCGCACGGGGCCAAATCTGGAGATGGATGGATGGGGCAGCAGTTCGTAGCCCAATTCGACCAATTTGGCCGTGGCGACGGCGGAGGTGTGAGCCGGTGCGTTGTCATGTTGGAAGAGCACTTTTTTCTTCGCCAAATTGGGCCGTTTTTTCTGCAATTCGGCGTCGAATCGGCCCAATAATTCGGCATAGTAGAGCCCTGATCACACCTTGTGAATCCCAGAAAACGGTGGCCATCACCTTTCCGGCCGATAGGACAGTCTTCGCCTTCTTTGGAGCATGTTCGCTGGGTGAAGTCCGCTGTTTCGACTGTTCCTTGGTCTCTGGTGTGTACCAGTGGAACCATGTTTCGTCGGCGATCACGATCACGACGCAGAAACTCCTTCGGATTGCGCTTAAACAGCGTCAAACACTGCTCTGAAGTGGTCTCGCGGTTGCGCTTGTTGTCCGGAGTGAGCAAACGCGACACCCATCGCGCCGACATCTTTCTCATGCCCAAAATTTTATGCAGGATATGACCCACGCGGTCTTTTGAGATGCCTACTGTCTCAGCTATCTCGCGCACCTTCAATCGGCGGTCTGCCAATACGAGATCGTGGATTTTTGTCACGTTATCATCCGTAGTAGCTGTTTTCGGGGCACCTGGGCGTAGCTCATCACAAACCGACGTGCGACCACGTTGAAACTCGTTAAACTAATTTTTGACGGTCGCCATCGAAGGAGAAGAGTCACCGTACACAGCATTCAAGCGCTCTTTGATTTCGCTGCGCGATTTCCCTTCCAAAAACAAAAATCGAATCACCGACCGATATTGCTCTTTTTCCATTTTTCTAAAATTTGCGGACACACCCGCTTCCACACGCGGTCAAAACAAAACTACGAGTCCGAGTCCGGCCGAAATTTTGACAGTAGCCGTCTACGAGAATGGGCGCGGTCCTGGAAGCCTTCTGATATGGATCTGACTTTTCTGTTTTCTCCTCTATGTGCTTCCCCCTCCAGTAAATTTAGTACAGACAACTGTCAATTTTTGGATCTGAGAAATATTCCCACAGACGGCATACATGGCCGTCTTGTCAAAAAAGATCTGTCAAGTTTTTAGTTTCACAATGGAAAATTTAATTATTGCGGAATTATTGGATGATTTCGGTGATATCCAAATTGTAAATAGTGTGCAAAGCATACTAAATATAGTGCGCGTTGTCATGGATAACAACATGACAAACGATTGGAGTTTGTTGGACGGGATTGAGCGCGAAAACCGACCCAGAAATGCAAATTATTTCGAACAAACAGTTCCCCGATACGACGACTTCCTATTCAAGAAGCAGGTTTGTAGGCTAAAGGCGCAGCAAACTACCACTAAACACTTCGCAACACGTCCTGCACGCTGGCTAACGGATGACTGGCTATGTTGCTTTGGTGACAGAGGCGCCGGTGACATCTGAGAACTGTCAAAATTGCTGATTTTAGAAATTGACCGGAAAAATATTCAGATCCAGAGGGGAAATTGTCAGATCCAAAAGTGACAGTTGTCTGTACTAAATTTACCGGAGGGGAAAGCAAATGAAGGAGAATTTGAGAAATGTCAAACCCTGATCCGCTCGCAGGAACGCAGCCAATATACTACACGATAGTACTCTTGCGATAGTGGCGCCATCGGGCGGTGAGGCTACGTACTTATCGGACCGCCCTCGTATATACATTAGGCGCGTTTTTTTCAACAGTCCAGACAAGAGCAGAGTAACAATCGCTCGCATTACACTAACAACCAGCTCTGTATAGAACAATTTTGTTAGTGTAACGCGTGCAATTTTTGTTCTGCTCTGATCTGAACTGTTGAAAATAAACCCGCCTTTTACATATATATAATATGTAAACCTATAGTCGTCTCTGCCGCACTTAGTGACCGTATGTTCTCACTTCTCAGTCACCGCTCTATGAGAAGTTCGATCCTCGGCGCGAACAAAAACTACCAGTGGATACTATTGTAATAGAACTCCCACAGGATTCCGAGCTTGTTGGTATAAAGACGGCGCGGATGGGAGGCGCATGTTAGCAACTGCACCATCCGAAAAAAATAATGCTATCGGGAAGCAGACAAGGCATTAGTAATGCAAGAGATGTTGACGCGCCCATGCTCCTGGAGGGGTCAAGGCAACAAACAACAAACCTATACATACTATACATACATGATTATTTTCTCCAACATCATTTTTTACCGTTTCAGTTGCGAGAAGGATTCTTTTTACCGGGAGACATTCTTTTAACGTTTTCGATTAGTTACGAGAAACGTTTTCATGGAGGACAGTTGTGTGCAGATATATATATTGATAATCTGGACTTTTTTTAAGGGTTATTGAATATTTATATTGCCTTATATTTTTATGGAGTTACAGTGGGATATTTTCTTTTGGTATTCTGGGCTCATGATCATTTAGTCAGTGATTAGAGAGTGAATTGAACGAGTTTAAGGTTTTTGTGTCAATTTGGATCTACAGTGAAGAACATTTTTGTAAGTCTAACTTACTTACGTGTAGTGCACGCATGTTAGTTCTTTTGTGTTATATTTTGTGACTGGTGAACTGGATCGCATTCTTTGTGTATTTTGCAATTATCGATAATTGTTTAGTCTTGCGAGTCATGTGTTTTTATTAAACCCCAGGTTGGCTCTCCACCCAGGGCGGTTTTGCGGATAGTAAGTCCTTGTAGTGATGGGTTTTCCTCCCTGATCAATGTTGTCTTGTGTCGATTGAACCCTAGGTTGGCTCTCCACCTCAGGCGGTTCCGAGGATGGTTAGACCTTGTGGAGATGGGTTTTCCTCCCTGATCAATGATTTATTGTGTCGGTTGAACCACAGGTTGGCTCTCTACCTCAGGCGGTTCCGTGGATGGTTAGTCCTCGTAGGTGAGGTTTTTCCTTCCTAATCGTGTTTATGTTGGTTGAACCCCAGGATGCTCTCCTTTTAGGGTGGTTCCGAGAATGATTAGTCCTTGAGTATAGTGGTGGACAGTTTGCTTTCGGAACTTACATCACGGGGCTCCTCCACGCAAGGATACGCCGATGATCTTGTGATCTTGGTTAGAGGCAAGTTCGAGGAGGTCTTATCAGATATTCTTCAATCAGCATTATGCATAGTACAGAAATAGTGCAACACAAATGGCCTTCAAGTTAACCCTTCCAAGGCAGTTGCAGTCCCCTTAACTAAGAAAAGACACCTCATTCTTGATAAAAAACTGCTCTGGTAAGAGCATCTGAAAGTAGTATCAGACCAAGCCACTAACTCTTTGAATATGCAAATAATATGTAGGCAAGACGTGGGGAATCAAACCCTCTATCGTCCTCTGGATTTACAAGGCGATTGTTAAACCCATGCTAGAATATGGCGCAGTTGTATGCAGACTAAACTATTTAGTTATCGCTGTGTGCGCGGTCTCATAAACCACTGTGTGTTCTACTTTTCTGAATAAACTATTTAGTTTTTCTGCGAACCAAAAAGTTTGCCGTGTGCGCGGGCTCTAAAGTTAAGCGCATACTACGGCTACGGGTGAATGTACATTCCATCGCTGCTTTTTTTTTCTCCAAAATTCCCACATTGTTGATAACGAAAGATAATAGACGGCGCGTGCAACCGTCGGTTGTAATTGATGATGATAACTAACCAAATATTTTTTTCTTTTTGTCAAACGTACGTAGTAATTTTTGTTTTGCTTCTTACGAATCCGTGTTAATTCACATTTGAGCTGATAAAGAAGATGTGACATTTAATCGGTCTTATATATGTTATACTCTATCTGTACTACTAACAGGAGCAAGTATTTTCCAGGTATTTAGTTTACTAAAGGAAGGAAAGCACAGTCATCGGAAAGATTACAGCAAAACCAAATTTTACTCATATTTCTAATCTGTTACACTCCCAACCGTCACGTATATACCGCAAAAGTACATGCACGTTTATATTGTTTGTAGAAATCAATAACAAGTCACAAAACTGGATGTAAAATTTAAATTTCAATGTAGATACATACATCGTTGAGCTTCCAATTAAAACTGAAATTAACTTTGTTGTGGAATATTAAAAACGAGTTATTCATGGGGTTAGTGCATGTAATGTCTAAAAACAGGCCATTGACTTTGTTATGTCCTTCTGATTTAGATTATTGTAGTATGTTCTCTTCGACCTACATACTTAGTAAAAATCTTCATATGTAAAGTGAATGACTTTTACCTTATCACCATTGTAAAAATTGAAATGTATGTACACTTCTTCCAGATACATCGGTACATGGATATGTCTTATGGCTACCGAATGCGTGGAACATCTTTTGTCGAAGATATCGACGTAGGTTTTTTTCAAGATTCCAGTATCGTCAACTATACTGGATGAAATCATTCGACAGAACATGTTCCACGCATTCGGTAGGCATAAGATACATATTTATCCCTGTACCGACGTATCTGGATGAAGTGCAGATACTCGTCATCAGTTTACTGATGATTAACTACTAGATAAGCGGATATGAGAAATAAGCTGTAGAGTGTGGACTACTTTCATCCTAAACCTGGATCTTTCAATTTCATTCAACGGTAATCAACTGTTTCCCCTTTGATCGCTCAATAAGCAAAATTGTTCAAAAGGTCATTATGTTTATAGATGTGGGACTTTGCGAGGTAAGCTATTTCCTCATGAGGCGAACATTTTAAAGCTTTATGTTTGCATTTACCACCCACAAGATGATGACTGTTGTGAAACTCACTATCGCTCATGTTGATCTTCGGAGATCGTCGTCGAACATATCTATTATAAACTATGCATACATCGTGTGCGTAACTTCTTCGCCGACAGTAATGCAATTTGAAAGAATTTGCTCGCATGCATTAGCCGGATCACTCCGCCCAAGGTTACAAGGGAGATGGGGCGGAATTTGTTTGCACAATTTGGGAAAAAGCTCAAACGTTGTGCTGCGAATGAGAATTTACTCATTACACTCGTTTAAATTAAACTTGACCGGCTGACAATTCTGCGAGCCTGCTTGGAAATATGTACTCTAGGCGCGTTTTTTGGGTATCTATCGAGTCTAGGGTAGGGTTGGGTAGCGAACACGATTTACAGAAACGACAAGTCGCTTATACTCGTAGTTTGTGTTATGCGTATTTGTTACCCTACACCACACTCGATAGATACGCAGTGGAATGCGCCTTCTACACACCACTCAGCCAGCACATTTATGGCACTTGGAAACATTTGCAATTGGTTTGTTTCCACTTCTGTTAACCGGATAAAAACCGCGACATCTGGGGTGACGGACAAATTTTAAGATGACGACCCCCAGCCATAAGACATATCCATGTCAAAAAAAAAAAAATAATAAAATAAAATACTGAATTCAAGTGAGTAGAATACTTTAAAGAATGTTGAACTGCTCTTACACAGTTTAAACAATGGGAACAGATAACGGATTTTGCAGTCCATATTCATAACATCGCTCACAGCATACAGTAGTGGCACGAGGTAAAAAAAAGTCGTAATTTGAGATAAAACTGTTTTCTGTATTTTGCATGATAAACAAGAGAGAGTTTTCCGCCGCTAGATAGCGTTTTTTTTTTGGATATGGGCAGATTCTGAGCTATGCGTGCCAATCAACTCTTCAGAGACGCTCAAGTTCAAGTTAAAGGCTAAAGACTTAAGGCCGGCGCAGGCACTTGCGGGCAGCAACATGGCATATTACGAATAATAATTAACAATTAACTCCTCCGAATGGCGTAACGATTAGTGCGTTCATCTTTTATGCACTAGAGCCCGGTTCGATTCCTACTGAATACAGTAGTCATAGTCCGACACGTAAATCCCCGGAATCGAACCGGGGCCCAGTGCGTTGAAGGCGAACGTGCTAACCGTTGCGCCATCCGGGCTACAACTGTAATTTATTAATTTCATATTATTTTCTGGGGTCATTCACAGTGGCGGATTAACAAATTTGCCGCCCCTAGGCATTATGTCTTTTTGCGTGGAGAGAATTTCCGGTATACTTGTTTCACAGAAATATCCGAGTGCACTTTGTTCGTAGAAATCAAATTTTTCACATGTGTCATCAATAGTCTTGATCAGCCCATCAACAAATCAATTATTGTACTTCAACAATAGTTGTCCTTACTTTTTGTAACTTCCTACTAAGCGAATTCGAATTGAATGACGATAACAAAAAGCTCCACAATCCAAAAAGATTAGCTCAATTTATTCCTCCCGAAATGCAAAAAAGAAATCGATTTTACGATAAGCGTAGATTAGCTCTGATTATCTAGCTAAATGAGAAAAACGTTAAGCCTAACCTGGTATAATTTACCAACGAGCCTCTCCTATAAGCAGCTAACAAGCAGCATGGCAACATCATTAGCCCACGCATCAACTGTAACTAACAAGATGAGCAAGAACAAGGTCCTCAAGGCTCTAGCTGGTAGTTCCTAGGGTAAAGACAAAGAAATTCTACTATCCTATAAAACGATCGGTAGATCTGTAGCTAACTATGCGGCATCAGTGTGGACACTAAATCTAAGTGACACAAATTGAAAAAACATTCAGACCTGTCAAAATGCAACCCTACGCATCATCACAGCCTGTCTGTTGATGTCTCATCAAGACCACCTCCACCAAGAAAGAGACTAAAACTCAGCCCATTAGGAAACAACATACAGCTGTCAAAGCAGTATCTGCTCGGTTGCTATCGAAATGATCACCTGAACTTTGATCGTATGGACAGAACCCCACCGCCACGACACATCAGGCCTCGAAAGGGAGATCCAACGATCCTTCGATAACGATAGCTATAAATCTGCCATCGCTATGCTGCACAAGGAAGAAGTACATACGTCGATTGTGGACCCTAATAACAACATAGTACTCGACGCTCAACCACCAGACATCTCACCGGATGAACGAAACCTGCCTAGAGCGACCAGGACCACGCTCGCATAGCACCGTTCAGGCTAGTGTTCGCGCCTCAACTCATACTTGTCCCGACTCGATCACAGCATCCAAAACACTTGTCCAGAATACAACAGTTTCCCCCGCGACGGTCAGCACATCTTCCATCTTCGACTGCCCAGCACCAACGCACCTAACACTTATAGCGCTTTGGGAGAACCCCATCGACGTGGCTCCGTTTCTGCAACTTCCTACGGAGGAAACTGAGTCGAACGCGCTGATTTTAAGATACATATACACACACTTAAACTAAATTTCCGCATTGCTACAACAACAAGCAGCTAACCTAGCTTACTCGACCGAGCCACCTAAACAAAAAACCTGACTTATTGGAAGCTAACAGAGCTTAATGGATCCAGACAACCTAATGGGTTAGCAGCTTGTGGGTTTTTCCTTTAGTAAGCTGTTCGTAGATCGGGTATAGTATGGCTTGATCGACCTACACAACTGGTCAGAAAACCTAACTCAGAGAGCAGCTAACCTAGCTTAATCGAACGGCACAACTGAACGAAGTACTGTCGTTCGATTAAGCTAGGTTAGCTGCTCTCTAAGTTAGGCTTTCTGACCAGTGGTGTAGGTCGATCAAGCCAGGTTGGCTGCTCTGTAAGTTAGGTTTTCTGTCGAGTTGTGTAGGTCGATTAAGCTAGGTTAGCTGCTTGTAGGTGAGTCTAGTTGGTAAATTACACCAGGTTAGGCGCAACGTAGGTTTTTTTTCATTTAGCTAGATAATCAGAGCTAATCTACGCTAATCGTCAATTCGATTTTTCGTATTTTGAGAAGAATAAATTGAGCTAATCTGATTTGTTTACTAGTCATAAGACTGCGTAAATCAATTTTTCTCAGATTTTTGGTTTTAATCGAAGATATATTTTTTGCTCTTCAATTTTTTTCTCCTCGGAAATTTTGCCGCCCTAGGCAGTTGCCTAGGTTGCCTTTTCCGTAAATCCACCACTGGTCATTTACATTCACTTTGACATTCCACTCACCTTCTTCTTTTTGTAGTAAGACACTATTGTTGACCGTCCAATTTCCGAGTGATGCACAGCTTCCGCTTATCGCCATACATTCATTGGGCTGCATATCATGGTTCATAAGCAATTTAAAGGTCCATTCGCGTTCTTCGCCGCTACTTTCCTCGGATTTCCTTGGACGAAAGTTCTTTGACGAGCCTTCGGTCGCGACTTCATTGTCGTCAGTAAAGAACCACCGCTGCATGTTGATTTGTTTGTTTGTTTAGGCTTCTGAAAAAAAAACAAATAGAAAAGAAAAAGAAATTCCGATTATTTATCAGAGAATAAAAAGATATATTTTAAAACATTACTTTGCCAATAAAACAGATAGATACAGAGTCTGTTAATATTTGAAGACAAAAACAACACTCGTTCAACAAACAATCGAACTACATCTCACGAATAATAATATTGCTACGAATGCTCCAGTTTGTATCTCGCCCACACCGTAGCTTTCCAATCTTATCTCGAGTAGATTTTTTCGTCCGTATTGAATTTTACAGATTATAGCAAAATGCGAGATCATATTAATTACTTTTATATAATACGTGAAACGTTTTACAATTGAAAAGCTCGTAGGAATGGCGAATGGAATGACATCAATAAAAGTAGTAATAGAAAAATACGTCACATAATGAACTCGGTATTGTTTTACTGTTGCTGTGTTGTTAGGCTTTAACGCGAAGGTCTTATCACTTGAACGATGTTCAGTTAATTGAGTTAATTTCGATTGAAAACGACAATCGATATAATCTGATTGAAGGAATTTATTGTAAGGTGTATTGTCTTGCTTTTGTTAATTGCCTTGGCTCCTCCAAGGACATAAGCGCGGCAATAGCATATAGATTTCGAATGGTGCAGTTGCTATGTATGCACCTCCTATCCGAGCCGTCTTTTACTGACGAGCTTGGAGCGCTGTGAGAGTTCTAATAATACCCACAGGCAGTTTTTCTTCATTGACGCGCCGGGGATCGAACCCAAGTTCTCTAGATAAAGCATCGAAGAGTGGTGACCCAGACTTCACGGCCACCTAGCGTGACTATTGTGGATGCTTTAGCGTGGTCCTCCACTGGAAGCGTGTTTGAGGATCGGCTATGCGCTCCCGTGACACAAGCGTCAGCGGCGCGCGACAGGGATTGTCCACTGCAGGCGTCCTCGCGCCTCAGTTTGCTTAACTATCTCTTCCATTGCACACAAAATCAATCGGCAAAATGTTTCTTCCGAATACATCCTCAAAGCAACACGCGATAAATCCAAAATTTTGAGAATTTGGCGCTTGAGTCGCGTGGTACTGTCATCTTAATACAGAGTATCCCGCGTTAGGTGGGCAATACTGATAGGGGTTACACCACACTTAATTTGAGGAATAATCGCACCATTAAATTCGCATATCTTTAACCGTTACCAAGATATAACTGTTTTTGTGATTGTCGTCAAAAATCGTAACCTGCCACACAAAATCAAAATTTGCCACTTCACCAATCGCCGAACCTGTGATTTGACATCACTTTCTAAAACTACGTAAAATTACATATTAAATAACTTATTTTTCGATTGCGAAAATCACCGTTACTTGAAAGATATACCTATCCAGACTTTGAAGAAATTTAAAATTCTGTTTTTCATCGAAAATTTTGTAAGGGTACTTTGAAGTGGCATGTCTACAAATTTATTTGACAAAACTTGCCTAATGTTTTGACTTTCCAACGGTATTATTTTTCTGATACATTTGGATTTTAAAATTTCAAAATAATTCCAATTGAAGGTAAAAGCAACATGGTCTTCAGATGAAACATATTTGTCTCGACCTTAGCTTAACAGGCAAGAAAACACATAGAAATCGCCATTTTGTTTCGGGAAAATTCTTTTATGATTGAGCAATAAGATGGCGCAACGGTTAGCTCGTTCATCTTTTACGCACTGGACCCCGGTTCGATTCCTACTGAATGCGGTGGTTTTCGATAGAAAAGGGGAGTTACGTGTCGGACTATGAGCCCACTCAGCTGTTAAATGAGTACTCATTTATGGGGTAAATAGCTCGGTTGAGCGTGTTGCTGATCACACACCTCTCCACAAGACCGTCACGATCTAGAAAATGAGATGATGCTAACTTATCTCGAGGCCATGGTTCAAATTGGACTGTTGCGCCAGTTATTTATTTAATAAGATGCTTAAGCTAGTTTGATAATATTTATTTACCCGTAAATGTGACAGCAATCTTAACCGTTAATGTTTGATATTTTCGATTTGTTTCCCAACAACTATAGCAACTAGTCACAGGTAGTTACTTCAAAACCAATTGTTGTGTTAAATCGCCTTTGCGAATAAGTTCATAATAAATTATAAACATAAAAAAATTCTGGTAATTATAGCCCTCCTTTTTAGTACAATTACATATTTCCGAAGACACTACAGCAATGCAAAACCAATTTTCTGATATGGAGTACGCCGATATGGTGTTCATCTATGGAATTGCTCGCGGAAACGGGCTTGAAGCAGTTCGGGGAATACATTCGGCGGTTTCCACAGCCACGACTTCCGAATATACGCACCTTTGAACGAATGTTTTGTATTCTTAGGGAGACATGTCGAACACCGAACCATAATTCTAGAGAAGCCATTCGTTGTATAGGAGTTAGAAGAGAGGAAGCAACAACAAACCATTCAATCTGATAACCGGTATCCGTACCATCTGATCCAAGTTCAAGAGTTGCTGAAAACAGATTTTCGGAGAAGGATCAGTTTCTGTTCTGTTCTGGTTTCTCGAACAAATCCGAGCAGATCCTAATTTCTTATGCAAGCCATAGACGCTCGTACCAATTCGTCGGATTGGTCGCAAGTCAACCACTGATACGCGAACCGTATTCATACAATTTTACTCAAGAAAAGTAGTCAAACAAGTTATTCTCTATCGCCGCGACACGCTCCGCATAAGTGTACAGCGACAGCCCGCGCGACTACCTTTTCTGACCCCATATTGTAGTTGTTGTTTGGGTTGGCTCTGAGTTCGTGTCGAGCTCGATGCTCAACACTTCGAGCCCAGACCCGACCCAACAACAATTTCAGTGTAGAGTCCGACCGGTATTTGAATAGGTGAATTGTTGTGAATGAACGATTACGGTGTGTGTCAAAATACAGTATGGTCTGCTTATTGACGAATTTTTCAATGCAGAATTTATAGGCACGATATTATATACGTATACATGCACGTACATATGTGAGTATTATAGAAGTCTCGTTGTTATTAAGATTGGGTAGATCTTCACCGTCTCCTTAATCAAAGTTGAACAGGTGCAATAATAAATTCAGCCTGCAGGTAAATAGGAATTATGTAATTATACTGATAATCGTTGGAATATAATTTGTTGGTTGGCTGGAAACTTGAACAAATTTTGAATTGTGCTGTAGCGGATCCTATATGGTATATTATCTATGTAATATGTATGTAATGTAATGTAGTAGAGGAGCTGATTTTCGAGACCGTTGTACGGGATGATGGTAATGGGGAGGTGAATGGTCAGTACCACGCTTAGCCCCCAATAATTCTTATGAAATCAATAATTTCATTTTCAACTGAGTCGACTGGTAATCGGCGAGAAAAGCGAGAATTCAAATTTGCTGTCAGCATGGTGAAGACCTCTCGCTTGACAGACCAACGCTGCACCTATGGAGCTACCACGGTTACATATTAATTGTATGAGACAGTGGTAGCACTGATAACGTTAAAACTACCAAAGAAATTCGGCAAACATTGAATTATTGTACATACTGCGTTTTTGTAACAGATCAAGTGCAGAGCAACAGTCGCACATATTACACTAATAACCAGCTGCCATATGTACCTTGATTGCAATAATTCGATTTGATAGTTTCATTGATATCTCTGGTATGACTGTCAATATCTGCTCACAGGGTTTCCACAACTACAACGAGCTACATTCTAAATTATGAATGAAGAAAGCAAAGTTGCCAGTTAGAAAAAACACGATTAAAAATTCAAGGAAAGCACAGCCCGGTGTGTAGATAGGTTCATTGAGGATCATAAATTCGGGAGTATTTTACCTTTTTTTATGGCCTTCTAGGTCTTTCGGATTGTTTTGTGGGTGGTAATGAGTACCTTCTTTTTCGTATAACTGTTCAGGATATTAGAAAATGTTTAAAGGGTTTGTTTCTATATTATAGACGGTGAAGATCTACCCAATCTTAATAATTTTGACACACACCGTAATCGTTCATTCACAACAATTCACCTATTCAAATACCGGTCGGACTCTACATTGAAATTGTTGTTGGATCGGGTCTGGGCTCGAAGTGTTGAGCATCGAGCTCGACACGAACTCAGAGCCAACCCAAACAACAACTACAATATGGGATCAGAAAAGGTAGTCGCGCGGGCTGTCGCTGTACACTTATGCGGAGCGTGTCGCGGCGATAGAGAATAACTTGTTTGACTACTTTTCTTGAGTAAAATTGTATGAATACGGTTCGCGTATCAGTGGTTGACTTGCGACCAATCCGACGGATTGGTACGAGCGTCTATGGTTTGCATTAAGCAGCATTTTATGGGTTGATGAGGGCAACGTTCACGCAGAGGGGGGTAGTATTCAATACCCGCAATATCCACAGCTGGTCTCACACGAACCCCAACGATATTCGACAGTCTCGATTCCAAAACGGATTTAGAATAAACGTTTGGATAGGTTTACTGGGCGATCAATCAATAATTGTCGATAAGGATGGAGTGGTTGGCGGACGGATCAGACGCCCACACGGTCGCATCTGGGTCCGGGTGTAATGGAAACCTCGGCCTCTGGTTTCGTACCACCAACAGATCACTACTCATCAGGTGCTGCTTCGATCTGCCGGTGGGAGCTGCACTACCAGACCATAATATGGTTCATTACAGGTGGTTCATTACAACGGTTAAATCCGATTGAATTTCTTCAAATACTTCAAAACAAAATAGTGCCTATACTGGACGATATGCTAATACTCCAAAGAAACCACATTTGGTGGCAAATATGCAGATGGGTATCCGTCGCACAATGCCAGAATTATTAAGGAATTTTTAGATAGAATGTGAATTGGTCGATTTGGCCAGTCGCATGGCCTCTGTCCCGACTTGACCCCCTAAATTTTCTTTTACTACAGCGTACCTATTGGCTCTCACGAACAGCTGTAACAAAGAATCCACGCAGCATGCACCAAAATAAGGGGCAGCCGGGAAGAAATTCTTCGGGAGGTTTCGTCTGTTGCAAGAAGATATCGGATGTACCTCCAACATAGAGGTGGCCAATTTCAACAACACCAAAATTAGATCAGGAGGATGAGATGATCCCAGAAGATAGGCGCAGGAACACCATATGTCCAATTTATAAAAAGGGAGATAAATTGCGGTGCGAGAATTACAGGGGCATTTCACTAGCCTGTACGTTCAACAAAATACTGACGAAAATTCTGGAAAATAGAATAAAACTGTACGCTGAGCGGATCATTGGCGAATATCAAAGCGGCTTTAAACCTGGTCGATCAACAACCGATCAGCTTTACACGGTGAAGCAAATTATGGCAAAGTGCTGGGAATACAACATCAACGTGTACCAAATCTTTGTCGATTTTAAGCAGGCTTACGACAGTATCGATCGCAGTGTACTCGCACTTAATGATATTATGCTGCAATTTGGTATAGATCAGGTAGGTTAGAAGGGTTGCCATGCATGACACAGCACACTTAGACCACATATATGGGTCCATTGTGATACCTCAGGCATTTACCAACCTGTATATTAGAGTTTAATCATTGAACCAGCCGGAGCTGACAATGAAATTAAGGAGCTTATTGACATCCATGTCTTTAAGGTCATCCAAATCTCCGAAAAAGGACCCAAGAATATCATGTCTTCTTACGGCTAAGGCAGGATAGGCACAAAGAAGATGGAAAGTACTCTCCTCCTCATCTTCGTCATCGCAACTCCTACAAAAATCCCTGTAAGGAAGTTGGAGTCTTCGGGCGTGTTCACCTGTCAGACAGTGTCCAGTTATAACTACCACCAACACGCTGATGTGCTTTCTTCCCATTGACCGAAGTTTGGAAGGGCGGCCAGAATCGATGTAAGGCCACATAAGTTTTTTTTATTTGGCATGTGCTGCTGGTACTCCATCTAGTGTTAACCCTGCTAACCGTATCAGCCATTATTAACATTTTACAGGCAGCCGTGGGCATTCCAATTTTGTGAGGCTCCAACATCATATCCCTAGTCCCTGCTCGAGCAAGCTCGTCAGCCCTGGAGTTGCCAGCGAAACTGCTGAGACCAGGAATCCAGCACAACACAATGTTGAAGAAATTCTCCAGCTCAACGAGAGATAAGCGGCATTCTTCCACCAACTTGGATGAGGTGGAAACGGGATCGATAGACCTTATTGCTGCCTGACTACCTGTGTATATAACGATCTCTGTAGAGGTTACGATGTTACGTTTCAACCATGTCAGAACCTCTAATATCGCCAAGACCTCCGCCTGGAAAACGCTGCAGTGATCCGGTAAACAAAGTGAAATATAGACTTTCAGGCTTTCGAAGTATACACCGGCACCTACTCCTTCGTCATTCTTAGAGCCATCCGCATAGAAGTCAATAGAATCCCGTCCGACGGGGGCAGTATGTACCCAGTGGCTCCGCAAGGGAATCAGACTTCTAGGAATATCCAGGTTGTTGACAATAGTTGAGTGGCCGGTACTTAACGCTGCCCGCGAATGGCCGTATTTGCAGCTACTTGTTCAGCAAAAATATCGGGCGGCAGTATGTTTAACAGCACATCGAGAGCAGCGGATGATGTAGTTCTAAGAGCCCCAGTTATTGCTATGCAAGCTAAACGTTAGACCTTACCCAACAGATTGCGATAGGCCGCTATACGTAGTGCCGTCCACCAAACAATAACACCATGTAAGTATGGGACGCAAGACTGACACAAATAGCCAGTGGACAACCTTTGACTGTAGGCGCCATTTTTTACCAATGGCTCTCTTACAAGAGTAAAGCGCTCTATTAGCCTTGTTCACACGTTCTTGCATGTTTAGCTTCCACGCAAGTTTCTTATCTAGGATTACACCCAGAAACTTTGCTTTATCAGTGAACACCAACCTCGTCCCTTCCAATAATGGAGGTGTGAGATCAGGAACTCTGTACCACTTTGTAGAGAGAACAAAGTCTGTTTTGTCCGGGTTTACCCTAATGCCAGCATAACTTGTCCAAATTGATAGAATAGAATTAAATGCAATTTGGTATATGTACCGTGAAAGCTAATACGACTAACAAAGATGACGATGACCAACTCCGTCTCACAGGTCAGAATCCAAAACAGGCTGACTGACCCATTTGAGTGAGACTACTGAATACGCCATCCGGATAATGAATGCCGATATAAGCGGCACACTACTTTTCAAGTCGATGCAATTGATAGCGTACGCAGACGATATTAACATCATGTCTCGAAGACTGTCTGACGCTGAAGAACTGCTGCATAATCTTGACAGGGCTGCGTAGATTGTCGTGAACTTCTTCTATATCTGGCGATGAGAACCAAGTCCTTTTATATTGGGTGCCAGGTTATCAAGGCATTGAAGGCAATGAATCGGCGGATGAACTTGCCAGGCAAGGCTCAACGTCTAATTTTAACGGACCGGAACCATTTTGTTGCCTTGGCCTGGCTTCAGGGGGGCACTACGCTGAGCTGACCTGAGGTTAATTGTTGGCTATCTATCGGGCCATCACTAGGTTAGATCTCATTTAAATAAGATGGGCTTATCCAGAGAGACGGAGTGTCGTCTTTGTTTGGAGGACAATGAGACCACATATCACCTTTTATGTGAATGCCCAGCGATTGCGCGGGCTAGGTTAGCGCTACTTAGGCGGATCGTTACAAATGCTGCTGATATCAGAAAATATCCTGCAAAAGTCTTACTAGCCTTCGTAAGAGTGGTGGAAGGTCTCTTGAGATAATATTAAAGGCTATGGCACAATAGATCTCCTATGGTCGTAGTGCCCACCATGAGGGTCAGTAGCCGCACCTCTTTTTCTATTCTATATACAAAACCATCATACGACCTGTGCTATGCTATGGCTGTGAAACGTCGACCCTAATTCAAGCATCCGAAACCATGCTAAACACGTTTGAACGAAGAGACTTTCGGTGAATTTTCGGAGCAGTTTGCAATTGAAATAGATGGCGAATCCGATACAACCATGAGCTGTACGAACTATACGATGAGCTGGAAGTTTCAAAAATCGGCAACCTGCAACGACTTCAATGCGCGTACAACGAATGAACGATAACCGCATGCCTAATAAACTATTGAAAGGAGGCATCGAAAGAGCAAGGCTGTCAGGAAGACCGAGAGCTCGTTGGGTGGACTCAGTGGGTGCTGACGCCGGGGAACTGCTGGGCATCCCAGATTTGAAGACGCGGTCACAGACCGAGATAATTGGAGGATGATAATCCAGACGGCCAAGGCCCAACGTCGGGCTGTAGCGCCACAATGATGAAAATTAGATCATCTATCATTGTTTTTTATTTTGTACAAGTTTTGTTATTTAAAAAAAAAAGCTTTGTAAATTATGAAAATATAATTTCGCTGTAAGTCGTAGTTTAAGTAAATTTATGTATTTCATCTGAAGACCATGTTTTTTTACCTTCAATGCGAATTATTTTCAAATTTTCAAGTCCAAATGTATTAGAAAAATAATACCTTTGGAAAACCAACACATTAGGGCAAATTTCGCCAAACTTTCAGATATGCCACTTCATTTGAATTTTCGATGCAAAAAATAATTTGGAATATCTTCAAGTTTGAATGGTTGTATCTTTGAAGTAACGGTGATTTCCGCAATCGGAAAAAGTTGACTTTTTTGAAATTTTATGTAGTTTTTGAAAGTAATGTCAAATCACAGGTTCGGTGATTGCGGAAGTGGCAAATTTTGATTTTGTGTGGCAGGTCACGGTGTTTACCGACAAAAACCGTTATATCTTGGTAATGGTTAAAGATATGCGAATTTACTGCCATAAGTCCTCAAACTAAGTGTGGTAACCCCTATCAGTATTGCCCACCTAACTCGGGACACTCTGCATACAGGCCAAACTGTAGAAAATAACTCGCCTGCACACATGCGAATTCTGCCTTCGTTACCTACGTCATTGAGAATATGTGTAGAAACTTAGGCAGTGGTAGTACAGTGGTACTAAACACTACACTGTCCCCGTCACGATGTTTATAGTTGGGATTGTATCAGACGTCAGGCAGTGGTGTTCACTAGCTTCGCGTTTTCTTTCGGTTTTTCCTTTGTTTAGAGAAGTTTAGTCTCTGTTTTTTTTTAATATTAAATTGCATCTATTGATCGAAAATATCAATATGTCCGCGAAGAAAATTTAGCGTGTAGTGTTAGACGGCCAAAACCACACTTTTTGAGACGCTTGTCATTCGAAATGCCATTCGAAGCCGCAGCTATGGGGATTAGTCGCAGAATATCGCCGAACAGTTCACAAACTTTTTTAGCCAAAACTATTTTACGATTCGTTCAAAAAATGGGGTTTTAACAAGCACATTCGTATTTCTTTTTTCGCACTTTTGAAAAGATACGTCTTTTGGGCGCACACTGCACAACACATTTTCACAGGGCACATGTTTGCTTCCTCAGATCACTAGATGCAATTTAACGCGAAAAAGGAAAACTAAACACGAAACGCAGAATTAGCGGACTTGCCGTCATCAGTCGCCAACCACTGGATTCAATTTCAACAGACGAAGGCAGTATTGACATCATTATCACTCAAAATCAGCTGAAAGCCGGCCTGTATAATTTAGATAGCAGTGCCCGCAGCCACTTCGCTCAAACTCGCTTGTAGTGGGCGCATGTTTGTGAAAATTTTAAATTTTGGCTGGCGCGCATTATCGCCTGTTAATGCGCGCCAGCGCTTTGCCGCTCAAATACGCTTCCAGTGGATGGTCGCACTTAAATTGTTTGTAGACTGACTGTTGTGATAGTTCATATCGTTATTAACTGACTGCAATTACAATAAATTGCATAATACAGACGCTGACGGATAACTAGAGTAGAAATTTTTTAAATTATTACGAATAGGATGTATGATTGGAGCGCCATGGTCTCGCACAAAAAAGGGTGTATGCCGCGTTTTTCCAATTCCTACTACTAACACTACCTAATATTGGCGCCCGAAATTGAGCAGATGCTCAAGTTCAACACTATCGCGTTGTAGTTTCAATAGCCAACTATTTGATTTGTTTCAAATTTAAGAATTTTACTAGAATATGTATTATGTACATATTATATATTACTCTACCACGACCACTCCCAAAGTAGGACGAATTAAAGTCACTGCATTCAATGCACTAATTTCAAGTTCAATGCAGAAAAACATCCGTATCAGAAGAGAACATGCGCTTTGGTAAGTATGAGTTCAACAGCGTTGTACTTTTTTTTTTAAAGCATCAAACTTACGAATACAGTGTACACGGTCACTTTCATTGCAAGTAACATACTGAAGCAACATCAAAGTCACTGCCAATATTCAAGGCTGAATCAAGTGAAAGTTGAAGTGCCCGCATTTTAATTAGCGTATCAGTGGGTCAAAACCAGGGGTGATTTTATTTAAACATAATGGAGAGTAGTAACATACATACATGCTTTGCCTTAACCCCTAGTGGGGCATAGTGCGTCAACCACTCCTACTCAATTGCCCTCACCCCTGGTGGGGCATAGCGCGTCAACTAATACATGTGGCTTACCTGACATTCGTTGGCATACACTAATTTCGGGCGATCCACGTTGCCAGCATTCACCTCATCGTACTGCTCTGGGCAACGGGGCGCAACTCTCCAAACGACTTACCCAGGGTCTTACACTCTTTTGCCATTGATCGACGCCATGTGATTTTAGGACCCCCCTCTTGGTCGGCCTTGGTTGGAAATGGGGTTCCATTCCATGGCATGTAAAGCAATGCAGTCATCATTCCTCCGCAATGTACTGCTTCCAGACAAAAGCACAGACAGTATCAGGGAGCGAAACAGGCCCAGCTTGGTCTTGATGTTCGGCTAGATTTTGGACAGCATTCCATAATCGCATTTAGCCTGGTCGACACGATGAGCGATGTCCTGCCCCGTACCACCATTTTCGGCAACAATGCTACCCAGGTAGACGAAGTTGTACACCCTTTCCACAGGCTGCCCATTAATATTGATGGCAATAGGTGTAGGATTTTGTAATGAACCATATTCTAGTCTGATTGTGCTGCTTCCACCGGCAGGTCTAAGGCAACACCTGATGAATAGTGACCTGTCGGTGACCAGAGGTCCCATTACACCCCAACCTCGATGCGATCACGAGGGCTACTGAGCCGTCCGCCAACCCTTCCATGCTTATCGCCTCATTTTTTTTATTCCCCATTTTGTACCTCCCCTGTATGTGTGGTGTTCTCGAGGCCTATGCATTTTTGTTAACACGTAAAGGACAGGGGGCGACGAGCGCCGAAAACCCTGCCCACGTCTCCCGAACTGAGCTACAGCAAACATAGGCTTAGCTTAGCTTAGTCGTCTATTACAATTTCTTTTTCGCAATGGCGGGTTAAGAACCTTGATCTTTTTGGTATTAATCTTTAGCCCAACCTTGCCTCAAGATTCAACGCCATTGCGGACAAATCCATGATTGTGTGGAAGAGTAGGCATATGTCGTCAGCGTAGTCAAGATGTTGTAGATAAGATGTTAAAATCCATTGAATTCTTCTGTACAGTCCGGATAGGGCTGCATGCAACACACATCGCCGATCACTATGAGAAATAGGATCGGTGAGAGGATGCACCCCTGCCGAACTCCACTGCGAATCTCAAAGTCCCCGACACCTTACCTTTACGCAGAACGCGACGTTTCGCGCCGTTGTTGTTGTGGTAGCGATGCTTCGAATACTACAGTTCTTCTTGCATTGAGGGGGCTTGGCAGCTCTTGGCC
Organism: Chloromyia formosa; assembly: GCA_964017055.1. Taxonomy (NCBI): domain Eukaryota; kingdom Metazoa; phylum Arthropoda; class Insecta; order Diptera; family Stratiomyidae; genus Chloromyia; species Chloromyia formosa. The sequence goes on from OZ024815.1 coordinate 115,396,003, forward strand.
GTTGAAAAACGGGTCGTTCCGGTACGAAGAACCGGCTGCTACAGGAACGTTTCGCGCCGTCATAGGGGTTGCCTTAATAATAACCACAAGCTTCTCCGGGATATGCCCTGCGCTAGGCCGCTCATATCTTATAGAATCCCGGTTCACACTATCGAAAGCCTTCTCGAAATCGATGAAAAACAAGTGGAGCGGAAAATCGTGCACAGCGCATTGCTCGATGATGATTCGCAAGGTGTTAATGTGATGGACACAGGAGATTCCGGATCGAAAGCCAGCCTCCTCTTCATTAATTGTGCTTTCTAAGTGGGCCTTTAATCTTTCCAAGACCATTTAAGCTATTATCTTGGCAACGGCAGGAATCACACTATCACGGAATCACGCATATCCAATTATTACAGGCTGTAAGGGTACCTTTCTTCGGAAGTTTGATAATCAATCCGACCGAGTTCGGCGGTTTTCCTCCTTTTAGTGCAATAAATGTAGCGACTAATTCCTCTTTAATCGAGGCTGTGGACCGTATACGCACATTTTGATGGTTAGCTAAATTATCTATATGAGGAGGAACGATTCAGTAGTTTTCCATCACTATCCTTCATCGGATATTGGCAGGAGTTATGACCTATAAACTCCTTGATGACACCGTATACGGCGTTTAAGTTGTTACTTCTTGTGGCTTCTTCTGCTGAGGCTAGAAGAGAATTGGCATAATCTCTTTTAAAGCGTCGCACACTACGCTGAATTTCTCGAGCTTTCTGACGGTAAATGAGTTCGATGCTACTTCGATTGTCGTTTGATCCTGCAGCCAAACGAACCTTCAGCTCTTTTCTTTCAACAATCCGCTGCCATGAAGCGTAGGACACCCAGGGTTTTTCCGGCAATCCGGGTTTGTGCGAAGGATGGTATCTGCCCTGTCAATGTACGCATTTTTTATGGCATCCCAGTTTTAATTTATGCCAATATCTGGGTGAATACTTAGCTGATTTTTGCGTAAGATGGTGGTTATATTGTTGTAAAACAGCTGGATTTTTGAGTCGAGCGGTGTTGAATTTATGGCGCCTGGATCTTTCGTCACTAGGACGGTGCACGGCTGCCATACGCAATCGAAAATTAGCGATCATAAGATAATGGTCTCCTTCCATCCCAATATCGGCGCCCTTCTTATTTCGCACGTCCAGGAGGCAATTCTTGAATCTTTTACTAATGGCAAAGCGGTCGATCTGATTTTGTGATCTGCGCCGATCAACAGAGGACCCACTGATTTTGTGGTGGTCCTTAGGCTCAAACATAATACCACCGATGAAAATACTGTGAAAGTTGCAGAACTCTACATATCTCTCACCGTTGTTGTTAGATAGATAGATAGATATAAAAATACGAGCTACTTTCCCAGCAGGAAGGCACTGCGACCATAAAGATCTATTGTGCCGTAGCTCATTAATCCAAAAGAACGTCCACCCTTCTAATAAAGGGCAGTAAGTCTTTAGCAGGAATCAACCTGAATTCTGCAGTGCTGATAGTAGCCTGCCCGAGGAGTGACATCCTAAAACGCGCGATGGCGGGACATTCGCACAAGAGGTGCTTGGTCGTTTCCACGTCTTCCAGACAAAGACGGCATTCAGTCTCGCTTGACAGACCCATCTTGTTCAGGTGATATCTGACCAAGTGATGGCCAGATAAGTACCCCACTAGGAGTCTTAGGTGGGTTCTACTCATTTGAGTAGTACCCTTGTGACTGAAGGGCATTATCAGCTCCTTTGATTGACGAAGCCCTGGAAGGTTATCCCAGTACTGTTGACGCAATCGTGCAAACCAATCTGTGATCCGCAGTTTGGCCGAGGCCAGTCCAAAGCCACAGTAAGGCTCAGGTCCATGAAAACGACTGGATGATCCTTGTCTAGCAAGTTCATCCGCAGCCTCGTTCCCCTCAATGCCCTGGTGGCCTGGCACCCAACACAAGAAGACTCGGTTTTCGGTTGCCAACAGTTGAAGGAGATTGTAACACTCCTTCACCAGTTTTGAAGAGACCTTAAATGAGGAGAGCGCTTTTATAGCTGCTTGGCTGTCTGAGTAGATAGCAATGTGAGCGCCGCGAAGTCCAGTTTCCAAGATTACCCTGGCGCAGACCTCAATGGCGTGGATCTCAGCTTGAAAAACGCTGGGCGAGACTCCCATTGCGATCGAAATCCTGGTGTTGGGTCCAAAGACACCTGCACCAACACCCTGTTCTGTTTTAGACCCATCGGTGAACCACTTGATACATCTAGGGTCTGGACAGGGTGTGCCATTTACCCATTCAGAGCGGTTAGGGATGAGGGCTGAATATTTTCTGCCGAAGCAAACCTCCGTGATCATGTAATCTGATCTCGAGCAGATCTGCACGTCAGGAATTTGATTCAGAATGCTCATGTGACCGTTTTCTTCACTACGCACGTCGGAAGTTAAACGAAGTCTGAGAGCATTTAGAGCTGCTGATTCTTGAATGAATATATGCAACGGAGTAAGTCCAATAATCGCCTCCAGGGCTGGCGTAGGACAAGTGCGCATAGCTCCAGTGATGCCAAGGCAGGCAAGGCGTTGAAGCTTATTGCACTTCAGTAAGACAGAAGATTGCTGAGTTTTCGACCACCACACAAGCGCTGCGTAGGTCACCATAGGCCGCACCAGCATGGTGTATAACCACTCAATTATCTTTGGGGTGAGCCCCCATGTCCGTCCAAAGAAACTTCTGCAAGCCCACATTGTGCGTGTGGCTTTGCCAAGTACATTATCTATGTGAGTATTCCAGGTGAGTTTCGAGTCTAGAGTTACCCCGAGACATTTAACTTCAGTGGAATAATCTAAGGTCGTGCCGCCTAACGAAATTGGATCCAATGTTATGTTTCGTTTTCGTGTGAACGGCACAACGACAGTTTTCTGTGGGTTTACATGTAAGCCCACAGCCACACACCAGTGTAGAACTATGTCAAGGGCCGACCTCATCACCTCAGTGATGGTAGATTCGAATTTGCCCCTGACTATGATAGTTAAATCATCCGCGTATCCGATAGTAAGATAACCGCGCTCATTAAGCATGGAAATCAGCTCGTCCACAACAAGGGACCACAAAAGGGGTGACAGAACGCCACCTTGTGGACAACCCTTTACGGCATTCACGCAAATGGATGTACTGCCTAGAGTTGAGTGAATATCCCGTCCCCGGAGCATGGCATCTATCCATGCAATGGTAGCGGGCGGGATGTCCCTGAGTTCCAGTGCTCTGGAAATGCACTCGTAGCCGGTATTATCGAAAGCCCCCTCAATGTCAAGAAACGCGCACAACGCGATTTCCTTTTCACTGAGGGACTTTTCGATTGTACTGACAAGGCTATGCAAGGCGGTTACTGTTGACTTACCCTTCGTGTACGCGAATTGCATACGATGTAGGGGGCTCGACAGTTCCATCTTGTGCCTGATATGCAAATCAAGCAACTTTTCCATGGTTTTAAGGAAGAAGGAAGTAAGGCTAATCGCTCTATAGGATTTGGGCATATGTTCCGGCTTATTGCCCGCTTTGGGTATGAAGACCACATTAACTTTCCTCCAAGGTTGTGGTATGTACCCTAGGGTGTAACTTGCCCTAAAAAGTTCGATTAGCGGAGTTATTATGATCTCCAAGCTGTTTTGTAACAGAGCGGGGAAAATGCCGTCTACTCCGGGAGCTTTAAATGGCTCAAAGGATTCTATCGCCCATTTTACTTTGTCCATGTCAAAGATGACCCCCGATAAACTGCGAGCCCGGCTTACGGGAACCCGTTGTGGCCTTGCAGTTGGGCAGGGGTCACCATCAGACAGTACGGACCCTGGGAAATGGGTCTGAAGAAGCAACTTTAATGTTTCTTCTGGACCTTCAGTATACGAACCGTCTGATCAAAGCCGACCCCGTTTGCTGAGTCTTTGGAAAGGGCTTTGTGAAGGCGCGCCGCTTCCGGTAGCGACTGAATGCTATCACAATGTCTTTTCCAGCATTCTCGTTTGGAATGCCTAATGAGTTTGTTGTACTCGGTGAGAGCAGTTCTGTACTCATCCCACCTATTGAAGCGTTTGGCTTTGTTGAACATCCTCCTAACTTTAGCTCGCTTGCGGGCCAATTCCTCGTTCCACCAGGGTACTTTACGCCCCGACTCCACCGAACGTGAAACGGTACTATCTCTGTAGGAGGAAGTTAAAATTTCATTGAGCTCCTCAGCTGCAATCTCAATTTCCCCTGTAGTGCTTATGGGGCTGACCAGTAGTTCCGCTTTGGAGCTAACTAGTTCACGGAATTTAATCCAGTTAGTTTTCCTTGGACAAAAAGTATCCGAGCGAATGTCAGATTGTCCTAGGATGTCAAATCTGATGTGTCTATGATCTGAAAGAGACACTTCGTCCGACACGTGCCAGTTCGCAATGAACCTGGAGAAGAAACCGCTAGCAGGGGTAATGTCGAGTACCTCTGCCCTTGCCGCAGTGACAAAGGTAGGTTTGCACCCCCTGTTCAGGACATTAATATGTTTACACATAAGATAGTCAAGAAGGCGCTTACCTCTGTCGTTGATGTCGCTGCTACCCCACACCGTGTGGTGTGCGTTTGCATCGCAACCGATCACATAATGCCGGTTTGTACGTCGACAGAAGTCAACGAGCTGCTGGACCTCGAGTGGTGGAATCTCAACATTGTCAGATGGGAAGTAGGCAGACGCAACTACCACTTTCTGACGACCGTTGAGCGTGGATACCTCCACCAATGCTGCAGCTAGATCTCTAGAAATAAAATTGGTTAGTGGCAAATAGTTGACGCATTTGTCGATCAGAAGCGCCGCACGCGGACAACCCGCTAACCTGTCATATATCAACTTACCAGTTGTTGTGTTTAGACCGCAAATTCGGCCACGGGCCACCCATGGCTCTTGAATAAGCGCAATGGTGGCCTGTTTATCGGCGAATAACCTGCACACAGTGGCCGATGCTCCTATTGCGTGGTGCAGGTTCGCTTGAAGCACCTTAATGGCGCTCATGGTCCTGCGAGGATAGCGAGCGTTGGACTAGGCACTTTTGCTTGCCCTGTCGGGAACTGTTGCCTCCGTCCCCCCTTCGTTGACGCTCCTTTCGGTGAGAGCCGCTGAGGTTCCTTGGGCTAAAGAAGTCCAAGGACGACTCAGAGGGACTGTATCGCTTAACGGCCAGTCCATCGACAGTCTCAACAACGGGCCTGGAGGCTCCGTCGAGCAGTGAGCTAGTAGGCAGCTCAGAGGACTGTGTTTGATGCATTTGGAGTTGCATCACACTCTGGTTTGTTTTGTTTTTCTTTTTTATTATTCATAGAATCCCATGAATATCCGGGAAAAACAGTCACCGACGACATCACCCGGTCTGCCGTCAGAAGTCTGGTTTAAAACTGGAGGTCGACAGGTATCCAGAGTTCGCATACTAGCGGCCAAGCAACCTCTTGACCATGCATCCCTCGGCGTATGCTGTTCCACCTTGGATTTAGGGTATGTTTATAAGGGAGATACCGCTCCCCGCCCGACCAAGTTTAGTCAGCGCTGATGGCAAAGATAAGATTTTGCCAACAGCCTGCTTCCACCCGTCACCACGCGGAGGTAAAGGTCGCACTTCCTAGGGCATCACAGTTACGGCAAATGTACCATGGTGGTCTAAATGTTAGTCCCCCTGTCACACCTTCGGCTGACGGGCCACCGTTGTTGTTACGATCCCCAAGACCGTGACTCTCCATCACATGTTTTATCCCATAGACATAAGCGCCAACGTTTGCATTCAAATCCCCATAACCATTATTATGTTACCTTTAGGTGTTCTGCTCTGGACGGCGCGGCGTTTAGTTGTTCGTAGAAGGAGTCTTTCGTCACGACATTGTTGGGTTCAGTTGGAGCATAAAAACTGGCGGTCATGATTCTCTCGGAGACTGGATCCCAGGAGAGACAGTTTTGTGCAGCTCTGATTAAGAGGAACCCCACACCTGACTCTTGACCACTACCGGTAGCTCTACCGGAGTACAATATTACAGTGCCACCCGTTGGAGAGATAAATTCTCCGCTGTTCCAGCATCATATCTCATTAACTCCTATAAGCTGTTTAATTTATACCGCAGAAATTCACTCTCTAAATGAAGAAATCATGCGTTCTGGGGAACTTCTGCAGTCCAGAAGCCAATCTTTGTCATTGTACGATAGCCAGTCGTAACTGATGTCGCGCTCGGTGGCCGTGATCGTTCTTCGGTCACCGCTCTACGATACTAATCTAGAGCTCGGAAATCAAATCTCGGCGCGATCAAAAACTGCCTGTTAGTAGTACAACTGTCACAGTGCTCCGAGCTTGTCAGTGTAAAGACGGCGCGTATAGGAGGTGCATGCTAGCAACTGCACTTGCGAAAAGTAAATATGCTATCGAAACGTCAACAAGGCATAGAAATACTAGAGATGTTGACGCGCCCATGCCCCTGGAGGGGACAAGGCAATTAGAGAGAGCAGTCGTAACTGATGAGTCATCCTTTTCCGAGCCATAGTTGACATTTCGTTAGCTTATAGAAGATTTCGGATAGTGCAAGTTGCTGGCATACTCTCCTTTGTGGGTTTCTACGACAGCCCGGCAAGGCAAAGGGAAAGGCTGTGGTATTATTCTTACGCCCCACACCACAGGGGGAATGTTTACCTAAACTAAATCATCGTACCACCATTACTGGCGGCTTGACTTGGTTAGCAATTATTGTCAACGACCACTGCCGTTCCAGGGGGCGCCGACGAAAAGGACTATGGAAGAAAATTTTACCTCTCCCCCGATACATTCTTCTCGCATCGAGGGGATATGGCAGCTCTTGGAAGTTGAAGAACGGATAGTTCCGGTGCGTAGAATCGGCTGCCGTAGGAACGATGTCCCTTACGTCTGGGGGTGATGAGGTGAATCGAGCACACTACTAATATCCCCCATATACGATGCAATCCGTCGTCAGATCGATCTGACGATATTGTGATCGTCAGATCGATCGCACAGTGTATGTGACTATCGTTGACGATTTTTTTGACAGTTCCATATAATTTCGATCGTCAGATATTATGTGGCAATCCATCGTCAGATCTATCTGCCGATGAATCGCACCGTCTATGGCGGGTCTAATGATGGCATTTCTTTTTTTTCTTTTTATCTTAAACCTAAGGTCAGGAAAACAGCAACTTTTTGGGCATGAATTGAAACTGAAACCAAACCTAGCAACAACCAATTATCTCGGTGTCCTTTACGTCGAGATTATTGGTATTACCACCACATTCAAAAATTGCCAATGTTTGCTAGGACTATAGTTTATGGGACGGAACAAAAAATGGAGCCAAAGAGGATTGATAATTCTACAAGAGTTAACACTCCATATAACTTTCCCCTCTGCCAGGAGGTTTGTATGTATTGACAAATTACATATATAGACCTCACAAGAAAACTGACTCCGCCTCCGGCGGTAGATTTGTATTTATTGATTCTCTTGTGTATCTATACTGTGTAGTTTATACTATGTCTATACAATTTATCAATACATACAAATCTCCTGGCAGAGGCGAAACTTCTATGGAGTGATAACTCTTGTGGAATCTATACTATTTGATGGAGCGGAGCGTTTTTTAAAAAAAATGGAGCGGAGCGTTTTAAAAAAATAGAGCGGAGCGTTTTTCAAAGAACAAGTCGCTCCGCTCCACATTAAAAAAAAAATTGCTCCAATTCACTCTCCGGCTTTTAAGGCCACTCCGACCCGAATCCCTGATTGAAATGCAAAATTAAGAACTATATTTTTCTCGCGCGTTTGCATAACTACATCCCACAACGATTTAAACCTTTTCCTTTTGGTACAGTCAGAGGGAGGGAACTTCATACGATTTAAGCAAAAGCGCAGCGCCAATTGATACGCAAATAATCAAATGAAAGTTGCCTTTAGAGGGACAGGGACGACAACATTTTAAAAAGCTCTTCCAATGGCAACTGCCTAGCACGTTTCATCGTATGAGTAACATAATACAATACTTGCTATTCCGCATTATCCCTTCGTGTACTGATGGAATCCAACACATAAGTATGCAACTACTAGGCAGGCACTCTTAATTCGTATGGAGTCCCACTTCTTGTTACACTGTGTGGGTTCAGAAGATACTGAGCAACTTCCGCTCAACTGATCATGATCAATTGATCACCGAGCAGGAAAAATTTCTGCTCACCGCTCGCACTTTTCTTCTTCTTCTTTCTCCTTGACTTTCGTATGAAGTGTGTGTGACAACGAGAGTCGCGTTCAGCAGGCACAGACTGCATAATCGACAAGTTCCGGAGCTGCTCGCGAGCAGTTCTTGCCCTTCGGTAACTTCTGAACGCAGACAATAATCTCTATTCTTTGGTACAGTTATGTGGATGATATTCTAGTGGACTTCCTTTGCATATGGACATACAATGGCTCACCGCACATTCCAAATTTCTTCGCAAAACTCCAAATTTTCATGCTGAGGCTCAATGCTTTTTGATTTGCTTACGTATGAGTACAAAAGTTGCTACTATCATCTAAATTCTCGCACGTCTTCGCGACAATCAACTATGTCATTGTCATTCGAGTTCCAAACAATTTGGAATTTGTTATTTTTAGTGGAAAGCCAGATTATTTCATCAACTAAAACTAAACCAATACAGTAAATGTTTATCTATTAAATTGTGCTGTATGCATATGAAAAATGCAACAATGAAAAAGCTTTATCAGTTTCAACACGTTCGGTTTGTATTTGTTGCCCCAAACAAACGAGCTTTTGTTCAGATCTAGCCGGTTTTATTCAGATTTTCAACGAAAACATGTTTATCGACTCTTTCATGAATCTACTACGTAGAAATGAAGTGGAGTTGAATGTCCATAGTATTTTTCATGAATATAGAAGCGATAGATTTAAAAATATAAAACGATATGGTAAGAAGGTGGAGAGTGGTGTCAATACAAATAAATGTAAAATTACTTGTTTAAGGCCCGTTTTCTCAATGTCTGGTTAAACTGCCAGTTAGCTATTCGGGCTATCCAGCTAAATTTAACCTTAGCGCATACAACGCTCACAATATGATAATGCAGTCCACAGCGCAGCTAATGCAGCAGAAAGTCAGTTGATTTTCTTGGCGGAATTCTGCCACCTGTTCAATTCTATTCTACATGCCACCTCTCAGCATTATTTTGCGGCTGAGTTGGTTTCAGATCCGTTTCCTTCGAATGAATATCCAAAACTCTGTTCCTTGTGACCAGTTTAATTGCCTCATTTGAATGTGCAAACGTAAACAGTTCTAGCTGTCAAAATCTCAGCAGCTGTTTGGAATTATTGTCCGATAAATTCTTAACCGGAAGACAAGTGCCGTTTAGCGTTTATCTGCAGGGCAAGATTTAACTGGACATTGGCCTCGTTTATACCGTGGAACTAAAAGGCGATTTAACTAATTCGTTTTAGTGCTAGTACTTGTTCGTGGTGTGTTTATACCGACCATGCGAAGAGGTACTAAACATGAAAGATGTCAGCTGTTGGTTTGTGACTTCGGTGACATTGGAAAAGAAAATGTCAAGAGACAGTAGCCTCCTAATAAAAACGCGTTTTTACCGCTACAATCAAAGGATGAAAGGATGAATGCAGAGTTTCAGGAAAGGATGAGATATTTATATAACGAATAAAATATAATGTTCAACAACAACACCATTAGCGAAGACAGCAACACCACCTAGACCCAATTTTTCAGTTCAGTTCTGCATAGCAAGTGGAGCTAAAATTGGTACCAAAACTAGCTACATAGTGCGACATGTTTATGTCGTCGTGAGTGAGCTCGAATTCGTTAATCCTCGAAGATAGTTCCGCGGCATAAACAAGGCCATTGAGAAAATGGCCCTAAGTTGGTTACGATTGCTCTTGTTGGTACTTTAATAGCCCATTTACATTCTCGCGAAGTAGCACGACGAAAGGCGTGGCACGCGAATTTAAACATGCTGCTCGCCCTGTGCTCGTTGTTCCTTGCCTCGCCCGACTTCGCTTCATAAGCGAGCTAGCGCGATGCACGAGCACAAGACAGCCCATTTCTCTCGTTTCCTCGCAATGTTGCGGTAACATTCATACATGGGAAATAATGCATGTACATATTGTACTATCATATTCGGCGCTTTTGTGAATAATTTTTCGTCGCGCGTGGAGTTTGGCGTTTGAAACATCAATAAAGTGCACTTCTGTTTTGTTTTAAAGTGTATTTAGTTGATCTTTTCCCGAACAGGGGAGCCGTTCGGCTTTTTCAAAAACATGGCCTATCTTGCTGGCAAAAAACTGGTAGGTTTTTTTTGGGTCGCTGATTGCGAAGTCGAAATGTCAACAAACAAAATCTGGGATTCGGAATGGTAACACTTTTTTTTGGAAACATGGCCAATTTTGCTGAAAAAAAAACTATCAGGGGGTTGTTTGGGTCGCTGATTGCGAATCTGAAGTCAAAATTGCAAAAAGTCAAAAACTAAAGAAGTTTCTGAACGGCAACCTTTTTTTCAACACGGCCAATCTTGGCGAAAAGCTGCTAGGGTCGTTAACTTTGAATCTGAAGTAAAAATTATAAAAACAAAAATGGGGGATCCAAAATGGTAACACTTTTTTTAAGTAAACATGGCTAATCTTATTGGGAAAAAACTGTCAAGGGGTTGTTTGGGTCGCTGATTGCGAATCTGAAGTCAAAATTGCAAGAAGTCAAAAGCTATGAAAAAAAAACAAAAACATGGCCAATCTTACTGGAAAAACTGCCAGGGTTGGCAAAAAACAAAATGAGGAATCCAGAATGGTAACACTTTTTTTGTAAACACGGCCAATCTTGCTGGAACAACTGTCAAGGGGTTGCTTGGGTCACTAATTGCCAATAAGAAGTCAAAATTGCAAAAAAGGCCAATCTTGCTGGAAAAAGCTAGTGGGTTTTTTTCTGGGTCGTTGATGGTGAATCAGAAGTTCAAATGGCAAAATACGAAATGGGAGATGTAGGATGGAAACTCTTTTTTCTGTAAATACGGTCAATTCAGCTGTAGAAACTGGTAGGGAGTTGTTTAGGTCACTGATTGCGAATGTGAAGTCAAAATAGTAAAAATTCAAAAACTAAAAGTGTTTGTGAACGGCAACACCTTTTTTCAAAAACACGGCTAATCTGTCTGGAAAAAGCTGGTAGGGATTTACACGAGTGGTTTTGCTTAACCTCTAAACGCGAAAACGATTTTCAAGGAATCTATGTACACATCATGGTTGGTAAAAATTCAATTCGCTAGTGCGCACATTACTCATATTTACCTTGTTCTATTTCTATGTACGGACAAAATCCTCCATCTCCTTTTTCTCCTCTTTTTTAAGGTTTTCTTTTTGTAGTAAACAAAAACGACGGGGCGACCGACCGGAAGCGCAGTGTGTTGAGGCATCAGTCTCATGTTTGACTACCGGCGTTTCGGGTTCGAATCCCGTCCACGACAGCGTTTGTGGCCATGAATATGCAGTAGGTGCATGCTGGCAACCGCATTCTCCGAAACCAATTTATGCCAACGAAACGTCAACTGGGCCACATGGAACAGTTGACGCGCTATGCCCCACAAGTGGTTAGGGCAATTGAGTAAACAGAAACATAGTTATATTATTGGTATGAAATGCACGATTTACGGTAGCTGCTATTTCGACCTCAATCATGGCCAGGAACACAGCACGCAGTCCCAACTGGGGAGTTTCGACAAAGTATTCGTACTCGAACGAGAATGTGAACGCGCACCTCGCGCAGGCTGCTTACCTCGGGCATTCTCCTGAATATGAATGTAAACCGGTCATAAGAACTCACACAGAGCTCCAAGCTTTTCAATAAAAGACGACCATACGGATAGGAGGTGTATACTAGCCTGCACCATCCGAAAATTACATGCTAACGAAAGTAGGCATTGCAAGAGATGTTGACGCACCCACGCCCCACTGGAGGGTTAAGTTCAAGTTGCTCTTAATGCTGTCAAATCTTACTTTTGTTCTGGTACAAAGAAACGTGTGTAAAGTTCAGATATTGGTCGTTCGCCCGTCTAAGGTTTACCTGAGTGTCAACACATAGCTGCTAAGAACCCGTCATAAGAGGTCGATTTTATTACCATCATTCTTAGATACATAAGTATATGTGAAGGTCACGCGTGTACAAGGATGTAATCGCCTGGGAAATTCTAAATTAGGGAGAACAGGACTGTTTGCTATTATTGCAGATAGTTGTATCAAGTTTGGGGGTACGTTGGGGTACGTATGGTCCACATATGGAAGTTTGTGGCCAAGAAATAACGGATCGTAGCTAAGGACATAGATGATTATCGTGCATATAGTCAGTCTCAGGACGATCGTGGTGATATTTGGTATGTATAAATAAAAAATAAATAACTGGCGCAACAGTTCAATTTTGGACCAAGGCCTCAAGGTGAGTTAGTATCATCTCATTTACTAGATCGTGACGGTGTGTTTGTGTAGAGGTGTGCGATCAACAACACGATCAACCGAGTTCATCATCATCGTGGCGCGACAGCCCGACATCGGATCTTGGCCGCCTGTTATTTACCCCAAATGGGTCCTCATTTAACAGCTGAGTGGGCTCATAGTCCGACACGTACGCCCCCCTTTTTTATCGAAGACTACCGTATTCAGTAGGATTCGAACCGGGGCCCAGTGGATAGAAGGCGTACGTGCTAACCGTTGCGCCAACCAAACTACAATACTTTGGTATACTCTGATCGTTTTACGTGTGGTGTGGTTTTGATAACTGCCGATATTTAACAGTTTGGTTAATTCGTCGGTGTTGTATTTCTGTGGTTTGAAGTAGTTGGTTTGGACAGTGTGAGTAGTTCACTAAGCCCTAGTAGTAGATGCATGTGAACAAGTGGATGTAAATAAATTGGCAGTTTAGCTTTCATAGTATACGATAGGCGATCCCGGGACAGTAGGGGAACCTACGGCCGTCTCCGTGCGAAGGCCAACCGGTACTTGTGTGCAGTGGCAAGCAATCCGAAGGCAGTTGATAACTGTCGTCTCCGATCGCAGTATCGGGTTCTCAGTAGGACAATAGTGTGTGTTAGTCAAGATAGGCGATTCGGGGGCAGTATGGGAACCTACGGCCGTCTCCGTGCGAAGGACGACCGATACTGGTGTGCAGTGGCAAGCAATCCGGGGGGCAGTTTGAAAACTGCCGTGTCCGTGCGCAGGCTTCGCCAAATCGTAGTATCGGGGCCTCAATAAATCCTCTAGTCACGGTACTGATATGCGGTGGTGGGCAATCCGGGGGCAGTTGCATAACTGTCGTCTCCGTGTGCAGGCCTTACCAAATCGCAGCACCGGACAGAGAGTTAAGTTGGATTGAGCTGCATCAACCGAGTAGGATGAGTTCAATCTGACGAACTTGAGTACAAAGAAATTAGAGGCTTATAATGGAGACCAATGAGTCTTCCACCTATTTAGTGGAGTTACGTAGAAAGCAACAAGCTTACCAGATATTTTACTGTCTTTCCAGAGACACTCAATAGCAGCTGTGCGGGGATGTGTCGGCAATTCATGTAAGTATGTATATCGCCTGACAAATTTATTTAAAAAAACAAAACGTCCGCCTTTTCACGTGTCTATTGAATAATAATAAATCCATCACTCACTTAATAAATTGATGCATTTTAATCTATTTACATAACCGGAAAATTCAACACACACGCCGTCTTGATTGCTGTTGGTGTTTATTCATTTTATCTACCGTCTCGAGAATGAAACGTAAAAAAACAAGTATGATTAATATATTCAGAGAAATCTACAATTTGCATGAAAAATAGAAAAATAAAAACAAAATACTATGTCGGGTTCAAAGTATGTTCCGTCCAATGTGGGTTGTGTTCTATTTACTAACGATGGGAGTGTTTCTAGGAAGTTCAATGACAAATAACATGGCCAATGTCAAATAATTTATTTAATTCGAATAGACGATCGACGAACAATCAGGTGAATTTATTGAGTGTCAAGTGGAAAATAGAAAAAAAAAAGTGAAAACAACGCAGTTAATGATGTCGTTCGTGTTGAAACCGCGCTAGAATACATCGGATCAAAACGGCTCTAAATGTCCCGAAATTTTTCGATGCCACAATTCTCCCAGAGATACATAGATTACAAAATTCTAAAATTTAATCGGTTCGTACGCATTAAACAAAATTTAAATATAAGAATATAGTATAGTAGCAGAAAATAGAAATTATATTAGAGAGATTTTGTACATCTTATTTGTTTACATTTAATATTTTTTTTTTTAACCATTTCGATTTATTTTTCACCTTTTTGTATGTTTAGATTACACGTACATACATTGAATTTTTCAAAGCCGTACCGATCATATTCATAGAAAAGACCCACTTAGTTAATCGTAGAAGCCGATCTATATGATCTAGCCAATGTAGAAATGGCGTTGCTAGATGAACTATATCCATAAATTTATTTTGAATTCGTAATATTGGCGTGCACAGCCGTTCCACCTAAGATTTGTAATACATACTTAAGAAGACGTAAGGGTACGTGTCCACTCTCGAGACCTTGTCGACTTGAGATTAATCACGGTCTCGACAGATCAACTGTGAGAGTGCGAGACATGAATTTCCGAGACAAGTAGTCTGTTCCGTGTCGACTTGAGATCTCGAGACGTAAGCGCAACCGGCGCATTAGTGCTTGAGTATTGCGAAAGTAGATATCATGGATAGCCGTATAAGTTAATTAAAAAACGGAAACAAAGAAAAAAGAGACAGTGTTAAAGCTTCGTATACATATGAGCAATTGTGCGCGCACGGATGCTGTGCGCGCACGAATGATCATATGTGTACGAGATACGAGTATTTCCCCGCACGAACGCTGTGCGAAGCTTTAATGCTTCGCGTACATATGAGCCATATGAGAATCTCGTCCAGACCAAATTGCACGCACAAAGTTGTGCGCGCACGGAGATCCACTAGCGATGGATCGTGTTCGTGCGGATAAAATTGTGCGCGCACGCATGCTCCTGCCGTACACATATGAGTGCGCGCACGATTGCTCATATGTATACGAGGTTTTAGATGAGGCAATTGGTGGAACGACGAGGGCAGATCGGAGCTTGCTCAACATTAATTAACGAATTGAGGCTGGAGGAATTTCATTTGCAGTTCCAAAGGAGCTCGTTCGCCTCGTACATATTGATCAATTTCAATTTTTCCACTTCATGTTAGCCGTCTGGCCTCGAGACTTGGAATAAGTATACGAAACGATTCCGAACTCAGACTAGACGCTCTCCGCGCTTTATACACTAGTGAGTCAAGTCTCGAGACCGCTCTCGAGATCAGTTTTGTCTTAAGTGGACACGCGCCCTAAAGTGCACACATGCACTGACTCTACCACCGTAGATACCTGAAAAAAATATCTTGAAGATGCCGGTACGACCAGTAGTGACATACGAGGTCTGATAAAAATATAACGGTCGATGCATCGTTGTGGCAGCCGGCAATTGCCAGCACTGCAATTGTCACAACCATCCGCGTAATTAACTGTTTACAGATTACTTATATCTCGATTAGTTTCCGGGTCATCTATTTGTGTGCGACCTTTTTAGGGTCTGTGGCGAGTTTTCTTTAATGGCTTACCCTTTCAGCAGAGATTTTAATTTTGAAAATGCATATCGCAGGGAGCACGATCGGGGGAGTAGGGAAGTCGAGGAAAAGCAGTCATCTGATAATAAGTAAATAAATAACTGGCACAACAGTCCAATTTTGGACCAAGGCCTCGAGATAAGTTGGCATCATCTCATTTTCTAGATCGTGACGAGGTTTTTATGTAGAGGTGTGTGATCAGCAACACGCTCAACCGAGTTATTTACCCCAAATGGGTACTCATTCAACAGCTGAGTAGGCTCATAGTCCACGACACGTAAATCCCCTTTTCTTTATCGAAGATTACCGCATTCAGTAGGAATCGAACCGGGGCCCAGTGCATAGAAGGCAAACATTCTATCCGTTGCACCATCCGGACTACTGATGATGTTATTTGGCACAAAACTCGCGAATTAACCAGGCTGAGCGGCTAGGCGCATTGCCATAGTGAAAGAAACATCATTTGTCTGGTCACAAATGTGATGTCATTTAGCGATTTTTTCCCGCAACCTTTTCAAAATGTCTCCGTACTGATAGTTGACGGTTTGACCTTAGGGTAAAAGTCCAAAATGTTCAAATCCGTTAAAATCGAAAAAAGAGACGATCGACCCCGTAGAGATCCTTTGTCAACTCACGGTGATGACTGGACTTTTGTCTCAAAATCGTATCCGTTACCCAACTCTCGTCCTGTGTGATGATCCGTTAATATTTTTCCAAATTTCACACAAAATTTCACCTTGCATCGTTACTCTCATAAATAGGACATTGCGAAAACTGCCACGATAACCAGAGCACATCGCACTTAAATAGCACTAACTCAAAAACTTAACGAGATATAAACAATCTGTAAACAGTCAATTACACGGAAGTTTGTGAAAATTGCAGTGTTGCCAATAGACCGTCGCCACAATGATCCATCGCATGTAATTACAAAAGGACCGTTATTTTTTATGCTATGTTAGTATGATGACATAAAACCCAACAACGGTGTGGTCGTGCAACAAATTGCAACATTGCAACGCCTTGCGTGCTTGAGTATAGTAGAGGCTATGTGGGCATGTCCAACATCGCTCTAGAGGCGGATCTGTATGCCTAAATGCTCTGACAACAACATGGTGTATAATGGGGTCTACCAAAGGTTCAAAAGACGGGCAGGGATCTGTGTCGAAATTACCATTGGTGCCTGGCTGAACTTCTTTCAAACAGAGATACATGCTATTGAGGCATGGTAGATTCTAGCACATAAGCTTCGTGGAACCCGCTTCGCTAGTGAATTGTGTTTTCAGATGCTTGTGCCTTGCGAATACTAACTAGGTTACTCTATTGGGTGCAGGTTCATCGGGGCAATGACTGATAGTAAAGAGGCTACGAACCAACCTTTTTTTAAGAATTAAGTGGAGTGGGTCACCGCTAATCCAAGTCAATGACTTAGCAGCTCCTGATGGGTTCAATCCATCGTGCGGACAAAACCAGGGGCAGTGGAAGAATTGGCTTAAATGCTGATGTTGTTGTTGTTCTTGTAGCGGCGCTTCGAGGTCTAATATATGTATGTGCGTGTCAAAAATTCTGACTATTCATGTGGTATCCTCTAGATCCAGGTGGAGAAAAGCAGGTCAGGTGGCGTCGAGAGTCCTGACATATACCGCCAACGCTACCACTCGTTCCTATCCCCATCCGCGTCATTTTCAACCTCCAGCGTTTTACTAGTACACAGTTGAGAATACGCCAGTGTACATGTAACGCTGCGTCTGTCCACATACACTCGAAGTCGAACACTAACATGGTCACATTGGACAATTTTCTTGTGCCAAGTTTCTTAAACCATTCGCGATGCATCTCCATGTGCACTGAAACACCGATAGGTATCAAAGAGAGGCTCATACGCACCGACTCTAAGACCGGCCGCACATTGCGTCGTAGCAGAGTAGCTCGCGCAGCTTGCACATGGCGTTGTTGTTGTAACAATTATTGTCAAAATCACATTTTACAACACCAATGTCATGTGCGCGGCCGGCCTAAAGGAGATTAATGCAGCGAAAAGGTCATCAAAAACTAGTACATATGATTTTTGGCTGCGACTGTAATGCGCATCACGATGCTAGGTATCGTGATGCGCCAGATTGGAACTCTTATAAAAGACATCTGATCTGTTTCAAGAAAGAGTTAAGAGAAGTTAAACGCAACTCATGAAGAAGCTTTTGCCAACGTATTGAAGTGTCCTGTGAAACTTATAGATTTCGGAAAATCCTAGCGTTCAATCCATCTAAGTATCACCACTCACTGTCGATCTCGAACTCGAACCTGGTACAAGTCGATCGGTTTTCTTCACATGTATGTAATTTGAATATATAACTAACAAAGGAGTGGGTACATATATGCCTATCAAACCATACAAATTGACAGCTTGAAAATGGGACGATCTTCTTCTTGAAAAAGACGAGAGCTGGGAGAGTAAAGTTAACGGTTTTAAGATTGTCATTTTCACGTTGTGCATATGGCTGTCAAACGCTTTGTGCAAAAAGTGGTAAAAAGTAAATACGGTTGAATTCGCGAAAGTTTGGAGCCGGTTTTTGTGTGCAAAGAGCCGCGATTATGTAGAGAAGACACTAGTGAAATTTCCGGTAGAACAAATTGGTGAGGTAGTGAGTTGTGGTAAATTGAAATGCCTCGTCGGTGACTGCAAAAATAACCAGCGTATCCCTAAGACGGGGGTGTCTGTTTATAGGTAAAACATTAAATATTTAGATGTGATGTGCGCGTTACTTGTTTTTGTGAGTTTTCTGTCAGAAAACCGATATTAAAATGTTTGTTTTCGTTTCTGACTCCCCGCTGTATATATAAAATACAATAGCTGTCAAATATCCGCGTCCTATTGGTGGTTGGCATTAATAGTCCCGTTCTTTCTCTCTCCCATTAAAAATTAAACGCGCTCTTCTCTCGTCCCATAAATTGAGCCTATGGGCCACTCCAGAAGTTCCTCTAACTGTATGTATGTGAAGTGTGTGTGTGTGTCAGAGGAAATTTGTACCAAGTTCGTGTTCGAGAATGGGCGCGGTCCTGGAAGCCTTCTGATATGGATCTGACTTTTCTGTTTTCTCCTCTATGTGCTTCCCCCTCCAGTAAATTTAGTACAGACAACTGTCAATTTTTGGATCTGAGAAATATTCCCACAGACGGCATACACGGCCGTCTTGTGAAAAAATATCTGTCAAGTTTTTAGTTTCAAAATGGAAAATTTAATTATTGCGGAATTATTGGATGATTTCGGTGATATCCAAATTGTAAATAGTGTGGCAAAGCATACTAAATATAGTGCGCGTTGTCATGGATAACAACATGACAACCGATTGGAGTTTGTTGGACGGGATTGAGCGCGAAAACCGACCCAGAAATGCAAATTATTTCGAACAAACAGTTTCCCGATACGACGACTTCCTATTCAAGGAGCAGGTTTGTAGGCTAAAGGCGCAGCAAACTACCCATAAACACTTCGCAACACGTCCTGCACGCTGGCCAACGGATGACTGGCTATGTTGCTTTGGTGACAGAGGCGCCGGTGACATCTCAGAACTGTCAAAATTGCTGATTTTAGAAATTGACCGGAAAAATATTCAGATCCAGAGGGGAAATTGCAAGATCCAAAAGTGTCAGTTGTCTGTACTAAATTTACCGGAGGGGAAAGCAAATGGAGGAGAATTTGAGAAATGTCAAACCCTGATCCGCTCGCAGGAACGCAGCCATTGACAGTGGGTGGTGACACTAAGCTTCTTACAAAAACAGGACGGGTTATGGACGTCTTCTATAAAGAAACCATTGAGTGTCTGCTTGATGGGCATTTTCCTGGAAGTTCGGCTGTTGCTTCACTTGGGAACTCCTCCACTTGTCGCACAGCGGCAGCGGAAGTGTGGGTTGTTTTTATTTTTAGTGAATGATGAAGAGAGCGTTCTCCACCTAGTCATTGTCCGACCTTGCTGATAGGAGGACATTTTTGGTTCCTATTTTAAGGATGTGAGCTCAATAGAGCTCAACCACTACATCGACAGTACAGGCCGGTTTGAGAACTAGACTTAACGAAGTGATCTTGGTGGTATCACAACGGACCCAACCCGGCTAACCAAGCCATGATGAAAACATCAATGCGCTCAGGCCTGGATGAAAGGCACAATGACCATTGTTCCAGTTGCGGGAATAAAGTCACTTATGTATTTTTCAAGTATATGATGAAAACATACATGACTACCTACGAGTCCATACATGAGTAGCACTGACGAATTTATTCAAGCCGGCCTAATGAATTCGTCAGTGATACTCGTGTATGGTCTCGTAGGTGGTCGTGTATGGTTCCATCAAGGGCTATCAAGTTTAGAAAAAAATATTTGCTCGTGGCAGAGCTTGATCCCAGACCGCACGAATAATGAGACCGAATTTCTACTCATTGAGCAACCATAGCCCATTTCTCCTGAAGGTAGTTAAGCGAATACCAAAGCCCTCGATGGAAACTTTTGTAAAGTACTGCATCATCGAGGTGAAAACAAAATAAGTCGTGAGAGTGAGAAATTTATGAAGGTACAATCGATCGAAATGGGAATGTGAATTTCTACACGCATACATATCTTTGTATGTTTTCCTTCCTCCGCTGCTTCTCCGCGAAAAAAAAGGTCGACTGGTGAACGATGGTTTGCAGGGAATAGTCGTCTACGTGTGCTGTGAGGTATCATGACAGCTGTACATTGCACTTTTAGTGATAACCCAACATCACAATCAACAGAATTTGCAAATAATAACTGCAGCACGTTGCAAGACTATTGAGTTCATTGTTAAAATGTGAAAAAATGCAATGTCTTACTAAACGTCAGCAATTAAATATGTATTATTTACGATCTTGATGAAATAAATCGATTGTTGTTATTATCGGAAAACGGAAATCAAGTTGTTGTCGTCTATTATTTAATGCTTGCATTTTGCTCCGATACTGGCCAGCTCCGATACTGGCCAAGTCGGGGTTAACGTGCAAGCAGCAGCCCCATTACCTAGCCTTGTCTATACTGAGACTGGACTGATAACTAAACTAGTGAGGCTTAGTTGACATTTCGTTAGCATATAACTGATTTCGGACGACGTACGTTGCTAGCATACCCATAAGATAAGAGAGAAAGGTGGTGGGCCCGAAGGGCATACCCATACTATCCATTCATCCGCATTCTGTTGCAAGCGTGGAAAGGCTGTGACCTTTTATGTATTACGTCCCACACTACAGGGCGAAGTCAACACAAACAGCCATGGCCAGGGCGGAACTCGAACCCACGGAACTGATTTGATGAGACATCAGTCTGATGTCTCAGCGCACTGAACTACTGGCCTCGCTGTCCATGGGGAAGCCGCGTGACTGTTTCCCGAAAATTCGCCAGCAGAAAACCATAAACAATAAGAAATTTTAATTACACAAGTTACTCGTACTTTAACACTGCAAGTGGAATAAAGCTTGAGTAAATTTAGTATGAAATCGCACAAAAGAAGGAGAACCAGGCCGAAGCGTATATACCCTAGACTTGTACAGACCTAGTGGTGATACCAAAAGTACCAATTGGTAACGACCATATGCATTAAAAGTGGGTTTCCTATATGGCCAGTTTATAGGGGAGGTTGGCAATCATTCAGGAGGATCTTGACCATTATTAAAATCAATTAACTAACCCATTCTACAAATATTTGTCGAATTTTTCAAGTCGCTAGCTTCATTCTATCGAAAGTTATTTCTTATTTGAAGTTTCACTTGTAGGAGAGGTAGGGGTTCCTTGGGTCGGATCTTGCTCATTATTGCCACCAACAAATAAGATCACGCTACAAATATTTAAGCAAAATTTCAAGTCTCTAGCTTCATTTCATCGAAAGTTATCGCTTATTTGAAGTTTCATTTGTAGTGGAAGTAGGGGTTTCGTTGGTCGGATTTTACGTATTTTCAACATTAGCCAACTGGATCCTATTACAAACATTTGACCGAAATTTTAAGTCGCTAGCATTATTTTGTCGTAAGTTATCGCTTATTTTAAGTTTCATGTCTAATCTAACCCATCTTGAATACCAACTGACCTGATCTCACTTCAAACATTTGACCAAAACTTCAAGTTGCTGGTTTGATTCTGTCAAAAGTTATCGCTTATTTGAAGTTGCATTTGTAGGGGAGGTAGGGGTTGCTTGGGTCGGATCTCACCCATTTTCAATACAAACCAAGTAGATCCTACTAATAACATTTTATCAAATTTTCAACCCGCTAGTGTCATTTTATCGAAAGTTATCGTAATTAAAAGAATATTTAATTTTTTTGAAATTTGTAGGGGAGGTAGGCGTTCCTTTGATCCGATTATGCCCAACTTACTAGAACTTAAGCATCTTCTTACCTCATGGTTACATGCCGAAAATCAGGTGTCTATGTCAATTAGTTCAAGAGTTATAGACAAAAAAACCCGAAAAGTAGGGTAGTACGGGGCTCTTTGTAAGAAAATTACCGTTTGTTTTCAACTGATCAATTTTATTTTTCCAGGGGAGTAGAAGATTATCCTCACGAGCAATCTAACAAAGCTAGAGCTGTTCATGTTTATTTAATCGGGAGTTATAGATACATTAACTATTTTACATATATAGGGGAGGTAGGCGTTGTCTTGGCCTGATCATGCCCATTTTCAATACCAACCAAGTAGATTATACTTCCAACATTTGACCAAAATTTCAAGTCTCTAGCTCCATTCTATCGAAAGTTATCGTGCGAACGGACAGACAGACAGACATGGCTTAATCGAATCAGGAGGTGAATCCTGATCATTTATATATATACATTGCTATACCTCCGGAGCCTCCTTTAAGGTGTTACATATTTCCGTCGTGACAAAAACAATATACCCTATACTAAAAGTCTAGGGTATAAAAATAAAGCCTAACAAAAGAAAGTATTGGCAAACAACGGAGAAAGCGCTCCGACAATCACAAGACCAGCCAAATTGTCGTCTTTTGTCATTTTACGCGAAGCCCGGAAATCGTTCCCAAGTAAATGTGGCGGGATTATCATTATTCACACTAGAATGATTTGCGTTCTCTCAGAAAAGATTTTTTATGATTATTCAGGCCATTTCACTGTGATCAAAGTCCAAGCTGCTTGCCATGCGGGCTACCGGAGAAAGCACAAGTGCAAATATTGTTCGATGAAACGAACAGAGAGTGTCCATTCGAAATAATTTATGGGGGATGACTATGTATATTATTAGAAAATTTGACGATTCTATTTGGAATTCAGAAGTGTGGAACAATTGAGGGAACTCCCGAGTGTGGCAATTTCAGTGATTTTGCAATTCCTTCGCTAATTTCGGGTCGATTTCGATGATTATTGATATGCAGCCATGGATTTGCGTTTAAAACAGTTTGTGAATAAATATTTGCTTACGTTTCGATTTGCCATTGCCTATTTGCCTACCTATCAGTAGGGTCGCAGCCTGTGAATGATTCGCCGATGCCACAACGAAAGCCTTCTCCTGGGATTGGGGCTGGAACAAGAGCGAACATGGGGATTGGATCCCAAAATAGCGTACTTTGTCTGTTGCTGCCAAAGCATGCCAACCATTCCTCAATGGCAAAGGTAAGACTGTGTCGAGGTAGAGGGCGGTGGGCACAAGCACCGCGACCAAGAGGGAGGTCTATTATGGTATAACCCACAAGTCTGTGCAGCTTTAAGGTTGACGTTTAGGAATCGCCGATGCATTCTCAACGACCGCGACAAAGGGTTTCACATTCGCGGAGGATGTACTAGGGGGTCTCATTGGGTGGGTTCGGGTCCCGCAACGTTTTAAACGCAAATGCAAACAGTTCGACTGATTTTTCTTGTGGACGCTCCGTTTCAGTTTGCGTTTGATCAACCGAACATCGGGGAAATTAACCAGAAATTTTTCCTGGTTGATTTCCGGTCAATGGAAGGTAAGGGGTATTAGCGTATTTGAGCAGTTGTTAGTTGACGTATTGCGTGTGACTGTCAGATGGTGTGGATTTTCGTTTTCGGTTTCTTGATTTTTACATGGCGTCTTGTGTGCTTATTTACACCGGAGCAACACAAATTTGTGGCGCTTTTGCAGTGTTTTTAATTTTTCCTGAAACCGTCGCGAATTTAATTGAAGTTTTGTTTGAAATTCAATAGCGAATCGGCTGTCAACTGTTTAATACATGACAACTGCAAAACAAGTCGTTCGGGTGAAGAGTTTATGGTTGGCTGGAGGGAAAATCCTTACCGCAATTACAACGTTGCGGAACGTGAACGCAGGCATTATAAGCCTCGCAGAAGCGACAGCTGGCGTCAGAGACAGTTCGCATTCTATGTCGAGGGAACTGCGGCTGCTTCAAAAAAAGCACAGGAAAGTGTCTCTACTCAACACCGTAATTTTCCATTCCAAAATACACTGCGCATAAAAAAAAAGTGGCGAGCCCAGTTTTCTTGGTGCTGAAGCCAACAAGAATGTCAAGGGTGCAGTTCTTAATACTAGTAAAGTGAAAAGAAGGAAACGTTTGGAAGGGTAAATTTCCGATATAACGGTAAATTTGAATCAATTTTACTAGAAATGGCCAAAATACGGAGATTTAAAGTGTTACTTTCGATCAAAGACGCCTACAACGGTTTAATCTGTCATTTTTTTAATGTTTGCTACTGTTTAGTTACCCAAGGACCTCCCGCAAGGCATCAGACTGCGTTTTCCCAAATTTAATCAATGTGGGGTTGTACACTTAATAGAGAAGTATCGTATGGTACTTTTGCCAGTTGACGATCACTGGATGACATTTTTAAATCCAGAATGCATGGAATATGTACCAGGAGACAGGATCATTCAATCGAAGACTTGGACGATTATAAGGGACGCTTTGATGGGGATTCGAAGACGACCGTTAGGACGGAGCCTAAGGTAGCATAATGACCGTGAAGGTCGGGCTGTGCCATCTGGCCAAAAAAAGGGCCCCCAACGAGCTAAGCAGCGGCCTATGCTTGCTGTAGTTCAGTTCGGGAGACGTGATCGGGGTTTTCGTCGCTCGTTGCCTCTGTTCTTTACGTATTAAGAAAAATTTATAGGACTGGAGAAGACAACACAAACATGAGAGGCAAAAATAGGGCGATAAGGATGGAATGGTTGGCGGTCGGTGCAGATGCTCTCACGCTCGCGTCGAGGTCCTGGTGTAATGCGACCCTTGGCCTCGGGTTTCGTGCCACCGACAGATCATTACTCATCAGGTGCTGCCTTCGATCTGCCGGTGGAAGCAGCACTACCAGGATATGGTCCATTACAGGTGGTTCATTAGTGTCACCATACACAGTCGAACTCCAACTCGTACACGAACCTGGTCTTGGTCTGAATAGGGACTATTTAAGTCGCCCGTACACTGGCGATCTACGGTAGGCGAATTGTACAAAATAAAAGAGTCTTCTGATTTACACTTACCCACACGGACAACAGACAGTCACCTGCACATCACAGGGCCGAACGTGCCCGTTTAGTTTCGTTTAATTTTTTTGTCGCTCACTGTGCGAGATTGGAAACACACATCACCGAAGACGGACCAGCCGCCGCCGGGTGGGCTGTTGTGTAGGCGAAGAAAATGTACAATGTTGAAAAGACAGACACACGTTTGTACTTCCCAAAAGTAACCGCAAGTCATGGGCTCGGAAGAGGACACAGGTGAGAAGGAAGTTCAATGAAGCCAAACGATTCAACACGTGGGATGAGTATAGGACAAATCTCACTGAGTACAATAAACTCATTAGGCACTCCAAGCGTGAGTGCTGGAAAAAAACATTGTGAACGCATTCAGGCCTTACCAGAAGCCGCACGCCTTCACAAAGCTCTATCCAAGGACTCTGCAAACGGGGTCGGTCTTTTACAGAAACCCGATGGCTCCTTTACGGAGGGACCTGAAGAAACTCTAGAGCTCCTGCTACAGACCCACTTCCCTGGGTCCGTTTTATCGCAATACTCTCCTCCCCAAACTCTTGGTAAGTACCAGATCTCCGGGGGCCGAGTTAGAGACTTGGCAAGACTTATCTCTGACAAGGATAAGGATAAATGGGCTATTGTGTCATTTGAGCCATTTAAGGCTCCTGGCGCGGATGGTATATTCCCCGCCCTTTTGCAGAATAGTTTAGAGTGTATCATCTCCCCGCTTATCGAACTATTCAGGGCGAGTTACATGCTGGGTTATATACCACAGCTATGGAGGAGGGTGAACGTGGTGTTTATACCTAAAGGTGGTAACAAGCCGGAGAAATTGCCAAAATCCTTTAGACCTATCAGACCTCTTTCCTACTTTAAACTATGGAAAGACTACTTGATGTGCATATAAGGCACTTGATAGAATATGCGAAACCTCTACATCGAACGCAATTCGCCTATACAAAAGGCAAGTCAACGGTAACCGCCCTACATAACCTTATGGGAGCACTCGAAAAATCCTTTAATGATAAGGAAATCGCAATTGTGTGCTTTCCTTGATATTGAAGGAGCTTTTGATAATACCGGTTATAATTGTACATCCACAGCTTTGGAACTTAGGGGCATACCGAGTGCTACTGTTGCCTGGATAGACGCTATGCTACGCGGAAGAGATATCCACTCTACGCTTGGCAGCACTTCGTTATGCGTTCATGCTGTGAATGGCTGCCTTCAAGGCGGAGTTCTCTCACCGCTTATGGTCTTTATTCGTAGACGAGTTACTTTCCAGGCTTGAAGAGAATGGTTATCAGGCAATCGGATACGCGGACGACATTACCATCATCGTCAGGGGTAAGTTCGAATCTACTGTTGCGGATGTAATGGAAGCGGCCCTCGACATTGTTCTGTACTGGTGTGCTGAAGTGGGCCTAAACGTGAACCCGCGCAAAACAGTCGTTGTACCATTTACACGGAAACGGAACCTAACCTTGAGGCCGGTTTCACTAGGTAGGACGGCACATTAGTACTCCAGTTAAATGTCTAGCCATTACGTTAGACTCGAAACTTAGTTGGAACACTCATATTGAAAATGTATTGAGCAAGGCTCCTCGCTCAATGTGGGCCTGTAGAAATCTCTTTGGACGGACTGGGGGCTCACTCCAAAGATGATTGAATGGCTTTACTGCATGCTAGTGCGCCCCATTGTGGCATACGCTGCGCTTGTATGGTGGCCTAAGACAGAGCAGTCTTTAACCATACTAAAGCTAAATAAACTGCAACGCCTTGCTTGCCTTGGTATTACTGGGGCTATGCGTACTAACCCAACATCTGCTCTAGAGGCGGTTATTGGATTAACTCCGCTACATATTGTATTTTTATCCAAGAATCAGCAGCTATTAATGCTTTAAGAGTATACTTATCAACTGACGTGACACATAAATCTCGTCGGTCATATGAGCATTCTGAATCAAATACCTGGTATACAGATCTGCTTTAGATCAGATTACATGACCACGGAGGTTTGTTTCGGCAGAAAATTCTTAGCCCTCATCCCGGACCGCACGGAGTGGGACAATGGCGATCCCTGCCAAGATCCTAGGTGCATTAGGTGGTTTACCGATGGGTCTAAAACCGAACAAAGAGTTGGTGCTGGAGTCTATGGGCCAAACATCAGGATTTCAATCGCAATGGGTGTTTATCCCAGCGTTTTTCAAGCCGAGATCCATGCCATTGAGGTCTGTGCCAGGATGGTTCTAGACAAGAAACTCCATGGTGCTCACATTGCTATCTACTCGGATAGCCAGGCGGCTATAATGGCTCTCTCTTCGCATAGGTTCTCTTCGAAGATGGTGAAGGAGTGTCATGAGCTTCTGCAGACTCTGGCTTCAAAAAACTGAGTCTCCTTGTGTTGGGTGCCAGGCCACCATGGCATCGAGGGAAATGAGATCGCGGATGAACTTGCAAGGCAGGGTTCTTCCGACCTTCTTCTTGGGCCAGAGCCCTACTGTGATCTAAGTCTTACTTCGGCCAAAATGATAATTAGAAAATGGTCTGAGGGGATATGGCAGCAATACTGGAATTACTTGCCAGGGCTGCGTCAATCGAAGGAGCTAATAAGGCCCTTCAAATACAAAAGCATTACTTACCTGAGTAGAGCCGACCTTAGACTTCTTGTAGGCTACTAATCGGGTCATCACTGGGTGAGATATCACCTAAATAAAATGGGCCTATCTATCGAGACTGAATGTCGTCTCTGCATGGAAGACGATGAAACCACCATGCATATCTTGTGTGAATGCCCGGTAATAGCGCGGGCCAGGATCAAGTTTTGGGACAGGTCACAGTGAGCCCTGCAGTTATCAGGAAAGCACCAGCAAAAGACATAATCCACTTCGTAAAGGTGGTAGAGGGTCTTTTGCAATAATGTGGGCTATGGCACAATAGACCTCTCTATGGTCGCAGTGCCCACCGGATGGGTAAAGAGGCCCCAACTCATAAACATAACATAACCGCAAGTCATACACTGTGCCGATTGAACGGAACTGTGTACCACAATCACTTGGGACGAACCGTCGCCAAACCGACACACGGGAAACATACGGTTGGGTCCCGGTACGGGTAGTGTGTGGTTTCGCTTGCAATGTCCGATCATTTACCAGCTATACGGGCGGCTACGGTGCTGCCCTGGTACGGGGACTGTGTGTTTAGACCTTTATGCGGATAAAATCATGAAAACACGCGTTTTGCTAGCAAAAACGACCACAGATGCACCCTGGGTACCATTACTTCGGCTCAAGATTATAGTAAACAGTTAAGGTAAGATGACCTAACATCCAGATTTCCCCAAAAAAAATACTGGTATTCACCACAAGGCGTCAAATCGCCCGACAATTGTTGGCTCCAGCACGATAAAAACTGGATGCGCTACTTTTTTTGATGCAAGGTCATGCTGTGATATAATTTTCTAAGGCATGTATCCCAAATTCAATCTGCCAAAATGTTTAATCATCTTTACGGTAACAGTTTGGAAACTTAAGAAGTCTAGAAAAGAAAACAGAAGAGGTTTTTTTTTTAATAAGTAAGTTATATAATAGAAAAGTAGATACTTTTCACTGATTGCCTACTCACCATTTTCATTGTCTACCAACTACTGTGAAGCCTGTGTATATGCCGAATACGACGCAGGTTGCGACGCTACGTCATCTGTTTAGTTACCTACGGTTAGACCCTACGACTCGATGTGGCGCCTAAACAAGTGAGATAGGGTCGTTGCAAGGCGAGAACATTGATGTGTATAGGGTCAAGGTGGAGATATACCATTATCTGCGCCTGGTAGGTAGGCAAATAGGCAATGCCAAGTCGAAACGTAAGCAAATATGTTTAAACTGTTTTAAGCGCAAATTCATGGATGCATAACAAAAATCATCGAAATCGGCCCAAAAATAGTGGAGGAATCACGAAATCACTATCCCCACTCTGTGCTTCAGGTTATTTTC
Organism: Chloromyia formosa; assembly: GCA_964017055.1. NCBI lineage: Eukaryota > Metazoa > Arthropoda > Insecta > Diptera > Stratiomyidae > Chloromyia > Chloromyia formosa. The sequence continues at coordinate 115,425,144 of OZ024815.1, forward strand.
GAACCGACTCACGCATGCTACCCATTTGCACACGGTCGCCATACGTTCGGTAAATGTCGTTAAGCCATCGGCCACAATTTTGAAATTTACGAAGCATTTGGCCCCTGGCTCCTCGGGCCCCTGGGCCAAATATCAATACGTGTTGTGCGTGTTTCACTGCGCAGATGCGAATACATATGTCAACCATAAGGCCCAAACCAGATTGAACGCAGCCACTGCCATCTTTAAGTTAAGATGGCGGTGCCGCAGCGGCAGAAGCAACAACAACACGTAGATCTGTCGCAATGACACAGCGGCGATGACAGATCTACCTGTTGTTGTTGCTTCTGTCGCTACTGCTGCATTCTGCGTTCAATCTGGTTTGTGCCCAATTCGATATTCAAATTTTTACCCCCACTCTGTGCCTATTTCTGTTCAATATATATCTATGATAATTATGTAGTGGCCGGTCAAGTTAAATCAGCTGTTCAAAGTGTGTTGACCGAAATGACGGTTATACGGGCATTGGCCACTGAACGCCATCAGCCCGTCCACACTATGACGATGGCCCCGACTGGCCGGGGCTGGGCCATTGGCTGTAGCAGGCATAAGCATGTCATGCCGGGGACAATGTCGTGTGTAGTTACCGCCTTGGTAAGGCATGAATGACGTCAACAACGAAGGCAGACTGTATAGTAAGATGGCAAAGGCATGGCGCGTCAGTTGACGTTTCGTTGGCATATTAACTAGTTTTGGAAAATGCAGCTGCCAGCATACAGCAACATTACAAGATTATATTTTTTTTAACGATTACTATTCAGACCGCAACCTCAGCGGTCCCGGACTTTCACAACCACGTTTAACATTTCAATTTATAACCCAGACGCCAGATGGCAACCGAAATTTGGACTATCCTCTTCCATTCCATTGCATTATTGCGCTAAGAGAGTGACGTCACGCTGAATTTAGTCTAATCCCTAGCCAAAAGACGTATTCCGATAGGTCGCTTGAACCAATTACTTACCTTGAAAATAATTATGTACTGTAATTTCCAGTTCCCCGTTCTACGCTGATTAATTCCGCGCGTAGCTTCCGAAGAATATCTTTTTTGTTCGTGTTTGAACGGCGACGATGTCGGAGCACTGACCTTCGCAGCTGAGATCTTTGTTTACTCGCTCGCTGGCCTCGGAAAGTGACTGCTGGTGGGGGTGTCTGCGTTTCAAGTTGGCGAGCTGCAAGTCAAAAGACTTTCGATTTCGATTATTGCACCAGTATCGAAAAATCGAATACGCAGATTTCCTTCGTTGCAATTTGCTAATGCAAATTAACGATCCAATTAGTGCGGAGCTTTAACAAAGCATCGCAGCTGTTTGCTGATGCGATTTTTTTTCTCCTAGAGACACAAAACCATTTTCGTATCTAGGCCGCACGTGTCCCGGAAATGATGAAAGGGGGGACAAACGAACAATTTGCACGCGCGACAAGCAATAAAATTGCGAAACGCAGAAAACGGGAAGCAAATTCGCGAATGGAAATTAAACGGGAGAAAAACTGACTTGAAAATTCACGTAGGAGCTCATTGACCGCGACTGGACTCACACACGTTTCGCATTTTTCCACTAGAAACGGAAAAAAATGCTTCGACTAAGGATAATTGTGGCTTAGCACATAATTTCGACGTTGTTGCTGTAGCAGACGCGAACCATCCGATTTGATGGAGCGAGTACTAGGCAACGATTGCGGACATGTTTATCCCGCTTAAGGGTGTTGTCTGTATGGTGTGGCACCACAATTGGATTAACTTTCACAGGTTCAATTTAATTCGAGTGGATAAAAGTGTCCACGTAGGAGAAATCACGCACAGAAAATTTGTACACGGACCGACGTCTGACGCACACACGAACCGTTCATCGAATGGCAAATCGACTGCAGACTGACAGCCTGACAGCCATAGTTGCGATTTTATTGGATTTTATGGTTTCGTGGATGTAGTGGTGTCGATTGTGCGATTCGTGCCGATAATGCAGTGCACTTCTGCGACGGAAATATAAAAAGGGGTTATTGGATAGGCTAAGAATAGGAGGAAATATCAGATTGGATGGTGCTGCGTAGCAGAACGTAAGGGTGTGCTTTTCAAGGTGCGGAATATACTGCGCAATATACGCTCCGCATGTAGAGCAAGCAGCTGCGGAAAAAAATGTTCCGCTGCGATTTGTGTTTTTCTACAAATATGAGTTCACGTTGCGGAATGTCAATGTTCTGGTGCGGGAAAAGCTGATAAACAAAAGTTTTGTTGAATTATCCCGGTCGGGGTTTGTGGATTTTCGCTTAAATTACAATTTGGTCGCTTTAAAATAATAGGGGGATTCACGCTCCCTGTCGTAAATGTCACAAACGTCGTACACGTCGTAAACTTCTGTCATATCCTCAGGAAAATGACAGAAGTTTACAACTTTACGAGAAATACGACGTTTACGACGTAAGCATGAATCCTCCTAGTTTCAGTGCATGTAATGCCTGCTACAGACAATGGCCCAGCCCCGGCCATCGCCACTGTGTGGACGGGCGGATGGCGTTCAGTGGCCAATGCCGCGTAACCGTCATTTCTGTCAACAGTGATGGGCCATCGGATGGCCACAAATGGCTTCGAGAGCCATTTTCCTCCACGCGATGGCCCATCGCGTACACAACTTTGAGCAGCTGATTTAAGTTGACAGGCCACTACTCAGTTATCGCAATGCTACTATTATCGACCTTCTGTCGTACGCGATCCGTGTGATTATAGTTGCCGTGACGAACAGAGCGACAGCTTTTAATTTCAAAGGCCCCCAGTACGCAATTTCCTGATGGCCCATCGAAGACCATTGTGGGAACGGATAATATTTGAAAATATTTGAATTGACATTTGGCGTGTGATGGCGGCCATCAAAGTCACCATCGCGATGGGCCATTGTCTGTAGCAGGCATAATGAACCACCTGTAATGATCCATATTATGGTCTGGTAGTGCTGCTTCCACCGGCAGATCAATGGAAGCACCTGACGAGTAAGGATCTGTCGGTGGTACGAAACCAGAGGCTGAAGATAACATTACGCCTGGACCCTGATGCGGACGCGAGGGAATGTGCGCCGTCCGCCAACCATTCCATCCTTATCGCCTCATTTTTTTATCATTCTCCATTTTTACCTCCTCTGTTTGTATTGTCTTCCCCAGGCCTATGAATTTTTGTCAATACGTAAAGGACAGGGGCAACGAGCGGCGAAAACCCCGCCCACGTCTCCCGATTTGAGCTACAGCAAGCATAGGCCGCTGCTTAGCTCGTTGAGGAGCCTTTCTTCGCCAGATGGCACTGCCCCACCTTCACGGTCACCATGCAACCTTAGGCTCCGTCCCCATGGGCTTCTTCGGATGCCCACCAAACCGTCCGTTACATACATGGCGCCCAACGTTGGGCCCGACTATGTGTCCTTTCACTTAAAGGATTTTTAGTCGATTAGTCCTGCACAACTAACGTTACTTTGATTACAAATACCAGACCTCAAAATTTTGAAGTCTGACAACCAAGTGATGTTACGCTTATTCTAATTTTCTTCTGTTTTTTTTTTGCTCGCTTAATATTTCTTTTGATTCGCGCAAATTAATGTAAAGTCCTTCCTTGTGATTGTCGAAGTGGTGAATTCATCACGCAAGGTGTGTTCCTTACCCCTAGTCCACACTCACAGGGCTCATTCACAAAACATTGAGCGGCTACGTAGCGACATCTCCCCTCCATGTCACACGGAGCGACTGCTCCCTGTCACAACCGTCACACACCTGTTTTGTGAATACACCGGCTACATATCGAATTTGAGACAATCAGCTGACATGGCAAATGTCTAACAAACGGCTAACGGCTGTCTGTTTAAATTGTTTGGTTTGGCCGGGTTATACAAATATACAATTAATGAAAACACCACTCATTTTTTAATTGTAATTTTGAATGCAGGCTATGCCTAATCATCATCGCTCCCTGAGCGGTCCTTCCCCTCTTGAGCGCTGTGGAGTGCTACTGTCCCAATGTCTGGTGAATGCAATCGCTCCATGGAGCCGTTGCTGAGCGGCTACTTCTCCTTTTGAGCGAAAATTTTCCACGCTCCCTTGGAGCGTGATACATTTTTGTTTTCACAATTCGCATCACAGATGGTGCACGCGTCATATGTCATTTGATTGAGTGTTGAGTGTTTGACAACACAACGTCCTGCGTGTTATTTTACGGGAATTTTGCAGCAAAATTACAATTAAACGGTGAGTGGTGTTTTCATTAATTGTATATTTGTATAACCCGGCCAAACCACACAATTTAAACAGACAGCCGTTAGCCGTTTGTTAGACATTTGCCATGTCAGCTGATTGTCTCAAATTCGATATGTAGCCGGTGTATTCACAAAACAGGTGTGTGACGGTTGTGACAAGGAGCAGTCGCTCCGTGTGACATGGAGGGGAGATGTCGCTACGTAGCTGCTCAATGTTTTGTGAATGAGCCCATTGACTCATAGACAAGTTCCGCAATTCGTGTCTATATATAGGGTTCTGCGATTTTTTAGAGACAAATCGGAAACAATTCGAGTGTTCTGCAACTGCATGTACATGTCTATGAGTTGTCTATCGTGTGTCTATGAGTTCCCATCAAGAATGGAAAACTTGAGACATTTTGTGCAACATTTCATCGAGTTCGCAAGAGCATATAGCGTGCGCTCAGATAATTATCGTTTATTGGAGTAGTATTTTTTAAATGTGGTTGTGGACAACAGAGAAAACATTTCAACTCTTTTATATTTTCTAACTTTAATAAATGTTTTCACTAAAATTATCACTTTTTTAATATTTGTAATATACTTACCTGCACGAAGTTTTTTAACCAAGATATTATGTTTTCACAAACTTCCGGGACAAACGATGATATCGTCTATTTGGAAATCCTAATGTATACATAAGGCTAGTAAATGAATCACCACTCGCCAGTTAACGAAGCGTTACCACCTGAAGGCAGGTGGAATGCTTTCTCTAAATCTTGTGTCTAGTATTGAAATTTTATTTCAAACCATTTGTAGCAATACCTCAAAATCCGTAGCGGTTAATGTGGAAAAATTTTGGAAGCCTAAGCCATCTTCCAATTTCAGCTTTTCTAATAGATTAAGACCGAATCTAGGACCATCTACAAACAAGGTCCGTATAAACAAACGTTTGCGGGTTTCCTTCCCTTTTTCATTAGCAAAGATAAAGGCTACACAAGCAGCAATTCCACAGGCCGCAATTTCAGTTGTCATGTCTCTCAGAAACTAAATGTAGATCTGGACGAGCAACAAAGTCCATAAAAATGATTTGAACCCGAAACGCTGGTAGTCAAACATGAGACTGATGCCTCAAAACACTGCGCTACTGGTCGCCCAATATATATCAATATCAATTACTCCTGTGAGTATGGGAGGACGAGGAGATCCCAGACGATTGGCGCAGAAGCATCATCTGTCCAATCCACAAAAAGGGAGATAAATTGCGGTGTGAGAACTACAGGGGCCTATCACTAGTTTGTACGTCCTATAAAATTTTGACGTAAATTCTGGAAAATATAATAAAACCGTACGCAGATCGAATTAGCGAATATCAAAGTGGTTTCAGACCTGGTCGCTCCACAACCGATCAGCTCTTTACGGTCAAACTGATACTCCAGAAGTGCTGGGAATACAACGTAAAAGTGTACCAAATCTTTGTCGACTTCAAGCAGGCATACGACAGTATCGATCGTGGAGTACTGACCTACTCCGTCTCACAAGTCAGGATCCAGAATAGACTTACTGATCTATTTGAAACACGCACTGGTCTGAAACAGGGCGATGGACTGGCACCGACGCTCTTCAACCTAGCACTGGAATACGCTATTCGGGCTATGAATACACGAGCGAGAGGCTATTCATTAAGTCGACACAATTAGCAGCGTACGCCGACGACGTCAACATCATGTCCCGAAGTTTGGCCGAGGCAGAAGAACTTCTACATACGTTCAACACCGCTGCAAAAGAAGTTGGACTGCGTATCAACGAGGGTAAAACTAAAATAATGATGCAATCGACGACAAGGACACCTGCAATGTGAGGGACCTCAAAATCGAGTTCGTGAACAACTTCATATGCCTGGGTTGCAACTTGTCAAGAGACGCCAACGAAACTGACAAAATCAAGCGACGGATACAGTTAGCTAACAAGACTTTTTTCTCGGTTCTCTCCATAATGAAATCGAAGCATGTGCACAGAAACACGAAGCTCCGCGTGTACAAAACCATTATACGACCAGTGCTATGCTACGGCTGCGAAGCATGGACCCTAACTCAAGCCTCCGGAAACATGCTAGACACATTTGAACGTAAGGTTCTACGGCGAATTTTCGGGCCTGTTTGCAATCGAGATGGATGGCGCATCCGGTACAGCCATGAGTTGTATGAACTGTACTATGACCTGGAAGTTTCGAAAATCGTCAAACTACAACGATTTCAATGGACAGGGCATGTCCAACGAATGGACGATGATCGCATGCCAAACAGGGTGGTGAATGCAGAACGAGTTGACGGAGCGAGACTGCCTAGACGACTGAGATCTCGTTGGAAGAGCTATGCATATGTGGACGCCGATCAACTACTGGGCTTCCAAGATTGGAAGATGCGGTCACGTGACCGAGATAATTGGAGGACAACGATCCAGGCGGCCAAGGCCCGACGTCGGGCTGTCGCGCCACGATGATGATGATGATCGAAACATCAACAAAGCATAGAAATGCTAGAGGCAATTAACAACAACAACAACAAGATTGAAAAGGGAGAAATTATAGCATTTGCTTAGGACACAGTATTGCTAACTACAGCTGATAACTGGGCAGAATCATTCAAGTATGCTGAAAAAGCAATAAAAAATGTCAAATGTTGGCTTGAGAAAAATTCATTAAAATTAAACACAACAAAAAAAATTTAGTGACATTTTCCGAGAACGTGGAAGGACAGCCGGAAAAAGGAAGTATCATAATTCACGAAAGAAATTGTCATAATTTAGCCAACCTAAACTCAGAATGTAACTGCTCCATTATCAGTTGTAATGCGACCAGGAAGTATTTAGAAATAACAATAGATAAATTTTTTAAAATGGAATACTTATATTGAAAAATTAAACAAACGGATCGGACAATTGTTATATGTATTCAAGGCAATTAAACGCTATTTATCTACAGCTGAAATTAGACAAATATACTTTTCACTAGTACAATAAGTGCTAAAATATGGCATGGAAGTTTGGGGTGAAGCCTATGAAAGCCATTTAAAAACTTTGAAAACAACACAGAACATGATTATAAAAGTCACATATAGCCTACCAAATCGATTCCCCACACGAGAGTTTTTCTCAGCAGCAAAAGTCTTGCGAATAAGATCACTATATATCAAGTCAAAGTTACTTCATTTTGCAAAATAAGGTCACTTATCCCTTATTACTATAATCATAACGTAAATACTAGGCACAATCAGTCAAGAGTATTTGTCCCCCAATATAGAAAAAATATATCGCAAAGATACATGAACTATATTGGGCCATCTGCTTTTAGCAAACTACCAGCTGAAATAAGAGAAACTTTTTATATATGTACCTCTATTATAACAAGTGAAATTAAAGCTCTGCCTTTAGAACTTAATTTTGATGGAATTCTATGCCACATTTGATCTATGTATTAAGATACCAATAATTAATAATGTAACCATAACTCATTACCTATTTTTATTCAAAAATCTGATTATTTGTTTGAACTTTGAATTTTTGTTACGACTATATTTCTTTAATTATTGAAACCCTTAATTTGTAACTACTCGTACTGTCACTAACACCATTTCGTAATATAGCTCCCTCCCCACACAAGTTTTACTTTGGAGGAGGACTGCAAAGTCATTATATTATTTATGTAATTTACACGAACTATATCACTGCCATCTTTACTAACAGGCCGGAAGGTCAGCTGTTTGTCAAAGCACCGACGACATGACAGGCAGTCAACCAAATGTAGACGCGTGCGGTCGCCCGGTGAAATTTCGTGATTTTCGTGTGTAAAAGTGATTTTAGTGTCGCGTTTTCAAGTGCAAATAAAATTAGTGGTTATTATATTATGGTTAGTGACGTGTGGAAGTGAAAAAAACGTAAAGTGCCGTGAAATATTGAGCAAAATGGACTGTTAAAAAGTGCGAGGTTATGAAAGTGCGAAATGGGAAATTTCGCATTTTTCATTAATTTGCCTTTGCCGGCAATTGGACTAATGTGAATGGTGCAGCACTACCCTGGGACTAATCCATAGGCCACACTTCAGCGGAAACTCCTGGAAGTGCCCCAAAAAGTGACTATAAAGTGGTTGTCAAATGACAACATTCCGGATAATTTTCGGTCTTTTCATCGGAGTTCATAGGGTAAGTATGTATAGATTTTTTTTTGTCGGGCCGCCTGGATCGTTGTCCTTTAATTATCTCGGTCACGTGACCGCGTCCTCCAGTCTTGAAAGGTCAGTAGTTGCTCGGCGTCCGCATATACTGAACTCTCCCAACGAGCTCTCGGTCGTCCTCGCAGTCTCGCTCCGTCGACTCGTCGTCCGTTCATTACTCTCTTTGACATGCTATTATCGTCCATGATACAAGGAAGAAAAAATATGGCCTTCCCGCGTTTCATTTTCGTATTTTTTTGTGCATCACGTCAATGGCTCGTATACACTTGAGAGAGTGGTGGTTCATAACCATGATACAAGGAATACAAGATAAGGCATTCCCGTGTTTCATTTTCGTATTTTTCTGCGCATCACGTAAATGGCTCGTATACACTTGGAAAAGTGGTGGTTCATAACTCTCAGCATTTCAATCCCTGCGACAGTATCGCTTCGCTTTTTGAGGAAGTAGCACGCGTACGGTGAAGGACGCGCATGGTGCAGGCTTCGCACGGTGCAAGACGCTGTAATTTATGCGTATTTTTCACGACATTTGTAAAATATAACGTTCCTACCTGACTTTCTAGTTCGAAGTTTGAGCCCAGAGATGTCAACTTCATTCTCAAATTAACGGCCTGAATATCATCTACACAGGCCGTCAAATTGGAAAACAAATACACCTCTAAGCGAAAGTATCAACTGATATTTTGGTTAAAAGCGCAAAGGAATTACCTGTCACGGGACATCAACCATCCTGTTAATCGCTTCCAAAGTTCCGCAGTCATGCATGTACAGACACGTATCCAAGTGTCCCACTGACGTCGTCGGATTCGTTTCCTCCTCCTGATGCACTTCACCGCGACTATTGGTTCCAACTTCAACCCCATTCTGCCAGAAGGTTGCCAGTGACCAAATTACATCCGACCAAGTGTGGAGTAAAATCTTGCCACGACACCAACCTTCAGTGACTCGCGAATGTCGTCCTACACTTGCACGGGCAACTCCTGAAAGCTAAATCGGTTCCTAAAATGATAGAAGAGTAGATTTTGTTTATTTAGTTTGGTCCTAGTGGAGATAATTAAGTATTACTTTACCATCGTTACTCTTCCCGATGCCTGGAGCATGCTTCCGGGAATTTCGCTACCGTCGGCGAAATCGGCCCGGCAATCCGATGTTGATATATCTGAAGTGTATCCACGCCACCTTCATCGCTTGTTGATTGGTTTTCAAATCACAACACAACGAACTTGAAGATGGATATACACTTCAGCCGAACAAAACTACTACATAAATTTGTTTTGAACTCACCTGTCTTCTTGATCTGCCTCGGGTCCGTATACAAATTAGGGCAAGCGGGCCTCTCGGTTGTCCAAGGCGGCTATTACACTATAAAAGTTCTTTTACAAATATATTTGACGAACGATATTTCAAAAGAACTTTTATGAATGATATTAGCCGCTAAAGGGGGAAGGTGTGCAAGCATATAAGAAAAGTAGTTGAAACAAGCAACGTCCATGTCGCAAATCTTTTCTTAGGTGGCTATTACACTATAAAAGTTCTTTGAAAATAGCTTTCATAAAAGATATTTGTAAAAGAACTTTTATAGTGTAATAGCCGCCTAACACTTAACTTGTTTACACCAAAAAACTTCGGGATTTGGCAGATAGGAAAATGTCAGACTTCTGTCACGATGGTTGCGGCATTGCCAACTTCCAGTAGGTAGCGTTCCAAAAATTGATTTTTGTTTTGCAAATTTCCCCTGTGGATCGCAAGGTGGGATGCTTGTGTACTCACCTCACAAAGGCGTTTCCGGAAAGGGGACAGAAGAGGAATTTAAACAACCGCATGGTCTTTTCCTCCGAACATCTCGGACGAGGTGGACGTTTTCCCCGAGGAAGAAAGACCAAGATCCGGTCGTTCAGTTTTTCTCCTGTCTACCAAGTGAGTGAATATAGAATACACACGGATAAACTTGCTTGTTTATAGTTCGGGTATCGACACTGTTTTATTTATTTTTTTTTAGATTTTTGTCGAATCTCCCATCGAAGTGTCTGGGTTTCGCCCGCCAGCAGTGCCGGGGCTTCGCCCGCATTTTTCAGTTCGCAGTGCTGGGACTTCGCCCGGAAAAAAAAGTCCCATCCATCCGGCCAACCCTATCACGAAGGAAGAGTGGTATTTGTGGCCTGCCATTCCTAGGGCTTCGCCTCCCATAAAAACAAAACAAAAATCAAGGTATACCTGTTATGTGTATGTGTTTGTGAGTATTTATTTATGCGCGTATTAAAAGAAAAATAGTGATTGATAAATGATTTGCCGGTATTTACTTGAAAAAAAAAAATATAAATATGTAATTAGAAATTTAGTGTCCGTAATCGTTGTAGTGGTATCGTCCTATAGCGGCCGCCATAGGAGTAGTACTACCGCCGGTAATTTTGCCTGAAAAAAAAATTATATAGTTAGTTAATAAGTTCCGAAGGCTAAATGAAAAGAAAAAAAATAATAAGATTTAAAAGACCGTGCGCGCAACTGATTTTTAAAGAAAAAAAAAATATTAAATAACGTAAGCTCAATATTATATATACATATGGATAAACTTTTTGTAATAAAACTTTGTAAAAATGTCTAAGTAGAAAAAAATGTGTTATTAGTTGATTGGTGTGGTGTCTTCCCTCTTGCGTCGTTGGGAATGTCGAATTTCCGCTTGGCTCCGTCTCCCCTCACGTAGTTTTGTTTAAAGAACTGGATGGGTACGAGCCCCGTTACGGCTCGCAAGTGGCCATGGTAGCGCGAAAAGTTTTGTTGTGCTGCTTACTAGCGGCTTAGTAGTTTCCGGTTCCTTTTGTTCTTTTTTTGATCTTTTCTTCTCGCGTTCTTGACTCGCTCCCCTTTCGTATAGCACCTGAGAACCCCTCCGTAATGTAAGTCCCGGTCGGAATTTGATTCTTTTTTTTGTGAACCCACGACAAACGTTTTATTTTTTTGTTTTTCCCTCCCGAAAAGAGCTGCCCTCAAGCAGGTGCTTTGCTTCCGACCTTTGGCAGGATTGCATTACAACGCGCACGGCGAAAGATGCGCATGGTGCAACGGTCTATGATTGAGTTTATTGCGATATAAACACAAAAGGAAATTCGCTTCTCAAATAACACACATATCAAGCAAAGCCCACACAAGAGACCGCTGCATCGTATGCGTGCTGCACCCTCAACAAGCGAAGCGATACTGTCGTGAGGATTGCAGTGCAATGCTCTTGTACTGGCTCTGCTTGATATTTTTTTTTTCAATTCCGTGCGAATGAATGAATTGAATGAGATTATCTCGAAAACTATGTATATTTTTGTGATCTTCAATTTCGCCTCAGAAAGTTTTTTGCTAGGATTAATAGTTACAGAGATAAAAGCAGAAAACTTAGTAGTCATACAATTGAACGATCCATTGACGTAGGTTTTCAGAAAGCCGGCATGCGCAAGGCCATATCTTGTCTTCCTTGTATCATAATCATCGTCCATTCGTTGTATATGCCCTGTCCATTGAAGTCATTGAAGTTTGAACGATTTTCTTCTAGCTCATAGTACAGTTCATACAACTTGTATGATATTGAAAAGCAACCCAATCTCTTGCGAAGCATTTCTCCTCGGAACACCTTCCATATTTGCCCAACTGACAACTGAATTGAATGTCACCAGGGCTCTCTGTTCTAGTAGTCGACCGCCGTCAGACGTGGAATTATGGTTTTACTTACTTATTGTTTTAAACTAATAATAATCATCATATACTATGTGCTGTTATAATCAGTGATTGAATAAATACAACATTTATAAGTGAATTGGGTACAAGTGTTTCAATATTAGGAACTTAATCCAACATGTTGTTATGATGTGTGTTTTATTAACAAAAGAACAAATCAAACACAACTCATGGTTGCACCGCATGCGCCATCCATCTCGATCGCAAACAGCCCCTAAAATTCGCCGCAGAACCTTGCGTTCCAATGCGTCTAGTATGTTTCTTGAGGCTTGAGTTAGGGCAACGCCATCTAGATAGACAGGTCTGCGCTCAGCTGATCGTGTACGTCATTATTTCCTTCGCCAAGGCAGTGACTGCACACGACGATGTCCCCGGCACGACATACATATGTTTACAATTGGAATTGCGTCAGACGGCATTTTAGTCCTCTAAAAACACACTTTCTGGACACTTGCAGCAATTTGGTCGAAGCCGCAGATGGCGTTGGTTAGGGTCCATGTTTCGTAGCCAAAACATAGCACTGGTCGTATGACGGTTTTGTACACGCGGAGCATCGTGTTTATGTGCACATGCTTCGATTTCATTCCCGAGAAAAAGTCTTATTAGCTAACTGTATCCGTTGCTTGATTTCGTCAGTTTCTTTGGCGTCCCTTGACAAGTTACTACCCATGTATGTGAAGCCGTTCACAAACGCGATGTTGCATCATTTTTATTTTAGTTTTACCCTCGTCGATACGTAGTCCAACTTCTTTTGCAGCTGTATCGAGCGTATGCAGAAGTTCTTCTGCGTCGGCCAATCTTCGGGGCATGATGTTGATGTCGTCGACGTACGCTAATTGTGTCGACTTGATGAGTAGCGTCTTGCAGTTGTCCATATTTATAGACCGAATAGCGTATTCTAATGCTAGGTTGAAGAGCGTCGGCGCCAGTCCATCGCCCAATTTCAGACCAGTGCATGCTTCAAATAGATCAGTAAGTCTATTTTGGATCCTGATCTGTGAGACGGAGTTGGTCATCGTCATCTTTGTCAGTCGCACTAATTTTACCGGTTTACCAAATTGCTCGACTCCACGATCGATACTGTCGTATGCCTGCTTGAAATCGACCAAGATTTGGTATACATACGTCTACGTTGTACTTCCAGCAGATCTGAAGTATCAGTTTGAAAGTTGATCGGTTGTGGAGCGACCAGGTTTAAACCGGTTTGATATTCGCCAATGATTCGTTCTGCGTACGGTTTTATTCTATTTTCCAGAATTTTTGTCAATATCTTATAGGGTGTACAGACTAGTGATATGCCCCTGTAATTCTCACACTGTAGTTTATCTCCCCTTTTTTTTGAATTGGACAGATGATGTTTCCGCGCAATCGTCTGGAATCACCTCGTCCACCGATATTCGCAGGAGTAATTGATGTATGGCCTTAACTAAACCCACCGAATTTTAGAAGTTCAGCTGGAATGTCGTCAGCGTCCGGCGCTTTATTTCGTTTTACCGACCGCAACGCGAGATCAACTTCCTTTACTGTCGGGGGTTGTATGGGTGGGCCTAGATCAACAAATCGTCGAGAGCTTCTTGTGTAAGTATGTTAGATGGTAGGTTCAGAAGCTCTTCAAAATAAGAGGCCCATCGTTTGTTAATGCCATCGGTGTCACAGATGATGTATCGATCCTTGTTCTTACAAAGACTAATCCTGGATTGGTAGCCGTTCTTAATTGTATTTATTAGTTTGTACGCTTGTCTGGTGTTTCTATTAGCTAAGTTTTTGTTTATATTCAGCAACTGCTCATGAAAGTATTGACGTTTCTTACGTCTAATTATTCTATTCGATATTCGCCGTAGCTCGTCATATTTTTCTCTTCTGGCTCTGGTTCCTCGTTGAATCCATTGTCTGTAGACCTCGTTTTTCGCGCCAAGTGAATTTTTGCATTCTTCGTCGAACCAATCATTTCGCACTCGCCGGACTTTATATCCCACGACTTTCTCTGCGACATCCTGATGGTACCTTTGAGTTCTTGCCAGAAGCCATGAACGTCTGTGTTGCTGATTTTGTGTAGCATAGGCGATAATCTTTCCTCAAGGGCGGTAGTATACGCTACCGCCGTAGCATCGCTCAGAAGCTTATCAATCGCAAAGATTTTGGGAGGGCTGATTCTCTAGTGCACTGAGGAAATTCTACATCTGTAGGTCGTCTTCACCAAGTGATGATCTGAGTTGCAGTTTGCTCCTCGATAGGAGCGGACATCCATCACACTAGACGCCCATCTCCTGCAAATGAGGACGTGATCAATTTGGTTGACGATATGTGCGTCTGGAGATTTCCAGGTCTGCTTGTGGATGCGTCGATGCGGGAAACGCGTAGAGCTCACGACTAGATTCCTACTGCAGGCGAAGTCGGTAAGTCGCTGGCCGTTGTCGTTACATTTTTCATGGAGACTGGCCTCCCCAGTGGTCCCCCAGTGCCAACTTTCATTTCCGACTTTCGCGTTAAAGTCTCTCAGCAGCAATTTGACGTCGTTTGTTGGAAGTGAGTCGAAGAGAGTCTCAAGGCAGGCGTAGAACTCGCCTTTTAATGCGTCTTCTTTTACTTCAGTGGGGGCATGTACATTGATGAGCCAGAGATTGAAGAATCGAGTCTTAATGCGAATCGCACACAGCCGTTCATTTATGGGTTTGAAGTCAGTAATGTGCGGCTTGAGGTGATTGTTTACTATGAATGCTTCTCCAAACTCCTTGCGGACCGATGGTTTGCGACTTGTAAAAATTGTGTGCGATTTCTTGTCGTTGATCTCGCTGCCGAGCCAATTTGTTTCCTGGGCTGCAGTAATGCTCAGTTTGTATTTTTCGACCTGTTGAAAGTTTGTTCAGGGAGCGTACATTCCAGGATCCGAAAGAATAATCTTTTAGTCGTTTGCTTGGTCGTCGTTGTTGATCCGTCCAATCCGAGGCTTTTGTTCCAGGTTTCTTGGCGTGGAGTGGTTTTTACAAGGACGAGTTGTCAGCACGTCGCTTAACCCCATTCAGGGGATGGCGTCGGAAAAATAGCTGCTTCAGATGGTTTAATAAACGTGCTGGAGTTCACACAACTATGTTGCAGGTCCAATTACGCAAGTCATGCCATCCTACTAAACCTGAGACGCTTAGGTGTTGGTCAGCCATTCAGGCTGCAGCTATCTCCCTTTTTCCAAACTGTCTTATGGCTAAGACTTGGTCGTGAGCGGTTTGAAACATCGCCGGTACCAGGAGGCGCCCCGTGGAGGACTATGAAAAGTCTTCCCCCCCCCCCCCCCATCCCCTGGTTGGAGAATAGGACTATCAATAGAACATTTCCGTTCACGTTGCTTTAGGAACCAATCATAAAGTTTATTCTCCAATTCTACATACTCAGCCTTGTGCAGCGTTTTCTTTTCAAGCTTTTCGTGTGATGCTGCAACGGCTGCATTAATTGCCATTTTCTGTTTTTTTTTATTAGACTGATCGCTGCTGTAGAAACGCCAAATTCTAGGGATAACCTATTCGCGCGAACACCATTATACAAGCGTTTTAGGATTTTTACCTTTTCTTCTAAACTTAGTCGTTTTAGTTTACAGCTTGCCATTATAATCTGTTTATAAAAACAACGTCCACAAATTTAAACACGTTCACTAAAACCAATTGCGAAACCTTAAATAATATTCAAAGAACCGCCGACAATGCACAAATCATTAACACACGAAGAAGAAAAACCGTTAGTCACCTGGAAAGAACATTTTGTAACGTATTACAGATAAGGTGAAAAGTTCTCGGCCTGACACAGAAATACCGTTACAATCAGTAGAAAATTATATTTCCTGCCTGGGTGCCCGTGTCATTAGTTCATAGGACAAATTTCAACCTGTTGTCTCAAGTAGTTTGTTTACACGAATTTTGGCAGTAGACGTCTTACGTGTTTTTCGTTAAAATGGAGAAACTTGAATATCGTGCAGTCATAAAAGTCTTTGTTTTGGATGGATTAACCCCTAAAGAAATTCTTCCGAAGTTAACAAAAGTTTACGGGAACTTCGTTCCTTCGATGTCAACCGTTAAAAAATAGGCAGCTGAATTTATACATGGTCGCATGTTCCTCAAAGGCGACTTACGTGAAGGACGGCCAAAAACCGCAACCACACAGGAAACCATCGGAAAAGTGCATGATATCGTTTTGGACGATAGCCAAATGAAACTGAGTGATATTGCTGAGGCTGTGGGGGATATCAGAACAAAGGGTGCGAAACATCTTGCATATAGAATTAGAGATGCAAAGGCTCTGCGCAAGATGGGTTCCGCATTTGCTGAATGCCGATCAAAAGCATATGCACAAACGATTTTCGTAGCGATCTTTGCACCGATTCTATCGGGATTCGACCGATTTTGTGCGGCGATTTGTTACCATGGATGAAACTTGGGTCCACCACTACATGCTAGAAACGAAACAACATTCGAAGTGGTGGGTGGAGGCCGGTGGTTCAGCGCCAAGTCGATCGCATCTGCCGGAAAAGTCATGGCCAGCGTGTTTTGGAATGTGCAAAGGATCCTGTTCATTGATTGCCCTGAAAAAGGCAGAATAATAACAGGCAAATATTACTCCAAACTTCTTGACCAGCTGGATGCCAAAATTCTCGAGAAGAGGTCTGGCTTGAAGAAGAAAAAAATCATCTTTCATCAGGACAACGCACCTGTAAACAAGTGTGCGTTGGCGATGAGAAAACTGCGGGATTTACGGTACGATTTGCTCGACCATCCCCCCTATTCTCCTGATTTGGCACCCTCAGACTTCCATCTGTTCTCAAACTTAAAGAAATTTGTTTCTGGGAAGCGCTTCGCATCTAATGAAAAAGTTGAGAGGGCCGTAGATGAATTTTTCACAACTTCCCAGGCTCTCAATTCCGGGAAGGAATACCGATGTTGCAAAAACGCTGGACCAAGTGTGTTGAAGTCATGGGAGATTATGTAGAAAAACAAAATCATTTTTTAACTGAAAATCGCAGTCTTTCATTGTCAGGCCGAGAACTTTTACCCTCGTACGTTATGAGAGTGGCGGAGTGTCTGACTAGAGTTTTATCAGAGCTTTTTCTAGTACATAAGATCTTAAATCTTAAAAGTTTGTTTGTTGGGCTATTAGTAGTAATAGGGTTAGGCTAATAAATTAATTATTTTGGATGTATTATTATGGAATAAATGCTCAGTTTATTAAACAGGATAAACAACAATTTATTAAACTCGTAATGCCGATACTGGAATACGCTTCGCAAATTTGGGCTCCAAAATTTAAGAACGACATCACCCGAATTGGATCAGTTAAGAAACCATTTTTTTTTTGTATGCTTTAAGAAAATTTAAGTGGAGAAATAGATTTCGTTTACCTACGTAAATATAAAAGTAGACAGTTGTTATTTCAAATTGTTTTTAATTGCCTTGACCCCTCCAGGGTCCACCGCCTATCCGCGCCGACTATATACTGACAAGCACGAGCACTGGGAGAGTTATGTTAGTACTCACAGGCAGTTTTTGATCGCGCCGAGATTTGAACCCCGAACTCTAGATAAGTATCGTAGACCATGTAGACCACACTCTTTTGTGCCCCTATGAATACGCCACTGGTCATCATAGAGGAACAGCGTTACATAAAAAGAGGATAACAAATACCTAATGCATAATATTAGCAATTTTATTCAATAGAATTCAAACTGCTTTAATATTATAGAATTCAAAGTATTTGAATATTCTTGTCGCCGAAAACAAGCAATACCATTGACCACCAACGTCTTTAATTATCTTCCGGTGTCATTTGTCCGAATATTAAATAAGTGCTTATTTTGTTACGCAGACTAGTCAAAAGTTAAAAATACACAAATTCAATAACAAAGTTCATGCACATCTTTCAAGTGCGGTTATTTATAATTCTCGCCGCTCCAAAATGCTTCATAAAAATGCATCTCACGTGCAAACGTGTGATATTCGAATATAAAGTGACTCAAAGACCACTTCTAATTAAAGTAATTACTGCCGCACCGCGCGCCGAAATTGCTTGGCGGCTGAGTTGGGCCATACTGGGGACTACAACCACATATGTACCCTACCTAATTATGCTGTAATATTGTCATACGCAATCTCTTCGTCCAACACCTGGGCATGGGAGTCTCTTGCAAGAACACGCCGGTATTCTTTCGACAGGGTCCCCGTAGCTATATTCTATAAAAGCATACCACACCACACTGCAATTTAAGCCCCATCGAAAATAAAATAGCACTCGGCGGTTGAGCCTCATTGACAAATTGTTTGAATTAATATCGCATGGGGAACTTAGTAGAAAAGCAGTAGGCCCCTGTGAATGTTTCTTACTTAGATTGGAGCTCAGAAAGCTTCTTGAAGTAGTGATCGACAGTTCGGCCTTTTTTCGTCATACAGTGTCGTGTAATTATTTGCTGTAATTAACGCGAGACTAGATATTATACGATCGTACTGTATCTTAAACGGCTTGTTATCA
This sequence comes from Chloromyia formosa, assembly GCA_964017055.1. NCBI lineage: Eukaryota > Metazoa > Arthropoda > Insecta > Diptera > Stratiomyidae > Chloromyia > Chloromyia formosa. The sequence continues at coordinate 115,443,849 of OZ024815.1, forward strand.
TTTTTCAGCCGTGTATTTATTTTGCAATAAATTCGGACGACAGCAATCGAGCAATTTTGCTTGTACGGCAAAAGTTATAGTGCGTTAATTTCGTATTGGCCGTTTAAATTTGCATTTATCGAAAATGCAGTTGATGCACTCGTTTTTGATATTCTCGACATGTGTACTTGGCATATTCGAAGGATGCTATGGAGATTTACGTGAGTGGATTTAAGATTGTTTAGTGGAAAATATTGTAGTTTAATATTTAAAGAAGACGTTTCATTGAAGTGGCAAATATTTAATGCGGACAAGAGCAATGTCGATTGGCAACAGAAGTGTAGATTTTATATCGTTAATAGGCGCGTTTTTTATCAGCCCAGAATCAAGATCAAGAGCAGAACAACAATCGCACGCATTACACTAACAACCTGCTCTGTATAGAACAATTTTGTTAGTGTAACGCGTGCAATTTTTGTTCTGCTCTGATCTGAACTGTTGAAGAAAACGTGCCTTATATAATACTCGTAGATTAGCAACCATATTCATCTGTACATATACTGGAAAAATATAACTACCCTAACAACGCCCTGTCAGATTTCCTTGGAAATGGTTAATGCTTAATTTTGAATTCAGGGTGAATCCTCTAAAAGTTTGAACCATCTTTCATCGTACTCTTTGGTGATTAATTTTCGCTCGGTTAGTTTTATTTTGTTTGATTGATGGGGGATGATGATGCTTGGTGTAACTCAACTGAAAAATCTTGGTTCCAACCATACCTTTTTTCGTTCAAGTTAACAAATTTGCGATTGAAATTAACATTTTGCAAATGAAAATAACAAATTTGCGAATCAAAATAACAAATTGGTGAATCAAATTGACAAATTTAGGATTCAAATTAACAATTTTACGAATCAATTAAACAAGTTTGTCAAACTAACATATATTTTCTCCAACGATTTTTTGGTTTCAAAGATTGCATTTTTTTTTGTTAATAACTATGGTGGGGTACCGCATAGCACGTGTATTTAAAATTAAGAAGAAAAATTCCTTATAAGATTCATAGAAATTAAATTCCAGTAAAAACATTTATGAGTTTCTTAATATTTATTAATGAAAGAAACAGCAAAATTAAGGTAATTGATTTTTTTTGGAAGTAAGTACATAAATACCATTTCATAATATGACAACCATAAAAAAAATCAATAATGTTGAAAATTAAACGTAAACTTAAATTTATATTAGATAAAAAAAATATAAATATATAAATTTTGAAATATGTAATCTCAAAAAAATAAAAGGATAAATTATCACAAAATTTGTCCCGCAGAACAGCAGGGAGTACCATCATCACATCCAGAGCAAAATTCCTGCAATCTGTTGTTGTTATCGATTGCACTCCCTCTTCAATAAAATTGGCTAGAACACTATCCCGTGAATTATCAGTAAGTGCCTGGCGAACATGACCCTTCACTTTCGAAAATACTTTTTCGATAGGGTTGGGTTGAGCATCGAGAAATATGGAAGCAGAAATTATAATAAAAATCCTGCTCGCTCTATAATTTCTTTAACCTCCGAGCCTTTGTGGATTTGAGCATTATTCATTATTACCAATGCCCCTCCCCATGATGTATCGAACTTTTGCATCAACTCTCGCAGGAACGTGCAGAATCTCTCCGCGTTGCACGTTGAGTTGGTCAGCATATTTACATGAATCACTTCGTCATTCGTCATGGCAGCAACAAAGCTTATATTTCGCCCGCGAACAGTGAGCACAACAACTCGAGCATAAGTATTCCGACGCGACCGAGCTTGTTCTCTTCGAAGATGCAAATTAAATCCGACTTCGTCAATAGAAATCATTTCGGTACGTGTTTGTTGGCAACGCCTGGATACATCCATTGCATATTCTTTCCAGAATGCTACCATTCGGGGAGCATTGACTCTGTCAAGCTGAAATGATGCAAGCTTAAGGCGAAATTCACACTCACGACACCGCGCTGCACGACTGCTTGAAATTGCAGTCGAGATACATAGCATCAAATGGGCGGATTCACACTCATCGCTCAGCATGCGATACGATCGACTATGCTTGGCTATTGTGCGTGGCTGCGTCGGAGCTGAAAATGTAGCTAATCTGAATATCGCCTAAGGGTTATCTTAGGCGAAATTCACACACACGACACCGCGCTGCACGACTGCTTGAAACACAATAGCCAAGCATAGTCGATCGTATCGCATGCTGAGCGATGAGTGTGAATCCGCCCATTTGATGCTGTGTATCTCGACTGAAATTTCAAGCAGTCGTGCAGCGCGGTGTCGTGTGTGTGAATTTCGCTTTAAGCTTGCGTAAGCCTGAATTTATTGTAGAGGTGCTTAAATCCGTCCCAGTTTTGGAATAGTTTAGGTAGGATTTTCTTGAGTGTTATGCTTGGCTTGATCTCTACAGCATTTTCGATCTCTGTCAAAATTTCGTCATTTAATTTCCACTAGCTACAACCACCACTAACTTTCTACTGTATGGTAAAATCATCTTTACCATATTTCCGGAGGATAGTTGCAGCTGAATTTTTATTTATTTTGGCGGCTGTAGCTGCCTCTTTTATTGATCCTCCATCCTCATATAATGATATAAGCAGGTGCTTTTGCTCTGCGCTTATTTTATTAAATTATCCCCTCCGGCATTGTTCCTGCCTGCTTGGATTCTGAGACGGCTGCTCCCTCTCCTCCACCTTAACCTGAGGTAAGTCCTGTTGCTGCCACTTGTTCAAATCTTTGCTCTTTGCTGGTGGTGATTCATGAGAGGAAATCGAAAACGCATCATCATTTCGCTGGTCGTAGTCATTGCCTAATTGGATACAAATGAAAATTGAATGTAACCTATGATTCAAAGTTCTTCAATCTCAGAATTCTGGAAAATCAGAACAATTATTAAAAAAAAAAAATAACTGATCCGGGACAGAAATCAGTTCCGCTTGTACTCATTTTATAATTTCTATTAAATAAATTTATTAAATAATAAACAATTCAATTCCACTCTAACAATAACCCTGTCCTGATTGTTCTAAATTTGCTGGAAAAGATTTTTAAAAGTACCGCTAATGTATTGAGTTACGGTGCAAGTATTTGTTTTTGTATTGTAATTGTCAACAATATTCATAAACAGTATGTTCCCCACACCGTGTTCCTAGCTTAATTTCAACTGTTTCACAAATGTTTCGAAACCAAAAAAAAAACATGTTGCTTATTTCCGGTTTGAATAGGATATGTGGGGAACATAGAAATTGGAACAATGCATGTTGCATACATATGTACGTATCGTTTTTTGCGCAACAGTGTTCAGTATTCTTCAGAAACATTTGTAGGTACATACAGACACTGGCAAAATTATTTACACATTGCAATGTTTGCTTCTTGAACAGCCCTTACATCTGCAGAACTTTTAAAATAGCAACAAATCATCCATGGTTTTTCTCAATTTTAATCTTTGTTATTTTATTTAAACAATAAGAAAGAAAAATTCAACCAATACCAACAAGTAACTGTTAAAATGATAAGAAAGTAAGTGGCACAATTATTTACACATCCATTGAAAACTGGCAAAATTATTTACACAAATCCATTTTTTGTGTGTTTTTTTGTTTTTTTTTTTTCACTTCTATAAACAAAAAGAAAGGAAATATTTTTAAGGTTGAAGTAAACGGTTATTTAAAGTAGCAGTACTTAATAAGTTGTGTTTCCTCCTTTTGACGAAATTACTTCTGCAAGGCGTTTGGACATAGAGTCTATTAATCCTTGGACTTGCTCTAATGCAACTGTACTCCAAGTCGCAATGAAGTCCTTCCAAGTCTGATCTGCAGTTCTTCCGATGTTTTCAGGCATTTTTGATTTTACTATTTTAAATGCCACAAATTTTCTATGACGTTCAGATCAGGGCTTTGAGGTGGCCATTTTAAAACATGTTGGTCCACAAAAGCCAAATACTTTTTAATCTTTGCGGCTGTATGTATCGGCGCATTGTCCTGTTGTAGGATAAAATTACTCCCGATAAATTTTGAACCTGCGAGCAGTACAACATCGTTTAAAATGTTTAAATAATGTGACTGTGTCATATTATCGGAGCATCTGACAAGTGGGCCCACACCACTAAATGATATGCAACCCCATATCATGATTTTACCACCTTTAGAATGTCTCCTGGGTTGTGTAGCGGGTTGTTTTGCCTTAGTTTTCGCATCGGGGTAATAATATTTGTGTCCATAGGTACCGTCCAAGGAGCAAGCAGTTTCATCCGTCCAAAGAATGCTTCTGCAAAACTCTGGCGGCTTCGTAATGTGGTCTCTAGCAAATTGTAATCTAACCTGCTTGTTTTTAGGTATTATATGCGGTTTTTTCTTAATGACGTAGGCTTTTATCTTATTTTCTTTCAATCTTCGCCGCAATGTTCTTTCACTGATCCTGTTTTCCCGATATTTGTTTAGGTCCGCGAGCACATTTTGGACTCTTTCACATGAGTTTCTTTTGAAGGACCGAACAATTTTAGCATCATCTTTTTTCAATGTCACTCTTTTTCTGCCTCTCCCACTTTTATTCTTAACACTTCCACAATCTTTAAGCTTTGAAACTAGATTATAAATCGTTTTCCGGGTACAACTGTAATTTTTTGCAAGTTCCGCGGCCGAAACATCTCTCTGAAATTCTGCCACAATGGCAGCTCGTTTTTCAAGAGAAATTTCTTTAGTTTTTGGCATCCCGTACAATTTGTTTCGCGCAAAAACCTTACCAAACTGATCACAATTACTGAATGCCGCGCAAAGTTTTAATTTACCAAATAAATTAAGAACCGTTACTTTCCAAGTGCAATTATTTGCACTTGTGTAAATAATTTTGCCAGTATTAAATGAATGTGTAAATAATTGTGTCACATATTTTCTTATGATTTTTACAGTTACTTGTTGGAATTGGATGCATTTTTTGTTTTAGCTATTTAAATAAAATAACAATGTTTAAAATTGAGAAAAAACTATGGATGATTTGTTGCTATTTTAAAAGTTCTGCAGCTTTAAAGGCTGCTCAAGAAGCAAACATTGCAATGTGTAATTAATTTTGCCAGTGTCTGTATGTTTACTAAAGGATAAGCCAAGGTTTTCTGTTTCTATTTATTTTTGAATTACAAGTATGAATCATGAGCCCTAAAAAGGATTCCAGTCAATATAGCCTCGCAAAAAAATATGTGGAAGAAAATACTGAATTTCTAGAACTTAATCTTTGCCAGAAACGCTTGTGCTGAAAATATGAGAGTAATTGATAGCTGCAGATAATAGTACAGTTATTATTTCAATACTCCTGAATTATTATTTGATCTTAAAATTACATTATCCTGGCTTGCTTGTAACACAGTTGTCTGATTACTTTAAGCAAATTTAACTTTACTGCGTACGTTTTATTTTACTGGAATTCTTACCATCGGCACGAAGTTTTTTTTGCGCATTTTGACTATAACGACTATGCAATCGGCATTTAACCATTGGTTGATATGCATGTTAATTTCTTTCCTAAATGTGTTAATTTGATTCGCAAATTTGTTAATTTAATTCGCAAATTTGTTACTTTGATTCGCGAACTTGTTATTTTCATTCGCAAATTTGTTAATTTGAACGAAAAAAGGTATATATGGCACTTTTAAATAAAATTTTGAGCCTGAGAAAGATACTACCATGTACTAACAAAGGAATAGATCCCACAACTCCAAAAATCAGTTGGAAACTAGTGAACAAAGACTACAGTGACCGCCGACCCGTTCATATCGTGAAATCAATACAAACCAGGCCGAAGCGTACATACCCTAGACTTGTACAGACCTAGTGGTGATACCAAAAGTACCAATTGGCAACGACCATATGCATTAAAAGTGAGTTTCCTATATGGCCAGTTTATAGGGGAGGTTGGCACACATTCATGAGGATCTTGGCCATTCTAAAAATCAATTAACTAACCAATTCTTCAAATATTTGTCGAATTTTTCAAGTTGCTAGCTTCATTCTATCGAAAGTTATTGCTTATTTGAAGTCTCACTTGTAGGGGTGGTAGAAGTTCCTTGGATCGGATCTTGCCCATCATAGCCACCAACCAATTTGATCACAATACAAACATTAAAAAAAAAGATGTCAGTTGTCTAGCTTCACTCTATCGAAAGTTATCGCTAATTTGAAGTTTCATTTGAAGGGGAAGCAGGGGTTTCATTGGTCGGATTTTACGTATTTTCAGTATTAGCCAACTGGATCCTACTACAAATATTTGACCAAAATTTCAAGTCGCTAGCTTTATTTTTATCGCTTATTTAAAATTTCATTTCTAGGGGAGGTAGGGGTTCCTTAGGTCGGATCTAACCCATCCTTAATGCCAATTAACTCAATCTCACTTCAAACATTCGACCAAAATTTCAAGTCGCTGGCTTCTCTCTATCAAAAGTTATCGCTTATTTGAAGTTTCATTTGTAGGGGAGGTAGGAGTTCCCTAGGTCGGATCTTGCCCATTTTCAATGCCAACTAACAAGATGTTACTACTAACGTTTTGCCAAATTTTCAACTCGCTAGTGCTATTCTATCGAAAGTTATTGTAATTAAATTAATATTTAATTTTTTAAATTTTGTAGGGGAGGTAGGCGTTCCTTTGATCTGATTATGTCCAACTTACTAAAACCCAAGCAGCTTCTCACTTCAGGGTTACATACCAAAAATCAGATGTCTACGTCAATTTGTTCAAGAGTTATGGACAAAACACCTGAAAAGTAGGGTAGTACGGGGTTCTTTGTAAGAAAATTTCCGTTAGTTTTCAACTGATCGATTTTATTTTTCCAGGGTAGTATAAGATTACCCCCACGAGTAATCTACCAAAGCTTGAGCTTTTCATGTTTATTTAATCGGGAGTTATAAATACATTGAATTATTTTACATATGTAGGGGAGGTAGGCGTTCTCTTGGCCTGATCATGCCCATTTTCAATACTAACCAACTAGATCATACTACCAACATCTGACCAAAATTTCAAGGCTCTAGCTTCATTCTATCGAAAGTTATCGTGCGAACGGACTGACAGACGGACAGACGGACAGACGGACAGACAGACAGACAGACAGACAGACAGACATGGCTTAATCGAATCAGGAGGTGACCCTGGACGAATTTTCTGTCAGGCTTAAATACATTCTACACATTTCTACAGTCATCGATCAGAATCCGATCTTAGTGTCGATTCTTCGTTGACTACGGTCATCGATCCTAATTCGATGTCAGCGTCGATTCCACACCAACTCCAGTCATCGATTCTACATCGACTACCGTCATTGATTTTACATCGACTACCGTCATCGATTTTAGATCGATTCCTGTCCTCATTTTCGGTATCGCAAAAGCGGCCATGCCCATAAAAATGTCTACGACGTGTTATCGATAAAGCCATCGATTTCTTAGTAGACAGTCATCGATCCAGGATAGATCAAGTTTCGATTCTTGTCTGACTGGGTCCCTACATCGAACGAGGAAACTCATAAACCTTTTACCTCATTTTAGATACCCAATATGAAAGGGTTTCATAGGATAATTTTTCTAATCGAAGCCGCAAGATGCTCTAGCTATGGTAATAACGCATATTTATTGACAGTTCAAACAATAAAGTGTGTCTCGTAATGATCGCGCACGGGCACTGCCACGTGATTTCCCATGTAATTTCCAGCAAAATACATTAATTAACATTTTTATTTATTATTTACATTTTTTTTAAATTCCTTGTCTGACGTAATTATTTAGAAATACATACATTGGCTAAGTTCATATCACACAACAGTTGGCATACTGTTGCCAATTTTTTTTATGAACTCTCTCCACTGAGTTTTTGATGAACGCAACATGCTGTGAAAAATGTCATTTTCTCGATCAGAAAAATGTCTCAGCTGGCTAGGACCAGCGTATGGTGACAATCCTGTAATGACACTCGCGCTGTCATATTCATACGATTTTTCGTCAGTAGTCAGCTTTGAACTGGAAATTTGACAATTGATGGATGCGAGTGCAGTTCAGAACACAACAACGTGTTGCAATGCCTGCATTCAGGAATCATCATCGCTCCCTGAGCGGTCCTTCCCCTCTTGAGCGCTGTGGAGTGCTACTGTCCCAATGTCTGGTGAATGCAATCGCTCCATGGAGCCGTTGCTGAGCGGCTACTTTTCCTTTTGAGCGAAAATTTTCCACGCTCTCTTGGCTTGGAGCGTGATACATTTTTGTTTTCACCATTCGCATCACAGATGGTGCGCGCGTCATATGTCATTTGATTGAGTGTTGAGTTTTTGAGTGTTTGACAACACAACGTCCTGCGTGTTATTTTACGGGAATTTTGCAGCAAAATTACAATTAAAAGGTGAGTGGTGTTTTCATTAATTGTATATTTGTATAACCAGGCCAAACCAAACAATTTAAACAGACAGCCGTTAGCCGTTTGTTAGACATTTACCATGTCAGCTGATTGTCTTAAATTCGATATGTATGTATTCACAAAACAGGTGTGTGACGGTTGTGACAGGGAGCAGTCGTTCCGTGTGACATGGAGGGGAGATGTTGCTACGTAGCTGCTCAATGTTTTGTGAATGAGCCCAATGCTGCTTCAATACTGTTACCACAGTATGTTGCGATTCCGCTTTGTGTTATGAACTTAGCCAATATCTCAAAAACTACGCTACCCTCAAAAAAAAAAAATGATAATCATAGCTAATTCATTAATGTTTTAATATTTAAAATTTATTCCGTGAAAATTGCAAAAACGGTATAATTGTTAAAATTTTATAAAATTATTTTTTTTTGTTACAAAAAAAATCAACTTCTCAAATTTTTGTATGCATGTACTTGTCCTGTTTCAAAAATTGATTTTCTATTTTATTAAATTATTAAGAAGACACTATTGAATACATCTAATATACCTATATAAAAGTGAAGATTATTTTTGTATGTTTGTCGTGTAAAAACTTTTAAGACACTGAGGGGATTGTCGCCAAATTTTGCAGGAGTAACTACCTATATATTTGGCGAGCTGGAATAGTTAGTAAGGTGGTACGCGATCACATACAGTAAAACCCTGTTCAACCGAACCCATGGGTGTGGCATCATTTCGGATCATCATCATTATGGCGCGACAGCCCGATGTCGGGCCTTGTCACGTGATTGCATCCTTCAATCTTGGAAGCCCAGTAGTTGCGCGGCGTCCACATAAACTGAGCTCTCCCAACGAGATCTCGGTCGTCCTCGCAGTCTCGCTCCGTCGACTCGTCGCGCGTTCATTACTCTCTTTGGCATGCGATCATCGTCCATTCGTTGTACATGCCCTGCCCATTGAAGTCGTTGTAGTTTGACGATTTTCCAAACTTTCAGCTCATCGTACAGTTCATACAACTCATGGTTGTACCGGATGCGGCATCCATCTCGATCGCAAACGGCCCCGAAAATTCGTCGCAGAACCTTACGTTTAAATGTGTCTAGCATGTTTCTGGAGGCTTGAGTTAGGGCAGTGCTATCTAGATATACAGACCTGCGCTCAGCTGATCGTGTACATCATTAATTGCTTCGCCAAGGCAGTGACTGCGCACGACGATGTCCCCGGTACGACCTATGTTTACAATTGGAATTGCGTCAGACGGCATTTTAGTCCTCTAAAAACACACTTTCTGGACACTTGCAGCAATTTGGTCGAATCCGCAGCCCCGGGGATCAGTCGCAGAGTATTGTGGAACAGTTCACACCTGACAAAATACATCTTTTGACCGCACGACACAGCACGTGTTTGTTTTCTCGGATCACTAGATGAAATTTTACTACCAATACAAACACTGAACGCGGAAAACAAAAATTAAACACGGAACGCACAAATACCGGGGACATAGCTGTTCATTTAGGCGAAATTCATAGACTGGTTGAAATTTCAGTCGAGATACACAGCATCAAATGGACGGATTCACACTCATCGCTCAGCATGCGATACGATCGACTATGCTTGGCTATTGTGCGTGGCTGCGTCGGAGCTAAAAATGTAGCTAATCTGAATATCGCCTTACGGGTTTGAAGTCAGTAATGTGCGGCTTGAGGTGATTGCTACTCCAAGCTCCTTGCGGCCCGATGGTTTGCCACTTGCAAAAATTGTGTGCGATTTCTTGTCATTAATCTCGCTGCCAAGCCAATTTGTTTCCTGGACTGCAGTAATGCTCAGTTTGTACTTTTCGACTTGTTGAAGGAGGGCCTTCACGGCCCCCGGTTTGTTCAGGGAGCGTACATTCCAAAATTCGAAAGAATAATCCTTTAGTCGTTTGCGTGGTCGTCGTTGTTGATCCGTCCAATCCGAGGCTTTTGTTCCAGGTTTCTTGACATGAAGTGGTTTTTGCAAGAACGAGTTGTCAGCACGTCGCTTAACCCCATTAAGGGGATAGCCTCGGAAGATAGCTGCTTCAGATGGTTTAATAAACGTGCTGGAGTTCACACAACTATGTTGCAGGTCCAACTACGCAAGTCATTCCATCCTACTAAACCTGAGACGCTTAGGTGTTGGTCAGCCATTCAGGCTGCAGCTATCTGCCTTTTTCCAAATGTCTTATCGCTAAGACTTGGCCGTCAGCGGTTTGAAACACTGCCGTTACCAGGGGGCGCCCACGTGGAGGACTATGGAAAAGGTCTTGTGCCCCCCAAGCGAGAATATGTAGGTCGCACTATAGCTGTGTACAGTCATAAAACCATCTTTGGTTGAAGACCCCAGCTTCTGCCGCAAGTTCTTCTGCAGACATAGAGTAAGTAACCGACACCTACCGAAAATAGTAGTAGTAGTAGTGGTAGTTCTGGTAAAAAGGACTAGCTCGGTTTTGCTCGGGTTCAAACTAAGTCCGCACTCTGCAGTCCAAGTGTTTAGTATGCTCAAAGCTCCGCTAATGATTTCGCTCATCACGGATAGGAATTTACTCGAAACCGGAATTACTATATCGTCTATTATATGCAATTATAATACCTTGACACCTGACGCTTCTAGCTTTCGCTAGCCGAGGCCTAGCTTCTTTTAATATTAATAATCTTAAGCTTGAACTCATCAATGTAACCTGTAGCATGATTATCCCAATCAAAGAGCCTAGCGAGTAATTCATCAACGACAAGTGACCAGAGAAGTGGAGAAATAAACCCCACCCTGAGGGCATTTTTACATTGGATGGGCCCAGAAGTTACCGAAGAGCACGAATCGCTCGCGAGCAGTTCCGCAACTTGTCGGTTATGCAGTCTATGCCTGCTGAACGCGACTCTCGTTGTCACACACACTTCATACGAAAGTCAAGGAGAAAGAAGAAGAAAAAAAGTGTGAGCTATGAGCAGAAATATTTCTTGCTCGGTGATCTTTTGATCTAAAGACGCGGAAGCGTCCCGCCCGCCAAAGAAAAACGAAAAAATCGAAAAAAAAAAATATTCGGAAAAGTGACCAAGACTATGTTTACGCGACACAACAAGTACGGGTTTTCGGACCTCTGTAGCTGCGGCTCCAGGTGATTGTGTTGGCTCAAATTTAGTATGACCATTCTCTCTGGTCGTCTTACGAAGTGTTGCAAATTTGATGTCGATATGACGAAAAGCAACCGGGATGTGACAGTTTGAAAATCGCTATTTTTCAAATTATTCTTGTTCTCGTTGCTCTCGTTGATCTTGTTGTTCCTTGACAGGGCTACAGCCTCGTAGGGAGCGTATCGAGGTCTGGTTTCTTTTCTCACAGATTGACTGTGTCCCAAGGGTGTGCCTTTTCTTTCATTTGCTCTGATCCGTGCAGTAGATAAAAAGATACATCCAAAAATGTGAAAAAAAAATTGAGTTTCTCGCTTTCTCGAAGTCTTTTTAATGATTTCAATGGAAAAAATTTATATTTTTAATGATTTTAAAGAAAAAATTATCCAGGCGGTCCGTGGTTCAACTTAATTTGGTACATAGCTTCCTTTGGTCATTATAAGTAACACACGGTTATATTTTGGTACTACTGGAGATGTGCGTCAGGACAAAAGGACTCTCCTAATCATGAAATTAAACAAAACCCAAAGCTGGTAGGTATGGGTATATTCTGAATCGTGGTAAGGAGACCAATGCACTGGAGTTCTGTTAAAGAAATTTTGAGTCCTTGGGTTAGGACTGATGGCATATTTTGCGTCTTTTGAAGAGGAAAAAGACATTCTTGGAAAAGAAGTGATATCAAGGGATTATGGGTATCATATGTCTGGGGGAGCAGAGGCGAATGCAGTGGACTACTGTTGCAGGCATTTTGAGTCCTTTGGGGAGGAAAAAAGATGTTCTTCGCAAGGAATCGATATGTGGGCAAGATGAGTATTAAAAATGGGGGCGATGAGACGAATGTAGTAGACTACTATTGACATTTTGAGCCCTTTGGACTGGAAAAATGGTATTCCTTACATGAAAGCGATATCTAGACAGGATGAGTATCATACGACTAGGGATCGTAGTGTGAATGCACTAGACTACTATTTATGGTGTTTGAGTCCTTTACTTAGGAAAAGAGCATCTTCTTAAGCATGAAATTAAACAGAAACCAAATCTAGACAAGATCAGTTTCGACTTAAGGATATAAATAACTCAACGGACATAAAGGACCGAAACACGTAATTTCATCGAAGGTAACTCATAGTGATGCCAGAGGCATATTTACTCAATGATGTCCACCTAAATTATTATTTCCTTGGGGTATCACTTTTCAAAGCAAATCATGTACAACTTAAAAGCAAATGGATGGGACTGGGCTAAAGTGCCGATGAATTCATCGCTCTTTTGTACGGGAAAAATTTATTTTTTGAAATCAGGCTCTGTAAAGAGAATCTTTGGAGTTAAAATTTGGTATTAATTGAAGCAAATTGTTTCGGGTGGTGTTCTATGTAAGTATTAAAACCCACACGTTGGCAATCAATAGCACACAACGATAAGTTTTAAGCATTCAAAAGCAGTTTTGGAATTCATATCCGGGTTCTTCCTCCATAAAATGCAAAAAGATGTGATATTTCCCAAAAACAACTCTAGGCGTGTTTTTTTGTACTGCGGTGGAGGTTAATTGGGGGCTATCCGGGTTAACTTACACACATTACACAAACAACTAGGGTACACGTTTTGATCACTTCTGACCTCAAGTGCATCTCTAATCCTTTATAAGGCACGAAGCTTTTTAAAGGAAACCGGGCGAGTAGACGGTACTTGGCATCAGAGCTTAAGCTCACAAAGCTCCCCGCCAATCAGCGTTAAAATAAATTAATTAATTTGATCAGGGTTCAATATGCATACCCTATAGCGAGGCGCAAAGCTACGAGTACTTTGGCGGAGTTTATGTTCATATCAATCCTTTTTGCGGCTGATGAGTTTTTTTTTGGCGGGAAATTTTTACAACAGAGTTGTTTTTGGGAGATCATGATCACTTGAGCGTAAGTTGCTCAGTATCTATCTGAACCCACCCATTTATTATAGGTTCATCTTGAGTTTTTCTCCGGGTATGCGTTTCTTTGTTCGAACTTTCGACGAAGGTAATTTAGATTCAATGATTATCTTCGAGTCTTTTTCTTCCCTTGTTGTACGGAATATTGTACGGAAATTTGCAGAAACTTTCGCTTTCACTTAAATCATCTGAGAGTACTATGGGGGACCGGTGCCGGAACTTAAGAAACCGACACTCACCGCATTTAGACCAGACTATGGGCCGTTTTCTCAATGTCTAGTTATATCTTATCCTGTAGTTAAACGCTAAACGGCACTCATCTTCCGGTTAAGAATTTATCGGACAATAATTCCAAACAGCTGATACGGACTGCTGAGATTTTGACAGCTAGAACTGTTTTCGTTTGCACATTCAAATGAGACAATTAAACTGGTCACAAGGAATAGAGTTCTGGATATTCCTTCGAAGGAAACGGATCTGAAACCAACTCAGCCGCAAAATAATGCTTAGAGGTGGCACAGATGTAGAATACTCGTAGAATAGAACAGGTGGCAGAATTCCGCCAAGAAAATCAGCTGACTATCTACTGCATTGGCTACGCTGTGGACTGCATTATCATATTTTGAGCGTTGCATGTGCTAAGGTTAAATTTAGTGTCCCGGATAGCTAACTGGCAGTTTAACCAGATTTTGAGAAAACGGGCCTATGTGTTTCGTTTTCATGTGGATTTTTACAGAAGTCAGTGGCTTTCATCTCAAGTTAAGTCGCGTGATCTAAACTATCTAAAGTGACTACCGGTACTAAAAAAACTGTAACTAACAATTTCTTGAAAAACTAAGACTAAAAATGTTGTACTCGTAGATTTTGGTACCCATACTGAAAACGTTTTCTCAATGTCCGATTAAACCCTTTGTTAATAAACAGGGACATAAATTAATCGAAGCTATCAACAGCCCGATAAGCATCTTCGTTTTCTAATAGGTCTCATACAAATTACCAAGCCATAAAGTGTGGAACTTATCTCAGACCACAATTATGATAAAATCAGCTGATTTCCTTGGCGGAATTCTTCCGTCCACGAATCTATTTTGTATTAGTACGGTCTCTCGGCATATTCATTTGCAGATGAATTTCTTGCAAATTCTCTTATATCGAATGAGTTTCCAGGAACTCTATCCTTTATGGCCACTTTCATTGTTTTCATTTGAATTTACAAAAGTGAACAGTTCAAGCTGTCAAAATCTCAGCATCCGGGATGATGTGTTGGTTTTTTTTTTAAAGTTTCAATCGGAAACCAGGAGTTGGGTTTTGGTTTGGATAAGAGATTAATCGAAGGCTAGGGCTTTACATGCGTTGAGCAGGAAGAACACGAAAATAGGAAGGCGGTAGACTACCGTTACGTGCTCGAGTTATGGTTAGGCTTTTCTATTCATACTATATAGTAGGGCCATAAGGCACAATTAAACCCAAACGAAATTGCCATGTGATCACCAATACATAGCGAAGAAGAATAATAAAGAGAAATAGTGTTGGTCATAGAAATTTTTGAATTTTGCGAGAACTTAAATGCGATCACTAGTAAGATTCATTATATACGCTATTTTCTAGAAAATTATAAAACGAAATCGTAAATTAGTAGTTGCTTCACTTTCTGACAGGTTTCACCTATCGCGGTTAGACCCACAGTACATGCATATAGACTTGGGTATAAAAGATAAGCAAAACGTAACATATTGCAAACATCGAATCTTTTTACGACCAAAAGCCAAGGGCAAAGTAAATCGTAAAAATAGTGACACTGACATAGTGTAACGTAAGAAATATCTACTTAAACGACAGAATTATAATAAAAGTGACTTGTCTTAATTGGTTATTTAAAAAATAAAATTAAAAATAATATAAATGCAACTATTTTAACCAATTGTTGTCTTCTTGAACACATAAATTTACTGGCAACTTTGTGTCTGAAGTTCATAATTAGTCGCTCCGATAAATAATTTCATTAAATAAAGATGTCGATAACGTAACTGAAATAATTTTATAGCCTCACAGAATCACCTATTTTTTGAATGTCGTGTCTGATATTGCGAAAATATATCGGTTAAGGGTATAATTATAGTACTGTATGTACGGGTATTGTCATATGAGATATCGTGGGTAGACTAGGTATCTTGTTTTTTTGTAGATGCTAATTAATTTCTTTTTAAATTTTTTTCCTTTGGTCTTGAAAAAAATTTAAAGTCATTTAGCGGACATCTAAATGACAAACTTACTTTGAGTTTTTGATTAGAATTACTGATTAAAAACATTCACAATTAAAAATGTTCGTCATTAAAAATTTGGATTCAAGTCAAGTTCAAGTCTTTAATTTGTGGTGTATACGAGTATACATATACATATTACCCAATATCGGGAAAAGTGCTCATCGTGCAATATGAGGTGACAAAATCAACTCTGTCGAGATAACAAGTTTTTTTGCACTAAAGACGGAAGAAGAGCGAGCGAGAAAAAGAGACAGTGAGAGAGATAATTTATGATACATGACGTTTCATGGAACATTCCTATTTCGTGAATATTATTAGAATCTCTTTTGCATTTAGAGAGAATTCTTAAAATTCGTTAATAGCGGCATTCCTTACCGCTTTAGGCATGGTAAGAACCTAGAACCCACGCGGGGGGATTTGTAGGTCCTAAAGCGGACATTTCTTTAGTTTTGAGAAAATTATCTCTAATCGAATAGAGAGAATTCTCCTAATTTTTACGAAACAGGAATGTTCCCGATTCATTTATGTAGTTTAAATATTCTCAATTCAAGTTAAGTGTACGTTTTAAGCGGTCATTCCATAGTTAATACCATTTAACATCATTTTTTTTAAAGTGTAACTTTTATAGCGACGACACATCGATGGTTAGTAAATCGAAAAAATATAACTTACCAGTACTGACACGCAGAAGGGAGAAGCGCTCGCGTCGCTGTGATACAATCTCATAGATTTGTATTGTACATAATGTTGCACAAAGCGAAAAAAGTTAGACAGGTACTTTTTGACTTAGGGGCTAGCGAGTCCGACTAGTGAGTAGTTGGTCACCGATTGCAGACGTATCTTGCACCTTTTCCTTTTTTCTAAATCAGCCTTGCGGCGGTGCGACAGTCGGCACCCGCTATATACTTGGAACACAGCGGGTGCCGACTGCGACTGTTGGCAAGGCGGGAAATTCGGTGAAGATCGATCGCCCACCAATGCACACGGTGGGCGATCGATCTTCACCGAATCGGATCGAATGAAATATTTTTACAATAATATGGATGGAATAAATTTAACAGGGAGTTTTTGATCCACCAAGTGTAAATACCATAAAATTTTTAATAACATACATATGTACATATATGGCTATGTGAGGAAATATGCATCTAATCATGAAACATATTTATGTGGGATATGACATTTCGTTCCACACTAAGAGCGAATGTGAAGCGAGCCTACATATCACGTAATGTGTACAATGTGCTTAGAAAAGCTCAGTGGCTGATCAGTTGGTCAATGAGGCTTCCACACGGTGGTCCCGGGTTCGGTCCTCCATTTAGATTTCTTCTTTTTTGACGTCTATGGGGAGTGTATCGAGAAAGCTTGGGACGGAAGTGGACTTGAAAACGAATTGAATTGAATGCTTGGTGTTGACAAAAGCTCACTTTTGGACATTGAATGAAATCTAGAAAACGCGGTGTCTATAAATTGGGGTGATGAGGCCAATGCTCTGGAGTTTTATTGAAGGCGCTTTTAACCCTATGGTGTTGAGACGAAGACATTCTTGGACAAGAAGTGAAATCTAGGAAATACGGGTGTCGTCTGAATTGGGGTGATGAGGCCAATGCAATGCAGTGAGGTTGTATGCGCTGTTAGCACTATGGTATTGACATGAACACATTCTTGGATATGAAGTGAAATCTAGGAAATACGGATGTCGTCTGAATTGGGGTGATGAGCCCAATGCTCTGCGGTGTTGTTGAACCTATGGTGCTAAGATGAATACATTCTTGGACATGAAGTAAAATCTAGGAAATATGGGTGTCGTCTGAATAGGGGCGATGAGGCCAATACAATAGAATGATGTTGTAGGCGGTGTTAACCCTATGTTGTCGAGATTAACACATACTTAGACATGAAGTGATATATAGGGAATACTAATGTCGTCTGAGTTGGAGCGATGAGGCCAATACTCTGCAGTGTTGTTGAAGGTGCTTTTAGCCCTATGGTGTTGAGATGAACACATTCTTAAACGTGAACTGAAATCTAGGAAATGCAGTGAGGTTGTTGGCATTCTCGGATATAAAGTGAAATCTAAGAAATACGGGTGCCGTCTGAATTGGGGTGATGAGGCCAATGCTCTGCGGTATTGTTAAACGCGCTTTGAACCCTATGGTGTTGAGATGAAATGAAATCTAGGAAATACGGGTGTCGTCAGAAATGAGGCCAATAAAATGGAGTGAGGTTGTAGACGCTGTTATCCCTATGATGTTGAGATGAACACATTCTTTGATGTGAAGTTAAATCTCGAAAATACGGGTGTCGTCTGAATAGGAGTGGTGAGGCCAATACTCTGGAGTGTTGTTGAAGGTGCTTTTAACCCTATGGTGTAGAGATGAATATATTTTTGTACATGAAGTGAAATCTAGGAAATACGGGTGTCGTTTGAATAGGGGTGACCAGGCCAATGCAATGGAATGATGTTGTAGGCGCTATTGACCCTATGTTGTGGAGATTAACACATTCTTAGACATGAAGTGGTATCTGCGAAATACGAATGTCGTCTGAGCCGGGGTGATGAGGCCAATGCTATGGAGTGTCGTTGAAGACGCTGCCCGTGGATTTTTTTATGGTTTGCTGAAAATTTGTAACTGTATGGTCATAAAACATGATTTATTTATTTATTTACCAAACAAGGCATCAATACATTACATTACATTTCATTTATACATTTCATTAAATTAATCGATAATTCATTAATTACATTCGGCAAATTTGGTTAGGTTTGTTTGTTAGACTAGGACGTTAAGAGGGCCTTTGTTAAGTTAAGCTTAAAGACAGAATTAGAAATGCCTGAAGAATAGTGGATACTAAAAGTATTGAAAAATCGACAACATCTATTTATGGGTTCATTATAACCATAGACAGTAAGTTGTTGGTATTCCTTAAGCAGAGTTGTATGTCTAGTTCGTCTTAGTTGATCGTTTAAAGTGATTTTATTGGACAGAAAATCAACATTAACTGCGCCGCTGATAACGTCAAAAGTAAAACAGGCACAAAGTAATGTTTTTCTGGACGAAAGAGTCATTAAATTTAAAAGACCCAGCCTGTATTTGTAAGATGGAAGGTTATGAAAATCTAGCGGGTCATAAAGGTCTCTCAAAGCGAAAAGAGTAAATTGTTTTTGAATAGACTCGAATCTATCGCAATGTAGCTCGTACGATGGGTTCCAGACTACGGAGGCATATTCAAGCAGAGGCCGCACAAGTGTGGTATACAAGGACTTAGTGACCCAAATATTTTTAAACTCCCTAGCGCGTCTCTTAATGAAGCCGAGTTGTTTGTTAGCGTTAGACAACGCCGAGGTCTTTGATATGGTCAACTCTATTCAGCTCGACATTGTTAAGGTGGAAGGAATCAATTATAATTCTATTCTTACGGGAAAAACTTATAACCTGGCATTTATTAACGTTAAGATATAGATTATTTTGATTGCACCACTGCTCAAGGGATAGAAGCTTGGATTGAAGAAATGCTGCATCAGAGTGCGTTTGGATGGTGCAGTACAGTTTTAAGTCATCAGCGTAGAAAAGATGAGGGATATCCGATAATAACTGTGATAGGTCGGAAATGCAGACATTGAAGAGAAGAGGACCTAAATGGCTACCCTGCGGCACCCCAGCAGTCGCGGATACACTTTTGGATATCCGACCTTGATATTTGACGAACTGAGTTCGATCAAGAAGGTAGGACCGGAGCTAATTGAGAAGTGATCCAGTTACACCAAAGTTGCATAATTTCTCTATTAAAATTTGATTATCGACCCTTTAAAACCCGATTCAACCGAACCAAGTGGAGAGGCGAATTTTCGCATAACGAAATTGTGTGCGTGTACATGTGGGAACAAAACCATCTACATACAAAGCCTGGAAGCAGGTCGCTGAGAGTGTGTGAGTCGGCCTCCTTTCAAACTGACAACCGGCACTAGCTCCGATGACCAAGTTCCGAAAGGCTCCGACTTCACTTCGGCACGAATATGGTGGTGTCTCAAATTGAAATTGTTCAAGCATGTACATCTATTGATTGATTATTATATATCACAACCAAAAGATGACATGCCCAAAACTTCAATTTGATTCGTATATTCCGTTTCCGCACTGTGCACTTCCTTCAACAAGTAATATTATGCACAGAAACAAAAAAATATATTTGGTGCGAGAAAAAATTAATTCACCCGCACAAATCGCCATATTGCTTCTTGTCCGCACTTGTCACACACGACACAAAAAGTAAACAAACTACTTCTACATTCACTTTAAACGCAAAAACGAACACTGAATTCATCGGTTTTGCATATATTTTTTATTTGAGCACATGACCAACACTTCACTGCACAACATATTTAAGTTTCACGCCGCAAACCAACCGAGAACCGACATTTTTCGATTAAAATGTCGCGCGGGACCACTCGCTGTCCATATACCGCCATACAAATTTTCGACTGACATCGGCCTCCTTTGAGCTATGGTTGTGTGCGTGACCAGGTCTGCTTCCAGGCTTTGAATGTAGATGGTTTTGTGTGGGAAGCAAGGGAAGACAATGAGGTGGCTCGCGACCGCAAAATTCTACCACGTTCAATAAAACCACGGTCAATCATAACAACGGGTGCGGCAACCGGCAGTGGGCACCCACTGAGTTATAAGGAACGCGTTCCCACTGTTGGCAAGGCGAGAATCACGACGGAGGGGATTGATCGCCCGCTAGGTTAATTGCAGCATCGACTCGAATATTTTTAATGAAAAATTGGTTGCCGGGTGTATAAATTTCACAGTGGATCCTCGATCCAACACATTTCGATAATATTTGTGCTACATGTTTTGAAATGCAATCTAAAAACATATTCAAGAGGGAAATGATTACTTCGGTCAACAGTAAGTGCGAATGTGGTACTGTAATGGACAGAGCTCGATGGCTTAGCAGCAGATCAGACTTTCGCACGGGAGTTCCCGTGTTCGGTCCCGACTGGGGGCGGATTGACTTTTCTCTTTATTAATCTTGCTACGTTTTGTATTGAAATTTTTTTGTTCGTATTTATTGGCGCTGGCGATTTTACAAAGTACTACTAATATTAATAATAAGGACTAATAACGGTCGCAGTGGAAAGTATTTTACCCTGCCAGCAGGCAACGTGATGTGAAATAAAAAGTGTTACAAATTGTAAAAAGTCTTTAAAAAAATATAACAATGAGCAAAATTTGTGCGGTCCCCAATATTAAAATAAAACCGCGTATCCAAACCCAGAGCAATCACATTGCTTTCCTCTCAATCTAGAGCTTCGAAAAACTAATGGATTGACTTAATAAATCTTCCGGAAACGCATGCTATATCACATATTCCTAAAATAAGTCAAAATAATTCCTAATTAGACTGCTTGCGATTACAGAATGCCATACTAGCAAAATCAGTAACGATTACTACTTTGCCTTAACCCCTAGCGGGCATAGCGCGTCAACTACTCCTGCGCGCCATCGTACTGTGTTCTGGGCAATGGGGCGCAACTCCCTAAAAGACTTACCCAGTACCTGACACTCCCTTGCCACAGATCGACGCCATGTGATTCGAGGACCCCCTCTTGGTCGGCCTTGGTGGGAAATGGGGTTCCATTTCATGGCATGCAAAGCAATGCAGTTATCACTCTTCCGCAATGTGTGACCTATCCACTGCCATTTTCGCCTGCGTATCAATTCGTCGATTGGCATCTGACCCGTACGCCGACTTAACCCTTCATTTGATATTGTTTCGGGCCAGAAAATTCTTAAAATTCGACGAAGACATGAGTTGACGAAAACTTGCAGCTTTCTGGTAACTCCTACGGAAACTTTCCATGTACTGCTCCCATACAAAAGCACTGCTAGTACCAGGGAGCGAAACAGGCCCAGCTTGGTCTTGATGCTGAGATAACTGCTCTGCCAGATTTTGGACAGCATGCCGTATGCGCGTTTAGCCTGGTTGATACGACGAGCGATGTCCTGCTCCGTACCACCATTTTCGGCAACAATGCTACCCAGGTAGACGAAGTTGTCCACCTTCTCCACAGGCTGCCCATTAATATTGATGGCAATAGGTGTCGGATTTCTTTTTCGCAACGGCGGGCTAAGAACCTTGGTCTTGTTGGTATTAATCTTTAGCCCAACCTTGCTTGCCTCCCTCTCGAGATCTAACGCCATTGTGGACAGATCCATGATTTTGTGGGAGAGTAGGCATATGTCGTCAGCGTAGTCAAGATGTTGTAGATAAGATGTCAAAGTCCATTGAATTCCTCTGTCGAGTCCGGGTAGGGCTGCATGCAACACATCGCCGATCACAATGATGAATAGGATCGGTGAGAGAATGCAACCCTGCCGAACTCCACTGCGAATCTCAAAGTCCCCCGACACCTTACCTTTATGCAGAATGCGACATTTCGCGCCGTCATAGGTTGCCTTAATAATAGCCACAAGCTTTTCAGGGATGCCTCTCCTGCGCAAGGCCGCCCATATAGAATCCCGGTTCACACTATCGAAAGCCTTTTCAAAATCGATGAAAAGCAAGTGAAGCGGAGAATCGTATTCAGCGCATTGCTCGATGATGATTCGCAAGGTGTTAATGTGATCGACACAGGAGAATCCGGATCGAAAGCCAGCCTGCTCTTCATCAATTGTGCTTTCTAAGTGGGCCTTTAGTCTTTCCAGGACGATTTTAGCTATTATCTTGGCAACGGCAGGAAGCACACAAATGCCTCTCCAATTATTACAGTCTGTGAGGCTACCCTTCTTTGGAAGTTTGATGATCAAACCTTCCTTCCACTCAGTGGGAAAGGTCTCTGTATTCCACGCTTTATCAACAAGTGGGTGCAGCAAATCGGCAGTTACGCTTGGCGCTGCTTGATAAAGTTCGGCAGGGATGCCGTCAAGTCCGGCGGCCTTTCCTCGTTTTAGTGTAATAATTGCAGTGACTATTTCCTCTTTAGTCGGGGCAGTGGACCGTATACGCAGATTTTGATGGTTAGCTAAATTATCTATATGAGGGGGAACTTCACCAGAGGTTACACGGTTCAAGACCGCGGCGAAGTGTTCTTTCCACCGCCTCATTTGATCTTCTTCCAAGATAAGTAGCTTTCCATCACTATCTTTCACCGGATGTTGGCAGGAGTTACGACCACCTGTAAACTCCTTGATGACACCGTATACGGCGTTTAAGTTGTTACTTCTAGCGGCTTCTTCTGCTGACGCTAAAAGAGAATTGGCATAAACTCTTTTATCGCGTCGCACACTACGCTGAACTTCTCGAGCTTTCTGACGGTAAAGGAGTTCGATGCTGCTTCGATTGTCGTCTGATGCTGCAGCCAAACGAACTTTCAGCTCCTTTCTTTCAACAATCCGCTGCCATGAAGCGTCGGACATTCAGGGCTTATTCCGGCAATCCGGGTTTGGGCCAAGGATGGTATTTGCGCTATCAATGTACGCATTTTTTATGGCATCCCAGTTTTCGTTTATGTCACTATTTGGGTGACTAGTTATCTCAGCCGCTTTTTGCGCAAGATGGTCATTATATTGTTGTAAGACAGCTGGATTTTTTAGTCGAGCGGTGTTGAATTTGCGGGGCCTGGATCTTTCGTCGCTGGGGCGGCGCACAGCTGCAATACGCAATCGAACATTAGCGATCATAAGATAATGGTCTCTTCCCATCCCAATATCGGCACCCTTCTTGTTTCGCACGTCCAGGAGGCAACTCTTGAATCTTTTACTAATGGCAAAATGGTCGATCTGATTTTGTGTTCTGCGCCGATCAACAGAGGACCAACTGATTTTGTGGTGGTCCTTATGCTCAAACATAGGTAGTACCACCGATGAAACCTGTGAAAGTTGCAGAACTCTACAAATCTTTCACCGTTGTCATTACGATCACCAAGACCGTGTCTCCCCATCACATGTCTGAGCCCATAGTTATCAGCGCCAACTTTCGCATTAAAATCACCCATAACCATTATAATGTCACCTTTAGGTGTTCTGCTCTGAACGGCGTTTAGTTCTTCGTAGAAGGAGTCTTTTGCCAAGACATTGTCGGGTTCAGTAGGGGCATAACATTGTATTATTGAGATGTTCCTCATTTTGGTCCGGAACCTGGCGGTCAAGACCCTGTCAGAGACCGGTTCCCAGGATAAGAGACAGTTTCGCGCGGCTCTGGTTAAAAGGAGCCCCACACCTGACTCACGGCGACTACCGGTAGCTTTACCGGAGTACAACATTACAGTGCTGCCCGTTGGAGAGATGAATTCTCCGCTGTTCCACCATCTTATCTCACTAACTCCTAAGATATTTAATTTGTACCTCAGAAATTCACTCTCTAATTGAAGAAATCGTGCGTTCTGGGGACCTTCTGATCCATTGTCCAGGAGAGTACGCACATTCCAGAATCCAATCTTTGTCATTGTACGATAGCTAAAAGTCGTAACCGTTGAGTCAGTCCTTATCCGAGGCATAGTTGACGTTTCGTTAGCATATAAAGATTTCGGATAGTGCAAGTTGCTGGCATACACATCCTGTCCTTTGATTGTCGGTTTTAACGACAGGCCCTCAAAGGGAAAGGCCGTGGTATTTTTTTTTTTTTCACACCCCACACCACAGGGGTACCTCAACCAAATCATCGCACCGCCATCACTGGCGGCTTGGCGTTGGTTGGCAATGGTCAGTGACCACTGCCGTTCCAGGGGGCGCCCACGCGGAGGACTATGGAAGAGGAGTTTTTGCCCCCCAACGTAACGATTATGTCTGTTATGAATATTTCTCGCCAAAAAATATTTCTGGAGCATCACAATTTTTTTTGTTTAATTTAGCTATTATGCAGGATTTAGGGCATTCCAGGAAAGGGATGATGCGAACATGACCCCAGTGTCTATTGTTCTATACATACACATCCAGTTTCATAGGCACTTTCTATAATGCAACGCGACGTTTGCATATACATTTGTACATATCAAGTGAGGCAACCACCTGACTCAATTTCGGAAAAACTTGGTCAATAGCCTGCGGTCTGACAAAAAAAGCCTTAACAAGATTTTTAAATGTTACATATTTGTCGCGCGGGAATCTTAGCACGCATTTAATTTTTTTTATATCAAATTGGTTGCTATGATACAATACGAATTAATGTGATCATTGTTACACTTTTGATCAAGAAATTATTAGTATTACACTACTAGTTAAAATTTGACAAAAAAATAGTTAAATATTTGATTGTACGAGTATAATGGCCACTGCTACTACTATTTGCCCTAACAGATAGTGGGGCAAAGCGCGTCAACTATTCCCATGTGGTTTAGTTGACGTTTTCTTAGCATAAATTGGTTTTGGACGATGCATGTTGCTAGCATATATGTACCTCCTGCCCGTGAATCAAGAATATAAGGTTACGCAAAGAAGTGTGCAACTTTTTTGCTCTTTGTGACGTATGACGTCAAAGTTTAACATTTTCGAAAGCTTCCAATGAATTTTGTAAAAAATCAGATACTTTTTGTGAGAGAATTCGCTAACAAATCTACAGTTTTAATAAGATTTTCATGAGTATTGATATTACTAGTTCACATTAGATAATATGGTTTTCTTCAAAAATTATAAACTCTTTTAATTAAGTAGTTAACTGGTTGATTGTTCCAATTAGCTGTGCAAACAATCACAATCACAATAGATTTGTAGCAGAAATAACGATTGGTGTGGACAAATTAGCCGGGCCGGGTCGGGCACGTATCGAATAGTAGAATAATTATAGAAATATTGTAAATAGTCGAAATCATACAAATTATTGTAAATATTTGATTTTCTGCTTATGAATTTATTTAGTTGAAGCAACTGCTAAAAAGTGTTTCATATTTACACTTGTTAATAGACAAAAGTTCTATTATTAAATTATATAGCACATTCAAGCTAATTTCTTTCGTTGTTTTAGTAACTAAATTCATCAACTTCGAAAAGAAAGAGTTGTTGACTCATCTGAATTTGTAGTGCGTTTACTTAATGATATTATTAGAAACGGACACATAAAGAAGATTTTTTAAATAATTCTGTGTTTAAATGATACACAAGAAATAGTTCATTGCCCCAAATAATTGAATAATTTTCGGAAATTTATTAGAACTTTTGTCTATTAACACTTATAAATATTAAACACTTTTTATCAGCTGCTTCAACTAAATAAATTCTTAATAGACCAGTAAAATTAAGTCAATTTTGGGGGATTTTCAATAATAAAATAACTAGTGGAAGATCTGGAATTTTAATCCCTTCTATAGATACTGATTACATGGAAACTGAGTTCGCACGGTCGTAGAAGGTGAGTTTAACTTTTGGTGGGCGAAAATCCGAGAAATCTGAGCCCTTTTTTTGAATATTATCCTTATAACTTCTAAACGGTGCCTCGGATCGAAAAAATTGCCAGATGTAAATTTAAGACCGTTGAATCCTGCGTCCAATGCACTGCTCAAAGTTGAAATTCGGTTCAGTAGCGTAGTCAAAATTGATAGTAAAAAAAACGGCAATTTTCGAGGCTTCGGAGAAAAATACTACTTTATCACTTTTCAAGCACACATATCTTTGCAACAGACGCTCGAAATGGAAAAGCTTATCTGCAAAAGTTGAGGATAATTTGATTTCAATCCTAACGTGGCCAATATTTTTCAATTCGGCCATTTTTAGAGTAGTTATGAACCAAAATTCAAAAATGCCTGCTCATCGATCTATGCCTTAAAAGCTCTATCTCGGTAAGTATAACAGCTAGAAGTTTTATTTTAGTGTCAAATTGTAGATAAATTACTCTAGTTTAACAAAATTTTGCATGGTTTCTTGTAAGACCAATTTAGGAGATATGTACTAAAAAGAAAGAGGCAAGCCAAACAATTAGGCGCATTTTCAACATGGTGGCGGGGTACGTGGTGTTGTGGGGAAATGAAAAACTCGAATTTTTAAGCAATGTACCAACTCAAACAATATGTCAAAAATCGAAACTACCCTAATTAAAGCAACCAGTGTTATAACTATTCGACTGACCAAAGTAATTTAATCTTTGCAAAATTATAGACTTTTTTAAAAATAAAAACGCAATAACTTAAAAACGGATTTCTACGAGCTATTTCCTATTTTTAGGGTAGGGTATTACCTACGATTCATTTTTTATGAAAATATACTACCGGGTATAGTTTTTGAGTAACTGAAAATTCTTCAGACTCACCAGCTGTGCATCTAACTTTAGTAGTTGTCCCATCATACATGTCTTGTATCGTCTTGACATATGCTTCGAGGACCTTAAGTGCTCTTAGGGCCACCCATATCAGATCACGAGGAACTCCGTCGAAGGCTTTTTCCAAATCAATGAACACAAAGTGCAAGTCCGTCCGTGCATCACTATGCTTTTCCACCGTAACACGTATATACTGAATAGCATCGATTGTGGACCGACCCTCCACAAAGCCGCATTGGTTGCCATTCAATCTCTTTCAATCGATTGCAAACAACTCGCTCGTAAGTCTTCAACGTGTGAGATGTTAACTTACCCTATATAACCCTATAGTTGTTGAGCTTGCGTGAGTTACCCTTGTTCTTATAAACGGGAGAAGGAAGCTTTTTCTGAAAGCGTCAGGCATCGGTTGCACTCTTTTAATTTTCTTGAAAAGAACAGTGAGCCATCTAAGCCCGACATGACTCATCTTCAACCAAAATTTCAAGGGTATTTTGTCCGGTCCGACTGCCTTTCCGCGTTTCATCTGCATCATTGCCTTCATCACCTCCTCCACTGAAAAATCAGCGAAATCAGTGGTGTTTGGCTCCACAGCTTGAAAAGCTTTACGCGGAAATTCTTCGTTCAAAAGTTCGTCGAAGTACTCACGCATTCTGCTACAGATTGTTGTGTCTTCAACCAGTAGCACTCCTTGTGAGTCTTCAACGTACCTTGGCGCCTGAATCTTTCGAGCGTTTCTTCTCCTTTGGGTTGCGACCTTATAAATCCTGGCACTGTCTTTAGGTTTCTCTTGCAATGACGATCTTTTATCCGCAGTCAGATCTTCTAGTTCTTGATAGAACTTCTCGGCTGCAATCGCCTTTGCTTGAGCCACATTCCGCTTTAGTTCCTTCCGGCATTTATCATATTTCTCCCGAAGTTAAACCTTCTCGGCCTCACTGCCTGTCTTGCATGTTGTCCAAGCCTTGAATGCGTTCGATTTGGCCTGCACTGCTTCTTTAGTTTCGTTATTCCACCACGACATCTCCTGGTTCGTGTGGAGTGGGCCTTTCGAAACTCCCAGTGTCTTTTCAGCCTCACCTACTAACATTTCTTCTAAGGCATTCCACATTTGTGTTGGACTTTGCTCATCGCAGTTGGTGTTGTATTGAAGCCACCCCTCCATTTTAACAATGAATGGAGTTACAACAGATTCAAAGCGTTCGTAGTTGAGATTATGCCACTTGATCTCGACCGGTTTGCGGATTGCTTGCGGTCTTTTCCTCCTTTCAAAATAAATTCTGTCAGGAGCAACCGGTGCTGGGTGACCGCAGATTCACCCAAGATCACTTTGCAGTCTTTCACCTAACGTCTCATGAAATTTAGACACACATGATAGTCTATCTGCGTCGCATGACCTCCACTGCTATATGTGATTAGGTGCGTTTGGTTCTTAATGAACCACGTGTTGAGGATGACCAGACCGTGTGATCTGCACATAGACAGGATAGCCTCACCTTCATCATTTCTGGGTTTTGATTGGCTACGCTTCCCACCATGGCAATCCTCGTAATCATAGTTTGATTTCCCCACATGGCCATTGAAATCCCCTCTGAAAAAACCAGCTCGGTATCTGGTATACATTGAAGCAGTGTGTCAACGTCGCTCCAAAATGCCTCTTTTTCACTTTGCTGCAAACCCACTTGGGATGCGTAGGTACTTGACGTTCCACACTCTTTCGCAGATAACCAATTTGATACTCATCAAACCGTCGCTTATCTTCGAGATACTCACGATGCTGCCAAGTAAAGCCGGTGACAGAATAACGCCAACCCCGTTTCTATCATTCGAGTTTCCATAATAGTACAATTTGTAATTTTTGGAATTCGCCAAAAACGAGCTCGGCCGACCTGGTCATTTCGCCACTTGGTCTCCTGCACGAACATAATGTCTATCCTTCTCCGTTTCATGACGTCCTCCAGTTCTTCGCTCTTTCCCGTCATGGATCCGATATTCCAACTTGCAACCCTCAGCTTCTCTACAGTGTACTTACACTGCCTCATGAATGTACAATACTATTATTAAAGATTATGTGATTCTAATGAAACTTAGAGATATTATTGCCTTTGATGCTGGATATCATAAGCCATCAATATTTTTGACCTCGGGTGTGCTTGAGGGGTGCAGGGCTGTGCTAGCTACAACTAGAGAAATGTACTATTATTAACCTTTTTCGATGAGATTTCAAAATTCTAATATTTTATTATTTTTAATTTTCTATCCTAGTGAAATGCCGCTTTTCTGTAAATTTTCATTTTTCTAAATGCAAGGGGGGGGGGGGGGGGCAAACTCGGACCACATATTTTCCCCTCTCCCTCTTTTCTCCTTTCTTCCAATTTGAAGAAAATATCAAAAATGGAATGTAGCCGACGGTACCTTTCTTACGATGCCCCACTTGCTTATACCAAACGAAAAAAAAATCATTCCTTCATTTCCTCTCTATGGGGGACCCCCCCCCCCCTTAAAATTGACTTATTACGACCCATCGTTTTCTCCAGAGAATTATAGTACTTCTGCATATTCTCACCAAATTTCATGCATGTAGCTGGACAGACGGACGCATGACCGAATTCATAAGGGGTTTGTTTTTACTATAAAACCCTAAAAACGGCCCCATATGGCGAAGAAAGAAGTTCTGTACCATCACGATAACGCACCGTCATACACGTCATTACGATTCACCCACCATATTCTCTAGATTTGGTCCCCAGCGACTATTATCTGTTCCCAAACCTCAAGCGGTGGCTCCAGGAAAAGAAAGTCAGATCGAATGAGAAAGTCATCGCGGAAACCGAGACGTATTTCGAAGGCTTGGACGTTTCGTACTACAGAAAGGGCATTGAAATGTTGGAAAATCGCTATACCAAGTGTATCGCCCTCGGTAGCAACTATGTTGAGGAATAAATATAACTTTGCCCGAAAAAAAAGCTTGTTTTCATTAACCATTTTTAGAGTAGTTATGAGCAAAAATTCAAAAATGCCTGCTCATCGATATATGCCTTAAAAGCTCTATCTCGGTAAGTATAACAGCTAGAAGTTTTATTTTAGTGTCAAATTGTAGATAAATTACTCTAGTTTAACAAAATTTTGCATGGTTTCTTGTAAGACCAATTTAGGAGATATGTACTAAAAAGAAAGAGGCAAGCCAAACAATTAGGCGCATTTTCAACATGGTGGCGGGGTACGTGGTGTTGTGGGGAAATGGAAAACTCGAATTTTTAAGCAATGTACCAACTCAAACAATATGTCAAAAATCGAAACTACCCTAATTAAAGCAACCAGTGTTATAACTATTCGACTGACCAAAGTAATTTAATCTTTGCAAAATTATAGACTTTTTTAAAAATAAAAACGCAATAACTCAAAAACGGATTTCTACCAGCTATTTCCTATTTTTAGGGTAGGGTATTACCTACGATTCATTTTTTATGAAAATATACTACCGGGTATAGTTTTTGAGTAACTGAAAATTCTTCAGACTCACCAGCTGTGCATCTAACTTTAGTAGTTGCCCCATCATACATGTCTTGTATCGTCTTGACATATGCTTCGAGGACCTTAAGTGCTCTTAGGGCCACCCATATCAGATCACGAGGAACTCCGTCGAAGGCTTTTTCCAAATCAATGAACACAAAGTGCAAGTCCGTCCGTGCATCACTATGCTTTTCCACCGTAACACGTATATACTGAATAGCATCGATTGTGGACCGACCCTCCACAAAGCCGCATTGGTTGCCATTCAATCTCTTTCAATCGATTGCAAACAACTCGCTCGTAAGTCTTCAACGTGTGAGATGTTAACTTACCCTATATAACCCTATAGTTGTTGAGCTTGCGTGAGTTACCCTTGTTCTTATAAACGGGGGAAGGAAGCTTTTTCTGAAAGCGTCAGGCATCGGTTGCACTCTTTTAATTTTGTTGAAAAGAACAGTGAGCCATCTAAGCCCGACATGACTCATCTTCAACCAAAATTTCAAGGGTATTTTGTCCGGTCCGACTGCCTTTCCGCGTTTCATCTGCATCATTGCCTTCATCACCTCCTCCACTGAAAAATCAGCGAAATCAGTGGTGTTTGGCTCCACAGCTTGAAAAGCTTTACGCGGAAATTCTTCGTTCAAAAGTTCGTCGAAGTACTCACGCATTCTGCTATAGATTGTTGTGTCTTCAACCAGTAGCACTCCTTGTGAGTCTTCAACGTACCTTGGCGCCTGAATCTTTCGAGCGTTTCTTCTCCTTTGGGTTGCGACCTTATAAATCCTGGCACTGTCTTAAGGTTTCTCTTGCAATGACGATCTTTTATCCGCAGTCAGATCTTCTAGTTCTTGATAGAACTTCTCGGCTGCAATCGCCTTTGCTTGAGCCACATTCCGCTTTAGTTCCTTCCGGCATTTATCATATTTCTCCCGAAGTTAAACCTTCTCGGCCTCACTGCCTGTCTTGTATGTTGTCCAAGCCTTGAATGCGTTCGATTTGGCCTGCACTGCTTCTTTAGTTTCGTTATTCCACCACGACATCTCCTGGTTCGTGTGGAGTGGGCCTTTCGAAACTCTCAGTGTCTTTTCAGCCTCACCTACTAACATTTCTTCCAAGGCATTCCACATTTGTGTTGGACTTTGCTCATCGCAGTTGGTGTTGTATTGAAGCCACCCCTCCATTTTAACAATGAATGGAGTTACAACAGATTCAAAGCGTTCGTAGTTGAGATTATGCCACTTGATCTCGACCGGTTTGCGGATTGCTTGCGGTCTTTTCCTCCTTTCAAAATAAATTCTGTCAGGAGCAACCGGTGCTGGGTGACCGCAGATTCACCCAAGATCACTTTGCAGTCTTTCACCTAACGTCTCATGAAATTTAGACACACATGATAGTCTATCTGCGTCGCATGACCTCCACTGCTATATGTGATTAGGTGCGTTTGGTTCTTAATGAACCACGTGTTGAGGATGACCAGACCGTGTGATCTGCACATAGACAGGATAGCCTCACCTTCATCATTTCTGGGTTTTGATTGGCTACGCTTCCCACCATGGCAATCCTCGTAATCATAGTTTGATTTCCCCACATGGCCATTGAAATCCCCTCTGAAAAAACCAGCTCGGTATCTGGTATACATTGAAGCAGTGTGTCAACGTCGCTCCAAAATGCCTCTTTTTCACTTTGCTGCAAACCCACTTGGGATGCGTAGGTACTTGACGTTCCACACTCTTTCGCAGATAACCAATTTGATACTCATCAAACCGTCGCTTATCTTCGAGATACTCACGATGCTGCCAAGTAAAGCCGGTGACAGAATAACGCCAACCCCGTTTCTATCATTCGAGTTTCCATAATAGTACAATTTGTAATTTTTGGAATTCGCCAAAAACGAGCTCGGCCGACCTGGTCATTTCGCCACTTGGTCTCCTGCACGAACATAATGTCTATCCTTCTCCGTTTCATGACGTCCTCCAGTTCTTCGCTCTTTCCCGTCATGGATCCGATATTCCAACTTGCAACCCTCAGCTTCTCTACAGTGTACTTACACTGCCTCATGAATGTACAATACTATTATTAAAGATTATGTGATTCTAATGAAACTTCGAGATCTGGAAAACAAAAGTCCTTAGCGATTGCGAAATAAGCCAATTTAACATCCAAGGCTATCGTTTTTTGCCCGTTTTTGCAACCCAAAGGGGGATTGCAATGTACATTCGAAATAATATCGCCTTTTCCACCATCAGTCCCCAGTTCACTTTATCTAATCCAGAATTCACATACACCTGGATTAGGTTCAATTTCAATAAACATACTCTATTCCTGTGTTTTCTGTATCGAAGCCCTGGGATTTCTGATCCTGATACTGAACGTTACTTCGATATACTTTCCACCAATGTCGATGAGCTCTTAGATAAATACCCTGCATCAGAAATCGTCTTGGCAGGCGACTTCAATGTACACAATGTACAATGGCTTAAATATTCTTCATCTACAAGCCAAGCAGGAAGACTGGCTGAGCTATTCTGTGAATCATACAACCTACACCAATTAGTAGATTCCCCAACCAGAATACCTGATATAGAAGGTCAAAACGCCAACTTATTGGACCTGTTTATAACCTCACACCCCGACAAATATTCAGTATCTGTTTCATCTCCTTTGGGAAACTCCGATCATAAATTGATATCGACCAAATTCACAACTAGGTCACTAAATGTCAATAATCTATCTTCCAACAAGAGACTATTGTGGCATTATGATAAGGCGGACTGGGTTGCATTTAATCAATTCATCAGTGAACTGAACTGGTCTGACTGCTTCTCTACGCAGAACGTCGATTATATAAGCGAGTCAATTAGTAATATCATTTGGTATTGTATGCACTGCTTTATCCCACACAGTTCTAGGAATACCAAACCAACCACCAACTCTTGGTTTAACAGAGATTGCAAAGAGGCTATAAAGAGAAAAGAAGCGGCATACCGTGCATACAAACAATGCCCCTCTGTCGAACTGAGAGAAGTTTACAATTCTACGCGTAACATCTGCAAATCAGTGATAAATAAGGCTAAATTCCAGTTTGACAGCAAAATTAGGCAGAAAGTGTTCGTTCAACGGAAAGGTAGCAAAGGTTTCTGGTCACTCGTCAAATCTGTGAAGAATAACTTCACCTCCTCTTCTATTCCACCACTGGTATATGATGGCAAAATTTACAGTGAACCGCAAGACAAGGCCAACCTGTTGGCCGAAACTTTTGTTGCAAACTCTTGCCTACTACCCACTACTCAGAGTCCACCAGCCATACCCTTATGTGATTCACACCAGAGACCTTTGCATTTCCGCACTAGGGAAGTATTTAAAGTACTCTCAAAACTCGATGTATCAAAATCGGCTGGACCTGATGGCATCTCCCCCTTAGTTCTCAGACACTGCGCTTTCTCGCTAGCCAAACCTCTCCGAAAACTCTTTTACCTGTCCTACGCAACAGGAGTGTTCCCATCATCGTGGAAACTAGCTCATGTCCAACCAATCCCCAAGAAAGGAGAAGCATGTGATCCATCTAACTACCGACCAATAGCACTAACTTCGACCCTATCAAAAGTCTTCGAAACCCTGGTTAACAACCAACTAATGAGCTACCTTGACTCACATCATCTCATCAATGATCGGCAATATGGTTTCCGGTCTTCGCGCTCCACTGGCGACCTAATGACATACCTCACCGAAAGATGGAATCGCTGTATCCACCAATTTGGCGAAGCTAAAATCATTGCCCTCGACATTTCGAAAGCTTTTGATAGAGTCTGGCATCCGGCTCTTCTAGCTAAGCTCCAGGCTTTTGGTTTGGACCCAAAATTAGTTAAATGGATCGAAAGTTTCCTTCACGACCGTTCGCTTCAGGTCGTCCTTGATGGAGTTAAATCAAATTGCCATACCACCAACGCAGGGGTCCCCCAAGGTACGGTTCTTTCGCCAACACTCTTCCTACTCTTCATCAACGATCTTCTCAGCGTGACTTCCAACTCAATCCATAGCTTTGCAGACGATAGCACCCTTGACTACACTTACTCTTTCAACTCTGTAGCTGACTCTCGCCGAAATTCAACATCTATCAACAGAGATCGCATGTTTGACTCACTAAATGAAGACATTTCAAAAATTATTGCATGGGGGAAAGCGAATCGAGTAGAGTTTAACGCCTCAAAAACTCAATGTTGTCTACTTTCCAATAAGCGATGTGCTCCACCTACCGCCCAACCCATTCTTGTCGATGGGGTCAGCATTCCTGATTCGCCCATACTGAACATACTAGGTATTAACATCTCCAGTAAACTAAATTGGTCCGACCACATTTTTTGCGTTGCAAAAAACGCAATGAAGTGTCTGGGCTTTCTGAATCGCTGTAAAAGATACTTTTCACCATCTGATCTGGCTCAAATTTACAAGGCTCATATAAGACCGAGACTTGAATTTAATTCCCACATATGGGCAGGCGCAGGTAGAACCGCATTATCCGCGTTAGACAAAGTTCAACGGAAAGCCTTCAAGCTTATTGGCGAGGAACCCATAACATCTAAAATCGAACCGCTTGAACACCGGCGAAGTGTCGGCTGTCTCTCACTCTTCTATCGCTACTACAACCGCCGTTGCTCTGATGAAATAGCCAACCTCATTCCTGAGCGTACTTTTCCTTTACGTAACACCCGACTAGCCAGTCGTGTCCATCCTCATCTTCTAGAACTCAGCAATAGTCGCACCGCCAAATTCCATGACTCGTTTGTATCTAGGACAACACGAATGTGGAACGATCTACCATCTTTTGTTTTCCCCCGCAACTATGACCTACAAAAATTTAAACGGAATGTACACCGTCACCTTATTCAAACTCAACCCATCTCCCCACTACCTTAATCCCTTACCGCCAATGCTGTGCTCTCGCATCAAAGGGTTACCCCCTAAGCTTTGGTATAAACATAAAAAAAAAAAAAAAAAAAAATCATAAGCCATCAATATTTTTGACCTCGGGTGTGCTTGAGGGGTGCAGGGCTGTGCTAGCTGCAACTAGAGAAATGTACTATTATTAACCTTTTTCGATGAGATTTTAAAATTCTAATATTATTTTTAATTTTCTATCCTAGTGAAATGCCGCTTTTCTGTAAATTTTCATTTTTCTAAATGCAAGGGGGAGGGGGGGGGGCAAACTCGGACTACATATTTTCCCCTCTCCCTCTTTTCTCCTTTCTTCCAATTTGAAGAAAATATCAAAAATGGAATGTAGCCGACGGTACCTTTCTTACAATGCCCCACTTGCTTATACCAAACGAAAAAAAAAATTCAACCTTCATTTCCTCTCTATGGGGACCCCCCCTTAAAATTGACTTATTACGACCCATCGTTTTCTCCAGAGAATTATAGTACTTCTGCATATTCCCACCAAATTTCATGCATGTAGCTGGACAGACGGACGCATGACCGAATTCATAAGGGGTTTGTTTTTACTATAGAACCCTAAAAACGGCCCCATATGGCGAAGAAAGAAGTTCTGTACCATCACGATAACGCACCGTCATACACGTCATTACGATTCACCCACCATATTCTCTAGATTTGGTCCCCAGCGACTATTATCTGTTCCCAAACCTCAAGCGGTGGCTCCAGGAAAAGAAAGTCAGATCGAATGAGAAAGTCATCGCGGAAACCGAGACGTATTGTATTTCGAAGGCTTGGACGTTTCGTACTACAGAAAGGGCATTGAAATGTTGGAAAATCGCTATACCAAGTGTATCGCCCTCGAAAGCAACTACAGTGGCTCACAGCTTATTTCGTGTGACCAACATTTTTGAAAAACCAAGCATAAAATTGGTATATTTTATTCTGAACTCAACAAACAAATGATGCAGTTTTGTAGATAATTTAGTCTCCAATATAAAACATCAAAAAAAATTAAAATACACAAACATCAACATAGAACGATTTATTGAAAAAAAACTAGACAAGTACATAATTATTATGTCACAGCTTATTTCGTGTGATTATTTTCATTCTTATTTTTCATGGAAATATTGGATTCTAATAACTAACGGTACATCAAAACCTAAACAATGATGACTGTAGGAAGAGTGAGTCTACTCAAAAATATTAAAATCAGTTATAATTGTGTGATTTTACAAGATGGGTCGACGAACTTCAATAGATATACGCGAGTTAGTTATTAAACACGTTTAAAGTGGGAAAACTCAAAAACAAATTGCTGAAATTGTTGATTTAAGTTCATCTAGGGTTCAATATATTATTCAGCGTTTTGTTCGAGAAAATCGTGTGCACAACAAAGGAAGAAAGGCTGCCAATAAAATTTTTACTGAACACGATGAAAGGTAAATTTTGCGAAAAATTAAAAAAGATCCCATGTTAAGTGCTCCAGCTGTGGCCAAGGATGTTGAAATGTTTCTTGGCAAAAAATGTCATCAAGAAACTATACGCAGAGTACTTAGAGATGCTAATTTTCATGGGCGTACAGCAAGAAACAAGCCGTTTATTAATAAGAAAAATCAAACAGTCCGGATACAGTTCGTAAATTTTTTGTTTGGAGCTCAGTATTTGGTTGACGCCACACATATGCCTTACCGTCTGATGCAGAAATATTAAATTTACTCTCATCGGCAAAAATTACTGTGTTCCAGAAAGAAATGTCTTTGTTTTCATGGTCTTTTGCGAACTGTATCCGGACTGTTTGATTTTTCTTATTAATAAACGGCTTGTTATATACCAATATACCAATTTTATGCTTGGTTTTTCAAAAATGTTGGTCACACGAAATAAGCTGTGAGCCACTGTATGTTGAGAAATAAATATAACTTTGCCCAAAAAAAAAGCTTGTTTTCATTAAAAATCCCGGGACTTTTCAGCTCATGTATAGGTAGTATAGTACTGCGCATATGCGTGAATAAACAGAATAATTGTTCATTTTTGGTGCTTAGCAATTTTCGCAAGAATTTTGCTACAAAGTGTGGCATATTCCTGTATAAATATGGCAAGCAAGAATCTCTAACCCAGCTAAGTTCAAGGGTACTGAATGAATTTCGCAATTATGTAATTGTATAA
Organism: Chloromyia formosa; assembly: GCA_964017055.1. Classification (NCBI taxonomy): domain Eukaryota; kingdom Metazoa; phylum Arthropoda; class Insecta; order Diptera; family Stratiomyidae; genus Chloromyia; species Chloromyia formosa. Next base: position 115,481,453 of record OZ024815.1, read on the forward strand.
TGGACCCAACCAGTTTCCCAATATGATGTATCTCAAATCTAAGAATCATTTGTATCTCACATACAATAGTAATTGAAGCACGCTGTATTAAGACCAAGCCTTGTAATCGGCTGCTGCATTGCACATAGCAAAAGATTTTGAATCGGTTCCACGGCATTCATTTCTTACCAAGAAGTATGAGAGAGCTGTGGTTGTGCGTGTTTGTCGTTAAGTTTTAAGGTTAATTAGTGCCTCATGTAAAATATGTGAGTATATACTTATTATCATCGTTTTGTATATAGAAGAAACTATATGCATAGTGCTTAGTATAGGTCTATTAATAGAAATAGAATTGGGTTTTTCTTCTTCTTCTTGTGCCACTCCTTAACGAAGATTGGACAGTATTATGGCAATTTTCACTTTCGATATTGCCGCTCGGAAAAGCTCCATTGATGTACACCGGGACCACTCTCGCATGTTTTTCAGCCAAGATGTTCTCCTTCTTCCTGCTGATCGTCTTCCTGCGATTTTTCCTTGTATGAGCCACAGTATTCAATGACCAGGCTTCAACACCATATAATAATACCGGCCATACGTAACACCGTACTAACCGTAAGCGCAAATCAATTGGTCGACTACCGCCACATAGATTTTCCTTGGGTTAATGAAGGAGCCATTTCGATCCTTTTTTTGATTTTCACACTGTGGTTAACAGAATTTGTTACACAAGTCCCTAAGTACTGGTAAGTGGTAACGTGCTGGACCGACTTGCCCCGGATGTTTATGGGTGGATAGTTAATATTCGAGTTTTTGCTAACAACCATGTACTGTTTATGGCAAGTCCGAAGTCGTTGCTAACGGTGTTTAGTCTATTCACTAATGTTTCCATATCTTTCATGCTACTCGTTATTATAGCTGTATCATCCGCAAAACGTATGTGATTTATTATTTTTCCATTGATTACCACACCTTCGGACCTTCCACCAAGAGCCTCCTTAAAAATCACCTCAGAGTAAAGATTAAAAAGTATCGGTGATAGAATACAGCCTTGTCGGACGTCCCTTAAAATTTGGATCTCGTCGGTTTCTTCACCATCTACGTAGACCGTTGCCATTTGTTCCCAGTATAAGTTCTTAATGATTCGAATAATGTGTCCATCAATGTGTTTATCAGCTAGAAGATGTAACAGTATATCATTTCGGACTTTGTCGAACGCTTTGGCATAATCGATGAAACAAACATGAACATTTATGTTTATGTCGCGCTCAGTGGCCGTGATCGTTCGGTCACCGCTCTACTAATCTAGAGCTCGGAGATCTAATCTCGGCGCGATCAAAAAACTGCCTGTGAGTACTAATAGAACTCTCACAGTGCTCCGAGCTTGTCTGTATAAAAGACGGCGCGGATAGAAGGTGCATGCTAGCAACTGCACTTCCGAAAAGTAGATATGCTATTAAAACGTCAACAAGGCATAGAAATGCTAGAGATGTTGACGCGACCATGCCCTGGAGGAGTCAAGGCAATTAGAAAATGTTCATATCCAAGCAACGTTGACACAATATGTGAAATGAGAACAAAGCATCATGAGTTCCCAAGCGATTCCTGAAGCCGAATTGCGTAGCACTTACATCTTCTTCCAGTATGTTATAATCTTAAATGAATTAATTTAAGAAGAATTTTTAGTAAGTGACTCATAACGCTAATGGCTCTGTAGTCTTCACATTTCGTGGCGTTATTCTTTTTTTGGAAGGACTATAAAGGTCAACTTAAGCCATTCTTTCGGTATTCTTCCAGTACGGTAGATAGCGTTGAAGAGGTCTACTATAGGACTTAGTTGGTTTTCCTCAACTAGTTTGATCAATTCAGTGGGAATTTTGTTCGGACCGACAGCTTTATTGTTGATGGCATGCTTAACTTCCTCTGCGGTAATTGTTAGAACGTCGTTCTGCTGCATTTGATCGTCGTGTATCACGGGAATCGTGGAAAAGATCTTCTACATATTTCTTCCATAGTTTTAGTTTATCTTTATGTCAAGTACGAGTATAATATTACCATGTTCGTCACTGATTATATTTCTATGTTTTTTACGATTTAAACCAACTAATTTTTTTTATTTTCTTGTGAAGATGGAATAATCGTATTGTTCGTCTAGCTGTTCGATTTCTTTCTGATGATTTTTATTTAGATTTTTATATTTTACTTCATATTGGTTTTTGTGCTTTCGACGTTCATCCATTAGATTTAATATTTCATCGGTCATCCAGAATTTGTTGTTGTTACGCAGCGTAGCATTTTCAGAGAGGTGTTCTTCTGCAACTTCTAAAGGTATATTCTTCCACTTATCGTTTACGCTTTCAGTCGTGAGGTTTGCGCTCTTGATTATTGCAAGATGTTGATTTAGATCATATTTTATGATTTTCATCTCTTCTGGATTTTTAAATTTATCTACCTATAGATTAAGTTTAGGTTTCACATATTTTTTCGTTATTTTCTTTAACTTGATTTTAAAGTTTGCGATCAGAGGATTGTGGTCGGAGTAAATATCAGCACCTGGGTATGTTTTCACTGATAGAATGTTGTTCCGAAAACGATGGTTTATGAGGATAAAATCAATTTGATTTCCTACTACATGTTCGTTTGTATGGCTAGGAGAAGTCCATGTATATAGCCTTCTTTTAGGTAACTTAAACCACGTACTCAAGATAACCAAACCATTTGACTGACAATATTCTACCAATCTATCGCCGCGCTCGTTACTTGTTAACTGCACCTTCATCTACATACTTTAGCATTAAAGTCACCTAGAATTATCGTTGATTCCTCGTTCTTAGTGAGGCTTAAAAGCTCGGCCAACAGAAGGTAAAAATTTGAAATCTCATTTTCGCTGGACCCCACGTTGGGTGCGCACATTTGGATTATGTTCAAGTTTCCTGTATAACAGCTTAGTTGAATCATAATTGCTCGCGCCGATAAATATATTGCGTTTTTAATCGAATTATTGATTTTACCGCTTACGATGATCTCTACGCCGTATCTATAATGAGTATCATAAGTGCCAGTGTAGTACATGCGCCCTTTTTATAAACGCGGAGTGACCGGTAGCGCAGTGTGTTGAGGCATCAGGCTCATATTTGACTACCGGTGTTTCGGGTTCGAATTCCGTCCACGACGACGTTCGTGGCCATGGATGTGCAGGAGGTGCATGCTGGCAACTGCATTCTCCGAAACCAGTTTATGCCGACGAAACTTCAACTGGGCCACATGGAACAGTTGACGCACTATGCCCCACAAGGGGTTAGGGCAATTGAGAGAGATTACCTGGCCATTTTACTTCGCTTATACCGAGAATATCAATGTTTAGTCTTGATATCTCCTGTTCGGGATTGGCTAGTTTTCCGATTTGAAATAAGCTACGGACATTCCAAGTTCCCTATTCGTATGTGCCCACCGGAGATTCTTAGCACACTCTGACCATTAAAGGTCTGCCGGGGACTGAGGGCAATTCGTTTATTTTGCATTGCCATAATTCTAACTAGGGATAATAAAAGTGGTCTCCCGTTGCCTTCTTCATCGCAGTTTTATAACCGGTGTAACCAATATGTGATTTTCGCCTATAAATGTTCAAAAAAAGCCGTTCACAGATCATCCTCCGTTTCATTCGTATTTTAACAGCTGCTTCTCTGTCATTTAATGGCGGCCCAACACGCCATGTCACGATAGTGTAGTAGGGTATCTGTAGCTTTTCATGGATTATACTTTCCCAAGGTATAATCACTACACCCTGATATTTATGCCGCCCACACCTGAACCGTTTTCTGTCCATGAACTATTTCATTGTATTGGGATGGAAAGAGTTAGTTATTATCCGTTCATCTTTCTCTGTTTCATACAAATACTTGATAGGAATGGTTGAAACGTACCTCTTTAGGTAGCTGGTCAGATGAATTAGGAAGCTTGATGTTACTTATTAACCATCTAGTTTCGTTCCAAATCAGTTTAATATTGCACTTACAGATTTGAGCCTTACTGGGGCTAGCCGTACTCTGCTTTACCATGAATATGTAGAGGCGGTAAATCAAGTATTACCTCAAGGGCCGCTGTTAGGCAAGGGCTCGTGTTACTGTTTGGCACTACGCAAGGCTTGGGATTTTTGTGAGATTATTTTTACCGCACGGTCCGCTGGCTTTCTTTTACTAGACGACTGTTCTATATTAATGTCTAACAACGGCTTGTAGATCCATAAGACTATCTGGGGTCTAGCACTCCATGTCCTGCCTATATATACCCTGCATATCCAAACCGTTTGCAGCTTTCTCCGGTGTCACCCTAAGAAGCTCCGTCCACAGTAGTTTACTCTTGAGTGTAATTTCCAAATCCCTACTTGACTTGGTCTACAAAATTAACAGGAGGTGGCACTGAGAAGCCCCTCTTCCTAGTGAATATGACAATGACGGCTTTCGTCGGGCTAACCCGAAGTCCGTTGGGGTCAAGCGAATCCAATTAAGTTGAAAAATGTGAAGGTTATTAGAAGTCATTATCTCAAGGCATGCGAAAAGGTTGCTGAAGTTTATTAAAAAATTGACTTTGACATTCACTTGGATCAATTTACGAAATTTTAATTTTTCGAGTCGATGGCAGTTGAAACGGTTGCTTGATTCCATGCAAACAATTCCTAATGTTCGGCAAGCGCTTTAATGGCCAAACTTTGCCGATTATCAGTAAATGTGCTAAAATCTATTTACGCAATAGCATCACCACTGGAGTTGTATATGTATTCCGTCATTATTTACAATCGATCAAGGTAAGATCACTGTACAAGCGAAAAGCACGCAATGTTTATGGCTTAGAACCAAATCAAGTTACTCGCTTGAGTCTTTCGTTTTTCTCGAACTGCTTGTTTGCCCAAGTTGTGTACTGCAAACGCAACGTATTGTATTTCAATATTTGATCACTTTGTATGTGAGAAGATGCATTCATTGGGATGAGTTTATGATAATAATAAATTTTCTTTGATTTTTCCTTTAGCTTCATCGATAAAGACATGCCCGAGGAATCATCCAGATCCGGATAAATGTATTCTGAATGCAGTTAACGCAGTACGTCCGCTTTTGGCAACTGGTGATTTAGGTGATGGGTTTCATACTCCGCCACTGGAACCATTGCATTTGGAAAACATTGATATGGGACAAGGAAAACAGTTCCGAGCGATTTTTAGTGACATCGAAGCAACCGGCGGAAGTAATTTTGTGATTGAAAAGTTGAAGTGAGTAAAATTGAAATGAAAGTATATTTTCTGTCCGTAATGCTGATTGTAAAGAACCTTAGGTTTCTGTACCCGGAGATTATATTGCTAAGTGCCTTAACCCCCCCCTCCCCCCTTTTTGACGTGCTCAAAATCTTTAACATAACAATACCTTGTTTCGTGGAATGTTAATTTCGTATGGTGTGGTTGTTTGCATACTCTCCTATCCTATCTTTTCCTGACAAGCTTGAAACGCTGTGGGGGAAAGATAGTACCCATAGATGGTTTTTTATTTTAACAACGGGGAAATGAACCTCTGATTTTTAGATGCAACCATCGTGGAGTGGTGACTGAGACCTCACAGTCACCGAGCGCGCATTCAGAGATTACATGTGTTAAATGCCTTGAACCCTCCATGGCCATGAACGTGTCAACATGTTTTGTATTTCTACGCGTTGTTGACGTTTGTCTATTGTTCGGGCGTGCAGTTGCTAGTATTCACCTCCTATCCACGTCGCCTTTGTTATAGTAATTTTGACGTCATTGGAAAGACTGATGGTGGAGGAGCTTTTATTGCCTTACGCAGCACCATCGAGTGTGACTCCGTCCCTTATGACTGTGTTGCCGTTTCTGTTTCTATTTTCCCTTCTTTATCTTTACTGATTTCATATAGCTATATTCATTGCACGTACGCTAGACCTTGCCCTAAATAATTTACCTCTATCCTGTTTGTCATCCTCTAGGGCCACCATTGCCTATTTACCATCGGATCCATACCATCATTCTCTTATGAATAACCTCAATATTCCCTTTGAACCCTCTCGTTCAAGAAATCTTCATACACGACTTGATTTTAGGAAAGCCGAACATCAATCAAAAGTAGAACGAAATAGACTGGAATAGAATTATGTTCGATTTTAATTGTGAATCTGCTTTATCATTATTTTATACCCTTCTTTATAATATTATCTACGAGCTCGTCCCATTTCGTGTCTTCAAAATACGCAAGGGCCCGGTCTGGTTTACTCCCTTAATATTTTATATAAAATGATCCCCAGAATGAACCGTGCTCGGTCGCGCTTGAAGCATTCTCAGTGTCATTCTGACTTCTTAGCCTTTCTTAAGCATCGAAAACAGTTTTAACAAGAAGGAGAGTAAGCTCTTTTGGTCGTATGCCAGGAATATCCGGTTTTCTTCTCTCACCCATCTACCCTTTCGCAGGATCATTTGACTGATAATACTCCAGGATATATATGTGAGCTTTTCGCTTCTTTCTTCTTCAGTACTTTCTGCAAGCCTTCTACGTTACCTCACTTCCGTCTTGATCCGCTCTCATCACATACTTCCGGCTTACGTTGATCTTCTTATCTTATCTCTTAATGTCAACTCTTTCTCTGAGCCTGACCGGATTCCTAAGCCATTCTTGAAGAAAACACATAGCTCTCTTTCCGTTGTTCTTGCTATTTTATTCAATAAAAGTATTGAAGAAGGAGTTTTCCCAATTTAATGGAAGTCATCCAATGTTGTTCTTATTCCTAAAAAGGGCGACCCCAACTAAGCTGCAAACTACCGTCCTAATTCACTGTTATCTTCTTGTTTTAAACTTCTGGGGCGGATTGTTTTCCCATTTGTCCCATACAAAATGGTTCCTGTAGAAATAAACCGAACTGAACGAACACTGTCACTGAATGCGTTGAGTTTATTTGGCCGATAAATATTCAATAGACAGACACACTCTCTAGGAACTGTACGCGTGTGGAGCTAGTGATTAACACTTTTACGGCTATTGTCTCTGCTGGCTCGATGAGCTCATCGTCAGTGTTTACACTGTTTGCTCAGACCTCGCTCTACACTAATGTGTTATCGTTCTTAAATTTGGGTAAACCTGTCTTTCTCCGATAGATCTCAAAGGCCCCGTAGTACTGTTAGGATGGTCGTATATTTTGTCGTAGAGTTTAAGTGATTTGCCCCTTATAATAGGGTCTATTAGGTCCTTATGTATGCCAGTGTTTCTAACGTGCCATGGGGCCTTAAAGATTCTCCGTAGTGCTAGATTCTGGCAAATTTGTAGTTGTATTGTAGTCGTATTGTACAGTAAAGTCGGTAGTATAGTCTGTTTGTATATGAGTGACCGGTTCTTCTTACTTACTTCTTACATCTGGAGCTGGCAATGGGGTACAGTGCTTGAAGTGTTCCGTTACACTTCTGTCTACAGCGTTTTATATGATCTGTCCAAGTCAATGCTTTCTCAAATGTCAGTCCTAGATAGATGCCAGTTTCCTGCCAGTCTATCTCTTGTCCGTATACTGTCAGGTTGTCCGGTCGTTGTTGGGGTCGTCTCGTTATGAAAATCGCTTGAGACTTGTCCGCGTTCACCTGGATCTTCCATATCTGGAAGTAATCCCAACATGGTTTTACATGGAGTACTGAAGTAAATCACTTTGCATTTCTTGCGAACAGTGAAGAATACGCATTGGGTGCCATTTCGGGGAAATCTGCAGTGTATAGCGAATACAAAATTGGGGAAAGTGGTTATCCCTGTAGGACTCCAGCTTCAATGGATATTTCCTGAGAAAATGTGTAATTAGTTCAAACTCAAAAAGTTCTGCTTTTTAAGAACGAACCTATTACGTATTTGAATAAGAGGTAGCGATACCTCGAAATCATGCAATTTAACGATAAGTCCGGCATGGCAGACTTAGGGCTTAGAGGCTTATGAGCCTCCAATTTTGAGGGAATTTAAGATCCTTTCCAGGCCTTAATGATAACCGCTTTTTCCATGCTTCTGGATACTTCCGGGGATGATGGAAGATCGTGTTTATTATGGTGGTGATGGTCTCAAGTATGTTATCTGGGGTGTTTTATAGTCATACGTTGGCTACAATGTCCGGGCCAGGCGATTTTCGTTTATAAGGGAGCTGACGAGGCGTCTCACCTCGTTTAGGTTAGTTTGCCTAATTGTTTCATCGCGTGTGTCGACTCTGGAATTGAAATTCCAGGGTATCCGCGAAGGCCTCTGGTTTCCCCGAGTCATCGTGCTTCATGCCGTTAGGGCCGTGAATTGTAGGAAATTTTTTTTGGGATTTGTTCTTGAACTACTTATTAATCCTCCAGAAGTTTTTGTCTCCCGTATCCATGTTTTCTAGGGATTCTTCCTATCTTGCATTACGGTGTTCATCGATTTGCACCTTTATTAGATTGGTTAGCCTGCTAGCTAATTGGCGCTGGCTAGGGACGCCGCCCGGTTTGCCTAACTCTTTCCGTATTCGATTCTTTCCTTTTATTAAGTTTGAAATATTTTGAGGCAGTTCGTAGGGATTTTTCAGCCTTAACGGAGTTTGAGTCGTACTGGACACTTTTGTCAATAGTACTGTGGAAGTCAGGCTTTCTATCGCGTGTTCTAGGTCCATGGTGGTATAATGAAGCCTTCGATCTGCCGGTAGAAGCAGCACTACCATGATATGGTTCATTTCAGTGGTTTGAATTTGCGTTTGGGTGTCCATTGTACTCAGGGTTTCGTAATAACCATTCCAATCAGTTTTCTTTTTCATTGGATCCGGGACATCAATGAACATTTCTTCAATGAGGAATTAGACTGGTTTATGTTCCGATGACAATTCGTCTAGGACGTCAATCCGCACATGAAGATCCAGTGCTTTGGATAAACGTATGTAAAGTGTGTTGCCGTTTCTTGGTCCGAAATGCGTCGGTTCTCTGGGAATGTGAGTGCGTACTAAGTTATTGCTCGTGACGAATCTGTAAAGTTCAAGTCCGGCTTTGTTACTTCTCACAGCACCCCACAAACGGTGGTATGCGTTCATATCCCCTCCAGAATCGCCCGTAATTCTTCTGAAAAATTCCTGTTGTTGGTCTGTTGTAGACCGAAATGATGGGGAAATCGAGAAGGTCGTTAGTATTTTTATGGCAGTAGCCTCTATTTACTGAAGGTCAGGCAGAAGAATAAGATGATGGCTGATATTTCGTCGGATTAAAATGGCTGTACTTCCTCCCCTTCCCATCATTCTATCACTCCTGTATATTGTAGAATGTATCAGGTCGTGTAATATGAAATGTCGGCCTAGAAGAAGACCAATTTTTTTTCAATAATTATACCCTAGACTTATAGTATTATACCCTAGACTTATAGTATAGGGTATATTGTTTTTGTCACGACGAAAATATGTAACATCTTAAAGGAGCCTCCGGAGGTATAGCAATGTATATATATAAATGATCAGGGTCACCTCCTGATTCGATTTAGCCATGTCTGTCTGTCTGTCTGTCTGTCCGTCTGTCTGTCTGTCTGTCTGTCTGTCTGTCCGTCTGTCTGTCCGTTCGCACGATAACTTTCGATAGAATGAAGCTAGAGCGTTGAAATTTTGGTCAAATGTTGGTAGTGTGATCTAGTTGGATGGTATTGAAATTGGGCATGATGAGGCCAAGAAAACGCCTACCTCCCCTATATATGTAAAATAATTAAATGTATCTATAACTTCCGATTAAAAAATCATGAAAAGCTCTAGCTTACGTATATTGCTAGTAAGGGTAATCTTATACTCTCCTGGGAAAATAAAATCGATCCGTTGAAAACTAACGGTAATTTTCTTACAAAGAGCCCCGCACTACCCTACTTTTCAGGTTTTTTGTCTATAACTCTTGAACCAATTGACGTATACATCTGATTTTTGGCATGTAACCCTGAGGGAAGAAGCTGCTTAAGGTTCTGTAAGTTGGGCATAATCAAATCAAAGGAACACCTACCTCCCCTACAAATTTCAAAAAATTTAATATTCCTTTAATTACGATAACTTTCGATAGAATGATACTACCGAGTTAAAAATTTGGTGGAATGTTGCTAGTAAGACCTACTTAGTTGGTATTGAATATGGGCAAGATCCGACCCAAGGAACCCCCACCTTCCCCTACAAATGAAACTTCAAATAAGCGATAACTTTTTATAGAATGAAGCCAGTGACTTGAAATTTTGGTCAAATGTTTGAAGTGAGATTGAGTTAGTTGGCATTAAAGATGGGTAAGATCCGACCTAAGGAACCCCTACCTTCCCTAGAAATGAAACTTAAAATAAGCGATAACTTACGACAAAATAAAGCTAGCGACTTGAAATTTTGATCAAATGTTTGTAGTAGGATCCAATTAGCTAATATTGAAAATACGTAAAATCCGACCAACGAAACCTCTACTTCCCCTACAAATGAAACTTCAAATAAGCGATAACATTCGATAGAGTGAAGCTAGAGACTTGTAATTTTGTTTAAATGTTTGTAGGGTGATCTTATTGGTTGGTGCCAATGATGAGCAAGATCCGACCCAAGGAGCCCCTACCTCCCCTACACGTGAAACTTTAAATAAGCAATACCTTTCGATAGAATGAAGCTAGCGCCTTGAAAAATTCGACAAATATTTGTAGAATGGGTTAGTTAGTTAATTGATTTTGAGAATGGTCAAGATCCCACTGAATGAGTGCCAACCTCCCCTATGAACTAGCCATATAGCAGACCCATTCTTAATGCATATGATCGTTGTCAATTGGTACTTTTGGTATCTCCACTAGGTCTGTACAAGTCTAGGGTATAAACGCTTCGGACCGGCTTTTTTTTATTTTTATTTAAAGTATGCACCCGTATTGTCGACGCACATTTGCCATTTAAGCGGAAGTTCATTTATGCTCTTGCTATAGAAGGGAAGGGAGGCGATGAACTGCTCAAACGTACGTTTTACAGCATTATCGGAATTGAATTATTTTCCTATTTAGAAGTTATCCAAATTGCGAAAGAAGTGGTAGTCTGGTAGAGCAAGGTCTGGCGAGTATAGTGGGTGACGGACAGTTTCCAACTCCTGTAGTTTTGTCGCGGCGATGCGTGCAGTCGAGCGTTGTCATGCAAGAGGAACGGTGACGATCAATTGACCTATTTTGGGTTGTTTAACCGCAAGTTTACCATCATTTCGTCTAGTTGCTGACAGTAGACATCGGCAGTGATCGACTAGCCAGGTTTCATGAAGCTATAGTGGATGACAAAAGCGCCAGATCACCAAACAGTCACCATAAGCTTCTGCTGGTGGATTTATCGTTTCGGGTAGTGTTTTTTTGGTTCATCTTTGTCCAACCACCGCGATAAACGCTCATACATGATCAAATTTTCGTCACACGTGACAATTCGATTCAAAAATGGATCGGTTTTGTTGCGGGAAAGGATCGAAAGGCATGTCTTGAGTCGACGATCGTTTTGATCATCAGTCAAATCGTGCGGTACCCACTTGTCGAGCTTCTTGACCTTGCCGATTTGACCCAAATGATTCAATATTGTTTTCTTAGTTACACCGAAGCTCACTGATAATTCCTGTGCAATTTGGCCGGGATTCGCCTCCACGCTGGCCTTCAGGGCATCATTATCCACCTTAGTCTCAGGCCGCCCACGCGGCTTATTGGCTAAGTTGAAATCACGAAATCGAAATTTTGTGAACCAACGTTGCACTGTGCGTCCTGTAGCCACTTCTGTGGGAAACACTTCGTTGATATTGCGAGCTGTTTACGCCGCTGTGGTTCCACGGTGTAACTTGTATTTCATCAACACACGAATTTCTGGTATTTCCATCGCTGTACGTTTTGCCTTCTAACAAAAAAATCAGTGAATATTTTTTTCGCAATTCGACAAGATTTTACAAGAGGAAGAATTTACCTTTCAAACAAAAGAAACACCAAATATCAAAATAGCATCTGTATGAAGTTATTCGCATTTAAATTCAACGAAGTAAACTTGCCGACATTTCATATTACACGACCTGATAGTTGGGTACGCGGAAGTTGTTTCCAGATTTCAGAAAGGTCTTCTGGATGAGCGTGATGTCAACTTGATACTCTTGTAAAAAGTTGATCAGCACACCCTTGTGTTGTTGGATGGAATCGGCGTTCCATAAAACCACAGGAACACATTGTTTGGGTTGGGTTGGGAGGTTTGCCAGATTCTGGGCTGCGAACAGACCCTGATTAATGGTTGCCATCTGCTCCATCATTTGCCGGCATTGTGCCTGCATTTGGTCAAAGAAGGTCTCAACTTGACTGGAGCTTGTTATTATGGATTGGAGGTAGGTTGGGTGCTTGTCGGTTGGTATGGGCGTGATGGAGGCACAGCGGTTTTTGCCGTCTGCACAAGCGATTTCCTGATATCAACAGGGTTTTTTAGGGCAGTCGCCGAAGCTGGCTGGGTGCTTGTCACCACAATTGGTGCATTTCGGCTCTTCCTCTGGTTTGAGTGTGCATTCTTTGAAATGGTGGATCCTTATTTCACGCACTGCAGTTGAACATGACACTTAAATGCGGCATGCTTGAATTTTGGCATTGCGATTGGCAACTTTTCGAGCCTTGGGCCTCTACTTTTATACCGGAAAGGCCGCAGATACCCGTGATATTACAAATATCGATCTCGGTCCTTAGAGGGAGGACTTTGGCCAACTTTGACCTCTGAATATTTTTATATCTTCCGGAGAGATATCCTCCAGACCGCGGATTTTAATATTTAGGTGTTTCTTCTCCGGCATGAGAAACGTGTGATACTGATATTTTCTTTCAGCAGGATACTTCGTCAGCTTCCGGTGGTCATTTATGGTCTCGGGGACTATTTGGATTTAATTTTTGCTTTTAAGCACTTATATGCTTTCACCCTTTCGCACACTTGCGCTGGAACGATGTAGGTGCGTTGACGGATCACGTAGACTCATTTGTGGACGCATTTATTTTGTAATTTGTAATTTATAAAGTTCTCCATCTTAAATGCTTGAAAAGAAAGGCAAATTCTGATTTTTATATTATTTTTTATTTTTAATTAAGAAAATAAATATAGATTGACAAATTATAATTAAGCAATAAACCCGTGATAAACAAAGTTTATTAGAAATAGCATGTGAATAATTTGTCATCATTTCTTCTATTTTTAGAACAAACATAACAAATCTCTCTTTCGACGTTTGGCTCTATCTTCCTAACATAGACTTCACGGGCAAATACTCATTAAAAATTCGACTGCTTTTGCTCAACATAAATGGAAACGGAAATGTGCGTGGTAACTTCAGTAAGTATATGGCGTGTTTGCATAAATAGATATTCCAAGAAACCTAATATTCATGTCATTTCAGAAAATGCTAAAGCATACGTTAAGATGCATGGAACTAAAGTGCACAAAGACGGAAAGGACTATGTTCAATTCAAGGATCTTCCTATAAAAATTAAATTGGAAGATGCCAGCTTACAATTGGATAATCTTTTCAATGGTGATCCGGTTTTAGGTCAAGTTGGCAACAGTATTATTAACGATAATCATAAATTGTTCCTGGCTGAGGTGCTGCCCGGTTTGGAAAAGAGTCTGTCGAAAACTTTTCTGGAAATTGCTGATAATATTTTGCAGACAGCAACATTTGATGAAATGTTTCCGGAGGGCGAATGATGATGGGAGGAAACAGTGTAGAAGAGTATTTTGTTTTGATTAGTTGTGTAAATATTGTAGATTAAAAAAAAGTTCGAGAGAATAGGTGTTTTGTTCCTTTTTAGGGTTTTGTAGTAAAACAAAACACTTATGAAATCGGTCATGCGTCTTTCTATCTGTCCATGAAATATCTCACGAACCGCTGAAGCTAAATGTATGAAAGTTGGTGAAAATATGAAGAAGTACTAATTCTCTGGAGGAAGTGATGCGTCGTAACAGGTCAACTTTGAGGGGGGTCCCCATCAGTAGCGTGTCCAGCCCCCCTCCCCCCTATGCGGACAATCTATATTTTCATAAAACAACTAAATCCATACGCCATGCAAAATTATCTCTATGCCATGAACTATTCGCGCTAAATATTAATATGATGTTATGTTGGACGAATTTTTAGTATACTGCCTATACTGCCACACTTTGTCATGGTATGGTCCCATCTTAGTGTCACCATACACTATCGAACTCGAACACGAACCTAGTACCATCGTTTTTCTGAAGAAAAAGCGCTCGATTTTATCAAAAACATGGAAACGCGGAATACCACTTCCATTGACGTTCTTCTCGATAAGAAGCAAAAAGAAATAGTGGAAAACAATCGAAAGCGTCTAGGCCCCATAGTCAAAACAATCCTTTTTTGTTCGCGTAATAATTTACCGTTGCGGGGACACAGAGACTCTGGTGACATGAGCACTGAGGACAAGCATGATGTCGCATTATCTGGCGACGACGATTTGAGAACACATTTGAAAACGGCACCAAAAAATTGCATAATGATCATCAACACCATTCAGAATGAAATTATTGATATTATTGGGCAAACAATACGGTCAAAAATCGTCCAACGTATCAAAAAATCCAAATTTTTTACAATAATCTGTGATGAGACGGTTGATGGTGGTAAAATGGTGCAACTGACCGTGTATATTCGATATGTCGATGTTGATGAAGACATTATTAGAGAAGATTTCTTGGGGTTCATTCGGTTGAAGTCCACTACAGGGAAGAATGTGGCAGACGAAATTATGGCAGAATTAGATGCCTTGGATTTAGACATCGCTTACTTGCGTGGACAAGATAATGACGGAGGGTCCAATTTTTCTGGGAAAGAAAATGGGGTCCAAGCCATAATATCTAAAAAGCAACCCTTAGCGTTATATACACATTGCTTCAGCCATTCGTTGAACCTATGTGTTTCGAAGGCTTGCGAGGTTCAGGACATCAGAAACATGCTTAGAACAGTGTCGGCAGTGATTAACTTTTTCACATATTCTGCAAAAAGGACCCAACTTTTACAAGATCAGATCCAAAATTTCACCCCGGAAGCCAAAAAAACTCGTCTGAGGACCCTTTGCACTACTCGTTGCGTCGAAAAACACGAATGCGTTTACACATTTGTTGAATTGCTGCCTTACATTGTTGCAGCCTTACAAGAATTCAAGAATGATCGGGACAGCGACACATCATCAAAGGCGACACAACTCATCTGTGTCATTGAAAAAACCGAATTTCTTATCTCACTGCAACTTTTCACCACTGTCAATGCCCCAATCCTGACGCTTAGCAGGACTCTCCAGGCACCACAGCTGCAAATATCATCAGCCTGTGCTCATGTCAGCAATGTTATTCACTTACTGCTTGAAACAAGACAGAATGACGAATTTTTCAATGCTGTGTTTGACGCAACTAAGAGAATCGCTGATGATTTCGGGTTCGAACTAAAACTACCTCGATTGTATGGTCGACAAAAAAATCGCACCAATATAAGCGCTGATGGTACGACGCTTCTGTCATATTTTCGGTGAGTTTTTTTTTTTCAAATTGCGGACTTTCGATTTACAATTGTAAATATCGCGACTTAATAACATATTCATCTTTTTACAGTGCTACAATTTACTACCCTTTTTTGGACTTCATGATTTCTTATCTCGTATCAAGATTCAAGGGAAAATTTTTAGAAATTATGGCTTTGGAGGGTTTGATTCCTTCATATTACAAGAATCACACCATTGAAGAAATTGTAAAAGCTGCGACAACCTATAAGAACGATCTAAGCAATTGCTGTGAAACAGTGCTCAGACAGGAAATACTTTTGTGGCACAAATATGGCGAAAATGAAGACTTCAAGAAAGTGCAAACTGCACTCGAAACTCGAAGGCGTAGAAATTCAATAATTTCTTCCCAAATATTACAATATTGTTGCAGATTTTTTCAACTATTCCCGTCTCTTCGGCAACAGCAGAACGAACTTTTTCTTTGCTGAAACGGCTAAAAACCTACGTTCGCGCCAACATGTCTGAACCTAGACTGAACGGGTTAGCGTTGGGAAATATCCATAAAGAAATGAATATTTCAATAACAGAAATTGTCGAGAGATTTAGCCAAGCAAAACGTCGCCTCGCAACATTGGACTGGACAATATGAAGCTGCAGTCAGACGCACTGGCAAATTTACCATTGTCGTTGCATACTTCTATGCTAATCTACTTTGCCTCCATATTTTCTACTTTGTTTCGTACATTTTGTGTCAAAAAATGACTGCCGATCTCGTTATATCAACAAATTATGGTTTTCAGCTTTGCTATTTTTTTCCACGAATCGCAGCACACCCGAGGTAACAAATATTGATGGCTAATTATAACCAACACCATAGGCAATAATGTCTTTACGTTTCATTTCAACCATGTAATATTTGATAATAGTACATTCACTTAAAGTTAGGCATGTTTACACTATTCATACAAAAAATACACTTACCGGCTTCAAAGGTGCGAGTTACTACTTGCATGTTGTTTTTCGTAGTGCGAATTGCAGTTATTGTTACATATTATGGTTAATTACATTTATGAAACGGTAAAGATTGGTAGGGAGCGATGTGTCGTAATTGGTCAACTGTAACGGGCTGGGGAGGGGGGATGGTTGTGAGGGGCAAAATTAAGGTCAAATTTGGTTTATCGACTGGTATAGGCAAGTTGGGTGTTGTGAGAAAGGTAATTAATGTTGAGTATATTTTATTTTTAGCATTTACTTATATTTGAAAAAAAGGGGAACAATGAGGGAGGAGAAAATGTTAGATCGCAATTTGTCCTCCCTTGCATTTCGAGACCGTAACATTTAGAAAAATGAAAACTTTCAGGAAGGTGGGTTCCGAATAGCATATAAATCGGGAAATAATGGAATTTGTATATCTCCTCAAAATAGGTTAATAATAGTTTATTTCCATAGTTACAGTTAGCGCATTCCTGCATCCCTTAAACACGTCCGAGATCAAAAGTACTGATGGTCAAGAATAACCAATAAGTTTCATTGCAATCACGTAATATGATTGGGCATATAAGATACTATATGATGGGTCAGACATTTTTATTATCGTTTTTTCTATCCATCTAAGTGGTCTCAAGAAGAGCAAGGAGCCGATAAGATAAGATAAGATAAGATAAAAATATTCGAGCTACTGTCCCAGCAGGAAGGCACTGCGACCATAAAAGATCTATTGTGCCGTAGCTCATAACTCCAAAAGACCGTCCACCCTTCTAATAAAGGGCAGTAAGTCTTTAGCAGGAATCAACCTGAATTCTGCAGTGCTGATAGTAGCCTGCCCGAGGAGTGACATCCTACAACACGCGATGGCGGGACATTCGCACAAGATGTGCTTGGTCGTTTCCACGTTCTCCATACAAAGACGGCATTCAGTCTCGCTTGACAGACCTATTTTGTTCAGGTGATATCTGACCAGGTGATGGCCAGATAAGTGGCCCACTAGGAGTCTTAGGTGGGTTCTACTCATTTGAGTAGTACCCTTGTGACTGAAGGGCATTATCAGCTCCTTTGATTGACAAAGCCCTGGAAAGTTATTCCAGCACGTTTGGAGGCAATAGTGCAAACCAATCTGTGAACCGCAGTTTGGCCGAGGCCAGTCCAAAGCCACAGTAAGGCTCAGGTCCATGAAAACGACTGGATGATCCTTGTCTAGCAAGTTCATCCACAGCCTTGTTCCCCTCAATGCCCTGGTGGCCTGGCACCCAACACAAGAAGACTCGGTTTTTGGTTGCCAACAGTTGAAGGAGATCGTAACACTCCTTCACCAGTTTTGAAGAGACCTTATATGAGGAGAGCGCTTTTATAGCTGCTTGGCTGTCTGAGTAGATAGCAATGTGAGCGCCGCGAAGTCCAGTTTCCAAGATTACCCTGGCGCAGACCTTAATGGCGTGGATCTCAGCTTGAAAAATGCTGGACGAGACTCCCATTGCGATCGAAATCTTTGTGTTGGGTCCAAAGACACCTGCACCAACACCCTGTTCTGTTTTAGACCCATCGGTGAACCACTTGATACATCTAGGGTCTTGACAGGGTGTGCCATTTACCTATTCAGAGCGGTCAGGGATGAGGGCTGAAAATTTTCTGCCGAAGCAAACCTCCGTGATCATGTAATCTGATCTCAAGCAGATCTGCACGTCAGGAATTTGATTCAGAATGCTCATGTGACCGCTTTCTTCACTACGTACGTCGGAAGTTAAACGAAGTCTAAGAGCATTTAGAGCTGCTGATTCTTGAATGAATATATGCAACGGAGTAAGTCCAATAATCGCCTCCAGGGCTGGCGTAGGACAAGTGCGCATAGCTCCAGTGATGCCAAGGCAGGCAAGGCGTTGAAGCTTATTGCACTTCAGTAAGACAGACGATTGCTGAGTTTTCGGCCACCACACAAGCGCTGCGTAGGTCACCATAGGCCGCACCAGCATGGTGTACAATATAACCACTCAATTATCTTTGGGGTGAGCTCCCACGTCCGTCCGAAGTAACTTCTGCAAGCCTACATTGTGCGTGTGGCTTTGCCAAGTACATTTTGCCAAGTACATTATCTATTTGAGTATTCCAGGTGAGTTTCGAGTCTAGAGTTACTCCAAGACATTTAACTTCAGTGGAAAAATCTAAGGTCGTGCCGCCTAACGAAATTGGATCCAATGTTATATTTCGTTATCGTGTGAACGGCACAACGACAGATTTCTGTGGGTTTACATGTAAGTCCGCAGCCACACACCAGTGTAGAACTATGTCAAGGGCCGACCTCATCACCTCCTTGATGGTAGATTCGAATTTGCCCCTGACTATGATAGTTAAATCATCCGCGTATCCGATAGTAAGATAACCGCGCTCATTAAGCATGGAAATCAGCTCGCCTACGACAAGGGACCACAAAAGGGGTGACAGAACGCCACCTTGTGGACAACCCTTTACGGCATTCACGCAAATGGATGTACTGCCTAGAGTTGAGTGGATATCCCGTCCGCGGAGCATGGCATCTATCCATGCAATGGTAGCGGGCGGGTTGTCCCTGAGTTCCAGTGCTCTACAAATGCACTTATCGAAAGCCCCCTCAATGTCAAGAAACGCACACAACGCGATTTCCTTTTCACTGAGGGACTTTTCGATTGTACTGACAAGGCTATGCAAGGCGGTTACTATTGACTTGCCCTTCGTGAACGCGAATTGCATACGATGTAGGGGGCTCGACAGTTCCATCTTGTGCCTGATATGCAAATCAAGCAACTTTTCCATGGTTTTAAGGAAGAAGGAACTAAGGCTAAGCGGTCGATAGGATTTGGGCATATGTTCCAGCTTATTGCCCGCTTTGGGTATGAAGACCACATTAGGTTGTAACTTGCCCCTAGGTTGTAACTTGTCCTACAAAGCTCGATTAACGGAGTTATTATAATCTTCAAGCTGTTATGCAACAGAGCGGGGAAGATGCCGTCTACTCCGGGAGCTTTAAATGGCTCAAAGGATTCTATCGCCCATTTTACTTTGTCCATGTCAAAGATGACCCCCGGTAAACTGCGAGCCCGGCTTACGGGAACCCGTTGGGGCCTCGCTGTTGGGCAGGGGTCACCATCAGACAGTACGGACCCTGGGAAATAGGTCTGAAGCAGCAACTTTAATGTTTCTTCTAGACCTTCAGTACACGAACGGTCTGGTCTCAATAGAAGGCCGACCCCGTTTACTGAGTCTTTGGAAAGGGCTTTGTGAAGGCGCGCCGCTTCCGGTAACGACTGAATACTCTCACAATATCTTTTCCAGCATTCTCGTTTAGAATGCCTAATGAGTTGGTTGTACTCGGTTAGAGCAGCTCTGTACTCATCCCATCTATTGAGGCGCTTGGCTTGGCCGATACTTACATACCAAAATAAGTACTTGCTACAAAATCCTCGGATTGCGGGCGAAGCCCTCTATATTCTGGTTTCTTTTGACATGGATATGTCTTATAGCTGGGGTCATCCTAAAAATTTGTCCGTCACACGAAATGTCTGTTTTTCTACTCGGGGGTCAGAAGAGGAAACAAGCCCATTGAAAATTTTTCTTTTCTGGTTGTGCATGTCGTTTGAGTGAAGTGGTCATTGTGCATGGCTGTTGCTTGTAGATCCGCGCGGGCGGTGCGCTTGCGGGGATCCTGTGTGTACATGTTGGGATGTTGATTTGATAGCGATAAAGGTTGACGTTGTGGACGGCAAGAAATAACATAGTGTACGGGTGAACGGGCGGACTTTCAATGACCTTCAATTTCGGCCAATTCCCATTCATCATTTAATAAAATAGCCCGTGTTGTACTATCTGAATCACTAGGGTCCCAGAAAAGGTAGCAAGTAGTCAGTTCGACTAACATTTGGACATGCGTAGACGCAATTTGAGAGAGTGTACATAGTTCCCGCCCCCCGAAGATGAGCGAGAGCGGATGAAGTTCATTCGAGCCAAATCGGGTGATCCAGCGACTGCGTTTGTGCATTTGCAATGGCGGCGATTTGAGGTCTGACTGGTCCACAATGTGGGCCCCCACCACACATGCAATAAACATATCATAAAACAAAATGGCGGATTCGTACTGCGCGAGTTAAAATCTCACAAGCCCCGAAATAGAGAAATATTCGTCGCAGGATGTTATAGTTCCGGGCAGCTCATCGTGACATGATGTACAATACATTCAGAGGTCTGCAGAAGATCAAATGCCCCTCTTCTGCAAAAATTCCAAAATTTTTCTTGTGCATTCACTTTGTGCGTGTGTTGGAATGTTTTGTTTACTTTTTTTAGTTTCCCTTTCTGTTTGCCGGACACAATTGCATAGAGTCGCACGCGTTACTTGAGAAACGGATTGTGTGTGCCGGACCCGGACTGTTGATTAAAGGGGCGGGGTTTGGCGGATAGTGTGAGAGCTATGTATTTTGCAATAGAAACACAAACACAATACACGTCCGATTGGGAAAAGATGGTGGGAAGCGTGATTGCGATTAGCAGAAACGTACTCAGAGAAATGTCGATAGGCTGCAGTCTGCAAACTGTACCGAACGGGTAGATGGAACAGGCAGATTGAACAGGGTGCACGAGAGGAGGTGAATATTGCACACACGCGATGCAAACGAAAACGAAACGATCCCGCGAGAGAAAGGAGCCCAAGCGGACAGGACAAAGCAAACCAGAATTTATGACGAGTATCTACACTGCCACCAGATACATAGGTACATGGATATGTCTTATGCCTACCGAAAGCGTGGGACGTGTTTTTTCGAATGATTTTATCCAGTATAACTATACTGGGATCTTTATAAAAGTTACGTCGATATCTTCAACACAACAGGTTCCACGCAGTCGGTAGTCATAGACATATCCATGTTCCGATGTATTTGCATGCAGTGTAGATACTTTTTATCTTTTTTATTAATACGAAAGGTAGAAAACACTAGGAAAACTAAGTAAAGTAGTATTTACTAGATTTTATTCATACGGCCCAATGTCTTAATTGTTCGGACGTGGGCTGCTCAATCATTCTTGCTTAAAGACTTATTGGCAGTGATTGGTCATACCGTACCGGCCACGATTTAGTCAAGAGAATCCCGAGAAACGCTCGCGTCGTAGATTCACCCGCGGTTCCACTAATCACTGAATGGAAATTAACGTCGCGGAAGCCTTGGATAAGTGTTCAATTCGTACAATGTCAGAACCGATTCTTTGTATTTTCTTCATTTGCAGAATGGCAGCGGCAGGTCATCGGCTCTTCGTCAGATTATTTTCGACGTAAAGACTACCGAGTACGTAAAAGCTAGCATCTTACCGCCACATCCTATTTACCACCATGAAAGTAATTGTAGCTTTTTTTTATTTACATCATCCCAACCCGTGCAGCGGACCGAAACCAGCACGTGACAAGATAGCCTCGGAACCATTGTTAAAGTATAACTTTGCGGAGCTGCGGTTTTTATAAAGCATTCTTTGATTGCTTTCCTGGTTATAAAACAGTGAAAAACGTCCTTTTTTTAATCGAAAAATCTGGTGTCCCTATTCTCTGGGAACTAAAAATATTCAAATCAAACAAATAAACACAGCATGATTTATTATGTAATGTTATATTTGTAGGAATTTTTTAATTTATACTAATCTTACAATTTTTTATATTTTTTCTTACAAGTATCGCATATTATTATACTATAGTAAAAAAAACGAGTAATCTAAACTTTCAATCCCTAAATACAAATAAGGCAAGATCTATTTCAAATTTACTCAGTCAACTATTGATTAAACAATTGCTCAATCACTAACATTGGCCAACTTTAAGGGCTATGCGAAATTTCACATATTAGCATAGCCATTCAAAGCTGACCACAAATATTTGGGAATGCGCTCGGAATTAAAAAGTAGAGAGAACACCTGTGTAAGTCTTGGCTTTAAGATAAATAGGTCAAAAGAATATCTGTGTAATATCTAAACGTCTATCTAAGCTTGACTGGCATATCCGAATTCGCCCCATTCTTCCACGAACTTTTGATGTTCCAAAATGCACGAATACCAATCCTTACCGGAATAGTCCATGGCTGCCATTTTGCCACCATATTCGGCGGGTAGGACTTCGGGGCTGAGGAATTTGTGCAGAGATTTCATGTCGTGGCCGTGGAAGTGGATCTGTTAAACATAAAACCATCAGTTAAAAAATATTGTTCAAGATAATTTCAAAGTGATAACTTACCCTCTTATTCAATTTTTCCTTAATGAATTGCTTGAACAGTGGCCACACCATCTTGAAAATGAATGGTTGCTTCACGATGTGAACTTCTTTCAGACGCAGTGGCATGGCATCTTGAATGAAGGTCAACAACAGTTTTGAGAATGACGGCGACAGAGCTTTCACCTGTGACATGGAGAGTCCATTGAAATCCATAATGACCACTACACCGCGTACTTGAGTTTCCGGCTCCAATTGTGCACCAATGTGAATTAAATAGAATATTCTGAAAAGAGCATCGGATGTTACGGCTTTTGTATCCCAGGTGCCACCAACTCTGACGATAAGCACACGTCGTCCTTTCTGATCGCAATTCGCCAATACGTTGACAGTATCGTATTTTGTGAAAGCGAGTTCTTCGTCCTGGGGCATCAAGTGCCATACGAGACTCTTGTGTTGTTTACGAAATTCGGCGACAGAGCGCATCTAAAAGTAGGTTGAAATGGGAAAGGATTAGTTTGGAGTAGATAGATTGAATAGATATGAGCTTATAATATAAGGTCCATTTTGCGGCCAGCAATATTTTTTTGCTTAGAATTTCGTGAGGAGGCTCAAAGCAGAGGTTTGCGGTAGAAATGGTACACTCTGTATAGTTATACTTAGACACTATACCAATCAGCCACGAGACCTACTGCGAAACCAGCCATGAGACGTGTGAGGCCTGCCGCCGTCAGGAAAACAGATAGCGATAGCTAGTCTGATAACAGGTCAAGTGGTTGATCTCGTAGAAGGTCTCGTGGCTGTTTGTGTGTCTACAAAATACTTAAGAGATAAGTTTTTTGCGGGCGACGGCTATCGACTATCATACAACGTGCCGTCGCCCTTAGCAGCCACTAGTGTGACTACAAGTAATAAAAAGAGTTTTTAAGAACAATTTCCCCCTCGAAGGGGGCCCAAAAAACGTGATTCGCCGGTTTCGACCGCTGGTGCGAAGCGCGTCTCATCAGACGCCTCTGTTGTTTTGCCTTATATAGGCCGACCAACACGACATGGGTTTGAATTCATATCGAATGCAAATTGCAACGTGCAGCTGACAGATATGGAATTCAGTGCAATGTTCTGGCTTAGCGCCAGTGGCGTTTACAAAAAAAAAACCAGGCCGAAGCTTTGCCCGGAGTCCGAAGCGTATATACCCTAGACTTGTACAGACCTAGTGGTGATACCAAAAGTACCGCAATAGGCAACGACAATATGCATTAAAAGTGAGTTTCCTACTTGACCAGTTTATAGAAGAGGTTAGTAATCATTCAGGAGGATCTTGACCATTATCAAAATTAATGAACTAACCCATTCTACAAATATTTGTCGAATTTTTCAAGTCGCTAGCTTCATTCTATCGAAAGTTATTGCTTATTTGAAGTTTCACTTGTAGGGGAGGTAGGGGTTCCTTGGGTCGGATCTTGCCCATCATTAGCACCAACCAATTAGATCACCCTACAAACATTCAAACAAAATTTCAAGTCTCTAGCTTCACTTTATCGAAAGTTATCGCTTCTTTGACGTTTCATTTGTAGGGGAAGTAGGGGTTTCGTTGGTCGGATTTTACGTATTTTCAATATTAGCCAACTGGATCTTACTATAAACATTTGACCAAAATTTCAAGTCACTAGCTTTATTTTGTAGTAAGTTATCGCTTATTTTAAGTTTCATTTGTAGGTGAGGTAGGGGTTCCTTGGGTCAGATTTAACCCATCTTTAACACCAGCTAACCTAATTTCATTTCAAACATTTGACCAAAATTTCAAGCCGCTGGCTTCATCCTATCAAAAGTTATCGCTTATTATACCCTAGACTTTTAGTAAAGGGTATATTGTTTTTGTCACGACGGAAATATGTAACACCTTAAAGGAGGCTCCGGAGGTATAGCAATGTATATTTATAAATGATCAGGGTCACCTCCTGATTCGATTTAGCCATGTCTGTCTGTCTGTCTGTCTGTCTGTCCGTCTGTCTGTCTGTCTGTCTGTCTGTCTGTCTGTCTGTCTGTCCGTCTGTCTGTCCGTTCGCACGATAACTTTCGATAGGATGAAGCTAGGGCCATGAAATTTTGGTCAAATGTTGGTAGTATGATCTAGTTGGATGGTATTGAAATTGGGCATAATCTGGCCAAGAGAACGCCTACCTCCTCTACATATGTAAAATAATTAAATGTATCTATAACTCCCGATTAAAAAATCATGAAAAGCTCTAGCTGTGGTATATTACTAGTGAGGGTATTCTTATACTCTCCTGGGAAAATAAAATCGATCAGTATAAAACTAACGGTAATTTTCTTACAAAGAGCCCCGTACTTCCCTACTTTTCTGGTTTTTTGTCTATAACTCTTGAACCAATTGACGTAGACACCTGATTTTTGGCATGTAACCCTGAGGAAAGAAGCTGCTTTAGTTTTAGTAAGTTGGGCATAATCAGATCAAAGGAAAGCCTACCTACCCTACAAAATTCCAAAAATTAAATATTATTTCAATTACGATAACTTTCGATAGAATGACACTAGCGAGTTGAAAATTTGGCAGAATGCTGGTAGTAAGATCTAGTTAGTTGTTATTGAAAATGTGTAAGATCCGATTCAAGGAACCCCTACCTCCCCTAGAAATGAAACTTAAAATAAGCGATAACTAACGACAAAATAAAGCTAGCGACTTGAAATTTTGGCCAAATGTTTGCAGCGGGATCCAGTTGGCTGATATTGAAAATACGTAAAATCCGACTAACGAAACCCCTACTTCCCCTATAAATGAACTTCAAATAAGCGATAACTTTCGATAGGGTGAAGCTAGAGACTTGAATTTTTTTTAAGTGTTTGTAGGGTGATCTAATAAGTGATGTGTGATAATGATGGGCAAGATCCGACCCAAGGAACCCCTACCTCCCCTACAAGTGAAACTTCAAATAAGCAATAACTTTCTATAGAATAAAGCTAGCGACTTGAAAAATTCGACAAATACAATATTTGTAGAATGTGTTAGTTCATTGAGTTTGAGAATGGTCAAGGTCCTCCTGAATGGGTGCCAACCTCCCCTATAAACTGGCCGTATAGGAAACTCACTTTTAATGCAAATGGTCGTTGCCAATTGGTACTTTCGGTATCACCACTAGGTCTGTACAAGTCTAGGGTATATACGCTTCGGACTCCGGGCCGAAGCGAAGCTTCGGCCTGGTTTGAAGTTGCATTTGTAGGGGAGGTAGGGGTTACTTGTGTCGGATCTTGCCCATTTTCAATACCAACCAAGTATATCCTACTAGCAACATTCTAATAAATTTTCAACTTGCTAGTGTCATTCTATCGAAAGTTATCGTAATTACAATAAAGGAATATTTAATTTTTTGAAATTTGTAGGGGAGGTGGGCGTTCCTTTGATCTGATTATGCCCAACTTACTAGAACTGAAGCAGCTTCTCACCTCAGGGTTACGTGCCAAAAATCAGGTGTCTACGTCAATTGATTCAAAAGTTATAGACCAAAAACCTGAAAAGTAGGGTAGTACGAGGCTCTTTGTAAGAAAAGTGCCATTAGTTTTCAGCTAATCGATTTTATATTTCCAGGAGAATATGAGATTACCCTCACGAATAATCTACCAAAGCTAGAGCCTTTCGTGTTTATTTAATCGGGAGTTATGGATACATTTAATTAATTTACATATATAAGGGAGGTAGGTGTCCTCTTAGCTTGATCATGCCCATTTTCAATACCAACCAACTAGATCACACTACCAACATTTGACCAAAATTTCAAGGTTCTAGCTTCATTCTAGCGAAAGTTATCGTGCGAACGGACAGACAGACAGACGGACAGACGGACAGACGGACAGACGGACAGACAGACATGGCTAAATCGAATCCTCCTTTAAGGTGTTACATATTTTCGTCGTGACAAAAACAATATACCCTATACTATAAGTCTAGGGTATAACAACAACATCTGTCTTGGGTCATTCCCGGTCACGCCTCCACCACTCTCAAAATATTGGGGTGGGTGTTTGGTGTTTTTTTGGCTGTAACTTTAATTATGCAAAAAAATATTGGTAGCAAATCTCAGATATTTTGTACGCTTTTTAGAAAAAGCATAGAGAAGAGGAACAAGTGTGCAGTGCAAAGAGTAAAAATATTGCACAAAAATCGTCAGCTATGTTAGGGGTCCACGTTATTCAATGGACTCGCCTATACCGCGGAACTAACTTCGAGTATTAGCTGATTCGAGCTAACTCACGACGATAAACATGTCGCATTAGCTAGTTTTGGTACTAATTTTAGCTCCACTTGCGATGCAAAACTGATGATGATGACTAGATGATGTTGCTGTCTTCGCTAATGGCGTTGTTGGTGAAAATTGGATTTTATATGTTATATAAATATCTACCTCATCCTTTCCTGAAATTTTGCGTTCGTTTCATCCCTTGATTGTAGCGGTTTTTATTGGGAGGCTTTTCTTCTCTTCTTCTTCTCTTGCCTTGACCCCTCCAGGGGCATGGGCGCGTCAACATCTCTAGCATTTCTATGCCTTGTTGACGTTTCAAAAGCATATCTACTTTTCGGAAGTGCAGTTGCTAGCATGCACCTCCTATCCGCGCCGTCTTTATACTGACAAGCTCGGAGCACTGTGAGAGTTCTACTAGTACTCACAGGCAGTTTTTGATCACGCCCAGATTTGATCTCCGAGCTCTAGATTAGTATTGTAGAGCGGTGACCGAACGATCACGGCCACCGAGCGCGACATTTCCCAAACCAAAGTCACAAACCAACCACTGACATCTTTCATATTTAGTACTTCTCCGTATGGTCGGTATAAACACACCACGAACAAGTACTAGCACTAAAATGATTTAGTTAAATCACATTTTAGTTCCACGGCATAAACGTGGCCAAGATGACCTATTAATAATACTTAATTTTTTTGAGCATAAATTTTATATGATTTGTTTAGCGTTTGCACCCCTTCTCACTCTTTGCTGAAATGACTAAACTCGTCAACTGTCAGTTTTTGGATCTGAATACTTTTCAGATCCAAGGGGTAATGTTTTTCAGATCCGAAAATTGACAGTTGACAGTTGTTACCGGAGGAGAAAGCATAATTATGGAGGAGAAATTGGAAAATTCAGATCCATCTGAGACGCTTTCAGGACAGCGATCACCAATTTTCATTATTCTATTATTTTTTCACCACTTACAACCCCATGCGGACGGAAACCCAATTTTAAGTGAAACGGAAAACGACGAGTACAACCACCCCTAAAATTATTGTTTTTATACCCTTCACGGATGTGATAGGGTATATTAACTTTGTCATGAAGTTTGCAACGCACAGAAGGGAGCTCCGACCATATAAACGATATATATATCCTTGGTCAGTATGATGAAACGAGTCGATTAAGCTTTGTCCGTCTGTCTGTCTGTCCGTCTGTCTGTCTGTTTCTATGCAAACTAGTCCCTCAGTTTTAAAGTTATCGAGCTGAAATTTTGTACAAAGCTTTCTTTCTATTGCACGCAGTATATATATCGGAACCAATGGAATCGAACCACTACGTCATATATCTGCCATAGGAACGACCGGTCCAAAAATTCGTCTTTGTGAGAAAAACTTTTTTATTTCTAAAGATATCTTTTTCAAATTTCACAAGAATCAATATTATCTATAGTCAAATTCACACACACATTCCCAAATTTAGTTGAAATCGGACTACTTTATCATATTGCTGTCATAGGAACGATCGTTCCAAAAGCAAACTTTTTTATTTCTGAAGATATCTTTACCAAATTTCATATTATTTAATCCTATTGACTACTAAACCATGTTCCCAAATTTGGTTGAAATCGACCTACTATTCCATATACCTCTCATAGGAACAATGAAATTGGAACAAGTTTTACTACTAATTTCAAAGTGTGCAAATGCATCATAAGTCACAACGAGGGTATCATACCTTCGGCAAGCTAGTCGAAGGCTAGCTTGTTATAGTATTATAATATTGAAAATTCTTTGCTGCATCCCCTTCCCCCCACTCCTAGTGTGTAAGAGATGGCACCACCTATTAAATTTGATTCAAACCACTCGCTGGATAGTCTTGGCAAATATTACCAGGTGTGTGAAATTTCATCAAGTTCGGAATAAAACGGAAGATTTGTCCTAAGAAATTAGAATAGGGGCGGATTTTTTTCTAAATTTCATGTGGACAACCTTCTCTTTATTTTAAATAAATATACTACTATATACTATTTATTTTAAATAAATATTACTAAGATCGGAATAAAACTGTTGTATATTTGATATAAGGGTGCGAATGGGGAATCGGGTGGCTTTCTGAAATTTTATATAACCTAAGATCATTGCAATGTCAAATTTACAAAATTTCATCAAAATTTTATTGAATAGTTTTACTATTGTGTATTTGGTTTATTGGGTGGAAATGGGGGTTGGGGTGCTTTCTCTAAATTTCATGTAGATAGTTACCTTCTCCTTGTTTTAAAGCTCAACTATATTAAATTTTATCGAGATAGAAATAAAACTATTGTACATTTGTCGTATGGGGTTGAAATGAGGCTTAAAGTTCTTGTGAATGGTTACATTTGCTTTTTTTTAATGGTCCAATATAAAGACTTTCATTATGATCGGAATAAAAATTTTATATTTGCCGCATGGGGTGAAAATGGAGGTTGGCAGTGGTTTCTCCTAATTTCATGTATACAGTTACCTTCCCCTTGTGTCAAAGGTCAAATATACAAACATGGGAATAAAACTGCAGATTTGTATGGAAAAGGCTACCTTCCTTTCTCCCTTTTTTATATAAAATGCCCTTAGATGTAACTAATGGCAAAGCATATAGTTAGAAAGTTGGAAGTGTCCTGAATCGAGCGGTATGTCTTTTTAATTGATTTGGAGCCGTTTCGGAAAACTGTGGGCACCAAAAGACAAAGCATTCGTAATAGTTTCACTCGATTATATAATCGACTGCGCCACCAGCGAGAAACCGTGGTCGATTAAATGATCGACTTGCGCCACCAACGTACGTAAGTATATGTGCAGCAGTTGGTGTTTTTGTGCTTAGGTGGCGAAAAAAGTAGAACTACTAGTGAATATTAGCCAGTATCGTGAATATTTTTAAAATGCTACATTTATAAAATATATATTCTCTAATGCTCAAAAGTTTAATGTTCCACTTTGATTTGAACTAAGGCAAACTTTTCTTTTTATATAATTTCGCGAGAAAAAAGATGCTCCACTATTGATTAATTTACATTAAGATAATTGACAATAGGTTACTACTTACTTCATCTTGATCCACTAAATATTCATGGCCTATCAATTTCCTTTTTATTTTTGCTTACATTAAGGTCAATGTAGTCAATCTTTAAATTTAAAGAGAGCACATGGTCACATTATCGCGTACAGAAAGTCATTACCCAAAACTTTCATCGAAATATTGACTAAAATAGATTTATGTAGCACTGAAGTAAGGTCAGGTTCAATGAGTTGAATTTAAACGAAAAGAAAGAAGCAATCATTTAGATGCGTTATTTGTTGTAATTAAAGTACGTACGTTGATAAGCATACCAATTCTGTACGTTATTATGAACTATCGCTTACGTATGTTAATTTCACGCTAGGTGCGTTCGATACACCCCGATCTGGATTAAGAGTGAATTGGACGCGGGCTTCAAATGTGAATTGGAAAGTTATGTGAATACATTATGGCCTAATTAGATTTTCGACAAAAGCAATCGCAGCGGAATCGGCTGTGTCATGGGTAATTTTCCCTGCGATCCATATTGAAAGCAGCGACTATCGCAGCAGAAAATGCCATATCATCTTTCGCCAATACGTAAATTGCCATTTTTATACCCTAGACTTATAGTATAGGGTATATTGTTTTTGTTCTCATTATTTTTCATTAGGAAATGAGTTGTTTGAAGTGTTGAAAATATTTTATAATTTTTAACGACAAAACCAAACCTTTCGTTCGACGCTTTAATGCATAAAATCACGTTTGTTTTTTCTGGCAAATGAAAAGTTTACCTCAGATCACGCCAGAATTTTTCACGACAAAGTATCTGGACGAATATCTGCTGAAGCTACTGCTACTGACCCAATGTAATTTGCTTAACGGGAAAACGTTCATTCTGAAGGTGCGTTTTTCTGGGCACCAATTTGCCTCGATCGCAGGCAACGATCAAAAAGATACATACAAGTAGTTTTTTCCGTTCTCTATGGGTTGATCGCTAATCGCAAAAGATATGCGACGATTGTGTGTCTAGCAAAACGCACCTTCATCTAATTGGTGAGCAGAGCAACGCTGTGATTGCTTCTGCCGGCAATGGAATTTACGCATCAATATACATTTAAAGGTAGGTCGCCGCACAACATGATCGCGCACAACCACGACCGAACTTCCATAGAACCATCAATTTCATAGATCATGCGGAAAAAATTTTTCTTCATTTCCACCGTTCTGTGATATTGATGGTTCGATGAAAGTTCGGTCGTGGTTGTGCGCGACCGTGTGTGGCGACCATAAGCTCGTCACACATAGTGAACCAAATGGTTCGCAATGACTATTGACCCACTTCAAAATCAATAGAACAGTGGAAATTAGGATTCTTTTTTCCGTTCGTTGAATTGATTTTGATTTGGTTCGATCGTGGTCCAAACCATTTGGTTCGTCATGTGTGTCGAGCCTTAGTAAATACTCAATTCCCCTAATCCGAAGAGATCCTACATAAGATCGAAATCTGCGTGGAGTATAGACCCGGTCAGTCGTTTTGTATGGAAGCTTATCCATATCCAAGCTACTATCTTTGAACCGCGGAAATTTCTTTTAAAGGAAAAAAAAGTGTAGGTTGTGGTAATCGTCATTCGGTCTTATTATACTCGTATCTGACTGCCTATACTGATATACATACATTATGACTTTCCACTCGCTTTGTGCCTCAATTATACATCAATAGATACAGATACGTGCATGCAATAGCTATAAGACCTTTCTTTCAGTTACCAGTGTCATACTAGACTTCTTATTCGAGTAGACGGTATATCGTCAATTAATCAACCACCCAATTAGAGATATTGCCTGACACACATTGCAGGATTTATAAATTCTTAAAAAAAAAACAACAAGCAGTCAAACAAAGAATTAATATCCGTCAAACCGATCTGATTAGTACTATCGATGTCCCCTGCAGGGGTCGTTGATAATCAGTTTAAAAAAAAAATAGGGAAAAGATTTGATAAAACACCAAAGTGTTTGGGTAAAAAGAATCATTATATTATCAGTTTCCAAGTGTAGATAGACTTATTTTTTGCTTGAGCGTTCGTCCAAAGTCCACATTTGATAAAGACGATTCGTCAATTGATATTTTAGTCAATCAATTGGAGATTATTGGCAGGAATTTGGTGTTTTTAGTATTGTTGCTTGGCGAGACTTAGTCTGGTAGCAAGATGGATAATGATCAGAAATTAAATTGTGATCAATGTGGCCAGCGATTTAGCGCAATATATTTGCGCTCGCTAAAGTGTACTTCTTAAGTAGCTCATCCACTTACAGTTTAATTGAAGACACTGGTATTTGAGCACACACCTACCAATTGAGATAGAACCCTGATATGCCGACACTTGACAGTCTTCAAGAGCAAATCGGTCACACGCTTACTGTTCGACTGCAGTCCAGTTAGTTTAAGATGAGGGACTGCAGGTGGCATGTAACTGTTATAATGTGGACAGATGAAATAAAGGCCTGAACTGCTGACACTTGACAGCCCAAAATTTTCGACTTTAGTGTTTTAAGAGTAAACCGGCCACACACGTAATGTTCGACTGCAGTCTTAAAGTGCTTGCAAAATGTCAGGATACAGATCTTTCGATTCGACCGCTCTAAAGAAATTACAATGAATGATGGATGTGGAAAAGATTACGACAATATTTATTTTGAACTACAGTACTCCGGAGTGACAATCGCGGCCTACAGGCATTAGTCGTACGTGTTCGTGGTGTTTTGGGATTTTGGACTTCAATGCCTACAATTAAACTGCAAATTAAATTGCGTATTTTGGGATTTTGGACTTCAATGCCTACAATTAAACTGCAAATTAAATTGCGTATTTTCAAAGGACTGCAGCCGATCAATAACAAATTGCTCCCTGTGTATAGTGTGTATGTAGTTCACGTGTACTACGCTTCCACAAGATATTGTTAGCATTTGAAGGAGTTCCCCAACCTGTGGCAAGAGCATCAGACCAGAGTTTAAGAAATTTGAATAAGAAAGAAGCTTTGATTTCTTTACACCACTCTTTACTGCTAGCTAAAACAGGAAAAACGAATGGTGCGTTTACCAGTGAGGAAAGATGAACTTCTTTTTTATTAGAATTTTCAAAATTCTGCTTCCGCTTGCAGAACAGCTTGTAGAACCGCTTGCAACAAGTTGGGGGGAACTATTCAAATGCTACTTATCTTATTTTTACGGTATGA
Organism: Chloromyia formosa; assembly: GCA_964017055.1. Classification (NCBI taxonomy): domain Eukaryota; kingdom Metazoa; phylum Arthropoda; class Insecta; order Diptera; family Stratiomyidae; genus Chloromyia; species Chloromyia formosa. Next base: position 115,514,665 of record OZ024815.1, read on the forward strand.
GTTGCGTCTTAAAAAAATTTTTACCTCATTTGATAGAAAACAAGCGAACGCGATGCAGTCAGTATGTCGGCGCCCTGATGCGACTAGAATGGAAGTGTATTATGGAGAAGTTGCAGCATAAATGATCCGGGTTGGAGGGTTGTTCATGAACGTGGTAAGGGCTGAATATACGAGTATATAAAGAAACTCAAGAACGGGTGTTTGTCAAATTTTTTCAGATCTCCTCGCGCGTAGATACTATGTAAATGGTCATTCTCCGTTCTTGCCCTTTTTGTCACCTTGTGCGTAAGAAGAAAATACACGTATATATGAAAATATAACCAAAATTCAGGAATATTAAACAAATATTCTCAATTTCTATTAGAACGCCGGTGAATTAGTGCTTTGAGGCATCACACGTTATCTCTTCTAACCGGTTTAAATACAGCCGTGGTCATGGTTGTTGGTTTGCCTTCTCCGTTTCCCGGCCTATAATTCTTGCCTTCTCTTTCCAATCGACTGCGTAACAAGCTAGACGTAGATGAAATGGTACGCACACTTTCGGACTCTCTTAACAAAACTACCAAAAGATTGTGTCCTATCAGAACAAAAAGGAGAGAAAAAGGCAGTCTGACAGATATCCTAGACAGCCGAGATATCCCAGCTTAGTGTCGCATGCAGGAAGTCCTTCAACAATGCGAAATCCTCCAAGCTTAAATCTGATTGGGTTTCCAATAGGACGTCTCTTACCTCATATAACAACGACCAGAGAAAGGCTGAACGTAATTCATGGCGGCTTTTCTGTGGACGTATCGAGGATTCGAGTTAGGCATCCAGACTTCGTAACATTCTCTCTACTAATCCATCCGCACCAAGCTACCTGCTGAAGCAAGACTGGTCGTGGACCTCCTCTAGTAGGGAAACCATACATACTTCGCAGGTAGTTTACCTTATAAGTCGAGTGGGCTTGTACCGACTACTAACTGCGGTCCATGTGATCCTAGCAGCATTATATCTAAGGAAAGGTTTATTTCGGCTATAGCGAGCTTTAAAGCTTATAAATCTACTGTGGCGAGCGGAATAATTCCCGCCGATCTCCAGCATTGATCGTATATTTTGACACCATGAATTGAGACCATTTTCAGGGCCTGCTTAGAAGTGGTGTATATTCCTCAATTATGGACTGAGGTAAAAGTGATATTTATACCAATCAGCATATCATCGGTTCTTCTAAAGATATTGGAAAGGCTTATAGACGTTCACCTACGCGGTAGTCTTCCATCCAATTTTTTATTTACCTCCCAACATGCCTACTTTAACGGTAGATCAGTTGATTCAGCTCTACACTCTATAGTGATCTATATCGAAAAATTTTTGGACAATAAGAAGTACGCTATGATTGTTTTCCTTGACATCGATGGGGCCTTCAACAAAGTTAAGCTGAAGCTATCACTAATGCACTCTCTGGTTTGCACATGGACAATTCCCTCTGCAGGCTCATTAATCTGGTGCTAAGATCTAGGGTTATATGTACATACTCGTATAAGTACATCGTCTGAGCGTGGACGTGTAAGTAAGGGCACTCCACAAGGTGGGGTACTTTCTCCCCCTCCTGGAAGCTTAGTGATCATTAGACTGCTATTAGACCTGGAATGACTGAGTGGCAAGGTGGTTGCTTAAGGGGATGACATTGATATTGCTATATCAGGAAAATTTCCTAGTGAGGTGTTCCAAAACGCCCTCTCACGATCAACCATTCGGGCTGATAATTGTGGGCTTAAGATAAATCCGTATAAAACGGAACTGGTTCTTTTTACAAGGGGGTATGCCTCCTCTGCTACATGGTATGAGACTTGTTTTTGTAGACAGGGCAACATTTTTGGGATTTATTCTGAAAAAGAAATTATCATGGAAATCTATTATACAGGAGAGGGTAAATAAAGCCACTATCGCGCCTACTCCTTCAACAGAGCTATAGGTAAAAGTTGATGCCTGCAACCGAAAGTGCTGCATTGGCTCTATGTGGCTGTTTTTCGTCCTATATTAACGTCTGGTGAATTGGTCTGGTGTAGGCCTGTTCCTAATACCGGGATCCCGGTTTGGTACCGGTTTTTTTTCAGTACCGGTACCAAAAACTAAGAGTACCGGTATCCCGGTTTTTTTAGTACCGGTATTGAGTACCGGGATCCCGGGATTTCAGTACCGAGTCTTTTCAACCATGAGCCGGTTTTATTCGGGATCCCGGGATCCCGGTACTCAGTACCGAGTCTTTTCAGTACCGAGTCTTTTCAGTACCGAGTCTTTTCAGCAACGAGTCTTTTCAGTAGTACCGAGTCTTTTCAGTACCGAGTCTTTTGAGTACCGAGTCTTTTCAGTACCGAGTCTTTTCAGTACCGGGATCCCGGTACTCAGTACCTGTTCTTTTCAGTACCGAGTCTTTTCAGTACCTGTTCTTTTCAGTACCGAGTCTTTTCAGTACCGAGTCTTTTCAGTATCGGGATCCCGGGACTCGAGTACCTGTTCTTTTCAGTACCGAGTCTTTTCAATACCTGTTCTTTTCAGTACCGGGATCCCGGGATTCGAGTACCTGTTCTTTTCCATAAAAAAGACTCGTTCATTGCTGGACCAATTCTTCAGGTTTTTGGAAATTGTTATTGGAAATGTTCATAGAGTCGTGTCGTGCATTGAAAGATTTTTCAGATACACATCGTAGTATAGTATGTTAGTTAGTACGCACATAGATATACGAGTATGTACATTGTTCATACATAATTGATTTTGAGTTTTGTTAGGATTGAGACTGAGATGAGAGTATTTATTGTATTGGGAATAGGATATGTAATTGGGTATGATATAAATATGAAATACATATGAACGAATATGTATATGTACGTATGTATTGTACATAATATAATAATATAATGCGTTGCATTGGTCAATAGCCGGCCATACACGCTCTATCATTTGCAAACGTACGCCAATTCGATCGCCCCATTTTTTTCCGAATGATTCGCCGCGTTCGCAATCCCCTGCAAAATCGCGTCACCTGGGTCGCCCAATTTTTTTGCGAATGATTCGCGGCGTTTACAATCCCCTCGAAAATCGCGGCACCTGGGTCGCCGAATGATTCGCCGCGTTTGAACGAGCAGTGAAATTTAAGTAATTTTGTGCGACCAGACGGTTCGTGGCGTTTTCGGTTTGCAGATGATAGAGCAACAACAATTTGTATGGAGACGATGTCTAGTTGGGTGCGTTGTGATTTTGCAGATGATTCGCCGCGACCGAATTTTTATGGGTTACCTATAGTGGCGGTAGTAGTAGCTTGCATAATAAAATATGAGAAGGATGGGTCCACGCAGATATTTTGGTCCTGCTGCAGGTGTGCGTCAGGATAAAAGGATTTGTTTATCGATGAGGAGAGATATATAGGCAAGATGGGTGTTGTATGACTAGGGGTGCTGAGACGAATACGTTAGACTGCCGCTTAAGGCATTTTGAGTCCTTTGGTAACGAAAAAAGACATGCTTTGCAAGGAAAGCCTGATCAGACGAGTATTTCCCCATGAAAACAGGGTGGCCATTCAGGGGTGGGCAAAAAAAAAAGTGCTGGATGCAGATATGCTAGCACGAAACGGCTGCAGGTACATGTACAAAGAGTGAAACGGACAACCTAGGGCTACATGCGGGGGTTCGCAACGCCCTAGGAGGGGAGCTAGCCCAGCTCGTTCCAAACCGAAATTATCCATGCACACTTGTGCGATACTGCGGGTTGTGAATTAGCAGTCGCTTGTGTGAGTTGCCCACTTCTGAGTGACCACCCTGTTTTCATGGGGAAATAGGGCGTTGCGAGCCCCCGCATGTAGCCCTAGGTTGCCCGTTTCACTCTTTGTACATGTACCTGCAGCCGTTTCGTGCTAGCATATCTGCATCCAGCACTTTTTTTTTGCTCACCCCTGAATGGCCACCCTGTTTTCATGGGGAAATACTCGTCTGATCGGGCTTTCCTTGCAAAGCATGTCTTTTTTCGTTACCAAAGGACTCAAAATGCCTTCAGCCGCAGTCTAACGTATTCGTCTCAGCACCCCTAGTCATACAACACCCATCTTGCCTATATATCTCTCCTCATCGATAAACAAATCCTTTTATCCTGACGCACACCTGCAGCAGGACCAAAATATCTGCGTGGGCCCATCCTTCTCATATTTTATTATGCAAGCTACATACTACTACCGCCACTATAGATAACCTATAAAAATTCGGTCGCGGCGAATCATCTGCAAAATCACAACGCACCCAACTAGACATCGTCTCCATACAAATTGTTGTTGCTCTATCATCTGCAAACCGAAAACGCCACGAACCGTCTGGTCGCACAAAATTACTTAAATTTCACTGCTCGTTCAAACGCGGCGAATCATTCGGCGACCCAGGTGCCGCGATTTTCGAGGGGATTGTAAACGCCGCGAATCATTCGCAAAAAAATTGGGCGACCCAGGTGACGCGATTTTGCAGGGGATTGCGAACGCGGCGAATCATTCAGAAAAAAATGGGGCGATCGAATTGGCGTACGTTTGCAAATGATAGAGCGTGTATGGCCGGCTATTGACCAATGCAACGCATTATATTATTATATTATGTACAATACATACGTACATATACATATTCGTTCATTTGTATTTCATATTTATATCATACCCAATTACATATCCTATTCCCAATACAATAAATACTCTCATCTCAGTCTCAATCCTAACAAAACTCAAAATCAATTATGTATGAACAATGTACATACTCGTATATCTATGTGCGTACTAACTAACATACTATACTACGATGTGTATCTGAAAAATCTTTCAATGCACGACACGACTCTATGAACATATCCAATAACAATTTCCAAAAACCTGAAGAATTGGTCCAGCAATGAACGAGTCTTTTTTATGGAAAAGAACAGGTACTCGAATCCCGGGATCCCGGTACTGAAAAGAACAGGTATTGAAAAGACTCGGTACTGAAAAGAACAGGTACTCGAATCCCGGGATCCCGGTACTGAAAAGAACAGATACTGAAAAGACTCGGTACTGAAAAGACCCGGTACTGAAAAGACTCGGTACTGAAAAGAACAGGTAGTGAAAAGACTCGGTACTGAAAAGACTCGGTACTGAAAAGACTCGGTACTGAGTACCGGGATCCCGGTACTGAAAAGACTCGATACTGAAAAGAACAGGTACTCAGTACCGGTACTGAAAAAAACCGGCTCATGGTTGAAAAGACTCGGTACTGAAAAAAACCGGTACTAGTACCGGTACTGAACGAATACCTGTGAGTACCGGGATACCGCTTGTGGTACCGGTACTTGAAAATATCAAGTACCGGTACTGAAATCTCAGTACCGAACAGGCCTAGTCTGGTGGACTGCTCCGAGTATAAAGGCTAGCCGTAGCCTTCTAGGAACAGTGAAAAAATTGGCCAGCGTTGTTATTTATGGAGCTTTTAGAACTACGTTTTCTGCTGTCATGTCATGAATATGCTTAACCTGATACCACATGATATTTTTAGTGAACAGAAGGCGGCGTGTACGGCTATCTCTATTCACAGCTGAGTCAACTGGAGGCAGGCGCGAAAAGCAACTACTCGAACATGTACGTGACAGGAATCGAACTTGTAGCCTCTCGCTTGATAAATTGACGAATTACCAATGGCTAGGCTTAAAATTGAATCTCGTTAACATTATATGAATCTTACCTTTTTCAGTGCACCTTCCGGATACCAATGAGCTGCCCTCAAGAAAATCGTTAAGAAATCGTCATCATCGCGATAGTGAAGATCTGTAGCTTCATGCAATAAATTTCTCAATTCGACGAATGCTTTCTCCTTGACTTCAGGAGTTTCGCGCAATTCTTCGCGAGCAAGCTCTATTGTGTCTTCCGCAAGATAGTCTGTGCGCAATTGAACAATGTCATGAACCATTCTGAAAAAAATAGAAAAGAAACATTAAAAAAATAACGAATATTTAGATTCGAGGCCCGTATTTGAGATAGAAAATCATGTGTTAATGACTGAGTGAGTGGAACTTTTAAAATCAACACTATAGCTATATGGAACAGACAAATTCGTTGACCATTTTTAATGGTCACTTTTCCGTGAGGACATTGTCTAGTACTACTAACCTAGTAAATGACAGTGAGCAGCAGCGTTTTAAAACTTGTATCCGTAAGTGAAAGGAGTCGCATTATCTGAACCGGACTCATGCCAAAGCATCTACAATACATAGGCATCCCCAGAGCACCCGATTTTCGTTATCGCTGTCTCTTACTAATTGTACTAAATCGAAATTCTCTTTCTCATTTTATGTAGAGATGTTATTACGTCCGTTACCCTGGCACACCTACCACTAAGTATCGACATCAGACACACCCACTACTAAGTATCAACATCAGACATGGTGTATAATTAGGTGCTAATTAGTTGCTCTATTCCCGAATCTATTGCTCCTGACAATTCGCCAAAATTGGCGGTTTTATGTGGGGGTGCTAGCGTAACGTTACACTAGCACCCACACTTTTTTATGCAACATCCATCGCACCCAAATTTGATGTAAAATCAAAGCCATAATTAATTGCTAATTGGTTGCTCTATTCCCGAATTTATTGTTCCTGCCGATTTGACAAAATTTGATGATTTTATGTGGAGGTGCTAGCGTAACATTACGCAGCACAAAAAACATCCTGGCAATTCGGCAGGAGCAATAAGTTCCGAAATAGAGCAACAAATTAGCAATTAATTATGGCTTTCATTTTACCCCCATACAATCGTCAATTTTGGCGAGTCGAGAGGAGCAATAAATTCGGGAATAGAGCAACTAATTAGCACCTAATTATCACTAAGTCTAATGTCGATACTTAGTGGTGCGGGGGCCTGCGTAACGGACGTGATGTTACTCTTTTAGGAATCATGGTCTGGGGAAACAAATCAGAATCATTGTCAGTGCTCGCCAGAGCATGCCCAATGTCGTTGTCTGCCATTTGTAACAATGGAGCGGTGTACAAAGAAGCAAGGGGAACGTTTATAAAATTATCGTTATGTTAACAATTCAACGTTCATGTGTTATTATTGTTATAATTTTACTCAATATAAATTAAAATTAATAAAATCTCATAATGCATGATTATTAAACCAGTTTCTCTTACAAAACCACTCAGAAGTTCGTCAGCATTTCCGTGCTTATCATTTAAATGGTCAAGTGCATATGATCTGGGTATTTATATGTATATGAAGTAAGTAGTAGAAGTAATATACTTTACGAGTACTAGTATGTAAAACGTTATTTATTTGATTATACAACTATGCATGTATTAACTTATACAAATGTAGGAAGTAAGCTTATTTAAGCTGGCGAAGCAAAAGTAGCCGGTAATTGGACATAACTAAAAGAAGTGTAATAAATTTGGGCTTATTTAGTGCTAATTTCGCACAGTCCGAAAAAAAATGTATTACACTTTAATTTTAAAAGTTTCGTTAGTGTCCGCCAGCCTAAGGTTTACGCTGGTAGACAACCAAATTAAAAAAAAATGGTCTTCATAATTTAGTTGCTGTATTTAGTGCTACTTTAGTACAGCCTTGCCACCCCGAAAAAAAAAACACCTGGAAGCCGTGTTTTTCGAGAATTACTTAAGACTTAAGCTAACAGAGAGTCTATTTTTTGTTTATTTTTTTTTCGTCAAAAGTCACTTGTTGTATTTAGGGCAAGTACAGCCTTCCCACTCCGAAAAAAAACCCAGAAGTCGTGGTGGGTGGTTAGGCTGATCGCTGACTCTACTTTAACTATTTAGTAAATTGTTAGGGTTTTGTATTTTAGTAAAAACAAAACCCTTATGAAATCGGTCAAATGTCTGTCTGTCCGTCTGTCTGTCTGTTCGTCTGTCCATGAAATATCTCACGAACGGCTCAAGCTACATATATGAAATTTTGTTGTAATATGTAGAATTATTACAATTCACCGGAGAAAGCGATTCGTCGTAATGATGGCCAACATTTTTTTTTCATCTGGTATAGGCAAGTGGGGTATCATAAGAAAGGTAACACTGAGTACATTCCACATTTGGTAATTTCATCAAATTTGAAAAGAGGGGAAAAGATGTAGAGGGGAAAATATGTGATCCGAGTTTGTTCCCCCCCCCCTCGCATTTCGAGACCGTTATACTTAGAAATATGAAAATTTACAGAAAAGTGGCATTTCACTAGAATAGAAAACCAAAAATCGTAGAATTTTGATATCTCATCAAAAAAGGTTAATAATAGTACATTTCTATAATTGCAGTTAGCACACCCCTGCACCCATTAAGCATACCCGAGGTAAAAAATATTGATGGCCAATGATAACCAACACCATGGGCAATAAATCTCTAAGTTTCATAACAATCACATAATATTTAATAATAGTACATTCATTTAAAGTTAGGCCTTTTGACACTATCCCACCAACCGGCCTCATAAGTGTGAGTACTACTTTCATGTTGTTTTTCGTAGTGCGAATTGAAGTTATTTAATTAATTATTTCTGAAAGTGTAAAGATTGGTTGGGGGCGCTGTGTCTTATTTGGCCAACTTTACCGGGTGGAAGCCCCCCCCTGTCCACATAGAGGCGAAATTAAGGTCAAATTTTTTTTCGACTGGCATAGGCAAGTGTCGTGAGAAAGGTAATGTGTAGTACATTCCATTTTTCGCATTTTCTAGAAATTTGTAGAAAGGGGAACAGCGGGGAGGAGAAAATATTAGTTCGTAGTTTGTCCCCCCTCTCCCCTTGCATTTCGAGACCGTTATACTTAGAATTATGGAAACTTGCAGGAGGGTGGGTTCCGAATAGCATATAAAATGGAAAATAATGGAAGAAAGAGAGAGAGGTAGATGTCTTCTCAGAATAGGTCGATAATAGTTTATTTCTATAGTTACAGTTAGCACACCCCTGCATGCCTTAAACACGTTCGAGGTCAAAAGTACTGATGGCCAACGATAACCAACACCTTAGGCAAGAATTTGCTCTAAGTTTCGTTACAATCACGTAATATGAATTGGCATGTAAAATGTATGTGGGTAAGACAGTTCAATTATGTTTTTTTTTTATCCATCTGAGTGGTATCAAGAAAAGCAAGGACGCGATATTTATATTCCAAAATAAGCGCTTGCTACAAAACCCTCGGATTGCGGGCGTAGCCCTCTATTTTCCGGTTTCATAATTTTTTTATGCAACTTTGCAATTCACAATGTCGTCTGAACATGAATGGTTAAGCATCTCGAAGAGTAGGACAGTTCATCTGGTATACATACATTTCAAACTACAGTAGGTACAGCTTCTCGCTTTAAAATTATTACTTTGAGAGGCGACAGATGGATTTTTTTTATGAATCGGCATGTAAGATACTATATTGTGGTTAAGACATTTAAATTAGGGTGTTTTTATCCATCTGAGTGATATCAAGAAGAGCAAGGGGCCAACATTTACACACCAAAATAAGCACTTGCTACAAAACCCTCGGATTGTGGGCGTATCCCTCTATTTTCCGGTTTGATTTGTATTGTCCACGTGACATCATCCAAATTAATAGTTGTGTGGTTTGACTCTACTGGGGGCAGAGCTAGCGAAGCGATCGGTTCATGTTTGTGCGATACTGAGGGTTGTGACCCCTTAAGAGCGGAGCGAGCGTAGCGAGCAGAGCCCACACAAGAGACTTTTGATCCACAATGTAATGGATAGTAACGTGCATAATTTTATTCGCGAAAAACACGACTTCCCAGTATTTTTTCGGAGTGGAGAGGCTTTACTAAATAAGCAATAAATCTACCAAGTAAATTATGATAGAACGCAAAAATCGGCTGTCTGCTAGCTTAAGTTTTACGCTGGCAGACACTACCGTAACTTAAAAAAAACCTCAATTTTTATACCCTAGACTTTTAGTATAGGGTATATTGTTTTTGTCACGATGGAAATATGTAACACCTTAAAGGAGGCTCCGGAGGTATAGCAATGTATATACATATAAATGATCAGGGTCAGCTCCTGATTCGATTTAGCCATGTCTGTCTGTCTGTCTGTCTGTCTGTCCGTCTGTCCGTCTGTCCGTCTGTCCGTCTGTCCGTCTGTCCGTCTGTCCGTCTGTCCTTCTGTCTGTCTGTCTGTCCGTTCGCACGATAACTTTCGATAGGATGAAGCTAGAGCCTTGAAATTTTGGTCAGATGTTGGAAATATGATCTAGTTGGTTGGTATTGAAAATGGGCATGATCAGGCCAAGAGAACGCCTACCTCCCTTACATATGTAAAATAATTCAATGTATTTATAACTCCCGATTAAATAAACATGAAAAGTTCTGGCTTTGGTAGATTGCTCGTGGGGGTAATTTTATACTCCCCTGGAAAAATAAAATCGATCAGTTGAAAACTAACGGTAATTTTCTTACAAAGAACCCCGTACTATCCTACTTTTCAGGTGTTTTGTCCATAACTCTTGAACAAATTGACGTAGACATCTGATTTTTGGTATGTAACCCTAAAGTGAAAAGCTGCTTGGGTTTTAGTAAGTTGGACATAATCAGATCAAAGGAACGCCTACCTCCCCTACAAAATTTAAAACATTAAATATTAATTTAATTACGATAACTTTCGATAGAATATCACTAGCAAGTTGAAAATTTGGCAAAACGTTAGTAGTAACATGTTGTTAATTGGCATTGAAAATGGGCAAGATCCGACCTAAGGAACTCCTACCTCCCCTACAAATGAAACTTCAAATAAGCGATAACTTTTGATAGAGAGAAGCCAGCGACTTGAAATTTTGGTCGAATGTTTGAAGTGAGACTGAGTTAATTGGCATTAAGGATATGTTAGATCCGACCCAAGGAACCCCTACCTCCCCTACAAATGAAACTTCAAATAAGCGATAACTTTTGATAGAGAGAAGCCAGCGACTTGAAATTTTGGTCGAATGTTTGAAGTGAGATTGAGTTAGTTAGCATTAAGGATGGTTTAGATAAGACCTAAGGAACCCCTACGTATCCTACAAATGAAACTTCAAATAAGCGATAACTTTTGATAGAATGAAGCCAGTAACTTGAAATTTTGGTCGAATGATGAAGTGAGATTGAGTTAGTTGGCATTAAGGATAGGTTAGATCAGACCTAAGGAACCCCTACCTCCCCTAGAAATGAAATTTTAAATAAGCGATATTTTACGACAAAATAAAGCTAGCGACTTGAAATTTTGGTCAAATATTTGTAGTAGGATCCAGTTGGCTAATACTGAAAATACGTAAAATCCGCCCAATGAAACCCCTGCTTCCCCTTCAAATGAAACTTCAAATAAGCGATAACTTTCGATAGAGTGAAGCTAGACAACTGACATCTTTTTTTTAATGTTTGTATTGTAATCTAATTGGTTGGTGGCTATGATGGGCAAGATCCGATCCAAGGAACTTCTACCACCCCTACAAGTGAGACTTCAAATAAGCAATAACTTTCGATAGAATGAAGCTAGCAACTTGAAAAACTCGACAAATATTTGAAGAATTGGTTAGTTAATTGATTTTTAGAATGGCCAAGATCCTCATGAATGTGTGCCAACCTCCCCTATAAACTGGCCATATAGGAAACTCACTTTTAATGCATATGGTCGTTGCCAATTGGTACTTTTGGTATCACCACTAGGTCTGTGCAAGTCTAGGGCATATACGCTACGGAGTCCGGGCCGAGGCGAAATTAAGGTCAAATTTTTTTTTCGACTGGCATAGGCAAGTGTCGTGAGAAAGGTAATGTGTAGTACATTCCATTTTTCGCATTTTCTAGAAATTTGCAGAAAGGGGAACAGCGGGGAGGAGAAAATATTAGTTCGTAGTTTGTCCCCCCCCCCCCCCCCTTGCATTTCGAGACCGTTATACTTAGAATTATGGAAACTTTCAGGAGGGTGGGTTCCGAATAGCATATAAAATGGAAAATAATGGAAGAGAGAGAGAGAGAGAGAGAGGGAGATGTCTTCTCAGAATAGGTCAATAATAGTTTATTTCTATAGTTACAGTTAGCACACCCCTGCATGCCTTAAACACGTTCGAGGTCAAAAGTACTGATGGCCAACGATAACCAACACCTTAGGCAAGAATTTGCTCTAAGTTTCGTTACAATCACGTAATATGAATTGGCATGTAAAATGTATGTGGGCAAGACATTTCAATTATGTTTTTTTTATCCATCTGAGTGGTATCAAGAAAAGCAAGGAGGCGATATTTATATTCCAAAATAAGCGCTTGCTACAAACCCTCGGATTGCGGGCGTAGCCCTCTATTTTCCGGTTTCATAATTTTTTTATGCAAGTTTGCAGTTCACAATGTCGTCTGAACATGAATGGTTACGCATCTCGAAGAGTAGGACAGTTCATCTCGTATACATAAAATACATTTCAAACTACAGTAGGTACAGCTTCTCGTTTTAAAGTTATTACTTTGAGAGGCGACAGATGGATTTTTTTTTATGAATCGGCATCTAGGATACTATATCGTGGTTAAGACATTTAAATTAGGGTGTTTTTATCCATCTGAGTGATACCAAGAAGAGCAAGGGGCCAACATTTACACACCAAAATAAGCACTTGCTACAAAACCCTCGGATTGTGGGCGTAGCCCTCTATTTTCCGGTTTCATTTGTATTGTCCACGTGACATCATCCAAATTAATAGTTGTGTGGTTTGACGCTATTGGGGGCAGAGCTAGCGAAGCGATCGGTTCATGTTTGTGCGATACTGAGGGTTGTGACCCCTTAAGAGTGGAGCGAGCGTAGCCAGCAGAGCCCACACAAGAGACTTTTGATCCACAATGTAATGGATAGTAACGTGCATAATTTTATTCGCGAAAAACACGACTTCCCAGTATTTTTTCGGAGTGGAAAGGCTTTACTAAATAAGTAATAAATCTACCAAGTAAATTATGATAGAACGCAAAAATCGGCTGTCTGCTAGCTTAAGTTTTACGCTGGCAGACACTACCGTAACTTAAAAAAAACCTCAATTTTTTTCGACTGTACGAAATTAGCATTAAATAAGCCCGAACTTGTTGCAATTGTTGCAATTATGTCCAATTATGTTCGCTACTTTTGCTCCGCCAGCTTAAGAGAGGTTAGGAAGTCATTTCGACGACGTTGCAAAATTATCGGTTAATTTCAAATATTGTTTACATTAAAGATGAAGGGTTGCTGAATCCAGGCGTTACATTCGATTTTATTTGCTTTACTTGTAAATATAGAATTCCAATCTCGATAAGAAAGCAAACGAGTTGAAATTGCAAGTACAATAATATGACTATGAACAGGTTTATCTCGAGTTGTGTTAAATCATAGGAGTGGAGTATATAGACATATCGCAAATAACAAATGCATTTTAAATATTACACTTAGTGGCCACGTTTATATCGTGGATCTAAAAGGCGATTTAACTAAATTGTTTTAGTGTTAGCACTTGTTCGTGGTGTGTTTATACCGACCATACGGGGAGGTACTAATTATGCCAGTTGTTGATTTGGAAAATGCATAGGATGAAGCAAATGCAGAATTTCAGAAAGGGGAGAGGTATTTACATAACATATAAAATTGAATTATCACCAACAACATCATTACCGAAGACAGCAACACCACCTAGTCCCAATTTGTTAGGCCAGTTCTGCATCGCATGTGGAGCTAAAAGTTAGTACCAAAACTCTAAACCGATACGTTTACATCGTGGTGAGTTAGATTGATTTAGTTAAACCTCGATAGAGATAGTCCCGCGGTATAAACGTAGTGAGTGTAAGTGGTGGAACAAAAGATGGATTTAGGGAATGTCTAAAGTAAACACTTCCCAAAAAACATTTTTTTAATTCCAGTAAATGTCTGACAATTAAGGCCGGATTCAGAAAAAAATGTAAGTATTTTTTCCTCCATGTTAGTTTAATATGTCTTTTCGGGTGCTGGATCTGAATTTCAAGTCTGTCACCTGGATATGTGATGCGTTCCGAGAAAACTTCCCGAAACTGCGTGAAAAAAACGCTTTTCAATTTTTTCTTATAATTTTGAAAATGCTACCTTTTGAAGGAAAAGTCGAAAAAAAAACAAAAGGAAAATAAAATTTGTTACAAAAGACCTCTCTGTGTTCCCAAAAAAAAAAAAAAAAATGGGGATCATGTTGCTAAGGCAACAGTTGCTCTGTACTCTTGCAGGCAGTCTATTGGCATAAAGTAACAACTACTAGCGATGGAGCTTCATCCGATTTAAGCAAAAGTGCAGTGCCAACTTGGACGCAAATAATCAAATGAAAGTCGTCTTTAGAAGGATAGGGACGACAATACTTTAAAAAGCTCTTCAAATGACACCGGCCTAGTACGTTTCATCGTATAAGTAACATGCTTGCTATTCGGCATTACCCCTTCGTGTACTTATACTTATGGAATCCAACATATTTGCAACTACTAGGCAGTATAGAGTCCCACTTCTTAACAATCTCTTCGCTTCGCTATTGTCCTGAAATGAGTCATACGACCTAAGGTGATCCTTTGGTTGTACGTATCAGTCATACGCCCAAGTTTGGTGGACGGCAGTCAACAAAGCGTCCTACAGGACTCTACTAAACAAATGTCAAAGATTATCCTATGTTTCCATCACTGGTGCTCTTAAGACCACACCAACTGCTGCTCTTGATGTACTACTGGGCGACCGGTAGCGCAGTGTATTGAGGTATCAGTCTCATGTTTGACTACCGGCGTTTCGGGTTCGAATCCCGTCCACGACGACGTTCGTGGCCATAGATGTGCAGGAGGTGCATGCTGGCAACTGCATTCTCCGAAACCAGTTTATGTCAACGAAACGTCAACTGGGCCACATGGAACAGTTGACGCGCTATGCCCCACAAGGGGTTAGGGCAATTGAATAATTACGGTCATTTGTATTCGGGAAACGCCAGTGGAAAGTGTCTATTATTGGTCACTCGGCTATACTAGACAATCTTGATATTCTAGAAGAAACGGATTATACCTCTCCGGTGACTTCCATCGACAAAGGCTATACCAGCCTAACATCCTCGTGACAAGAGTGGGGCATGGATTGTACTCCAGAGTCGGAAGCTATAAGCGTGTATACGGATGGCTCGAAAATAGAAGAAGGTTTGGGCGCTAGTTTAACTTAGAACGCATGTCTCTTGATGACCAAATGTGTGGACATATCACATACCAAATCACACTCAAATCAAAAGCTAAAACCTCTTCTTGAATAATTCTGTCCTGTACTGTACACACAAAAAATACTCCACTTTCTCAACGATTTTTAATTAATGAGTCGGTTTTTAACTCGTCGGAGCCAGTCCGTTCTTAACAAGTCGGATTTTGGTTGTTTTTGGTGAATCGGTCTTTTAATGAGTCGGTTTTTTTAACCATGAGCCGGTCGGGTTTTAACAAGTTGGCCTTCGAGTACGACTTCGAGTCGATTTTTTTGGTGAATTGGGTGTTAATGAGCCATAACCGGTCATTAGTCGGTTTTTATGACCATAAGCCGGTACTTGGGAATCTTGGGATCGGTTCCGGTGGGCTGGTTTTAGGAACAGGCCTACCTTGGGCAGTCTACTGCCCTGGAACGCTCTATACAGCGGTAAAGCCACTAACAGCCAATTCGCGAACCACGATACGTCGCCCGGCGAAAAAGGAATATACACAATTTTTTTTTATATAAAAAATTTAGTCCATATGTGTACATACTATATATACTCGTATGTATGTCTGCTACTTTTTTCATAGCAAATCTAGAAAAACTTTAATTTTGAAGTATGTTCAAGAATCGTATTATATAGGTAAATATCACTTTATTCATACCGATCATCCTACAAGTACAAAGCTAACTTTACTACAAAGTAATTAGTATACTGAACTAAAGTAAATACTTTTTATTCATACCAGCCAATGCCAATGAAGCGACAATAATCATTTACAAAAATTTCGAATAGACCAATAACCACCAACTACATATTCATTTTATTTGACTTAGGCTTTTGGCAAAATACGTCATTCCGTGAAATTACGCAACGAAGCCGTACAAAAGGAATTTCCACTTTAGGAACTACAAAGGTTCTTGGACCCTGAAGCCACATTTAAGGAATCGATGTGATTGACTTTCTGCAGTATTTGCCGGGCAATTGCACAAAATGATGTATTTTACCAAAAGCCTGCGTCATATGCATTTATGATAGAAAGACACCACCCACCTACATACCTTTATTCGACCATATCCCATATCAAACCTGAATCTATTGTACTTTGATCAAAGGCCGGACAGTAGTTTCGTATAGAAGAAATTGAGGCAGACTCAAACGAAACGAACGCACCTAATATCGATATCTTGATATCTTTTAGAGTATCAGATACATAAATGGGCGGATTGATAGGAAGAGAATCTACAACGGATGGTCTGGTCTTAGTGTAACTACTATACATACATATTGGTTTTGTCGGTGAACCTTGAATAGCACAGTGAGCTAAACGTGTCAACATTGAAAATGCGTAGAGAATTTTCGGAAGTTACTTTGAAAAAGTCTTCATATTTTTTTAACCAAACATTGAGTTCTGAAAAGAATATTAAGTTGTCTTTTATAGTTGAATGAAGCACATAATAACGAGCAACCGATATTCCATTAAGAAACTAAAATGCGAGTATAGAAAAACAATAACATACATACATGTATTCGCGGATAATGCAAGCCGACATAAATATACCCGAGTACCCTTGAGATGTCTATAACTAGATACCGGTAACAAAAAATGTTCATTTCCCGAAAAGAAAAAATGCTGTATCTAAATAATAATAGATACGAGTACTTCAAATTTGCCACAGCGAGAAAGTAAGGTGAAGATGCAATCCTACTTTTGATTCACTTGTTCCAAAACTAAGGTCAGTAATAGCTACTTGTGATTCTCGTATAGTTATCATTATCACTTTTTAATAGATGCAGCAAGCATACTATAAATGCAATTCATCAAATGTAAATAATCGTATCTGCTTTTGTAGCTCTTATTCAAAAGTAAATATTTCATGGCAAAATTTGGATAACTTGGTAATGGAAAGTTTCTTATTACTCGTATATTTTGATGAATTATGAATGGTTTAAGTATCAAGCAACAAGAATAAATGCACTTTAATGCCTTTATTTAAGTATATATTGGTAACTTTGATACTATGACTCAAGTACCGTCCGTTGTCGCAGACACAAGAGATGTTCCACAAATGTTCGGAGTGTTTGACGGAAATAATTCTGCTTTTTACAATACAAAATTAAAATCTGGACTGATCCAAGTCTGTTGTAAGTGCTTATGATCCATCCAGACCAACAAATTTAATTCACAAGCCACAAAATAAAAAAAATCCGAAACACAAAATCCCCAAATACAAAATATCCAAATACACAGGGTGTCTCGTAATGATCGCACACAGACACTGCCACAGTTTTATTTAATTTTTTTTCTAATTCATAAATTTGTTAGAATTTCTTCAATTGTCTGTTACTAGTGCCCTAGCAATTTCATTGCCCTTGTGCCAATTGAGCTTATGTGCATATGTATTCGAATTACATACTTGTAGTTTGTTAACACAAAAGGAGTTACATCTTGACCTAGTCCTACACAGGTGTGCAGAAATTTTCTGCAAGTCACCCCACAGAAAACCATCCAAGTCCTATTCACACGAAAAAGAAACTTGAATTTGAGTCCAATTTCCCTGGGCAGGGCGGCTCTGACATTCTTTTCTATACCAAAGATTAAATGTTTAGGAATCATGCTAGACTGGAGGCTCAATTGGAACAACCGTATCGAGAATGTAATCATAATTAGTATAGCGTTACGATTCATGTGATCCTGGATAAATATCTTCAGAAGTACCTTGTGGGCCCACTCCGAAAATGATCGTGTGGCTACATTTGATGTTAATGATACCTCTCGGGGCACCAATGGGTGAGATGTTAGGTCTTAAGTATTGGTCTGACCAATAACGAGGACAACGAGCCCACTAAACTCTTTCTCTGTGAATTCCCGACGGTTGTTCAGTGCACGAGATTGATTCTCGAATATACTATTTGCCGTATCAATAAGTGGGGCATAGCGTGAAAACTATTACCGTGTGGCTTAGTTGACGTTTCGCTAACATAAACTGGTTTCGGACGATGCATGTTGCTAGTTTACACCTTCTGCCCATTTAGCTGCATATCTATCGACAAATTTGGAAAAGTTGGGGTTTGTTGTTGTAAGCCACACAAATATCAATTGCCATGGCGGGATGTCGCACTTGGTGGCCGTTGTCGTTCGGTCGCCGCTCTACGATACTAATCTAGAGCTCGGAGCTCAAATCTCGGCGCGATCAAAAACTGCCTGTGGGCATGATACAAGGAAGACAAGATATGGCCTTCCCGCGTTTTATTTTCGTATTTTTCTGCGCATCACGTCAATGGCTCGTATACACTTGAGAGAGTAGTGGTTCATAACTCTCAGCATTGCAAGCCTCACGACAGTATCGCTTCGCTTGTTAAGGAAGAAGCACGCGTACGGTGCAGGACGCGCATGACGAAAGATGCGCACGGTACAGCGGTCTTCGCTTGAAATTATTGCGATATAAACACAAAAGGAAAATCGCTTCTCAAATAACATACATATCAAGCAAAGCCCACACAATAGACCGCTGCATCTTGCCTGCTGCACCCTCAACAAGCGAAGCGATACTGTCGTGAGGATTGCAATGCAATGCTCTTGTTCTGGCTCTTGATATGTTTTTTCAATTTCTTGCGAATGAATGAATTGAATGAGATTATCTCGAAAACTATTTAAGATAGAAAAAAGTTAATCAGACATTTTTAATGTAAAATATGATTGTAGGTTGTTCACTGGTAATTCCGTTTTGTGAAAAAATATTTATCGCAGTTCCAGCTGGTTTAAAATTCTTTATTTGCCGACGTTTCGCCTTACAAAGGCATCTTCAGGGCGTTCTTATTATGAAAAATTGTTACTTGAGTCAAGTGCTACAATAAGTCTTAGCTTAAACGAATTCTTTATGTATATTTTTGTGATCTTCAATTTCGGCTCAGAAAGTTTTTTCCTAGGATTAATAGTTACAGAGATTAAAACCGAAAACTAACTATTCATACAATTGAACGATCGATTGACGTAGGTATTCAGAGAGCTGGCATGCGAAAGGCCATATCTTGTCTTCCTTGTATCATGGTCTGTGGGTACTAATAGAACTCTCACAGTGCTCTGAGCTTGTCAGTATAAAGACAGCACGGATAGGAGGTTCAGGCTAGAAACTGCACTTCCGAAAAGTAGCTATCGAAACGTCAACAAGGCATTGAAATGCTAGAGATATTGACACTCCCATGCCGTGGAAAGGTCAACGCAATTCATTACATGGAGGGACTCGAGCCCGTGAATGACCGGAACGATGAGACATCAGAATGAGGCACTGAGATTCTGGACTTGACTCTGAAATAGGCCATCATAAACAGTAATATCATCAAGATTACCCTAAAAAAAACTTATTGGTGTTTAATAGATTAGTGGAGGGTATTTTGTCCTGTGGCAGTGTGGCACAACAGACGGATAACTTCACCTGAACAAGTAAATATCATAACTCAAAACGGGGAACACCGTGCGTGAATCAAAAGTCTGTGACAGTCAAAGTCAATTATTAGAACACCATAGTTGACTTTAATCGTTGATGAATATCGTCAGATTAGTTTAATTCGATCTGGGCACACAGAGTTGTAGCCAGAATGTTTCATAATTGGCATGTCACGCAATACATATATGATTGGGTTCCAATCTTAAAGTCCCAATTATATGCAAATGAGATTATGATTACCCCCTATTATATACTGAACAGATTACGAGCACTAATAATTTGATCAAAATTTCACCAAGCACGCATTCCAATATTTCAAGACATAAAAAAAAAATAGATATTTAATTTTGTAAATCGAAAGTTCTTATCAGTCAAGGTTATCAATTGGTCTTTGTAACTTTGCTGGAAAAGTTAGATAACTGCTTTTCAAAGATTTTTCTATAGTATGTCATATATGCCAAAACGTTTGACGAAAAATGACGTCATATTCAATTCGCTTACGAGAAAATATTTATGCATCATACATGTACATACTTCACTTTACTTGATAATTAACCACTGAACAAAGTAGTGAAAATCAGCCCAATCAGACGTACTGGCTTTTATCAATAAAATTGAATTTCGAACAAAGAGCATTATGTTAAAAAAAATTCAGCATTTATATATTGATATTCATCATGTAATAATCATTAAATGCCATATATCATATAATACCCAATAAAATTTAAAATAACTTCAATTTTATTGGAAAGAATTGTTGATACATATATGATGTATGTGCGAATCAGTAGGAAACTATTTTGCGTCATCTCTGCAACACTGGGCAGATTAATCAGTATTTGGCTCAGCTTTTGATGATGAATTTTAAAATTTTTGGTTGGCTATTTCATCCTATGCTCCTATAGTACCACCTCAATGGTAATTAATTTCTAAATAATAAATACTCCTAATTATGTAAAATACATAGTTTCGGTTTTTGGTAAAACACTCAAAACAATACACACAAACCATAAAACAGAATTCGAAATAATACTTAAGCTGTGTCCTCATATTCTGATGCGTTTTTGTTTTTCAACCTTAGCTTTAATAATTTAAATTACACAGTCAATTGCCTTCGCGAAAAAAAGACAATTAAATCGACATGCATTAAGACGGAAAGAATTGAATTAAATCACAGCTTTGATCGACTTTTCACAAATAAATATTTAAATTTTTTGGGCCAATTCGATTTTTTTTTCTGTGCCGAAAATAGGGGCAAGGTTGGCATTTATAATGCTCATTAAAATGAATTTGAAACTTTCAGGGGCGGATCCAGGGGGGGGGATCTCCAGTTTGAGTTTACACTTTATCTCGCAGCCTATACTAACGCAAAAAAAATATGTATTATCCATTTAATTGTGTAAAATGAAATGGTTTTGATGAGATTTAATCATAATAAAACCAAGATTTAGGTAATATTTGGATTAAAACTAATGTGTTTGTACATGGAAATTTTGAAGAAAAAAATTACATGCAATAGCTTGAACAAAAAGCAAAAGCAAATTTTCCACTTCACGCAGTTATATCTTGTGAACAATTAATCCAATTTTGCGGGATAAACTGCAGACTTTTTTTTATCAGATTGTCAGCTTCGAAGAGCAGAGATCTGCCTCATGCAGCTTCTGTGTTCTACCTTGCGAAGTTATACAGTTATTATGTTTTTAGTAATTTAAGATCAGCTAGAATGTCTGTAGCAGCTAAGAGTTGAATGAATCGAGAATCAACGCCAGTATTCCAGTGAGAATAACAGGCTCCTGTAAGATATGATAAATTGGTCGAGTCATCATGTGCTTACAGGAGCTGACCTAAAGCAAATAGTGTAGTGTAGTTCTGATTTTTTTTTATGTTTTTTTTTTGGGGGGGTTATTACGAATCTGATGGTTGCTACCAATTTTATTTTTTTTGGGGAAATTTGAGTTATAGTCAACAACAAAAAACCTTTTGTTTGACTTTTTAAAAATATTTTGAAAACCGTCAACCCTAGCAAAAAACTTTGTGAGGTAAAATCAAAGATCATGAAGAGCTCAATAAAAAATAATGCACTACTTTTTCCGTATTTTTAATAGTTTCGAATTATTCTCACTTGAAAAATACATCAGATAGCGGTGATTTTTTCTTTTTAGCCCTTTCCAAGTGCGAATATCTCGGGAACTACTAAAGATACGGTAAAAGTTACGTTAACCTTTTTTTATTTATCTGTTCAAGATCTTTCATTTTGGCACAGAAAGTTTTCGCCAAATTTGGAAATATTTTCAAAAACAAAGGTGTTTTATTTTGTTGTTTTTTTTTTTTTGGATATAACAATACAATCCTAGAAAAAAATTTAGAAGCCAACCTCATATTCGTTTTCAGCACCCTAAAAAGTATAAACGTAAAAAAAACATCAAAACTACACCACAATTGGTTTTAAGCATACTGGACACTAAAACGAAGATTTTTTCTTGTTTGGGAAAGGATTTCAATGTTTAAAGATTATTTTTCAGAAAAGCCTAGACGTGCGAAACTGGCTTTCGCATTAAATTTTAGGTAACTTATTGTTCTTTCAAAAGGATTTAAGTTATTTGTCTGCGGGACACAAACTTTACGATTTATCAAATTATGTTTAGATTATTTTCTCCGCAGTGGGTTTTTTAAGAAATTTGTTTGCCAATATCTAGATAACTATTTCTCCCATGCGCATCTCACTTATCTCAAATGAGTGGTGATTAAGCTATCAACAAATTCATTCCTTATCATTATCCTCGTAGGATATGCAGTTTTTCCTATATATAAAAATACATCGGAAAATCATGTAGTTTTCCCTTTTGTGGGAATAAGAGATAAAGAATAGAAGCCTGAAAAATAGTTTTTTCTTCAAGTGTGAATATCTCGGAAACTATTAAAGATACGAAAAATGTAGCGCTAATATGTTTTTCTTAAGCTACTGCAGATCTTTTACTATGTCTCAGAAGGTTTTTTTTTTGCTAGGGTCAACCGAATTCAAAATAACCCAAAAAAGACGTATTTTGTTGTTGTTTTCGACTATAACTAAAATTCCACAAAAAAAAATTTGGTTGCAAACCTCAGATTCGTAATCAGCACCCCAAAAAATATAAACGAAAAAAAAACTACGCGACAATTTGCTTTAGGAAAACTACTACTCAAATTTGCAACTTCATAACAAGCTGGTACTTAATGCATCAAAGGCAAACTATATATGTAGGTGCTAGGGCGACCGGTAGCACAGTGTGCTGAGGCATAAGTCTCATGTTTGACTACCGGCGTTTCGGGTTCGAACCCCGTCCACGACGACGTTCGTGGTCATGGATGTGCACGAGGTGCATGCTGGCAACTGCATTCTCCGAAGCCAGTTTATGCCAACGAAGCGTCAACTGGGCCACATGGAACAGCTGACGTGCAATGCCCCACAAGGAGTTAGGGCAATTGGGTAGTAGTAGATTTAGCGAAACCACTCGCGAAACTGATGCGGGAGGCAGAATTGCGCGTAGGGTGAAATTGTTTCCTCACCCAAAATTCTCAGACTGGCTACGAGTGAATTTCGGGTGAGTTTTAGTCGCAAGTGGTTCCGCTAAAACTAAACGCACCTTATGATTTATCAATGATTATGATTTCATCAAAAAAATAAAATGCCAATTGGTTTAGAACTCCATGTCAGAAATGAGGAAATAGCCCGCGATAATCAAATGAAATATCTAAGGGTTATAATGGATGCTAAATTAAATGGGATCAGCTAATAGACATCCTTGCTAAAAAGATCACGCCGATTGTGGGCTTAGTGAAACGGGTTAGCTTCCTTCCATTATAAATAAAAAAAATAACTTTTATTTAACGTCTTCATAATTTCTAGAATCAGTTATGGCTTGTTTCTCTGGAGTCTAACATTTGAGCGAAACTTGGATCGAATAGGACGAATTATGACAAAAGAAATAAAAATAATTCACTACATTTCTGTGCGAACGCCTACGACAGCAGTGTACAGGGTTGCTGGTGCAATACCGATAATGCAACTTCCCCTAGTGGAGCATGGAAAATTTATCTTTAAAACGAAAACTAATGAGTTAAAAACGAATATTACCCTACACACGATTACCCAAATACACTCATACCCAATTAGATCTGCGGAAAATAACACTGTTCCTATTCCAACAACCGAGTGGCTACGAACTGATACAGTAATGCAATCAATTATCTACTTTAACGAACTACCACAAGGAATTAAAACAGAGCGAAATATTTTAGCCCCTAAAACTATGCTAAAGAAACATCTAGGTACTGCAACCATCCATTTAGCACACCTACTATTTACTGATACGTCTGCAAGCATTGATTTAAGTGAACGAAAACCATCTGGATGAATATTGACTATCAACAGTGCCATCCCTTATATCAACTACGAGTTGACTGGAAGGTACTGTAGAAACACGAACGTTGGAATTTCTCACTACATATAAGAAACCTAATATTTGCTTAATAGAAATGGAACTGAAAATATGAGCCAACAAAGTAAATGCCGGCACGAGATTTTTCCCGGTGAGGATTTTTTTTTTATCTCACATACTCATGAACGCCGAATTTAATAAAACTAATAAACTATACACAGTGCACTTAACAAGTGGAAAGGAGGTGTGCGGATGAGAGGAGGAAAAAAAATTATGTTATTTCTGTTTGGGATTGCTTTAGAAATTGCATGGTGATACACAGCAAATTCGGAACATCGTGTACGGTATTTAATATGACAAGATTCTGGAAATATTGCTTAATTTATTATCCCTTTCTACAGACATTCCTTCAGATCAGGCTTTTAAATACGCGGACAGTTGTTCAGTCTCCAGACGAAAAAATGCCCCAAAAGGTTCACAAATTTTTCTCCCTCACTCCGTTGTAATTACTTCAACTTGATTACGAAAAGAACTTCCCCTTGCATTCGACACCCCACGTCTGACTACCGTTGAACACAAAAAAAAACTCCATTTCCCAATCAATGAAGAATAAAGTTTCAAATTGGACCCCCCTTGACGAAATCCTGGATTCACCACTGAGAACTTTTAATTAGAACAAACACCAAACTTGGTCAATATAATCGAATTTTAAATGTACTCGTATGCGAGACGATCTGATTTCAAAAAAAAAAAACACCACAACCTACTTATCCGTTGCACATTATTTATAAACACTTAAGAATTCGGTTTTTAATTAAATGTTTTATTTTTTTAAAGAAAATACGAAATGAAATATGAAAATGTCCACACTTACTTGTTAAAGTTAAATAAAACTTCAGAATTTTATCAATCTGTTCACAGCGTTTCCGGAATACGAGTATCTTTTAAACTTAATCCTTCTTTTATTTGATTCTTTTTTCACCAAAGTCGACTGATCGTAACTGCTATTTTAAATCAACTGTTCAAAACAACGTTCCTGTCGATACTGACGACTTCTTGAAAATTTTCAATAAGATTACAATTTTCAAATTCAACGACGATACATTCGCTGCTACTGTTGCCTAGTTATATTGAGAGTTAACAACAACAATACGAGTAACTTAACACAAAGACAAGTGCTGGTTAGCGCGGCGACCTCCGAGATAAAGAAATACTATACATAAACAAAAATGAAATAACATCTACAACGACCATGTATCATACTCCGTACAATATGATTCGGCGTTCAAGATACACTTATTATCCGTAATCAGTAAAATGTAAAAATCCCAGAGTAGTCTTATTTATTAATCGAAAACCAACTGAAAAATAATAGTGGCATATGAAAATCTTAATTCAACTGTGAGAGTAATGAGTGCACATAGTGCGATTAGACGAGCGTAGAAGGAGTGGTGGTCAAGCAAGAGACAAATGGACACTTTTGTTATCAGTAAATATATTAAAATGTTTAATTTACGATCGCTGCGAAGTGGTGATACATGCACACATTGTTTTAACAAATTAAATATGTACGAGTATATGAGCAACGACTACATACGTACACGTATCGACAAGATGGTCAATATGCTTAACCTTAGAATCCGCACCGCAGGCATCCCAGAAACCCAGAATATATCTCAAGGATGATAACAGAATCTAAAGGTCAAGTGCAACGTAAAAGAGTCAACGTCTGATCTTAGGACTACGTCATTTATGAATATATGGGCCCATACTATCAACCTATTCATATTATTTTTTTTTAGAAAATTTCTTTCGAAATCTGGTGAAACGATTTCTTATCAGTTGATGATGAAATGGATGGTACCCGCGGGAGAATCGTGAATTTTACAAGAAAGAAGGATAGCTGGCATTCTTTTGAAAATTTACTTGAAAAAAAAAACCTGTTTAAGGAAATATACCTATAATAAAAAAGATAAAACCTCAAAAAATTAGAGAGTTCTAATTTCTGATATATATATGTAAATACGTGCCACGAGGCGGAGGAATAATACCACGGCCTTTCCTGGCTTGTTAAACAAGGCGACTAAACGCACAAAATGTGTATGCCAGCAACTTATACAATCCGAAATCTGTAGATGTTCATCAGCACTATAGGCCCATCGCGTGCAAATACATTTTCATTTTGAAAAATATTGGGTGGTATGCATAAAAATGAGGATATACTCCAGAGTGGAGACTATTGAGTGAATTTCTGAGTCTGCGATGTTCTGTGAGTTGAGTGGAAAATTGGTATGTATAAAAGTACACTCTATTTAGAGGACATAAAAACATCGAATTAATTGTTCACTCAGTCATTCTATCGTTTTGACATTTTGTCAGCTATTCCTGTCATCGTCTTCTCTTGCGAGGTAAAATCATTAACGCTAATAGTACGTTTACGCTGGACTTGAAATCGCGGATTTCGAATAGCTGGCTCCGAAATCCCGAAAGTGTTTACGCTGATACTTTTCAGATTTCATTTGACAATTAATAAATTAAATTGGGTTTTTACGTCAATTAATAGTCAAGTTCGTTTCAAATTTTAACTTTGGTTGACAGTTGACATTTAAATATTTATTTTTAACTGTCACTCGAATATTCACCACGATAGAATTTTAAGCATTACCATGTCAAATCAGGATTTCAA
The DNA here is from genome assembly GCA_964017055.1 of Chloromyia formosa. NCBI lineage: Eukaryota > Metazoa > Arthropoda > Insecta > Diptera > Stratiomyidae > Chloromyia > Chloromyia formosa. Next base: position 115,541,399 of record OZ024815.1, read on the forward strand.
TCGCGATTTCAGGAGGATTTCATGGTGTCCTTGCTAAGTATCAAGATTTCGTTTGGCAATAAAATATATGCGAAATCCGTCGGATTTCACGGAGATTTCGCCGAAATCATATTTTACGAGATTTCGAGTCCAGCGTAAACGTACTATAAACGTACTATAATGCCCGGTTCACATTATTCCAGTAACCAATCCAGTCCAGTAATCCAGTCCAGCGCTGGATTGCTACTGGAATAATGTGAACCGGCACTGGACAGCTATCCAATCCAGCAATCCAGTCCAGTAATCCAGTCCAGTGACTGGATTGTCGGTCTACTTTTTCATTCCAGCTCGCCTAGAAATCATTGTCACTATAGTTACCGAATCAAAAACACACTCGCCGGACTACTGTACTGGAATCATGTAGACGATATGATCCAGTCCAGCACTGGACTGGATTGCTGGACTGGATTACTGGACTGGAATAATGTGAACCGGGCATAAATCTAAATTGCGAGTGGCCTGTAAATATAAAAAAATTAAATGATGATGTATCATAGTAGGTTCGCAACTACCTAAAGCGTATATTTATTTGATACACAATTCTAGTACTGGATTTTCCCATGCAAAAGTTCCAAATTTAAAGGTAAATATCTCCAAAACGATTATAAGTTCGCGAAAATTGACTTCAGATTCGTTCATTTCAGACCAAATTTGATTGAAACCCATCATTAAAATATGGAGCCTCAGATATCGAAGTCGCCCCCTGCCATCGTTCAAAGTGGCTTCGTATGTGACGAAAGAAAAGAACGAAGAAGGGGACACGGAGATCATCAAGCAGGTCGCTGAGGACTACGATCCAGCGTATTGGGTCAAGTTGCTTCGGCACCACAACGAACAGCACCAATAAGACATTGGGCAAAGGCAACCGTGTCCGCAAACAAGTTAATTACAACGACGGTGGCAGAACCCTGCGCCGATTCCAACTGTTTCTGACTATTCGGGTGGATATTTGGAAAACCCAAAAAATGGTGGCGATTTTTAAGAGAAGATACAACAAAGTAGGAAAAGATGAGCAAATGAACAAAATCGTAATGTTGCGCCATTTGTTTCTTTTATAATTTTACAAATTAATAAAAATTATCAGTTAAACTTCTAAATACATATTTGTTTTACTTGTAAATGAAATGGAGATTGATTGGTTTACATAATGATTAGTCCACACATGAACATTTAACTGTTTGTCATATGGTATGAGCTACTATGCGAGGATAAATAGGATATGTTCAACATCAACTATAGGATGACTTTGGAAACGAACAAAGTATCTGACGTACGATATGTTTCGGTTCGTCATAGTAGCCACTACGGGAGAGAACGTTTTAATGAAAATTGATAAGTACTGTTAGGCCGGCCGCATCTTGGACGTAGGCAGGGCAGGGCAGCGCAGCGCAGCGCGTACATGGCATTGTTGTTGTAACAATTGCCAAAATCTGATTTACAACAACAATGCTATGTGCGCGCTGCGCTACGCTGCCCTGCCTACGTCCAAGATGCGGCCCGCCTTATTGTTGTTGTTGTGGTAGCGATGCTTCAAATACTGCAGTTCTTCTTGCATCGAGGGTTTTTGGCAGCTCTTGGCCGTCGAAAAACGGGTTGTTCCGGTACGAAGTTCCGGCTGCCGTGGGAACGATTGATAAGTACTCATACACCCACTTTTAATCCTGTTCAGGGGCAGTGTTTAATATAACGGATTCCATCTTCCATCATCCTCTTTAACTATGGCAAGCACAAGATCAACTGCTAGTGACTAAGTAAATTCAACCTCGTTTCAATTCTGTCGTCTGACATCAAAACTTGTATCAGTCTCTCGGGTCAATGCAGACTCATTTCAATAAGGCGTCGAAGTCATCTTGTCTAGCTAGAGTCGTTTCACCCATGGAGTAGTAGAAGTCCTACGCATTATAATCTGGTGTCAGTTTTTGTGAATGTGGTTTGCTGGCCTTCTTAGGTGTCGTGTGATAATTCAATCCATCGAGTAGCTCTTTACGGGGCGAACTTCTTAAGGTCATAGTGGTGGATGCCGGTTTAGTTGGAGTTGGTGTATTTCCACATCGTAATCGACCTCCGCATTTTCGCGCATGACATCGCCATCGTCAAGAGTTGATTTATACTATCCTCTGTTGTCATTATCCAAATAGGGGACTTTCTGAAAAGACTTCGAAGCCGCCACTGGTCCGTCCTCCTTCAAATGCCTTCCTCCTGATCGATATCTTCCTGCGGGGATTTCTGCAAGCAGCCAGAACTTAGGTAGTTCTCACAGTCAAATAAGTGAATTTGCTTATCAAAAACATGCTAACAAAGCAAATCACCGTATATCTACTTGTTTTGACAATTTGACAACAGTCATGGTGTATATGTACACCAAAAATGTTGAAAGACTGTCGCTTGAGTGTGCATATTTGTAGACTCAGGTTTTCTTGACTCAACTCAGATATTATGCATTCGAAATTGAGTAAATTATCTTATGCGACGATTTTTTTAAATGTCAGACTGATTTTCACTCAAGATGGCGTCTGCTGGTGAGTGGAGTGGAGTTTTCCGCATGTGTTATGCATAGCAAATTGAGTGAAATTCGGTCAACTCAGCTTTCCTCCACTCGACTCACTTTATGCATGCCACCCATTGTATTCAAAGTAGTTACACTTTTTGACATCACTTTGATGGTTATCTTCGAGGTCATTATTTCCTTTGTGGCGCTCGGTGGCTGTGGTCGTTCGGTCACCGCTCTACGATACTAATCTAGAGTTCGGAGTTCAAATCTTGGCGCGACCGAAAAACTGCCTGTGGGTCTGGGTACTAATATAACTCTCACAGTGCTCCGAGCTTATCAGTATAAAGACGGCGGGGATAGGAGGTGCATGCAAGCAACTGCACTTCTGAAAAAGTAGATATGCTATCGAACCGTCAACAAAGCATAGATAGAAATGTTAGAGATGTTGACGCGCCCATGCCCCAGGAGGGGTCAAGGAAATTAACAACGTTTTTTTTACACCATCTATGTGCCTTAAGTTCAAAGGATTGGTATCATCACATTGATTTAGAAGTTACCAATATTTTCTAGGTTTGGTTTTCATTTCAATTCATGCCCAAAATGGCGCTGTTTCCTTGACCGAACGACTCAAAATACCTTCAACAGTACTTCAACGCATTACTCAATTGCGCTAACCCCTTGTGGGGCAAAGCGCGTCAACGGCTACATGAGCCCAGTGGACGTTTCCTTGGCATAAACTAGTTTTGGAGAATGCAGTTACCAGCATGCACCTCCTGCTTCCCTATTGAACCCGAAACGCTCTAGTCAGACATAAGACCGTTGTTTCTACACACTGAGCTACCGGTCGCCCCCAACTTCAATGCATTGACCTCATCAACCCGATTCAAAAGATACCTGTATTGCCTAAGTTTCACTTCATGTCGGAAGAGGTCATTTTGTCATGACCAAAGAACTCAAAATACCTTCAACAGTACTCATGTGAATAGGCCTCATCGTTCCGATTCAGAATCGTATCTACCAAGCCTGGTTTCTGTTTCATTTCAAGATCAGGAGAGGCATTTTGACCTGACGCACACCTGCAGTAGGACCATAATACTTATAATACCCCAAGGAAACTATGAATCAAATATAGTTGAAATCGCACCACGAATAATACCTGAAGGAGCGTTTTTTTTAAAAACTTATGCGAGTAACTTTAGTTTGAACACAACAGAATATACCGTCAATCTATTCGATAGCCAAAACTGCTGCCACCAAACCGTCTTCAGAGTCACCCAAGGAAGTTACATACTAGTTTCTGTTAAGATTGGACCGCGGAAAGTGCCTGGACAAGCGGACAAACGAACAAGTGACTCAATGGTTACGACTTTTGGCTATCGTACAATGACAAAGATTGGATTATGGAATGTACGTACTTTCCTGGACAATGGATCAGACAGTTCACAGAACGCCGCACAATTTCTTCAATTAGAGAGTGAATTTATGCGGAATAAATTAAACATCTTAGGAGTTAAATTTGATTAATTAAATTAAGTTTTGTACACAGCCTTGTTTCTATAGTACGCTGTATATACATATGTCGGAACGAACGGAATCGAACCATTGCGTCGTGTAGCTGCCATAGGAACGACCGGTCCAAAAATCTGTGTTTGTGAAAAAACGTTTTTGTTTCTAAACCAAATTTCATATTTTTCAGTTGTATCTACTACCAAACTACACTTCCTAAATTGGTTGAAATTGGACTATTCTATCATATAGCTGTCATAGGAACGGTCGGTCCAAAAGTAAGTTTTTGTTAGGACAACTTTTCTATTTCCCAAGATATATTTAAAAAATTTCACACAAATTGATCATATTGACCGGCAAACATTCCAAAATTTGAGCGAAATTAGTGCACCATTTCATATACGTATACCTCTCATAGAAACAGTGGAATCGGAACAAGTTTTACTGCTAATTTCAAAGTAGTAAATGCAGAATGGATCAAATGCTATCAGTTTGATCCACACACAGCCTACCGAAGGTATGATATCCTTCACGCTTCTCGTGACTGAGTATTCGATAACATTATGTGTGATGTATAGGCTACATGACTGCTTCTTGGTGGCGCGTATCCCAGGGGTCTAATTTTCAATGACTCGACCGCATAAATCGGGCCCCATATCATTAATGGCTTTGGTTATGTTGACTTTTATAGCATCAATCGTCTGCGGCTTATTCATGTAGACCCTGTGATTCAACGTAACCCTAGAAGAAAAAGTTTAATGGCGTTAGAATACACGACCTGGGTGGCCAACTGGCGTCGTTGAAATTCAAGATAATTATGCCGTTGAATTTTTCGTGCAAAAACTCCATTATTTTATGCGCTTGTAACTTGTAGCGCCGTCTTTTTGGAACCACGTGTCGTTGAGATCCATATCGAATTGAGATCACACAAAATGGTTAGATTCGATCTGTACTTCTAGAAAAAGGCAGTTACGGCGGTGACAGCTTCATTTTGGAAGAAGTACAGGCCAATGACCATGCGGGACCAAAATCTACAATAAACGGTGAGTATCTTTTGAATGCATATCGCTACTGAAGATGGTTTTCCGTCCTAAATCGAGATCCACTTCCAAATGCTCCAGAAACAAGTCAGCGAATGCTCGACACTGCCTAGGATCATTTACCTTACGTATAATTACTATAACCTCTAAATTTGAGAGCTGCAGCTTCAACAGCATGGCTGCTATTGAGTGCCAAAATTCGAGAGCTCCTATTTCTCCCCTTTTTCTCATCTCATTTTAAAGTGCGCCAATATTTTAGAAGAACGTTGAGATGAAGAATTTACTCCTGGCGTGTAGATGTATGTAATTCAGAAACTGTCACTGGCTGGGAACAACGTTTCGGTCAACGGTGAACATTACAGAGCCAAGTTATGTTATCCGACTTTTTTATACCCTAGACTTTTAGTACAGGGTATTTTGTTTTTGTCATGACGGAAATATGTAACACCTTAAAAGAGGCTCCGGAGGTATAGCAATGTATACATATAAATTAGCCATGTCCGTCTGTCCGTCTGTCTGTCTGTCCGTTCGCACGATAACTTTCGATAGAATGAAGCTAGAGCCTTGAAATTTTGGTCAGATGTTGGAAGTATGATGTAGTTGGTTGGTATTGAAAATGGGCATGATCAAGCCAAGAGAAAGCCTACCTCCATTACAAATGTAAAATAATTAAATGTATTGTATTTATAACTCCCGATTAAATAAACATGGAAAGCTCTAGCTTTGGTAGATTGCTTGTGAGTGTAATCTTATACTCTCCTGGAAAAATAAAATCGATCAGTTGAAAACTAACGGTAATTTTCTTACGAAGAGCCCCGTACTACCCTACTTTTCAGGTTTTTTGTCTATAACTCTTGAACCAATTGACGTAGACATCTGATTTTTGGCATGTAACCCTGAAGTGAGAAGCTCCTTGGGTTTTAGTAAGTTGGGCATAATCAGATCAAAGGAACGCCTACCTCCCCTACAAAACTTTCGATAGATTGAAGCTAGAGACCTGAAATTTTTTTAAATATTTGTAGGGTGATCTAATTGGTTGGTGGCAATGATGGGCAAGATCCGATCCAAGGAACCTCTGCCACCCCCACAAGTGAAACTTCAAATAAGCGATAACTTTCGATAAAATTAAGCTAGTGACTTGAAATTTTGGTAAAATATTTGTACTGGGATCTAGTTGGTCGTTATTAAAAATGCGCAAGATTCACCAAACAATACTTCTACCTCCCCTACAAGTGAGACTTCAAATAAGCAATAACTTTCGATAGAATGAAGCTAGCGACTTGAAAAATTCGACAAATATTTGTAGAATGGGTTAGTTAATTAATTTTTACAATGGCCAAGATTCCTGAATGTGTGCCAATCTTCCTAAGACCAAACTGGGCCTGTTTCGCTCCCTGGCACTGTCAGTGCCTTTGTATGGGAGCAGTACATGGAAAGTTTCCGTAGGAGTTACCAGAAAGCTGCAAGTTTTTGTCAACTCATATCTTCGTCGAATTTTAAGAATTTTTTGGCCCGAAACAATATCAAATGAAGAGCTAAGTCGGCGTACGGGTCAGATGCCAATCGACAAATTGATGCGCAGGCGAAAATGGCAGTAGATATGTCACACATTGCGGAAGAGTGATAACTGCATTGCTTTGCATGCCATGAAATGAAACCCCATTTCCAACCAAGGCCGACCAAGAGGGGGTCCTCGAATCACATGACGTCGATTTGTGGCAAAGGAGTGTCAGGCACTGGGTAAGTCTTTTGGGGAGTTGCGCCCCATTGCCCAGAACAGAGTACGGTGGCGCGCAGGAGTAGTTGACGCGCTATGCCCCGCTAGGGGTTAAGGGAAAGTATTGTAGTATAGGAAACTCACTTTTAATGCATATGGTCATTGCCAATTGGTACTTGGTATCACCACTAGGTCTGTACAAGTCTAGGGTATATACGCTTCGGCCTGGTTATGCTCTAGATGAAATCTGAGAGTATTATAAGTTTGCCACAAAGTTTGTAACGCTAAGAAATAAGGCTCGCAGAAAAAAATGAATGATACAGAAGTTCATATTATCACTCGAATATCTCAAAACCGGATGTCCGTCTGTCCGTCCGTGACCTCTCTAGCTCAAGAACGCGTTGAGCTATGAAGTTCAAATTTTGCACACGTTATTTTTGACAAAAAATGAAGGCTAAGTTCGTGAACGGGCTAAATCGCTCCACCCCTTCTACCCCCTCCCATACAAAATGACACATTTTTGAAAATTTACAATAATCAGATTTTCTCAGAAACTATAAAACTTATTGCTTTGAAATTTTTAATATATCACTTTTATGATAATTGTAACCTATGTTATAAAACTTATTGTAATCCTCACCCTCCTTCTACCCCCTCCCATACAAACTGCACTATTTCATGAAATACGTTAAGCCAATTTACTCAGTACGTATACAATTTATCGGGCTGAAATTTTGTACTTAACACTTAATTAACAATATCAGTGAGATTCAAAAAAATTAATCGATTACCCTTACTCCGTCTACCCCCTCCCATACAAAATGACACATTTTTGATAATTTACAATAATCAGATTTTCTCAGAAACTATAAAACATATTGCTTTGAAATTTTTAATATATCACTTTTATGATAATTGTAACCTACATTATAAAATTTATTGAAATCCTCACCCTCCTTCTACCCCCTCCCATACAAACTGCACTATTTCATGAAATACGTTAAGCCAATTTACTCATTACCTATACAATTTATCGGGCTGAAATTTTGTACTTAACACTTAATTAACAATATCAGTTAGATTCAAAAACCAGGTTCAAATTCATCTAGAGTATTGCATGATTGGGGTTTACCCCAATCGTAGTTCTTTTATGTTTTTTTACTGAAATTGAAGACATGGATATGGACGACCTCTGGTTCATGCAGGATGGCCCGCCATGACACACAGCCCATGCCACAATCGATCTTTTACACACCAAACTCCCAAATCGTGTTATCAGCCGTCTTGGCGATGTCAATTGGCCGCCTCGAAGCTACGATTTGACCTCTTTGGACTTTTCTTTCTGGGGTACCGTGAAGGACCGATGTTATGCCAACATGCCAGAAACGATTCAAGCACTTAAGGCCAATATCATCTAAGCAATCTGTGAGCTACAGCCCGAAACCATCGACATGGTCTTGGAAACTTGGAATGACAGAATGCGCTACTGCGAAGCCAGCCGAGGCAGCCACTTGAACGAAGTTGTATTTCATCATTAATGGGAATGTTTGCTCTAAGGCTGGCCGCATCTTGGACGTAGGCAGAGCAGCGCGGCGCAGCGCGCACATGGCATTGTTGTTGGAACAATTGTCAAAATCTGATTTTACAACAACAATGCCATGTGCGCGCTGCGCTGCTCTGCCCTGCCTACGTCCGAGATGCGGCCGGCCTTACTAATGAAGTCATAATACATGGAAAAAAATTTAATTTTGTTCATTTTATTGCATTTTTAAAAAGAAACTTGTATTTTATTTATTTTATTATTTTATTTATTTGCCATACCTATGGAGCCTCCTTTAAGCTGATATATATTTTCGTTGTGACAAAAACAATATACCCTTACTTTATAAAGTCTAGGGTATAAAAATAATCACCCCTTGGTGACTTAGAGACTTACTTTATGGACCCTAAATCAGAGTACAAAAAAAAACTTCCGAAAACACTCGTACGAGTATTTATACGAGTAAATCACATGCCATTAACTTTCTGTAGTTAATTACTACTATCACTAAGAAGGTCAGCACTTATTTTCAGTTTTAAGTCATATTTTGATAAGAAGTTGGAACTCTCTGTATTGTATAGATATACGAGTATGTATTCCATAAAGAGTACATAAACATATAATCAGATAATCAATATTTCTAGTGCATTTAGCTGCTAACCGATTAATTTTCCGTCAAAAGGAGTGCAATGTCCAATTGTCGTGATTATGAGTAATTTTGTCTGTTCTGATAACTACAGATACACATATTTACAGCTGATTGAACGGTCAACATGTTTTCGAAAATATTAGTAGACTCAAGCCAGTGAATATCTTACCGTTCCGTTAAAATGTATCTAAGTAATGTAAACAAGTCCGTCTGCTAGCACAGCTCGGACGCTTTTTTTATTGAAAGCTATCAGCTGAGACTTATAAACAAACTACGACAAAAATAAAACCACCACCTTTTAGATTTACCTGCATTTGTCTATAAGTAGTACGTATTATTGTATTGAGCATGCATGGCGATCATGCCTTTGTGTAGCTTTGTATTGGGGTTGGAAGAGCGACAGTTCTCATCGTGCACATTGTCAATAAGGTGTAATTTTGTATAGGTGTTCTTTGTTTTTATAACAAAGCGATCCGATGTTGGACGAAATTAGTAAAAACAAACTGAGCAACAAACAACCTACACGTGGTGTTTTGCTGATTTTATTATTGACCTGAAGTAGTAAGGAAAGAAAAAGAAAACAACTCAAAATTAATCTAATGAAAGATATCTTCCGAACTAAAATATATTTTTTGAAGACTTCGACATTATTTAATGGGTTGCGTCGTAACGAATTTGAAAATGTTGATGGCAACTTTTGAAAAAAGTTACTTGCATTTGGTATTTAGGGACTCTTACTTTTTTTGCGGTATGAATCGTTTGCTTTTATTACGAACGGCATATGGCATTCTCGCCCGTTTATCACGAAACGTATCCTGATGATCCAATTTTTGGTATCTCTTTCGAGTATTTGGGGCTCATGTGATTTTAACATGGGAGAGGGGCTGTTGACTTACTAAATAATAGCAAAAGGTATGAGTATTCGTTTTGATTTGCGGTGCATTTGCTACTTTGAAATTATTGTAGTAGTTAAACTTGTTCCGATTTCACTGTTCCTATGAGAGGTACATATATTAAATAATGATTCGATTTCAGTCAAATTTAGGAATGTGGTGTGGCGGTAAATATGATTGAATAATATGAAATGGTAAAGATATCTTCAGAAACAAAAAAGTTTTTCTTTAAAAAACTTGCCTTTGGAACGGTCGTTCCTATGGCAGCCATATGATTGAGTAGTCTAATTTCAACCAAATTCGGGAAGGTGATTTGGCTAATTATATTATTGAATAATTTGAAATTTGAGAAAGATATCTTTAGAAATAAAAAAGTTTTTCTCGCAAGGACCAACTTTTGAACCAGTCGTTCCTATGGCAGCTATATGACGCAGTGGTTCGATTCCATTGGTTTCAAGATATTTACAGCGTACAATAGAAGGAAGGCTTTATGCAAAATTTGAAAAAGATACCTTTAGAAATAAAAAAGTTTTTTTTTTCACAAAGACCGACTTTTGTACCAGTCGTTCCTATGGCAGCTATATTACAAAATGTTCCGATTCCATTATCATCATCGTGGCGCGACAGCCCGACGTCGGGCCTTGGCCGCCTGGATCATTGTCCTCCAATTATCTCGGTCACGTGACCGCGTCCTCCAATTTTGGGAGCCCAGCAGCTGCGCGGCGTCCACACCTACTGAGCTCTCCCAACGAGATCTCGGTCGTCCTCGCAGTCTCGCTCCGTCGACTCGTTCTGCATTCATTACTCTCTTAGGCATGCGATCATCGTCCATTCTTTGTACATGCCCTGCCCATTGAAGTCGTTGTAGTTTGACGATTTTCGAGACTTGCAGCTCATCGTACATTTCATACAACTCATGGTTGTACCGGATGCGCCATCCATCTCGATCGCAAACAGCCCTGAAAATTCGCCGTAGAACCTTACGTTCAAAAGTGTCTAGCATGTTTTCGGAGGCTTGAGTTAGGGTCCATGCTTCGCAGCCATAGCATAGCACTGGTCGAATAATGGTTTTGTACACGCGGAGCTTCGTGTTTCTGTGCACATGTTTTGATTTCATTATGGGGAGAACCGAGAAAAAAGTCTTATTAGCTAACTGTATCCGTCGCTTGATTTCGTCAGTTTCGTTGGCGTCCCTTGACAGGTTGCAACCCAGGTAGATGAAGTTGTTCACGAACTCGATGTTGAGGTCCCCCACGTTGATGCTCGGTTGTGCAGGTGTCCTTGTCACCGATTGCATCATTATTTTAGTTTTACCGTCGTTAATACGTAATCCAACTTCCTTTGCAGCGGTATCGAGCGTATGCAGAAGTTCTTCTGCGTCAGCCAATCTTCGGGACATGATGTTGATGTCGTCGGCGTACGCTGCTAATTGTGTCGACTTGATGAGTAGCGTCTTGCTGTTGTCCATATTCATGGCCCAAATAACGTATTCCAGTGCTAGGTTGAAGAGCGTCGGAGCCAGTCCATCGCCCTGTTTCAAACCAGTGCGTGTTTCAAATAGATCAGTAAGTCTATTCTGGATCCTGACTTGTGAGACGGAGTTGGTCATCGTCATCTTTGTCAGTCGCACTAATTTTGCTGGTATACCAAATTGCAGCATGATGTTGTACAGTACTCCACGATCGATACTGTCGTATGCCTGCTTGAAGTCGACAAAGATTTGGTATACGTTTACGTTGTATTCCCAGCACCTCTGGAGTATCAGTTTGACTGAGAAGAGCTGATCGGTTGTGGAGCGCCCAGGTCTGAAACCGCTTTGATATTCGCCAATGACTCGTTCTGCGTACGGTTTTATTCTATTTTCCAGAATTTTCGTCAAAATTTTATAGGACGTACAAACTAGTGAGATGCCCCTGTAGTTCTCACACCGCAGTTTATCTCCCTTTTTATGAATTGGACAGATGATGCTTCTGCGCCAATCGTCTGGGATCTCCTCGTTCTCCCATACTCGCAGGAGTAATTGATGTATGGCATCAACTAGACTCGTTCCACCGAATCTTAGCAGTTCAGCTGGAATCTCGTCAGCGCCCGGCGCTTTATTTCGTTTTAGTGACCGCAACGCGAGATCAACTTCCTCTACTGTCGGGGGTTGAATGGGTGGGCCTAGATCAACAATATCGTCGAGAGCTTCCTGTGTAGGGATGTTAGATGGTCGGTTTAGAAGCTCTTCAAAATAAGAGGCCCATCGTTTGTTAATACCATCGGTGTCGCTGATCATGTTTCCATCCTTGTCCTTACAAAGGCTAGTCCTGGGTTGGTAGCCGTTCTTAATTGTATTTACTAGTTTGTACGCTTGTCTGGTGTTCCTATTAGCTAAGTTTTCGTTTATGTTCAGCAACTGCTCGTCAAAGTATTTACGTTTCTTACGTCTAATTATTCTATTCGATATTCGCCGTAGCTCGTCATATTTTTCTCTTCTGGCTCTGGTTCCTCGTTGAATCCATTGTCTGTAGGCCTCGTTTTTCGCGTCAAGTGAATTTTTGCATTCTTCGTCGAACCAGTCATTTCGCGCTCGCCGGGCTTTATATCCCACGACCTTCTCTGCGACATCCCTGATGGTACCCTTGAGTTCTTCCCCGAACCCATGGACGCCTTTGTTGCTGATGTTGTGTAGCATAGGCGGTAGTCTTTCCTCAAGGGCGGTAGTATACGCCACCACTGTAGCATCGCTCAGAAGCTTATCAACTGCAAAGATTTTGGGAGGGCTGATTCTCGATTGGTGCACTGAGGAAATTCTACATCTGTAGGTCGTCTTCACCAAGTGATGATCTGAGTCGCAACTTGCTCCTCGATGGGAGCGGACATCCATGACACTAGACGCCCATCTCCTGCAAATGAGGACGTGGTCAATTTGGTTGACGGTATGTGCGTCTGGAGACTTCCAGGTCTGCTTGTGAATGCGATTCCATTGGTTCCGACATATTTACAGCGTGTAACAGAAAGAAGCCTTTAAACTCGATAGCTTCAAAATTGAGATACTAGTTTGCATAGAACCAGACAGACAGACGGACAACGCTTAATCGACTCTTCTCATAATACTGACCAAGAATATATCTATCGCGCCAATGAAAAAAAAAACCAGACGGCGACCAGAGTCCGAAGCGTATATACCCTAGACATGTACACTGTACAGACCTAGTATTGATACCAAAAGTACCAATTGGCAACAACCACATGCATTAAAAGTGAGTTTCCTATATGCCCAGTTTATAGCAGAGGTTGGCGATCATTCAGAAGGATCTTGACCATTCTCAAAATCGACTAACTAACCCACACTACAAATATTTGTCGAATTTTCCAAGACGCTAGCTTCATTTTACCGAAAGTTATCCCTTATTTGAAGTGTCATATGCAGGGTAGGTAGAGATTTCCTTTGCCGGATCTTGTGCATTTTCAACAAAAAACCAACTACATCGTAGAACAAACATTTGACCAAAATTTAAAGTCAATAGCTTCATTTTGGCGAAAGTTATCGCTTATTTGAAGCTTCATTTGCAGGGAAAGTAGGGGTCTCGTTCGTAGGACTTTACGTATTTTCAATATTAGGACTGGATCCTAACACAAACATCTAACCCAAATTCCAGGTCACTAGCTCCATTTTATCGAAAGTTATCTCTTATTTTAAGTTTCACTTGTAGAGGAGGTAGGGGTTACTCGGGTCGGATCTGCCTCATCTTTTAAACCAACTAACTAAATCTCACTTCAAACATTTGACCAAAATTTCAAATTGTTGGCTTCATTCTATCAGAAGTTATTGCTTATTTGAAGTTTCATTTGTAGGGGAGGCAGGGATCCCTTAGGTCGGATCTTACCCATTTTCAATGCCGATTAACTAGATCTTACTAGAAACATTCCGTCAAATTTTCAACTCGCTTGTGTCATTCTATCGAAAGTTATCGTAATTAAGTGAATATTTATTTTTATTTTTTAAATTTGTAGGGGAGGTAGGCGTTTCATTCATCTGATTCTGGCCCAACTTACTGAAACTCAAGCAGCTTCTCATCTCAGGGCTACATGCCAAAAATCAGGTGTCTACGTCAATTGGTCCAAGAGTTATAGACAGAAAACCTGAAAACTAGGGTAGTACGGGGCTCTTTGTAAGAAAATTACCGTTAGTTTCCAACTGATCGATTTCATTTTTACAGGAGAATATAAGATTATCCTCATGAACGGTCTACCAAAGCTAAAACTTTTCATGTTTATTTAATCGGGAGTTATAAATACATTTAAGTATTTTCCATATGTAGGGGAGGTAGGCGTTCTTTTGGCTTAATCATGCCCATTTTCAATACCAAATAACTAAATCATAATTGCAACATTTGGTCAAAATTTCAAGGCTCTAGCTTCATTCTATCGAAAGTTATCGTGCGAACGGACAGACAGACAGACGGACAGACAGACGGACAGACAGACGGACAGACAGACAGACAGACAGACAGACATGGCTAAATCGAATTAGGAGGTGACCCTGATCATTTATACAATATATATACATTGCTATACCTCCGGAGCTTCTTTTAAGGTGTTACATATTTCCGTCGTGACAAAAACAATATCCCCTATACTAAAAGTCTAGGGTATAAAAATAAAAAAAACCAGTCAGAGTCCGAAGCGTATATACCCTAGACTTGTACAGACCTAGTGGTGATACCAAAAGTACCAATTGGCAACGACCACATGCATTAAGAATGGCCAGTTCATATGGGAGGTTGGCACTCATTCAGTAGGATCTTGACCATTCTCAAAATCAATTAACTATTTTAACTAACCCATTCTACAAATATTTGTCGAATTTTTCAAGTCGCTAGCTTCATTCTATCGAAAGTTATTGCTTATTCGAAGTTTCACTTGTAGGGGAGGTAGGGGTTCCTTGGGTCGGATCTTGCGCATCATTGCCACCAACTAATTAGATCAGCCTACAAACATTTAAACAAAATTTCAAGTCTCTAGCTTCACTCTATCGAAAGTTATCGCTTATTTGAAGTTTCATTTGTAGGGGAAGTAGGGGTTTCGTTAGTCGGATTTTACGTATTTTCAATATTAGCTAACTGGATCCTACCACAAACATTTGGTCAAAATTTCAAGTCGCTTCGCTTCGGCCTGGTTTCGTATGTTATCGCTTATTTTAAGTTTCATTTCTAGGGGAGGTAGGGGTTCCTTAGGTCGGATCTTACCCATCTTTAATGGCAACTAACTCAATCTCACTTCAAACATTTGACCAAAATTTCAAGTCACTGGCTTCATTCTATCAAAATTTATCGCTTATTTGATGTTTCATTTGTAGGGGAGGTGGGGGTTCCTTGGGTCGGATCTTGCCCATATTTATTTTAATAGCAACTAAGTAGGTCTTACTAGCAACATTCCACCAAATTTTTAACTTGGTAGTATCATTCTATCGAATGTTATTGTAATTAAAGTAATATTTAATTTTTTGAAATTTGTAGGGGAGGTAGGTGTTCCTTTGATCTGATTATACCCAACTTACAGAACCTTAAAAAGCTTCTTCCCTCAGGGTTACATGCCAAAAACCAGGTGTCTGCGTCAATTGGTTCAAGAGTTATAGACAAAAAACCTGAAAAGTATGGTAGTACGGGGCTCTTTGTACGAAAATTACTGTTAGTTTTCAACTGATCGATTTTATTTTCCCAGGAGAGTATAAGATTACCCTTACTAGCAATATACTAAAGCTAGAGCTTTTTATGATTTTTTAATCGGGAGTTATAGATACATTTAATTATTTTACATATGTAGGGGAGGTAGGCGTTCTCTTGGCCTGATCATGCCCAATTTCAATACCATCCAACTAGATCATACTACCAACATTTGACCGAAATTTCTAGGCTCTAGCTTCATTCTATCGAAAGTTATCGTGTTATGACCCTGATCATTTATATTTATGTACATTGCTATACCTCCGGAGCCTCCTTTATGGTGTTACATATTTTCATCGTGACAAAAACAATATACCCTATACTATAAGTCTAGGGTATAACTAGGGTATAAAAAATGAAAAAGTGGCCAAGACTATGTTTACGCGACACAACACACACAAGTACGGGTTTTTGGACCTCTGTAACTCGGGCTCCGGGCGATTGTTTGGGCTCAAATTTAATATGGTCATTGTTGCCGGTCGTCTTAGTGTCACCATACACTGTCGAACTCGAACTCGAGCACGAACCTGGTATAATTGTCATCTGACACACACATACACTTCACATAGGTGTGAAGAAAACCGGTCCACTTGTACTAGGTTCGTGCTTGAGTTCGAGTTCGACAGTGTATGGTATTACGAAATGTTGCAAATTTGATTTCGATACAAGGAAAACCAACCGAGATATGATAATTTGAAAATCGCTATTTTTCAATTTTTTTTTGTTCTCGGTGTACTTTGACAGAGCTACAGCCTCGTAGGGAGCGTATCGAGGTCTGCTTTCTTTTCTCACAGATTGACTGTGTCCCAAGGGTGTGCATAGGGTATCATTTGCTCTGATCCGTGCAGTAGATAAAAAGATACATCAAAAAATGTGAAATTTTATACAGTTTCTCGCTTAAGTCTTTTTGATAATTTCAATGAGCCATCAGCAAATTACTCCCAGAGATCACATGCCAACGGATGTCCACGAATGTTTGTATCTCTCTCTGGCAAATGTACAATACATGAGATTTGCCACAGAGAGACACAAACAACTGATCATATGAATAGTGACGACGACGGATGCAACAGTGCGCTCGGCGGGTGAGGAGAACCATACGAAATTGTGCAATGATCCTACGAGTTCATGGTTGTGGTCGTGGCTTGTGGCAAGTGCATGAATGAAAACTGTGTGATGAAAAAATTGAAACTGAATGTTTATGGCTTCAACTTAGGATGTCCGGAAAGAAAAAACATACTGTGGTATAAGATTTAATTTCATTTATGGCACATGAGATATGAACTATGATGTATGATGATTTTTTTCTAATGTGTAGAAGGTGCTAGGAGAGTTTTATAAAAGTCAGTAAAATTTTACAAATAAATCGTTTTAGATAGTAAACCTTTGCGAGTATTAATGCGAGATATTTTAAGTTTCCGGGGCCCGGGGTGAAAAAATCATTTTTCACTCGGATTTTTTGTCATTTATCACTCGCGTCACCCTAAGACTCTCAAATTTGCAAAAAAAAAAAATAAAACTATTTTTTTTTAATTTTTTTTTAAATTTTTAATCTTAATTTTTTAATTTGTTTCCTTATTTTGTTGTTCTAATGATTTATACTGAGTTTTTGGTGTGTTTAAAACTAATCAAAACGCTGTTGCACGCAGAGAGAGCGAAGCGAGCGTTCATGTTTGTGCGATACTCAGGGTTGCGATCCCTTAAGCGCGGAGCACACGCGAGGGGATTAATTAGTATAACTATGATAAAAAAAAATAAAACTTTAAACAAAAATAAAAAAACAAAAAATTAAAATTTTTTTTTTCAAATTCTTGATTTTTAGAATGACGCGAGTGAAAAGTGACAAAAATCCCCTTTCACGGTTTTTGAGGGTATGTAGCCGCATAAATCAGGCGCCACCTATTGGTGTTGCTCTTGATCGGTTGGGTCAAGTACTGCACGGTATTCCTCTTTTTAGTTTACAGCCCAACATTGGTTAAATTCGGAACAATGGAGCCTAATGCCATGCTGGAGGTTGTTGACTACTTAAATAAAAGCGAACTTTCAAAATAACAAACTACACTGCTAAAGACGGATTTTTGACAGACAGTAACAAGTCGAATCTTAATTTTTTGTCTGTGTGCAATGAAATTAACTTAAGTTTACCGTTAGATTGGAAATTTACTTTTAGAAATAATTGTTCCTCTTCACTCTTCCTATAATAGTACCAAAAACATAACCTTGCTTTTTTTGTGTAAACATCTTATGACGCAGTGCGGTGTAAAACCGTAGAATGTGAATGCGTAAACAACATTAGTGTGTGTGAATTCTCAATTTGTATTCAGTGCTTCATTTGTGTTATTTAAGAGATTTCGCCCTAGCGTCAGCTTTAGTAATATATTTGTTGAGTGTAGATTTTGTTTTGCGGGGAAACAAATTTCCAACTTCTTGGCATTTCTGATAGAGGTAATAGTACAAGCTCTTGAAACTGCTAAATGAAAACCAGCTTGACCAGACAAGCATGTGTTCCGGCCTAAATCGGAATACCCCCTGGAAACAATTGTAACAAACGGTTTGGTGGCATCCGAAAATGCCCGCTGGGACGGAGCCTAGGTAGCATAGTGACCGTGAAGGTCGGGCGGTGCCATCTGGCGAAGAAAAAGGCCCCTTGACGAGCTAGGCAGCGGCCTATGCTTGCTGTAGCTCAGTTCGGGAGATGTGGACGGGGTTTTCGCCGCGCGTTGCCCCTGTTCTTTACGTATTAACAAAAATGCATAGGCCTGGTTGAGACAACACAAACAAGGCAGGTAAAAATGTGGAATTGAAAAAAATAGTTGATAAGGATGGAATGGTTGACGGACGGATCAGACGCCCAATCGGTCGAATCTAGGTCCGGGAGTAATGGGACCCTCGGCCTCTGGTTTCGTACCACCAACAGATTACTACTCATCAGGTGCTGATTCCATCTGCCGGTGGGAGCAGCACTACCAGACCATAATTTGGTTCATTACAGGTGGTTCATTACACAATGCTTACATTATACAAATATAGTATGCATTGTACGACATAAGTATACTTTTCATTTGCCCTAATCCCTAATAGGGCATGGCTACTATTCCATATGGCTTAGCTGACATTTCGTTGGCGTAAACCAATTTTGGACGACGCACGTTGCCAGCATGCATCTCCTGCTCCCATTTAGCCGCCTACCTGCAATAAGTCGGGAGATGTTGTGGCTTATTATTCCGCTCCGCACGACAGAGGGATGGCATGGCTTGAACCCTTAACGGCTGTAGTCAGACATTAGATTTACGCCTCTTCGCACTGAGCTACCGGTCGCATGACATGAGTGCGAATTATACTTCAATGAAAAAATTTCTGTATTAGTTGAGCATATCCAGTTTTTAAGAATGGCGTGGAGTGTGTCATTGCTAATCTGGTCGAGCTGTTTCACTGATGTATTACTGAAGCTCCTGAAGAGTATAATCTATCGTGTGGACGAAATAAGAGTACAGAGCGAGAATTGACTTTTAAGCAGATATTTTTTTTTTGGTGGTAGTAGATAGCTAAGCTGAATCATTGTGACTTCGACCAGCAAGGACGCACTCCTCTCCATTCTTATTATGAACTTTGTCTAGGAAACTTATGAGTTTGAATAAATCTTCAGAATGGAATAAAAATAATCCAATCCACTTGATTGGCTACAGCGTCTGATACATGGGATACACTGATTTTCACCCATGTAGCGTAACGTGCGTAGAATTACATGTGCATTATTTCCGCGTCAGTAAAATTCGCTTCGATACCAATTTCTGACATTTCGTCCGCGTAAGCCTGACTTACGTGTAAATACTAGTCCCGTTAACGCGGACGAAACGTCAGAAACGGGTATCGAAGCTAATTTTACTGACGTGGAAATAATGCACAAGTCATTGTGCTTAGACGAGGTGCATTTACCACTCGATAGCATATGCGCGAGTACAGAAATCATATATATTTTTTTATGTGTTTGTTGTTGGATTCATTGACTCATCAACGGCGAAAGAGTGCCCGTCGGGCAACCGTGGTCAGCTAACAACTTACGTGCTGTCGTAAAACTGTTTGCTGTTTACACGGGACGGGTATCGTAGATTTGACCCGTCCGACGGGTTTACGCGTCACGTGTACTAGAACCTTAAAGGTGAGGCATGCATAACGTGCGATACGAGTATACATGCATGCCAGGATCGTGCAAGTTTGCCAAGTAGTCGATAGCAATGGGGGACATACTACAGCCGAAGAACCAGAGCTTATTTTAACTAAACGTTAATTTAACGTGAGATGGCGAAAGGTAATTGTGCATGCTTTAACTATAATGCTGAACGCACGTTGATCGCGTTCGCGTGTTTTATGTCAAACGGATTAAATTTTTACTAGAATGACACTCCGTCATTTCAACAAATGATCGGGCATCATCGTAACAAAAAAAAATTACTATGATTGTTGTCCTTTATTACAGATAATTAGGCAAGAAATGAGCGAAGAAACAAACGAGCGGACAGTACGAGTATAAGACGTATGTATATCAGCACACATTTCTTACCAATGTGAAACGAAAACCGCCGAGTCTTTGTCAAGTTGACGGAGTGTCATTCTATCAAAGAATTAATCCATTTAACAGAAAACTCGCGAATGCGAACAGCGTGCGCACAGCCTAAGAATTATGAAACATACTTGAGCATGTGTATGAGAGGTTTGTGTAGGTGTTCTTATCATTCAAGCGGCTGGAAGCTTGAGTGAATTTCGATTATGTCTGCTTAAACGCTCGCTTGACCATTGCAAAACGGCATACATTTTACTATATGGTACAAGCAAATTTTTTGGCGCTTTGTGATTTAATTTCAGATTTTTTAACCTGAATATGTTTTTGTTTTGGATTAGGAGGATCCGTGAAGTAGTTCGTTAAAAATGTTCTGCTATTAAGTACTACATTTTTTTTCATGTTTTCAGTGGCTATGAAATTAAGTACATGATTGCTCGAGCTATCATTTTTTTAAGTTTCAGAGGGTGCATTCGAAGTCAATACTGATAGCTGAAGAAAAATCATTCACATCGGCGAATGTAGAATATATATAGCTGTTCGTGATTAAATACAATACATCTAATTTAACCTAACCTCTACTGGGGAATAGCTCGCCAACTACTCCCATGTTGCTTAGTTTAGTTTAGCCGATTTAGCGGCATACCTGCGACTAGTCGGGAAAGGTTGTGGCCACGACGGGATTTAAACCTGTGGCTAACCGGTAGCATGAGACATCAGACTTTCATCTAGGGATGGGCCGATATTCCGGTAGCAGTGACTAGGAACCGAGTATTCGCCTGTCACTGTGACTACCTGTTCCCGGAAAATAAAAATACTAGTTCCCAATAGTCACAGTCGGCAACTGAATTGATCAGTCACTGTTGGTCACAGTCACTGCTGGTCACAGTCACTGCTGGTCACAGTCACTACTAGTCACTGCTAGTCACAGTCACTTCTAGTCACAGTGACTACTGGTCACAGTCACAGATGTGTATGGTCATCTCATACGTATCGTATTATGATTTTTTATGGTTGCATTGCAACAGGCTGATAGAGTGGCACTTGAAAGAAATCATATTTGTATAATTTCGAAGATTTTTGATTGTACGATTCTGGTATGAGGATTGAATGTACAATTAATGCATAGAGTTGATTTTGGAGCAATATCACATGTATAAGTAGCGTAGATTCATGAGATATCGCCACGCGTATCATACAATATTTTGTATGTAATACGTGCATTAACGCGACAATTTATGATTTTTTTTTTTTTATTATCAGGAACAGGAACTGGACCGGTAAGCAGGAACTGTTACTCGCCAGTCACAGTTGGAACTGCTACTCAAAAATATCGGTACGGCCCATCCCTACGTTTCATCTAAACGCACTGAGCTACCAGGGCCTCTTTAAATACAACACATACTGAGTAAATTACCATCCGCCACCATCATTTGAGCAGATTGAAAAGAAGTTTTCCTATTTAATGGGGACATATAAGTTGAGAAGACACACCTTATCGTACTTGAATTTACTGAAAATCTGTTATTTTTTTCAAATCTGAGCTCAGACATGAAAAACATCTGTAAAATGAAGATTAGTTTTTATTTCGCTTGATTTTTCTCGTTTTAAAGGGTAGTCGAGAACGAGATAACTATTCTCTATTGCAATTTGTTTATAACTTTTTTCATGCGTGCCTTTCATGAAAGATATCAATTAAACTTTGAAACATATACGAGTACGCTGTTTTCTGTTTTTCGTGCAGAAATGTAATGCGTTAATTGAGTGGGTTGAATCATATATTCATGTCAAGCCGATCAAAAACAAAAAAAAATAAAACATTTGATTCTGACGCAAAAGATAAGCCCCTTGCATGGACTTTGGTTATCCAATGTTTCCTGTTATATTTTTTGGCACGTTTTCATGACTTCTATTCGGCACTAGTTGTGAACAAAGTGTTGAGATATCGTTTAAATTAATATAACATACGTACATAAACATACATAATATATACATACATACATCTATGTATGAAAATTCTATGTATGATATTATCGAAACTTCTTGCCATACCAACAACTGCATATTATTGGGTAGGACACCATGAAATGAGCCATTTGGAATTTCGGCTGAAACCTAAAGTGGCCATGCATTCATTTCACACTCAATGTTGAATTTGGTTTAAAAAGGAAGGTAAGTATACGGCTATTTTTGCTTTACTTTGCAAGGACAACAAAAAAAGAAAAGGTTGCTGTTGGATACAGATATGCTAGGACGAAAAGGATGCTTTTAAATATAAAGCGAGTTAAGCAAGCGACCTAAATGTATATACTTAGAGTCTCAATCTCTTAAGTGCGGAGCGTGCGCAGTTCGTTCCAAACCGAAATTGCCCATGCACACTTTGTGCGATGCTGAGAGTTATGAATTAACAGTCCCTTGTGTGGGCTTCGGTCGCTGCGCTCGCTCCGCGCTTAAGGGATCACAACCCTCAGTATCGCACAAGAATAACTGCTCGCTCTGGGCGCAAGGGTGGCAGCCCACACAATTGTCAGTTTGACATTTCTACCATGGACACTGGATGGCTCTTGTTTCTTTTCTTTCGCAAGCCTTATTTCTATTAGAAACCGATGTTGTTTATGCATGGCTTATTTCGTTTATTTTCCGATTTACACTTTCGGTTCAAAACATTAAGTTGGATAGCCATTTTCGCCATAGCTAATTTCGGTGCCCATTGGGAAGCATTCCAGTATCTTTTTAGAGAACTTCAACAACTAAAACACTCAAAATGTAAAATCCCCTTTTAAAAACTAAAAATCCAATTTTATCTCTGTTCTATTCCTATAATAAATGAAACCGGAATATAGAGGGCTACGCCCGCAATCCGAGGGTTTTGTAGCAAGCGCTTATTTTGGTATATAAATATCGGCTCCTTGCTCTTCTTGATACCACTTAGATAGACAAAAAAAAACTTAATTAAAATGTCTTACCCACTTACATTTTACATGCCAATTCATATTACTTGATTGTAACGAAACATAGAACATATTATTGCCTAAGCCCTAAGGTGTTGGTTATCGTTAGCCATCAGTACTTTTGACCTCGAAAGTGTTTAAGGCATGCAGGGGTGTGCTAACTGTAACTACAGAAATAAGCTATTATTTACCTATTCTGAGAAGATATACAGATTCCATTATTTTCCATTTTATATGCTATTCCGAACCCACCTTCCTGTAAGTTTTCATAATTCTAACAGTCTTGAAATGCCACGGGGGGGGGGGGGCAAATTACGAACTAATATTTTCTCCTCCCCCACTATTCCCCTTTCTACAAATTTCAAGAAAATGCGAAAAAATGGAATGTACTCAACATTACCTTTCTCACGACACCTCACTTGCCTACACCAGTCGATAAAAGAAAATTTGACCTTAATTTCACCTCTATTTGGACCCCTCCCCCTTCCACCCGGTAAAGTTTGCCAATTACGACGCAGCGCCCCAACTAATCTTTACCCTTTCAAAAATTATTAATTAAATAACTGCAATTCGCACTACGAAAAACAACATGAAAGTAGTACTCACACCTATGAGGCCGGTAGGTGTAATTTTTGTGTGGATAGTGTCAAAATGCCTAACTTTAAATCAATGTACTATTATTAAATATTATGTGATTCTAATGAAACTTAGAGATATTATTGCCAATGATGTTGGTTATCATTGGCCATCAATATTTTTGACCTCGGGTGTGCCTAAGGCTTGCAGGGGTATGCTAACTGCAACTATAGAAATGTACTATTATTAACCTTTTTTGATGAGATATCAAAATTCTACGATTTTTGGTTTTCTATACTAGTAAAATGCCGCTTTCCTGCAAATTTTCATGTTTCTAAGTATAACGGTATCGAAATGCGAGGGGGGGGGGGACAAACTCGGATCACATATTTTCCCCTCTATCTCTTTTCCCCTTTTTTCAAATTTGATGAAAATACCGGAAATGAAATGTACTCGATGTTACCTTTCTCATGATACCCCACTTGCCTATGCCAGATGAAAAAAAAAATTTGACCTTCATTTCCCCTCTATGGGGAGATCCCCTTAAAGTCAGCCTATTACAACGAATCGCTTTCTCCGGCGAATTATAATAATTCTACATACTCCCACAAAATTTCATGTATGTAGCTTTAGCCGTTAGAGAGATATTTCATGGACAGACGGACAGACGGACAGACATTTGACCGATTTCATAAGGGTTTTGTTTTTAATACAAAACCCTAAAAAAACTATAATCAGTAAAATTGTAAGTTGATCAATTTGAAAATTAAAAGCAATAATTCTGCGCACTACATTTTGAAAGTAGTACATACTCGTATGTACCAACAATTTGGAATGAACGGTGGCATGTGACAGCAATCTATCTTCGTCAGTCTAAGCCGTGATAAGCGACTCGTGTTCACCTGATTGCAAAGGCTAATCAAATTAGCTACAAAGTTCTTAGCTGGCTGGCTCGTGAAAGCATCTGTTCCTTGGAAATAAGTTGTATCCAAGTTAAATAAAGATTAACTATCTATCCTATAAGAAATTACCATAATTCTTGTATTAGTTTTGTGAATTTGAAAGAGAAATATTGGATTTAGATAATTTCTTCAACTTAGGCTCACCACTGAGATGTTTATGGACGAGATGGATCCGTGAGAAGTTCACAGATAATTCTAGCCCATAAATATATGGCACAAAATGGCCCATATGGCCCATAAATATATGGCACAAATCACAACTCCTAAAAAATCAAAACCATCTACCATGCAGCTATTCGGAAAGCAATTGGTGTCTTCAGATCATCCATAAAGTGTATACTAACGGAAGCAGGTATTCCATCTGTTGAAGCTAGATTCACTCAACTCTTGGGTCATCTCATATCTAAAATTTTGACTGCGAACAATGCAATATTAAAAGATGACATGAAATCAACGTTGCGCTGCAAAACAAGGCCAAAATTTAAATCATGTCTTTTACGCACAATCGAATTTGCCGATTGGCGATGAAAGAATCAAACCACCCCCCATAGAATATCCCTCATGCCAGCATCATCGAAGACCTAATGAGTTTGAAGAAACAAAACACCAACCGTCACCAATACGTTCAAACTTTCCATTCGATAACCGAGCCACTTATTGAAATTGGCTGGAAACTAATCTTTATCGATGGCTCTAAGTCAACAAATTCTACATCATTTGCAGTTACATCGGTGGACGAAATAATAATGATTAGTCTACTCCCAAACTATAACTCCGTTTTTCCAGCCGAGCTCTCGGCCATAGTTAACGCTGTCAAAATGACTTGTACAGGTCCTGGCAAATTTATTATATGTACTGACAGTAGATCTTGTATCGATGCCATCCGGAATGTAAACAATATGGACCTAACCGTTTCAATCATTCGCGAAAAACTGACCGTGAATAAAGCCAAAATTAAACTGATGTGGATACCCGGTCACGTTGGAATACACGGGAACGAATTCGCTGACCTCACTGCAAGAAATGCTCACCTTTTGCCAACCTACTCCCAACTTTCATATATGTACCAAAGCAGACATTCGCAAATAGGTAAAATGCACGATTATCAAGGAATTCAAATTGAAATGGTCCGAATACAACCACCACTACAGTCAACTTAATCCTTTGGGTAATGGCTGCTGAG
The DNA here is from genome assembly GCA_964017055.1 of Chloromyia formosa. Classification (NCBI taxonomy): domain Eukaryota; kingdom Metazoa; phylum Arthropoda; class Insecta; order Diptera; family Stratiomyidae; genus Chloromyia; species Chloromyia formosa. The sequence continues at coordinate 115,567,215 of OZ024815.1, forward strand.
TTCCCCAACTCATTTAATCGCAGTCAAATTACGGCTTGTAGCAAATTGCGCATTGGACACACGTTCGCAACTCATAGCCAGTTAATGGAACGCAAACCAAAGACATCCTGTAATCTCTGTAACAATAGCTCACCTATTTCAGTAGTCCTTCTCAACGAATGCAGTTTCATTAATAAACTTGAAAGAAAATTCAGCCGACCGAATAACATTACACCGCTACTTGGAGAGCTTTCTGATGCCTCTAAGTGTCACCATACACTGTCGAACTCGAGCTCGAACATGGTCTCAACAGGCAATTTTCTTCAGATATGTGCAAAGCATCTTGGGTCATTCGGAGAAAATTTTAACACATCGCTTGAAGAGTAGTGATCAAGGGATTTCTTTCAAAGGCAAGGCAATGTGGTAGATCAGAAGGTGTTGTTGAATACAGGTTTCTTGCAACGATTGCATTGCATCGAATGTAATAGGAACATTATGAAAAGGTTCGTTTTCGTTGTGGTATTTGGAAAGAAGGTAATAATAATAATAATAATAATAATAATAGCTTTATTGACGTGGAAGAAGAGTATAGCAAGGTACAGGTATTACTTAGTTCTAGTGATTAGACAAAGTCTTTACATCTATATTTGTGTTTTGAGAAAAATTTCAGTGTGTTGCAGTTCAGATAGAATGTTAGAATTTTAGTTAGGAAAAATTAGCTTAAAACCTAATGGTGACTAAAACTAAGACTTAAAACTTAAGATAAATTATAGTAACCTACATACTAAAGCTAGTGAAAAACACTAATGTATTAAGGCTCGTATCAGAGAGTTGTCAGATGTGAGGCATTTTCGAAGAAATTTTTGTTCTAACTGTTGGGACTTTTGTGTTACATATGGAATCTTGGTAAGTTTGTGAAGGTGTCGTGTGGAAAAATAAAATGGCTTGTCTAGAATTATTTTCAAACATTTGTTCTGGATTATTTGCAGGTTCCGTTTGTGAGTAGTCGCACATTTGTTCCAGATAGGGCAAGCATAGAAAATCCTTGGCGCCAAGATATTCTTGTAAATCAGCAGTTTATTCGGTAGCGATAGTTTAGATTTCCTATTTATAAAGGGATATAGTGATTGGATACCAGTGGTGACTTTTACACGTATTTCCTCTATGTGGGATTTAAAAGTAAGCTTAGAATCTAGAATAAGGCCTAGGTATTTAAGAGACTTCGACCAGGGGATCCTGGAACCTAGTACATTTAAGAAGGGGATCGGAAAAAATCTTGAAGCTCGCCGTTTTGTGAAAAAGACTGCTTGAGTTTTGGCAGAATTAATCTTGATTTTCCATTTGTGACAGAAGTTGTTAATCAGCGTCAATTGACGTTGAAGGTTATCGACGATCAATGAGAGGTTTGAGCTTGTAGAGAATATAGCTGTGTCATCTGCATATGTGGCCATACTGCAGCTTGAATTAACAGGCAAGTCGGACATGTAAATATTGAAGAGCGTTGGACTTAGTACTGAGCCTTGGGGTACTCCAGCAGGAATGCCGTATTTGTTTGAGGTGCTTTGCGTTTTAACGCAAAAAGTTCGGTTCAGTAAAAAGGAGTGAATTATTTTGCAGAGATATACTGGGAAGGGATACTGCAAAAGTTTGAAAATCAGGGCTTGGTGCCAAACCGAATCGAACGCTTTTTCAATGTCCAAGGCAATTAGACCTGTTGAGTCTTTAAGAGCGAACCCTTGGCGAATGCAATTCACAACCCTATGTAGTTGGTGGTTGGTTGAGAAACCTGGCCGGAAACCGAATTGGAAATTGGGTATAATGGTATTTTGTTCAATTATTTGCTGGATGCGTCGCAGTATTACCTTTTCGAAAATTTTACCTATGGATGGTAATAGGCTTATGGGACGGTAGTTATGGGCTTGAGAAGGATTTTTTCCAGGCTTTAGGATTGGAATAATTGTAGCATTTTTCCACGCATTAGGAAAATAACCAATCTTTAGGCAGCAGTTGAGGATGAAGCACAGCAGGACTACAGCTTGAATGGGGAAATTTTTCAGAAGAGCATTTGGAATATTATCATCTCCCGCAGACGACTTCAGTTTTAGCTTTTTTATAAAGCCCTTAACTTCAGATGGCGTGCAATGAAAGCCTGGACTGAAGTCACAGGGTGTAAGGGAAAGTGCGATAACTGAATCATTTACTTTGGCGGAGGTTTCTGGGTCGCTTAGGTCGTTTGTTAGAGTATATGAGCCCAGAAAAGTTTCTGCTAATAAATCAGCTTTACCTGATGCAGAGTATGTCGTGGAACCATCTGTCGACTGAAGTGGCGGTAAGAAACGGGTTTTATTTAGCAAGCATTTCCGCAGCTTCCAAAGTTTCTGAGCTCCTGTGCCTAGCGTGGAGAGTGTTTTGTTCCAATTGGTGTTACGCATTTCGAGTAACGAGAAGCGAATGTGGTCATTTAGGTGGCTTATGGTTTTGCGTAGCGCTGGTATGCGTGTCCGCTGCCACTGTCGTCGTATAACGTTACGCTGATTAATAATAGCTAGGATTCCTGGGTCAATTGGATTAAGGTTATCTTTATTTCGAGTTTCGCGTGGAGTGGATTCATTTCTGGCAGTGAGTATTTTATCTGTAAAGGTGGAAATTAGTCTATCAATTTGCTCGGGGCTAGATATTCGGGAGAAGTCATTTTCGCTGAGAATAATATTTGAGGCAAGATATGCTCTATATTTCTCCCAGCAAGTTTTATTGAGCTGATAGAAAGATTCGTTCGAGAAACTCACATTTCCGGTTATTGAGAAGGAGACGGGTAGGTGAATTGACGATAAATCATTAACAACGATCGGTTGCGATAATGGAGATGAACCGTTGCTTAAGATTAAGTCGAGTGTTGATGGGTTGCCTCTTGGTGGTAAGCAAGTTGGTGAATCTGGTGGATGGATGAGAATGTCACATTGGCCGGCGAGTTCAAAGAGGATGTTGCCCGCCTTATTAGCTTTAGAGCAGTTCCAAAGCCGATGACGAGCGTTAAGGTCACCACAGATGACAAACTTAGTCTTCAAATTGAAAAGGAGTTTGATATCTTCTTTGAAAAGTTTAAGTTTTTCGGAATTTAATTTTGTACCACTAAAATAGACGACTATAAAGGTCGTGTTAATGTCATCGACAGAGATAGCCACCGCTTCAATTATCTTAGTTGTAAAATTTGCCAAACGCGTATATGATATGCCCTTTTTGATACAAATGGCGACACCTCCTCCAACAGAGTGCTTCCTTTCATTTCTAATAATATGATAATTTTGATTTGAAAGTCTGTCATCTTCTTTAAGCCAGGTCTCGCAGAGAAAGAATAAGTCAATTTTATTGGAAATGCAAAAGTGAAATGCTTCGAGAGATTTGTTGCGTATACTTTGTGAATTCCAGAGTAAGCATTTGAGCACTGATTTATTTGTACACAAATTTAATTGCGAGTTCAGTTAATACGCAAAATTGATCATTGCATGACTTACATAGAGAGAGTTTTGCAATTAATTCTTTAGCTATATTTATCATTTCGCTAGGAGTGAAGAGATCACTGGGTAGAGTTGGAGAAGACGACAGATTTCCAAACAACTGAGGGTTGGAATTCATATCATTTGAGTTTTGATTACGCACTACAGAACTATATGCCGGTCTCAAGTGTATGTTGGAGTTCTCATGGTTGTTGTTAGCTGAGCTAGTGCCCGGTGGATATGGAAAGTTAGAGTTGTTGAATACGGGCGCAGTTTGTGATTCGATTACTTGGTGCTGAGAGTCAGCTCGGTGACGATGAGATGCTGAGCGTCGTATCTTTAGGAATTCAATCCTCTTCGGGCAGTGTTCGTTATTCGCTAAATGATTCGCGTTGCAGTTAGCGCATTTTATCTCAGATGGGTCTTTAGATGGACAGGCTGATTTATTGTGTTGACTGCCACAAATTAGGCATTTGGTCGGGAGGTGACAGTGAGAAGTGCCATGTCCATATGCCTGGCAATTGCGACATTGTGTAGGATTAGTCGATTTTTTCCGCTGATAGCTCCACTTCACGATGGTGTTCATGACGTCTTTAATTTTGAGCAGATTAGAATACTTTACGGATCCTCGCGGAAGGTATAGCAAGTACGTTGTTTGTTCCTTATAGCGGCGAACTTCCGCAGGTTGGTCGAACTTCTTAATGTCTAGACAGGTTAGATCATACTCGTCTAGAAGGTGCTTTTTTAGAATAGAACATTCCATGTCGTGAAGTCCCGTTAGCAATATTTTCATGGGCTTCTGATCAGCACGTGCGAACGTATAAAAGTGCACTTTTTTGGCAACAAGATGTTTATTAAGAATCTCATACGACTCGAGATTCTCGAGAATGATTTTCTTGCCAACACTGATATGTTGGAGTTTGTATGCATGCAGATTTAAACCGTTTAGCATAGCTACGATAGTTTCCCGATCTAAATCCGGAATAATAATTGGTGGGATTTTAATCCGTTTGGCTGCTTCGACATCTTCGGCAATTTCGGGCTCGGTATTATCTTCTAGGTCCGCAAGGGGAAGAAAGCGGTTAGACCTGATCGCCATCAGGGAGTCTGCACTTTTCCTTGGGAGTTTTAAGCGATCCCGCAGTAAGATTTCATTGGGAGAAATCTCCCGTTGCCTTTTCACACCACTACTTGAAGCAATTATTAATTAATTTAATTACTAAAAGAAATCAAACACAATTGACACTCCGAACACGTGCGAAATCGACTATAGGTCTTCACTCAATGAAGACACGGTGACGACGTTGGAAAGAAGGTAATTTCAGACAATTGAGTTGAAATTGACGAAGATGCAAAATTCATGGAATTCGGATGGATATAATATGATAAATGCCGTACGATATACATAGATATTTTTTTATGTGGTAGGAGGATAAGATTTTGATAATAGTAGGAGGATAATTCTGCATGATGGAAACGCTCGGGGACACAGATGTGAATGTATCCGGCATAATATTGGCATACGAAAACGAATATAGAGTAGAAGAAATTTGATTGCAATGTTTTTTAATAATTAGGAAACGTGTGAAATACTCGTATCTTAAAATAATAATGTTGAGATAACTGAGAGGGTAAGTGCATATGCAGGCAAATATTTTAAAGTATGGCGTGTGATATATGCACATTATCATTAAAATACTAATATGTAGCATATGACTTGTGGCTTTATTTACGAGATATACGTGTGATATACCTATATGGTGAATTGGAATATGTATGGTGCTTGGCATTTTGTAAATGTTATATGATGTAGAATTTCGATATAGGTAGTAGATGTAGGTGTATGTGTTATGCATGGTATTAATTATAGAAAGTGGTAAAATGTAGTTTTGTCACAATCCAGAGTTTCTGTTGCGTGCTCTCTGTTATTCATTTTCCATGCAATTACCGATTGTAAGAAGTTAAATGCATAGGAGTCCATTTCATTGTCATGTGAACACATTTAATGGATCATTTACCTGGAATAAAATTTTGCGTCCTTACATGTAGAGCATCCAATTGACCATTCAATGAATTTTAATAGTTTGATCTGTGTTTTCCCCAGAAAAGATAATGTAATTATTCAAGAAGGGATATTTTTTGTTACACTAAATTTACACGCAGATATCGTGACAAACGTTGCAATGTAGAAGAATTTATGACCCCTAATGGTTCTGTATTACTAATAGTGGCCACACACGATTTAGAAGATGGTTTGGGCGTGGCTGAGCTCGATCGTGTGTGGCTAATATAAGGATCGTGTTCGTTTCAACCCACCAAATCCAAGAGTATTTTCAATACCTCATTCGAAATCAACTGTTCACGCAATATCTGTCATTCATGTGCATTCATAATGTGGAATGTTCAACGTGGTCCATAATAAACACAATTTGCAAACTAATGATCTTTTAAAACCAATGTTGAATGTTTACGAATCGAATTGCGTCTCAATGTCAACATTTACCGATTTCTACCCTTAATTGTAGTTCATAAAATAGGTCATTTAATATTTTAGGAGTCTGGTAATTTACGAAATGCCTGTAATTTGTACCAACTGAATGCTCAACAGGTAAGGATGCAAACTTTGTTGCAGGTAATTGAATAAGTAAATGGTGACATTGGAACGCATTTCAGTCCGTAATTTTTAATATCTCATAAAGGATAATTGCGTGAAATTTAATAACATTATAAACACTCAATAGTTATATAGTGAAAAAAAAAATTATAATTCTCGTACTAAATTGTTGACAAACATATTACGACTTTGATAATAGATAATTGTATGATTTGCACCAATCAGTAGAAAATATATTCTCTGTCTTAACACTTATTCACTTTTGCTACGTATATAAAAATCAAATAAATTTCCACACATCATGTAATGCCAGAAATCCCATACCACGTACATTCTTTAATGATAATGTATATCATGTCATACATTATAACGTTTCGATGCAATGCACTTACCCTCTATCGTTGCACAAATCTCCTTTGAACACACTGTACATTTTTAATCATTGCCATCGTATGCGCCTTTCCCTAGTTCTATTTAATATAAAAGTATTAACCGCATTCTGACCAATTCGAAAACTTGATAATGATATATACGAGTAGTACATCATTTGCCGCCTATTATTATCAGAACCAAAACTGTATACACATCAATATAAATCCTCACACAGCCTTGGATCATAAACCACACATTCTAATCTCATACACCACCCACAACTACTATATTTCATTACGGATACCCTCAAATTCCACACTACCTGAAATCCCTTTTCAACAAGATCTTCTTGTGTTTTAAAAACTCAATGCATCTACGAAATATTTGAAATACGTTTACCACCCCGGCGACACAAACATTAAAATTCAAAGAGACTTTGTTTCAACCTGTACAGGCCATGTTCGAGCTCGAGTTCGAGTTCGACAGTGTATGGTGACACTAACATTAAGTCTTTTATTAAGTTATTAAATATGGTCAAAGTTAAAATTTGATTCAACTTGAATTTGTTTAATTTTCTTTTTTGTTATTAATTAATAATTAATTAAAAAATGTTAATTAATATTAAATATTAATATTATTTCTGTTTGTTAATTATTTATTGTAATACGCAAAAACAATCTGAATATTTTATTTATTATTTTACAATATATGTATAACATTTAAGCCTAAGGCCTTAGTAGCCAGTGCTTTAATTTAAGTACTAGTTTTGTTATATTCTTCTGTAATAAATAAATAAATAAATATTTGGCAGTTTTGGTACCCTATACTCCACTTTCATAACCTTCATCATCATCATCGTGGCGCTATTGCTCGACGTCGGGTCTTGGTCGACTGGATCATTGTCTTGGGAAATTATCTCAGTCAAGTGACCGCATTCTCCAATTTTGAAAACCCTGCAGTTGATCGGCGTCAGCATGTAATGAGTCTTCCCAACGAGCTCTCGGTCTCCTTCGCAGAAGATGTGTTCTTTCGATATTTGTTTAGGCATTCGGTTATCGTTCATTCGATGTACAAATCCTACCCATTGGTTGTACCCGATGTCCCCTTATACCGCCTACAAATCTACAGATCTTTTGTAGCCTTTTCAGATGTTACCTTAAGATAATCTGTACAGAGTAACTTGCTGCCAAGTGTAACTCTTAGGTATTTAACGTGGTTTGTTAGTTTAGCAGATGAGTTATACGCAGGGCTGTCGAGAACGGGGGAGTGGGGTCAATTTTGTAAAAAAACATAAAAGAACTACGATTGGGGTAAACCCCAATCATGCAATACTCTAGATGAATTTGAACCTGGTTAAAGCCAATAAATAATTTTGGTTGCAATCTCGGATGCATCGTTAAGACGAAAGACGTAAGTCGTTAAGACGTTAAGACGTATTTCATGAAATAGTGCAGTTTGTATGGGAGGGGGTAGAAGGAGGGTGAGGATTACAATAAATTTTATAATGTAGGTTACAATTATCATAAAAGTGATATATTCAAAATTTCAAAGCAATATGTTATATAGTTTCTGAGAAAATCTGATTATTGTAAATTATCAAAAATGTGTCATTTTGTATGGGAGGGGGTAGACGGAGTAAGGGTAATCGATTACTTTTTTTGAATCTAACTGACATTGTTAATTAAGTGTTAAGTACAAAATTTCAGCCCGATAAATTGTATAGGTAATGAGTAAATTGGCTTAACGTATTTCATGAAATAGTGCAGTTTGTATGGGAGGGGGTAGAAGGAGGGTGAGGATTACAATAAGTTTTATAACATAGGTTTCAATTATCATAAAAGTGATATATTAAAAATTTCAAAGCAATATGTTTTATAGTTTCTGAGAAAATCTGATTATTGTAAATTTTCAAAAATGAGTCATTTTGTATGGGAGGGGGTAGAAGGGGTGGAGCGATTTAGCCCGTTCACGAACTTAGCCTTCATTTTTTGTCAAAAATAACGTGTGCAAAATTTGAACTTCATAGCTCAACGCGTTCTCGAGCTAGAGAGGTCACGGACGGACGGACGGACAGACGGACAGACGGACAGACGGACATTTCCTAGGATCGTCTACATTCGGTGCCTTAAGGAGTACCTAAGCTCGAAGCTCTTACCTCCCCCCCTTACGGGAATGGCGTTTTCTCTGACCGAAGTCAGAAGGATGACTACTTTGGAACATGCACTTAAGATATAAGATAAGATATAAAGATTCGAGCTACTTTCCCAGCAGGAAGGCACTGCGACCATAAAGATCTATTGTGCCGTAGCTCATTAATCCAAAAGACCGTCCACCCTTCTAATAAAGGGCAGTAAGTCTTTAGCAGGAATCAACCTGAATTCTGCAGTGCTGATAGTAGCCTGCCCGAGGAGTGACATCCTAAAACGCGCGATGGCGGGACATTCGCACAAAATGTGCTTGGTCGTTTCCACGTCCTCCAGACAAAGACGGCATTCAGTCTCGCTTGACAGACCCATCTTGTTCAGGTGACCAAGTGATGGCCAGATAAGTACCCCACTAGGAGTCTTAGGTGGGTTCTACTCATTCGAGTAGTACCCTTGTGACTGAAGGGCATTATCAGCTCCTTTGATTGACGAAGCCCTGGAAGGTTATTCCAGTACTGTTGACGCAATCGTGCAAACCAATCAGTGATCCGCAGTTTAGCCGAGGCCAGTCCAAAGCCACAGTAAGGCTCAGGTCCATGAAAACGACTGGATGATCCTTGTCTAGCAAGTTCATCCGCAGCCTCGTTCCCCTCAATGCCCTGGTGGCCAGGCACCCAACACAAGAAGACTTGGTTATTGGTTGCCAACAGTTGAAGGAGATTGTAACACTCCTTCACCAGTTTTGAAGAGACCTTATATGAGGAGAGCGCTTTTATAGCTGCTTGGCTGTCTGAGTAGATAGCAATGTGAGCGCCGCGAAGTCCAGTTTCCAAGATTACCCTGGCGCAGACCTCAATGGCGTGGATCTCAGCTTGAAAAACGCTGGGCGAGATTCCCATTGCGATCGAAATCCTGGTGTTGGGTCCAGAGACACCTGCACCAACACCCTGTTCTGTTTTAGACCCATCGGTGAACCACTTGATACATCTAGGGTCTGGACAGGGTGTGCCATTTACCCATTCAGAGCGGTTAGGGATGAGGGCTGAATATTTTCTGCCGAAGCAAACCTCCGTGATCATGTAATCTGATCTCAAGCAGATCTGCACGTCAGGAATTTGATTCAGAATGCTCATGTGACCGCTTTCTTCACTACGCACGTCGGAAGTTAGACGAAGTCTAAGAGCATTTAGAGCTGCTGATTCTTGAATGAATATATGCAACGGAGTAAGTCCAATAATCGCCTCCAGGGCTGGCGTAGGACAAGTGCGCATAGCTCCAGTGATGCCAAGGCAGGCAAGGCGTTGAAGCTTATTGCACTTCAGTAAGACAGAAGATTGCTGAGTTTTCGGCCACCACACAAGCGCTGCGTAGGTCACCATAGGCCGCACCAGCACTTTCCTCAGAACCTTACCATTATAGGCTGCGACCTAGCTTAGCCGACTTAACAATAACTCACAGCCACCACGAGTCCAACACCTTGATGGGCCAGTACCTTGGTACTGTGGGCACACCCATCCCCGTGGTTCATTATTTGCTACTGACTTCTCAAAAGCCGGAATGATCTCACCGTTCGATATCCTTACGGAATATCTTACTGATTAAGTTGTGCATCACGGGCTCAGTTAAACCCACTATCCCCAAGAGAGTTGAATGTGCTTCCGTTCCTCACGTACTAGTAAGCATTCCCCTCAGTCGGGGATAGTGCTTCCTTTCGCATCACAGGTCGGTACCATGTTCAGGTACTAGGAAGCCAATTGACTAGGTACGTGGGATTGTCAAGCCCCAAAGCAGTATAGGAATCAGTATCTCTTACTTTCCACCAATCCACACCTATGTTAGAATCAGAGCTTGGGAAAACCCCAAGCCGTGTCGTCATCAAGTCTAGGAATCGGAATACTGGGAGGACCCCAGCAACCTTTCCGCTTCATGGCACCTATAGGATTGCTCCAATAGGAATCATAAAAGATACTTTTCAGCCTATATAGCCCCTTTTCGTAGTTCGTTATGCGGGGGCACCACTCCCCAGGTGTCGTATAACGACGGACTCAAAAGACCATCACACAACACCGGTGGCATCATAACGACGGACACCACTAGCGAGACCGTCAATCAGCCACCTTAACTTCATAACTAAGGTTCATGGGGTCGTCAGTCCCCAAAGGCATGCATAGGGATCAGCGCCAAGGCCCCTTTACCCTATACACCACCTCCTTGCGTAGCTCAGGTCCGTGGGTTCGCCAAACCCAAAACACCATAAGTCTTTCGACCCAGTGGGTGTCCCCTGCGGGGGGACAGACGGACGGACGGACAGACGGACATCCGGTTTTGAGATATTCGAGTGATAATATGAACTTCTGTATCATTCATTTTTTCTGCGAGCCTTATTTCTTAGCGTTACAAACTTTGTGGCAAACTTATAATACTCTCAGATTTCATCTAGAGTATAAACATAAAAGAACTACGATTGGGGTAAACCCCAATCATGCAATACTCTAGATGAATTTGAACCTGGTTAAAGCCAATAAATAATTTTGGTTGCAATCTCGGATGCATCGTTAAGACGTAAGACGTAAGACGTAAGTCGTTAAGACGTTAAGACGTATTTCATGAAATAGTGCAGTTTGTATGGGAGGGGGTAGAAGGAGGGTGAGGATTACAATAAGTTTTATAACATAGGTTACAATTATCATAAAAGTGATATATTCAAAATTTCAAAGCAAGATGTTTTATAGTTTCTGAGAAAATCTGATTATTGTAAATTATCAAAAATGTGTCATTTTGTATGGGAGGGGGTAGACGGAGTAAGGGTAATCGATTAATTTTTTTGAATCTAACTGATATTGTTAATTAAGTGTTAAGTACAAAATTTCAGCCCGATAGATTGTATACGTACTGAGTAAATTGGCTTAACGTATTTCATGAAATAGTGCAGTTTGTATGGGAGGGGGTAGAAGGAGGGTGAGGATTACAATAAGTTTTATAACATAGGTTACAATTATCATAAAAGTGAAATATTAAAAATTTCAAAGCAATATGTTTTATAGTTTCTGTGAAAATCTGATTATTGTAAATTTTCAAAAATGTGTCATTTTGTATGGGAGGGAGTAGAAGGGGTGGAGCGATTTAGCCCGTTCACGAACTTAGCCTTCATTTTTTGTCAAAAATAACGTGTGCAAAATTTGAACTTCATAGCTCAACGCGTTCTCGAGCTAGAGAGGTCACGGACGGACGGACGGACAGACGGACAGACGGACAGACGGACAGACGGACATCCGGTTTTGAGATATTCGAGTGATAATATGAACTTCTGTATCATTCATTTTTTTCTGCGAGCCTTATTTCTTAGCGTTACAAACTTTGTGGCAAACTTATAATACTCTCAGATTTCATCTAGAGTATAAAAAGTTGCGAATCAAACGTCCGTCAAGAATAGAAGAAGAATAATAAAACTTCGGAGCACATAGAAAACCCGATAGTTTCAAGAGGGGCGCGTGACATTGAACATGGAAATGTCGATACTTCAACATGTGCAACAATTTTTCATTTCATACTTTCCGTTTTCAATTTTCCATTTGTTCCGGTGCAAGGCTCGGTCGCTCCTCGGGTCGGGCACGGTCAGTGAAAATATAAATATAGGTTTCGGTGCGTGGTTGTGTAGACTGGTACATTTATGCAAATTGTTCACACTATGACACATAGAATGACAAACATTTTGTCTAAATTTATCAATTACTTTCATTAAATATTTCATTAGCTACACAGCCTGATGGCATGTGTATGTACTCCGCTTTTCCTCCGCGAAAAAGTAGTCGTGATAACCGATTATTAAGATTAACAGGGCATCTTCCACAGAATACAACCACCCTTACTCAACTTATGAACTGAAAACAATAGAGGGTGTCAGCGTACATACTACAAAACTTGATATGGTAGATCGGATGTGGTTCAAAAAGATGAAGCTAGTGCATATACTGCAAGGAGCTGACAAGTGTCAGAAATCATCAGGAAGTATGGGACATTCTGTACATGGATAGGTAGTTGTTCAGCCCCGGGCCCTGATTTTCTCTCGACAGCGCTTGTTATACGGATATGGGCATTTCAGTGCCCCGAGTGTCTTTTTCCTCGTGAATAAAACAATAACGTATTTCGACAGGTTGATCCGAAAGTCGCTAATGAGTGCATTCAGACCGTTGGACTGCTCCGTAGCGGTACGTTGCGCTTCGTAGTGCTACGCTCAATTGATCCGCTCTTGACTGGCTACATCCCCTTCGAAGCAGAAATTTTTCACGCTCTCTGGGCATGGAGCTCGCTACATTTGACAATTCACAGGTGTCATATGTGTTTTCACATGACTGACATTTGTTTGTGTACTAAAAGCGCAAATAGAATCCGCGTCTAGATTCGTTTCGTGCAAAAGTAAGTAAAGTATGATGTTAAAATAAAATTGCAGCCGTGCCATCATACTTTAGCGACTAAAATATCAAATACTTGCGGTGTCAGCTGTTTGCCAGATATTTGATATGTGGCTGCTTAATCACGAAATAAGTCTTGTGACAGGTAGCAGCTCCTCAAATGTGTAGTGGAGGGGATATTTTGAAACATAGCGCTACCTCCTGCCTGAATGCAGCCATTGGCTGCATTCATGTGAAAAATTTTCGCTACGGAGCGCTACATCCCCTCCACTACACATTTGAGGAGACGCTACCTGTCAACATTTCTTTCGTGATTGAACCGCTACATATGAAATGTCTGACAAACAGGTGACACCGCAAATATTTGACAATTGCCAATTTTCCATCGCAAAACATTTCTTTGGCACATCACGAAGCAAGGAAATATCAAATCAAAGACGAGAAGACAGTGAATTTACATAGACGGAGATTCAATTTGCGCTTTTGATGTACACAAACGTCACAACGCACATACCAGCTGCGAATTGTCAAATGTAGCTGCTACATGCCCAGAGAGCGTAAAAAATTTATGCTACCAAGGGGAAGTAACCGCTCCACAGCGGATGGAAGGAGCGGTTGCAATCACGACCGGGAGGGGTTGTAGCGCTACGGAGCGCTCCGTAGCGCTCCGTAGCGATCCGGATAAAACGAGCGTCGTGAATGCACTCATTTTAACACCTTTCTTAAACTACGCGTGACGCTCTCTGGATGACGTCGTGAAGAACTTCTTCAATTTTATCCCTGACGATAATTACCAGGTCGTCTGCATATCCGTGTGTGTAAATCCCAATGATGTCATATCAAGTCTAACACGTTTTGGTCTCGTTTTCTTTTTAGGAGTATTTCAAGTGGATCTCGATATCTTTCTTTTAAAAACGTAGTTTTTTTTTGTGTTGCGTTTGTTAAACATTTGCAGGTGGTCGTACAAATTTCTGGAAATTCTTTCTCGCGTCACGAAATGATTGGACTTTGAACTTTGACAACAACTGGCTAATCCAATTGATAAGATTACGGTAAAGATAGCGAAATTAAGATTGAAGAATGTTGTAACAGGCACGTACTTAGCTGCCAATTTTGAATTTTGGAATTCGCACGCATATTTAGAAATTGACGACACAGTACGGTTGCAAATAACCTGTGATTAACATATTTATTAGTACTATGTGTATTAAGTTCAATTATTTACTGCTTTCTGTTTCTGTTCAATCAGTTCTTTATAGGGTATACTTAGATAAGAACGAATTATAAATTCGATTGCTAAATCAATATTCCATTGTATTTTCAAAAATGAACACTGGTAGCTCAGTGCGTTGGTATGATTTCTCGACGCCTCGAAGGTTTCGCGGATTCAATCCCGCAGAGGCCATGGTTCTTTGTGTTGTCTTCTCTCTGTGGTGCGGCGCTTAAGGGTTATCCACAACCTTTTACGACATGTCGCAGGTATGCAACCAAATCGGCATAAGGCGCATGCCAGCAACATGTTCAAAATCAGTTTATGCTAACGAAACATCAACCAGGTCTCTTCGGAATAGTTGGCGTTGTTGTTTTTGTAGTAGCAAACCCTTTCTGGCGTTGAAGGGGTTTGGCAGCTCTTAGCCGTTGTTAATGAACGGGTCACTCTGGTGCTTAGAATCGGCTGCCGGAGGAACGAATAGTTGACGTGCTATGCCTTACTAGAAATTCGGACAAATAGTAGTTATAAAACACTTCAAAGAAAAACTCTTTTTATTTTCTTAAACAAAATTTTTTACTAGGTAAATTATAAAAACATCAACGTCAAAATTAAACTCCATCTAATGTCAAACAAAGGGACTCAGTGCCCTTTAACGTCGGTCTAAGTTTTGTGTTTACCGGTACATGGGTTCGAATGCCGCCGTGGCCATGGTAATTTTTGCTGTCTTCTGCCTATGGTGCGAAACATAAGAATAAGCAACAGTCTTTTCGGGATTTTCGCCGAATGCGATTTAATGGGCAGAATGTTTATACTATGATAGTAACATGCATCGTTCAAAACCTGTTATATGCTAACGAAACGTCAACTATGCCACTTAGGGATAGCTGATGCGGTACTCTCCACTAGGAGTTAAGGAAAACTATCCTATAGATTAATTCTTACACCGAATCGTTAACTTTTTACTCGACTGAAAATGTATTTTATTTCGTAGTATGTTATGTACTGTTATCCAGATCGAATATATTTCATCTAAAATTCATGTGAACTAACCATTATGATTGATAAGCGCCTCAAAGTATGCTACAGTAAATATATTGTCATCTTGTGAGCTTTTTCAATAAAAGATTGTTTTATTGGCCGTCTAGATGACGCTACACTGAAAAAAAATAAAAATTTCTGATCTCAACTTTCCATCGTTATAGAATTTATCAAATTTTTTTAAAGCAATAATGCGTTTGTTCTCTTGGATTGTGATATGAATGAACGCAGAAAGCAGCAGCAGTGGCAGTAGCAACTACAACAACATACAGATCTGCTTTCGCCGCTGTCGCTGCGTTCAATTTAGGTCGCGTATGGGAAATGCGTGCTTTCTTATTGACATTTCGCAACCGCTGCCGCTGCTGCTGCACTCTGCGCTCATTCCGGTTGGGGCATTACTTTTATAAGTTCCACTTTTCCACAATTTCGAAATACCTAACCCTCGGGTTATTGTCTTAATAGTCACATAACTGACTGTGGCCCGTTTTCTCAATGTCCTGTTAAAGTGCCTGTTAGCTAACAGGGGCTTATTTATAAAAGGCTTTAACCTAAATCATATACATCACTCAAAATACGACAAAATATGGGGATTTCTCCCCTTATTTTTGAACTGCATTATCATATTTTGGGTGTTGTATATAATTTAGGTTAAGGCCTTTGATAAATAAGTCCCTGTTAGTTAACAGGCAGTTTAACAGGACATTGAGAAAACGGGCCTAATGGGTCTTACCAGACCCCATAGTATTTATAGGCATTTAGGTATGTATTACGAGTACTTACGAGTATTTATTTATTTTTTCTCCTGAAACTATGTTAGATGCATATGTAAACATTCATAATTACATATATACAGGGTGGGCCAAATACAAGTTTCTTTTTAAAAGTGCAATAAAATGAACAACATTAAATTTTTTTCCATGTATTATGGCTTCATTAGTAACAGCAAACATTCCCATTAATGATGAAACACAACTTCGTTCAAGTGGCTGCCTCGGCTGGCTTCGCAGTAGCGCATTCTGTCATTCCAATTTTCCAAGACCATGTCGATGGTTTCGGGCTGTAGCTCACGGATTGCTTGGATGATATTGGCCTTAAGTGCTTGAATCGTTTCTGGATTGTTGGCATAACATCGGTCCTTCAAGGTTCCCCAGAAAAAAAAGTCCGAAGGGGTCAAATCGTAGCTCCGAGGCGGCCAATTGACATTGCCAAGACGGCTGATAACACGATTTGGGAATTGTACGACGACGGGGACCATGAGTGTTGTCCACTAGCATGCCAGTCTCACGAACTTTTTGCACAAACTTGCGTACAGCAGGGGCGGTGGGTGCCAAAACTTCTTTTAAAACATAAAAGAACTACGATTGGGGTAAACCCCAATCATGCAATACTCTAGATGAATTTGAACCTGGTTAAAGCCAATAAATAATTTTGGTTGCAATCTCGGATGCATCGTTAAGACGTAAGACGTAAGTCGTTAAGACGTTAAAACGTATTTCATGAAATAGTGCAGTTTGTATGGGAGGGGGTAGAAGGAGGGTGAGGATTACAATAAATTTTATAATGTAGGTTACAATTATCATAAACGTGATATATTCAAAATTTCAAAGCAATATGTTTTATAGTTTCTGAGAAAATCTGATTATTGTAAATTATCAAAAATGTGTCATTTTGTATGGGAGGGGGTAGACGGAGTAAGGGTAATCGATTATTTTTTTTGAATCTAACTGATATTGTTAATTAAGTGTTAAGTACAAAATTTCAGCCCGATAAATTGTATAGGTAATGAGTAAATTGGTTTAACGTATTTCATGAAATAGTGCAGTTTGTATGGGAGGGGGTAGAAGGAGGGTGAGGATTACAATAAATTTTATAATGTAGGTTACAATTATTATAAAAGTGATATATTCAAAATTTCAAAGCATGATATTTTATAGTTTCTGAGAAAATATGATTATTGTAAATTATCAAAAATGTGTCATTTTGTATGGGAGGGGGTAGACGGAGTAAGGGTAATCGATTAATTTTTTTGAATCTAACTGATATTGTTAATTAAGTGTTAAGTACAAAATTTCAGCCCGATAAATTGTATACGTACTGAGTAAATTGGCTTAACGTATTTCATGAAATAGTGCAGTTTGTATGGGAGGGGGTAGAAGGAGGGTGAGGATTACAATAAGTTTTATAACATAGGTTACAATTATCATAAAAGTGATATATTCAAAATTTCAAAGCAATATGTTTTATAGTTTCTGAGAAAATCTGATTATTGTAAATTTTCAAAAATGTGTCATTTTGTATGGGAGGGGGTAGAAGGGGTGGAGCGATTTAGCCCGTTCACGAACTTAGCCTTCATTTTTTATCAAAAATAACGTGTGCAAAATTTGAACTTCATAGCTCAACACGTTCTCGAGCTAGAGAGGTCACGGACGGACGGACGGACAGACGGACAGACGGACAGACGGACAGACGGACATCCGGTTTTGAGATATTCGAGTGATAATATGAACTTCTGTATCATTCATTTTTTTCTGCGAGCCTTATTTCTTAGCGTTACAAACTTTGTGGCAAACTTATAATACTCTCAGATTTCATCTAGAGTATAAAAACGCACTGTTTGGGCTACACAGCACTCCCTTTGGAAATAAGTTTTCAATATTTCCCAACGTTGTTCAAGTGTAAAGCGACTCATTTCGTTCTGCTGATACTGACTTTCTGTCAAGATTTCGAGCAGGAAATCGCTTTCACTGTCAAAATAACCTATGATTTAAAAAGAAACCACTAGATGGCCCACCCTGTACACCCTGTAAAAATTCATGCAAAGATGTGACGAAAAAAGTGATAATGAAAGGTAAAGAAAATGTTTTTTTGTTTTTAATTTTTTTTTTGTTTATTTTAATGAAAACTGTATGAAATTTTTTTTTTAACATATGTATTTCAAACAAATTGAAACAGAAGTACATAGTCGACTTTTGAGTGTTTATGACACATTGGGTGTACGCATTAAGCACAAACGAAACGGACATTCATAGCGACGCCACGGAGCCAAATGATTTCGGTCGAAGCCAAAACTCACTGTGTGTGGGGATCAATTGATTGATCTGCCAAACAAGTGCGTAAGGATATTCGGATATGCATCTCGCCCAATACAGTAATCCTTTGTTAAGACGAACTCGAAGGGGGAAAGAAATACTCAATTCGTATTAAATAAATACGTCTTATCCAAATTCGTTTAACACGAATTGGGTTCGTGTTATCCGAATTCGGATATTTGTCACGTACTGCATTCAAATTCGAATGATTTAATGTATATTTCTTCCTGACAAGGCAGATTAGTATGCCGCAAAAAGGATTTGGGCCAATGTAGGGGGCTGTACTATAGATGCCCGTGTGGCAGGCTCAGCTGCTTGTTCATTACTTACAATGTCAGACTGCCCAGGGACCCAGTAGATTTTGAGGTTATTTGAGGCTCCTATAATGTTAAGTACATCTTGACAAGATTTCACTAGCCTTAAGTTGACCGATGAACTAGTCAGAGACATGATAGACACCTGTTGACTATCAGTGAAGATTCCTATATTTCTGTTAATGTAGCCTTTAGCCCTGCACAGTCACGCACATGCTTCGATGGCGGCAAATTCCGCGTGGAAGACAGTGGGAACATTTCCCATAGTGATGATAATACTGTGTCTTGGGCGAACAGTGCTCGTACCCTTCCCTCATCCATTTCGGAGCCATCCGTGAGTAATTTTATTGTATTGGGATGGAGAGAATTGTAGTTCCCTCGTTCTTTATCCCAAACAGTTGACTGGAAGGAGTAGGAGTACTTGAAGCATAGCTCCCTATCCAGGTAGCCAGATAACATACTGAGCATATTGTGATTTAAGAAGCCAGCTGTTTTGTTCCGGATGACTTCATTTTAATTGTTTTTTTTTCTTAATCGCGAATTCTCTCTCTTCTTCTTAGTTTTCTCATTCCTGCTTATCTTCGTCGAGTAAAATACACATTTTCGCCCAGTGAAAGGTACTCCAGAAAAGTAAGATTCACCTGCCAATCTTACTTTTCGGAGTTCCTCCGGGAAAACTTACCTAACTCTAAACTTGAAAGAATAAGCAAACCTTACCGGAACACGGAAACTTCTTATGGCTAATTTTTCCTTTTTTTCGTTTCTTCGTCAACAATAAAATTCATGTTAACCGACATTTTTGTATTGGCGTTACAAATTTGAATTCGCAATTCGTTTTAACCGAATAATTCGTGTTAGCTGGCGATGGTTCATATGATAGGTATACCTTTTCCCCCGATTAAATACCATATATGGTTCGCGTAAACCGAATGTTCGTGTTATCCGGGTTGGTATTAACGAGCGATTACTACCGAAGCTAAAGCCACCTAAACACTCGAAAACCCCGCTGCCTGGTGGGCGACACTCAAACTAAAATCTTTTGAAATTTGTTTATGTTTCGTTACGTTACTATGGACACGAATTGAAAGAAAACCAGGAGTCCGAAGCGTATATACCCTAGACTTGTACAGACCTAGTGGTGACACCAAAAGTAATATTGGCAACGACCATGCATTAAAAGTGAGTTTCCTATATAGCCAGTTTATAGGGGAGGTTGGCACTCATTCAGGGAGATCTTGACCATGCTCAAAATGAATTAACTAACCCATTCTACAAATATTTGTTGAATTCAAGTCGCTAGCTTCATTCCATCGAAAGTTATTGCTTATTTGAAGTCTCACTTGTAGGGAAGGTAAGGGTTCCTCGGGTCGGATCTTGCCCATCATTGCCACCAACCAATTAGATCACCCTACAAACATTCAAACAAAATTTTAAGTCTCTAGCTTCACTCTTTCGAAAGTTATCGCTTATTTGAAGTTTCGTTTGTAGGGGAAGTAGGGGTTTCGTTGGTCGGATTTTACGCATTTTCAATGTTAGCCAACTGGATACTACTACAAACATTTGGCCAAAATTTCAAGGCGCTAGCTTTATTTTGTCGTAAGTTATCGCTTGTTTTAAGTGTCATCTCTAGGGGAGGTAGGGGCTCCTTAGGTCGGATCTAACCCGTCTTTAATGCCAACTAACTCAATCTCACTTCAAACATTTGTCAAAAATTTCAAGCTGCTGGCTTCATTGTATCAAAAGTAATCGCTTATTCTAAGTTTCATTTGAAGGGGAGGTAGGGGTTCCTTAGGTCGGATCTTGCCCATTTTCAGTGCTAACTAATAATACCTTACTACCAACATTCTGCCAAATTTTCATTTTGCTAGTGTCATTCTATCGAAAGTTATCGTAATTAAAATAATATTTAATTTTTTGAATTTTGTAGGGGAGGTAGGCGTTCCTTTGATCTGATTATGCCCAACTTCGCAAAACCTAAGCAGCTTCTCACCCCAGGGTTACATGCCAAAAATCAGATGTCTACGTCAATTGGTTGAAGAGTTATGGACAAAAAACCTGAAAAGTAGGGTAGTACGGGGCTCTTTGTAAGAAAATTACCGTTAGTTTTGAACTGATCGATCTTATTTTTCCAGGGGAGTATAAGATTACCATCACGAGCAATCTACCAAAGCTAGAGGTTTTCATGTTTATTTAATCGGGAGTTATAAATACATTTAATTATTTTACATATGTAGGGGAGGTAGGCGTTCTCTTGGCCTGATCATGCCCATTTTCAATACCAACCAACTAGATCATACATCCAACATCTAGTCAAAATTTCAAGGCTCTAGCTTAATTCTATCGAAAGTTATCGTGCGAACGGACAGACAGACAGACAGACGGACAGACGGACAGACGGACAGACAGACAGACAGACAGACAGACAGACAGACATGGCTTAATCGAATCAGGAGGTGACCCTGATCATTTATATATATACATTGCTATACCTCCGGAGCCTCCTTTAAGGTGTTACATATTTCAGTCGTGACAAAAACAATATACCCTATACTAAAAGTCTAGGGTATAAAAACTGTCCGGACAAAAAAAAATTAAGCACAGAATGCAGCAGCAGCGGCAGCTGAAATATCAAGTTAAAAACATGCATTTCTGTTAAGCGACCTAGATTGAATGCAGCGGCGAAAGCAGATCGCCCTGTTGTTGTTGCTGCCGCCGCTGCTGCTGCTTTTTGCGTTCAATCTGGTTCGGGCATTATATTTCAAACGAATAATAACCAAAACATCGACTGACATGTAATTTTGTTAATTGTCAAAGCACGGGATGACGGCAGTTAACTGACAGATTGTTGCTTGGCTCGATGGATTCGGCTCTTTTGTGACTGACTTCCAAATTTTGCAATTGAACCCAAATGGCCTCCCCATAAATGTCATGCTTTACGCGTAAGTCCAACGTTTAATTCGACGTTTCACAGTGAAGTGAAATACCATTTGATCCATCGTATCAACCACCGATTTATACCTATATTTGCTATAGAATATAATTGCTTTGGGTTTCATAGCTTCTCCCTCACAACGTTTCGAATAATGTTCTGTTGAAAGTACCTACATTTGTTGCACTTGTTTTTCTTCGGCACATAGCTATAAATTGACATAAAATTACAATTGAATCCAAATAATGAAAAAAAAAAATAAAAATTTTAGGGGATTTTCGTGTCGGACTATGAGCCCACTCAGCTGTTAAATGAGTGCCCATTTATGGGGTAAATAACTTGGTTGAGCGTGTTGCTGATCACACACCTCTGTATAAGATCGTCACGATCTAGAAAATGAGATGATGCTAACTTATCTCGAGGCCATGGTTCAAATTGGACTGTTGCGCCAGTTATTTATTTAAATAATGAAAAAAGGAGAGGACGCGGTGGATGGTTCCCTATTTCTTCAAGCATGTTCCTTTTGTTGGACCGAACAGCTCCTACGTACATTAATCCCATGTTGCTAAGGCATTTACAACCTTCCAGTGATGTAAAGAAGTTGTCAGCAACAACTTTTCTACCGCTGTTGGAGTACGAACTAGTAAGTTCCAATAAATCATTTTCGCCCTGATTGACTTCACGCATTGCTCCCTCTTCTCGGCCTGTATATATTGTACAACACTTTCGCTTGAAATGGGTAGCGGGTCTTTCCATCACAACACCACCAAACCTTAACTGCATTTTTGGCTGGCTGTGTGCATTTCATCCTACCATGATAAGGGAACAACTGCTCGTCAACCGTAATATTTGCTGGGGGTTTATAGTTTTTTGTTTTTAAATTTTCGTTCAAATGAACTCAAATATCGCAAATCAGGGCAACTATGCAACTGCCTATCGGAACTAGTTCGTCCGTTGTCGAATCTGATAAACCGGCTAAGTAAAAGAAATCGTCGGCTCTGAAGATGGGCCGATTTTCTGTTTTCCATACTTCCGGCTTACGAGCCGTTGAGTTCGACGAAGAATTCATCCTCAGAGGCCTTGTCTTCATTTGAAATATAATCCACATCACCGTCGTCGTCATCTTGGAAAAGATCTTCATGTTCCTCTTCAGCTGCTGTTTTGCTCTCCAAACTATTGACTAAGGCTGCTGCTACTCGTTCGTAGAATTTGACATCGAGTTGACCACTTCGCCATCGTGTATTATATGGCAGGCCTATTTCATCACTGATTTTCAATTTGATCACAATCACAAACTTTCACTAGCGTGTCCCGCTATCGAAGCTTCTCCGGAAACTAAGGAATACAAAATCGAAAAAACCATAGAATAATTTTATGCTTCTTCGACAGAATAGCAACTAATTCAAACAATATGGTTTTGAAGTACTGGCGAGCAGTGATGCCAAAAGAAAAAAGTGAAAATCGTACCAACTGGTTCCGGAAAATCGTACTTCCCCTATTTATTGACTTCTAGCTAAGAGAGCTCGTTTCGACCAAAGTTTTTTTTCTTTATTTTGGATATTTGTACCATGCCTACTCTCCCCCGAGGGAGGTATGGTCTTTGAGTTGACCGCACCATTCATCTCAGCAACCTCGAAAACTATTGGTTTGACGTTGGAAACCTCAGATTCATGTTCAGCTATCCCAAAAACACAAAGGTACCAAAAATCAAAACTCCAACAAAACTATCTCTATTTGTCTACCTAATTTTGACTAGTAAACTAGTAGTCCGAATGGAGTAACTTAGTACGTTCGCCTTCTATGCGCTGGGCCCCGGTTCGATTCCTACTGAATGCAGTAATTGTAATAACTCGTGTAATGTTGACATATTTTTGGCAAATGATGTTAAGGCCTGAAGGTATCTTGTCTGTTTTCAAATTGAAGAACTGGACTCTTTGTGTTGTAACAGTTCTCCAAATTCGAAAACGGTTACACCCACAGGCTTAAAAATTTACGATGTAAAACACAAAATGTTACCTGTACATTCTTCTGCTCCTCGAAGGCGTTTGGACGGCCAAATCATGGGACGCGCGGAACCGTTGTCATTCTTTTGGGGGCCGATGACAATTTCCGTCTTGCTGAAAAAAAAGGAAGTGCCATTTAGAGACAATTGGGCGAAAATTACACAAACCCGTGTCCAAAAAGACATTCCCTATCTCCAAAACAATAACTCTTCAGCTACTGACAACCGAGAACTGTAAAAACGTCGACAACGGAGGGAAAGTAAAATCCGCCAGGTAGCGTTGCCCATGTTAAAAAGAAGCATTGTTCTAAAAGGGAAATTCTGGACAATTTCCCTTACGCCTGAGCTTTGGGATTTTCCCGGTGGATGGTCTCAGAGGGAAATTTTGTCCTCCACATGGTCTCTTCTGCTGAAAGCTTTTGGACGAGACGGACGTCTCCACCGTGGAAGCGAACAAAAAGGACGAATTTTCCCTGAGTCGGCCACCACGCAAGTAAGTGCGAAGTTGTAATATACGGGGTAGTTATCGGTAGGGTGCTGCTAAAATTTTATTTTTTTAGGTCTTTTTTCGCTCGCCCGCCAACGTGTGTTAGCCAGTGCAGGGGCTTTGCCCGCAAACGTGTGTTAGCCAGTGCCGGTGCTTCGCCGCTTATAACTCCCGAGCCGGGGCTTCGCCCGCCACGAGTGTTAGCCATTGCCGTTGCTTCGCCACCTACAGCTCCCGAGCCGGGGCTTCGCCCGCCAACGTGTGTTAGCCAGTGCAGGGGCTTTGCCCGCCAACGTGTGTTAACCAGAGCCGGTGCTTCGCCGCTTACAACTCCCGAGCCGGAGCTTCGCCCGCCATGAGTGTCAGCCATTGCCGGTGCCTCGCCGCCTACAGCTCCCGAGCAGGGGCTTCGCCCGTCAACGTGTGTTAGCCAGTGCCGGTGCTTCGCCGCTTACAACTCCCGAGCCGGGGCTTCGCCCGCCACGAGTGTCAGCCATTGCTGGTGCTTCACTGCCTACAGCTCCCGAGCAGGAGCTTCGTCCGCCACGAGTGTCAGCCATTGCCGGTGCTTCGCCGCCCACAGTTCCCGTGCAGGGGCTTCGCCACCCACAGTTCCCGTGCAGGGGCTTCACCAGCCAAGGTGCTGTCCGTCCGTGCTGGAGCTCCATCCGAAAAAAAACAAACACGAGGTATTGTCGTATGTATGTAGAAAAATAGTAATTTATGTACATATGTATTGAAAAAATAATCTAAATAATCATTAGTAGTTCTAGGGTAAAAGAAAAACCAAAGTAGTACTTCAAAGAAAAAGAAATATTTATTTAAACGAATAATTTATCAGTAATTGTGTGATGTGAGTTGTTATCGTCCTGTAGCGGCCGCCACCGGAATTATCAATCGGTGATTTTTTATCTGTCGAGTCAACTGAAAAAAAAAGAGAAAAAAAATCATATATTTGTGGCTTACATCGTGTGGTGAAAAAAAAAAAATAAAAAAAAATAATACTATGTAATTATTCATTTATTCAAATTTCTTCAAAAAAATATTTAATATATGTATTTCTATGTGTAATAAAATAAGTGTATCTAATGTGAATTATGTGTTGTTATTATTAAATATTCCGAGGGGGTGTCTTGGCTCAACAGGGCGGCCTCTAGGGACCTGCAACCTGGAGCAGTCTTCGATATTTCCGACCACCCCTGTCGCATCCTCTTTGGGTAAGACGTTGGACTTATCCGTGCCAGGGTTGTTCGGTCGTGAATTAACCCATTTCGCGCGAGATTCTGAATCTCAATCAACGCTTCTCTTTCGTTCTTCTTTTTTTTGTTAATTTTTTTTTCTTTTTCTTAGATCGGGCTATAAAAGCACCTGATTTCTAGTGATGAGCTGTGCGACCATCTGTCCCGGACCTTACTTTATTCGACCCCGACCCGCATCTCACTGAACTGAGCTGCTTGCAAGCAGGTGCAAGGTACCGGTGGTGCTTTTGAAAACAGCCAGCACTGAGTTCATTACATAATCTCTGATAAAAAAAGGGGATTTACGTGTCGGACTATGAGTCAACTATTAAATGATTACCCATTTGGGGTAAATAGCTCAGTTAAGCGTGTTGCTGATCTCACACCTCTGCACAAAACACACCGTCAAGATCAAGTAAATGGGATTGCTCCTGATTCATCTCGAGGCCTTGGCCAAAAATTGGACTGGAGAGCCAGTTATTTTTTCTTAGTAAGCTATTTAGCAGTATGCATATCCACGAAAAATAAACAAGATTTAATTTTGTATTGCAAGTTTACATCAATTAAGACTGGTATGAAAGGTCTATATACATACATATATTCCCTTGCATTGAGACTTTATAGTCTCACAAAGTCTGGTATGTATTACAAAACGATTCACTATCATTGCATACATTTCAAATATGAAATGTTTTAATCCCAACTTCTCTTTGTAACCCGTGTGATTAGTGTGATTCCGATAATTCGCAATACTCAAATGCTTACTTAATTTGAAAAGATTTCCGAGGAAATACTTCCGATTTTGTGCAAATTTATTTTATCACTACTCTTGGTCGTAGACAGTAAAAAGTACTCGAAAGAAAAAATCTTAGCATTTAAAAAAAAGCGGCCACTTTATTTTTCATATATGCTCAGATTTACTGAAAATATGGTTATTTTACAATAAAATAAAGCAAGAAATCTAATCATATCTCCAAAAAGAGATACTACGGCCTTAACGCAAAAATCAATGACTTTCTTCAATAGTCAGCAAGAAAAAAACGACAAAGAAGGTAATAACCAGGTCATCGGTACGTTATATCGTATATAATGTATCAAACTTTTAGTCATGAGTAACTTCCCCCATCGCTGTTGGGAGTCATTCAGTGACCTTGGTAATGCAAACAGACAAAAACTATCAAAGTTCAATAACACGCTTCCGAGTTAAAGACGCAATCTCAGAAGTAGTAAATATAGCATGAAATCCACGGTCAATGTTACAGGGGTTTACTCTTGAAGCACTAATTGCAGCTAACGTAATTTCAACACTACACTTTCCATTTTAGAGTTATCGCATTGGTTAAACGTTAGAGGGTCCAATCAATATATCTACGAGTATATCGGCTTACGAATGAAGCAGAACCCTGACTCACAACCTGGAGATTGAGGTAGGAGATGTATTACAAGATCGCATGGTCAGATTGCCAATCTCAAGACTGTGAATTACCTAAGCAAGCCAAGATTTAAACGTCGACTTCTTAGCTTACTGACTGAAGGTAAGCAGATGAATGCATCACCGAACTCTTCCGAAAAGAGAACTATGCTTTGAATTATTTTAATTGAGTAGTGATTGTTTGCAGTGTTGGTCAACCTTTCAAAAAATCTTATTTCAGTAACGTCAAAATACGCTAAAAATTGTCCCGGAATCCATTGGTTTGACACTAATCTCCGTCATGTTCGAAATTTTTTTTTGCACTCTCGTGCACCTCTGGGTTTATTTCTCATCAAATCGGCCCTTATTCGAATTCGCATGTCCCCCATTGGCACTCGATCCAATGCGGTTCAGAATAGGCGTATCAATGCCTTTTCCGCTTGTTAATGTCTTTGGGGATTAGTCACAATTTATGATTTGCACCGGGAATGTTTTGCAAATGCTGATCCACTTGCTGTGTTCTTCGTTGCCCATGAAATAAATTTGCAAGAACTTGTAGTCATGGTTGGGGAGTGGAAGAAGTGAGCCCACTTGATGGTATATCTTTCCCTGTACTTTAAACCTTGGCATAAATCTACCCTGGTTATAAACTCTTTTGCTTCGAACGATGTCATTTGGAAGCTAGCTCTGTACTTCCTGAAATTTGGAGGAAATGTTTTGTTTCTCCTCAGCGACCCCGAAAGCCATTGGTTTTGATACTGATGCGAGTGGATGAGAAAAGAAAGACACGTCTGTCTTCAACAACGTATATTGGCCAAAGAGAAAGAAAGTTTAGACAGTTGACAATTCGTTATATAACTTTGAGTTTCGTTAAGTATCGCAGTAATGCCAAAGTGGAAAAAATCTAATTTTAATTTCAAATTATACAATTCATTATTATTGGAAATATACTTTTAACAGATACTAATCTCGGCCGCATTTTGGTCATTTTTTCACAGTCAATCAATTTGCTTGGGTTGGGGGAGGGGGATGGGAATTCGTTTTCTGGGAGTGTCACCATACATTTTAGCGACCCGAATACTATTGATTTGACATTAACCTTGGTCAGTTTGGACATTTTATTCATAGTCACTTAGCAGCCGGAGTGGGGGGAAGAGGGAGGGGTGGTGAGTTTTGGAAGTGCCACTAATTTTTTGATACTAATCTCGGTCGTTTTGGAGATTACCTTTATGACGGTCATTAGCACCCATGAGGGATCGGGATTGGTGGCTGCGGACAAATCGAAAAATTAAAAACGCTTCCACCCTCCACCTTATTTTCCACCCCGGTCTACCGAAAGTACTTATGAAAAATTTCGTTATCTGAAATGACGCTGCACCGCGGCGCCCTCTTGGTTTGGTTAGTCGAGGTTCGATGTTATATTGTAACATTCTGGAGTCACGCACCACTTTATTTCCTCCCAGGTTTTCTGAAAATACTTGTGCAAAATTTTGTTTTGTGAAATTCCGCCGCCTACTTTGGTTCGGTTAATCGGTGTTTTACTGTATATAGTATCATTTTTGAGTCGTAAATCACCTTATTTTCCTCCCTGGCCTCCCGAAAGTGCTTATAAAAAATTTTGTTTTCCGAAATGACGTCACACCCTTGGTGTGACAGGGTTTTACTGTATCTGGTGGCGAACCACCTTACTAACTATTCCAGCTCGCCAAATATACTCCTGCAAAATTTCGCTACAATCGCCCCAGTGGTTTAAAAGTTTTTGCACGACAAACATACAAAAATAATTTTCACTTTTGTAAGTATATTAGATGGATTTCCCTTTCCTGATCAATACAAAGTGAACTCGAGTCAATATCAGGAAAAAAACTAGGAAAAATATGTTTTTACATATTTCGTTTTTCGAAAATATCTCTAAAATAGCAAAAAATGCCAAAAATTGCCATATATATACAAGGTGTCCCGCTTCAGATGATAAATACTTTAATGGTAGGTAGTACAGTTGGTCTGTAGAAAATTTACACAATGGGCCAGGGTCGTAGACAGAAATTTTTCTAGGGGGGTGTTTTCCTTTCATATTAATCAAGCGAAAACAGAATACACATCCAAATCAGTTTTAATGATAATTATATGCGATATACCTATAGTAAGATGTATGCATAGCAATAGTTCAGTAAATTCATTATCACATAAAAAAAGGAATTACAAAATATCTTAAACTTAATAAATTCATTCATTTTTGTTCGTTCTTTTAGCTCCTAGCCCATTACATAACTAAAGGCTTCTATATGATATAATAAAACATAGATAATTTGTGATAAAAACCAAAAAAAAAAACCGCCCGGAGTCCGAAGCGTATATACCCTAGACTTGTACAGACCTAGTGGTGATGCCAAAAGTATTGTACCAATTTTTAATGACCATATGCATTAAAAGTGAGTTTCCTATATGGTCAGTTTATAGGGGAGGTTGGCAATCATTCAGGATGATCTTGACCATTATCAAAATCAATTAACTAACGCATTCTACAAATATTTGTCAAATTTTTCAAGTCGCTAGCTTCATTCTATCGAAAGTTATTGCTTATTTGAAGTTTCACTTGTAGAGGAGGTAGGGGTTCCTTGGGTCGGATCTTGCTCATTATTGCCACCAACAAATAAGATCATGCTACCAATATTTAATCAAAATTTCAAGTCTCTAGCTTCACTCTATCGAAAGTTATCGCTTATTGGAAGTTTCACTTGTAGGGGAGATAAGGGTTCCTTGGGTCAGATTTTGCTCATCATTGCCACCAACAAATAAGATCATGCTACAAACATTTAAACAAAATTTCAAGTCTCTAGCTTCACTCTATCGAAAGTTATCGCTTATTTGAAGTTTCATTTGTAGGGGAAGTAGGGGTTTCGTTGGTCGGATTTTACGTATGTATTTTCAATATTAGCCAACTGGATCCTATTACAAACATTTGACCAAAATTTTAAGTCGCTAGCATTATTTTGTCGTAAGTTATCGCTTATTTTAAGTTTCATTTCTAGGGGAGGTAGGGGTTCCTTGGGTCGGATCTAACCCATCTTGAATACCAACTAACCCGATCTTTCTTCGAACATTTGAGCAAAACTTCAAGTCGCTGGCTTGATTCTGTCAAAAGTTATCGTTTATTTGAAGTTTCATTTGTAGGGGAGGTAGGGGTTGCTTGTGTGGGATCTTACCCATTTTCAATACCAACCAAGTATATCCTACTAGAAACATTATAACAAATTTTCAACTCGCTAGTGTAATTCTATCGAAAGTTATCGTAATTAAAATAATATTTAATTTTTTGAAATTTGTAAGAGAGGTAGGCGTTCCTTTGATCCGATTATGCCCAACTTACTAAAACTTAAGCAGCTTCTTATCCCAGGGTTACATGCCAAAAATCAGGCATCTGCGTCAATTGGTTCAAGAGTTATAGACAAAAAATCAGAAAAGTAGGGTAGTACGGGGCTCTTTGGAAAAAAAATTACCGTTAGTTTTCAACTGATTGATTTTATTTTTCCAGGAGAGTAGAAGATTATCCTCACGAGCAATCTATCAAAGCTAGAGCTTTTCATGTTTGTTTAATCGGGAGTTATAGATACATTTATTTATTGTACATATGTAGGGGAGGTAGGCGTTCTCTTTTCCTGATCATGCCCATTTTCAATACCAACCAAGTAGATTATACTTCCGATATTTGACCAAAATTCCAAGTCTCTAGCTTCGTTCTATCGAAAGTTATTGTGCGAACGGAGAGACAGACAGACGGACAGACAGACAGACAGACGGACAGACGGACAGACAGACATCGAATCAGGAGGTGACCCTGATCATTTATATATATACATTGCTATACCTCAGGAGCCTCCTTTAAGGTGTTGTATATTTCCGTCGTGACAAAAAAGTCTAGGGTATAAAAAGTTTAAGAACGTTATGCGTGTGAAGACTCGAGGAAAGTGACATTGCGATTAAAAAAAAATTACAAAAATTATCAAGTAGAAATGATGATGTGATCAAGAACCAGGACGCCAGCACAATCGAGCATCAGCGTAGGGGACCTCAGCATCGAATTCGCAGACGACTTCATATGCCTGGGTAGCAACCTGTCAAAGGACGCCAACGAAACTGACGAGATCAATCGACGAATACAGCTAGCAAATAAGACTTTTTTCCCGGTCCTCCCCATAATGAAATCGAAGCATATGCACAGAAACACGAAGCTCCGTGTGTACAAAACCATCATACGACCAGTGCTATAGTATAGTTGCGAAACCTGGACCCTAACTCAAGCTTCCGAAAACATGTTAAACACATTCGAACGGAAAGTCCTTCGGCGAATTTTCGGAGCAGTTTGCGACCGAGATGGATGGCGCATCCGATACAACCATGACTTGTATGAACTGTACGATCGAAGTTTCGCTCAGTGTATGCTGACGCCGAGCAACTACTGGGAATCCAAGATTGGAAAACGCGAGATAATTGGAGGACAACGAACCAGGCGGCCAGAGCCCGACGTCGGGCTGTTGTGTTAATTGCCTTGACCCCTCCAGGGGCATGGGTGCGTCAACATCTCTAGCATTTCTATGCCTTGTTGACGTTTCGGTAGCATATCTACTTTTCGGAAGTGCAGTTGCTAGCATGCACCTCCTATCCGCGCCGTCTTTATACTGAGAAGCTCGGAGCACTGTGGGTTTTCTATTAGTACCCACAGGCAGTTTTTGATCGCGCCGAAATTTGAACTCCGAGCTCTAGATGTAGTACCGTAGAGCAGTGGCCGAACGACCACGGCCACCGAGCGCGATAGTTAGCTCCGTTCGTTGAGGCTTCAGTCTGATGCCTCATGCTACCGGTCAGTTACGGACTCGAGTCTCGTCCACGTCGTGGCAAACACAAACAAGATAAACTTCCATTGTCTTGTCTTCCCCCTGTGGTGTAGGGCGCAACACTAAGCCGAAAAATTTCCCGACTTATCGCAGGAATGTGGCTAAATGGGTAGGAATTAGCAACATGCATCGTCCGAAACCAGTTTATGCTAACCAAACGTCAACTAGGCCATATGGGAATAGTTGACACTCTATGTCTCACTAGGGATTAAGGCAAATAGTATAAGTACATATTCATAAAACGTCAAATTCTTCCGGTTAATACGAATAGGGAAGCCGAAACTGTAGTTGTTGGTATTAGTGTAAAAACAGCGAAACGTAACAAACATTTGAAAGCATTAGTTTCTAACATTACATTAGTTTAGCTATAGCACTAAACATGAAAGAGTCACTTCCTTTTTTGTCGTTAATGCCGATACCTCTGTCAGTTTTTACCGGTCCGTTGTGTAGTTTTCTTTAATAATTTCAATTGTTTAGCAAATGATAGATGCTTCACAAGATGTCAGAAGGTATCTAAACGAAATTGAAGTGTGTAGGGCTGTAATATTAATGGAAGCAGGTGATGGAAGCGAGCCGGCGGCTTGGAGTGAGACATCCTATCATCTAAACAGTAAGATCCCAGAAGACAGGACAATTCACAAGAAGACGACGATTAATCAAGGTTTTTGCCTATGTGGAAATTATGGTCGAGCTAAAGAAGACGAAACGAACGTTTCCTATCTTGTGCTCTTCAACCCACATCATATTTTGGCGATGGTTACATTATGATGTGAGCGATATTTCCTTAAATTACAAAAGCGATGTAGTGGCAATTTGACAGCCCAAATAAGTGCTAAGCCTTCATGTTACTGAAAGAGAATGTGCTGGTGGACACGAGCCCGCCCTCATACTACAAACATGTACGTGAATTCCTCACTTTCAAAAACATTAAAAACAACATTAAAAAATAGATACAGAAAATCATAAAATATTGCAGGATATTAGTTTTTTTTATGAATTTGTATGAAATATACCGTTAAGCTAGAAATTAATTTTAAAAATATTTTATATTTTCTACCCTCCCTACACTTATTCAAAAACGGCCGACTTGGCTTCCTTATTCTTTCAGTAGAAAGAATTCTGAGCCTTTCAAGTGGCTCTTTAATTGTTTTGCTATGTGGATGAAGTCCGGATGGCGCAACGGTTAGCACGTTCGCCTTCTACGCACTGGGCCCCGGTTCGATTCCTACTGAATGCGGTAGTTTTCGATGAAGAAGGGGATTGACGTGTCGGACTATGAGCCCACTCAGCTGTTAAATGAGTACCCATTTATGGGGTAAATAACTCGGTTGAGCGTGTTGCTGATCACACACCTCTGCACAAGACATACCTCACGATCTAGAAAATGAGATGATGCTAACTCATCTCGAGGCCATGGTTCAAATTGGACTGCTGCGCCAGTTATTTATTTATTTAAGTGGATTCACAACTAGGTGTTAGGCAAATATTAAAAGTAGTATAAAAAATGAACAATTTTTGTTAATTGTGCATATTATCGAAAGTTATAACCGTATTTTACTGTCAGATAATACAAATCAATGTACAATATTATGCATTTCATAATCTAATCAAAATTTGAATGAATATTGAACCTGCCTCAAAAATTTACAGCGCTTTCGATCTTGATGTCTACGGTCGAGTATATATACTGCATTGACCTTACTGTGTCTTTATCGAACCTTAACGATATCAGTATCGACAAAGATTATTCAAAAAAATATATAATCTGCTTCTGTCAATAAAGTTAGAAAGTAGATAAGGAATATTTGGACTACTTTTATAGGATGAATTTCATGATGAAGCTCTTAGAATTAATGCAACACACTGAAACGAATGTTCTTTATTTTCTATGCAAGAGAACAAAAATATTTTGCGATAGTATTCGATTAAATAAACAATCGCTGCAACGGTTATTTACAGGATATATTAGGCGCGTTTTTTCAAAAGTCCAGACCAATAGCAGATCAACAATCGTACACATTACACTAATAACCTGCTCTAGACCTGAAAATCTCGAGACGCACACACCGTCAACCAAATTGATCACGTCCTCATTTGCAGGAGATGGGCATCTAGTGTGATGGATGTCCGCTCCTATCGAGGAGCAAACTGCGATTCAGATCATCACTTGGTGAAGACGGCCTACAGATGTAGAATTTCCTCAGTACACCAATCGAGAATCAGTCCTCCCAAAATCTTTGCGGTTGATAAGCTTCTGAGCGATGCTACGGCGGTGGCGTATGCTGCCGCCCTTGAGGAAAAACTATCGCCTATGCTACACAATATCAGCAACACAGGCGTCCATGGGTTTTGGGAAGAACTCAAGGGTAGATGTCGCAGAGAAGGTCGTGGGATATGACGCCTGGCGAGCGCGAAATGACTGGTTCGACGGAGAATGCAAAAACTCACTTGACGCGAAAAACGAGGCCTACAGACAATGGATTCAACGAGGAGCCAGAGCTAGAAGAGAAAAATATGACGAGATACGGCGAATATCGAATAGAATAATTAGACGTAAAAAAAGTAAATACTTTGACGAGCAGTTGCTGTATATAAACGAAAACTTAGCTAATAGGAACACCAGACAAGCGGACAAACTAGTAAATACAATTAAGAACGGCTGGATATAAACGAAAACTTAGCTAATAGTCTAGGATGGCGCAACGGTTAGCACGTTCGCCTTCTACGCATTGGGCCTCAGTTCGGTTCCTACTGAATACGGTACTTTTTCGATAAAAAAAAGGGGATTTACGTGCCGGACTATGAGCCCACTTAGCAATTAAATGAGTACCCATTTATGGGGTAAATAACTCGGTTAAGCGTGTTGCTGATCACACACCTCTACACAAGACAGACCGTCACGATAAAGAAAATGAGATGATGCTAACTCATCTCGAGGCCATGGTTCAAATTGGACTGTTGCGCCAGTTATTTATTTATTTAGCTAATATAATAGGAACACCAGACAAGCGTAGAAACTTGTAAATACAATTAAGAACGGCTACCAACCAAGGACTAGCCTTTGTAAGGACAAGGATGGAAATATCATCAGCGACACCGATGGCATTAACATACGATGGGCTTCATATTTTGAAGAGCTTCTGAACCTACCATCTAACATC
This sequence comes from Chloromyia formosa, assembly GCA_964017055.1. NCBI lineage: Eukaryota > Metazoa > Arthropoda > Insecta > Diptera > Stratiomyidae > Chloromyia > Chloromyia formosa. The sequence continues at coordinate 115,602,007 of OZ024815.1, forward strand.
CCCACACAAGAAGCTCTCGGCCATATTGTTGATCCAGGCCCACCCATGCCACCCCCGACAGTTGAGGAAGTTGATCTCGCGTTGCGATCACTAAAATGAAATAAAGCGCCGGGCGCTGACGAGATTCCAGCTGAACTGTTAAAATTCGGTGGAACGGGTCTAGCTAATGCCATACATCAATTACTCCTGCGAGTATGAGAGAGATGACGAGGAGATGTCAGACGATTGGCGTAGAAGCATCATCTGTCCAATTCACAAAAAGGCAGATAAACTGCGGTGTGAGAATTACAGGGGCATATCACTAGTTTGTACGTCCTATAAGATTTTGACGAAAATTCTGGAAAATAGAATAAAACCGTACGAAGAACGAATCATTGGCGAATATCAAAGCGGTATCAAACTTAGTCGCTCCACAACCGATCAACTCTTTACGATCAAACTGATACTCCAGAAGTGCTGGGAATACAACGTAAACGTACACCAAATCTTTGTCGACTTCATGCAGGCATACGACAGTATCGATCGTGGAGTACTATACAACATCATGCTGTAATTTGGTATACCGGCCAAATTAGTGCGACTGGCAAAGATGACGATGACTAACTCCGTCTCACAAGTTAGGATCCATAATAGACTTACTGATCTATTTGAAACACGCACTGGTCTGAAACAGGGCGATGGACTGGCACCGACGCTCTTCAACCTAGCACTGGAATACGCTATTCGGGCTATGTATATGGACAACACGACAAGACGCTACTCATCAAGTCGACACAATTAGCAGCATACGCCGACGACATCAATATCATGTCCCGAAGATTGACCGACGCAGAAGAACTTCTGCATACGCTCTATACCGCTGCAAAAGATCAACGAGGGTAAAACTAAAATAATGATGCAATCGACGACAAGGACACCTGCACAACCGAGCATCAATGTGGGGGACCTCAACATCGAGTTCGTGAACGACCTCATTTACCTGGGTTGTAACTTGTCAAGGGACGCCAGCAGAAATTCACTGCGACCATAAAAGATCTATTGTGCCGTAGCCCATTAATCCAAAAGACCCTTCTAATAAAGGGCAGTAAGTGTTTAGCAGTAATAAGCCTGAAATCTGCAGTGCTGATAGTAGCCTGCCCGAGGAGTGACATCCTAAAACGATGGCGGGACATTCGCACAAGATGTGTTTGGTCGTTTCCACGTCCTCCAGACAGAAACGACATTCAGTCTCGCTGGACAGACCCATCTTTTTCAGGTGATATCTGACCGACCAGGTGATGGCCAGATAAGTACCCCACTGGGTTCTACTCATTTGAGTAGTACTCTTGTGATTGAAGGATATTATTAGCTCCTTTGATTGACGTAGCCCTGGATGGTTATTCCAGTACTGATGACGCAATAGTGCGAGCCAATCTGTGATCCGCAGTTTGGCCGAGGCCAGCCCAAAGCCACAGTAAGGCTCAGGTCCATGAAAAGGACTAGATCATTCTTGTCCAGCAAGTTCGTCCGCGCGTTCCCCTCAATGCCCTGGTGGCCTGACACCCAACACAAGAAGACTCGGTTTTTGGTTGCCAACAGTTGGAAGAGTTCGTAACCAATTTTGAAGAGACCTTTTATGAGGAGAGCGTTTTTATAGCAGCTTGGCTGTCTAAGTGGATAGCAATGTGAGCCCCGCGAAGTCCAGTTTCCAAGATTACCCTGGCGCAGACCTCAATGCATCCGGTAAAACCATGAATTGTATGAACTGTACGATGAGCTGGAAGTTTCGAAAATCATCAAACTACAACGACTTCAATGGGCAGGGCATGTACAACAAATGGACGATGATGGCATGCCAGAGAGGGTAATGAACGCAGAACGAGTCGACAGAGCGAGATCGCGAAGACGACCAAGAGCTCGTTGGAAGAGATCAGTATATGCGGACGCCGGGCAACAACCCGGCTTCCGAAATTGGAGGACATAGTACATAGAACACGGATTTGCAAGACCACGGATTTACGAAAAGAGACATCTGATTCAGTTATGTCGGACTAAATTTGATTGTAAATCACCAAACTACAGCAACATGGAAAGTAAAATCTGGCCGATTGTGTGTTTGGAGATTTTGTAGGTGTGGATTTTGCATGGCTCCCGATCCGCATATACAATATATATTGCAAATCTCGGAAATCTTTTCGTTTATTACAAATTCATACGGAGAACCCATTAAATATAGACTCATGTCTCATGAGGAGAACTCCTTGCTATCTGAAACCAAATCAAACTCTGAGCTGGCATTTATTTCCTGTGCTATGCGCTGCCGTAAATCGTCTTTAAAACCTGCAATAGATTTCACTTCAATCACTTCTATGAACCCCGATTTCGATGCAATATTGCGTGTGCATTTTTCAATCATCCTATGAAATGATTGCCAACCATATTGCTAAACACCCCACACTGGACGCCAACATAAGGTTTTGAACATCTCTCAACATCCAAGAGAATATGTACACCTTAAGCATGTCACTCGATTACAAGAAGCGGAATTCAAGGTGATTTAAACTTGAACTGCTTTTCCAGTGTCGCGCCGTCTTGTGTGCGTTTCCAGTTAAGATACTCGTGGTTAGCTACTGTCTGAAGTTTTACTTTCTACCCCACCTGAAGGAAAAATTCGCCACCCGGCTTATAATGAAATTCCAACTGAAAATTTTTCGTTGCAGAGAGGGTTTGCAAGAAGTTGGAGAAACAAACACGTTTTGAACTCGTCAACAGTACAAAATTGAGCCATATGAGAGCGCGAAGAACCTTAAAGCAAATTTGTTAGTAATACTATGCGGCGGTGACCAAAGCATTTATTTTTTATTTTTTTGTTCGTCTCAGCGACACGTTGGGCTGAGTGATTTGCGTGTCTCTTGGTTGGCTCTCGTGCAGCAAACAAGGCCTTGTTTTGCCTTGGATCAAAAGCCCACCGCACCAACGGCTTGACAGTCAGTCATTCGCGAGTTACCTCACTGGGTCGATTTCATCGCGAGCTCAAGATATTAACACAAGCGTGAATTAAAAGCTGTTTTGTTAATCTGAATTTAAAATTGGTAAACTTGCAATTGGTTTAGTTCAGCAGTGCAGCGGAATTCGACGGTTAGTCCAGCTTATCGTGCGTTGTTACAGATATTAAAAAAAAATATATTTGTAATTCGGCAAAGTGTTAATTGGTTAAAGTGAATTTCATAATTCTACGGCGGCGCGGCGGTAGACATTGGAGTTTTATTCGAAAAGAACTTGTTGATGGTAAATTACAAAAATATATTTTTTTGGGGAATTTTATTTGGTTGAGGTGCGAAATATAATTAGCAGATTTTTATGAACAATGACATCGAAGGGGCCATTCAGTGCATGGAAGAGTTCAACAATTTCTTTTTGTAGTCTCGTCTAACTATTGTTCTAATTCTGTCAAGATATGTAACTATTATTTTAGCATGTTTCTCTCATTGCCATCCGTTTTTATGTGTTACGCTTTTTGAACTCCATATCTGCAAATCACTATGTGAAATTATGGGGAAATTCTTAGTAAAGTATTGTTTCAGCTATGAAAAATTGCGACAATTTTAAAGATTCATGTCTTGTCGGGTGCGCAAATCCAAAGATTGCGATATTCACAGAAAAGTGCTGTAGGCGGTTAGCAAAAAAGAAAATCGTCTCATGATAAAAACATACAAAGAAAGTGCAGTATGGATGTTGTAAAGATATACGAGTATATGCTGTGCATGTTATCTGTACATACTCGTACTATACTCAACAATAAGTTTCATTTAATTGTTGTTCTCGTTTTTATTGAAAAATAATTAGTAAGCGAAAAGGGTGACCGATACTGAAATGCTTATTTTGTGCCGGTTTGTTTGCCTTATATATCTTTGTACTACAAATATTATATCCGTTCTATGCATACAATTCACCAGTATGTACGAGTATTAAATGTTAATGTTCCTTTGCATTGTGCACATATCGTTGCAATTGGCATCAAAACATCGACGATTGATTGGACCAAGGTGTTATTCAATGTGCTTAAATGCCACATTGTTGTGGATGACCCATCAGGTGGGCGCAGTATGTAATTGCCCTTCAGTTTAAACGATCGGCAATTGTTTTCATGGATATTCATTGAATACGGAACCTAAGGTCACCTAACGTTCATCGCATTCAATTTGAATTTGAAAGAAAGTGAGTCGTTTGTTCATGCAATGTTTTTGAATTTGTCGTTCTTCTGGTGTTTAAACATTTGCATTTGATTGGAAACACATACTATGGACAAAAACGTTTTAAATACATAAAATTGGGTAATTCAGTCAACTTATCCAAAGTTTTGCTCGAAAAGTGAATAATTTCCCAGGCTGAGTTTTGATGGTTTAATCCAGGGGTCGGCAACCCTTTTCGGAAAGTGGGAGCGGGTCACTTTTAAAACCAATATATTTAGGCGGGCTGTACAGTATACCTATATATGTAATATAAAAAAATAAGTGTCAGTACAAGAAAACAGATTGAACATCCATTGCCTCCGCCAAGCCAAATTAGCATACAAAATGCTATGTAAATTATAAATTTAGACGCTTTGAAAGCGCCGGTGGATATTATTAAATGTGGGAATAAAAAACCGCAGACAATTCATTCAGAACGCACCGCTTTGGTGCAAACTAGTACGATTCATTGTGTATTGTACGATTTTTAGATCTAATACGTTTCTAAAAGAGCTTTAAAGCAACATTTTACAATTTTTTAAAATCATAACCATGATTTACGATATTCTAGCTCAGTTTCAAAAAATATGTAAAGTCCACATAAATTGAGTATAAGTATTCAAAATGTTGAAACTGCAGCATCGCTTTTTATTCTTGTCTAGGGAGCAGGGCCATCGAGAGAAAATTCGGGCCCACGGCTGAACAACTATTGGCCCATATACTGAATGTCCCGCCGATTTCAAATACTTTCATCTGTTTTTAAAAAATTTTTTTATAATTTATTTTTAATTTATGTATTAATGTTCTTGCAAATGTACAAGTGCGAATCATTTTCAATTTAAATTGGAATTGTTTGTGACACTTGGTTTCATTCTGCACACCAACTTAGTATGCGTCTGTAGCTTAGCTCGGTAACGCACCGGGCATTTTTTGCTACTCGAAACACGGTCTCTGCGGTTCGCGCCCCGCAACGGGACCAACTATTTTTTATTCTCAAATTCCCTCTGAATTAATTTCTCCGAGCTTAGTGGTTTCGTATGGATAGTAGCACTCATCAGGTCTTGCATCTTTGCAGCTATCCATGTGCAAGACGACCACGAAAGTGTGAGAATTCTGTTTGTATTAAGCCGTGAAGGCGTGATTTTACTTGAAAACTCGACCGTGGAGGTCTAGATGGTGTGAAGCACTTATATTAACTCACTAGAGGGGTGGAGAGAGGGTGAGAAGTGGAGATATTTGTTCCCTGGCAATTTTACTTTATGTATTAATGTTCATACGAGTAGCAAAAAATGCCCGGTGCGTTACCGAGCTAAGCTACAGACGCATACTAAGTTGGTGTGCAGAATGAAACCAAGTGTCACAAACAATTCCAATTTATTTTTAATGTATAATTAAAAATAACATCCCTTGCTTAAATAACCACAGTCTTAATTTGCAAAATAGGAGCTCTTGAAGAAAATTTTCTTTCGCTGGCTGAAAAATGCTCTGAAACAATACCTTTCAGTTGCTGAATTGTTTGCTCTGAAACAATACTTTTCAGCTGCTAAATTGTTTGGGGCTTTCTTTCTGTACATTTCGCCTCTCAAATAATAAGTAGGTCAGTTTCCCTCAAATCGTATCAATATTCTGTAAAAAATAACCTGCTAGCCACACAATCGCTCATTAGCTGATGAAATATTTAATGAAAGTAATTCATAAATTCATCACGACTTTTTTTTACATTTTCACCGAAATAATTAACGAGGGTTGTGGTAGCTCGATTAGTAGAGAGTTGATCTCTAATCCGAAGGGTGGCGGGTTCAAGATCTGCCACGAGCAAACTGTATTATGTACCAGTCAATTCAACGCCACTCCGAGACCTGGCCTTGTATCTGCACCGACTCAGATCACTGGTGTTACCATCTTTGTAATCGGACCAAGTAGTGACCAGACCTGCACCGGAACAAATCGAAAATTTAACACGGAAAGAAGGAAATTGAAAATTGTTATACTATATAACATAAAACAGGTTGTAATGGTCCAGGTGTAATGGAACCTTCGGCCCCTCGTTTCGTACTAACGACAGATCATCAGGTGCTGCCATCGATCTGCGGTAGAAGCAGCACTACCAGACCATAATATGGTTCATTACAGGCTGTTCATTACAAGGTAGTAATATCGAAATTTGCATGCTCAGAAGTATTATTCTTGCTTCATTCTTGAACAATGTTTGATTCGTATATTTTATTTGCAAAACTACCCGTTTTTTTTCTTTCATGTTTCAAATTTCCGGGCTCCTTAAAAATCACGGGCCCGGGGTGTTTCGCCACTTCCGCACCCTCCTCTCGACGGCCCTGCAAGGTAGTGTAGGAAAGTAGGAAATGACAAGGTGCCGACTGAGAAAATCGTCGGGGCTGCATAAGAGGGAGTATGCGCTTTAACAAATCAATCATAACTCGACACAGAGCCTTGCGAAGGAAATTTGGCGCCCGGGGCTAAGATTTAATATGTGGCCTTCATATGCAGGGTGTCCCACAACTACCGCACAACCGATTCCCCTTGTAGTTCTGAGCAAAAAATATAAGCAAACGTTTTTTTAGATTTCTAGCCCTTTAATTGCTATTTATTTTTTGTAAATTGTCGATCTCATATTATTAATATTATTTGGAGTTATTCCAAAACCAAGCAAGCTGCACTACCCAAATAAAAACTTAATCCCAATAGAATCGCTCTAAAAATGTATCTGGTAAAAATTATCCAAACGGTTTAATAGGTACCAGTGAGTAAAAGAATAAAATTGTTAAGCTAAAAAAAAATTATTTCCATGACTTTTTTCTCCATTTTATGCATACATAATATACTTGTCCTGTTTCAAAAATTATTTCTCTATTTTATTATGATCAAATCCTGTGAACATCATTTGACCCCAAATTTCGCAATTTCTGGAAGTTACAGGCGAAAGCTCTAACCTGGTTAAGGGATCATGTCGTGACTGCTAGCGACATTACTATATACGGACAGTCAGGCTGCGATTCGATCGCTTGACTCTGTTCTCATTACATCGAAAACTATTCAGAAGTGCCACTCGGCCCTCATGGAGATGGGTTACTTCTTCAACATTACCCTCTGCTGGATACCGAGTGACAGTGGCTTAGCGGGCCAGTGATAGTTTGCGGGCGGACGATCTTGCTCAGGTGACAACTGGTGTCATCGATGGGAACCGCATTGACATTAGAATGCCAATTGCATCATGAAAAGTGGTAATTAAGTCTGCTGCAGTGGATAGGGCTAATACCAGATGGCTCAACAGCAGTACTTGCCAAACGACGAGATTGATTTGGGAGAAATTCGATTCTAGCCTGCCTCTTTGCTGTCATTGATTAGAAAGCACATTAGCAGGGTGGTGGGGACTATCTCAGGGCACTGTCTCATCGGGGCGCTCGCATGGAGGTTCCATCTTCCTCATCATGACTACTGCAGGAGTGATGAGGATATAGATGAGGAAGAGAGTGTTTTGCGCCTTCTATGTCGCTGTCCGGCACTGGCCATCAGGGGGTAGAAATTCTTGGGTTCCTGGTTTTACCTGGAGGATCTCAAGGATATGAGCGTGTTACAGCTCAGTCGCTATATTGCCAGCACAGGCTGGTTCGGGACCTAGGTTTCTTTTGTGAGGTGAATTTGATATTGGTGGTATCACAATGGACCCATGAGAGGTCTAAGTGTGCTGTGTTGTATCATGGGAGCCCCTTAACCTAACCTAAAGTCGGCCACACATTGAATCGCAATGTTCGCGTGTTTTCTGTCAAACGGATTGAATCTTTACTATGACTGAAATACGCGACTTTGCCAATTAGAGAAATACGCGAACATCATCGTATAAAAAATTTAGTTGTTGTGCTTTTCAACAGATAATTGCCAAGTATTTGTTTGAACAATTAACCCAATTGTTAGTGAAACGAATATTTACTGAACAAATCAAGCGTTTTTTTGAAAATAGCAAAAATTCAAACGTTTGTCTGGAACCACGTGAACGCAAGCAATGTGCTCCCGGCCTTAACGTGAGAAAACATACTGTTTTCTGCGTTTGGGCATACACTGTTGAAATGCGTACAAGGGGACTAACCAAAGTGCGTACGACTGGGTTAAAAACAAAGATTATAAATCAAAGAAGACACTGCTTTCCAAAACTACAAATTTTATTTATATTGTATATATATATATTTCGAGAGCGACTTACCCTCTTCTTTAGTACTAAAGCTACTAAACATACCTGTACATTGGTGGAGCTAGTGGTTCCCACTTTTACTCCAATTGTCTCTGTGGACTCGATGAACCCATCGTCAGTCTTTACAAAGTTTGCTTAGACCCCGGTGTGCACTAGTGTGTTATCGTTCTTAAGTGCGGGTAAACCTGTCTTCCTGCCATAGAGAATTTCAAAGGTCCCAGGGTACTGTTAGTATTTGTCGTAGTTTAAGCGCTTTGTCCCTTATGTATGTCTTGATAGTGTCTACCCGAAGGTCTCTGTGTACGTTTGTATTTTTACCGCACTATGGGACTTTAAAAATTCTCCGTAGTGCTAGATTTTAGCAAATTTGTAGTTGTTTAATGTTAGTACTGTAAAGCCGGTAGTACTATCTGTTTGTAGATGAGTGACCCGTTCTTGTTACTAAGTCGCCTGGAGTTGGTAATGGGGTACAGGGTTTGGAGTGTTCCGTTACACTTCTGTTTACAGCGTTTATATGTTCTGTCCACGTCAGTGAGTTGTCGAATGTCAGTCCTAAATAGATGGCAGGTTCCTGGCAGTCTATTTCTTGTTCGTCTACTGTCAGATTGTGCGGGTCTTTTCTTGGTCGTCTCGTGATAAAAATCACCTGAGTCTTGTCCGCGTTCACCTGGATCTTCCATTTCTGGATGTATTCCAAATATATGTCACTCTGTCTGCATTTCTCGCAGTGTAGAAGATACAAGTATCATCTGCGAACAGTAAACTACCCGCGTTGGGTAGCATTTCGGGAAAGTCTGCAGTGTATAGTGAGTACAAAATTGGGGAAAGTGGTGATCCCTAAACATTATGGCAAGATGGCAGACCATTATATTAGTTAGAAAATACAAGCAGGTAGATAAGACTATAAACTCGTTTTATTGCATCGCCTATCGGTTTGTGGACCTTTTCTACCTGTTCTTTTACAATTCTTCGCAGATAATCTAATTAATTTTGAAGGGCAGTTTCCTTAATCCGTATTCAATATTCACCTCGTGTTTTTTCGCACAATCTCCAAGCCCTCCCAGGGGTCCAACGTATTTGTCCGGTTCGTATATCGCAATAATTCTAGGTTTTTGTGCTGAACTGTGTGTCCTTCCTCGATAATATGAGCTGCTACTGTTGATCGTAGTGATGAATTCGGTTTCCGGATGCTATTAAAGGCTTCTCTGATGTGTTCGTTGAATCGCGTCGTTACTAAGCGTTTCGTCTGTCCTATATAAACTTTATCGCAATCGCTACACGTTATCCGATATACATATACCGCTTTTCTCCTCGAGTTTTAATGGATCCTTCACGCTGCCTAGCATATTCCTCAGTGTGGCATTCTTGCTTGATCCGACTACTTGTAAATTAAAATGCTTTAATAAATTTTTAATTTTAAGAAACAAGTGAGAGTTAGGGATACTTACACGCCTCGGAATATTTTCCATGGACTGCGTGAACAGAGTCGTATACTTTAACATGTTTTGCTGTTGGTTTTTCCTCCTGATCAGTTTCTCGATGTCATGAGAATCGTATTAGTTTTTGATAGTGGTGTCAACAATGAATTCGCGTTCTTTGTTGATTCCGTCTATCGTCAAAGGGTACGTGACCAATCGGTGTGCCATACAGTTATAAACCGCCATTTTCGGCGCAAACGTGTGATTCGAGATAGATGGTATCATCCGTTGCGTTACGGTAGATCCCGAACTTCAATTCGCCGTTGTTATTCGTGATCATAAGGTCCAAGAATGGGATGGCCCCATCTTTATTTTCAATCTCGATAGTAAACTTGATTCTGTTCTGAATCTTATTTATTACGGAGAGGACCCGGTCGATATAAACCCTTCTAACAACCGCGAATATGTCGTCCACATACCTAAACCAAATTTAAGGCATTTCCCCCTTAATCTTCTCCTCGATCGACGCCATGAACAGCTCCGTGAGCAGCGGTGAGAAGGGATTTCCCATTGCTACCTCAGAAGTAGTTTTGTAGAATTTACCCCGGGATGTGAAATAGTTTTCGTTCATACAAAGGCTCGCAAGATTTGTATTGTATATTGTACTGGCTTCCTTCAAAGCACGGTCCACTCTTTTGATCAAATCGGGCAACGGGTCCTTCCTTAACTCGAAGTAGTTGCCATTAGAGAGTTTTTTGGCCACTGCATCGTCGTAGCCATCTCGATCCATCACTACCACATTGTTTCCCTTGTCGGCTTTGAGGAAATACACTAGCTTCTAACGTAATTCGCGTAAACTCGTTTTTTTCGCGTTGACTTATTTCTGGCGGCATGCTACTACGAATAATTTTACGAACACCCGATCTGATTTCGTCTTTCACGTCGTTGTCTAAAATTTGATCTCGGCCTCGATGTTGACGACGGTTTCGTCAACTACATTTGTCTATACTGTTGGGCGAGGAAATTCACCCGAAACTCACTCGAGGCCAGTCTCGCAGTTTCAGGGGGTTCACACTTCGTTCAATTTTTCCTCTCGCAACGGTTTCGCGAGTGGTTTCGCTAAATCTAAGCACACCTAAAGAAAGTCTATTTGGTCTAAAAGGATATACACATAGGGAATAAAGGATAAAAGAGTAGAGCATGGCAAATTATTTTTTAAATCGTAATGTGTGCTTTTTTCCAACTATTTCAAAATCAAGTAATGAGCATAAAATCTATTCAGTAATTTCTGACATGTGGAAAAAGTAATGAGTCGGAAATGTAAAAAAAACTACTAAGTACTAAATACTACTAAATTACGAGTAGATACTTTTATTGAAATCGTTCATTTGGTTGATTATCGCACTTAAACGCTCGCTTCTGTCGTTTCTAAAACGAAGTAAACAAGGTCAAGAAAAGGGTATTTATATTTGCATGATGCCAGCAATTTAGATGTGTCGATGCACCTTGATCCACTGTGCCGCGGAACAAATGGCAGAATTTTTGAGAACAAAACAAAGTCAGTGTTCGTCCTTGGGCGACCGGCACGGCAGCTCAGTGCGTAGAGACATCAGTCTCATGTCTGACTACCGGCGTTTCGGGTTCGTATCCCGCCCACGATTACGTTCGTGGCCATGGATGTTTGTGTTATCTTCCCCCTGTGGTGCGGGTCGTAATAATAACTTGTCGCAGGTAGGTAGCTTAATGGGAGAGCAGGAGGTGCATGCTGGCAACAGCCAACGAAACGTCAACTGAGCCACATGGGACAGTTGACGCGCTATGCCCCACAAGAGGTTAGGGCAATTGAGTATGAGCTGGAACTTCTTCCTTAAACGCTAGTGGAAAATTTTTGATCGATGTTGGGAGACTGCAAAAATCTTTGCGAAATCCCGATCAATTGCTAGGAGAGGAGTGAAACACTATACCAAAACAGGTGTTATTAGCGGATTCCCGCCATCGCAGTGTTAACAACAAACAACTGCATCCAGCCTAAGAAATAATTCAGAGATAAAGGCTGATATAATCTTATTGTTCTACACATGAGATTTATTTTAACTATTTCAATATGTACATCAATCGTTTACTAATTTAAAAAAAAAATAACTTATATTTTAGTTTTACAACGCAAAGGTATTTAAATAAATTATACACAAAAGAAAAATTAATGCAGTCGAAAATCTAGTATGAGTGGTGAAAACAAATTGCCTTTTCCATTCCTTTGGTGATCGCCTTGTCGAAAAACTTTGAAGGAAGGAAGGCGATCGTCCTTCCTGCAAAACTTTGATAATCGCCTTTTCCGCAAACCTTTGATGACTGCGCCATCCTGTTAAAATCAGTATCGCCGTAAAACAAACAAGAGCTGAAGATTGCAGTAATGAAAAAAAAAAATGCAATATTTAAAATGTTATTTAATTCAATATACAAAATGTTTCGCTTACATTTATATATTTGTTGGGTCTTGATATTCCCGAATAAGTCGGGGGAGCCTTGAGTTTATAACGGTATCTCTGGAAAATATGCCAAAAATTATTTATTAAATTTTGAAGTTATTTTTTTAGATCATGTTTTTTTTTTTACTTTTTCCTGGAAAACAGGGGCTTGGAATTAACAAATAATTCGGGGGACCCTGGCTTTATTAATTTGTTAATTGATAAGACTGTTTGCATCAACGCATATGGAATTACAATATTAAAATATTTTATTATAGTAAATATTATAGTATATAAGAGATTATTATATTACCAACAATAAGTAGGGTGGGAGATACAACAGAAAATTTGTATGTTGGATTAGAGCACTACCCAATATCTACTCTGATGACTAGAAATATGTTATACATAAATACTACTACTACTACTACTCAATTGCCCTAACCCCTTGTGGGGCATAGCGCGTCAACTGTTCCATGTGGCCCAGTTGACGTTTCGTTGGCATAATCTGGTTTCGGAGAATGCAGTTGCCAGCATACACCTCCTGCACGAACGTCGTCGTGGACGGGATTCGAACCCGAAACGCTGGTAGTCAAACATGAGACTGATGCCTCAACACACTGGGCTACCGGTCGGTACAAAGAACTTCGTTGAATATGAGTTATTTATGGGTTCTTGTTTTTTTTTCATGTTAATAAATGCTTATAAAACTTTTATATATATATATATATATATATATGTTGTATTTCATGGCTAAAATGCAGTGAACAAGTGGAAAGTAGATGTGAGGAGTTAAGAAGAAAAAATTACTCGTGGATTATGCACTCGTATTTATTCAGGATCTACATTTTCGTTAGTTCAACTAGCCGGTCACTCTACGGTTTACTAGACTAGTTCACGACTAGACCCCATAAGAGCGTAAATAAGAAAGCAAATTAATTGCCCCTGAGGTCAGTACTGTTTTAACTACACGTATTATGTTGTTCTTACTGCACAAGCTCTTTTTCAATATAGCATTATCATCTTGAAATAATCATGCATCTTGACCTATTTTATTTTGAGCTTATAGCATAGCTTAGCTTATAGAAGTAATAATCTGCTATTTAGATTTCATTGAACTAAGATTTCAAGGTTTTTTTTTATATGTAAACACCATCATATCGATCAAAGATGCGTCTGTCACGCAACTGTTTCAGCATCTATTTAAATATGAATGTCTTTTAGTAGTATTTCAGATAATGAAAATAACCATTTGCTTTGCATTTACGCATAAATACGAGTTTGGAAGTACTCGTATAATCGCGTCTATATGTATGAAGTAATTAATTCATCATAAATTTGTCAAATTTTTGTCCCTAATGTCATACTCGTTATAAAATTTAGATGAATATCACGCGTAAAGCGGTTCATACATAAGCTAACGGTTGAATGACGGTCGGTATCAAATTTATTGACCATTTGTGATGCAACTACATCAGAGATAAGCCAACATCGATTTAATTTGAGCCACACGTCATTCACATTTTGATTGTCGAGCAGCTAACTACGATGTAGAGCGAGCAATTTGTATGAAGCTCACTTACCGAGTTTGTAACGAAAGTTTTGGTGGGCCTCCGATAATGCCCGTGGGGATGGAGCCTAAGGTTACATGGTGACCGTGAAGGTCGTGCAGTGCCATCTGGCGAAGAAAAAGACCCCTCAACGAGCTAAGCAGCGGCCTGTACTTGCTGTAGCTCAGTTCGGGATACGTGGACGGCTTTTTCGCCCCTCGATGCCCATGTCCTTTAAGTATTAACAAAAATTCATAGGCCTGAGGAAGACAACACAAACAGGGGAGGTAAAAATGGGGTATAATGAAATATGAGGCGATAAGGATGGAATGGTTGGCGGACGGCTCACTTGCCCTCGCGTTTGAATTCGGTGTTGAGGTGTAATAGGACTTTCGGCCTCTGGTTACATACCACCGACAGATTATAACTCATCAGATGCTGCCATCGATCTGCCGGTGGAAGCAGCACAACCAGACCAAAATATGGTTCATTACAAGTACATTCGAAATGAAGGGTTAATCAATAATTGCTCAACTCAACTTGCTCAAGGAAATAGCATCGTATTGCGAATTTGTAAGGAATTCTTTCCACTTCAAAATTGCATTTTTTTTTGTCGGTTGGATTAACTGATATTTAATTATGAGTGATTTAGGCATTATGACGCCATTTGCGATTTGTTTTTCATTAAATTACATAATTTGGTGGTAACGTAATGAGTGAATCTTTTCATATGTTGTTCGTGGGAGTTTTGCCGACGCGTGGATTTTACTTTCATCGACTGAAAAATTATTTCCACCTCCCTATATAGAGAACGCAAAAACTTAACTATACACAGGACAATTATTGATCAACTGTCAAATGGTTGAACGATAATTGTTCAGCCGTTTGCCCGTGTATGAGCCGCTTAATATACATCGGGAAAAATAAAGCAATTTTTTTTAACTTGTCATAAATGTCAATAAAGAGAAATTCCCGTACTAGGGAAATTATTCAAAAAATTTCGCTAGAAAGCATAAAAACCCCACAAAATATTTTCTTGAAGAAAGTTTAATTTGGCTTAAAGTTTTTGGATGTTTTTCAAATCGCACTTAATTCTCTAATTTGGGTATTGCTATGACTGACATTGGTTACGCTGGGGATTTGTTTTATGAATTCTATCCACCGAGTTTCTGATGGACACAACATGCTGTGTCAAATGTCATTATCTCCATCAAAAAACTCTCTCCACTGGCTGGGACCATACGATCTTTTTTTTTCACTAGTCAGTTTTGAGCTGTGAAATTTCGCAATTGATAGATGACGACTGCGACTGCTCTTCAGAATACAATAAGCCACTGCACGGCTTCTTTGATACGGCTGTTATTGCATGTTACGAGTCCGCTGTGTATTATAAACTTACAGAGTAGCACGTTGCTAACTATTGTGTATTTAAATCTAAATAGTATGGTTAATTGCCACGAAAGGTCATTCGATTTTTAATGCAGGTACTTGTAGGAGATATTTTTTATGAAACTACGAGAATTAATAATTTATAGGCAGTTTCGTGACTGGTTTTGCTTAATCGATACGCATCTTAATATACGAGAATGTACGTACCTATATAAGAAGCATCCTTTTGCGTATCTATCGAGTCTAGTGTAGGGTAACAAACACACATTACACAAATAACAAGCGACTTGATTAAGAGAGACCACTCGCGAAACTGTTGCGCGAGAAAACTCACCCGTAGCCAGTCTGACAGTTTCTGGTGAGGAGCATGTTCACACTACGCACAATGTTTCCTCGAGCAACAGTTTCGCTAAGTCTAAATGCACCTATACCTATATACTGTTTACCCTAACCCCTAGTGGAGCGTCAAGCGACTTAGTTTTCTAAGCACAAAACAAGTTTCGGGAAATACATGTTAGGGGCGACCGGTAGCGAAGTGTGTTTAGGCATTAGTCTCATGTTTGACTACCGGCATTTCGGGTTCAAATCCCGTCCACGACGACGTTCGTGGCCATGGATGTGCACGAGGTGCATGCTGATAACTGCATTCTCCGAAACCAGTTAATGAAACGTCAACTGGTCCACATGAAACAGTTGACGCGCTATGCCCCACAAGGGGTTAGGGCAATTGAGTAGATACACTTACTTTCCATTTAGCCGCATTTTCGCAGACCGGGAATGGTTGTGGCTTATTGTTATGCCCCACACCACAGGGGAACGACAACTCAAATATTCGAACCCGTGAGAAACCGGTATGATGAAACATCAGATTAGCGTCTCAATACAATACTGGCCTCTCCAATGCATAATGTATAGTACATACCTAAAACATTTGTAATTAACGCATATCAATAAATGTATATTATATATAAAAGTGAAACCAAAAAATTTTAATAAATTTATTTTTGAGTCAAGGATTTTCTAAAGATACCTATGAAGTATTGCTTCATTGCCTGTTGGTCGCTCCACTATACTCCACTTAATGCTTTTGTATGCATTCATTTTTTTTTTCTAAAAAAAAAACGCATTTCCGTCGATACGAGTATTAATGATTCAAATTCATAGCGCGAACCTTTTAGTTACGAGTAACCAACCTCACCAGCCCAACAGAAAGCCAAACAAAAAGGTCATTTATCCAAATTCAATGTCAGGTCAATATCAAGGCCTTGAGATTTGAGACGAACGTTTTTTGAATCTACCATCTGAGGTTGGATGGAAGTATAATACAAGACAAGCTATAAAATCAAGTGGGTATTGATTTTTTCATCTCCCTATTTTGCGGATGGCATAAAACAAGTTTCCAGTCAATTATCAATTGAGTATTTTTCTTGATATTTTAACGCTTTTTGCATTCGATTTTTTTTTTGGTAAAAGTTGTGTCTTGAAATCCGGTTCGTCTTTGTTATGACTATGACTAATAAATCGAATTGAAGGCGCAATAAAGGTTGGAGGATAAATTAATATAACAATATAAAACTAATGACATTGAATATCGAATGCAGTTTTTTTAGATTTCAATTATTAAAAGTTGAATTTATAATCGTTGTATTTATAGTGGTCAGTGAAACCCCTTTCTTACGAAGTAGACCGATTTAATGGACTTAATTGTCAAAAGCAGTGTTGCCAGATACGTCATAACATATTCCGCGAGAGAGCGCCCCTTTCCCTCTTAAAATCCGCGAGAGAGTGTCCATTTCTCGTTTAAAACGATAATTTAAAGATGTTTCTAAACGTGAAAAATAGCTAAATAGCTTATAATATGAAAGTAGACAACCTTCCGTCAATCGCTTAAGTGACACAATACGCACGCACCCCACACAATATACGGTAGACCTTTGAAAATCTTAAGCAGTTTGTTCTTCGTGTATTTAAGATTTCTGAAAAATGTACAATTCTTATTAATAACTCCGAACGAATACTGATTTTAGTTAAAAGTCCCAAAAATTCAATGTATAACCAATATAACATTTGGGGTAACTGGTAGCCCAGTATGATTAGGCGTCAGCCTCATGTTTGACTACCGGCGTTTCGGGTTCGAATCCCGTTCACGACGACGTTCATGGCCATGGATGTGCAGGAGGTGTATGTTGGCAACTGTATTCTCCGAAACTAGTTTATGCCAACGAAATGTCAACTGGGCCACATGGAACAGTTGACGCGCTATGTCCCATAAGGGGTTAGGATAATTGAGTAATATAACAAAGTAAAAAGTATGTATATTACTCAAAGTACACAGTTTACACATATTTATTGCAAAATAATCGGGAAATGACATTCGTTTTCCGATTTTATAAATTGACTTTTTACAATGTTTATTCGAAGATCACTTTTGTGTTTAAATAATTATTCCTCATTTTTCTGGCTTCACTTTTACTGTATTAATGGCTTCATCATAGGGAATTTGAGAATTTTGGTGATTTTATTCCATTGATGCTTCATAATCGCTTTGAAGTATTAAGGGACCATATTTTCATGCTCAGATGATAAACGTCGTATTTGTCGTAAAATTGTAAGCTTCTGTCGTTTTACTGTGGCAGTGGCGAAATTACGGGGATGGAAATTTTCTTTCCCAAGTAATTTCAATAATCCATAGCACAAAATAGGCGAGCTCTGAACACTATTTACAATTTTCCGCCGAATCAAAATATGGCTCAGCACAACCTTGTTCCAAACCAGGCTCATTGTCTTGACTACATGTGCATAAGATTGATATTTCACCAGAAGAATAAAATAAATAACTGGCGCAACAGTCCAATTTGAACCACGGCCTCGAGATGAGTTAGCATTATCTCATTTTCTAGATCGTGACGGTTTTTGTGCAGAGGTATGTGATCAGCAACACGCTCAACCGAGTTATTTACCCCATAATGGGTACTCATTTAACAGCTGAGTGGGCTCATAGTCCGACACGTAAGTCCCCGGAATCGAACCGGGGCCCAGTGCGTTGAAGGCGAACGTGCTAACCGTTGCGCCATCCGGACTCACCAGAAGAAGCTATCCAAATATTTTCAGCACAAAATTGGCAACGTATGCTTGCACCACTTCTAATTACAGCATTATTATAGCAATATACGTTTATAAATGATCGGGGTCACTTCCAGAGTCTATTAAGCTCTGTGGGTCTGTCTGTTCGCTCGCACGATAACTTTCGATAGAATGAAGCTAGCGACTTGAAATTTTGCTCAATTACTTGTGGTAGGATCTACTTGGTTGGAATTAAAAATGGGCTAAAAGGTCTCCTTCCTCTCCTACTATGTAAAATAGTTAAATGCATCTATAACTCCCAATCGAAAAAACTTGAAAAGCTCTATTTTTGTTACGACTGTAAAGGGCTATTTAAGACTCTCTTATGAAAATGAATCGATCAGTTGGAGACGAATGGTGCTTTTCTTGCAAAGTACTCCGTATCACCCAATTTTTAATGTTTTTTGTCTGCAACTCCTGAACAAATGGAAATAGAGAGTTGATTTTCGGCATGCGGAATTCGAATGAGACTTCAATTTAGTTACAATAACCCGCTCCATTCAAGACAACGCCTACCTCTCTTTGTATGCAAATTATCAAAACTAAAAAAACTCTTTAGATAGTCAAGATAATTCGGATCGCAATAAGTTACGTTAAAACTATATAATAACAGTAGTAGTTTTACTATCATCATTAGGTCTAACCCTGGACGAAGTCAAAATGGAGCTCCTTTCCCAAGCAATCAAGCTGGATCCGCCACTGACTAACATTTGTTTTTATTTTTTATGTGGAAAAAATCACATAAATATCCTTGTTTCATTTCATTTGCTTTAGGATTTTTATCTTATTTGTCGAAAATACATCGTATCTTACATCGTATTTCCTAACAACTATGGGTCGAGACCCTATTCGTGGTCGGGAACCGAAAATCAAGGGTCGCGAACGAACTATCAAAACACAAATTAGAAGAAATATTTATCTTAATCCCTCCATTATCTTCAATTCTCATACATTACATTGTTACATTACAAAATCGTAGTTGAGTCCAAGCCGAGTTTTAAATTACAATTGCACTCAACATTACATATTAGTTATCCGAATATTTTACATTGAATTTTGACTTTAAAAGTTAGCTTGGATTCGACATTGATGAAATTAATCACCTGTCATTTCAAGCCCATAATGCATTGCTGAGCTATCTAGTGACTCTGAAACTTAAGACTTGAATTTCCACTAAAATCGTTAACTGTTAATCTGAATTCTTCTAGAAGTAAATTCCCGCAATTTCAGAAATGGCGTAAAATGTCGTTTGCCATTCAGTACCACATACTTAAATGAAATGCTAGTAACTTTTTCAGCCCTTGTCACATCCAAATATCGTTCAGCGGTGAAAAACGTTTAAGATCCTTGCTTTACGTCCAGCGGTGTTAAATATTCCGCTAAGATTTGAATTGTTATGTAGCAAAAAATAAAATAAGAGAGTGGGGCAACTGATCCTGCGGGTATTGTGCCGCCGTAAACCAATAATTTATCAAAGGACCGTCCACCTTTCTAAAAAAATGGAAATATGGCAGGAATCAACCTGAAATCGGCAGAGCTGATAGTAGCCTGCCCGAGGGGCATAACGTGCGATGGCGGGATATTCGTACAAAATGTGTTTTAATCTAATATGCAGTCCCAAGCCACTGTAAGGCTCTGGTCCATACAAGCGATTGGCTGATCCTTGTCTGGTGGTCTGGCGTCCAACACAAGAAAACGCGGTGTTTGTTTGTCAACAGTTGGAGGAGTGCGCAAGACTCCTTCACCAGCCTTGAACAAATGTTATGCGAAAAAAGCGCTTCTATAGTCGCTTGGCTATCTGAGTAGATTGCATTGTGCGCGCCGCGAAGTCCCTTTTGAATCGTATGAATCTCAGCTTGAAAAATGTTGGGTGAAATTCTCATTGCGATTGAAATATTGGTGTTTGGTCCAAAGACACCTGCACCAGCACCCTGCTTTTGACCCGTGCTCCGTGAACCATTCTGAACGAATTCTGAAAGCATTTAGAGTTAATGATTTTTGAATGAATAAATGTAGTGCAGTAAAGCTTTGTTTCCACCAAAAGTGTTCATGTGCTGCGCTCGCGTGCAGGGAAACAAAAAGCAATGTGCGCGTGCAAAGTTTTGATGGAAACTGGTGTGACAAGCTGTGCACGTTGCTGTTTTTTGGCTTCCCATTTAAACTGGGAAGCAAATGTGCAGCTCGCAAGTTTATTGAGTCAATGCAGTGTGATTGAAGTGGTGACGACACTTTTTAAGTACGGCCTAACCCAATAACGTGGGGATTTTCATTTTTTTTAGTTCTCACGATCAAAAAATTCTTACCAACATATTCACAAAATGCTCGCGTGCTTGCTCGCGAACTGCAGTGGAGCCGACGCCTTAGTCTAACGATCGCAGCAAAAGATATGCACATCCATCTAATTAAAACTGATTTTTTCTTTTTCGTGTTTTTGTTGGTATACATATGTACTAGGAACGAATCGTATAACTTTTTTTGCATATGTATAGGTATATTCTATCTCTCTCAATGGCCCTAGCCCCTTGTGGAGTATAGCGCGTCCATGTTCCATGTGGCCCAGTTGACGTTTCGTCGGCATAAACTGGTTTCGGAGAATGCAGTTGCCAGGATGCACCTCCTGCACATCCATGGCCACGAACGTCGTCGTGGACGGGACTCGAACCCGAAACGCTGGTAGTCAAACATGAGACTGATGCCTCAACACACTGCGCTACAGGTCGCCCCCATGTATAATGTATGTATTGTATGTATGTATATTGTTATCGTAAGGAGAAAATGATAAAGAGAGCCACACGAGTACATAGTACAAGCCTGTGTGAATAATGGCAACTATCGGAATTGATCCCATTCTGATGATAATCATTCTCATAAGAGTCCACAGATCGAAAATAGTTTATTTAGTACAACTTGCAGACAATTTCGCATTATAATAAAATTTTAATTGTAACATTTCGGTCGACTTTGAAAACCTGCATTAAAACCGCTCTAAAGATCACAAAACCGCTGAAATTCCTGCTCCCGCGGCAGGTGGCTTCATACCGCGTTACATGTTCAAATCAGGCAGCTTTTCGCTTAGTTCGAATTTCAATCCCTAGGAAAGTTTAATCGCACGGAGTTTTTATAATATTTTATATACACCAGGGACCTAAATCTAGATAGATTTTCAAATCCCGAAACCCATGCACACCATCTGTCCACTTCTTTCTCTACTATCAAGATTTAGTTGACAGTTGCGCCGTCGTTCACTTACATGCGAACAGGTAGGCTATGGTGTTGTGGGATCCATGTACATGCACGTATACGTATTTGTGCGTCCCCGAGTTTTATATCAAGGAACTGTCATATGATCCCTTCATCTTCTTCTTTCTCTTGGATAAGTTACTAGAAATATATTGCATACCTTGTGGCGAAATGTGGTAAAATACAAATTCAGGGGGAAAATACGAGATTTGGGAAGAGATTTGTTTTAAGTCTTGTTCTAAATGTAGATATCTTTTATCTGTCATTGGCAAGTGGTCAGACGTATAAAAACAAAACTCTTCACAAATCATTCAATATTGAATGCTGATTTACTTATTATCTAAACTAAATTCTAAAAAAGTTATCCACTTTTGTAACATTCCCTATAAAAGTTAAAAAAAACTACAAGGATCTTAATAAATCGTCAAATTTTTTGGAAAACAAATTGGTGAAATTCTTCCCAAGTTTCAATATGGGCGACAGCTTTCAGAAGTGTTTGAAATCCTTCAACCTTCATGGATCCTAAAGATCTCATCATGTGCACAAGTTGCGAAAATTATTTCCACTCTGCCTGTTGAGGCCTCAAATTTGCGTAAGCTGGGTTCAAAAAGGGAACAATGGAAGTGCGAGTTGTGTAAATCCCAACCCCAACAAAAACTGAGTGACATACTATATTTGTGAAGAGTGATGAGCTTTTAAATAAAATTCGTGACATCTTCAAAACGGAATAATAAAAAATAGATGAACTTGCGGCATCACTTATATTCTTGTCGGACAAATTCGATGAATGAACAAGCGACATTAATGAAGCGCTAGACTAAATAAAATCCCTAAAATTCGATAATCAACAGCTTAAAGCGCGGATCGATACTCTTGAAGCCCAAAATAACAACCCCCAACATCCAGTGAGACTCGACAATATGAGATGATGTTGTCGCTTAGAAGGAGCTTCTACACACTGTAACATTAGAATATAATTAAAAATTTGCATTCAATGACAATCAATTTTCTCTACTGTCAACACCCACAATTCATTTTCGGCGGTCTGTAGGTGCAGGGTGACGCGGAGAGGAAGTGTTTCATAAACTATATTCTTAGATCCTGATTTCCCATTTCTTTACTTAAAAAATAATCCAGAAATAAATTTCTAATTATTTGACGTGATTTTCGAAACGTGACGAACCGTGACTCTATGCATGCGACATGCATAGTTAATATAAAAAAAACTACACCTACACACACCGCATGATTCACCTAAATTTGGAAATAATTCAAATAATTATATATTGTACTATTTCCTCCATATGCTGAAACTCGTTGAATAATTTGAATATTCATAAAAATGTTTGCCTAATTAGAGAATAACAAGTTGTAGTTCATGTCATCTTTTCTTCATTCTTAACTTCTTCCTTTATGAAAACTCTCTTATTATAAAATAAATATGAAAAAAAAAATATGAAAATAAAATATGATAATGATGAATTTATAAAAGACCTTACTGAACACGAGTATTAATTACATCGAAGTTATTTGTTCAGTACAAGGGAGTGAAAAGCCAATTTTTTTTTCGTTTTGTTGGAATATAATGCTGTTTTCATTTCGAGCCATTGTTCTCGGAAGGCATAAGGTTAATGCAATAATTACAGAAAATTGCCATTGTTATTTTGATGAAACCGTAAACATGTAAATGTAAATGTTATGCCGTCTTCTACTTGTTTGATAAACATGATTATTACTAAAATTATGCTGGAATTAAAGAACAGCAATCCGACTGCAGTTCAACTGTTTTTGTGATTAGGCGATTTCTATATGTCACTATTTTGTTAGAGGACATGTAGTAGATTTGATATATTCCTTAGAATTAATTTTTGTCGTGTTGTAAACGATCAATGACCGTATGTAAACTTGTTGTAAAGCTATTTAAGAGCAATGTTTACATTAACTCTTTTGAATAATTATTATGGAATAACTTTTTTATTATCATAAACATAAATCACTGGCATCACAATTTCGGATGAGTTGAAATCATTGCACATTACACGGGGGAACAGCATTTTGTTTATTTCGATTTGATATTCATTTCTAGCTAATTTTTGGTCGTAGAATCCGGAAATGCTAACCGTTTTTCTCCTATACGCCCAGTTTTTGAGATACAGGGGGCTCAAATTTTGGCCCCCATACAAACCTTCCCTTCATTGAAATCAAAACAAACGAAACTCGTTACAATTTTTTTATTTATAAATTTTGATTTTACATCTTAACAATATTACCTAAGAACTAAAAAAAAATTATGGCAAAAATTTTCGTTTGTAGCTTTTCCTGGAGTGTTCAATTTCAGGACAGTCCCGTTTTATGCTCCAACAATAGTCCGCCATCATATTCGCATCCCATCTGCCTTGATATCGAGTTTCCATGATTTTTAAATCTTGATGAAATCGCTCTCCCTGCTCATCACTCACAGCTCCAAAATTTTCCGGAAATTCATCTAGATGACTGTGTAAAAGTGGACTTTGATGCACATATTGCAGCCAAGCCTTTGAAAACTGTCCAATAGTTGCTCGACTACTATCGCATAATTCGATGCACGTATATTGCCTAGAAAGTTGTTCACTATATTCTTAAATGCCAGCCATGCTGTCTTTTCATTTTCTTCCATTGATTCAATAAAATTTGTATCTCTAAGAAGCTGTCGAATTTGTGGACCGTCAAATACACCAGCCTTTATTTTTTCGTATGATAGCGCAGGAAGTGCCGACAGAATATACTTAAAACAATTGCCTTCTGTTGGTAAGGCTTTCACAAATTGTTTCATCAGGCCTAGTTTTATATGCAACGGCGGGAAAATGATTTTTTGTCGATCCACAAGTGGTTCATGAACAATATTCGGATCACCAGCCTTCAGATCAGATCTCGGGGGCCAATTCCTTTGTGTCCAGTGTTTATCACGAGCTCTGCTATCCCATTATTGTATACAGGTACTAGAAGGTCCTGCACAAGGATGCAGCCCCGTAGCTTTTAAAAAAAGTTGTTTTTTAAGGGGGCCTTTTGTAATTTTCCGTAAAATTAAAAAACAAACGATATCTCGAAAACCTGACGTATAGGGCAAAAACGGACAGCATTTTTGGAATCAGCGAGGCCGTTTTACTATAAATTAGGTGCAAAATTCAAAAAACAGAAAAAAGTGTCAAAATTGTTCTCCCGTGTTATTTACGGGGCGGGGCAGTGCGCTCAGTGTGCTGGAGATACCGACTGTTTACATTTCGGGACATTTTTGGATGTACCTTTCTTAATTTTTTTTCGTGTGAACTCCACTAACATTTAATTCATATAAAGATTTGGCAATTTTTCAATCTTGCGGACTGTACTTGACCTATCTTGAGTTTTTGTCGAAGTTGAACTTATATGTTGGTTGACAGCATTTACGCGTAATTGCCTGGAAAGGCTAGTTATTCGAAATAAAATTAAGTAATAGGACATCCTCTAGCTAATTATATACCGTTTCTGTGGCTAGAATTCATTGTGGTAAATATTCCAGAAAGCTGAAACACTCAATCTATGAATGGGGAAAGGTTTAGAGAAACAAATTTATGAAAGCTATCGGTAAAGAACGGTTGTCCCTAGTTAAATTCCCAAAGTTGTATCCATTTTCGAAATCTATACGAACGATACTCGAGAAACAGGAGAACTATACCATGCTTCCTTTTTCCTTTCAAATGGATTGCAATGATTGCGCATGTATCAAAAATGTCATCTTCTATCGTCAGTGCTTGTTTGTTTACTTGACCCAGTTTAAGAAATACGAACAGTTAGCAATAAAACTTTAAAAGTGATAACATGATATTGGGGTAGTATTGTATATAGTGAAAAAAGGACCTACTCGAAGCGTTGGCATTTCATTAACAAATACGTGAGTTGTATACAAACTTTTGTAATTTCCCGGATTCATTTGCAGTGAAAGTCCAGATGGGTCTTGAAAAATAAATAATGGAAAATCTAACGTGATATCGGAGCTTTAATTGCAAATGGATGAGTGGAGGAAGATTGATAGCAAAGAATAGAGATTGTTAACGGGAAGTGGGACTCCATTTTTAAAAGATTTAAGACTGCCTGCCTATTACTTGCATATGCGTTGGATTCCATCAGTACATGAAAGGGCAATGCCGAATAACAAGCATGTTACTCATACAATGAAATGTTATAGGAAGTTGTCATTGGGTGGGTTCAGGTCGCGCAACGTTTTAAACGCAAATGCAAACAGTTCGACTGATTTTGCTCGTGGACGATCCGTTCCAGTTTGCGTTTAATCTACCACACATCGGGGAAATTAACCAGAAATTTTTAATGGTTGATTTCCGTTCAATGGGGGGTAAGGTGTATTAGCGTATTTGACAGTTCTTAGTTGACGTATTGCATGTGACTGTGAGATGGTGTGGATTTTCGTTTTCGGGTTCTTGATTTGTACATGGCGTCTTATGTGCTTATTTACACCGAAGCAACACAAATTTGTGGCGATTTTGCAGTGCTTTTCATTTTTCCTGAAACCGTCGCGAATTTAATTGAAGTTTTGTTTGAAACTCAATAGCGAATCGGCTGTCAGCTGTTTAATACATGACAACTACAAAACAAGTCGTTCGGGTAAAGAGTTTATGGTTGAGTGGAGGGAAAATCCTTACCGCAATTACAACGTTGCAAACGTGAACGCAGGCATTGGAAGAGCTTTTACAAATTCAAGTTTCTCAAAAACAGTGGTAAAGACAAAAACAATTATACTTCAAATATGACCCCTTTTTCTGACGGATGACGTTTCATGACGCATTTTAGTCCGTATTTAGGTACCTATAAATTTTAAAGGTATCTATATAAATATACCTCATGTAAAGTTACCTTGCACAGAAACACGAAGCTCCGCGTGTACAAAACCATTATACGACCAGTGCTATGCTATGGCTGCGAAGCATGGACCCTAACTCAAGCCTCCGAAAACATGCTAGACACTTTTGAACGTAAGGTTCTACGGCGAATTTTCGGGGCTGTTTGCGATCGAGATGGATGGCCGATCCGGTACAACCATGAGTTGTATGAAATGTACGATGAGCTGTAAGTCTCGAAAATCGTCAAACTTCAACAACTTCAATGGGCAGGGTATGTACAAAGAATGGACGATGATCGCATGCCTAAGAGAGTAATGAATGCAGAACGAGTCGACGGAGTGAGACTGCGAGGACGACCGAGATCCCGTTGGGAGAGCTCAGTAGGTGTGGACGCCGCGCAGCTACTGGGCTTCCAAAATTGGAGGACGCGGTTACGTGACCGATACAATTGGAGGACAATGATCCAGGCGGTCAAGGCCCGACGTCGGGCTGTCGCGCCACTATGATGATGATGAAAGTTACCTAAGTGCCAACTTATTTTGTGGAAGTACCTGTAAAAAGTATTTTATGAATTTGTTCAATATTAGAGCAATTAGTACAATTCAGGTCTGTTAGAAGGCCATTCCGGATGGCGCAACGGTTAGCACGTTCGCCTTCAACGCACTGGGCCCCGGTTCGATTCCGGGGACTTACGTGTCGGACTATGAGCCCACTCAGCTGTTAAATGAGTACCCATTATGGGGTAAATAACTCGGTTGAGCGTATTGCTGATCACATACCTCTGCACAAAAACCGTCACGATCTAGAAAATGAGATAATGCTAAATCATCTCGAGGCCGTGGTTCAAATTGGACTGTTGCGCCAGTTATTTTTTTTTTATTTTTAGAAGGCCATTCGCTGTTTGTAGTTGAGTTGTTCAAGATAATACTTTTTTTTTATCCATTTATAATTGAGATATTTTCACTTTTTTTACCAACATGACCAGCATGACATGGAGAATTTTCTAATCTAAAAAAAATTTATAATTTCTTTTTTTTTATTGAAACCTCCCTTAAATCGTTCCACCTCTAGAAGTACTTACTTTATTGTGATTTGACCTGAAAACTTGACCGTAAAGATCTAGATGATGTAAAATTGTAAATCAACCTTTTATCTCACTATAGAGGGTTAAGAGATGGTGAGAAGTGGAAATATTTGGTCCTTGGCAATTTTGTTATCTACCTATATATTCATTATAGTAGGTTAATGCAAGAACAAACGATGTTAGTTTTTATAATTTTTGAGACATTTACATTAAGTGGGGGGGGGGGGGGGGGGGGACCACATTAGGAAGCTCATTTTCACTGATTTTTTAGGATTTTTTTGTTGGTGGGAAGAATTAATTAAAATTCGATCAAATTCTGACATCTTTTTATTCATATTTCAAACACCTTTTGTGAATTTTTTTTTAATAATTTAAGCCAGAAATAACAAAGTTACGCACTGATGTCCGCTGTAGGCCGTAACTAGACCTCCTCAATTGCGGGACGTGTAGCGATTCCATTTTTTGTCCGAAATCAAAAAGGTTTTAATTTTACATTTTTAACTTATTTTCTAAGAAAATAAACCTCAATGCAGGTGAAAATGATGGAAATGAAAAATTTTGCGGGTGTTGGAAAAAATTATTTCAATTTTCACACCCTTAAAAATATGACATCATTCCAAATGTTCATGTGCATGTCCATATTCTTCGTAATTTTATAAAGAACCATACTTTCAATTTTCATAATGTGAAAAAAAAGCCATTTTCAGAAAAACTCGTTTGAAAAACAGAAAATAACCGAAATAATTCCTTGTGTTGATGCTTCTATTACCTTCTATATCGTTATTTACTCAATTGCCCTAACCCCTTGCGGGGCATAGCGCGTCAACTGTTCCATGTGGCGCAGTTGACGTTTCGTTGGCATAAATTGGTTTCAGAGAATGCAGTTGCCAGCATGGACCTCCTATAACGTTATTTGAAAACAAAGATGCAACAGTGGGGTTCTGCTGCAAGGCTACGTAAGTATATAAAGCGACTACCTGAGGTAGTGCTCCGCCCTACCTGCTGTGCGCTCGAGCCTGTAGACTATACCCGATGAGCGCTCGGTTCTATGCTCATAAAATCTAAACGAATGCAAATTTCGCTTTGAAATTGAACCTCCTAATGTTTTTTCCCCCTTTATTTGTAAGGCCAACGGATGTGATTCTGCCAAAATGAAATAAAACAACCCTTAGGTATCAGTCGTTACTTTTTTGCACGAAAATCACATTCAACTTTTATTCAGTTAATACCACAGTTCGGGTTGGCCTAGCTAAACAAAAACACAAGGAATCCTTAGTTTCTCTAGATTATTCATAGAAACATATCAAAAGGTGATCTAACATAATCACTCATAAGAAGGGTAAATGACTCAAACATATCAAAGTTGTTTTTCTCAGAATCATGTTCATTGGAGATTGGTTTTCCTTGCATTAAGGCACAGTTCAATGTTCTAATAATTTGCCATGAACCTTTATAGGCTAGTGCTGAAATAAGGTTAAAGTTGGAATCGCACTGCAGCTAGGTGGCTTTAATGAACTTGAAATGCAAAAGTAAAACCATCTTTTAATCAGTACATGCATCCCGAATGGCCAGCATAATCCCTAGATATCCGACTCTTCATGAAAGTGGATCGTTGAGAGAAAATAGCTAAAGGTACAATTATCTGCAGCATCAGACGACAATCGAAGCAACATCGAGTTCCTTTATCCTCAGAAAGCTCGTGAAGTTTAGCGACGCGATAAAAGGGAATATGCGAACACTCTTTTAGCCTTGGCAGGAAAAGCTGCAAGAACCAATAACTTAAACGCCGTGTACGGTGTCATCAAGAAGTTTACAGGTGGTCATAACTCCTGCCAACATCCGGTGAAGGATAGTGATGGGAAGCTACTTATCTTCGAGGAAGACCAAGTGAGGAGGTGGAAGGAACACTTCGCCACGGTCTTGAACGATGTAACTTCTGGTGAATTCCCCTTCATATAGCTAATTTAGCTAACCATCAAAACGTGCGTATACGGTCTACTGCCCCAACTAAAGAGGAATTAGTCGCTGCAATCATTGCACTAAAACGAGGAAAGGCCGCCGGACTCGACGGTATCCCTGCCGAACTTTATCAAGCAGCGCCAAGCGTAACTGCCGAATTGCTGCACCCACTTGTTGATAAAACGTGGAATACAGGGACTTTTCATACTGAGTGGAAGGACGGTTTGATCGTCAAACTTCCGAAGAAGGATAGCTTCACAGGCTGTAATAATTGGAGAGGCATTTGTGTGCTTCCTGCCGTTGCCAAGATAATAGCTAAAATTGTCCTGGAAAAACTAAAGACTCATTTAGAAAGCACAAGCTAGCTTTCGATCCGGATTCTCTTGTGTCGATCACACTAACACCTTGCGAATCCTCATCGAGCAATGCGCTGAGTACGATTTTCCACTGCACTTGCTTTTTATTGATTTCGAGAAGGCTTTCGGTGGTGTGAACTGGGACTCTGCACAGGCGGATTTGCGCAGGAGCGGTATTTCCGAGAAGATTCTGGATATTATTAATGCGCAAAACGTCGTGTTGTGCATAAAAGATTCGAAGTGGAGTTCGGCAAGGGTGCATCTCTCACCGATCCTACATATTACTCATATAGCGGTCGGCGATGTGTTGCATACAATCCTATCCGGACTAGACAGAGGAATTCAAGTCAGCTATATATCTTATCTTCAATACCTTGTCTACGCTGATGATATATACCGGCCTTCCCACAAAACCATGGATCTCTGCGCAACAGCGTTATATCTCGAGAGGGAGGCGAGCAAGGTTGGGTTAAAGATTGACACCATTACGACCATGGTTCTTAGCCCGCCGCACCATTGCGGAAAAGAAATCCTACACCTATTTTGTCATCAATATTAATTGGCACACTAGGTGGACAATTTCGTCTATCTGGGTAGCATTGTTGCCGGAGCAGGACATCCCTCGCCGTACTAACCAGGCTAAATGCACATTCAGTATTCTGTACAAAATCTGGCAAAGCTAGTTATCTCAGCATTGAAACCAATCTGGGCCTATTCCGCTCCCTGGTACGGTCTGTGCTGTTGTATGGGAGCAGTGCAGTGAAAATTTCCGTAAGAGTTATCAGGAAGCTGCAAGTTTTCGTCAACTCATGTCTTCGTCGAATTTTAAGAGTTTTCTGGCCCCAAACAATACCAAATTAAGAACTAAGTCGGCGTAGGGCCAGATACGCAGGCGAAAATGGCAGTGGATTTATATTTCACACAAGGCGGAAGGATGATAACTGCATTACTTTACATGCTAAGGAATGGAACCCCATTTCTTATCAAGGCCGACCAAGGGGGTGTCCTCAAAGGACATGGCGACGTTCGGTGGCAAAAGAGTGTCAGTCGATGGGTAAAACGTATTGAGTGAGTTGCGTCCCATTACCCAGAATAGAGGTACGATGGCGCGTAGGGGTGGTTGACGCGCTATGCCGCACTAGGAGTTAAGGCAAAGTAGAATATGATATTTATTTTTTTGCCTAAAGCTGGAGCTAATCCTGGCTAGGCACTTACACTGAAGGCCATTTCATACTTCTCTTAATTTGCTTAACAACACAGTGTATCTAAACGGTAGGCGATTTACCCCTTACTACACGGTTAGAAATTTTGGTATAAAATGAATACGATTTAGCATTCATATAAATCCTTCCGAAAATTCTTATTAGTTGTATACTATCGGAGCGGATAAGTTTCCTTAATATGAATTCATATAAAATCAATAAGAAAATAATATAAAATTATTTGATATGATTTTGGCATACATTTTATACGAAGATAGTTTTATGCATGTATATGATAACCGGATAAAATTTAGAATATATTCGGATAGATGGAAATATCGGAGATCGTATTCAATACATCCCATTTGAGTATAGAAAGTAGCCTAGTGCCATGGGTTATAGGCCTAAGTTACACCCAACACAAGGAGCATTTATTAGAACTCCGCTATATTAAAGTATTAAATAAAAAACCTTTTATCGTTGTTATATGTTTATTTGTCATTTTATTATATTGCAAACCAAATATATCTTAATTTCCTATCTGCAATGCACTATTTTCTTAGAAGATTCACAAACGATTGGAACAAAAAGACCGGAATTCATATTCACTTTTATCACGGACAACACTTCACAGCACAAAACTCTAACAGCGACTGCAAAATTATGCGTCGCTCTTAGAAAATCGTAATGAAAACAAAACACAGGCAAACATGTGCCATAAACTCAACGCTGGGATAAAGTTTATCCCAATTTCCTATAAGTTGAATACTGTATCAGATAAGTTTGATATTTCTTGTAGATAGATATGTTTATACTTTTCTGAAGGATAAAATTTTATACGAACTTATGATAAAAAGTTATACGTATAAGATAAATTTTAAACTAATTTTCTGAGATTGGATTATGAATCTGAATTTCGAATAAGGTTTATACAATTTTCTATAATGAACCTTTATACATTGGAATATATCGGGGTTTATATTGAAAATCGCATACATAATTCTATAAATTGGAAAGTATAGAAAATACACCAAGATTTCTAACCGTGTACTTTAATTTGTATACCCTTCACGGATGTGATAGGGTATATTAACTATGTCATGAAGTTTACAACGCAGAGAAGGAGGCATCTCCGACCATATAAACTATATATATTCTGGGTCAGTATGATGAGACGAGGCGATTAAGCTTTGTCCGTCTGTCCGTCTGGTTCTATGCAAACTAGTCCCTCAGTTTTAAAGCTATTAAGCTGAAATTTGCACAAAGCCTTCTTTCTGTTGCACGCTGTAAATATGTCGGAACCAACGGAATCGAACCACTACGTCATATAGCTGCCATAGGAACGACCGGTCCAAAAATTCGTTTTTGCAAGAAAAACTTTTTTATTTTTAAAGATATCTTTCTCAAATTTCACACTAATCAATAGTGTCTTTAGTCAAATCACATTCCCGAATTCGGTTGAAATCGGACTATTCTATCATATAGCTGTCATTGGAAAAACCGTTCCTAAAGCAAGTTTTTGTTAGAAAAACGTTGTTATTAGTGAAGATATCTTTACCAAATTTCATACTATTCAATCATATTAACTGTCAAACTATGTTCCTAAATTTGGTTGAAATCTGCAAACTATTTCATATACCTCTCATAGGAACAGTGAAATCGGAACAAGTTTAATACTAATTTCAAAGTGGCAAATGCACCATAAGTCACAACGAAGGTATGATACCCTTCACGCGAATGGTATCATACCTTCGGAAAGCTAGCCGAAGGCTAGCTTGTTTGTTTTCTTTTCGTACAAAAATCACATAGAGTGGAAAACTAGCTTAAAGTGTCCCCTTGATATAGCAATAATATTCGAACTGTAGAGTACTGAGGTTGAAGCTTGAACAACAGGAGTTGATTGATGCATCAAAGAAAAAGAAACATCATATTGTACAATTTGGGTTTTGTAAAACACTTGAACTTGTGTGTATTTCATCGCTTGCACGTCACACCAATACGCGATCGGTGGACGTGTGCTCTCGGTAACCGCTCTACGATGCTATATTCAGAGAAGCGGAGGTTCGATGCTTGGTGCGAACCAAAACTGTCTGTGGCTACTAATGGAACTCCCACGGCGCGGCGCTTCGAACTTGCCAGTATAAAGACGCCACGGATACGAGGTGCATGCTGCACCATCCGAAAATTTATATGCTACCTAAATGTCAACAGGGCATAGTAATGCAAGAGCCGTTGACTCGCGCATGCCGTTCGAGGGGTCAAGGCAACAAACAACAAAGTCACAGCAAAACTAATTTCTTTACTGATTTTTTTTTATTTATAGACATGATTAAAAATTAGTTACAGAAACGTAAAATGGTTCAACATTGAACTATTTCCCAGTTTTATAAGTAGATATTACCTGCAAAAGATATTAAAGCAATCACGTCTGAATTGCAACTATGCGCGATTCAAGATAAATGTGGCTACTCCGATTTATTAATAAATTATCATAACCGGATCATCCAAACAAAAGTCAAGATATTATAATTTGCAAGAGGCATGCACTCGTGCATTTTTTCTTCCGTGTGTTAGTGTCTTACATAGGAAATTTTTCCATGGTGAATTTTGTTATTGTTTAAACTAAAATTGGATTTATTTTATTGATACTGCAGAATTATAATCCTCGATCTGTGTGACGAAGAAGTGGTTACCGAATTAAAAATAAAATTCCAGTTTGAGCTCTTATTTATTATCCATTCTATTTAGTTAGCTGGAAAATCGTATTTTTTATCTCGATATTTACGATAAGTATCCGGTTTCAAGATGACTGCCGTTTTTTATTTATAATTATTCATTATTATTGCTGAAAATGCTAAAGAGAATTAACCTTTTGCAATAAAAATAAATTTTCAAGTTTATTCATTGATTTTTTTTCTTTATATTTTACAGATTTGACGGAATACTAGCATAATATCAGGTAATCTGGCGGCTACATATTTGTTTATTTATTTACATATTTACTACTTTGTGAAACCTTTCATAGGCTTTTGCGAACCATGGCTTTGTCGAGCCGTCAGGCGCGTTCTTTTGCGTATCTTTATTGTGTACGTAAGGGTAACGAACAGGCATTAGACAAACGATAAGTCACTTTTTGTTTGTGTAATGCGTGTTTTTACCTTACACTACACGCGATAGGAACACAAAAGAACGTGCCTAATACTCGTATATATTGTAATTTTATGGTGTATACGTCTACGTCATAGATATTAAGATATTCCAGCTACTTAATATTATAATTTCTTGAAAAAAAAACGATAGACTGCTGCCTTCGTGGCTGCATTTCATATCAACTCTTATCTAGATCCTAACGTGCTTATTGGACGGGCAGATCAGTAGAGACTGCGCTGCATTCGATAGTGAGCACTGGGCAATATTGAAAAGTCTTTAAGCCGCAAAATGTACGCTTTGGTTGCATTATTGAATATCTAGGGTGCTTTCAATATCGTCAAGCTGGGAATTGATGAGTCGATCATTGCGCTTATCAGCTGCTGACCACTAGAGTAATAAGTAAAAGGTTTGGTGAGTCCCTAGAGCGTAGACGCGTGTGCAGAGGTACTCCACAAGCCGGCGACCTTTCCCCACTTCTGTGAACCATTTTGGTCGGTACACTTCTTCTGGACCTCGAAGAGCTGGGCCTTAAGATGGCTGCCTGTGCGGATGATGTTGCCATCGCTATCTCTGGATCCGATCCTTTTCACCAGGAGAAATGACATACCGACTAAAGTGACTCCTATGTTGGGCTGAACGAGGCTGTTGCTCATAAAGAAGGCGAAGTTCTTGGGGTTTATCCTAGACAGGAAGCTTAACTGGAAACTTTATTTCCAGGAAAGAATAAATAAAACAACTATAGCACTCGACTCCAGGAGCAGGGCCATTGGGAAAAGATGGGTTCTACAGCCGAACGTCGTATACTGGCTATTTATGACAGTAATACGATCATTACTGATGTATGGTGTAGTAGTCTGATGAACCGCACTAACAACGGCGTCCAACCGGAAGCTGCTATTGAGCGTCCATTGGGCAGCTTGCATCTCCATATGTGGAGTTATGAGATCAACTCCGTCAGCTGCTCCGAAAATTATACTCAATTTGCCACCCTTGGATACATATTTCGAGCAGTTAGCTATATGCACGGCGGTCCGGCTTCGGGATATCAAACTATTGACTCCTTCAAACATCGGTCACTCATGAATCCTGAACAAACCAGATGTTCGCTGATTATACTCCTTTGTATTACACCTTTGCTAAAAACCATGTTAGTCTGATTCTTCCGCGAACTCATTGTGACCGAAATGGAATATTGCGATCGAAACGCGACCGTAGGAATAAATACAGATGGCGCCAAAAGTGTCAGAGGGGTGGGTATTGATATACTCGTACATTTTTTTTTCTATGTTAACACCAAAGCTTAGGGAATACCCTTTAATGCAATAGCATAGCTTTGGTAGGTGAGGAAATTAATGTAAGAGGAAGGGGATGGGTTGAGCTGGATTGGACGAAATTAAATGACGGTGGACATTTTGTTTAAATTTCTGCAGGTCGTAATTGCAGGGGAAAACAGATGATGGTAAAGCGTTCCACATTCGGGTTGTTCTGCATACGAAAGAGTCATACAATTTTGGGGTTCGACTGACAGTAGTTTCGATGGTAAGATGGTGGGCACGAGTTGACTGTCTGGTGTTGCGTATAGGAAATGCAACATCGGCAATTAAACTACTTATTTCAGCAGAGGAACAGCGGTTGAAATATTGATAAAAAAGTGATAGACAACCAACGTTACGTCTGTGCTGAAGTGGTTCAATCCGGGAAGTTATATCGTCTGAAGGCTTTTCGTTGAACTCTGTCCAATGCTGACAGTGCAGTGCGACTCGCACCGGCCCATAAATGGCAATTGTATTCGAGTCTCGGTCTAATGTGATGATATTCCGAGAAACTAAATATTTGCTACACCTTACGTTTTCCAGAATACTGTGGTATTCTCCAAGCGGAGGTATGGCAATCGCTGTCTCTATAAAATGAATGGATGGACGACATGTTGTTGGATATTATTATATTCATGGACAGTATCTCTGCGATTGTACTGTTTAGAACCAGCTACTTCTTGTGCTATTTACCACGTTTATGGAGGGCGGTGAATGTGGTGTTTTTTCCGAAAAACGGAAACAAGCCGGAGGAGCTACCGAAAACTTATAGGCCGAACAGTCTCTCATTGTTTTTCTTAAAAACGATTGAGAGGTTACTAGATCTGCATATCAGGCAAATAATACACGTCACCTTTGCATCGTACTTAGTTCGCCTATATAAAAGGTAAGTCGACTGTGGTTGCCTTACGCAATCTCGTGGCTACGATTGAAAAAACTCCAAACGACAGGGGAATCGCTCTTTGCGCCTTCTTTGATATTGAGGGTGCTTTCGGCAATACTGGCTCCAGCAGTCTATCCCAGCTCAGGGATATACCTACGGCCACCATCATGTTGATCGACGCCATGCTTTGCGAGCGCGAAATCTACTCATCGTTGAGTGGCATCTCAATTTGAGTTAACGCTGTTAAGCGTTCCCTTAAGCCGGCGTTCTTTCCTCACTTCTCTGGCCACTTGTCTTAGATGAGTTGCTCGCTAGGCTCTGTGATTTTGGGTATCAAGCTTCCAGATACGTCGATGATGTAACCATAATCATAAGAGGAAAGTTTGATGCAACCGTCACAGAGGTGATGGGTGCGGCACTCGATCTAATTCTTCGCAGGTGAACTGCAGTTGGCCTGAGCGTTAAGCCTCAGCAAACCGTCATGGTTCACCCGGAAGAAAAATCTAAGTTTAAGCCCGGTTAGCCTAGGTAACACGGCACTTGTGTTCTCCACCGAAGTGAAGTGTCTAGGCGTCACGTTGGACTCGAGGCTCAACTGGAGCAAACACGTCGAGACTGTCATTAGTAAGGCCACTCGGATTATGTGGGCTTGCACGTCTCTCTTTGGAAAAACCTGGGGTCTCACCCCTAAAATGACTGAGTGATTATATTCTATGCTGGTGCGGGCAGCTGTGACATATTATGCGCTCGTGTGGTGGCCCAAAACGCAGCAGCGTCGCACCATACAGTTTTGTAGTAAAATGAAACGTCTTGCATGCCTTGGTATGACAGGATCCATCCGGACATCCAACATCGGCCATTGTGGCGATTGTTGGATTGACACCACTACACATTTTTATTCACTAATCTGCGGCTCTAAGTGCACTTCGAGTGCATCTAACATATGATACTCATTTGTTCAAACAGGGCCACATGAGTATTCTGGAGCGGATTCCTGGCTTGCCGATCAGCTGTAGATCAGATTACATGACTACGAAACTCTTCTTCGGTAGGAAATTCCCGGTCTCCATCCCTAGTCAATCGGAATGGGATATTGGCAATATACTGTACTGACCCCGGGTGTATCACGTGGTTAACTGATAGGTCAAAAACGGGACAAGGAGTTGGTGCTGATGAGCACCAGGATCTCAATCGCTATTGGCTTTGGCACTTGGCCCAGCGCTTTCCAGCCCGAGATCCATGCCATTGAGGCTAGCGCCAGAGAAATTTTGCACAAGAAGCTCACTGGCGCTAACATCATTATCCGCTCTGACAGTCAGGTAGCTCTCTCTCTTAAGGCTCTTTTTTCACACAAGTTCTCATCGAAACTAGTGAAAGAGTGTTTTGATAAACATCAATGTCTGATAGACTCTAACCGGGTCACTCTATGATGGGTACCTGGGCATCGAGGTATTCATGGCTACGAAGCTGCGGATGAACTTGCTAGGTAGGGGTCATCGGACAAATTTTCGGACCTGATCCCTACTGCGGTCTAAGCTGGGCCACAGCCAGGGCGCTGGTGAAAGATTGGTCTGTGGACGAAAGGCTGCGGGCGAAAGGTTGCGGCACTGGGATACTCAAGTGCCCTAACCCCTTGTGGGGCATAGCGCGTCAACTGTTCCATGTGGCCCAGTTGACGTTTCGTTGGCATAAACTGGTTTCGGAGAATGCAGTTGCCAGCATGCACCTCCTCCACATCCATGGCCATGAACATCGTCGTGGACGGGATTCGAACCCGAAACGCCGGTAGTCAAACATGAGACTGATGCCTCAACATACTGCGCTACCTGTCGGTCTCACAGAAGCTAGCCGCTTGGGCAGAGCTGACCTGAGACTGGTCATTGGTTACCTTACGGGACACCACTGGGTGAGATATCACTTAAACAAAATGGGTCTGGCCACTGAGACGGAATGCTTTGCCTGGAGGACCTTGAGTCCACCAAACACCTTCTCTGTGAATGCTCTGTGGTTGCTCGCGCCAGGTTCATGTTTCTTGGAGATTCCATCGGGAGCTCCGATGTCATTAAGAGTACTGCTACAAAGGGCCTACTGGCCTTTATCAGGTTGGTTGAGGGTTTTTTAGATTAGTTAAGGCTATGTCACAACAAATGTTATGGTCGCAGTGCCTACCAGTTGGGTATCTTAGCCTGCCTTTGTTTAAAACAAGAAAAAAATCTCTGCGATAAGGTCCCTGAAGTTCATCCAGAATACATCGAAGACTGTGAGGGAATATCGATCCGCTTTTCTGTATTTGGGGAATTACTTTAACGTCACTCTGTGCTGGATTCCGGGGGATAGAGACTTTAAAGGGAACTGAAAAGCAGCTGAGTTACCTCGAAGGGAAGCAACTGGTGTAATCCTCCAGGATCAGAAGCATTGGAATGCCGATGGCTGCGTGTAAATTTGTACTCAAGCTCGAGACGAGCTAGATGGGAAGGTCACGACACTTGTGGTACAGCTAGATCACTGCGGCCCAGTGTGGACCCTGCACGTACGAGCTTTTCGATGGAGAGACAAAACATTGGCAGTTTGGTGGGGGTCATCACCGACCATTGCCTTATTGGAGATTATGGCAGAAGGCTTCGGCTCTGCTACAACGCCTTATGTCGTAGCTGCGAGGACAAGGAGGAGGAAGAGAGCGTTTCGCATCTATTGTGCGACTGTCTCGCACTGAGAAGTAGAAGAAGGTTACACCTTTGTGAATTCTTCTATGCAAATCTGGGAGAATTGACGGATATGAAGATTAGCCTGCTCCACTGATTCATTGAAAGTTCCGGCTGGTTTTAAGTAGTAGGTACCAGAGACAAGACACTCCCTTGTGTTAACACAATGGACCCAACTCCGGGGCTAAGTGTACTGTGGATCCCCGTGGCAGCCCATATAACCTAACTTACTTAATAATATTTAATACACTCGTATTTTAATATATTTCAATTGAAGATATCTATTTGGAAAGTGACTGATTTTCATTATTAAGCTTTACGTCTTATGTGGAACTATTCCCCATAAATATTCTTACCATAAATTTCCACGTAAGTTCGTAATACAGTTCATTATACGCATTTAAATATTATTAAATTGCAACAGGTGTCGTAACTTATAAATATTCAGTATCCCTTGGAATATATTTGAATTTCTCAAAGTCAATAGCCCGGTATGGTAAAATGTTATAATTTGAATGGAACGTTATGTCAACCAACTAAAAGCAGAGTATCATCTTGTGCTTACCAAGGGTTTTGTCGGAATGTTTCTACATATATATATAAAAGTAAACACTTTTTGCACGTGTTAATGATGAAATTTCACATTGTTTGAAATATCCGTATGTGTCTGCAAACGAAATAAATAACTGCTCATACTTATGTAGCATGTTACAAAATTTTGTGAGCGGAAAACTTATTGCCAAAGGTCACATTTTATTTACATTTAGTCATAAATATGTACTTTTACCTAACATTAGGTTCTAGGAAATAAAAAAGTACTCTTGTTATTTACAGAATAGTTACATCAAGCTCAGAGTTGCTGGCGCATGACATGCAAACAAGAGGTGCAGTTTATTATACAATATTGTGAACCACAAAGATTGCTGTTTGAGCAAGTTTGCGCAAAAAATAAGTTTAGTCTCATGTGAATGTTTTTCTGATACTTTTGTTGTTTGTTTACGTATAAACGCACCCAACTTTTAGTGAAGCATAGTATAGACACTATACCTAGTATGTGCTTAACGAAAAGTTACGTAATAAGGAAATAATTTAATTTTTCACCCAATGCCATCGACTGCAACTGTAAATTGTGTTAAATATTTTTTGTATGTCGTGCGGCTTCCTCTCCTCTTTCCATGACAGTATGAGCCTGAGCCTTGAAGGTAATTTGAAGCTGAAACAACCGGAGGTCTTCATCACGCTATAAGAATGTGTGATAATTGTAGTTTTGAGAGGATCTCTCAATTCTACGTTTGCTACTAATCGAATCCG
The DNA here is from genome assembly GCA_964017055.1 of Chloromyia formosa. Lineage (NCBI taxonomy): Eukaryota > Metazoa > Arthropoda > Insecta > Diptera > Stratiomyidae > Chloromyia > Chloromyia formosa. Next base: position 115,642,441 of record OZ024815.1, read on the forward strand.
GATAATTCTAGATTTATAACTAATAACAATTCGTCAACACCTTTAACTGTTTTCCACAAAAATTGTCGTTTGTGAATTGTAAACCACATACCACTCTATAAAAAAAAAGTGACGGAACGACTCCATTTGTGGATGGTTAGTTGGGATACAACTAGAAAACCCAAACCCCGGCATATTTAAATTCCGCTTTTTTCTGAAAACACGGCCAGATCAAAATCCCGCCAGATAATATACATACCTACCTGTCAAATCCCGTCATAACAAAATCCTGCTCTTTTAAAATACTTCTTCTTCTTCTTCCTTGCCCTTTCATACCGCTCTGCGGCTTCGCGTTGCTCTGCCTGTGGTGTTGGCACTTCGCCCATTCTGGCGGTGTAATCTCAGCTTCCTTCTGCAGGCAGCACGGTCTTGGATCATATCATCGCCAAGATTAACACGTTGTTGTTGCTTTTTCATCTGATCGATCCACGTGTGTTTTCGTCTGCCTCGGCGTTTGGGTCCAGCAAGTAGAACATTCGTGGATAGTGCCTTCATGACAGGGTTCTCAGGCGGACGCCTTAGAACGTGGCAATACCAATCCATACGACGATCTTCGAGCTTTTCAGTGATCGGTTGCTCAACGAACAAGCTGCCTCGGATGTTGGTACTTTTGATATGATCCTTTCTGGTCACACCGGCTGACATCCGTAGCATTTTCATCTCGGTCGCAATTATTTTGCTTTCATATGTCTTGTTACATAGTCCAGCATTCAGACGCACACATGAGTGCGGGACGAACGACCGTTTTGTACAACTTGCCCTTAAGCTTCCGTGGCATTTTCTTGTCGCAGAAGACTCAAGAGTTTTCTCGCTACTTCATCCAACCGACACTGATGCGATGTTTGATGTCGTCATCGCAGGTAGCTTCTTTGTTGACCATCAAGCCCAGGTATTTTAACCTTGTACAGGATTTCAACTGCTCTCCTTTATTGTAGATATCTGGTATCGGTCTCTCTGGATCTGAGAAAGGACAGCAAAGATACTCAGTCTTTGGTATGCTAATCCTCAGTCCATGATCCTCCAGTATCTGACCACCACTTATTCAGTGCAGCCTGCAAAGTTACGATGTCTTTGCTACCCAGGACAATGTCATCGGCGAAGAAAAGGGACATTTCCAGGCCGTCAGAGATGAGTGCTAATAAATAGAACATGATGATGTTGAAGAGCAAAGGACTCAATACACTGCCTTGGTGAACTCCGACTTTAACCGGGAATTCTTCAGACTCACCAGCTGTGCATCTAACTTTAGTAGTTGCCCCATCATACATGTCTTGTATCATCTTGACATATGCCTCGGGGACTTTAAGTGCTCTTAGGGCCACCCATATCAGGTCACGAGGAACTTTGTCGAAGGCTTTTTCCAAATCGATGAAAACAAAGTGCAAGTCCGTACGTGCATCACGATGCTTTTCCATCGTAACACGTATGCACTGAATAGCATCGACTGTGGACCGACCCTCCACAAAGTCGCATTGATTGTCATCCAACCGTACAATCTCTTTCAATACTGACAATCCAAAAACCCTTTGGGTTCAAATCCTGCAAATAAATTACGGAAAAATCCCGTTATAATCCCGCACAAAAAAAACGCTTGCAGTTTTCTATTAACGATTGGAGAAAAGTGTCCTAGCAAATGAATAGCATTCCTCTCTCGAGTCCGGATAGCGCTGCATGCAACATATCGCCGATCACTACGAGGAATAGGATCGGTGAGACGATGCATCCCGGCCGAACTCCACTGCGAATTTCAAAGTCCCCCGACACCTTACCTTTATGCAGAACGCGACACAAGGTGTTAATGTGATCGACATAGGAGAATCCGGATCGAAAAACAGCCTGCTCTGCATCAATTGTGCTTTATTAGTGGGCCTTTAGTCTTTCCAGGACGATTTTAGCTATTATCTTGGCAACGGCAGGGAGCAACAAATTACACAATTATTAGAGTCTGTGAGGCTACCCTTCTTGGGGAGTTTGATGATCAAACCTTCCTTCCACTCTGTGGGTAAGGTCTCTGTATTCCACGCTTTATCAACAAGTGGGTGCAGCAAATCGAAGTGTTCTTTCCACGACCTTTCCATTTGATCTTCTTCCAAGATAAGTAGCTTTCCACCACTATCCTTCACCGGATGTTGGCAGGAGTTACGACCACCTGTAAACTCCTTGATGACACCGTATACGGCGTTTAAGTTGTTACTTCTTGCGGCTTCTTCTGCTGAGGCTAAAAGAGAATTTGCATAAACTCTTTTAACGCGTCACACACTACCTTGAACTTCTCGAGCTTTCTGACGGTAAAGGAGTTCGATGCTGCTTCGATTGTCGTCTGATGCTGCAACCAAACGAACCTTCAGCTCTTTTCTTTCAACAATCCGCTTCCATGAAGCGTCGGACATCCAGCGCTTATTCCGGCAATCCGTGTTAGTTCCAAGGATGGTATCTGGTATCAATGTACGCATTTTTTATGGCACCCCAGTTTGCATTTATGTCAATATCTGGGTGACTAGTTATCTCAACTGCTTTTTGCGCAAGATGGTCATTATATTGTTGTAATACAGCTGGATTTTTTTAGTCGAGCGGTGTTGAATTTGCGGCGCCTGGATCTTTCGTCGCTAGGGCGGCGCACGGCTGCAATACGCAATCGAGCATTAGCGATCATAAGATAATGGTCTCTTCCCATGCCAATATCGGCACCCTTCTTGTTTCGCACGTCCAGGAGGCAACTTTTGAATCTTTTACTAATGCCTAAATGGTCGATCTGATTTCGTGGTCTGCGCCGATCAACAGAGAACCAACTGATTTTGTGGTGGTCCTTATGCTCAAACATAGTACCACCGATGAAGAGACTGTGAATGTTGCAGAACTCTAAAAATCTTTCACCATTGTCATTACGATCACCAAGACCGTGTCTCCCCATCACATGGCTGAGCTCATAGTTATCAGTGCAAACTTTTGCATTTAAATCTCCCATAGCCATTATAGTGTCACCTTGAGGTTTTCTGCTCTGAACGGCGTTCAGTTGTTCGTAGAACAAGCCAAGACATTTTCGGGTTCGGTTCGAGCATAACATTGTATTATTGAGATGTTCCTCATTTTGGTCCGGAACCTGGCGGTCAACATTTTGTCAGAGACCGGCTCCCAGGATAAGAAACAGTTTCGTGTGGCTCTGGCTAAAACAAGCCCCACACCTGACCCATGACCACTACCGGTATCTTTAACGGAGTTCAACATTACAGTGCTGCCCGTTGGAGAGATAAATTCTCCGCTGTTCCACCATCTTATCTCACTTACTCCTAATATGCTTAATTTGTACCTCAGAAATTCACTCTCTAATTGAAGAAATCGTGCGTTCTGGGGACCTTCTGATCCATTGTCCAGGAGAGTACGCACATTCCAGAATCCAATCTTTGTCATTGTACGATAGCCAAAAGTCGTAACCGTTGAGTCAGTCCTTATCCGAGGCATGGTTGACGTTTGGTTAGCATATAAAGATTTCGGATAGTGCAAGTTGCTGGCATACACATCCTGTCCTTTGTTTTACGGGTTTAACGACAGGCCCTCAAAGGCAAAGGCCGTGGTATTATTTTTACACCCCACACCACAGGGGGAAGGTTTACCTCAACCAAATCATCGCACAACCATCACTGGCGGCTTGATATTGGTTAGCAATGGTCAGCGACCACTGCCGTTCCAGCGGGCGCGAACTATGGAGGAATATGGAAGAGGAATCCCCCCCCCCCAATTAATGATAGAATAATGTCAGCAATTATGCATTTAAAACTTACGCATTATTTATGCGTAAGTCCACACATGTCGTTAACACGAATATGATCAACAGTTTATACTGTTCCATACTTGTTAATTAATTTTAAATCAAATTAAATCAACAAATTTCAAGTTTAATTATTATTTGTATATGTTAATTATGTTTAACTCTACCCAAAGTTAATTGAAAACTGTGAACTGAACAAAAGAAAAGCTTTCGACAAATAAAACGGAAATGCATGCATAGTACTATATGCGTGTATAATCAGCAAAGACAACAACAACCATGACATTTCAACCAACCGGCTTTAAACAGCATATTTTGACCTCATCTGACATGACAACTAACCTAAGTGTATATTTGTACTTGCATTAAATATTATCAAAAAGTAATTTGCGATTTTATATAAGCAATCGTCAATAGTCGACCCAAAATCAAAACTATAAAATAAATATTCAAACCGTCAAAAGTATCACAGAGTCAAGGTCAGCTCACCATACATACATATCTATTATCTAATACAGAAGTGAAAGCAGTCATCTTTGAGGTAATCGGCCTCAAACAAAAGACAAGCTTTATATGCAGAAACAGACTATGGTCTTTAGTAGTATTAGAAAATGAGTCACATGGTTTAGTGAATATGTATTAGGTAGAGAACAACACAATGGATCGATGCGGATTTTTGAAAATAAGTTTCCGAGGTAAACGATATTAATAAATTTGGCAAACGAATTAGTCATGACAGTAAACCGGCAATGGAAATTCCTTACCGAACCGGCAAAAGGTTACTACTTATGACTTCCTCAATCAAGATTTTCCAGTAAATACAGATAAATGAAGGCTAAAAACCTGAACTTCACAACACGCTCAACAAGAGTCTTTCCATAAACTGAAAACTTACATAGTAACAAACTAGAGAAAAAGAAAAACGAGATTTCGCAGACCCAGAGATATTGGTCTATTGACCGGTGCTACGAGTATTATTAACTTATATTATAGATGAATAAGTCCAATCCTATCATTTTTCACCTGGCACCTTTGTTAAATTCATAGTAGGAATTGTGTCCTTGGTTTAGTGCAAAGTCAATCTGAAGGTCTGCTCCAGACTAGTAAGCGATATTGTCTTTAATTAACCGGTTTTCAATGGTTTACCAACAATTTTATATACTTTTACTGATTTTACATCGAAATTTATTGATACGATTTGGAAAATAAGACATCGGCAAACTGTCTGTGTATGTTTTTGTAAGATCGGCATAAGTATACGTACGAGTATATTTGATCATTTGTATCCTCCCCTCCATCTCCAATTGTTAATGATATCATTTCAAAAATTTCTAGAGTTTTGGTGTTTCGATTTGGCAAATTTTGATCTTGGCTTATTGTGAGTTTTCTGATATTTTATTATTTCGATTTATCAAGTCAGACAGATCCAGTTTGTATTTTGCAACTACAATACATAAGCCTAAATGGAAAATTACTCGGATAATATTGTGGATGGTATTAGTACTAATTTATATGCAGAAATTAACATTTCAATGATGGGCAGATGATTTGCAAGAATATTGATTTAATGTATCCGCTATCATCACAGTATAGGAAAGTTAGCAAGAGAATTCATCGTTTTTAAGGCACTTTTTTTTACATCAGACCGATATCGATTGCAACTAATTGATTAATAGTTGAGAGTTAGTTATTATTACAGTGGATTTCGCTTATAGCGACGGCGAAGGGACCGAACAAAATACGTCGCTATATCCGAATGTCGTTATTTCCGAACAATTTCAAACATCTTCGTATTCATAGGTACACTAGGTACACAAATCATTTCGTTTTATTTATGATATACATACTAGAAAATAAACAATACAATTCAATTAATGCTAACATAAAGTCTCTGTTCTCAATAATTCACATAACAATAACATAACATTTTCAATGATTTCCTTCAATAAGAAATTAACATCTTTATTCGTAATTACATGTTTACATACACACGAGTATAACCAGTATACCTTTTAATTTTCGCAAAACTGTGAAATCTATACTTTTTTAAAGAAGTCGGTTATACTTTTTTGACTTAATTTCTTTTTTCTAACCATAACATTTTCAAGTTCCCTTTCTATTTTAACAATAGACTCGACTGACAAATATTCTTTATCCTCACCAAATAAAGCGTATCTTTTTAACTGCGCTATGGCGTGTACTGCTTCGGTTACTGAAGGAACGTGCTCAGATGATTCACCTGTCACATTTCCTTCTTCGTCATCAGGTGAGCCAACATCGTTAACAGTTGCTGAAGCCACGTTCTCGATAATTTCCATGTTTGTAAGATCGCCAGATGTAATGATTTCGTTATCATTGTCAATATAAGTCGCCCAGTCAGTGCAATTTTCCACTGTTTCTACTTGTCGAACCCACTGCTCTAGTGGCAAGCTGTCTAATTCATCATTCGAATCATTGGTAAAAACTACCGCAGGCGAAACTGTCGGAACTTTAGCGAGACCAGCATGAATGAAACATCTTTTAATCGTCTCGGATGATACTCTTGACCATGCAGTTGCTATCATCTCAATGGCATCTAGTAAGCTAACGTTAAAGGAGGCTGTGGATAGTTCAATATGATTAATCATTTTCAATACTAACAGTTTCCGATAGTGAGTTTTAAAGGACTTTATGCCTTGATATATGGGCTGTATTACAGAAATGGTGTTTGGTGGTAAAAATGCTAATTTGATGTTTGGCAGATTTTCTATGTGTGGATGGGCAGAACAGTTATCCACTAATAAAAGAATTTTTCGATTTTCTCGTCTCAATTCTAAATCCCAAGCACATAACGCCTTTTCGAACAATTCGGTTGTCATCCACGCTTTCTTATTCGCTTGGTAATCCACTGGTAATGTTCTTACATTTTTAAAACATCTCGGATTTTTGTATTTTCCAATGACTAGCAACTTGCGTTTGACGCTTCCATCCATATTCGTTGCAATTAAAACTGTTATGCGTTCTTTTGAAAGCTTGCCTCCAACACACTTTTCGCCTTTAAATTTTAGGGTCCTGTCGGTCATGAGTTTAAAAAATAAACCGGTTTCATCTGCGTTGAATATTTCAGAGTCCCGATAGTCTTTTCTGAGCTCCGGAAAAACGTTACTCAGCCAGTTGGAACAACTTGTTTGTGATACACCAGCTGCTTCGCCAGAAACCTTGCCTACAACAATGTCGTTCCGCTGACGGAAACGGTAGATCCAGCTATCTGAACAGCGAAAATCTGTTTTACCCAGTAATCTAGCGAAATCATTGGCCTTCTCTTGTAAAAGGGGTCCACTTATTGGAATTCCATGATTTCTTTGTGTTTTGAACCATGATAAAAGAGAGTTTTCTATATCCTGATGGGTGGTACTCCGAACCTTTTTTATTTTTAAGGACTTGGATTCAAAACACTTTTTTATTTTATAGCGACATTTCCATATCGTCGATATTGTTGAATGCAGAGCTTGGAACTCTTTACATAAATCAGCATTTGTTTCACCATTTTCCAATCGCCAAATGATTGCGGCCTTTTCTTTGATAGTGAAGGTTCGCCTCGTAGGAAGTTGTGCCATTTTAACTGAAGAAGAAAAGAATGCACTGTAAATGGACCGAACACTAAGATTAATTTAAAGACTATTTCTGTCTTTCAGATCCGGAATTCGGTTGACAGTTTTTTATATTTGCATGTTTGTAACAAATAACTTTTTTGTTGACCATTGGCTATAGGACGTGCGTTCTGCGTTGTGTCACCGCACAAACAGAAGTGTGACAAACTAACAATGTAGGGACAATAATTCGTACGACACTCACTCACTGAAATCACGACTGAAAGGAGAAGTTGTGCAATAAACTGCTCAACTTTGTCAAACGCTTGACAAAATGATTGTTTAGTTGTTTAAATATTTATCCGGCCATGTTTAATTTCTCCACGGTTGCTCGATTTCATAAGCATATAAAATTGTTATGTACGTGAGCCACATAAATCAAAAATTTAACATTCGGTCAACATTAAGGCCAGATCGACTTAATCTGGCCAGTTTACTTGATCTAGCACTGTCAAATACATATAAATTTAAACTCACCACAACCAGATCAAGTCGATCTGGCCCCTAGTGTTAGTGTGGTCACGATGTAATGTCGATATTGGCATAAATGGCAAATAAAATTTAGCACCTGATTGACATAAGATTAATCTGCCAAATAAAATATCTTTCGAACATGGTATGGTTCCGAGTTTTTCAAATAAAATTGAAAACTGTTCTGAAATCCGGATATGCAATAATCACAATTTTGCAGATAAAAATCAGTCTCCAAATTAGCAACTCGTATAGGAAATACACTGAACTATATTGAATGTAAATACCCGCACAAGAAGTCAGCCTGCGTCTTATTTCATAACTAGAAACAGAAAAATGAGTTGACACAAACAAACTATGTACACTTGTACAGATTAAATGTGAAATAACGGTGATTTTAGCAGTAATGACAGAAAATGAACATTTTTGTTCGTCGCTATACCCGAAAATAGTTTCCATTTTTGCTTAAAAACCCGTCGTTATATCGAAACTCGCCTTTATATCCGAAGTCATTATAACCGGCGTTATTTGTATGAAAAATAATGCCATATCCACGGGACTTGAAATTTACGTCGTTATATCCAAAATGTCGTTATAACCGAAGTCGTTATAAACGAAATCCACTGTATTTGCTTTTCTTCAGTACGTTCGGTACAAAGCGAAAACCGCGATCTAGCGACTATAAGAAAACATTTCGCCCAATGTGATCGATTGATTTTTCGAGGGAAGTGAGGTCTTAGGAACTTTTGTTTTCAAAATGGCTACCAAATTTTGAAAAATATAAATTGGTCCTAAGGGTCACCATACACTGTCGAACTCGAACTCGAGCACGAACCTGGTACAAATGTCCTCTGACACACACATACACTTCACATAGGTGTGAAGAAAACCGGTCCACTTGTACTAGGTTCGTGCTCGAGTTCGAGTTCGACAGTGTATGGTGACACTGAAGTGCCGAACGAGGTATATTTTCTACATATTTCGGCCATGGCGAGTCGGAAGAAACCACCCCCAATTCGATCAGACCCATATTTTGGTCAGGCGACCCATTTTTTCCATATGACCGCAAATTTCAAAAAAACATAAATAAGCTGAAAAGTCCCGAACGAGGTATCTTTTCCACATACATATTTCATTTTACAGTCAAATGAAACTACACCCAGCACGATCCTAGTCCTAGCACCCTATTGTTTTAATACCAATAGCTTGTACTCCGTTTGAATATCTCATCATCATCGTGGCGCGACAGCCCGACGTCGGGCCTTGGCCGCCTGGTGGTTTGAATATCTGCCACGCGTCAATCAACGCTAAGGCCCGTATTTATGAACGTTCCTCGAGCCCTTCCTTGACTTTAGTTGAAGGATACCTTAGCTAAGGAGGCCTTTATTTCCAAGGCATCCTTGAAAGAAATTCATATTTATGAACGTTCCGCGACTTGAGTCAAGGTTTCCTTTTCCGAGTACGATTTCAAGTGAAGGTCGAGGAAATCCATTATTATTAACAGTTTAACAACGCATTTAGAGAAAGTTTTTTCATCCGTTTGCTGTTTATTGTTGAGAATGGATAGAAAAAGCATGTCGTTTTCTCGTCAATCGAAACAATTTATCTGGTGTGTATAGGTAAAGGGTTTGCGCATATCCGCTGTCTCCCAGCAAGATGCCTTTTACTTGTTTTTGATCAAATTTTGATTTGATACTACTATTATTAAATATGCGTGAATCGTGGGCAGAGCCGGGCCAACGTGCCACGATGTGAAGTATCTCCAAATTTGGTCCGGCAATAACTTGAACGTTAATACTAAATTGGCATTTCCTGTTTCTGTAGTTCTCACCGCCAATCCTAGCTGGGTTCTGGATGGGTATATGGGTGCAGTCAATGCGACCCACAACTCCTGGAAAACGGCAACCTCATAAAACTGTCTTCGAATGGTTCCAATTTCTCCAGGAGAAGGAAACTTCACAAATTTAGGCAGATGAGATGCCAAGACCCAAGACATTTTGCAAACAAGCTGGCAGATTGCCGATTGACTCATACCATGTAGATCACCAGTGTCTATCTGAAAAACGAACCAAATATAAGCCGAACACTGAAAATCGTTTTTGAACGAGCCAAATTTACCTGGTAGTTTCCAGTGGCGTAGAATCCTCTTAATGTAAAGGTTTCCAAATCATGTTCCACGAGAGGGAAAATTTTTGCTAAAAACACTGTTTTACAGAATCTGAAACGATGCAAGTCGAACGACATGTTCTTCTTTTATTTTAATTTATGTAATGAATGATAAATATACAAACCTGTATCTATTGAAAAACTGCTCTTCGTCATATATCTCCAAAGGATTTCCAACATCCTTTATTGTCCTTTTGGGGACTCTTGCACTATCGAACAGGTGGGTTAAATATTCCACATAATCATCATCGTTGTTGTCAATCATTGCCATCAATATCAATAAATGAGAGTGATGGTGACAAATATTTGAAAATTGAGTTGGAAATTTCAATTCTAAAGGCTGACGAAAATAAACACTTCTCCAAGGGAAAACTCAAGGTAGCTAGTAAGCTACCTTGACTCAAGGGGAGACTCAATGAAACAATTTGAAGGCTTCCTTAACTCCAAGTGATCATCGGGTTTCAAGGGAGGTTCATAAATATAAATCAACGTCAAGGAAGGCTTTTTAAGGTCGCCTTGACTTAAGGCTTCCTCAAGGAACGTTCATAAATACGGGCCTTAGTAACAGCCTTATCGAAACACGCGCTTGGCCGTTCTTCCTCATTGTTGCATTGACCTGTTGGCGATTACCCGTGGAATGAGTATTCATCCTGGTGGAGGGCAGTTGTTTTTTTTTTTAAATATCTGTGCTTGTTTTAAGTTGATGTAAGTGTTTGAAGACAGTGTCCGTGTGCTCAGCGGTAAGTCAGTCTACACATCAAATGATAGTAAGTTAAGTATAATAATAAGTAAGTTAAGAAGGAATGAATGTAACTAATAATAAAGGGTGAGTGTTTATCGCTTGTAGGTGGCATAATCTCATTTATTAGCAGTTGACTGTTAAATTGGTCATCTTAAACATATGGGCCCGTTTTCTCAATGTCTCGTTAAACTTCCCGATAGCTAACAGAGAGATGAACTTATTCCAGCGATAAACTGCCCGATAAATATTTCCATTTTCTCATCAATCAGCAAGCGATAAATTTGCGGATCGACGTATTTTAAAATTGTATTGGGTTGAACCGGTTGAACTTTCAACCGGAGACACGCTGTTGAGTATTTGTTTTGGATAGAGTTTGAAACGATTGCCTCAGAAGAGAGAGATAAAAGGAAATTAAATTGTCCGAGAGAAATTAAATAATTTGGTCAAGGGTGAAGTATGAGGGGAATGAATCGACATCTTTCTCTTGCTTATGGACGGGCCAAAGAGAATTGATATTCTACAAGAGCTATCAGTCCATAGAACCATAGATAAACAGACTACATAGTCTGTTTATCTATGATAGAACTTTCCCCTCTGCCAGAAGATTTGTATGTATTGACAAATTGTATATACTACACAGTATAGATACACAAGAGAATCAATACATACACAAGAAAGCTGACTCCGCCTCCGTCGGTAGATTTGTATGTATTGATTCTCTTGTGTATCTATACTGTGTAGTCTGTACAATTTATCAATACATACAAATCTTCTGGCAGAGAGGAAAGTTCTATGGAGTGATAGCTCTTGTAGAATATCTATCCTTTTTGGACGGACATTACAGTTAAAACATAATATTCATTTGACATCAGAGCTCCTCGATAAGAGCGGACATCCATCACACTAGACGCCCATCTCCTGCAAATGAGGACGTGATCAATTTGTTTTACGGTATGTGCGTCTAAAGATTTCCAGGTCTGCTTATGAATGCGTCGATGCGGGAAACACGCAGAGCTTACGGCTAGATTCCTACTGCAGGCCAAGTCGATAAGTTGCTGGCCGTTGTCGTTACATTTTTCATGGAGACTGTGGCTTCCAGTAAAGTAAAACGGAATGGCGACGGAAGAATACGGTCATTTATTCAAATATTTAAGCGAATCGTGGCCTTGAAACGAATATATAAACCCATCATAGGAACTTTAAGCTACTAGTAGCCCGTTTTTTATTGAGCGCAAACTTTGAAAACCCCTAATTAGGATGACTCTTAGGCTGGACATTCATTGCGGCGCCATGGAGCCAAATGACTTCGCTCGAAGCCAACACTCACCGCCATCCAAATTTAATTTTCGGAAGCCAAGCACCTTGCAAAATATCCCGAGGCAAAAGTCACCAAAACACTCGAATACCCCGCTGCCTGGTGAGCGACACTCAAACTAAACTGTGTCAAAATTTGTTTATACCTAGTCTAGCCATAAATACTGTTACAAACTTTTTGAAGCACTGTTCAATAAAGAGGTGTTATATGTTAAGAAATCATTGTTTATTTATTAAATGCATTGTCAACGGAAATTGCAACAAGTTATTCGAAGTGATTGCCTTTTGCCTTTACACAAGCCTTTAATCGAGCTGGCCACTTATCTATGGAAGCACGCACGACTTCAATCGGAAAGTTGGCGACTGCATGTGTAAGAGACTTCTTTAAGGATTCGATATTAGAATGTCTTTTAGAGCACGTCATTTACTCTAAGAGACCATAATTCGTAATCCAGCGGATTCAGGTCTGGCCTAGAAGAAGGCCAATCTTCAGCTTTAATAAAATCTGGAACATTTTCTTCAAGCCATTTTTGGGTTGACTTCGCCTTATGACCTGGTGCAGAATCTTGCTGGAAACTCCAAGGCTGATTTTTGAATAATGACGTGTTGAGAGGTTTCACTACACTTTCAAGGACACTTTCTTGATAAATTTTGGCAGACGTTTTGACGCCCTTCTCACAAAAATGCAACTTTGTCACCCCGTTGTAGCTAACACCCCACCAAACCATTACTGAGGCTGGATGATGACCTCTTTGAACCTTTTGGGCAACTTGAGAAGCTTCTCTGGCACTGCGAGCATAAACCCTATCGTTTTGTTTATTAAATGTTTCTTCGACAGTAAAAATTTTTTCGTCCGTAAACAAAATTTTACGGTGTTCTTGGTTTGCGTACCGGCAAAGTAATCGTTTTGATTTTTCCACTCTATTTTTTTAACGAATCTGTTAGTAAATGCCCGGTAGATTTACGATAAGCACCCAACCACAAGTCACTTTTGATGATACGTGAAATTGTTCTTTGGGGTATTTTCATCTCACGCGATAAAATTTTTTGTTTCCGAAGAGGATTACGGCGAATTCTCTCGCGCACGGCTTTAACCGCTTGAGGTGTTCGAGTAGTTCGCGGACGGCCACTTCTTTCACGGTCACTTACTCCAGACGTATCATTAAATCTTTCAATAGCCCGATATACAAACATTCGGCTTATACCAAGGGTATGCAGAGTCTTAAAAATATCACTTGGTTGCATTCCTACTTTATGAAGTGCAATCACAGCAATTCTATTTTCTTTGTCACCCCAATCCATGTTCACTACACTAAAAATTAAACTCAAATGATGACAAATGCATCAAGCACAAGCGTACTATAGCGATTAGCTCAATTTTTAAGAAATGCAATATAACGGTTCCTTTCTGCAGGGTTGCCAAACCTTGTAACAATATTTATGGCTAGACTAGGTATTTCGTTACGTTACTACGCACACAAATTGAAAAAAAAACTGTCCGGACAAAAAAAACAATTATACTGCAAACGAATAATAACCAAAACATCGATTGGCAAATGTAATTTCGTCAATTGTCAAAGCACAAGATGACGGCAATGGACTGACAGATTGTTGCTTGGCTCGATGGATTTGTCTCTTTCGTTAATGACCTCCAATTTTCATTCCCTCAAGCTGCGACTGCATTGTCTACGACGGTGTTGCGCTGGTCCATGCCAATCCTCCCAAAGGATCCACTGACTGCCAGCAGTACTGTCGTAATGAGTTCCCCCATCGAATACGAGTAGATGTATTTTAGGACCAATACAAATAGGATAGTCTGAAAATCTCAGCTCTTCCCTTGCTGAGCTAAATAAATTATTTATTTTTTATTCTTTTAGGTTCAAGCTGGAGGCCGTTTACCCTCAAATTGGCTTGATTTCTTAAGAAACACAGAAAATAAGGAAAACTTATTTAACCTTCTTGGCATATATGCTCTTGAACAGGTCAAAGATTTAGTGCATATAGTTACAAATTTGGGCAAGGTAAAATTAAAGATTCTGCGCAAGGAGCTGTTCATGACGAAAACGAAGATCTTTCATAAACTGCCAACTCAGGCAGCGCTTCGTCAGCACACTCTTCGCATCGCATCTGGTATCAGATTATTTGAATTTGGTTGCAGTTGCTGCACTACTTACTTATACACAGATGAATAACAACAAATAAAATGCAAATGCATGTCCTATTTATTCTGTGAATGGAAGGGACGGGACACAAATAGGGCTCCTGGCCAAAAAAAGGGTTGGATCAAGTTGAGCGTGGTTTCTTTCGACTTGCCATGCAAAAATATACAGAAAAGATACTCAAACGAGGTACTTTGAAACTTTGTCACTTTTTCGAAATTTGGCAGTCATCTTGCAAAAAAATTGGGCCTTTCGCCAAAATATGGGTCAGATCGAAATGGGAATGGTTTCTTTCGACTCACCTTGGCCGAAGTATGTGGGACTATTTTTTTTTTTTTTTCGAAATTTTGCGGCGAATTTGCAAAAATATGGGCCCCAAACCAAAATATGGGTCGGATCGAGTTGGGGGTGGTTTCTTTTGACTTGCCATGACCGAAATATGTTGTAAAGACACCTCTCTCGGTGCTTTAGGATTAATTTATATTTTTCAAAATTTGGCAGCCATTTTGAAAAAAGGCCTCAAACTCAACTTCCATCGAAAAGAAAAATCGATCACATCGGGCAACATTTTTTCTTATAGTCCCTAGAGACTATGTTCAAAGTTTCAGACCGCTATCCAAAAGTGCAAGATAAAAATGTGTACAGTACTATAATCGATGCGGTTAACATACAAGTAAAACGGAATGGCGATGGAAGAATACGGTCATTTAGTCAAATATTTAAGCGAATCGTGGCCTTGAAACGAATATTATATAAACCCATCATAGGAACTTTAAGCTAGTAGTAGCTCGATTTTTATTAAGCGCAAACTTTGAAAACCTCTAATTAGGATGACTCTTAGGCTGGAGATTTATCGCGGCGCCATGGAGTCAAATGACTTCGTTCGAAGCCAACACTCACCGCCATCCAAATTTAATTTTCGGAAGCCAAGCACCTTGCACAATATCCCGGAGCAAAAGTCCCCAAAATACTCGAATACCCCGCTGCCTGGTGAGCGACACTCAAACTAAACTTTGTCAAAATTTGTTTTGATTTCGTTACGTTACTACTCACACAAATTGAAAAAAAAACTGTCCGGGCAAAAAAAATAACAATTAGACTGCAAACGAATAATAACCAAAACATCAACTGACAAATATAATTTCGTCAATTGTCAAAGCACAGGATGACGGCAGTGAACTGACAGATTGCCGCTTGACTCGATGGATTCGTCTCTTTCGTTAATGACCTCCGATGTTGCACTCGAAGCCAATGGATGAGGGTCAAATGGCCGCAGGCAAAATGGCTTCCCCATGAATGTCCAGCTTAAAAATTCAGTACTGATCAGTATTTGTGTTCGTGTTTTTTTTTAAGTTTAAATAACTATATATTCCATTTATAACAATCTATGTACCTGAATTAATTTCAATTAATATCTTCGACTGTAACTGTAAGGAACAAGAGTCCCCTAAACATTTTATCCCAAATTTTAAATAGGATATGACGTGGGTCCAAAAAAATTTACATTTAAATTGCTTCATGCATTTCACGATTTTGTCATTATAGTGAATTGGGCTTTTACAAATATTTCTTAATATTTTTTTTATTTAACATCCGAATGCCGGTTTGTCCATTCATAAAGTAATTTGCGTTAACAAGAGCTTGCAAAAAAAAGAAATGTTTTTTTTTAATAACTACATTTACAAAAAATATCTTGTACATTGTCATTTCAAATTCGGGTTAAGATTAATGAGATGTTAAACATGGTATTCATTCACGCGGCGTTTTTTTTTTTACACTGTCACCTATCTGACTAAGCATGTTTCATACAAATTTGCTGGTTTGTCTTTTACTCGTAGTTTATTTTCAACCAAATGCATATCTATAAAATACCAGTACGTGCCTACCTTTCTTTAATAGGTTTTAATTTACCGTATATTGGCTTTGACTGATTTCTGTGCGCTTATTTCAATGTCAAAGTTTGACTTTGGGTCCGATTTTATTGTATCAAATGGACTTGCGGTTGGGGAAATAAATGTGGAAATAGAAGAATTCAAATGTAAATCGGCAATTTGCGATGGGATTTCGAAATTATTTCAACAATTATTGACTATGGCAGATAATAAAGTACATATACATATATTATTTATATAAGTCGAAAATACATATCTATAACATAAGTCATAATTTGAATATGTTAGATATTGTATGATGTTTGTAGTTGTCTACTAAATTAAAGAAGATACAGCTTTACCAAATTTAATTTTTTTTAGCTACTAGAGTAGCTTTGGTACTGAAGAAGGGGGGATGGTGGGGGGGGGGGGGGGGGAGTGTAAATCGCTCCCGAAATACCTGTATACGAAATAAACAAAATTTGGAGTTTGAGAGAGCTGGGTCTTCTTTCACACAATTTGCATATTATGTGTAATATATGTGCGAGTATATGTTCAATTATTACTTTATTTCTATTTTTATACCCTAGACTTTTAGTATAGGGTATATTGTTTTTGTCACGACGGAAATATGTAATACCTTAAAGGAGGCTCCGGAGGTATAGCAATGTATAGATATAAATGCTCAGTGTCACCTCCTGATTCGATTTAGCCATGTCTGTCTGTCTGTCTGTCTGTCTGTCTGTCTGTCTGTCCGTCTGTCCGTCTGTCCGTCTGTCTGTCCGTTCGCACGATAACTTTCGATAGAATGAAGCTAGAGCCTTGAAATTTTGGTCAGATGTTGGAAGTATGATCTAGTTGGTTGGTATTGAAAATGGGCATGATCAGGCCAAGAGAACGCCTACCTCCCCTACATATGTACAATAGTTAAATGTATTAATAACTCCCGATTAAACAAGCATGAAAAGCTCTAACTTTGATAGATTGCTCGCGAGGATAATTTTTTACTCTCCTGAAAAAATCAAGTCGATCAGTTGAAAACTAACAGTAATTTTCTTGCAAAGAGCCCCGTACTACCCTACTTTTCGGGTTTTTTGTCTATAACTCTTGAACCAATTAGCGTAGACACCTGATTTTTGGCATGTAGCCCTGGGGTAAGAAGCTGCTTGAGTTCTAGTAAGTTGGGCGTAATCAGATCAAAGGAACGCCTACCTCCCCTACAAAATTTCAAAAAATTAAATATCCTTTTAATTACGATAACTTTCGATAGAATGACACTAGCAAGTTGAAAATTTGGTGGAATGTTGTTAGTAAGATCTACTTAGTTGGTATTGAAAATGGGCAAGATCCGACCCAAGCAACCCCTACCTCCCCTACAAATGCAACTTCAAATAAGAGATAACTTTTGACAGAATCAAGCCAGCGACTTGAAGTTTTGGTCAAATGTTTGAAATGAGATTGGGTTAGTTGGTATTCAAGATGGGTTAGAGCCTACCTAAGGAACCCCTACCTCCCCTAGAAATGAAACTTCAAATAAGCGATAACTTATGATAAAATAATGCTAGCGGCTTAAAATTTTGGTCAAATGTTTGTAATAAAATCCAGTTGAATTGAAAATACGTAAAATCCGACCTGCGAAATCCCTACTTCCCCTACAAATGAAACTTCAAATAAGCGATAACTTTCGATAGAGTGAAGCTAGAGACATCAAATTTTGTTTAAATGTTTGTAGCATGATCTTATTTGTTGGTGGCAATAATGAGCAAGATCCCACCCAAGGAACCCCTACCTCCCCCATAAGTGAAACTACAAATAAGCAATAACTTTCGATAGAATGAAGCTAGCGACTTGAAAACTTCGACAAATATTTGTAGAATGGGTTAGTTAATTGATTTTAATAATGGTCAAGATCCTCCTGAATGATTGCCAACCTCCCCTATAAACTGGCCATATAGAAAACTCACTTTTCATGCATATGGTCGTTACCAATTAGTACTTTTGGTATCACCACTAGGTCTGTACAAGTCTAGGGTATACACGCTTCGGACTCCGGGCCGAAGCAAAGCTTCGGCCTGGTTTTTAATTGGTAATACTTAACTAGGTTAAAACATTCTCATTAAGTAATAAAATAATGTACAAGTTCTGGATAGGTTATTTACATTACTTCCTTATTTTTGATTATGCAAGAGCCTACTAATAGTTTGGCTCACAACTTTATTTATGCACGTCAAGCATGCCGATTCACTGGCTGGAACGCTAAGCTAAACACGAACTCCTAGAAATAAAATCAAAAGCTTTGCTATCGAGATTTTGTGAATACTCGTAGAATTTATAATGTATTATCTATTATCTATCATCTATTTTCTATATTTTATACATTACAAAAATGGATTTCTGTATTTTTGCTCGTGTTTTGCAGCCAATCGGCTTGATCGATTTCAGTGAAAATTTCATAAACATATCCGTTGTGATCTAGAATCTAGCGTTTTGATTTTGAGATTGATGACATTGATGGTGATATTCTCAATGTTATAGTGCTATAGGTGAAGGTGAGTACGCATGAAAAAAATAATGTCCAAAATTACCGAGTCATTAAAGCAAAATCTATGGTTTTCGGGGTCGCTGCGATTTATGGTGGCATTCTTGATGTCATAATTACTACTCCTACCCATTCCCCCACGTGGGTAGTAAGCGTGGAAAAATAATTTCCTAAATTATCGGTATTTTTATCGAATCTATGGTTTCCAGGGTCACTAATATTGAAAGTGGCACTCCCGGGTTTTTACACACATTTATTATTTCTCGTGTAGTCCGGATGGCGCAACGGTTAGCACGTTCGCCTTCAACGCACTGGGCCCCGGTTCGATTCCGGGGACTTACGTGTCGGACTATGAGCCCACTCAGCTGTTAAATGAGTACCCATTATGGGGTAAATAACTCGGTTGAGCGTGTTGCTGATCACATACCTCTGCACAAAAAACCGTCACGATCTAGAAAATGAGATGATGCTAACTCATCTCGAGGCCGTGGTTCAAATTGGACTGTTGCGCCAGTTATTTATTTATTATTTCTCGTAGTCGATTTAAGTCAAATTGTGTGCCTTTCTATCTGTGGAAATATAATAAAAATAAATATTTGTCTGTCTCTCTATATTTGTGTTGAATAGACTCCAAAACAACTGGGGGAATTTAAAGGGATACCTGAAATCATGTTCGAAGCATAATGGCGTAAAAGGATCCTTAGTAGCTAATGAAAAATTCAAACTGTATTTGTGTCCTTATTATTTAAAGAAAGAGGTTATATCACTTTAAAAAATTACCGTCTTAAGTGCTCTAAAAATGTATTATACAAATAATGTTGGGCGACCGGTAGTGCAGTGTGTTGAGGCATCAGTCTCAAGTTTGACTACCGGTGTTTCGGGTTCGAATCCCGTCCACGATGACGTTCGTGCCCATGGATGTGCAGGAGGTGCATGCTGGCAACTGCATTCTCCGAAATCAGTTTATGCCAACGAAACGTCAACTGGGCCACATGGAACAATTGACGCGCTATGCCCCACAAGGGGTTAGAGCAATTGAGTATTCTTTTTAATTTTCGTGGTCGCAAGGCTCCCACTGCAAGCAATGCCAGATGAGTCGAAGTTTCTTGTTAATGAATGAATCAGATGTTTTGGTGGTCCTTCTAAACATTGTTCAAAAAATAAAAGATCTGTTTAAGTTGAATGGTCATTTTGTGTTCTTTAATGCTTCGTTCACATGTAAACGCTGAGCCAAGCACCGAATATTGAAAAATTGCATTGAAAAGCACCAATAACAAGAAGATAGGTTTTCTGCTCTTACATGGCCAACTTGAATTCATGAGCATTCGTGGGCATTTGAATCCTTATCACAAGAGATGGGAGAAATATTTCGCTAGGATACAGTAACACACTCACACTCCTTTTGGAGGATTTAATTACAACTTGGTGTTCGGTAAAAATTATTGTACAATATCTCAGCCAGGTCAGAGATTCCGTAATCACCATAACCTTGGCCTGAAAAATCTTACAGTATTCAACGAGACTGAGAGAGAGATTAGGGTTAAGCCCATCAGAGAAAACTCGAACCTGTAATCCTTCATCTATCTTGAAGCCCATCATAGATTTCAACTGTGGGGTCTTATCAGGCTAATTAAATGCTTTTTAAGCCCATATTTAATAGAAGAGTAGGCAGTCGCCAGAATATTTCGGTTGCTCAAAATAACAGAGTGTTCAAAGTGCGAAGTAAACAACTGGCTAGTGTCAGAGAGTCGAAGGATCGTATTTTTGACCATCGATTCACTCAAAATGCCAAGACGCAGTACATCAAATAGAATGATCAAAGCTGCAGAAAGAGTAGACCTACGAGCACCACAAAAAGCAATGCAGCCCCATATTTACACATTCTTCAGCAGGCTACGGTTAGCCTTTGTACTTAGAGCAGTCAACCAGACAACTTCCTCCAAGACTAGTAAAACAGCTACATAGAAATTTCGCCTTATCAGCTGGAACAAGGCTCCTTAAATGCAGAAGAGGAGGCTCGACTGAAACTGGCCTATACTTGTAAAGAAAGAGCTCTGTTCTATTCGGATTAACATTTACCCTATATTTATCAAATGGTTTGTTGTGATAAAGCATTCTGCAATACCTCATTAAGAACACCTGGAAATTTACCAGATGAAGCATTGGTAAAATCATCCGCTTGAGCTCACAACACCTTGCAGCCCGATAGTTTTATATTAGGCGCGTTCTTTTACACCATTAACCTGGTTGCATTATGTTGAATTTAGTAATAGTCATCATACTTAACGTAGCGCCGACTCACGGCAAACCAATTAACCTTAACTGTCATGACATGTACTTTGTGTTCAGTTCAATAAACGTATTTCACGAAACAACAGGTTATGGGCCCAGAGTCCCCTGTCACTGCCTGTAAAAAAATCGGTCAACGTGTGTAGGATTCAGGATTCATCTTGAAAAATCGTCGTAGTCGTGTTGTTTCTCGTGGGAATAATATCGGGAAAACATGGCAAATAAGTTTGTGTACACGGAAAAACTGTCCGATGGGAATTTCGATGTGTGGAAAGAGCAGATGTCTAGTTGTGGGAGTACGTGTCGGGTGAAATAGTCAAACCGGAAGGTGCAGGTGAATTGGCGTCGTGGAAAACTCACGATCGGAAAGCCTTAGCGAGAATAAAACTCGCATTATCTGCAACTCAACTGTTGCACATTAAAAGATGTGAAACGTCAAAGGACGCCTGGCAGGCGCTTCAGAGCATCCATAAAAGCACAACGCCCGCTAGGAAGATGGCTCTCTACGAATCGCTAATGCAGTGCAAATGCGGTGAATTTGACAAAATCGAAAACCATATCGCGAAATTCGCCTAAATAGTAGAGAATATGTCGAGTGTTGACATCAAAATCAATGATGAAATTCTAGTGCTCACATTGTTAAATAGTCTTCCGTCGTCGTATAACATGTTTAAAACTTCCCTTCGCACGCGTGATAAGCTCCCCAGCTTAGCGGAATTGAAAGCGATTATAATAGAAGAGAGTTCGCAATCGGACGCGGCAGATCGTGAAGAAATCGACAAGGTGTTAACCGTCAAAGGCAAAAACATAAATTCAAGTGTCATAATTGTGGGAAGCCTGGACATTACGCCAAGGATTGTCGATCCAAACAGCAGAACAATAAATCTAAAGCCATGTATTGTGCGTTGCTCGCGAAAAGTAGTCCTGGATCATGGTGCGTGGATAGTGGAGCTACCTCCCATATTTGTAGTCTGCGGGAATTACTCACCGAATTTAATTCTGAGGACATTCAGGTCGAATTAGCTTCGCATGAAGTCATATCCGCAAAGGGATCTGGAATGGTAAGGATTCAACTTGACGCTGGTCCGCTTATTAAGAAATGTGTTGTATATAGGTATACCCAACTTGCAAACGAATTTTCTGTCTGTCAACAAAGCGACTGAAGCCGGTTTTTCTGTTAAGTTCTTCAAGAATGCAGCGATTTTGAAGAAGGATAGATTTCTAATCAAGGCTAATAAAGCTAGTGATCTCTACATAGTTTCCCCTAAAGTGGAAAAATCATATGGTGCTAAAACTGACCTGTGCGAAAAAATGGCACAGAAGAATGGGTCCCTTGTGTTACAATACCCTTGGGAACATGAACAATAAAGATATCGTCAACGGTTTCGGAAATGTTAAATTCAATGTTGCTGAGGTATGTCGTACATGTGTCAAATGTAAAATGGCTGCCAAACCATTCAAAGGCTCAGAAAGTAGAGCTAAAGATGTATTAGAGCTAATACATACTGACATATGTGGACCATTTCGTACTCCATCTTTGGGTAATGCGAGGTACATCCATACGTTTATAGACGACAAATCACGTTACACGAAATTGTATGCAATACAAACTCGGGACGAAGTGAAGCAGAAGTTCGAGGAGTTTATGGCTGTAGCGGAAAGAGAAACGGGGAAGAAAATAAAATGTCTACGAAGTGACAATGCGAAAGAGTACAGAAGTAAAGCTCTTAGTCGGTTCTTGAAATAAAGCAACAATTTACTGTCGAGTACACGCCACAGCAGAACGGTGTTGCCGAAAGGGCAAACTGAACCTTAGTTGAGACAGCAAGATGCATGCTAGCAGATGCTGGTCTACCGGAGGAGTATTGGGCGGAAGCCATCAATACTGCAACCTACATCAGGAATCGTTGTCTTCATCGTGCAGTCAAACTAACCCCATATGAAGCCTACTTCGGAAGAAAACCGAATATAGCGCATCTACGAATTTTTGGTATTTGGTATTTTTGGTACCGCAATAGCTTTGAAAAAGGGTCGAAAAGGTTCCAAGTTTCAACCTAAAGCTCAGGATTATATCCTAGTGGGGTATTCTGATCAGCAGAAGGCATATCGTTTGCTTGACAAGGCAACAAACGATATTTTTCACAGCCGTGATGTATATTTCGTCGAAAAGAACTCCGAAGAGGACGAGAACATGGTGTTTTACGAATTCACAGAATACAGCGATAAAAGAGGAATAACTGACGCGAAATCAAAGGAATTTTCTCCAAAGAGGGAAGAAGATAACACAAATGAGCCGGATGACACACAGAATGGAACTTCAAGTGTAGCTGCTCGAGGAAGTGGACAACAACAAGTCATCAGTCGGAAGAAGATCATAAAACTCCAGTGACAAAAAGGAAACGTGGAAGACCTAGGAAAAATCCAAGTTTGAACGCGCTAATGGTTAACGAACCAGTGACTTATGAAGACGCATTGCTGAGTCTAGATTCAACCAATGAAGCTGTGTATCTTCGAGATCTTGTAAGGGAAATCGGTTACGATCAACTTGTTAAAGGGTCAACCACTATTAAAGGCGACAACCTCGGTGCATTACATCTGGCGAAAAATCCTGTACATCATGCCAGAACCAAACATATCGATGTCCGTCATCACTTTGTGAGAGAGAAATATGAGGCAGGAGTCATCGATGTTCAACATATTCCAACAACCGAAATGGTAGCGGACGTAATGACGAAGCCGTTGCCGAAACCGAAACATGATTTTTGCGTGCGTTCAATGAATTTGTGTTAAGTTCAATTTGCTAACGTAACGTAAATTTCATTTTGATTGAGTTTTGAAATTTCTTTTTGAATGAATCTGTAATTCTTTTTGAAGTTGACATGCCTATTAAGGGGAAGTGTTGAATTTAGTAATAGTCATCTTACTTAACGTAGCGCCGCCTCACGGCAAACCAATTAACCTTAACTGTCATGACATGTACTTTGTGCTCATTTCAATAAACGTATTTCACGAAACAACACATTAAAATCGTCGCATTATTTTATATTCTTTTCTATTTTCTTCTTCTGTGTCTAAATTTAAGCATTTTTTTCTTTCCTCTATCAATTAAATTCTACTCGAAAAAGAGTTGAATTCCTATGATTTACTATTTTTACATTCAAAGTTGTTCAAACACTGCTAAGCAAATTGCAAATATAGAATTTATTACTCATAAGAAATAAAATCCCGTCTTCAAATATACATAAATCCATGTACGTGTTCACTTCTAGTTGACTTACTCGTCATACTATATAGCATAAGTACGTATTTATTTTTCAATTTGAATTCGTTTGCACTATAATGTGAACTTTAAATAATAATACACAGGTATGTTGTCAGAGTTTGTCTCTGCAAATAATATTGATTAGATATGTTCTAGTACTAAAAGCCCTGTTATTGATATCCAGCAAATCGGTATTTTTAAACAAACTGTTCCATGACTTAACAATGAAGTCGAAAGTTTCGTTTTGTTCGATAGGCCAGCAAAATTAAGCCAATTCGAGGGCTTTTTATTTAAAATTAGGGCAAGATCTGGAAATAATTTTAATCCCTTCTATAGATACTGAATACATGGAAACTCAGTTTGCACGGTCGCAGAAGGTGATTTTAACTTTTGGTGCAGTGCCTTACCGCACTAGAACGATTGAACTTGCAAAACATTAAAATATTATAGAGAATTGTCAATCTTTTACAAATACAAACAATTTCATCGCAGTATTAAATGAAATAAAATAATTGTTCTTTTTTTTTGCAGCGCAACAGCTACTTATTGTACCAAATCCATAACCATGAGTGACGAACGAAAAATGTTAAAATATGACGAAAACAACTTGCCATACATTGATCTGGGAAAGATAAAAATGCGCGTAGAAAGGGAAGAGCCTACCAACGAGGCACTAGAAAAGGCCCGAATTGAATTGCGCGAGACGCCTGAAATAGTTGAAGCAGCTTTCGAAGAGCTTCGCGAACTTATTAAAAGTAAGTTTAAACAAAAAAAATCGATAAGATACTAACCTTAGCCGTGTTTCTTAGCATACAGAGCAGAACAATTAACCCGCATCACACTTACAACACTCCTCAATCAGGGCCGGCGGAACAAGTAAAACTCGTGCGTTGAATTTTATAAAAAAAACGCATACTACACGCATTCTCGCCCTAAAAGTTTTTTGCTCCAAAAAATGACAATTGTAACTTGACGAAATTACAAATCTATGCATTGAATATTTGTACGCAGGAAAAAAAAGCATTTTTCCCATTGTGTTCTGATAATTAGTTGCACTTGCCTTAAGGTCGATAGTCACTACCGAGCCATTTTTGGGTGGCACCGAACCACGTCACTTTCATAAGAAAAGGAAAATATAATTAGAAGATTAATTCTCCCAAGGGGAAATACTAACATTTGGATTTTACAGCAACGATTCAGGCACGACGCCACAGCCATTCAAGTTGTGTTACACACATAACAGTGCCGCTACCGCTGCGAGACAGTTACGGCTAAATTTCCTACATGCATGCCTGTGTTCAGGTTTTTCTGCCATAGGAACGACAGGTCCAAAAATTAGTCTTTCTGAGAAAAACTTTTTTATTTTTTAAGCTACCTTTTTCAAATTTCACACTAATCGATAGAATCTCCAGTCAAATCATATTTCCGAACTTGGTTGAAATTGGCCTACTCTATCATATAGTTGTCATAAGAACGACCGTTCCAAAAGCAGGTTTTTGTTAATAAAACTTTTTTATTTCTGAAGATATATTTACCAAATTTCATTATTTTTCCATCATATTGACTGCGTCCTTCAATTTGGTTGGAAATGGCTCACTATTTAATATACCTCTCATAGGAACAGTGAAATCGGAACAAGTTTTACTAAATTTAACGAAAATCTTTCTGGACCAAAATGAAAGATCTTGAACAGATAAATAAAAAACGCCGGTAGTGAAACATAAGACTGATGTCTCTACGCACTGGGCTAATGTCTTCATTCTTCAATAGTGAGATATTCACATTTGAAAAGACTAAAAAGGGAAAATTACCGTTATCTGATGCTTTTTTTTTTCAAGTGAGAATATCTCAAAAACTATTGAAGATGCAGGAGAGGTAGTGCTAATCTTTCTGGTTGAACTGATTGATTGATTTTTTTACAAACTTTTTTGTTGCTAGGGTTGATGGCTTTCAAAATATTAAAAAAAAAAGTTTTTGTTAGTGGTTTTTGGCTATAACTCAAATTCCACAAAACAAATTTAGTAGTAAACCTCAGATTCGTAATCAGCATCCAAAAAAAAAAACATAAATAAAAAAAATTCAGAGCTACACCACAATTTGGTTTAGGTCAACTCCTATAAGCACGTGATACAGTCTGTGTCCCTGTCCATTAATCCGCTTAATTTAATTTTATGTTAGTAAAGTGTTCATATGACACGAAAAATTAAAAATTATGTTTTAACAAATGTTTAAAAAAATAGTGTCGCTAGCTCCTGGACGCGTATTTGGATAACCGTGTTCAGTACGTCCCCAAGCTAATAACCAAATAGGTTTTTTGTGCCTTAATGGCCAAAAAGCTGCATCGATCTCGTCTCTTTCAGGGGACGATTTGAGAGCATTTTCCGTCTAAAATGACAATAAAGCCGTATTCAGTACGTCCCCAAACTGGGGAGCTAGTTGATTCTGTATAAATTCATTCATTCTGACGTTCCCTAAAGCGGAAATTCCTTGAGTGTGGCCTCAAAGTTAATTTCCGCTTTAAGGTACACTATAGACTTTTGTCGCAATGCTTATGGCTCTTTTGTGGACACATCCCATCTATAACCTATCTAAGCCTAGTACACAGATCGTGGAATGTAAAGTCCCGTGGAATTTCGTACAAAATGTACACGATTTTTCACCGGTGATCCGGTTTGAATTTTTCGTATCACGACACTTTTCATTCCTCGTTGATCTGTGTGCCAGGCTTTAAGTGGTAAGAGCCAAGAAGCCACACACAGGCGATTCCTAGTTCCGAAAGCGGGAATTCCACGAGTATGGGATCTGAGTCCATTTTCGCTTCAAGTGGTAACAACCTTTAATCCCTATGTTATTATATTCTGAGGGATAGTCGAAGCAGACCACTAACGTTTGGATCCCTTTTTGCCCCCTCCCGGTCATCAGTGGCTTCCAGATGTCGACTGATAGTTGTCGACCTCTTTCTTCATCACTGAATCCCGTGTTATTGCTAGCATTTGTTTAAGGCTGACTTCACTCATGGCTTCCACAATTATCGTGTGCTTGCCTGTAATCCTCAACCTCGTGCTAGCCAGTGCTGGACATTCGCACACAATGTGCGCTGCCGTCTCGGCCTCCTCCAGGCATAGCCTGCAAACGTCATCTTCCCCGATTTTCATCTTGGCCAGATGAGCCTTAAAATTACCATGCCCTGTGACCAAGGCAGTTATCCAGCTTAGGGTACTTCGTTTATAACTGAGTACCTTTCTCGCTTCCCTGCCTAAAGGGCTGGTCATTGCATTCCGAGCTTGTTTGCAAGTGACTAGCTCCTGCCATCTTTGTTGATGCATGGAGTCCATCCACTCCCCAACCTTCGCTCCAATCATGCCGTTCCCCAGAGCAACTCTGGGTTCTGGGCCAATGAAAGTTGCCGCAGATCCCTGTTTTGCTAGGGCATCCGCCGCCTCGTTTCCTGTTGTACCTATGTGTCCTTTTACCCACATCAGCGTAACCTCATTTTCTGAGGCACACGTGTTGAGCTTCCGGACACACTCTAGTACCAGTTTAAAGTTTCTGTTCGTCTGCTGCATGCGGCTGATCACCGATTGGTTGTCCAGTGCAATAAGGATTTTCTTCCCCCGCACCTGACCTTCAAGCAGGTGGTCCAACGCATGCAACAAGCCAAGCATCTCTGCCTGGTCTATGGACACATACTCTCCTAGACTAAGCGCACATGCTAGGTTTAGCTCTTCAGAGTAAACCCCCGCCCCCGCTTTACCGTCCATTAAAGAGCCATCAGTAAAAATGCTGATGTCATTGTACATACACTCATTATGTATGTTTCCATCTGCAATGTGAGTCTTGTGTAGTCTTTCAACTACCCTACGTCTACTCATGCCTTC
The DNA here is from genome assembly GCA_964017055.1 of Chloromyia formosa. Taxonomy (NCBI): domain Eukaryota; kingdom Metazoa; phylum Arthropoda; class Insecta; order Diptera; family Stratiomyidae; genus Chloromyia; species Chloromyia formosa. The sequence continues at coordinate 115,670,566 of OZ024815.1, forward strand.
TACCGGCATTAGAGTCTCCCTGACCTCATCATGAATAATGTCTAGGATGCTCTTATGACCGCTGCTAGTTCCAAAGCGATGCCATGCGTATTGCCGAAACCGCCGCCGTTTTCTTTATAAATAACTCCAACGGCAGCAGTCCCAGCAATGCCTCCATTGCTCGCGTTGGTGTGGTGCGCATTGCACCACATATGCTTACGCAAGCTATCCTTTGTACCCCATCTAGCTTTTGTTTTGTGGTATTCTGCATGGCTTTTGGCCACCATACTTTAATCCCTAACATGGACATTTGTAGTTCTGAAAGCAAAAATTCCTTGAGTGCGGCCTCAGAGTGAATTTCTGCTTTAGGTGAAAAGAATCAAGAAGCCACACACGGGAAATTTGTAGTACCTAAGTCGAAAATTCCTTAAATGAAGCTTCAGAGTGCATTTCCCCTCAAAATGACGAGATAAATATGTCTTTTTGGCCATTTAGTAAATAAACAACCGTATTAATTTGATCACTGGCTTGGGGACGTACTGAACACGATTTGTTATTTCGAACTCGTCACTGGTTTGGGAACGTACTGAACACACCTCCTGGACTAAAAATAATTCTAATGCTAAAAAAAAACTAAGTATAAAAGTGGAGTATACCATTGCTCAGCAGTCAACAAGGAGTGATCCGTACGAAAAAATCGTCAGCATAAAGCCAAAAATACAAAGTGCTTGAGCTGCTTTCATTACCCGATAGAATGCTCTCTTCAATACGCACTTTTTGGGCTTGGTCGAGCTACCTCCCCGATAGACTTAAGGTAGCTCCTGAAGAGTACAGTCTATCGAGTGATGAAACCAGCTCAAGTCTTTTGTGTTTTTGGCTCTAAGCTGACAATTTTGTGTGATGATCATTGCTAAATGGTCTTGTCGACTGTTTTGCAATGGTATACTCCAATCTTATACTTAAAAATAGAAACATGCGCTTATGCGTGAAAAATGGGCATTGAACATAAAAATTGTTTGATTGTATGTATCTTCACTACGAATGAATCTAACTTTTCTATTTAAATTTAAATTGAGGTTTGAAGGCTAACTAACCCAAGGCACACTCTACGCCAAGCAAGTACTCCATTTAGCACCAACTGTCCATCGAGAATTATGGAGGACAATATTATTATTCTAGTACGTGTACGTTGTTCTATTCCAGTTCCAAAGAAACGCAATTACCATAGTTCTAACATAGTTGCCTTTATGCATAACATACGGCCAAGTGAAAGTAGTCATCAACTTAAAATGCTCCATAAGATCATAAGATCTGAACAAACAAAATAAATTTTCCTCTTAGAGTAATTTAAGTAACTCAATATTAAGGTGTGAAAAAGTAAGGCACAAGGTCTAATGGCATTTAATTTCTAACGTTTACAACATCATTCAGAGTTTTTAAACTTTTTTCAATGCTAGGCAATTCAAAGAAAGGTCAAAAATACGTTTTTTATTACAATTTTTTGAAGTGTAATGAATAATCATAATTGGGTTAAGAGGTGTTGAATAGTGAAATTGACTAAATTCAGTCTGGTACTGTAAAATGTGCGTTCGTCGAGACTTAAAGCTAGAGATATGAAACTTCCAGAATGGCAGACTCATCATGAATGAATGAAGTTGAAGTCTCTAGTAGATTTGTAGTTTCTAAAGCGAAAATCGTTGAGAGCCGATCAAGAGTCCATTTCCATTTCAAGTTGTAAGGACATACTTTTTCCTGTGCTTTCTTTAAGTTTTTAAAATGTTATCAAGTTTCATCTTCATGGTCTCGTCTTCACCGGACTGTGATTCAAGAGGCTGCCATTATGTATTCTATAAAAAGCCATGTCTACTATCATTGCTTCGAATTTTTCCATTCTGTTCATACTTTCTGTTGCTAGATAAACTTTCGTCATTTAAAGTGTGGAAATTGCGGCTATATTAGCAATCGACTATTATCACAGAAACACCATTTCAGTCCTGAAATATCCAAATATGGAACAAAATTATTTACACAATTTTGACCCTTATTTTTTTTTGCTCTGTGACTAGCGTATCGGTGGAAGTTATCATTGAACAATGTCTGATCGGCGAACACGTCGGAAGACTCCAAGTTTCTTCCAGAGATTTTTGAAGGAGTTGCGATGGCGAGGATGGGGAGGAAGACATTTCCCATTTCTTTGTGCCTGCCCTGACTGGGTTGAAAGATGGAATGAGATTCCCGGGTCTTTCTTTTTCACAAACTTGGATGACCTAAAAGACATGGGGTCAACAAGCGACTTCGAATTAATGAAATTTCGTAGGAGTGCTATAATTCGTATGGGGGGCATAGAGGAAAAAAAGGATAGTTTTCGCCTTTCAATCGTGTACGCCTATGTGGGGTGTGATTTCAAAGGGCACAATTAGCACATGTCATTTTTGGTATTTGTATATAATTTGAAGTAACCGTAGCGGAGTGTATGTTAGTCGCCTTGACCCCTCCAGGGGCATGGGTGCATCAACCTCTCTTGCATTACTATGCCTTTTTGACGTTTCGATAGCATATGTTTTTCGGATGGTGCAGTTGCTAGCATGTACCTCCTATGCGCGGCGTCTTTATACTCATAAGCTCGGAGCTCTGTGGGAGTTTTAATAGTACCGACAGGCAGTTTTTATTAACGCGACGAGGATGTCTTTCTAGATGTAACATCGTAAACCGGTAACCGTGACCACACGGCCACCGAACACTACCGTAGAAGAGTGAGGTCGTAAATAAATAAATAACTGGCGCAACACTAAATCTGAACCATATGACCTAGATGACGCCTCCATACGCATTCCCCTCCGGTAAAATATGTACGGGCAACTGTAAATTTTTGGATCTGAATACTTTTCAGATCCGGAGGGGAATATTTTCGTGTCCAAAAAAATACAGTTGTCCGTACATATTTTGCGGGAAGGGAAGGCATATGACAGAGAAATCTGTTTCTGATTCGCTCGTAGGATATAAAGAATCCCATTCATTATTGTCTGTAGAGAAAAATTATAGTGATTCACTCACATGAGTAACTATTAAAACACCATCAGTTTCTTTATCCTGTAGGAAAGGTAGGTAGATACAGTGGTTGCCGTGATTAATCACTGCATACATAAACCATTTATGGGTTCGTTCTGATACTATCAAGAATGCTACACCTTACGCTATACCAAGCCAGTCGGCAGTGTCAACAAAGCGATTAAGCTGAAACTTATATTCACAAGTGGCAGAGAAGATAAAGAATATTCTCCTTCTCATCCACATTCTGCCAACTTGTACAGTAGTGCGTACAGTGATGAGGCATGATGCTTCGCGTGAAGGGTATCATACCTTCGTTGTGTTTGAAGCCTCCTCGCGAGCTCACCCATAGGACAGTGTCCTGTAACGACCACCACTATCCTACTAATATGCTTTCTATTCAACGAGAGCAGTAACGCAGAACGATTCGGATCTAGCTTTTATTTTATATGTTCCTTGTTGTTTAGCAAGTGCTATCTCTGAATCATATTGCATTGGCTCTGCTGACTGCAGCGAACTTGATTGTCATTTTAGAAAGTGGCATAGGCGGTTTAATGTAGTTATGATTCGTATCAGTGGCACCGATTTCCCCCTGGCGGATAAGCTCATCATCAGCAGCCATGTAGTCCGGATGGCGCAACGGTTAGCACGTTCGCCTTCTATGCACTGGGCCCCGGTTCGATTCCTACTGAATGCGGTAGTTTTCGATAAAAAAAAGGGGATTTACGTTTCGGACTATGAGCCCACTCAGCTGTTAAATGAGTGTTGCTAATCACACACCTCTACACAAAACGCACCGTCACGATCTAGTAAATGAGGTGATGCTAACTCATCTGAAGGCCGTGGTCCGAAATTGGGCTGTTACGCCAGTTATTTATTTTTTCATCAGCCATACAGTTGCCCATTAAACCACTGTGGCCTGGAATTCAACGAATAATAATATTGAAGAAACTGCTAATTTCCCTGAGCGCCGAGCGAAATTTCTCAACAGTTTTTGGTGTTCCAATGACAGATTCAAGGGACCGTACAGCAGCTTGACTGCCTTAGTAGATATTAGTACTTCTGAAACTTACGACATCTTACGCCGAAATCTTTAAGTTTATCCTCAATCCCTCCAACTAAATATCCGCCCCCACCCCTTCGTCGGTCTTAAAGCCGTGTAGATGCCAGGGAGTCGTGGGTAATTATTCTTTTTAGAACATTAAGCTTACGGAGGCGTCAAGGGAATTAACAACAACAACGTTAGCCTCCGGTTGAAAATGAGTTCAAAAAACTTAGCGCTGTCAGCAAAGACCAATCAGTCTCTTGCCATCTAGTAGTGGAGGCTCAAAATTGGGAATTTTGTGCTTTATACAATGAAATGCCGCAATGGCCTGCCCATTCGGTTAGAATACATAAACCATTCAGGAGTACTCCACTGAGGAATGAGGAAACTTACTAGAACTATCAATGGCAATATAGTCTGCATAGGCAGTGACATGGCACTCAATCTCTTCCTGTTTCAAAAGCAGCCTATTAACTGCCAGGTTTTAGAGAAGAGAAGACAGTATTCCGCCTTGGGGTATACCTTTTGAAACACCTCTACTCAGAGACAATGTTCCCAAAGTGGTCTGTATTTTCCGGGATGTAAGCAGAGCGTCGCCTTGTACATAGGTTCAGTAGTGCCTCGATATTATCGTAATAGATTTTATGTTGTTGATATATTGTTTACTGTAGGAGAAATGTGCTTAGGGAGGGGCGTCGGACTGGAACTGTGCCCCAGGCGCAAATTGGTCTAACTACGCCCCTGCAGCGGTGGGAGTAGTTCTAAGGGCTTCAGTGATGGAAACCCTTTACCCCTAGTAAAAAGAAATGGCCGCGGAAAGGACAGCAAGCCGTAGGCGCATTTAGCTTGGTTGAAAGGAAGAGCGATGTCCTGCTCTGTACCACCATTTTCGGCAACAATGCTACCCAGGTAGACGAAGTTGTCCACCTTTCCACAGGCTGCCCATTAATATTGATGGCAATAGGTGTCGGATTTCTTTTTCGCAATAGAGGGCTAAAAACCTTGGTCTTGTTGATATTAATCTTTAACCCAACCTTGCTTGCATCCCTCTCGAGATCTAACGCAATTGCGGATATATCCATGATTTTGTGGGAGAGTAGGCATATGTCGTCAGCGTAGTCAAGATGTTGTAGATAAGATGTCAAAGTCCATTGGATTCCTCTGTCTAGTCCGGATAGGCATGCATGCAACACATCTCCTATCACTATGAGGAATAGGATCGGTGAGAGGATGCACCCCTGCCGAACTCCACTGCAAATCTCAAGCTCCCCCAACACCTTACCTTTATACAGAACGCGACATTTCGCGTCGTCATAGGTTACATCAATAATAGCCAAAAGCTTCTCAGGGATGCCTCTCCTGCGCAAAGCCGCCCATATAGAATCCCGGTTCACACTATCGAAAGCCTTTTCGAAATCAATGAGAAGCAAGTGAAGCGGAGAATCGTATTCAGCGCATTGCTAAATGATAATTCGCAAGGTGTTAATGTGATCGACACAGGAGAATCCGGAAGAAAACCAGCCTGCACTTCATCAATTGTGCTTTCTAAGTGGGCCTTTATTCTTTCCAGGACGATTTTAGCTATTATCTTGGCAAAGGCAGGAAGCACACAAATGCCTCTCCAATTATTACAGTCTGTGAGGCTACCCTTCTTTGGAAGTTTGATGATCAAACCTTCCTTCCACTCAGTGGGAAAGGTCTCTGTATTCCACGCTTTATCAACAATTCGGTGCAGCAAATCGGCAGTTACGCTTGACGCTGCTTGATAAAGTTCGGCAGGCATACCGTCGAGTCCGGTGGCCTTTCCTCGTTTTAGTGCAATAATTGCAGTGACTTTTTCCTCTTTAGTCGTGGAAGTGGACCGTATACGCACATTTTGATGATTAGCAAAATTATCTATATGAGGGGGAAGTACCAGAGGTTACACGGTTCAAGACCGCGGCGAAGTGTTCTTTCCACCGCCTTAGTTGATCTTCTTCCAAGATAAGTAGCTTACTATCACTATCCTCCACCGGATGTTGGCAGGAGTTACGACCACCTGTAAACTCCTTGATGACACCGTATACGGCGTTTAAGTTGTTACCTCTTGCGGGTTCTTCTGCTAAGGCTAAGAGAGAATTCGCATAAACTCTTTTATCGCGTCGCACACTACGCTGAACTTCTCGAGCTTTCTGACGGTAAAGGAGTTCAGTGCTGCTACGATTGTCGTCTTTTCTTTTAACAGTTCACTGCTATGAAGCGTCGGACATCCAGGGCTTATTCCGCCAATCCGTATTTATGCCTCCACTATCGATGTTCGCATTTTTTATGGCATCCCAGTTTTCGTTTATGTCACTATCTGAGTGACTAGTTATCTCAGCTGCTTTTTGCGCAAGATGGTCGTTATATTGTTGTAAGACAGCTGGATTTTTTAGTCGAGCGGTGTTGAATTTACGGCGCCTAGATCTTTCGTCACTACGACGGCGCACGGCTGCAATACGCAGTCGAACATTAGCGATCATAAGATAATGGTCTCTTCCCATGCCAATATCGGCACCCTTCTTGTTTCGCACGTTCAGGAGGCAACTCTTGAATCTTTTACTATGGTAAAGTGGTCGATCTGATTTTGTGTTCTGCACTGATCAACAGAGGACCAACTAATTTTGTGGTGGTCCTTATGCTCAAACATAGTACCACCGATGAAGAGACTGTGAAAGTTGCAGAACTCTACAAATCTTTCACCATTGTCATTACAATCACCAAAACCGTGTCTCCCCATCGCATGTCTGAGCCCAAAGTTATTAGCGCCAACTTTAGCATTCAAATCACCCACAACCATTATAATGTCACCTTTAGGTGTTCTACTCTGAACGGCGTTTAGTTCTTCGTAGAAGGAGTCCTTTGCCAAGACATTGTCGGGTTCAGTAGGGGCATAACATTGTATTATTGAGGTGTCTCTCATTTTGGTCCGGAACCTGGCGGCTATGATTCGGTGGGAGACCGGATCCCAGGATAAGAGACAGTTACGTGCGGCTCTGGTTAAAAGGAGCCCCACACCTGACTCACGACGACTACCGGCAGCTCTACCGGAGTACAACATTACAGTATTACCCGGTAGAGAGATAAATTCTCCGCTGTTCCACCATCTTATCTCACTAGTTCCTAAGATGTTTAAGTTATACCTCAGAAATGCACTCTCTAATTGAAGAAATCGTGCGTTCTGGGGACCTTCTGATCTATTGTCCAGGAGAGTACGCACTTTCCAGAGTCCAAGCTTTGCCATTGTGCGATAGCCAAAAGTCGTAACCGTTGAGTCAGTCCTTATCCGAGGCATAGTTGACGTTTCGTTAGCATATAAAGATTTCGGATAGTGCAAGTCGCTGGCATACACATCCTGTCCTTTGTTTGTCAGCTTTAACGACAGGCCGTTAAAGGAAAAGGCCGTGGCATTATTTTACGCCCCACACCACAGGGGGATTATTTACCTCAACCAAATCATGGCACCGCCATCACTGGTGGCTTCACATTGGTTAACAATGGTCAGTGACCACTGCCGTTCCAGGGGGCGCCTGCGCGGAGGACTATGGAAGAGGAATTTTTGCCACCCGGTGTAGTGAAAAATTATTTTTATTAATATTAAAAGTGCCTGGAAATTTCATGAACTCGTCTACTGTTTCAGCGAGGCAGCCAACTAATTACAAATTCATAAAGTATGAAGGATTCCTTTATTCTTACATAAACAAAACCTTATAGTTCTTTGTACATTCTTAGACCTAAACATAATCTTATTAGCGAATCTTAAAAAAAATCATGCAAACATAAATCAACAGCATTTCACTGATTGATTGGAGGACACAATAACAAAATTTTCTGATTCAACATTCTTACGCAATGCTCGATTGGTACCATCTGTTCAAATATAGATGGCGACGGTGTAAAATTATTATTGATAGATTCGACAAATGCTGACATCTCAGCCACTAAAGATTGCGTGCACATGACCGTGTCCTTTGGCAATCCTTGTAGACAATTTTCGCGCTCCATCGTTTTTATGCGCAACTGATTATAAACTTTTTGCACCTCATGTTGAGTTTCCGTAATTTCAGAAATTGTATTTTTCAATGGTAATAGCGCACACTGTTGCAACTCCTTACTTATTTGAGACGCCGTAGCAGTTGTCATACAGCGAATTTTACGTCGTATTTCGTTTATTGGTTTCTTCAGTAATTTTCGCGTGCGTTGCATTTGCTCCCGGAGTTCATCCAATTGATCGACTTGTGCTTGAACAGTGTCGATTACAGGATCAATACCTTCCACATATGCATTTCGTAACATTACCAAGGACGAACCAACAGCTCTATTTCGAAATCCGACTGTAATACGAGTAATGGGATTGTTCACGAGTGTGTGAAGGGCATTTCGTAGAAGATGCTTCAGAGAGAAAGTGCATTTTTCGGCAAGCTCCAATCCACTCTCGATAATTTCAATAGATGATGTTATGGTATTTTGAATAACGCCTTGTACACCACTAACCCTGTCGCCCTGCTGCGCCGACGTAAGTAGAAATTTGCATGGAACCTGTCGAGTTATAAGACAGAGAATATTGTGTTATGCCACACATCACATTTTGACATCCCTTAGGAGTTTTTGGACACTACACTTTACACTTCTCTTTTTGCTTACCAATGTGAAAAACACCAAAAAGAGACAATATTTTCGAATCATAATTCACGTAGATAATTTCGTTTTACGATTTCACCCCGCTTACAATTAAGTTTCATCACTGAAGTACAAAAATGATTTGACACGCTTTTTATATCTATTTTTTATCATTTAGTACGAAAAGATTGTTATCAGGTTAAGAAGAGTAATACTGTAATTATTACTTTCTAGTGGAACCTTAGCATATTCTGAATTTAATAAGTTAGAGGTTGCGAAACTTTTTTTTTTGTGCGTATTGAGTTGGGGTTTTTGTTGAAAAATATTATCTTAAAGACAGTTAAAAAGTGTTCTGAAGCTATCGTGTTATTTTTAAAGGCAACCTGTTAGTGGGGACAATATTTTTGGAGGACATTGCCCCTCCAACAAAAGTATTGGAGGGGAAGCCGCCCCCCTGTCCCGGCTCCGGCGTGCCTGCATGTTATAGAATAGAATTGAATAGAAAAATCGTTTTATTCATTCAAATCCTTACAACTATTATACAAAAGCTATAGCTTTAGAAGCTGTCAGCAGTGAGAATTGATTTCCAATAAACTTTATGATATCATAAGAGAATGAAAAAAAAAAAATAAAAAGTAAAACTGAAGCAGCTGTGCAAGAACAATTTTAAAGAATGAATGCACAAGGAAAAAGAAGAAACAGCATCAGCAAAGGTTAAAATATACAAAGTCTCGATAAGAAGCAAATAGGAAGTACGAGAGGACATATCAAATCTAAGCAAATTCTTTTCTATACTTCACTACATCGTTACAAAATTTTGAAAGTTTTACCCAATCGTGACCATTTAGTATGTTAAGCAGCTAGCCCAGATTGAACTCAGTTTGCGCATAGTATAGGCTCCGGATTTCACGGTCTATAGGGCATCGGGCTAGGACATGGAACATACCTTCTGGAACTCTCCAATTGCACATCGTACAAAGACCGCCGTTTGAGGTTCTACTATATATGGCATCGAATTTAAGCAAATAAGTCCACCTCGAGCTTTGAAGATTGTACAATAGATATAAGTTCCAGTCGGAAGTTGTCAGAGTAATAGCCTAACTGTCCTTGGTCGTGGGTTAAAAGAGGATAAATCGATCGACTCGTCGAAGTTAGTGCTGCTGTTTCGAAGGTTTGACGGTATCTGGAATCTAAATTTTCGCAGATGGCATTCATTGTTCCTTTGATAAGCTGCCCTTGTTCCCAGCTCAACTTCAATCCAAACTCATTTGCTTGTTTTTGGAGGTTTCGACACCATGACACATCCCATTCCTTTGCAGCCAACAGGATCCGTTGAGGCAGTCTCCTTTCACCGTTACATAAATTTATCTTCCAAATATAATCAAAGTGCAGCCTGTGTTAATATATACATAGAGGGGGCAGTCCTGTTTCAAGGTGTCGCGCTCGGTTGCCGTGAGCGTTCGGTCACCAAAAAAAAAACTGCCTGTGAGTACTAATATAAAATATGTAATTCTCACAGTGCTCCGGGCTTGTCAGTATAAAGGCGGCGCGGATAGGAGGTGCTAGCGACTGCACTTCCGAAAAGTACAATAGATATGCTATTGAAATGTCAACAAGGCATAGAAATGCTAGAGATGTTGACGCGCCCATGCCCCTGGAGGGGTCACGGCAATTAGAGAATATAATTAGTCGTACTTTGAGGCAGGCGGAATATCTTTCTAATAAAGAAACGCTGTAATTTCTCGACGCTTTCGTACTGTTGGTACCCCCACGCTTGTGCTCCGTAGCATATTGACGACCGTGCAGTTGCTTGGAATATTTGCCACTAGCTACTATGGGGAACAAGCGGGTTTTTCATAATTTTTTGTCAAATGGCATTAATTGTCCCTTTTGCAGCCGCTAATTTAATATCAAATTGTGAATCCAGTGATAACGATGGGGTAATATTTATCCCTAGGTAAGGATAGGTTTTAACCACTTCTAGTTCCTGAGTACCATAGTTCCACCTTTCGTTGTGAGCCGGCCTCCCTCTGGATTTGTCGAATATCATCACTTTCGTTTTGGATGTATTGACTTGCAGACTCCATCGGTCACAGTACTCCTTCAATTTATTGAGCATCCGCTGGAGTGCTTCAGGTGTTTCAGCTATTAGTGCAATATCATTTGCATATAATAGCGCTTTGATCCGCAGGTCCCGCAAAATGATTACTCCTGGTAGGAAGTCTACAATGTCGTTTATGAACAATGCAAATTGCAGCGGGCTGAAAAGATAGCCTTGCTTAACTCCTTTTGTTGCACTGAAACTTTCCGATAGTTATGTACGGTCCCATATCCGTGCGGTTGTGTTTGCATATAGACTTTCCAGGATCCATAGATACTTTGTTGAGAGCCCCATGTCGCTTAGTTTATACAGCAGCACTTGTCGGCTAATTGTGTCGAAAGCTGCCTTGAAGTCGACGAACGACACGTACAGCTTTTTTCCTCGAATGCGCTGAATTTCCACCAGATTGAATAGCGTAAAAATATGATCCGAGGTACAGTAACCTTCTCGAAATCCAGCTTGGAACTCATTTAGCAGGTCTCGAGTTCGCACAAGATATTGTAGTCGATTTAGAAGTATACCAGTGGAAACTTTCACTATGGTGTTCATGAAAGAAATTCCTCTGTAATTTTCGGGGCGATTTGCGTCTCCTTTTTTAAAAATAGGAAAGATGATAGCTTCACGGAATGATTCTGGAACGTCTGCTTCTCTATTTATAATTCTATTAAATACTGATTGTATGAGTTTCTTAACATCAGGGGTGGCGTTTTTCAGATGCTCGTAAGGTATGCCGTCTGGGCCGGGGTCTTTGTTGTTCTTAGCTAAACGTAGAACGTCGTTGATTTCCTCCATGGTGACCGCACAGTCTAGCTCATTTATTGTGTTCCAATTCATCGCATATGAGAATGTCGGACTGGTATCACATTCCGATAGAATTGATTGGAAATAATTTCTCAGGCTATCTGGGCTGACATCACAACCTTTGCGAAATCCTACTCCATTCAGTTCTCTTATTTTTTTCCAGAGCTCCTTCGTATTTTTGGTAGAGCTGAATCCAGCTGCGAGTCCTGTATAATAACTTCTCCTCTTTTGAGTGCACATTCGTTTCCATGTTTTCTTCGCATGCTGGTAAGCTTCTGCCAATATTGGCATGCCGCATCTCTGGCTTGACCTAAGTAGCATAAAGACTCGTTTTCTATATCGATGGCACTCCGCATCAAACCACGGTTGCCTAAAATTTTGACTTCTGCTCTCCTGCATTGCGGCGGCTGCTTTTCGTATTATTTTCTCCAATTCCTGCAGTGATTCAGATGGATCTTCCTATTCAAGCCGATCATTCCTCACGAGTTCATCTAGCTTCTCACCATATAACTCCCTCTTATTTTCGTTCCATCGTAAGCGCGGTACTGGTAGAATCTTATCCTCCCTGAAATGTGGTGACATGTTGCAAGTAATGATAAGCGGTTGATGATCAGAAAAAGGTAATTCGTCGACTTTTAGATCCCCGAATAATTCTATCCTGCATGTTATATGCACGTCAAGTCATCACCACTCAAAAATCATCATCCAAACTTAGTCATCATCAGCTAGCCATCAATATTCGGTATATTCGGTCAAGACCGGTCTGTCAATTTGTATGGAGATCCTACGAGACCCGGGCAAATCGAATGTACCTATTGAATCAGCATAATCGCATTTATCGACCCAAGGAACACATACACAATTTTCTCGTCGAAAGCTAATGCAGAATAGCAGACAAAGGATGTTATACATCACACATTTAACTGGCCCAGTGCCGTACCAAGCTATTTTTAGGGTTTTGTATTAAAAACAAAACCCTTATGAAATCGGTCAAATGTCTGTCCGTCTGTCCGTCTGTCCGTCTGTCCATGAAATATCTCACGAACGGCTGAAGCTACATACATGAAATTTTGTGAGAGTATGCAGAATTATTATAATTCGCCGGAGAAAGCGATTCGTTGTAACAGGCTTACTTTAAGGGGATGTCCCCATAGAGGGGAAATGAAGGTCAAAATTTTTTTTTCATCTGGTATAGGCAAGTGGGGTATCATGAGAAAGGTAACACCGAGTACATTTCATTTCCGGTATTTTCATCAAATTTGAAAAAAGGGGAAAAGAGATAGAGGGGAAAATATGTGATCCGAGTTTGTCCCCCCCCCCCCCCCTCGCATTTCGATACCGTTATACTTAGAAATATGAAAATTTGCAGAAAGGCGGCATTTTACTAGTGTAGAAAACCGAAAATCGTAGAATTTTGATATCTCAACAAAAAAGGTTAATAATAGTACATTTCTATAGTTGCAGTTAGCATACCCCTACACGCCTTAAGCACAGCCGAGGTCAAAAATATTGATGGTCAATGATAACCAACATCATCGGCAATAATATCTTTAAGTTTCATTACAATCACATAATATTTAATAATAGTACATTCATTTAAAGTTAGGCATTTTGACACTATCCACACAAAAATTACACCTACCGGCCTCATATGTAGGTGTGAGTACTACTTTCATGTTGTTTTTCGTAGTGCGAATTGCAGTTATTTAATTAATCATTTTTGAAAGGGTGAAGATTAGTTGGGGGCGCTACGTCGTAATTGGCAAACTTTACCGAGTGGAAGGGGGGAGGGGTCCACATAGAGGCGAAATTAAGCTCAAAATTTTTTTTATCGACTGGTATAGGCAAGTGAGGTGTCGTGAAAAAGGTAATGTTGAGTACATTCCATTTTTTCGCATTTTCTTGAAATTTGTAGAAAGGGGAATAGTGGGGGAGGAAAAAATATTAGTTCGTAATCTGTCCCCCCCTGGCATCTCGAGACTGTTAGAATTATGAAAACTTACAGGAAGGTGGGTTCCGAATAGCATATAAAATGGAAAATAATGGAATCTGTATATCTTCTCAGAATAGGTAAGTAATAGTTTATTTCTGTAGTTACAGTTAGCACACCTCTGCATGCCTTAAACACGTTCGAGGTCAAAAGTACTGATGGCCAACGATAACCAACACCTTAGGCAATAATATGTTCTAAGTTTCGTTACAATCACGTAATATGAATTGGCATGTAAAATGTAAGTGGGTAAGACAGTTTAATTATGTTTTTTTTTTGTCCATCTGAGTGGTATCAAGAAGAGCAACGAGCCGATATTTATATACCAAAATAAGCGCTTGCTACAAAACCCTCGGATTGCGGGCGTAGCCCTCTATATTCCGGTTTCATTTATCTTATAAACGTGTTATGAGCAATTTCTAATCGGTTGAACAAGATTCGATTTAATGCCATTGCTGTGTTCATGATGCTCTTTTGCTCACTTGGGTAAGCCTGTTGTGGCAACAATTTTGACAGTTAATAGATGATACTCAATTTCCAGGAGCCCCGGCATCCAAAATTGCCCGTAATTGTCCGTAATTATATTTTGAATTTTAATTAACACTTTGAGTCACCAGCTTATGGATCTTACTATGGTGGATCGTGCTGTTGAGGTATACGTGCATGTGTGAGCTTCTTGGATTACTGGACACGGAGTCCATAAACTTAATATTTGGAAGCGCTAGTTGGACTATAGGCAGCACTTGCTTGTTTTGAACGACTCATCAGCTACAACACTGTGCTGACTCTCACGCTCATTTCGAGTCATTCAAAATGGACAATATGTTTACATGCTACGAATCACTAATATGAACTTAGTTTTCGCTGTAGCCGCTAAAGTGCAACTCAATTCCTATATTTTCTGGGCCCACACTATGTGCCGTCGCGTCGTGAACGAGTTCTGTTTTTTTTTTAGTTTTCCCAAGTTTGATGCCCCTTTTGCAATTGCGCCTGAGCCTTGCTACGCCACTAATGTGGCAGATCAAATGAAGATCTAAGTTGGCGTATGAGTCAGATGCTATTCGACGAATTGATAGGCAGGCGAAAATGGCAGTGGATAAGTCGCACATTGAGGAAGGATGATAACTGCATTGCTTTACATGCCTTGAAATAGAATCCCATTTCCAACCAAGGCCGACCAAGAGGGGGTCCTAAAATCACATGCATCGATCTATGGCAAAAGAGTGTAAAGTGGCCCCTAGACGGTCAATATATTGAGTAATATGATATTGTACCATATATGGCGCAATATAATTTTGGTGAATATGTACACCATATATTGCGCAATACTATATTGCGAAATATTTGCATATCAGACGACTCAATTTATGTGCCATACTTTGTAGTTTGAAGCAGACGTTGGATTAATTAACATGTCGAAACGAAAAGCTTGTTTGGTAATTATTTTATATTTTGCTAGTAAAGAACGAAAACGGCGGCGGCGTCGTTGGTCAAAAGAGTGGTATTTGAAACGAATTTGCTGCGTTATTAAAGTGGCCCCTAGACGGTTACAGTCACTACGTATATGCAAAACTTTCAACTTTCGATAAAGTCGGATATGGATTCGTAAAAATTTGAGATTGAGCACGGGGTCAAAGTATTGGCGGGATCATACGCAATGTAGAATTTTGGTATGTAGGTAAGATAGATATGATTCTGTGGTAGTGCAATGCGGGACTGTTGTATGTGCATCAGTGCTTAAATAGACCTTCTCATGAGAATGGTATCATGAGACTGATTTCGTTTTCGAGAATCATATGTAAAATGTACATTTTCTACGCACGAATGCAGCAAACCATTTCATCTAAATTCCCGGTGCTCAATTTCCTTCGTCACTGAGTGTCTTGAAACAAATCTAAAATGCACAATATTGTCCCTACTCGGACAAATAATGATAATGTGCAATAAATTTCAAACAAGCACAATATCAGCTCCATATTTACGCAATGAACGCAATATAGCCCCTAGACACTCAATATCAGTTTGTGCATGCCAATATTGCACCAAAATATGGAGCGTATAGGAGGGACCGTTTAAGGCGCTGGTTAAATCGTTTGGGGAGTTGCGTCCTATTGCCCAGAACAGAGTGAGATCGCGCGCAGGAGCGTTATGCTCCACTGAGGGATGGGGCAAACTAGTACATATGAACGCGCATGATTTGCAATCAATTGTTGCAAGTCATCCGACTCGCTCGAAAATTTTGTTGCAATTATGTCGCATGTGTCGAGCAGAATTCGAATCGCAGTCGATTCGACCATTATACGGAGTTTCATTCATTTACATTTGATGTCAAGAGCACTCCGATATCGAGAACGAAACGTCGAGTGAGTGGATCGCCTTAGTTACATCATAATCGTCCGTTCGCCTTTGGTTAGGATGATATAGATGCTCGACGCAGGGGGAGGGGGGTATCGCCAATTAGAATCTAATGGAAACGTTTGACTGACAGCAGCAACACAAACGATAAGTATCACCAGACTTTTTTAATCAGGTATTCAAGGAAAAGGCATGACCTACTACCGGTTCCATGTAACAGACATAATAAATCGCGGGGCTTTATTTTAAGATGGCTTTTCATGGGCAAGATAACTGGAAAACACTCTTCTTTTCTAAATGGCAAGAACCTTCGAATAAAAACAATGAAATATCAACAAATATATTAGTATGTAGAACAAAAACAATATCATTGCAAAAATGACTAAAGATCTCAAAAGGAAAAAGTCTTCGATCAACATCCGGATGTAGCGTAAACAAAAGTAAGTAACGCGAAAACATTACAGACGATTTGGATTTACCTACTCACACCACGTGTATGTAACTTATGGGACATTTTACCGTCCTCGTTCGTTATATTTAATATAACTATCTTTTGTTGATTATGCTTTTGTTTAGAGTTTATCATTGTATACAAGACAACGAACTTAAGGCTTTTTTGCCTTATATACTGTCTGCAAGCCGCAAAAGTCTGTTCTGTTCTGTCCGAAATGAAAAGATAGGATAAAATAGGTAACAATGTACTCTACCCTGTTTAAGATTACAAGTAGGTCAAAATAGATAGTGGAAGGTATGTATATTGAGTTTATTCAAGATATGTTTTAATACTCGTACATTGTACAAATTAATGGTAAATATGGTAACATAAAACATAATTCGTATAAAATAAAGTTTCACCCTCAACCAATGTGCAATTTTAAAACCACTTAATGCGATAGAATATGTATGTACTAATATCAACATTGCGGCGCCAGCACCCAACGTCGGGTCTCACCTCCCTTGGAGCGTACGTATCAAACTAGCCTGTGCTAGCGATGAAGTGATTGAGCCTTGTGGAGGTCACATTCTTAAGGCCATCCAGCTCATAGAAGACCCCCCAGAGAACCCAGAAATTTCCTTCTCCTGCCACCTAAGGCCTGACAGTGACAGAGAAGGTGGAGAACGCTCTCTTTTTCATCAACATCTCCTCAACTCCTACAGAAGCCATGATGAGGAATACAGAGTCTTCTATCGAGCTCCTCGAATGGATGATTGTTCACAATGAATGCAACTCCAAACTCTTTTTATCCTGATGGTTTACCGCTTTTGTGTGCGATTTCTTGTCGTCGATCTCACTGCCAAGCCAATTTGTATCCTGGACTGCGGTGGTGCTCAGTTTGTATTTATTGACCTGTTGAATGAATGAATAATCAATAAAACGTTCGGGTGGTCGTCGTTATTTATCCCTCCACTCCGAGCCTTTTTTTTCAGATTTTTTGGAATGGAGTGCTTTTTACGATAACCGGTTGCCGGCCCATCGCTATACCTGTTCAGAGGCTTTCTCGGTAATAGTGGCTTTAGAAAGTTCATAGCGTGCCAAAGTTCACACAACTACGTTTGCAGGCCTGACTACGTAATTCATGCCATCCTGTTGTGATCTGGGATGATTCGGTGTAATTCTGCTCTTCAGGCAATTATTCCCTCCTCCTTCCACAACCTTCCTGGGTCAGGCGTCGGTGGAGTTATCGTATAGTGCTGCCATAAAGGCACTTGGTTTACTAGCATGGATTTCCTACACATCGTTCCTGAACAGCAATGACACTAATAATTTCTTTTATTGCTTGTGTTGTTTCTTATCTTTCAGTGAAAAGTTGAATCAACCTTGCATTATCATCTTTTGTCACTGTAATTGTGTAATGGCAATTGCATTAAAAAAATCTTAAGAATTTTGTCGCGGCTCAGGTAGAAATTCAAATAGATATGTCAATGTATCAACTCGCTAAAGACTGTTTTATCTGAAACTGTGGTGAATTTTCAACATTTTCTAGTTAACTGTTATCAGTTTAGGCAGATCATCAGTTTATGTCCTATGAATAAAATATTGGATAATTACATGAAAAAATAACAAATATACTGCCCAAATCAAATTCATTAGATTGTTCACTGAAGATAGAATTGAAGTTTTCTATTGACATTTGAGTTGATGTTTGGGGACTTTTTTTAAAGGTGATGTAGGAATCTTCTTAAGATACCGTAGAATGCACTACGGCATACAGCATCGGTTAAGTCAGATTTTTACTCGCTAAACCCCAAAACACCTTCTCCTAACCATTTTTCCCTGCGGGACCACATTTTGATATTACTTCGCAGGGATTGCATTGGCTAATTGGTTGTCACTCCGTCATGCTGACTTACGTCTTTCTCCCTCCCTCCTGAGTTCCTTATGATTTTCACATATTGTGCGACTCACTGCCTCCCAGTTTTACACATTCTTTACCATTATGCTCGATCAAGTTCTGTGTGCTAACGGCACCCCCTACTTCCTTTTCCAAATCAAACTTTAGACAGTGGAACAGCGCGTTCTTCGCGGTTTCCGCGACTTCCTTACATCTGTCGTAACGTATTCTGCTTAGTCGTTCAACTTAAGCTTACGTAAATATTCTTGGTATCCACCATGTCCCTTTAGGAACTGACTTAGGTAGTGGTTTAACTCGCCGTGGTTTAACTCTCGATATGCGGGATAAGAGTGGACGTCCAACGCCCTTTTGTTGGTACCATTTTTCTAGAAACTTGATCCTTTCCCTGTTTCTCCATTCCTCTGACGCCTCCGAAGACTCCAAACGTCGGCCACCGTAAAGCCTACACGTTTTGGCCACCAAAATATCTATTGGATGCATTGCAGCTACGACGTAGGCCGCTTCATGTGATGTGGTTTGATATGCAAAGCACACTTTAAATGCGCTTCTTCTGTATACCGAGCTGATATTTCTGACATTGCAAGCGTAGAGAATCGATTCGCCCCATCCTGGTGACGCGTAAGGCAGAGTTGAGGTGATTTCTCTGGAGAGCAGGAGCGTCCTGCTCGTTCTAGGGTACCTGATGTTCGGCTTCATTCTCGCCAAAGCTAGAGTGGCGCTTGCCTCTTTCACACGTACATACTTGAGATGCTCTCCAAAAGTCAACTTCGCGTCAATCATTGCCCCCAGTTACCTGATGAAGGGCTATGTGGTTATGATGCTGCCTACGACTCTAATCTTCAAAGAGTTCTTCTTTCTGCGATTAGTGATAAAACGCCCTCCGCTTTCTGCTCGCCAGCTCCATAGTCATACCTTCTCCAACCGCAACTTGATAGTTGTGATTACCTCGTTGGCGTAAATTTCGACATTTTCTAGATCCTTAGCGACAACAACGACCGCTATGTCATCCGCAAATCTAACTACTAGAACAGAACAGCCCAGGATGTCGTTGTATATTATGTTCCACAGGAGGTGTCCTCGAGTACGGACCCCTGGGGAGCACTTGCTGACACGTTATGTTGTTCGAAGTTTGAAGTTTCGTTTTGAAGAACTCTATTTAAGAGATAGCTTTTCATTATTCCCGCGTTTTTAATGTCCAGTGTGATTACAGCACAGTATTTGCGCTCGTGCAATGCATGCCTTACCAAGTCCGTAACCGATATGATTGCATCAACGGTAGAGCTCGCCTTTCGGAAGCCCGTATTGTCAGTCTGAAATATCTCTTTTTTCCTCCACAATCTGGGACAGTCCGTTGAAGATGAAATGATCTGTTCAAGTTTTTTGCTCATTGTGTCCAGGAGGCAGATTGGGTGGTAACAATTTGGTTCACCTGGCGGCTTGTTTGGTTTTGGAAGCAGGACCACTTTCTGTCTGCTAAGCAGGTCGCTAACGCCCCAAAAAAAATTTCAGGCATCGTCCGAATAGCCCTGGTTAGGATCCCGTCCGAGCCTGCTGCTTTATTATTCCCAATTCTGATGACAGTTTCGAGGAGCTCACTTTCCATTATGCCGATAATAGTCTTTCTGGCCGGTCCTCCTTCTTGTTGTATTGTATCCCTAGTTTACGTCGTGAAAATAAACTGAACCTTAGGTTAGGTTAGGTAAAGGGTTGCCATGCCACCGCACAGCATACATAGACCACCCCTGGGTTGGTTGTGATACCACCAAAGTCACCTAATTAAACCTAGGTAACAAAACAGTCTGTCTTAGCAATATAGCGATTGAGCAGTATTACGCTCGAATCCTTAAGGTTCTACAGATCCCGAAAAAGAACAAAAATTCAAAAAATGCCTCTCAGTCAAGGACAGTGACAAAGAAGATGAATAATGCTCTCCTCCTCCTCCGCGTCATCACAGCTCCTGCAATAGTTATTGTGAGGAATATGGAGCCTCCAGGCAAACTCTCCGGTAGGGCAGTGCCCCGTAATAACTCCCATAACTCTGCAGTGTGGCAGAGCGGCTAGGGTCAAGTTTCGGTCAAATCGACTTCGTTGTTTGGCACGTATCACCGTTTAACTATCTCATGTTCGCCCTGTCAACCGAAGTGACTTTGATGGCAAGTTTGCAGGATGCGGTTGGCATTTTGATGTTTACGCGGTCCCCGTCAACAACAACGGTTCTCCCCTTTCGAAGCCAGCTTTTTTGCCACGCAGTTGGCTGCGAAGCCACAATCTCCCACTATCGAATTGTCTGACTGTCCATATAAATAGTAACGTCTGTCGTGGTCAAGACATGATATCCCAGCCAAGTCAGAGATTCCAGAATTGCCGAAACCTCCGCCTGAAGGACACTGCAGAAGTCGGGAACACGGAATGGCAAGTTAATTCCCAATCCTTCCAAACAGATACCAGCCCGAACTCTGTCGTTAGTACTAGTGGCATCCGTGTAGATAACCATGGAGTCGGTGGTCATGAGCGTGTTATCAACCCATAGATCCCTCGACGGAATCAAGATAGTGTGGTTACGGGTAAAAACATATTTTGCAGAAGTATAATCAGTCTCTACGGGGAGATCCAAGTTGCCCAGTATAGTCGAGTGTCCACAACTCAACGTGCGCCACTGGCCAGCTTCGCGAAGGCATAAAGCCGTGTTAGCCACCAGTTGTTCGCCGCAAATATTCAAAAGCACGGCTGACGGAGTTGTTCTAAAAGCCCTCGTCATGGTCAGCGCCGCTTGCTTTTGTACCTTACTCAGTAGGTTACAATAGGCCGCTATTTGGAGTGCTGTCTACCACACACTTATTCTCTCTCTCTCTAATTGCCTTGACCCCTCCAGGGGTATGGGCGCGTCAACGTCTGCAGCATTTGTATGCCTTGTTGACGTTTCAATAGCATATCTACTCTGCGGAAGTGGAGTTGCTAGCATGCACCTTCTATCCGCGCCGTCTTAATACTGACAAGCTCAGAGCACTGTGAGAGTTATATTAGTACTCACAGGCAGTTTTTGATCGCGCCGAGATTTGATCTCCGACCTCTAGATTAGTGGTGACCGAACGATCACGGACACCGAGCGCAACAACGTATATGACGTTCGACAGCTGTGTATATCCAATATACAGCTTTAAGGCTGCAGGCCCCAGCTCTTACCTGTGACCTTTTTGCACGAGTAGAGCAGCAACAGTGGCCCGTTCTTCTATGTTGGGCTTCCGCCTTAGTTTGCTGTCAAAGATGAGATCGAGGAAGTTATCTTTGTCGGTGAAGACCAGTTTAATACCCTCCAGTGTGGGAGGTTCGATAGGAGGAATCGCGTGTCTTCTAGTGAAGAGCACAAGCTCCGTCTTAACCGGGTTAATTCCGATGACGCAGAGATTTGCCCACTCTGTTGGAATGGATAGGGCATTCTGCAATAACCCGCTGAGGACATCAGGAAATTTATCTGTGATAGTGATGGCAACGTCATTTGCATTCGCAATAACTTTGCACCCAACTTCTTCCAGTTTTAGAAGCAGACTGTTAATCCCTGCATTCCAAAGAAGGGGAGACGGTATTTTCCCTTGGGGGGTTCCTTTACAGACATCTCTACATACCGACGATGTACCCAGGGTAGTGTGTATGCGCCGAGATGTTCATAGTATCTTAACGAGTTTGCAAAGCGACTCATCAACCTGGAGGCTCAGAAGTGCCTCAATAATCGCACTAGGTTTAATGTTATTGAAAGCATCCTCGATATCCAAGAAAACAAACATTGTGTAGTCCTTTTGATCAAGAGATTTCGCAATGTGACTGACCAAAGAGTGCAGAGCCATGTCCACCGACTTATTTTTCCAACAGGCGTGTCGCGACGTGGGTAAAAGGAGTGGCAGGATGGTATCCCGCAAATGGATGTTAACCAGTCTCTCTAGTAGTTTCAGCATGGTTGAAGAGATACTAATTGGTCGGAGATCGTTCGGGCACGCATATAAAATTCTACCCGCTTTCCCTCTAGATGCAAAGAACGTACACCAGCTCCAGACAGGCCATTAGGATACACTCTATCCATGGATATACGATATCCATACAAAGCTGCAAATCCGCAGGAATTATGCCATCGGGTCCAGCCGACTTATAAAGTTCAAAGCCGGAGATTGCCCACAAAATCTTCTCACGAGATGAAATGGATGCACTATCACATGGCGCTATGTGACAAGTGGAGAAGTCCCTCAGTGAGGCTCCAACCGAACTTCCAGGGAAATGTGTGTCAAGTAGACACATGATCGTTAGCTTACTCGAGGACATCCTTTTGTAGGAAGCTTGGGATAGATCGAGTAGACGCCAGGATTTTTCGAAATCAAGAGGTCTCACAGGACCCTTCCATATGTTCGCAGAAGCTCCTTCATGTTTCGCGTTTGGCTCCTCTTAGTCTTTCTTGAAAGAGTTCAGATGTTTTTTATATGCCAATCCGACGCCAACCTTAGCCTTACTGAAACTTCTCCTATACTCAGCCCTACGTTAGGAGATCATAGTACTCCACCAGACGGTTTTTTTCTTTCCTGCATGTGAGGTAGCCGGACACGATAAATGCACCTTCGCCTTCATGGCATCTGTCAGAATATTTACCATATCTTCCAGCTCCTCTGGTTGCAGGGCTGGCTTGGTAGTCAGCATCACGATACCTAGGCCAATCAGTCTTTTTGCGATTTATAATGGGTTGAATTGCTCCAGGCCGCTCGGTAAGGCTGACCTGAAAGTATCGATTGTCGGAGAAGGAGTTTTCCGATGACACTCTCCAGTCTCTAATAAGGTGAATGATGTCATCCGGTGCCAGAAACATGTCTGGGACCTCCTGTCTGGCTTTTGAATATTATTTTCTAGCAAAGCAGGACACTTCAGTTGAGGTGGCTTTTGGTTGTTGGAGGCTAACTAAACCCACGACAGACACTGAACCAAGGAAACCCTAAATTTTCGACTATTTTTTGTTGCGCTGTTCCGCACCATTTCTTTCCTGCTATTCTATTCTATTTACAAAGAAACACGGCTAGTATATAAACAATGATTGCAGCTCACATATCTTTCCAAGAAATTTTAACTTCCTCTGTATAATTGCGAAAATATCAAATTCACATATTCGTCAGAATTATAATAGATTTATATTTTCTTTTCTTTTTTCAGAGGAAAAGCACCTTCACTTACCCACCGAAGATGAATACATGCGCATGTTCCTACGACCTTGCAAATATTATCCAGAGAGTGCAATTAAAAGGGTAAAATAATTCAAAATATTAATATTCCACTTGCTTCCTAACAATTAATCGCATCGATTTTTTTCGCAGATTAAGAACTTCTACAACTTAGGCCTAAAATATGGAGTAGTATGTGAAAATGTCATGCCATCTACTCTTCGACATGTTTTTGAACAGGAAGTGTTCACCTTATTGCCGGTTCGGGATCAAGAAGGACGTCGAATGATTATTTTGGAAGTTGGAAGTGAGTTTCCTTAAATATAATAAATAACATTTTACCATGTCTGTCAATTTAATTCCTCCTCTCCCTTTATTTCTTCTTCAGAGAAATGGAAACCATCCAAGTGTCCACTGAACGATACATTCCGCGCTATTCAATTGACCGTTTTATCATCAATGGCTGAACCAACATCTCAAATTCATGGTAACGTGGTCATTTTCGATATGGATGGCCTACCGTTGAACAATGTCATGCAATTTACACCATCGTTTGCAAATATGTTCCTCGATTATGTACAAGAATGTTTGTGTCTTCGTCTTAAAGCTGTTCACGTTGTTAACAATTCGTACGTTTTCAATATGCTCTTTGCCATTTTCAAGCCATTCATCAAGGAAAAGCTCAGGAAGAGAGTATGTGGACCCGCTAATCAAAACAATATTATCAGAAAAGTTAACAAATCTTTTTTTTATCTTTTTTAAGATTCACTTCCACGGCAAGAATATGGACTCTCTTCATCAGTACATTGATAAGAGTTGCTTGCCCGCAAAATATGGTGGCACCTTGGAAAATGAAATTGATCTTCCACCAGGATATCTTGTCGCCGATCTCTTCGAAGCCTATAAAAAAGATTTCGAAAGTAAGATGAATAAATTTAAATTTCGATAAGAATATTGTTTACTAATATTGACAATTCATTTCTCTTTACAGTGGCAAATAGTTTTGGATACACGAAAGAATTAAAATGAGTCTTCGAATGCAATATTTTTTATCTGCCTTTCTTGTGTGATAAATTCTACAAAAATATCTATAATAATTAAGGATAAGGATTCGTTTGCAATATTTCTTAAGCATTTGACTGACTTTGAACGATGAAAGAAAATTAGCTTTCTTACTTACCTTTTGTATTGGTAAAGCACAAATTTGTTGGTCAAGAATGAGGATGTGGTAATATGTATATATAATCGAAAATATGAATTTATATAAAGAGTAGAGAAGTTGATTAAGTTTTGCCTTTTTGAAGTAAATACCTTATAATGTACTCGTGTGTACAGACTACTGTATTTTAATATAATAATATTAATTTTAATAAACATTCTTTTTCTCAATGAATATTTGTCTTTTAGTTTGAATCATCATAGTTTCTAACTAGCTATTTGTGTACAAGAAAAGCCCATTTTTTATAAATAGACTTGGAAATGAACTCTTCCATGCTCTTCATGTCGAGGCCAAGCAATAGGGCAACCTCGATGGGGTCTTGCCAGGGCGCAGTTGGTGTTAGTTGCGTTAGTGCTGCTGGACAATTAAAAATATGTTCCACATTGTCACACGCTGGGCAGTTGTTACGTACTGTAGGGTCGATTAGGGACAAGTGTTTAAGCGGAACACTAACATGAGCGGTGATGCTCTTGGTACTCTTTCTTCATCCGCTGATATGGTTGTGCTGCTAGTACAGGGTTTCACTTAAGTCCCTCAATGGTCGCATGAACTTTCTCTCTACGTGGAGTAACAATAGCAGTTTTGTAGATGGTGTCATCAAATGGCTCTCGCTTAAAGCGTTTGACCTCTCTTTCAAGATCTCTTAAGTTGCGAAGGATGTGACGAGGTGATGGCGTTCTGTCCATCAGGTTTGTGCTGGGATGGTCATTTCTGTAGCATCCCACAAGGTATTACTAGGAAGTTGTTGTGGCATCTTAAAGGTAGCATTTGGGTCTCTTGATGTAGATGGTATTGTAGTGACATCAGTAGCCAGGGGGGCAAAAATTCCTCTTCCACAGTCCTCCGCGTGGGCGCCCCCTGGAACGGCAATGGTCACTGACCATTGCTAACCAACGTCAAGCCGCCAGTGATAGCGGTGCAATGATTTGGTTGAGGTAAATCTTCCCCCTGTGGTATGGGGTGTCTAAATATTACCATGGCCTTTCCCTTTGAGGGCCTGTCGTTAAAACTGACAATCAAAGGACAGGATGTGTATGCCAGCAACTTGCACTATCCGAAATCTTTATATGCTAACGAAACGTCAACTATGCCTCGGATAAGGACTGATTCAATGGTTACGACTTTTGGCTATCGTACAATGACAAAGATTGGATTCTGGAATGTGCGTACTCTCCTGGACAATGAATCAGAGGGTCCCCAGAACGCACGATTTCTTCAATTAGATAGTGAATTTCTGAGGTACAAATTAAACATCTTAGGAGTTAGTGAGATAAGATGGTGGAACAGCGGAGAATTTATCTCTCCAACGGGTAGCACTGTAATGTTGTACTCCGGTAGAGCTACAAGTAGTTGCCGTGAGTCAGGTGTGGGGCTCCTTTTAACCAGAGCCGCACGAAACTGTCTCTTATCCTGGTAGCCGGTCTCTGACAAAATGTTGAGCGCCAGATTCCAGACCAAAATGAGGAACATCTCAATAATACAATGTTATGCCCCTACTGAGCCTGACAATGTCTTGGCAAAAAACTCCTTCTATGAAGAACTAGACGCCGTTCAGAGCAGAACCCCTAAAGGTGACATTATAATGGTTATTGGTGATTTTAATGCGAAAGTTGGCGCTGATAACTATGGGCTCAGACATGTGATGGGGAGACATGGTCCTGGTGATCGTAATGACAACGGTGAAAAATTTGTAGAGTTCTGCAACTTTCACAGTCTCTTCATCGGTGGTACTATGTTTGAGCATAAGGACCACCACAAAATCAGTTGGTCCTCTGTTGATTGGCGCAGAACACAAAATCAGATCGACCATTCCCAGTCGGACATTTGTCTCCGATCCCAGTGGAATCGCAAAGTCTTCGATTCCTTACCGATTCCATTCATCGGTTTGTCTCCGAAGCTGAACAAATTCAAATGTTTTCAATTATGTATCGAGTTAGCCTGAAATTTGAATTCATTTGAAAGTATCTGGCATTTGGCGGCGTATGTTGTCATATATGAAATATGGAATAAAGGAATATGTAGGTTTTGTAAGCCATGAATACAATCCGCCGTTAAATTAAAAGTGCCGTGAAATCAATCACGACACTTTTAGTTTCTGGACGAATTGTATATCAGGCTAGATTCAACCCATTTATACAGCCATCGATCCGAATTCGATCTGTGTCGATTCCTCGTTGGCTACAGTCATCGGTCCGGAATCGATTCCAGTCATCGATCCGGATTCGATTCCACGTTGACTACAGTCATCGATCCCAATTAGACCCCAGTATCGATTCTACGTCGACTCCAGTCATCGATTTTCCATCGACTACCGTCATCGATTCCGGATCGATTCCTGTCCTCATTTTCGGTATCGCAAAAGCGGCCATGCCCATACAAATATCTCCGACGTGTCTCCGATAAAGTCATCGATTCCTTAGTAGACAGTCATCGATCCAGGACCGGTCCAGTATCGATTCTTGTCCGACTGGGTTTGGTCATTAGTAAAAGATTCAAGAGTTGCCTCCTGGATGTGCGAAACAAGAAGCGTGCCGATATTGGGATGGGAAGAGACCATTATCTTATGATCGCTAATGTTCGATTGCGTATTGCAGCCGTGCGCCGCCCTAGCGACGAAAGATCCAGGAGTCGCAAATTCAACACCGCTCGATTAAAAAGCCAGCTGTCTTACAACAATATAATGACCAACTTGCGCAGCTGAGATAACTAGTCACCCAGATAGTGACATAAACGAAAACTGGGATGCCATAAAAAATGCGTACATTGATAGCGCAGATACCATCCTTGGCACAAACATGGATTGCCGGAATAAGGCCTGGATGTCCGACGCTTCATGTCAGCGGATTGTTGAAAGAAAGGAACTGAAGGTTCGTTTGGCTGCAGCATGAAACGACAATAGAAGCAGCATCGAACTCCTTTACCGTCAGAAATCTCGAGAAGTTCAGCGTAGTGTACAACGCGACTAAAGAGTTTATGCGAATTCTCTTTTAGCCTCAGCAGAAGAAGCCGCAAGAAGTAACAACTTAAACGCCGTATACAGTATCATCAAGGAATTTACAGGTGGTCGTAACTCCTGCCAACATCCAGTGAAGGATAGTGATAGAAAGCTACTTATCTTGAAAGAAGATCAAATATGGCGGTGGAAAGAACACTTCGCCGCGGTCTTGAACCGTGTCACCTCTGGTGAAGATCCCCCTCAAATAGATAATTTAGCTAACCATCAAAATGTGCGTGTACGGTCCAGTGCCCCGACTAAAAAGGAAATAGTCACTGCAATTATTGCACTAAAACGAGGAAAGGCCGCCGGACTTGTATCCCTGCCGAACTTGATCAAGCAGCGCCAAGCGTAACTGTTGATTTGCTGCACCCACTTGTTGATAAAGCGTGGAGACCTTTGCCAATGAGTGGAAGGAAGGTTTGATCATCAAACTTCCAAAGAAGGGTAGCCTCACAGACTGTAATAATTGGAGAGGGATTTGTGTGCTTCCTGCCGTTGCCAAGGCAACCTATGACGGCGCGAATTGTCGTGTTCTACATAAAGGTAAGGTGTCGGGGTACTTTGAGATTCGCAGTGGAGTTCGGCAGGGGTGCATCCTTTCACCGATCCTATTCCTCATAGTGATCGGCGATGTGTTGCAGCCCTATCCGGACTCGACAGAGGAATTCAATGGACTTTGACATCTTATCTAAAACATCTTGACTACGCTGACGACATATGCCTACTCTCCCACAAAATCATGGATCTGTCCGCAATGGCGTTAGATCTCGAGAGGGAGGCAAACAAGGTTGGGCTTAAGATTAATACCAAGAAAACCAAGTAGGTTCTTAGTCCTCCATTGTGAAAAAGAAATCCGAAACCTATTGCCATCAATATTAATGGGCAGCCTGTGGAGAGATGGACAACTTCATCTACCTGGGTAGCATTGTTGCCGAAAATGGTGGTACGGAGCAGGACATTGCCGTCGTATCAACCAGGCTAAATGCGCATACGGCATGCTGTCCAAAATCTGGCAGAGCAGTTATCTCAGTATCAAGACCAATCTGGGCCTATTTCGCTCCCTGGTACTGTCAGTGCTTTTGTATGGGAGCAGTAAATGGAAAGTTTCCGTAAGAGTTACCAGAAAGCTGCAAGTTTTCGTCAACTCATGTCTTCGTCGAATTTTAAGAATATTCTGGCCCGAAACAATATCAAATGAAGAGCTAAGTCGGCGTAGGGATCAGATGTCAATCGACGAATTGATGCGCAGGCGAAAATGGCAGTGGATAGGTCACACATTGCGGAAGAGTCATAACTGTATTGCCTTGCATGCCATGAAATGGAACCCCATTCCCAACCAATGCCGACCAAGAGGGGGTCCTCGAATCACATGGCGTCGATCTGTGGAAAAGGAGTGTCAGGCACTGGGTAAGTCTTTTGGGGAGTTGCGTCCCATTGCCCAGAACAGAGTACGATGGCGCGCAGGAGTAGTTGACGCGCTATGCCCCACTAGGGGTTAAGGCAAAGTAGTAGTAGCCAGCCTGTTGCGTAGTGCTGCATTCTGACGGGTCTTAATGGTGTTCCACTGCTTGTCACTCACATTTTGAGGCTAGATGGGGGCTGCATAATTGGCTACAGATCAACCAATAGCTTTGTATTATACCATACCTCCCCAAACAACACTGATGAGAAAACTCGTTTCATCGATAATCGCTGAAGACCCCGCATCAACCCCAACCGAGTTCATCGAACGATTTTCATCTTGGCGCCGAATGGTTAACACCATTGCATTTTGCCTTAGATGGAAGAACCTAAATAAGGGCCCATTATCAGCAGAAGAACTGAAGGCATCCGAAATCAGTATAATACGATGTCAGCAAAGCGTATATTGTTTGCAGGGCAAATAAAAGCCATCAAAAGTGGCAAGCCAATATGAAATCACCATTGGTTATCAACATTAGATCCTTTCGTTGAAAAGAAAACCGGATTCCTACGGATTGGAGGAAGACTATCTTACTCCAGCTTTTCTCTCTCTCTCTCTCTCTCAATTGCCCTAACCCCTTGTGGGGCATAGCGCGTCAATTGTTTCATGGGGCCCGGTTGACGACAGTTCGACGGAATAAACTGGTTTCGGAGAATGCCATTGCCAGCATGCACCTCCTGCACATCCATGGTCTCGAACGTCATCGTGGACGGGATTCGAACCCAAAACGCCGGTAGTCAAATATAAGACTGATGCCTCAACATACTGCGCTACCGGTCGCCCCCTTCATTTCAGCTTGCCATACGACAAAAAACACCCAAACGCCCTTGGTAAATCTCAATTAGTCGATCTCATCATTCAGCACATTGTGTGTACGAAAGTTCGAGGAAAAACTGTCCCACCTGTCATGGCTGACCTGCTCAAGGAAACAACTAAGCAGAGAAGGGGAGAGAGCATTCCTCCTTTTGAGGTATTCTTGCTGTCGTCTCACGCAAAGATTTTTAAAATAATTTTTGGAGAATTTCTTCGAATATTGCAAAAACCAAGCTCTACATGTTATAACATTTTGGAGTGGCTCCGAGCCCCCATGGCTCCCCTCTGGATCGACCACTGGTTAAGATGATGTCCGGTCGAAAACATGTCGCAATAACAGTTGTATGGGCGACCGGTAACTCCTTGCGTAGAGGCGTTAATCTCATGTCTAACTATGGTCGTTACGGGTTCAAGTCCCATCCACGGCGTTTGTGGCCATGGAAGTTTGTGTTGTCTTCCCCCTGTGGTGCGGGGTGTAATAATAAACCACAACATCTCCCGACTTGTCGCAGGTAGGCGGCTAAATGGGAGCAGGAAGTGCAAGCTGGCAACGTGGATTGTCCGAAACTGGTGTATGCCAACGAAACGTCAGCTAAGCCACATGGAATAGTTGACGCGCTATGCCTCACTAGGGGTTAGGACAAATGAGTAATTTCCCATAAATATACTATCATTTGGTAGGACACTCATCAGATTGAATCGTTTACAATAAAATGGTATTTCGTAAAATCAAGTATCGACAATTTTCCAATCCACCGAGACCTACTTTCCAAGTGTTGTTATTTATTTATTCAATATTAGTTGTTGGTAAACATATCCCCAGTCCTCAGGTGATCGCTTATGAATGGTCATAACTGATAACGATAATCCACACTTAAGTAGTGAGCTCTAGGGTTGAAGAATGACTAACCAGACAAATCAAAGTTTCCATTACTGCAACAACTTAAGGTCGGGTGTGCTTTAGTAACGTCACGGAATCTAGTGACGTCAATACGGTAATTGTTTGAATGGTAACTCATAGTCTGAAAAATACAAAATGCAGACGAATTCTTGTTAATTCTCGGTCAATTCCTAATATTTATTATAAATTTGTGGTTTTGTGGTTTTTGCATTTTTCCTGTGATTATTGATATGAATATGCCTATAAATACTCGGTCGAATATTCCAGTCCAGTTATTCCTCATTTACAAAGAACCTTGTGGTGTATAAGTGGGTGAAGCAGTCAGGAAAATGTACTACAAATTTGTAAGTCTTGCCATTGTAATTCTGTGCTTAGTAGTCAGTAGCAGTAGCTATGACTTCCAAGAAGAAGATTTGCTGGATCGTGTTCGGGAACTATTAAATGAAGCTGTAAGTGTGATTTTTTTTAGATACTATTTCTATCTTCTTACAAAAGTTTTGTATAACCAGTATAATGAAAAAATCTACAATATTAAATATTTTTTCACAGGACAACGACAATTATGGAAAAAACTTCGGCATGCGAAATGCCGGTGAAAACGTAGTGAACGATCGCGTTAAATTAAAGCAGCCTTCAGATAATACTGATGTGATGGAAGATCCCGTAGAGAGCTTTCAAAAATACCCAAAAATTCATCCAAGATTCGGCGCTATCCAGAATCGTGAAGTATTTCCACAGCGTGATTTTGAAGGAAACTGTCCGCCCGGATTCCGTACTGATAAAATAGGAAATTGCCGGGAGATTTGGTGATTCGGCAATGTCGAAGAAAAAAGAAAACGAAGCGAGGAAGTTAGTCTACGATTGGTTGAAAGTGTAATAATTATTTTTAGAATTACAAAATAATTATTTCTAGAATTACAGAACAATTATTTCTATTATATGCATACTGAAAACGTGAATTTGCATTTTTTCTAGCTCCATTACCGTATGTCTCGCAAACATACGACAAATCAATAAAAATCAATATCCTTGCTTAGAAGGACATACACCATCCGAAATTTATATACTAACGAAATGTCAACTTTGCGAGAGATGTAGACGTGCCCATGTCTGGAGCGGTTAAGGTCTCTCTCACTGGTTCCTGTCAACCCCGTGTGGGGCTACTTTCCACCTCGTCCTGTTCATCGCCATCGCTTTCAGCTCACTCCACGACTTGCCTATTGAGGCACCGTCTCTCTTAGCTGATCTTTCCAGGTATTACTAGGTCGTCCAAAGCGGCGATTTGTGTTGGCTCCCTGCGGGTTCCAATCGAGAGCCTGTTGAGCAATGTTGTTCGACCCTTTTCGGAGAGTGTGACCTATGCATTGCCACTTTCGCCTTTTTATGGAAGTGTCTATCCTGTTCTGACCAGTAATAGTAAGGACGTCGTCGTTAGAAATGACCTCCGGCCACCGTATGTGTAGGATGCGCCGTAGACACAGAAGTTTGCAATCTAGTTGTTATCTTATTGGTTGGTTACCTTCCAAGTTGAACAGTCATATGAATTAATTTTACATTAGTTTCGAAGATCTGGAGTTTGGTGCGTCTGGAAATGTTGTTGTTTTGTCAGAAAAGAGTCAAACTGAAAAAAGGCTGCTCGAGCCTTGTTGATGCGAGACTGTACATCCGCATCCGCTCCACCATCTGCCGTAACTACGCTTCCGAGGTAGCAAAAATTGTCAACTTTCTCGACTGCCTGCCCCGAAACACAAATTCCTCTTTGCCTTCCCGGATCTAAGCTCAAGTACTTTGCGTTGATTTTATACACCGCATTAGGGCTTTCGCAATGCAGAGCATTCGACATTTGAGCTACTTGATCCGATTTACGGGTATTTGATAGAAGAAAAATATCGTCAGTCAGTCTACGTGTTGAAGGTATTTGAACAACTTCCATCTTATACTTGTGTTCTGGTGTTCTTGAAGCGCGCCGCTTAGTACATCATTTAAAGCGGTATAGGTGACAAAATGCACTTGTCTCACTCCGCTATGCACCTCGAAAAGATGTGATAGCTTACCCTTGTGTAGGACGAGACATTAGGCTACCTGGTAGGACGCTTTAATGATGGAAATTATTTTATCTGGTATGCCTCTCCCACGTAAAGCCCTCCAGATATATTCCCGGTCAACACTGTCAAACGCCTTCTCGAAATCAATGAACATGAGATGTATTGGGGATCTCCACTATGCGGATTGTTCAATAATAATTCGGAGGGTGTCGAAAGCCGTCTTGTTCATCATTCAATGTGCGGTCAACTGTTTGTTTGATCCGGTTCAAGATTATTATACTCTAGATGAAATCTGAGAGTATTATAAGTTTGCCACAAAGTTTGTAACGCTAAGAAATAAGGCTCACAGAAAAAAATGAATGATACAGAAGTTCATATTATCACTCGAATATCTCAAAACCGGATGTCCGTCTGTCCGTCTGTCCGTCCGTCCGTCCGTGACCTCTCTAGCTCGAGAACGCGTTGAGCTATGAAGTTCAAATTTTGGACACGTTATTTTTGACAAAAAATGAAGGCTAAGTTCGTGAACGGGCTAAATCGCTCCACCCCTTCTACCCCCTCCCATACAAAATGACACATTTTTTGAAAATTTACAATAATCAGATTTTCTCAGAAACTATAAAACATATTGCTTTGAAATTTTTAATATATCACTTTTATGATAATTGTAACCTATGTTATAAAACTTATTGTAATCCTCACCCTCCTTCTACCCCCTCCCATACAAACTGCACTATTTCATGAAATACGTTAAGCCAATTTACTCAGTACGTATACAATTTATCGGGCTGAAATTTTGTACTTAACACTTAATTAACAATATCAGTTAGATTCAAAACCAGGTTCAAATTCATCTAGAGTATTGCATGATTGGGGTTTACCCCAATCGTAGTTCTTTTATGTTTTTTTCCATCAGTTTGGAGACTACTGGGAGAAGACAGATCCCACGCCAATTATCGCAATCCTTCAAGTTTCCTTTTTTCGGGATCTTACTAATCACGCCCTTCTTCCACTCTTTATTGAGAGTTTCGGTTTCCCAACACTCTTGGATAAGAGGGAGAAGAATATCCGCAGTAGCATTGGCATCCGCTTTAAAAAGTTCCACCGGAATTCCGTCTATCCCCGGGGCTTTACCCGCTCTCAACGATTTAATAGCCGCTGTTATTTCCAGTTTAGATGGTGGGCTGGTATCATAACTCTGGCTATTTGCGGAATATCTTCTGCAAGTAATGATGCATTCGAAGGCCCAAAGGTGTTGTTGAGGACCTCAATTAAGTGTTCTCTCCATCTCCGCAATTGGTGTTCTTCGGTTACCAGCAGAGAACCATCTTTATCTTTCACAGGATGTTCTGTTGCAAGACATTTGCCAGTTAATGGCTTCCCGGGTCAAAAATAGTCAAAAAATTTTATTTTTTTATTCGATAGTACAACATCTCAGGAGTATTGGGTCAAAAGCTCAAGTCATTCCGAGCAAAACTAACGGAGATATGGTTTTTTGAACGTTCCGACTCGGAGACTCGAGCGGGTCGCAGGTATACGCGCCAGGTATACGATTCGTCGGCGGAGAGGCGCGGCGGCTGGCCTTTCCCGGAACGGCTTTTGTCCTCGAGATTGCTTTGTAAATATTACAGGCCCCTTTTTCCGGTGTAGACGTGTTTCTATTCACTACATATTTCGGCACGTTTATTCCCGCCTTTTCGAAGTAAAGAACCCTCAGTTTCCTACTCGTCTTACGAACGTATAAATGCTTGTAAAACTTTAAACGCGTTTTTCTCGAAATGTTGTTTTCAAAGCCGATGTCCACTGTAACTCGGCGAATATGTAACCAATCGTTTTGAAATTTTGCACACACTTTCTTCACACATATTACCTCCCTCCAACAATGTCACTTGCCCCATTTTTTTTGTTGTACCGATTTTACAGATACAAAATGGCCGACTTTGAATACCGAAAAACACGATTTTTGCTTCTAAACGTTCCCAAAAATTCAAAAATTAAAATTATCAGGAATCGTTGGGGGGAGGCAAAACATGTCCAAAAATAAAATCTTTTTGGGTTTTTGTTTTCAGATAATTCTTCATCGACTTATGAGGGACACCGCGAAGCGTCTTTTTCAAGCAGCGAGTTCGCAAAAAGGCTGCCATCGGCTGAATTTTTAATATTTTTATTTGTATCTTGGACGAAATAAACTTCAAAATATACTTAATTAAATATATTTGAATGCGCTAATGTACCTTATCACCGAATAGAGAAAAAAAATTACCAAAAATGTCGTATTTTTTCACTCAAAAGACCCGGGTAAGCCCTTGATAAGCTTAAAAAGAGTTCCACTGCCACCGCCGCAAGCCGCTTCCTCTGCCTTCTCCGCTAATGCGTTGATGTAGTTTCGCTTGTCCCGTCTTACGCTGCTTTGCATGCCTTTCTGTAGTGAACGGTATTTAGCTTTGAGTTGGTCTTTGACTGAGCCGTCAGGAACTGAGTTAATCTGTTCCTTAACTCTCTTGCGTGCTGAGATTAGAGACGATGAAGAGTTGCTAATAAATCGTCTCCTACCGCACTCCAATCGACCTGCAAATGTTACGCCACGCGAAAGAAATGAGTCCTTAGCGACGTTCCATCTATCATCATCACATAGGATTCTCACAAAGTGGTGGTGCAATAGCTCTCGTGCACATCTTATAAATGGGTCTTTAAGCTTTTGCACATTTAAGGCTTTGGCACACAGAAAGCGAACTGTCGCGGCGGGCAGCGATATCTGATCGCCGCGATACGGCGATCTGCTTGTATTTCCTAATATCGCATCATCCCTGTCACACACGAGGCGATCTGTCGCGGCGACATAGCGATCTGTCGCGACGACAAGCGATCCGTTGTACAAAATTAAAAAATTATCGCGCGATCCAGGCGATCTTTTTCAGTTGTATCTGAAGTTATTTTTCCATAAATGGGAGAGTTCTTCTTTCGATTGTATGCAAATAACTATTAAAAAATAAAATTGTTTAATTGAAAACTATTTGGACGCTTTTTATGGTTTCGACAAGGAGTTGAAGAGTATGGAAAATGAGCAAGTGTACGAAATTTGTTTTAATTGTAGTACAGTGTATTATAAAGAAGCCCCAGCGACACAAACCAGCATCACAACGCCGGACTGGCAGAATAAATTGTTGTATATTTTTCATAATGGGTGAGGAAACAGAAAGACTCGTCGAAAAAGTGAGGAAATATACGTATTTGTACGACAGTTCGCACGAATTGTATAAAAATATAATGAAATGAAACCGGAATATAGAGGGCTACGCCCGCAATCCGAGGGTTTTGTAGCAAGCGCTTATTTTGGTATATAAATATCGGCTCGTTGCTCTTCTTGATACCACTCAGATGAACAAAAAAAAACATAATTAAAATGTCTTACCCACTTACATTTTACATGCCAGTTCATATTACGTGATTGTAACGAAACTTAGAACATATTATTGCCTAAGGTGTTGGTTATCGTTGGCCATCAGTACTTTTGACCTCGAACGTGTTTAAGGCATGCAGAGGTGTGCTAACTGTAACTACAGAAATAAACTATTACTTACCTATTCTGAGAAGATATACAGATTCCATTATTTTCCATTTTATATGCTATTCGGAACCCACCTTCCTGTAAGTTTTCATAATTCTAACAGTCTCGAGATGCCAGGGGGGGGGGGCAAATTACGAACTAATATTTTTTCCTCCCCCCACTATTCCCCTTTCTACAAATTTCAAGAAAATGCGAAAAAATGGAATGTACTCAACATTACCTTTCTCACGACACCTCACTTGCCTATACCAGTCGATACAAAAAAATTTGACCTTAATTTCGCCTCTATGTGAACCCCTCCCCCCTTCCACTCGGTAAAGTTTGCCAATTACGACGCAGCGCCCCCAACTAATCTTTACCCTTTCAAAAATGATTAATTAAATAACTGCAATTCGCACTACGAAAAACAACATGAAAGTAGTACTCACACCTACATACATATGAGGCCGGTAGGTGTAATTTTTGTGTGGATAGTGTCAAAATGACTAACTTTAAATGAATGTACTATTATTAAATATTATGTGATTGTAATGAAACTTAAAGATATTATTGCCGATGATGTTGGTTATCATTGGCCATCAATATTTTTGACCTCGGCTGTGCTTAAGGCGTGCAGGGGTATGCTAACTGCAACTATAGAAATGTACTGTTATTAACCTTTTTTGTTGAGATATCAAAATTTTACGATTTTTGGTTTTCTACACTAGTAAAATGCCGCCTTTCTGCAAATTTCCACATTTCTAAGTATAACGATATCGAAATGCAAGGGGGGGGGGGACAAACTCGGATCACATATTTTCCCCTCTATCTCTTTTCCCTTTTTTTCAAATTTGATAAAAATGCCGGAAATGAAATGTACTCGGTGTTACCTTTCTCATGATACCCCACTTGCCTATACCAGATGAAAAAAAAATTTTGATCTTCATTTCCCCTCTATGGGGACATCCCCTTAAAGTCAGCCTATTACAACGAATTTCTCCGGCGAATTATAATAATTCTACATACTCCCACAAAATTTCATGTATGTAGCTTCAGCCGTTCGTGAGATATTTCATGGACAGACGGACAGACATTTGACCGATTTCATAAGAGTTTTGTTTTTAATACAAAACCCTAAAAATCAGAAGCCTGGGATGAAATTGCAAAGGAACTAAACATTTCTAGTTAGTACGAATACGTATTTATGTATTTCAAATCTTTATTTCAGAGTTGCAGTTTCATTTCACAAAATTATTTTATTAGATAGATTATAGGTACATAATTGAAAAATGTATCATAAATGACATGTCTTGAAATTATGCCCTACTGGCAAAATAATCAGCAAACTTCTCGCGGACTTCAATAGCAGCATTGGTTGACCTTCGATTGGTGGCATCCCTTGGTAATAGCGCACGCATGAGCTCTACATCTTCACTTTGATCAGTAGCTGAACATTCTCCGTCATTCTTCATTATAATGAGGTTATGTAAACAGACAGCTGCTTTTAACTATGCAATCTCCAGTTGACGCATCTGTTTCAATGGGTTTCAAGCAGGAGTTCCTCCTCGTCAGAACTATTACTTATTTTCACAAAAAAAAATCCTCAAAATACTAACTAGCGCAAAATACTACTGCAAACCAGTTCTGTGGAAAACTGCCACAATAGAGATCGCTCACATAATATCGCTTTGAATGTGACGTAGTCATATCGTAGATCGTCGAGGAGATCGCGCGATCTGCTATCGCCGCGACAAATCGCTTTGTGTGTGCCAAAGGCTTAAATGTGGTAAGATTCGTGCATTTTGAGGGCGCTGGATCGCTGGCGTCCGTAAGCGCACTTTTGCGACAACAAGTTAGTGGTCGTTGCCAAAATCAGCACCGCGCTTCGGCCTGACGTCCAAGAGACAATTCCTCCATGTCTTGAAAACGGCTATATGGCCAATCTGGGTTTCTGTTCTGCCATCCGGAGAGGTCCAGGTTGTTAAGTGGCAGCGTGTGTGCTTGAACAGGGTACCGCCAATGACGAGTTGACGAGATTTGCTCTCCTGTTCCTCCTTGTTCCTGTTGCCTAGTCCATGATTGCCCATTAGGTGTTCTAAGTCTACACTGTCAGACCCAACTTTGGCGTTGAGATCCCCTTGATAATTTTTTGTCGTCGGGGCGTAGCACTGAATCATTGTGAAGTTTCTTACCCTGGATTTGAATCTGGCTGTAATGATACGGCCGGAGATGGGCTTCCAGTCAATTAGAGATAGGCGTGCCTCCCTAGTCAACAGGATTCCAACGCCTGCCATTCGAGGTGACGTTTCGTCTTTATTTCCAGAGTAGATCAGTACTGTTTGGGAGCTTGGTAATAAAGTCATTCCCGATCCAGGCCACCTTGTTTCGCTCAGTCCTAGTATATCGATATTGTATGCGGTAATTTCCCGTTCGACTTCAGTGAGCCTCGCACTATTGCACTCGACCCATATCGTTCGAATGTTCCAAAAACCGATCGTGGTCTGTTGTTTGTAGCCAAAAGTTGTTGCCAGTGAATCATTCCGTGGTATCCGAGACTCGTTTAATGTTTCGAGTGTAAATTGATTTCAGGTGCACAGGTTACAAGCCCACATATCCAATCTTAGGGAAAGGGTTGCTTCCTTAGGTGTCCTAAGAGTCGCCAGGAGCTATTTTTTTATATAGCGCAGAGGTAGCAATGGTGTTTTCGATTGCGCGTTCTATTGATGATCTTTCAGCTGGGTGTGACGTGTTGGTGTTCTCAGAACTATGCTGCACCTCCACCGTTCGCTTTCTTCCTGAGACGCACTGGTGCTATTGGCCATTCAGGATGATCATCGTTATGTGCT
Organism: Chloromyia formosa; assembly: GCA_964017055.1. Lineage (NCBI taxonomy): Eukaryota > Metazoa > Arthropoda > Insecta > Diptera > Stratiomyidae > Chloromyia > Chloromyia formosa. The sequence goes on from OZ024815.1 coordinate 115,709,900, forward strand.
TCTACCAAATGTTCTGAACTGCAAAACTTGGTTGGCATTTGGTTGGCTTGGTTAGCCGTTCCAGAGAGCGCCTTCGAAGAGGACTATGTGTGGAGGGGCTAAGGGGTTATCAGTAGTAAATGTTAAATATCAGTAGCTTCATCAACAATCGTTTTCATGTCAATAAGTACTCTAATTTAAACCCAAACTCAAATCTACATACAATAAAAGTTCAGCGAAATGATAAGACCTTTCCAAGTGCCTGCTCCTACTCTTTAATTAATTAACACGATATTCCATTGCCAAGGCTAGACATCGCATTATGAGTTGCAATTCCTCACCAAACGTGGTAGATCGTTCAAATTATGTCATACACGTTAGTTTTGTTGTGTTAGATTAGCTTTCGTTCAGCACCACTTATTTGATAAAACACATTATCCGACAGTAAAATTAATTCAATTTGTTCTTTGTGTGTTCTTTCTTTTTTTTACCTTTCCTGTGGCTCATAATCATCAACAACCATAAACCACCCGCATCAGTCTTTTTGTTTTCAATTCCTTTTTGATATATTGTAGGGGTCGTTCGGACTATGGTTCTTGCATTATTTGTTTCTTGGATGGTAACAATCAAAATGTTGAACACCTTTAACGGACAGTCCATAATTGACTCTTTTGCTTTTAACACGTGCCCTTCCTAATTGGTGGTTGATAGAGTCAAGTCTCATATTTTAAAGGGTCATGGAGTCTAACTGGAATACATCAGCTTCCCGAAAAGTGAAAGAAAAGTGTAAAAATTTGAAGAACAATCAAAGTGATTTGGATGTCGATTGTGTCGAAAAATTGACTTTTATTTGTGCAAATGGTAATTTTGATACTCTAGTTTTTATTAAAATATTTCCAAGGTGAAGAAATTGATGCATTAAGCTCAGTTCGAGTAAATGGAAGTTGAATTTTGAATAGTTCATACCACTCAAACCATGGACTAGAAAAATAGGATCGGAAAATTAATTAAATTCGTGTGCTAATTTTTTATTAGCAGCTGTTGAGCCGATGAGTTTATTGTTTAAAAAATTTCCATGCAAAGTGCCCACCAAAGTGCGTTTGCAGATAAGAGGAAGGAAGAGGGAGGTATGGGGACCAAACCCCCCTCGTAGAGGTCTTATACGAGTACAATCGCTTCTATGTTGTTCTTATCTGTGTCTAAGTCCTGACGAAATTAAATGAACTCGTAACGATTGCAATACAAAAGACACACGGAAATTGAAGCAATAAGCGGAAGTATTGTATAAAATGCGCAAGAGCTTCGTAAGTTCAACTACGCTCCTGGCGGCAGTGCGGGCTTTAACTATTCTAGCGTCCTATTTCAAATATGTAAATAGTAGAAAAAATTCGAAATATATCTGCTTGTTGAAATCGACCCTTAGTTAACTGTCCTCTTCATTTGTGAAAAATCGGCCATTTAATTTGACATAACCAGTACAGACCAAAAACTTAACTAGAAGTAAAGACAACAGCCATCCGTCATCTGCCCGATACATCGACGTCACTCTATTTCACATTTTCTCTGTGGTGTGATTTATTTTTGCAACCATTCATGCATGATGACAAAAGCCAGATGATGGCTACGTTAAGGCCTTTTTTGACCCTACGTCATTGAAAATTCACAGTAGAAAATGGCTGAAAATATTTCGCGTCCAATGCGGGGTCCGAGTGATTTGATTTAATAAAACGAAAACTAAATGTACAATCGACATGGTGTGCGGGATACCCTTAATCACAAGACACAAAAATCGAAATATTTTTAGACCTTACATAAAGCTACCTACACGTTGCCTTAGGGTTTTTTCCAATCATATAGAGAAAATTCACAGATGTAAATAGTACAAAAATGGTATGTACGAAGCCTGAATATACACCACTTGGCGCCCAACGTGTACACTAGCGAGTCAACTATTCCTAACATGAGTAACATGCTTAGTTGACGTTTCGTTAGCATATTGCTAGCATGCATCTGTAGAACGAGTCGACGGAGTGAGACTGCGAGGACGACCGAGATCTCGTTGGGAGAGCTCAGTAGATGTGGACGCCGCGCAGCTACTGGGCTTCCAAAATTGGAGGACGCGGTCACGTGACCGAGATAATTGGAGGACAATGATCTTGGCGGCCAAGGCCCGACGTCGGGCTGTCGCGCCACTATGATGATGATGATCTCCTGCCCGTTAGCTGCATTCTGCGGTAAATCGGGAAAGGTTGTGGCTCATTATTGTATTAACCCATGTAACGGACGGTTTGGCGGGCATCCGAAGATGCCCGTGGGGACGGAGCCTAAGGTAGCATAATGACCGTGAAGGTCGGGCCGTGCCATCTGGCGAAGAAAAAGGCCCCTCAACGAGCTAAGCAGCGGCCTATGCTTGCTGTAGCTCAGTTCGGGAGACGTGGGCGGGGTTTTCGCCGCTCGTTGCCCCTGTCCTTTACGTATTAACAAAAATTCATAGGCCTGGGGAAGACAACACAAACAAGGGAGGTAAAAATGGGGAATAAAAAAAAACAGGCGATAAGGATGAAATGGTTGGGTGCCCTCGCGCTCGTATTGAGGTCCAGGTGTAATGGGACCCTCGGCCTCTGGTTTCGTACCACCGACAGATCCTTACTCATCAGGTGCTGCGATAGATCTGCCGGTGGAAGCAGCACTACCAGACCATAATATGGTTCATTGCAGGTGGTTCATTACACCCATACCACAGGGGTCTCCGAAGGTTCGAAATTGACACAACTTTCATTCATAAATGTTTTGCGCATTAAGGCGCTATTTTGACAGACATTTTATTACGTAGCTTATTTTTTATTATACTAGCAATTGGAAAAGCTCAACTAACTTCTAAAGATTGAGCGATGTGTGTCACATCCTGTTTGGCCTGCCTAGAAGCAATTTTAGGACTGAAAAGAGCAATCTTGAAGAATTGCCATGTTTTTTGGAATTCTGTTTTGAATTTCCTTGGCTAATTTAATAAGAAATTGTCGGCACCAACTGATCTGTTGATTGAAAATTTGGACATTCATTATTAAACTCGTACCCGAAGTTTATGCAGTTTACAGGCATCAAATAATTACGGAATTGGAATGAACATAATTGTTTTTGAAAGTTTTTTTTTCAATTGCTGCGAAAGTGTAATCCGGGTCTGGAGACCACCGCCGGATGTAAAAGGAAAGTCAATACAAATTTAATTTCCACACACTAGTGCCATCCAACCCCACCTTTCTCCAGATAGGTGTAAAAGAATGGATGTAAGGCTTTATGGTAGAACACGAAAGAAGCACTACCCCGCTGGGCACTACTTCTGATGCGCAGTTGAGTGATCCCAGGGCGAACATTGTTCGTGCCAGAGCTCGACGGTTTCCGGGGGCGAGCACTATGAGGCAGTCCAATTACACTGTAGAGAAGCTGAGGGTTGCAAGTTGGAATGTCGGATCCATGACGGGAAAGAGCGAGGAACTGGAGGACGTCATGAAACGGAGAAGGATGCATGCATGCAGGAGACCAAGTGGCGAAATGACCAGGCCGACCGAGCTCGTTTTTTCACGAATTCCAAAAAGTACAAATTATACCATTATGGAAACTCGAATGATAGTAACGGGGTTGGCGTTATTCTGTCACCGGCTTTACTTGGCAGCATCGCGAGTATCTCGAAGATAAGCGACCGCTTGATGAGTATCAAATTGGTTATCTGCGAAAGAGTGTGGAACGTCATAAGTGCCTACGCTCCCCATGTGGGTTTGCAGCAAAGTGAAAAAGAGGCATTTTGGAGCGACGTTGACACACTGCTTCAAAGTAAAATATACCAAATACCGAGCTAGTTTTTTTCGGAGGGGATTTCAATGGCCATGTGGGAGAATCGAACTATGATTTCGAGGATTGCCATGGTGGGAAGGGTAGCCAATCAACAGCCAGAAATGAAGAAGGTGAGGCTATCCTGACTATGTGCAGATCACACGGTCTGGTCGTCCTCAACACATGGTTCATTAAGAACCAAAGGCACATATAGCAGTGGAGCTCATGCGACCCAGACAGACTATTATCTGTGTCTAAATTTCATGAGACGTTGGGTGAAAGACTGTAAAGCGATCTTCGGTGAATCTGCGGTCACCCAGCACCGGTTGCTCATGACAGAATTTATTTTGAAAGGAGCAACAAGACCGCAAGCAATCCCCAAACCAGTCGAGAAAACCAAGTGGCATAATCTCAACAACGAGCGCTTTGAATCTGTTGTAACTCCATTCATTGTTAAAGTGGAGGAGTGGCTTCAATACAACACCAACTGCGACGAGCAAAGTCCAACACAAATGTGGAATGCTTTGGATGAAATGTTAGTAGGTGAGGCTGAAAAGACATTGGGAGTTTCGAAAGGCCCACTCCACACGAACAAGGAGACGTGGTGGTGGAATAACGAAACCCTACACCGAATTTAAGAGCAAGAAATCGGAGCTAAGGAAGATCAAACAAGGTGTGCCGCAAGGAGGAGTTTCGTCTCTAACTCCACCTGAAGGAATCGAAATGATCTCCTATGCCAACGACTGCTCTCTTCTGGCAACAGGTAACAACATTACGGAAATGTGCGAACGAATAAATGATTACCTGGAAGAACTTAACTCCTTCTTCACAGACAAGAATTTAACCGTATCAGCGCCTAAATCCTCGGCAACCTTATTTACCACCTGGACGAAGGAAGTCAAGATGCAACTTGGGATCTCAATTGGCAATCAACTTATTCCGACCGTGAACCATCCGAGAATTCTAGGAGTAACTCTGGACAGCATGACCACGTCATCCCCCCATGCGTCAACCGTGTGTAACAGGATGCGCGGTAGGAATAAAATCCTTAAAGCCATGGCTGGTAGCATCTGGGGCAAGGATAAAGAAACCCTACTGATCACATACAAAGCAGTCGGAAGGTCAGTAGCCAACTATGCGGGTCCAGTGTGGTCACAGAATCTCTGTGACACACTATAGAATAACATTCAGACTTGCCAAAACGCCGCTCTCCGTACTGTGACTGGCTGTCTCCTGATGTCATCCCAGGACCATCTGCATCAGGAAACAAGGATGATACCTCTAAGGGAAAACAACAAGCTTCCTGTAAAACAGTACAGTTGTTACTGGAGGGAACATTCCAACGCCGAACTGATGGACGAGACACCGCCACCATGACATGTCAGGCGTGATTTGAGGAAACTCGAAAGATACATACGTCCAGAGGTACAAAAGGGTTCCCTTTGACAAAAACGCATACAGATCAGCCATCGCAGCAAAACATCATGAGGAGGTACAAACATCAATCACAGGACGAGGTCCAAATAGAGTTCTCTCGACACAACCAACAGTCATTTCTCCCGATGAGAGGATACTTCCGAGAGCAGCGAGAACGACACTTGCCCAACTTCGGTCGGGGTGGAGTTCGCGTCTTAACTCCCACCTATCTCGCATTGACCGGAATGTCACGAACACATGCCCCGCCTGCAATGGTACACCTCACGATGTGGACCACATTTTGAATTGCCCAGCTGCACCCACACACCTGACCCCCAGGTCGTTGTCGGAGAACCCCGTAGAGGCAGCTATCTTCCTGTCCCTTAACACCGAGGAAGGCGAAGAACAATAACAACATAGGCTGCGTTCACGTGAAAATTTTCGCTACGGAACACTACATCCCCTCCACGACACATTTGAGGAGACGCTACCTGTCAACATTTCTTTCGTGATTGAACCGCTATAATGGTAATTATGTTAACATGTTGAAATCCTCTCCACAACCTTCGTTCACCAATTTTCCATTGCAAAACATCTCTTTTGCACATCACGAAACAAGGAAATATCAAATCAAACGACAAGAAGACAGTGAATTTACATAGACGGGGATTCTATTTGCGCTTTTGATGTACACAAACGTCACAACGCACATACCAGCTGCGAATTGTCAAATGTAGCACTACATGCTCAGAGAGCGTAAAAAATTTCTCCTACCAAGGGGAAGTAACCGCTCCGGAGCGGATGGAAGGAGCGACTGCAATCACGAGCGGGAGGGGTAGTAGCGCTATTAATTATTGAATGGAAACGCATTGGGATTTATCAATTTATTAAGCGTTTATTAAGGATTTTACAAAGAAGAGTGGTTTTCCAGTCGTGTAATAACCAAGTGAAAAAAAAAAAAATAGTTTAATTTACGCCGAAAACAAAGAAAAAATTGAAAAAAGTTTTTGGTCAGTATTCAGTGTTTCCTCCCCTTGCTCGAATAACTGCTACCATCCTCGTATTCATAGACCTCACGAGGCTGACGATGAAATCTTAGGAAATTGCATTCCACTCCTCTTCAATTGCGATTCGCAGCTCTGGAAGACTTGTTGGAGCAGGTACCCGAGCTCGAATACGACGTTTCAGCTCATCCCATAAGTGTTCTACCGGATTCAAGTTCGGGCTTGGAGCTGGCCAGTCCATCGTACGAATGCCGACGTCGTGTAGATACTGGGTCACCACTTGAGCAACATCAGGCTGTGCATTATCATGCATCAACTGGATATCCTGCCCGATATAACCTGCGTAAGGAACCACATGGTTTGCGAGGATTTCAATGATGTAGCGAAGAGAAGTCAATCGTGTACGGCCCGTTGGTCAGATGAAAACTAACGCTGTACGTGCGGTTAGCGAGATGCCGCCACAGAACATTACAGATCCTCCTCCATAAGCAACAGATTCCTCGATGCAACACTTAGAATAACGTTCTCCAAGTCGACGATATACTCTCTGACGTCGATCACTTCCATGTAGACTCACCCTGATCTCATCAGTGAAGAGTACATTACCCCACTATTCTAACGTCCAATCCATATGCTCTCGAGCAAATTCAAGTCGTTCTCGACGGTGGGCTACAGTTAATGCTGGACCTGTTGCAGCTCTCTTTGGAGTCAGGTTCCGTTTATCAAGTCTTCTTCTGACGCTATCTGAACTTATGACCACTTGGCGTTCGTCACGCAGACTTTGTTGGACTTGAACTGCGTTGAGGCGACGATTTCGCAGAACAGTAAGTTAGATGTAACGATCATCTGCTGCTGATGTAGCCCTGGGTCTACCCGTTCCTGGACGGCGATCGAATGCTCCAGTATCGTCTGTAAGCTCGTTGCACCGAAGATCTGCTGATTCGAAGTCTACGAGCGACCTCACGTTCCCCAAGGCCTGCTTGAAGTAGTGTTACAGCTTGAGCTGCTTCCTCAGGTGTCGTCGTATCCATTATTGGTTGAAAAAAGTAACAAAAATACACGCGTCTAAGCCAGCAAAGGACAAAAACTAAAGAAATGATAAGAAATATCCGACTACCCTCACTGAAGAAGAAAAGAACTGTAAGCGCGAACTCTAGTCAAAACAGAGCAAATCGTTAGCATTGTGTTTGTTGCTTGATTACAATGTGAGTTTACGGTACTTAAGATTAAATTTATTAGTCATTTAAATCGCCATTAAACGCTCTTTCTCTAGGTGTAACTTTGATAGGTGTAAGTCTTATATCGTTTGAGAAAATTGGATTAGAGTTCCAAGGTGGCGGGTGGCCCGGTTTATTTGCTGTCCAGTGTATTACGCGTAATTGCACAACGCTGCGCCCAGCAAAAAGTTTCGTATTTTAACAATGTGTTTATTTCGATGGCCACAGGAAAGAAGAAGAAGATAGACAGCAATTTTACCATTTTACCTTCGTCTCAAAATTCTGTACCGACCACATATTTCTAAATATTTTTATGTTTTGAAATTTAAACACAAATTTTAAAATATAAAAATATTTAAAAATATGGATAAAAGGATTTTTTTTATAAGGGCATAAACATTAAAATTGCAACTGCTTTCCTGTGGTCATCCATTTTATCACCGCATCACAACTGTTGTCATCACTAGTACAAACTTCATCCATCAATTACTCATAATTCAAATTTTCACTCAAATTCTTATTCCAATTCAATACACTTTTTTAGGACGATTCATGTCTCCGATGAAATCAGCCAAAACTAGAGCCAGCACTAATCATCGACATTCACCCGTTTCCAGCAAGAACAACCACCGCATTTCAATTCAGATACGGAATGCAAGAGAACGGAACAGGGTTCGTGCCGTAAATGAAGCTTTCATGCGACTCCGAAAGGCAATTCCGTACACGGCGAATCGAAGCAAACGTGTGTCCAAGGTAAAAACACTCGAAAAAGCTCTACAATACATCCGAGAACTTCAAACGCTACTCAGTCTCACGAATTGAGTGAATTAGAGAGAAAATATTCGTAAAATTGACTCGACCCATTTTCATCAGCGTCAGTATGAGTATCTTTTGTACAATATATTATACGGAAATCTTTTTCTAGTCATCGGCATTCATTGGTTTTATTTACATATATATACATATACAATATACATACTAATATAATTTTTAAGAATAAAATAAATCAGAATTTTGTTGATTCTCCATTTCTGTTCCCTGAAAATTAATTATTTATCTTTACAAATTAGCCTACAAGATCAACTTGTCTCATGCCAAACAAGAAATAAACTGAAATTTGTCAGGAAATATCTATCTTTTTTGTTCTGTTATCTTGACATGTGTTAAGCGGTACATCTTTTTACTTTCTGGATTAAATCCGTCTTTTTGTTGTTGAATACTTTATAGGACGTTTTGGATTAATATTTTTGCTTTTGGTGAATGTGTGTCTTTTATATTTTCGGTGGAGTATTTTTCCACTTCAGTGTTACAGATGATTGCTTCGGAGAAAACAAGTGTTTGTTGTCGTTGCGACTTCTAGTAATTATTCTACAATATTTCTATTTATGTAGGGAAGAACGTGCTAGGAGATCCGAGTAAACATTTAGACGATTTTTGTCCCAATAACCAATGTAGGTACCTGTGGTGTAGCAAGGGTAAGACGACTGAGGCGCTTACTCAATTGCAATAGCGCGTCAACTGTTCCTTGTGGCCCAGTTGACTTTTCGTTGGCATAAGCCAGTTTAGGAGAATGCGGTTCCCAGCATGCAACCCCTGCTTCCCCATTTAGGCACCTTCCCGCCTATTACGTCCAACACCACAGGGGGCAGACAACACAAACATCTACATATGGCCACGAATGTCGTCGTGGACGGGATTCGAACCCGAAATGCCGGTAGTCAGACATGAGACTGATGCGTCACACTCAGCAGCAGTAGCGTAACTAGGGTATGGCCAGAGTGGCGGCGGCCATAGGTGCCTCGTCCAGAGGGGCGCCATCGCCGGCAACCATGCGTAGAAAAAACTATGCTTTTCAAAATAAAAGCAAACAAATACCAGATGCTTTACTTGCAATTTTTAGTTTATTATAGTTTTAGCCTATCATTTGGTTTGAAAGAAACAATTTATACATTGTCGGTTTTTGCTACTATTATCCATTCATTGTTTTTCAATGGGTAATTTCATTGTGCCGTCCCAAAGCACTACATTCCAATCTCAAAACCACCACTTTAAGTTACCTTCCTAAATTGCATACGGCTGCCGCTGCCGCCGATACCTAATGGGTATCACAGCTAGAAAGCAAACATGTAAGGTTATGTTGCAGCTGCATTCTGTTGAGAGTATCTACTGCAAGTTTCTGGAAAAATGGTGCGTATTCTGCATTTCATAGTTTTTTCGAATTTGTCTGGATTGGGGAAACAAATTAGAAAAGATAATTGCGTGTTGGTTCATACCGGTGATTTGACTCCATTTTGCATCGAAAATTCTAATGATAATTTCGTAACGGTTCTTTGAAGTGCCAAATCTGCAAAGTTGACTAAGTTTGACCATTTTTTTCAATAGATTTCAAACAATATCAATTAAGGAATTAATTTGAAAATTTTCGGATTTTAAATATTAAAGTTTACCCCTTGGTCCTGACGTAGAACGAAAGGACTTACAAGACGAAGACAACTACCAACAATGTGATATTAATGGTAGAAGACAGTGGTCTTAGGTTCTTAATCATTATAAAGCTAACAAAATGGGGCAAGTTTTCCCAATTTTGCAAAATTGTGAGTTCGAAGTACCGTTACGATATTATCATTTGAATTTTTGATCAAAAATGGACTTCGGAATTTCATTAAAGTTTGAACGGTTATATCATTGAAATTACGAAAACTTTTTTTAACCGAAAAAAGTCCAATTAAATGAAATTTAATATAATTTTATAAAAAAGAACAAATCTTGGATTGGGAATTTGACAAATTTTGATTTTGTTCGTTAAAGCTTTTTTACGCAATTTACAAAAAGTGCTTCAACTCTGTACCGGTAATATATTAATTTTCCCCAAAAGAACGCATTTCCCATACTATCTACCAGTGACGTGCAGTGGAAATTTTTCATAGTCAAGCAGTTGGGCGCCCTAAAGCCAATTTAGCATAAACAAAAATGGACTGTATAATAGAATATGGACAGTCACAAAAACATTTATACCAAGCGGCTTTAAGCCTTAAAGAAGAAATCAGGAAAGATATAAATAAAATATTGGCACATATATTCGGAATACAAAAAAAAATAAATAAATAAAATATTACTAATAAAAAAAATGATAAATAAATATTATGTTAATTAAGACTAAGAAAAATTCAGGGGTATTTGAAATAAATAAATATTCTTTCGCCATTGCCATTTATTTGTATTCCAAATCTATGCGCCGTTCTTTAAGTAAAAACTCTTTAATCACATTATCAAAAAAATCGTTTTCTCTTCGCATTTGTATAAGAAGATCCTTTTCAACCGCAATTAAAGCAAGATCCGAAAGTCGTTCTTGGGATTGGCGATTTCTCAAAAATGTGTGAACGCGCTTTAGTGTTGAAAATGACCTTTCCGCAGTTGCCACTGTGACTGGAATTGACGTTAATAATTTTGCTAAAATATGAACTTGCTTAAAACCGTTTGCGACATAAGGCCGTTTTTGAAAATAATCGAGAATTTTACTAGGATTCGCGTTTTTAAACTCATCTGAAGAATAAATAACTTTTAGCTCATTTTTCAACTTTATTCTGTCGAAAAATTGACCGTGATATTCAATAAGTGAGTCAAAATTTTTATCGGGAAAATTTGACTTGAATTTAGAAAAATAATTCGGTTCAAGCAACTCTAAAAATGAAAGATCTTTAAACGAATGGAGTCGATCTCGAATTTGCCCGAGAATAACATCTATAATCTCCCGAAATATCCGCCGTAAATTTTGTAAAGGATCTATCGCATTTCTACATTTCTTACGTGGTGGCTGATATTCTGCTGTAACTGTCGAATAGAAATTATCAAACTTTTTAGAAAAGTCATTTTCAAGCCAATTTTCAAATTCAATAATTTTTTGGCTTGCATATGAAATGTTTACCACTTTGCTCTGAATAATATTAAATAATATATCAGTTTTCGAAAAAATTTCAGAAAAAAATAACAGATATAATTGAAAATCTGACTCTGTGAATTTTTGTAAGTATATATCGGAAAAAGTCAAGGAATCGCCATCCCAGTGTTGAGAACCATTCGAAATTGTCTCAAAAACTGTACAAATTTCATGCTTTTGTTCAAATATAACGTTAATAATACGCGAATGATAATGCCAACGCGTTTTGGAAACCGATGGTAAACGACGATTTACTATATTTGCAAAAAGGTCCGACCTTTTAGTGGATGTATTAAAAAATGATGCGATTTTATTGATGTGCGCGAAAAATAATTTAATTTCCGGAATAAACTCAACTGCTTTAGACAATACTAGATTTAGTGAATGAGCGTAACATGGAACGAAAATTGCCGATTTATGTTTTTCCCGAATTAAAGTCTGAACTCCACGAATTTGAGAACTCATTACTGCTGCGCCATCGTAACATTGTGCAATTAATTTCTTATCGATATTAAAATTTTGCAATTGTTTTAAAATGTGAGAGCTTATTGCTGTAGCTGTACGATTAGCGCTTACATCCAAAAATCCGATAAATCTTTCTTCAATCTCATTTGATATTGTATATCTAAAAATCATCGTTAATTGTTCCCGACCGCTAACATCTGGCGTTTCGTCGACCATTACAGCTACAAATGGAGCCTCCTTTATTTCCAAATTGATTTTATTTCGAACCACATTAGCTATAGCGGAAACAAGATCGTTTTGGATTCTATTAGACAAACCCGAAAACGCTGCATTTGCTTTTATAGAATCTATGTGGGACTCAATTATCGGATCGTACAAACTCAAGAAATTTACGGTTTCGATAAAATTACCACGATTATTTGAAGAAGAGTCTTCATTATTTCCGCGAAAAGGAAGCTCCTGTTTTGCCAAAAAAATTACAGTATCGATTAAACGTTTCAAAATATTACGATTACGCTCAACTTTTTCATTATGCAAACTAACAGATATTGCCACCTGGTTACTAAGCATAAACTCTATACGCTGAGAACCAAAATTACCTAATTTAATTAACGACTGAAGATGTTTTTCGGAACTTGAATGCTTTGCTGCTGAGCCCGTAAAATTATTCAAATCACTAAATCCAGCTTTATTCCAAACAGATTTTTCATTCGTGAACAAAAGACACGGCCAGCAAAATAACTTATTTTATTTACAGCTTCCCGTTAACCAAATGTACTTTTCATACGTTTCGATATGGAATTTTCGCGTAATATTTTTTAATTTAAACTCTAAACTAAGATCTGGCTTCGGTCTATCCGATTCTATAATTTCTCTTTTCTTGGCAAAGGAAAGAGTTGAAAATCCCGCTTTTAGTACGAAATCCGTCGCGCAGCAATACTCCGACATAATGCGAAAAGAAAACTTACCACTTTTATCACAAATCAAATCAATTAAATCACTACAAACGGTCAAAAAAACTTCAAATCACAATTTAATCAAAATCACCCGATTGCACTGATTTCCTCTTTTAAATTGCAACGGAAAATCCATTACATAACAAAAACAAAAGCTCTACTGGAAAAATCAAATTCCCATAAACATTCCCTGCATTGGCAACATTTCATTAACAAGCATCATTGGGCTTTATCCCACACACAAAAGCAGTCGCGCCAGTGCTTGACTTGTCTCATATAAATTTGCGAACAAAACAAAAAAAAATCGTTGCCCAATGTACTACCGAAATCCAAGATTCCCATTTTCTGGAATCAACATGTCTCTAGTATTTGGATGCACACATGGTACATGCATCTAAAGATCTAGGCACATTTTCCTATTCTAAGTTTGGTGTCTATGGTGTGCAAAATGTGGGAGGTTTGAATATTATCTAAAGTAATTGAACGAATGTTTTTTAACCAAAAGAAGGCGCGGATCAGAATTTGAATGTGTAAAGGAATATTTGAATGATAATATGTATTCTTCAGCTTAAAGAAAAACATTGACTGAAATGATGATATGTGTATTGGTGTTAGCAAAGTTTATTATTGAATTGCTTATTTCGGTAAGTCAAGCAGTTTGGAATTGCTTACTACGAGTGCACGTCACTGCTATCTACCATTAAGGTATTTACCATTATAAACGGTACACCCTGTAGGCAGAATTTAAGAAAATGTCCGTCTAAACATACTGCCATTTCTCAGGCAATTCGCAGCTTAAAGTATTACCTTCATCTAGAAACCGAATCTTGAAAAATAATTAAGTTTTAAAAGAATTTTTTTTTTATCTTTGTTTTTGAAATTTAAGTCGGAGGAACAGTTTATTTATTGTACTGTAAATCACTACAACTGAACTGAAAAATACAAATTATTATTTTTATCCTTTTATCTTTTTTCTAGTATTTTTACTCAGTCGTATTTCACAAAATGAATTTCTAATTTCTTATGTCAGATCGTGCTTATGTCATTTGCTCCTTCTGTTTTTATTTCTGACAGTTGGCAATACATAAAAATCGATAAACTCGAAAATTCACTCAATAAAAGTTCCTATTTGTTGAACTTAACCTAGGCAAGTAATTAACAAAAATTACTTTGATCGAATGAAATCAATTATTTTTGTTTTCGTTTCTGCATGGATACTTCCCACTCAATTAATATATTGTATTTTGTGAAGAGAATGAATAAATGAATAAATCAATGTGTCTAATAGTATAAGTGAATTCTTGGTTAACAGTTTTACGAGTATGTAGGGGCATTCACGCTCTGCTTTACCGAATTCGCCTTGAATAGGTCTACTCTTATTGTGTTAGTAGTGTGAAGCATGCATTTGTGGAAATAGCTAAAATCAATGTTTTTTTTAGGATGTTTATTAATGCATTTTACATTAGGGCGCCTTAGGGTTAGTTGGCCATAGGCGCCAAAACCCCTAGTTACGCCTCTGCTCAGCAGACATTTTACTGACTGGTAGGGTCGTAAGGCCACTAAGCAATGTGTGTATTATGGGATACACATCATGGTCACAGGTTTTCAAAACCTCTAATGATGATTCAGGAAAGTCCAGGAGGTTTTGAGCACGCCACTTCTCCTTCCACATAGTAAGTTCCCCATAATGTAAATCCGGAGATGCCTGTGGGGACGGAGCCTAAGACTTCATGGTGACCGTGAAGGTCAGGCCCTGCGATCTGACGAAGAAAAAGGCTCCTCAACGAGCTAAGCAGCGGCCTATGCTTGCTGTAGCTCAGTTCGGGAGACGTGGGCGGGGTTTCACCGCTCGTTGCCCTTGTCCGTTACGTATTAACAAAATATTCATAGGCCGGTGAAAGACAACACACGCCTACTGTGTAACATGGGACGAACCTAGTTTTAGCTGATAATGCGAAATTTCTATGTAGCTGCTTTAATCGTATGTGGGCTAACCGTAGCTTGCTGCGGAGGGTTCAAATATTATAGCCTGCGTTGCTTTTTGTGGTGCTCTAAGGACTATACTCTTCCTGCTGTCTTTTTGATTCTGTTTAACCTACACTTTTTGACAGTAGTCCGGATGGCGCAACGGTTAGCACGTTCGTCTTCTACGCACTGGGCCCCGGTTCGATTCCTACTGAATCCGGTATTTTTTTATTGTGATAAAAAAGGGGATTTAAGTGTCGGACTATGAGCCCACTCAGTTGTTAAGTGAGTACCCATTTATGGGGTAAATAACACGGTTGAGCGTGTTGCTGATCACACATCTCTGCACAAGACCGTCACGATCTAGAAAATGAGATGATGCTAACTCATCTCGGGGCCATGGTTCAAATTGGACTGTTGCGCCAGTTATTTATTTATTTTGTCATTGAGGGAGTTAAAGTTTTCTCTGATGAATTTAACCTAAACCTCTCTTTCTGTCTCCGTGAATACTGCAGTGCGGTTTATTCGATTACGAAAGCGTGATTTCAAACGGTCAAGGTCCGCTGTAGCGCCACAATGATGATGATTCAAGCGATTAGCAGGACCAATCCTAGATGGATAAATTATAAAACATTACTTTCAACAAAGCTGTTGTGGTCCAGATTAGATTCTAGTTTCTCCGCTAAACTGTTGTCGCTGAAAATACACATCAGAGCTGCTGTGGGAGTAATCACTGAGAATTGCACAATTGAAATCAGATCTGATGAGAAAAAAAAAGAAGTGTATTCTTTATCTTCTCTGCAGCTGTCCTGTTCTGACATGAAGGAAGAAAACATTTCTTGGATCTTGGAGCTAATGTTGAAGGTGGGAAACGCCATCGTTTTATTGAGAGCTCTTTTCGGTTCAATAATTAGTCAGATGATTATTTCCTGGTGGCAACAGAACTGGGATAGCCACAGGAGTATAATTCAGAAGGGGGGGGGGGGGGGGGGTAAACAGTGGGAATTTTGCGCTTTCTAGTAAAGAGCACAAGTTCTGTGTCGTTGGCGTTTGGCGTTAACCCCAACGCCACAATGGCCTGCCCATTCGGTTAGAAACATAAAGCATTCTGCAGTAAATCACTACGGACACGCGGATACTTGTCAGAACTAGCAGTGGCAATATCGTCTACATAAGCAGTGTAATACACGGCTTGGTGGACATCCGAAGATGCCCGTGGGGAACCTAAGGTACGACATAATGACCGTGAAGGTCGGGCCGTGCCATCCGGCGAAGAAAAAAGGCCCCTCAACGAGCTAGGCAGTGGCCTATGCTTGCTGTACCTCAGTTCGAGAGACGTGTGGGCGGTGTTTTCACCTTTCGTTGGCCCTATTCTTCACGTCTTAACAAGAATTCAGAGGCCTAGGAAGACGACACAAACAGGGGAGGCAGAAATGGGGAATAATAGAAATAAAATGAGGTAATAAGGATGGAATAGTTGGCAGGCTGCTCAGATGCCTTCGCGCTCGCATCGGGGTCGGGTGTAATGGGAATTTCGGCCTCTGATTTCGTACCACCGATAGGTCAGCAGTACTCATCAGGTGCTGCCTTCGATCTGTCGATGGCAGCAGTACTACTAGGATATGATTCATTACAGGTGGTTCATTACAGCTGTCACATGGCACCCAATTTCTGTGAGTTTCAAAAGCAGACTGTTACTACTAACAAACGATGTTCCCAAAGTAGTGCGAGTGATCTTGGATGTAAGCAGCAGATCGATGCCTTTACAGAGCATTTCGTCGACTTGCAGGTTCAGTCGTACATTTATTATCGCACTAGGTTTTATGTTGGTGAATGCTCCCTCAATTTCCTGAAACACAACCAACGTCCTTTTATTCGAGGGATTTTTCAATGCAGCTGACTAGAGAGTGTAAAGCTGTATCAATTGACCTTCCTTTCCAGTAGGCATGTTGCGAGGTAGCTAGAAGGGGTGACAGGATGGTGTTTCGAACACAAAAGCCAATCAGTCAAGGAGTTTGAGCAAGGTATAAAAGAGGCTGATCAGTCTAAGGTCATTTGGTCAGGCATGCGAGCTTCTTCCCGCTTTAGGGATAAACAATTCCGTCCAGTTTCTCGGAATGTAGCCTAATACAAGGCACGTAGTTAAGATAGCATCGATCCACGGGTAAAGCAGATCTAAGAAATTCTGTTCCACAGGAATGATGCCATCGGGTCCAGCAGATTTAAAAGGCTCGAAACTATCAAGCGCCCACAAAATCGTTTTCCCTTGACAGAATAGATTCGGAATCGCAGGGTACTGTACGGAAGTTGAGTGAATCCGTTGATAATTGTTGATAATACTCGGAATTGATTGCAACCAATGCACATAGGCGTGATTCCCATTCTGAGAAGGGTATGGGGTGTATATTTTCACATACGTAATAATTTCGCATTTTTAGGGTTTTGTAGTAAAAACAAAACCCTTAGGCTAGTTGTCCAGTGGAACCGGAAAGCTGCGAACTGCGAAGCAACGAATTCGTGCGAACGCCGTTCGTCCGAAATTGTGCAAATGACTATCGTCCATTGCTTCAGTATTCATCCGTATTCGTAGTAGAAGAGATGGCTCTTCGGATTGGTCTTTCTGATGATTCCGATGAATAAATTTTCTAAATAACAAAATATGTACCTACCTGGTAATTTTATTTCATTTGAAACCTCCTTCCACAATTGTTTTTGTACATTCCGTATGTGATAACGGCTTTCCCGGTGGTCCCACAGATATTTTCTTTCCTGAACAAGCAAAATTAACTTTTCAGAGTCCATTGTTTCTTTCTATTTTCGCACTCTTTCGCAACTAAGGCTGCGCGCATGTTGGCTCACGTTCGCGTGTCGCGTTCACGTGTTTGCTGTTAAACGGTTTGGGTCTATGGTTTGCAACCAAAGATGCGAATCTGTCAATATGACAAATGCTCGACTATTGTCGTATCAACAAATTGGGTTCATTATTGTGCATTAAAACGGATAATTAGGTAAGAATTGAGTGGCAAAACAAACGACTGGAGAGTAGTAGGATGTACATAAGCACATATTTCATACTAAATTATTGGCGTTAACACACAATTTGAATCCAATTTGGTGATACGACAACAACCGAGTATTTGTCAAATTGACAGATTCGCATCTTTGGTTGCAAACCATAGACTCAAACCGTTTAACATAAAACACGTGAACGCGACACGTGAACGTGTGCCAACTTGCGCGCAGCCTAAATCCCAGCAAGATGGGATCGATTCGCAATTCGGACCTGTTCGGACGAAAACTGACGAACGATACGGGCCCAGTGGACGCGGTCCCCCACCGAATCACGTGTTTGGATCGTTCATGCGTTTTCGGCCGAATTCGGACGAATCGATTTCGCAACTTTTCGCAGCTTTCCGGTAGCAGTGGACGAGATGCCTTATGAAATCGGTCATGCGTCCGTCTGTCCGTCTGTCCATGAAATATCTCACGAACGGCTGAAGCTATATATATGAAATTTTGTGGAAATATGTAGAATTATTGTAATTCGCCGGAGAAAGCGATTCGTTGTAATAGGCAGACTTTAAGGGGAGGTTCCGTTAAAACGAATACTCTGCTGTCTGCTCCACGTCCATTTTTCACGGTTAAAAGTATCAAAATTGGCAAAAGTTAAAAAGTAGCAGCAGTAACGAAAAGTGGAACCGAATTTGAAATTCAAGTAACAATGCACTAGCTGCTAGTTAGAGTTTCAGCTGATATTAGCGATATTCACTGAATTTCGAAACGAGGTACTTTTCCGCTACCAGCTGCTTTTTCGCTACTCGCTCGTTTTGCAAAATCTGCTAGTACAGAAGCAGTTGAATGGTACGGTTGATAAAAGCAGCAGTTGAATTGTACGGTTGATAAAAACAGCAGTTGAATGGTACGGTTGATAAAAACAGCAGTTGAATGGTACGGTTGATAAAAACAGCAGTTGGCATTAGTTGGTGGCTATTTGTATATGCACGTAGATGTTTCGTTTGCAATTAGCAGCAGAAATAAAGGGATTATGTCTTTAGATTCGCTGGATGATAGGATATGGTCTTTTAGGAAGAAGTGATATTGAGAGATTTTTAAATTGAGGGATTGTTCGGTAAGGTAGACTTGGGTAGTAGGTAGATTGGTTGTTTTTGAAGAATCATTTTATGATTGTAGCTGAAGTTTAGTGTTTTATAAGCTTAGACAAAGGTCTGCATCATGAAGAGAGATAATGATATAAAGTGAATTTAGGGTGAAGCAGGATTGAAATATCATTCGATAGGTAGCTTTTTCTAATTAATTGACAATATAATTAATAACATATAATAATAAAACAATAATAATAAAATTCCAAAGACCACTGATGAATCCCCGTGGGGGGAGGGGGGGCGAAACACGTCTGGTCGCCCATACACAAGAAATTAATAAAAAAAACTTAGTTACATAATTAATTAAATTAACAATAACACTCCATTAAAATTTCCCCATTAGGCCAAATTTAATTCTTAATTTTAAAGTATAAAAGCTCTATAAGATAGGATAGAGAGATCAGTCGATAAAAATAAGTGAAGTTTAATGTCTTATAAGTTTAGATGATGAGGGGAGATAATCGAACAGAGTGAATTTTAGGGTTTAACTGGGTGAAGTAGGATTAGGATATCATTCAATAGATGAAGCTGAATAGAAAGAATATTTAGCAAAATGAGGTAGTAAGGATAATTAACAATAGGAACGATATGTGAAGTAAAAAAGATAATAAAGTAGTCAACTAGAAATAAGGGACTTCAGCCCCAAAATGCTCGACCAGACTATGAGCTATAGCGGCAATGGAGCTGAATTTGGTACTGTTTTACAAGATTGAGAATTATGTAATGATACTATTCTGCAGTTTTTACGCTTGGATACAATCGTAATCCCCAAATTCGATCACATATATGTGTATACACATACAGGGTGTCCCAAACCCCAACGTCAACCCGGAAACCGGTGATAGGCCAAGTGGTGGCAGTTATCAGAAAAGTATTGAAAAAAGTCTCTGTCAATTATTTTTTGACTTATAGACATTCAAAAAAGAATTGGAAAAATTCATACCCTGTGATGATTTTTTAAGTACTGTTATTACAAATTTCCATTTTTTTTAAATTTTTTTTTATGAAGCAACCCTGACTAACTGTTCTATAAATCACAATCTAAAAGTAAAAAATTACTGTATTGGTTTTAAATAAAATATGACTTTTTTCCCCAATTTTGTACTCAAAATTATCACTTATCCCAACTTCAACTGACTGCACTGTAAAAAAAATATACCACACGGTTTTGGCAATTAACTGTAAAAGATGGCGCATTTTGTCCAGATTCCAAAATGGTACGACACTTCCTATATTATCTCTTAATTATTGGACCATTCGAGCTTTCGGAGAACTTAAGCGCCGAGATATATTTATATTTTTTAATGAATCATTTACCCAATTTATTGGAAGACGTGCCGTGCCACTCAGTACTTTTGCAAATATGTGGTACCAGCACGATGGCTGCCCAGCGCATTATGCCCGTACAGTAAGAGAGTTCCTCGATCGAGAATATCCCGAGAGGTGGATAGGGCGGTCTGGTACAATTTCGTAGCCGGCATGTTCACCTGACCTAAATCCCCTCGATTTTTTTTACTGGGAGCGGTAAAAGAAAAGGTTTACACGAAAGAAATAGAAAATTTGGAGGAACTCCGCCGAAAAATTGCGGAAGCCGCTGAAGCCATTAGTTCCGAAAGATTCGCCGGAAGATTAGAACGGCTTATAACTCGAACCTTTTTAAGAAGATGTCGTGCTTGCATTGCAGCTGAAGGCAAACATTCTGAACATTTGTTGTAAATTGAAGTTCTAACGTTAATTTGTAAATTGATTTTTTTGTTCAATAAATTACACTTTTGCCTAAATGAGTTTATCACTTCTTTTCACCTCAATTAAGAGATAATACAGGAAGTGTCGTACCATTTTGGAATCTGGACAAAACGCGCCATCTTTTACAGTTACTTGCCAAAACCGCGTGGTATATTTTTTTTCCAGTACAGTCAGTTGAAGTTGGGATAAGTGATAATTTTGAGTACAAAATTGGGGAAAAAAGTCATATTTTATTTAAAAACCAATACAGTATTTTTTTACTTTTAGATTGTTATTTATAGAACAGTTAGTCAGGGTTGCTTCTTAAAAAAAAATAAAAAAAAAATGAAAATTTGTAATAACAGTACTTAAAAAATCATCACAGGGTATGAATTTTTCCAATTCTTTTTTGAATGTCTATAAGTCAAAAAATAATTGACAGAGACTTTTTTCAATACTTTTCTGATAACTGCCACCACTTGGCCTATCACCGGTTTCCGGGTTGACGTTGGGGTTTGGGACACCCTGTATATGTATATACATATGTATGTGATTCAATTATGCCATTTCACATTAGTGAAATAAAACAGGGGATTCAGGTAGAGATCTGTCTGTTTTCTTCCACCTAGTTTAAGAAGGCCTGACGTACCGTTACTTGGGAAGACAGGCCTAATGTGTCAATATGATGGACTAGACGTCTAGGTCCTTATGACAAAAAGACGAACTTTCAAAATTTAAATAAAATTAGATTATTTAATGTGGGTCCCTGCATGTATCTAACATTAAATTAAGTTATTTAGTCCGGTTTGAATATATCCTGAACAAAATTAACAGTTAGCAGATTTAGCTGTTATTTTTAGCTACTAATTGATAGTAGCATTAACAGATTTAACAGCTTACTAAAATTAGCCCTTTGGCCCATCACTAGTTCCCATAGAGGGGAAATGAAGGTAAAAAAAATTTTTTCATCTGGTATAGGCAAGTGGGGTACAATGAGAAAGGTAACACCGAGTACATTCCATTTTTGGTAGTTTCATCAAATTTGAAAAAAGGGGAAAAAAGGTAGAGGGGAAAATGTGTGATCCGAGTTTGCCCCCCCCCCCCTTGCATTTCGAGACCGTTATACTTAGAAATATGAAAATTTGCGGGAATGCGGCATTTCACTAGCATAAAAAACTACAAATAGTAGAATTTTGATATCTCATCAAAAAAGGTTAATAATAAGACATTTCTATAGTTGCAGTTAGCACACCCCTGCTTCCCTTAAACATACCCGAGGTCAAAAATATTGATGGTCAATGATAGCCAACATCATAGGCAATAATATCTCTAAGTTTCATTAGAATCACATAATATTTAATAATAGTACATTCATTTCAAGTTAGGCATTTTGACACTATCCACACAAAAAATACATCTACCGGCCTCATAGGTGTGAGTACTACTTTCATGTTGTTTTTCGTAGTGCGGATTGGAGTTATTTAATTAATCATTTTTGAAAAGGTAAAGATTGGTTGGGGGCGCTGCGTCGTAATTGGCCAACTTTACCGGGTGGAAGCGGAGGGGGGGTCCACATAGAGGCGAAATTAAGGCCAAATTTTTTTTTCTATCGACTGGTATTCGCAAGTGTCGTGAGAAAGGTAGTGTTGAGTACATTCCACTTTTTCGCATTTTCTTCCAATATTAGTTCTTAATTTATATTCCGGTTTCATTTTATATTTGTAATGGCTTCCAGATTTTATTAATTATCATTTGAAATATTAAAATTAATTCAAAACAAAAGAAAACCCTATCGTACTGTCTCTGTGTGGCTTGACCGCCACATAGAGACTTAATGCCCATTATGAAAACAAAGTCCCTTCTTTTAATTATTATCGAAACTACGTGAAGAAATGCAGTGTAAATACATGCCTTATTCTACCAGCGGCAATGCAATTTAGGTATATCTAGCCAATAGCGCATTTGTTCGTTCCTAGAATGGTTAATAATATGCATCGAAACCGTTTAGAAGCCATCAATTTCTTATCGCTTCCTTAATTGGACGCCCATAGAAACTATTATTTTTACAACAAACAATAAAAACAATAGACCACTCATAACTTCACGACTTTATTTTTAATTCGAAGAAAGGCCAAACAATGGCCTTCAATTGAATTCAAGTCATTTGTAATATTCGTCAATCTTTCTCCGGCAAACTAGCCGTAATAGGCATTGTTCTTCAGCAAGTTATTTCAGCATCAGGTAAGCACTAACCCAGAGTTACTCAGAGCCTGGGTTCTAAACATGAAATATGACAAGTAAACAAATAATAAAAAAAATGCAAGTACAAATCACGTACTCAACGTGGAAATGCGATAGGTGAAAAAACGGCATTTGCATACAAAATGTGACTTGAATGTCTCCGGTCTTTTTAATACCAGATTTGCCTTCGTCTTTCTTTTGGGCTTCTTGATCTGAAGACGCATATGATAATGTACGATGAATACACTATAATTTTTTTCTTATTCCGAGAAAAAGACATGTGAAGTGATGTGTTGCTAGGGATCAATTGCTCAGTACACACGGTAGTTAAACCAAAGGTATCCCGATTCACTGAACCATGACGTGGGTTTTATTAGCACGGGGAAAACCCACATCGTACTCGGTTTGTCAACGTGCGAAATAAAATACAATACAAGCATTGGTTAGCACATTATGATTTGATTTTAAGGTGTAACCGGAAATCAAATTGTTCGAATCGAAATGGGCGTGAGAATGATGGTTCACTGAATTAACAAATATCCCAAATATCCATACTAGACGATCTGGCTTCGTCGTATCGGTCGGTTCAACACACTCTTGGTGCTATTATTTTCGTTTGTTTTCAATATTTTTGGTATTATGAACTCTTTTCAATATTATCAGGACTATTGTACTGGGGCGACCGGTAGCGCTGTGTGCTGAGGCATCACTCTCATGTTTGACTACCGGCGTTTCGGGTTCGAATCCCGTCCACGACGACGTTCGTGGCCATGGATGTGCAGGAGGTGCATGCTGGCAACTGCATTCTCCGAAACCAGCTTATGCCGATGAAACGTAAACTGAGCCACATGGAACAGTTGACGCGCTATGGCCCACAAGGGATTAGGGCAATTGCGAGAGAGAGAGAGGGAGAACTCCCACTTCCATTGATACTTAACTTGAAACAATAGCCGAGTTTTTTTTGGCAGTCCAGATCAAGTGCAGAACGACAATCGCACGCATTACACTAACAACCACCTCTATTCAGAACAATTTTGCTAGTGTAAGTGCTCCAACTCGAACACGAACAGGAACCTCTAGTACAAATGTCCTCTGAATAGCTCAAGATGAATACACACACTTTACATAAATATGAAAGAAAACCGGTTCACTTGTAACATGTTCAAGTTGGAGTTCGACAGGGTATGGTGGCACTAACGCGTGCAATTGTTATTCTGCTTTGATCTGGATTATTGAAAAAAAGCAACTGCATAAGTTGTGGATCAGGAACAGATTTTTCTCGATTTCTCCTCCATATGATTTCCCCTCCGATGAAATATGTACCGACGACTGTTAATTTTGGGATCTGAAAATAGTCCCTCCGGATCTCAATACTTTTCTGAATAATTTCATTTCTGATGTGTAAACATTGTAATGAACCATATTCTGGTCTGGTTGTGCTGCTTTCATTGGCAGCACCTGATGAGTCATGATCTGTCGGTGGTACGAAACCAGGGGCCTAGGGACCCGTTACACCCGGACTCCGACGAAAGCGTGAGGGCTTCGGAGCCGTCCGCCAACCATTCAACCCTTATCGTCTCATTTTTTATTAATCCCCATTTTTGCCTCCCATGTTTGTGTTGTCTTCCCCGGGCCTATGCATTTTTTGTTAATACGTAACGGACTGGGGCAACGAGCGGCGAAACCCCGCCCACGTCTCCCGAACTGAGCTGCAGCAAGCATAGGCCGCTGCTTAGCTCGTTGAGGAGCCTTTTTCTTCGTCAGATGGCACAGCCCGACCTTCACAGTCACCATGAAGCCTTAGGCTCCGTCCCCACAGGCATCTCCGGATGCCTACCAAACCGTCCGTTATAAATTATCCGAAAAATTACATTATGGGGAACTTACTATGTGAAACGCAACGCGAACGACTAAAGGATTATTCTTTCGGATCCTGGAATGTACGCTCCCTGAACAAACCGGGGCCGAGAAGGCCCTCCTTCTACAGGTCGAAAAGTACAAACTGAGCATTACCGACTTAAAGTATCCTTGAAAAGAGAATAAGCTCTGTTCTGTTCGGATTAACCTTTGTTGTGAGCGATCACTTTGCAATACGTCACTAAGCGCACCAGGAAATTTACCAGGTTTGACGACAGCAATGTCATCCGCATGAGCACATATATTACACGCCTTGCAATCCGATACTTTCAAACTCTAAAGCAGTATACTGACAACCGATTCCCGAGGAATGACAGGGAGCACCTTGCGGGGTATCCCTGCTCACAAATCTACGTACAAATGGTGCTCTCAGGCAAGTGTGCAAGCACAACAACCATGCGCGTTATTAAGCAAACTCGAAGAGGAAATTGTAGCGTAATAAATGTCACTCTTGTCGGGTAATTTTGAATTCGCTTGAAAATTATTTTGAAATATTTTTTCGAATATTTCACGACCAAGCCCTATAAACCAAATATTTTGGAGTGGGCTCGGGCCCCCATAGCTCCTTCTGGCTACAAAGGCTTCCAGCACTACTCCGTCGGCTAGCTTGGACATCATCATTGTGGCGCGAGAGCCCGACGTCGGGCCTTGGTCGCCTGGCTTCGACATGCTCCTCCGTTCGCTTCCGGTGGATATTTCTGGCGAATAACTGGTGGCGAACACGACCCTTCGCCTTCACGAAACTGAACAGTGGTGCGTGCTGAGATGTGGAGTAGTCTAGATCTTCCAGCGGAGACTGATTATACTTGTCCAAAATATGCATTTTACAGCAACCACATCAGCCTGAATCGTTTTAAGAATCATTAGGTAGGCAACACATCCATTACACCCAACTTCATAGCTCCATTTACTCGGAGAGAATAAGGATTAATTGGTCGCTTCCAATTCCTGCATACTGCAGCATCTTCCAGACAAAGATTTCGTCAATCTCGGAAGCTCTGACCTGGCAGGGGAGGCAACCGGTGCCACTGATACGAATCTTAACTACATTAAACCACATATAAAAGTTTGTATAGTGACAATCAAGCTCGTTGCAGTAGATAGGGCCAATGTAAGATAGCTCATCGGTAGCACTTGCCAAACAACGAGCATGATATGGCCCTGACTAAATGCCAATCGTTCTGCCACACCACTCTCTTTGAATAGGAAGCACATTGGTAGGGTGGGGGGGCATTAGAGGGCACTGTCCTATCGGTGACCTCGCGAAGAACCTTCGTCTTCCTTATCACGACTACTGTACAAGTTGTCAAGATGAGAATAAGGAGGAAAGCGTTTTTCACCTTCTCTGCCAATGTCCAACTTTGGCTAATTGAAGGAGGAAATTCCTTCGTCTCTTTTTCTTCTACGACCAACAAGGTCTTGCGGATGTTAGTGTGATTCAAATCAATCGTTTTATTCCCAGTGCCGGCTGGTTTAGTACCTCGGAAACGGGGTAAGATAAGTGTTTTGGTATCACAACAGACCCAGAAGTGGTATATGTGTGCTGAGGTGAATCACGGCAACACCTGAATCCATTTTTTATGTAATTATTGTCCTTTTTTTTAGATTTGATATTGAGGTTTATTTCTGTCTCTGGAATAAAGGTATGTTCCATAAGTCCGATTCATGAGGAGGATAAGACTACTGATGAGTAATGTCACTTGCCAGTGGACGAAATTTAAATTCTTCAAACTTCTTCGTGCCCTTCACTTTAAAAAAGAATAGGAGGCAGGGAAGCATGATAACAACCATTCAATTGGGTCGGGACCAATTCCAAAGATTAACCATAAGGAAGATACCTCACTTAATACAATTTAATTTTTAGAACGGGATGCACTCATGTTTAATCTTTGCCAATAATTCAAAGGTAAATTCCCTTAAGAGAGATAGAGACGGCAACACTTCAGTAATGGCAACTGCCTATAAAGTTTCAATGTGTAAGTAACATGCTTGTTAGTTGGCATTACCCCTTCGTGTACGCATATGAGAACCAACACGTATGCAACTACTAGTCAGTCGCGTTAATTTGTATGAAGCAGGGTATCTTCCTTATAGTTAATCTTTGCCAATTCCACGATAAACCATTCTTTCGATAAAAAAAAATTCAATATTTAATACCCAACTAGTCCTCTCTCTTTCCTTATATGTAAATAAAGTTAATTTCCTTCGCAAAAAAATCAAGAGTGAAAAGAATGGAACAAACCATAAAACGAGCGAACTCAAACATCCCCTATATAGACGATTTACCGCATGGGGGCGAAATGCGGACTCAGTACACAAAGGTGTAGGGGCGAAATAAGTTGACTTTCAACTAATTTACTTTCAGCTCTGATCCAGATGTGATACGAGACCGGGATAATCGACGGTCAGTCGTTTTGTATGGGAATGGGCTTCTGCTCCAGCGAAAAAAACGCGGCAATTAGCCCCTTTCGATCAATTTCGATTAGACCAATTTTCATACAAAACTACTAACCGGCCTTTGATCCAGGTCCCGTGTGGGTTTACATTTGGATCAGTGTTGAAAGTGAACTGGTTGAACGTCAACTTGTTTCTCGGCAATTTTCTATGTACATTTGTATATGAAGTCCATAATTCGTCCCAATGCAGCCAATCATCTGTATGGTGGCTGTTTGAATTCGCCCGTCACTTGATTCAGGCCGTTTGTTTCAGAGTAAGGCGATATTCAGATTAGCTACATTTTCAGCTCCGACGCAGCCACGCACAATAGCCAAGCATAGTCGATCGTATCGCATGCTGAGCGATGAGTGTGAATCCGCCCATTTGATGCTGTGTATCTCGACTGAAATTTCAAGCAGTCGTGCAGCGCGGTGTCGTGTGTGTGAATTTCGCCTTAAACTCTGTCCGCTTGTCTGGAACGCGGCTACTATTTGATGATTGATGAATTTTAGATCAAACTTCTGTGATCACTGTTCATCAGCTACTATTCAAAAACTAATTTTCGGAAACTGACACCGCACTTCGAAGTACTCAAAGTGTCCATAATTCAAACTGTGTATATTATTTATATATCTATTGTCTATTTAGCAACATAATCAATAATTGCCTTGTCCACTTCGATCTTTCATCTAAAATATAATCCTTACATCCTAACAAGATCATTAAAAACAGGAAATGGCAAATAATTTACGGCAGGTACCGACCCAAAATACAATCAACAAATCCCTAGTTTCATTGAAGCTGAAGAGGTTTGGTAGTTGTGCTCATCCCAAAAGGGTCTCATTTTCCTCTTCTGGAAATCCTGCGCACCACAATTCATCCTATATTTTTCGACAAATGGCCAAATCATGTATGTAAATCTTCGACGCAGTCACAATGGACCAGCATGACTTCAAGAAGGATCATCGTACCTTAGGAGAGAGACGACACCGGTTTTTTTGTCTGTTCAAATGCCCATGCCCACCTGAAAAGGTCCATTTCGAGAGCCCCGTCCATTGTCCGAAGAGTTTTTATGAGGCGTACACAATGCGCATTGATATTTCTGCGTAATCGAAGGATATGAAAAACCACATTGAGTGTGTCTGAATACACCAGCAGACTAGTTGCTTTTGTCATAATGCTAGTCCGTTTTATTTTTTGTATTTCATTTTTGGGCGATGCATGTCCTTATCGAGATGTGAACCATTCATATCCTGTCTATCAGTCATTTTACACCTTTGGTTTCTTCGACACTATTGACCATTGTTTTTCAAGTTTATCGAGTTGAATGGAAGACATTGTGTCGGCCTCTTCAGAAAGTGGCAATTTTTGATGCCTTTTGGTTTTTAAGAGATGCGAACTTCAGTGACTTTGCAGAGTCTTTTGTGTGTGTATGGGACTTAAAAGGACGACTGGATGCCTAATCGGATTTATGTTTTGATTGGCCTACCTGAGTTGAAACGTATTGTCTTGTTAAAGTATTTACTAGTATGTATTGTACTTGTGTTTTGTCGTGTATGACAAATTTTTATAGATGCATGCACATTGGACATACTTTTTATTTTATTTTAACAAGATATTATCGTTGAAAGAAATATGATACAACATTTTAGAGAAATAATTTTATCATTCATAAAAGAACTTCGATAAGAATATATCTGGTGCTACATTTTATTTTAGCGCTTGTGAAAACTCGCATCTTTCAGAGATACAAAAGATCCGTTCTTCCGCTCGCACAAAAATCAAGAGTGAAGGGAGCGGCACGGATCATACGACCAGCGAACTCGAACAGCCACCATATGGATGATCCGCCGCGTGGAGGCGAATTGCGTACTCAGTACACAAAGGTATAAGTCGAAATAAGTTGACTTTAAACCAATTCACTTTCAACTCTGATCTAGATATGATCCAATATAAGATCTGGGTCAACGATGGTCAGTCATTTTGAATGGGGATGAGATTTTGATCCACCGAAAGAACGCGGCTAATGATACCACATAAAAAATACGAAACGATTGTTTTTTTTTTCTTAGGGTGCCGATTTTTCATAGGCTATCTACCTTCTGAGCTTAGTGGGTAAGCCCACTTGTACCTGTGGAAAACCGTTCTTCTACATTTTAATTGATATCTCAAGAACTTTTTGTATAAACTTCTTGAATTTTTTTATTCTACTAGTTTTTCTAACAAAGTAGTGTTGCCAAAACCATATATAGCATACTGCATATTTGTGTTGAAGAATAAAAGTTTATCCCAATGATCAAATGAAACCGGAAAATAGAGGGCTACGCCCGCAATCCGAGGGTTTTGTAGTGACCCATGCCAATAGGAGATGAACTGTCCTACTCTTGGAGATGCTTAACCATTCATATTAAGACGATATTGCAAATTGCAAGCTTGCGTAAAAATATTGAAAATAAATTGTTTGAATAATTATAGAAAGTAGAGTCAGCGACAAACAAGCCTCCCTCCCTCCCCTCTTTCCCTCCCCCCTCCTCTCCCACCAATATTTACCCTTTTGAAAATGGTTAATTCCAATTCGCTCTACGGAAAACAATATGCAAGTATGTTGTACTCGTAGTACTAGTATGTAGTACCAGAGACCTGTTGTATGCATTTTTTGTATTTATGATATCAAAATGATACCAAATCTAAATGAATGTACTACTATTAAATATTATTTGATTATTAGGAAACTTGGAGGTATTATTGCACATGGTGTTGATTATCGTTGGCCATCAATATTTTCGACCTCGGATGAGTTTGAGAAATGCAGGGGTGTGCTAACTGTAACTATAGAAATAAACTATTATTAACCTATTCTGAGAAGATATCAAAATTCCATAATTTTTTTGGTTTCTGTGCTAGTTGAAAGCCGCCTTCCTGAATGTTTTCATATTTCTAAGTGTAATGGTCTTGAAATGGTAAGGGGGGTGGGACAAATTATGATCTCATATTTTCCCCTCTACCTCTTTTCCCCTTTCTTCAAATTTGATGAAGACGCCAAAAATGGGATGTACTCGGTAGTACCATCAGGGGGGTGGCACTTCATACGATTTAAGTAAAAGCGCATTGCGAATTGATACGCAAATAATCAAATGAGAGTTGCCTTTAGAGGGATAGGGACGGCAACATTTTAAAAAGTTCTTCAAATTCCAACTGCCTAGTACGTTTCATCGTATGAGTAACATACTTGCTATTCCGCATTACCCCTTCGTGTACTGATGGAATCCAACACATATGCAACTACTAGGCAGGCACTCTTAATTCGTATAGAGTCCCATTTCTTGTTAGCAATAATCTCTATTCTTTGGTACCATTCTCAAGATACCCCACTTGCCCATATCAGATGAATAAAAATGTTGACCTTCATTTCCCTTCTATGGGGACCTCCCCTTAAAGCGGCAACCCAACAACCTCCCCCCCCCACACTTTTCTCCCCTCCCACTCCAATCCCACCAATCTTCACCCTTTCAGAAATGGTTAACTCCAATTCACTTTATGAAAAAACAATATTCAAGTATGCACTCGTAGTACTAGTACGCAGCAGAGGCTGGTTATGTACATTTTTTGTATGAATGGTGTAAAAATGTCAAAATTTAAATGAATGTACTATTATTAAATATTATGTGATTGTAATGAAATTTAGAGATATTATTGCCTACGATGTTAGTTATTATTGGCCATCGATATTTTTGACCTCGGGTGCGCTTAAGGGGCGCAGGGGTGTGCTAACTGCAACTATAGAAATGTACTACTATTAACCTTTTCTAATGAGATTTCAAAATTATATTAATCTAGTAAAAATGCTAGTAAAATGCCACTTTTCTGTAAATTTTCATATTTCTAAGTATAACGGTCTCGAAATGCAAGGGTGGGGGGACAAACTCGGATCACATATTTTCCCCTCTCCCTCTTTTCCTCTTTCTTCAAATTTGAAAGAAAATGGAATATACTCAACGGTACCTTTCTTACGATATCCCACTTGCCTGTACCAAACGGAAAATAAAATTCGACCTTCATTTCCCCTCTATGGGGACCACATGGAACAGTTGACGCGCTTTGCCCCACAAGGGGTTACGGCAATTGAGAGAGATGGGGACCTCCCCTTAAAGTGGACCTATTACGACGATTCGCTTTATCATGTAGCTTCAGTCGTTCGTGAGATATTCTATAGACAGACGGACAGACATTTGACCGATTTCATAAGGGTTTTGTTTTTACTACAAAACCCTAAAAAACGAAAAAGAAAAAACCGGGGAACTAGTTTTAATTTTCGTAATTTATTGAAATTATCGAATGCATTTCGGATGCGAGCAGTGGGCAACCATCATCCGCGAACGCTTGATGAGCACTGGTTATATATGTATATAAAAGTTAACAAGAAATCATTTCTTAATTTAATTTGTTATTTTAATGTGTTGAGTTAATTTGTTGTTTTATTGATTTCCGTTTGTTAGTTTAGAATTGTTTTTATTTATTTTTAATTTATGATTTTTGTTATTTTAATTTGTTAATTTATAAATTTGCTTGCTTAAAATTATAAGATTTATTTATTAATTAATTAACTTCATTTTGTTATTTTACTAATTTTTGTAATTTGTTAACTTAATTTTTTAAATTTGCTCTCTTCAATTGACTATTTTGCACACTTGACACTTAAATTACTCTTATTTATTTCTGTGATTTTATAACCAATGCTCATCAAGCGTTCGCTGATGATGGTTGCCCATTGCTCGCATCCGAAATGCATTCGATAATTTCAATAAATTACGAAAATTAAAACTACAGGGTGGCGCAAAACTACCGTTATGGTTTGAATGTTTAATAACTTTTTTATTTAATGGTTAATTATCATAATTTTTTTTGTTATACAGTATATTAATGGGGAATAATTTTGGCTTAAGTATGAAAAATTATATCCCGCAAGTGGTGGCCATTTTCGGCTTCACACATTCGTGCTCTCTCTAGTACATTTTCCATAACTTTTTGTAAAATTTCGGGTGTTATGGCTCGAATTTCATTGCGAATGTTTTGTTTTAGCTCTGGTATGGTCGCTGGCTTATTTACGTATACCCTTTCTTTCAAATAACCCCAAAGAAAACAGTCTGGCGCTGTTAAATCCGGTGAACGTGGGGGCCAATTGAAATCGCTTCTGCGCGAAATAATGCGTTCGCCAAAGAGGTCCCGTAACAGAGCCATTGTATCCCTTGCAGTGTGGGCTGTGGCTCCATCTTGTTGGAACCACAACTGTGGATGGTTTTCTACAGCTGGCCTCAAAAAATTGTCCAGCATCGTTCGATATTCAGCACCATTAACCGTAACTGCGGCGCCATGTGCATTTTCAAAGAAATATGGACCAATGATGCTTTCAGACGATACGCCGCACCAAACAGTACACTTAAGTGGGTGTAATTGTTGCTGATGAACTGTTCTTGGATTTTCCGTAGCCCATATCCTGCAATTTTGCTTGTTTACGAAACCATTCAATTGGAAATGGGCTTCATCGCTCATTATCAAATTGTGAATGAAATAGCGATTTTCTTCTGCTTTTTGTCGGAACGAAATGGCATAGTCAAGCCGTTGTTAGTAGTCTATCGGCTTCAATTCTTGCACAAGCTGAGCCTTATACGGGAACACGTGCAATGTAGCCAAAATCCTCTGAAGGGACCTCCGCGATAGCCCCAGTTGTGCCGAACGTGTTCTTGTCGATGTTTCTCCACTGTCCTGCACACTATTCACAACACGTTGGATATTTTCTTCCGTGTGGGCCGTACGAGGTCTTCCGGTACATGGAATGTGTCCTACTGTACCATATTGTTGAAAATTTGCAACCAGGCGGTTTATTGTTGGTGCTGAAGGTCCAGTACGCACATTAAAAAAACGACGATAAGCACGCTGCGTCAAAACAATTGACCGTTGATTTTCAAAATAAAATTCAACAATTTTTGATCGCTGCTGTGTTGTGTACTGTTCCATTTTAAATTCCCGAAGTTTTCTTCACAAAATTCTGAAATAAAAATAAAAAATAAAAATTAAATTAAAAAGTTATTAAGCATTTGAACCATAACGGTAGTTTTGCGCCACCCTGTAGTTTCCCGTTTTGTTTTTTATTAGTGTCCCTTTGCGATCGATAAGGAATTTAGAAAATCATCGTTAAATTATCACCAGACCACAAAAATCGTTTACCCAGTTTAGTGCTTAAAAACTAAACAAACTTATTAGCCTTATATTTCGTTTACACGATACCCAGATTATTTTATCGGCGCCGGCTAATTTAATCTTCAACTGTCAAATACATACAATTTTAAACTAACCACACCCAGATTACGCCGCTGATGAAGTAATCTGGCTATAGTGTAAAGTAGCGTTTACACATGCCAGTAGACCGTGCTAGTACGTACATTTTACAGGCATTGCAAATGCCTTGCAAGTAACTGGTAAGCTACAACTTACAAATGTATAAACACTCGTCCCTGTGAGCTGTCAGGCCAGTAAAACGGCCCGGCGCCTTGTAAATAGCTGGCCTCCCGGGCCAATTGATTTCCTGCTGGCATTCCAGTAGAGGCTTGCGAACATATGTTTCTTGTCATTCGTACGCCAAGAAACATATGTGATCATGCGACAATCGACGAAAATTTTAAAATATTGAACGCGCCGGTAAAGTGGTTTCGGAAACATGCGAACAGACCAAAAATGCAGTGGAAGTTGAAGCCTTTGAAACCCGAAACATGAAGCTTAAAGAAACTATTTCCAGTAGCCAAAAAGTTCAGGGTCAACTGCAGTTTTTTATTTGCGGGCTAATTGAATTCCGCATTGCCGTATCCATTTTGACTACTCGAGGTGTGATCATCGAAAGCAATTCATTAAAATCGTCTGGTCGCAGGCACATTTTGAATTCCTACGGGTCTTCGTTCGAGAGATCTTTCAGCAAGCGCGATGACGCTCCTAGTTCTGCCCGCCGATCGATCCACTTGCGCACCCAAATACGCTTAGGCTCCTCTTCTTCGTCAAGCATATCAAGTAGTTCATTTTGCAACAAATCGAACTTGCAAGTCGAATTATGTGTGTAGACACCTATTGGAAGACGTCCTGCAAGCAGCTACTGGCAGGCAATTGTCGACAAGTCTACTGCCATGCCGGTGCACTGGCAAATGTCAACGAGCCATAAAAGTAATGTTAAAGTCATTGTCATCATGGATTATTGGCTCAAAGAGGAACAACTTGAAAGATACAATGTGAAAAGTGGCTTCGGTGTATCGGATTTACTTGTAGTTCAATTTTAGAGTTCTGGTTTGAAATGAGTATAAGTTTTTAGTTAAAAATCAGTCCTTTCTCGAGAGCTAAGGTTGGATCCCTGATTACCTGTACCTAGATTGTTGCTTCTTCTTTTTTATTATTTTGGTAAATGATTTGTACTGTGTAAGGCAGATTGTTCTCAAAATCTCACAGTCCTATATTTACCTTCTAATCAAAACATTCCTGAACAGCTCCAACTTATCAAGACTGCGAAAGTTTCACTGTCCAAAATGTACAAACATCACATCAGAAAGATCCAAAAATTAAACACTTGTTTCCCAATAATGTGACAAATATTTATCAAACAAACTGGCCATAAACAAATTTGAACTTCTTCTCGCCCTCCAGAATGCAGTCTAAATGTGAGCTGTGAAAAATGATGAGGCAACTCATGATGCTCGTAACTCGTATACTCTTGTACTCCTACACAAAAAAGGACCAAGAGGAACATGAAACAAATCTGAACGTCACCAAGAAGTCATATTAAAGAAATCACCAATGAGATGGTATGTCATCATAAAAACACATCTGGAATCATTTAACGGAGCCGAAGCCGAAGAGTAGATCTGCAGTAGCGGTACAGTTTATTAGATGTCTTGTCGGATCTCGCGGATGCTGCGATGCTGGATTGAAATTGGATCTGCTATGTGCTGCAACCGCAAGTGTGCATAAAGTGCGCATTCTTGGAAGATGGAAATTATAGGAAAAAACGCGACGCCGCACAGCTCCAAGCATCGCGTCATGATGCCATGCGTTTGACCCAGTCTGATTTAAGGAGATGTAGTAAATGCTATTTAGGGAAAGTTGGTAAAACCAAATGGATATGGAATTCTATAGTTGAGATACGAGTAGTATAGTATTGGTCAAGAACTTTACTTGTTCGAACGTCGGGAAAAAAAACTTTAATTGACACTAATTACTGCCTTTTGAGCTAATTGTTGGTTCTGATCCGTTTTAATGCAGACAGTAAATTGCACCAAAGTAGTATGGCAAAAAGGTACGTTTTTAAGAGGTTCAGGTCATTATGCTGACATGGCACTTGAATAAAAAGCACACGTGAAGCTGCACTGATAACCTAAAAACTATGCAAACGAAAGAGCAATGTAAAATCTGAGAATATGAAGATTATATAAGGAACGGAAATAAGCCAAGATTTTTGGTACCCGTTTACACACTGAGACATTACACACCCCACGAAAATGTTCCCCCGGCTGTCGAATAATTTGTTTTGATTTTCAATCATACCGCAACCGAGTGATTATCAGCTGATAGAAGAAATTAGGCAATGAAAAAAAAAAATTGTATAAAGCCGACACAAATTGCAACTTTCAGTCAGTTAATTTGGCAAACGAGGGAAAGACGAAGGTGGACTATGGAATAAATGTGTACAAAACACGTATGGATTGTGTGTGACGATAGCCTCTCTTCAATACATGTTCCATACTCTCAGTGTAAAATTAATTATAAAGAGTATAAAAACAAAGTCAACTGTCAAACGAAACTGTTATTTTGACAACTGTCAGTTCCAACCGAGCAAAATTTTCTTTTCTAACTACAATTTTCCTAGCTGCAAGCTCGACAGCTGGCCATTTGCAAGCAAAATTGTTTCGGTTTGATTGTAATTGTATTTCTCATGTATTTATTTTGAATATTTAGTCAAGTAGCGAGTAATTTAGTAACTAAAAAGAGAGTACTTACAGATGACACTACAATTTCAGCTGATAGGAAAATGCGTTACCAAACCGCTCATTCAGATTGGAAAACCGCAGCAAACATATTTACATACAAACAAATTAAATGGGCTATTGAATCATTCGAACCCCATAAATCAGCCAGCACCGACGGAATCTTCCCAGCTCTTTCGCAGGAAGGAAAAGAAATATTAATCCCGTTCCTCCTTAGTATATTTAGGAAAAGCTTTGCTCTTGGATACATTCCAAAATCTTGGAGATCAGTTAAAGTAGTATTTATCCCTAAAATGGGCAATCGACCTAAAGAAGACCCTAAGTCATACAGACCAATAAGTCTGACGTCCATCATGCTCAAATCCATCGAAAAAATCCTCTAAGTGCACATTAAAAACGCGATCCTTATCAAATTTCCACTTCATCATAAGCAGTTTGCTTACCAGTTCGGCAGATCAACTGAATCAGCTCTCCATTCGCTGGTAGGAGAAATCGAATCAGCTATTGCAAATAAGGAGACTGCCGTATGTGCTTTAATCGACATAGAAGGAGCCTTTGTCAACACATCCTTCTCATCCATTGACTATGCGCTAAGAAAGAAGGGAGCTGACGTTACCACCACAACCTGGATCAAAAGGATGTGATCATCCAAATGGATCATCCGAGATTGGGGACTATACTTTAACAGCAAACGTCACTTGAGGCTGCCCACAAGGAGGCGTACTTTCTTCTATTATATGGTGTATCGCAGTGACGTAGCCAGAGGAGGGGTCGAGGGGGACCGGACCCCTCCCGAAATATTTTGAATTTGAATAAAATACGACAATATTGCCAGGCCTGACTTTACCATATGCGCAGACTGTTGTTTTAAATTGGGTGTTGTAAGGTTGCAAAGTCTCCTGTCTAAAAAATAAACACTGTATTCTAAAAATCGTAAGGTATAATTAAGCTAAAGTCTAAAAGTTTCTCTTTGTTGTTTTCTTTTTTGACGAACTTTACAGCGAGCAGTTTCGGATTCAGTTACTAGATGAAAAAAAAATCACTGACCCCACATCGGGCGCCGATTTTGCCGATTTTTTCCGCTATTTTCTACTGCAAGTTTTCTCCGAGGTTTCGGTTTTTGTGTCTTGTGACTAACGGTATCGAGCACCTATTCGATGGTCAATTCTGGTTTCATTGACTAGATAAAATCACAATGACTGACTGATTGGGCGCCGATTATCTTCAGTTTTTTTTTCGACCACTTTTCGACTTTTTTTGGTTTTTCCACAATATCTCGCAAAATATCATCATATTGAAGAAGAAAATTGTAATGAAATTTTCAGAAGTATGAACTCGTCTACATGTTTAGAGCTTTCCGAGAAACGCCTCATTTGAAATTTACTTTTTTTTTGTGATATCTCTCTCTCAATTGCCCTAACCCCTTGTGGGTCATAGCGCGTCAACTGTTCCATGTGACCCAGTTGGTGTTTCTACGGCATAATCAGGTTTCGGAGAATGCAGTTGCCAGCATGCACCTCCTGCACATCCATGGCCACGAACGTCGTCGTGGACGGGATCCCCGGGAACCCGAAACGCCGGTAGCCGAACTGAGACTGATGCTTCAACACACTGCGCTACCGGTCGCCCCAGTTGTTATTATACTACTTTGGTGCCAATGTAATTTTAAAAAATATTGAAGGCTACCCTTATCAACATTTATGATTTCAAATGTTTGGACCCCTCCGAAACAAAATCCTAGCTATGTCACTGGTGCATCGTAGTAGAAATCTTAATGTTGAAACTCACCGTCATGGGTTATTCAACACAAGGATATGCTGACGATCTAGTGATAACTGTTAAGGGAAAATTCGAGTCTTAACACATATCCTTCAAACAGTTCTAAATGTATTGTAGTAGAAACATGGTGTGATGAAAATGGCCTTCGGGTTAATCGCACCAAGGCAGCTGCTGTATCCTTCACAAGAAAACGAAATTTACGATTGATGAGATGTCCTACCATGTACAACTCTCAAGGACTCCCGGTCGATTCCATAAAATACCTGGGTGTTACTCTCGATAGGAAACTACTCTGGACGGAACACCTGAAGACTATCTCGGATAAGGTCACCAGAGCCCTATGGATCAGCAGAAAATTCATTCGTAGGGAAGACATGGGGAACAAGCCCTCGAACAGTTCTTTGGATCTACAAGGCGATTGACAAACCCACAATTGACTATGGAGCAGTCATCTCATCTGATGGAAGAAATCGGGTACCCATGAGGGCAAAGCCACACTAGCAAAAATCCAAAGGCTGGCTACCTCACTATAACGGGTGCCATTAGCAGCTGCCCTATTGCGGCCCTTGAGGCACTACTCGATCTCCCTTCACTACACATTCATCCAAAAGCGGAGGCTAAATTAGCAATAGCGAGGCTTAGAGCCAATCAAATCTCGCATAAACTGAATTCAGAAGAGAAAAAATGGCTCCTTGAAATCAATGAGCTAAGTATGCCATGTGATCACTTAACGATGGAGCAACGCTTCAACCGACTCTTCTCTACTGAAATTTGGAATAGAGAAGAATGAAATCTGAGTCACCGTATACTATCAACTGGTTTACTGAGTTTTAGGCCCTTTTACAAGACTATCAATCCCCTTGGGGAA
Source organism: Chloromyia formosa (assembly GCA_964017055.1). Taxonomy (NCBI): domain Eukaryota; kingdom Metazoa; phylum Arthropoda; class Insecta; order Diptera; family Stratiomyidae; genus Chloromyia; species Chloromyia formosa. The sequence goes on from OZ024815.1 coordinate 115,748,816, forward strand.
GCACCCGACGGTCCACCAAGCTGAAATCCATGCAATTCGGACCTGTGCTAGTGCATGTGTAGATACCTGCTACCGTGGAAGAAACATTGTTATCTTCACTGATAGCCAGGCTGATGTCAAGGCTCTCAATAACCCAGCACTGACGTCTAGATCAGTACTTGATTGCTATAAGGTTTCGCAGAGACTTGGTTTGCATAATAAAGTCACAATATACTGGGTCCCTGGCCCCGTTGGCATCTCAGGTAATGAGATTGCTGATAAGTTGGCTAGGAAAATATATGCCACACTATTTAGTGGACCTGAACCCTTTTGTGGCATACCCCTATGCAGGGTTAAAATCTATATTAGGGAACAGGAGCGTATATATACCGTCGCGTACAGGGAGAGTCTCTTTGGCTTGAGACAGTCCAAACTGTTCATTCCAGGCCACTCACGCAAATGCACCCTGGAATTATTAAATCTATGCAGGAACAGGGCCTTCTCACGGGGCACTCGAACCTGAGGTACCACCTACACAAAATGGGCATTTTCAGTGACACCAGCTGTCATTTTTGCGAAGTCGACGATGAGACATCACAGCACATCCTTTGCGAATGTAAGGCCCTTTCCATCGTCGCCTAGAATATCTAGGAGATCTCTTCCCTAATGTGACTGAAATCGCCTTACTCCAATTTAGACAGTTGTGTTGTTTATTGGCAGGATCAAACTTGATCGCCATCCCTAAAGCCACACTAGACCATATGGGACATAGCTCAATAGACCTCTCCTGGTCACGGCGCTTGTGAGCCTCTCGGACTCACTGCCCTCTTCCTCATTTCTCTCTCAATTACCCTAATCCCTTGTGGGGCATAGCGCGTCAACTGTTCCATTTGGCCCAGTTGACGTTTCATCGGCAAAAACTGGTTTCGGAGAATGCAGTTGCCAGCATGCACCTCCTGCACATCCACGGCCACGAACGTCGTCGTGGACGGGACTCGAACTCGAAACGCCAGTAGTAACTAAAATATTCGCTGGAGCTAAAAAAATCCTTCGCACTACAGTCGTGTAATGTACTCATGTGAGTGGTGTTTTTCAAGACGAACAGGCGGCAACGCAGTCAAGTGAATAAGCTAAAAATATAACAAAATGGATTGACTCGACTAAATCACTTACTAAACTCCTCAGCCAAATTTTTGCTATTCAGGCATATTTAGCTATTAAATTACTCGCCACTTACTTAACTACTAGCCTAATCCGAACCAGGCTTAAGTGCACTCTTTAGTCTAGCGTCTTATCAGCATTACAACACATGCATTGTACACTGCTCGTCACCAGAATAGGTTCAACGTTTGTCCAAAAGTAAAATAGCTCTACCTCTGTAACCAACCGGACGATTTTAGTGAAATAAATTTTAATCGATAGCCCAAGATGTTGTTAATGAAGTAAAATAGTTTGGGATTTAAAGCACACATTATAATTTATCTATAATTTTTTTTCTAAAAAACATAACAAAAAGTTCATTTTTTTTTTGTTACCAGAATAGGTTTAAACACAGAATAGTATAAAAATTCATATCTAAAGCAAAAAATCAAGTTTACATTGGTTGTAACATAAAAGTGATTAGTTTTAAAATATTTTAATAGTGCGTACTACATCCTTGGTTCAAAATGACTTCGTAAATCCGGTCTGGCAATGAAGCATAATCATTTCCAATATCTCGAAGGGAGACTTGAGCCCACGTCCTTTTAATGGCTTCTTTTAGGGTCTTAGTATCTTCGTACTGTCTCCCCCTTCATACACCCTCCTTGATAAAAGTCCCCACATATTTTCTATAATATTAAGATCAGGAGAGTATGGCGGCCATTCAAGAAATTTGACATTTTTACCCTTGATCCACGATTTTACCTCTCTCGGGGGGGGGCATTATCATGTTGGAACGTCCATGCAATTGGTCCAAAAATATTCGAGAAGTGTGGAAATGCCTTTTCCAATACCGATTTGTAAGCGTTCGCGTTGATTTTTGGAGTTAAAAATTGTAATTCTCAGGGCCCATAATATGAAAAGGCTCCCCATACCATTACACCGCCTGCACAGCTGTGATGACGACTTAAATAGCTTTCAGGTGTTCTTATATCGTGGAAATAAAAGTTATATCCATCAGGTCCGTCGAGGTTGAACTTTTGAACGTCCACTCCTTATTCCAGGTCATATGCTCTCGAGCAAAACGAAGACGTGTAGCCTTACGAACACCATTAAACGGTGTTTTTTTTTAGTTTTAGTCTTTTTAAGTTGCAAGTGTTGCATATTACACGTGTTACAGTTGATGGGTTCGCTTTAACACCGCTTTTTTCCCTGATCTTCGATGCAGAATGGCGAGAATTTGACGCAGCTCGGACAATATGTCTTCTGTCTGTTGCTGTTGTTGCTGCTGAATAAAGGCATCTTTTCATATTTTTTCCGTAATTTGCATCTTTTCGGATAAAATTGCTTACTATATTTTGACTTCGACCAATTTTTCTGGTAATTTCTCACTGATTTAGGTCACATTCGATGTAACCTTTTATTTGACCCTTTTCTAAGTCATCCAGTTGTTTACCGCGACCCATTTTGCACTAAAATCGCTCTACACTACCGGAATTTTTAAAAATAAAAGATTTCACACTGTTTGGTAGCAACTGCACATCGAAAACTAAATGAATTACCGTTGAACCTATTCTGATGACCCAAAAAAAATGTAGTGTTTTGAGTGAACAAAGCAATCGAAGCAAGATTTAACATAGGTACAGTCACAGCAATGTCCTCATTTTTGTAGTATCAGGTCTAAACAAAAGAAAGTTTAAAACATCCAACAAAAATATAATGTACATGTTATACTTTTTGAGATATGAGAGAAAACGTAAATGAAAATTCTTGAACCTATTCTGGTGACGAGCAGTGTACATACATATAGTATATACTATATGTATAAATATGTTGTTAATTATTATTGATAAAATTTGGCGTGTTATTTGGATGGATCTGGGACTGGCTGATTCTGATTCCAAAATTCCTGTTCAACATTTTCCTCTGGCACTATAATAATACCCCTTAACTCTGTTGCCATGTGTTAAAAGCGTGGTTTTTGAAAGCTACTCATTCATATTTCATTTTTTGAAATAATCAAGTACGGACATTACGAAAAAGAAAAGTACAAACGCGTTCATTTTCCTTCAACAATTCCTTAAACATACCAAGGAAATGTCACGATTCAAGTGGACTGAGGCTAAAGGGAAATCATTCCTAAATTGGCTACACATTTCAGACCAACAGGTTGAGCATATGTACATACTTATGAATGTGTAGTTGTTGTATACTGCTATGGAAAGAATTTTTCACTCAACACGTCTAGATCTAATTTAGTTTTGGAAAAAGTTAATAAGAAATTATGTTGTTTATAAAATGAATGCAGGGGACATTTCAAATATGTTGCGGTGCTGTTATTAATGGCCCTGATTTTCGGCGTGAGAAAAATCAAGTCTAGTTTTCATGTTTTTTTTTGGTATTTTTGATGGGAATTCTAACAGGTGTTAGTCACTAGGTAATTCTGGAGAAGCCATGTGCATGTTTTTTTTTTTTTGGGATCATAGGAAAAGTGGACTCAAATAGTAGGGTGAATCAATTTTTGTTTTCCTGATTTTAAAATAGATACAAATACGAAAGTCTAAGAGGCTAATACCATAGACACACGATGCCCTCGCATGATCATTCCCATTCGAATGATAATTCGATTTCATGTGTATCTTGTGAATGATAATTCGAAAATCGTCCGAATGATAATTCGCGAATTACAATTGGCAGTGCAAACGTAATTCCTACTTTGTGTATGCAGTGCCACCTATCCGACAAATTGTCATTGAGTAGCAAAAATATTCACTCGTTGCTATGCAACAGAAATAATATTCACTCGTTGCTAAGCGATATATTCGTTGCTAACCGAAATAAACAATATTTATTCGCAAAAATCAGTGCTAAGCCGATTTCGCAATGACAGTTGAAATGACGTTCACAGTAAAGTTTGTGTGTGCAATTCGCCATTACCAGCAATTCATCATTCACCGAATGATCATTCGGTTGCTATGTCTGTCCAAGGTATAAAGGAACAGGGAATATAAGTGAGCATAGCCAGGATGTTTTCTCATATACAGTCGAGGACGGATAAATGCGAAACACATAAGTGCAAAAACCGCATTAGCGCGCATATATAAAAGCGCGGTGACTTTTCACCTATTTTTCATATAATATTGCCTCTATAAGTGCAAAACACGCTTAAGTGAAATGGAAATGTATGATAGGCCCATCATAAGCACAAGCAAATTGCAACGGATGAGTGCAATGCTTTTTCGCATGCGTTTCGCATATAGGTCAGCAAAATTAAGTAAATTTTTAGGAAAAAATCATGAAAAGACTGGAAATAATTTTTAGTCCCTTTTATAGATCATAAATAGAAGGTAAGCTTAACTTTTGGCTGGTCAAATTCCGAGAAATTTGAACCCTTTTTTAACATTTTCCTTATAACTTCAAATCGGTACGTCAGATCGACAAATTTAATAGGATGTAAATTAAATAGCGTTGAATTCTGCATCCAACGCACGGATCAAAGTCGAATTAAAGTTCAGCAGTATGGTCCAAATCGATGGTCGCCAAATGAAAATTTGTAAGGCCTAGGAGAAAAATCACATTTTATAAATTTTCGAGTTCACAGATCTTTGAAACGGATGTTTCAGATTAAAAACTGATAAAAAAGATGAACATAATTTGATTTCAAGTCTAATACTTCAGACAGACGATGCACCCGAATGATCATTCCCATTCGAATTGTAATTGAATTTCGTGTCTGTCCTCGTGAATGATCATTCGAATATTCGACCATCGTCATTTCCATGAATTAAAGCCTGCATTCATAAATGATAGTGCTACCGGAGCGCTCTCATTTTTGTTGTTGCGATACAGTACAGAAATGAGAGCGCTCTGGTAGCGCTACCTATTTATGAATGCAGGCAATAATTCGTTTAATGATAATTCGGGTGCATCGTCAGTCCGAGGTATAAGGTAATCGTATTTTAAATTTAGCCCATTTTTAGTGTGGCTGTGAGCAAAAATGTGAAAATATCTGTTCAGCGATTTCAGCCTCAATAGCCCTATCTCAGTAAGTATTACAGCTAGAAACTTCGTTTTAGTCTCAAATTATAAATAATCGACTCTAGCTAAAAAAGTTTGACTAAATTTTTTAACAGACTAATTTAGGAGATATTTTGAAAAAAAAAACTTGGAAAAGAGTGTCGTAAACTTCTGCAATGTCTGGCTGCCGTCAAACAAATATTTTTGTATTGGATGCCAGGTCACCGTGGCATTGAGGGAAATGAAGCAGCAGATAAACTTGTATGGCAGTGGTCATCATCAAATTATTTTCGGGTTGGAACCCTTTTGTGGTCTGGGCTTAGCTTCAACTGGAGCAATCATAACGAATTGGTCTAAAAGGATGCGACAATACTACCGGGACAACTTTATAGGACTGCGACGAGACCCTTCAACTACGTAGAAACCACCCGCATGAATAGAGCCGACCTAAGACTATTTTGGACTACCTATCGGGGCACCACTGGGTGAGATTGCATCTAAACAAGATGGGTTTGTCTAACGAGACGGAGTGTGGTTTTTTTTTTTTTTTGAAGGACGTTGATACCACATCATGTCACATTTTTTGTGTATGCAACGCAATTGCGCAGGTGAGGTATACGTTCTTCGGGCAGTTCACCACGTGTCCTGCCTCAAAAATTATTGTTTTATGATTTTCGATTTAGACTTTACATACTGCCAAATCGTAATTCTTCTTTGAGCAGTGCATTGGAAAAATTCAATCCTCTTTAGTTTACATCCTATTAAATATTTCGATCCGAGACACCGTTTAGAAGTTATAAGAAAAATATTTAAAAAAAAAAGTTTCAAATTTCTCGGATTTTCACCGCTCACAGATTAAGCTCACCTCATGCAGCTGTGCAAACAATTTTCGTGTATTCTAGAATCTATAGAAGGGATTAACATTAATTTCAGATACTTCCCGATAATTTCCTTTAAGACCCCCGAATTGACGAATTTTACTGGCCTACCTTTGCAACGGATAAGTGAAAAAACGGATAAGTGCAATAAATTCATTGCCAGAGGAGATTGCATTTATCCGTTCCCGACTGTACATATAAACTGGTACATTATTTTTACCTGACGAAACTAGAGGTAGCATTTCACGTTTCATTAATTTTAATTTTTCGTTAATTTGAATTACGATTCCATTTGTTTGCAAGAGCTCTAGTTAAAGCCAATTTCAATCTTGCTTTCCTTCCTCTAACGCAAGGAGCAGCACGTCAATACAGTTTAAGAGTGTACCAAGTTTAAATATGGTTGGGCAACAAAATAAGTCCCACAAACTGGGATTGGCAAATTACAAATTATAGGCTCTTATTCCTACCATTAACTGGCAAATCTTTCACAGCTGAACATCCCGTGAAAGATACGGGTCTCTACTGGTCACTGATGAAGACCAACTGCGACGGTGGAGAGAGCACTTCATTGACGTCCTCAACAACACCTTTGGACATTCGAACTCATCTTCACTAGAAGTAGAAAATATTCCGCGAATAGCCAGAGTTGATATCAATCCACCATCTAAACAGGAATTAACTGTGGCTATTGAATCGATGGAAGCGGGTAAAGCCCCGGGGGTAGATGGAATTCCGGTGGAATTCTTTAAGGCGGATATCAACGCGGATATTCTTCTCCCCCTTATCCAAGAGTGTTGGGAAACCGAAACTCTCCCTAAAGAATGGAAGAAGGGCGTCATTATTAAGATCCCGAAGAAAGGTAACCTGAAGGATTGTAATAATTGGCGTGGAATTCGCCTCCTCCCCGCAGTCTCCAAACTGATGGCAAAAATAGTCTTAAACCGGATCAAGCAAACAGTTGACCGCACACTGAACGATGAACAGGCTGGTTTTCGCGAGGGCTTTTCATGTAGCGACCACATCAACACCCTCCGAATTATTATTGAACAATCCGTAGAGTGGAGATCCCCATTACATCTCATGTTCATCGATTTCGAGAAGGTTTGACAGCGTTGACCGGGAATACATCTGGAAGGCTTTACATAGGAGAGGTATACCAGATAAAATCATATCCATCATCAAGGAGTCCTATAGCGGAGCCCAATGTCACGTCTTACACAAGGGTAAGCTTTCAGATCCCTTCGAGGTACATAGTGAGACAAGGCTGCATTTTGTCACCCATATTGCCATTAACGACGTATTTTGCAGTGCGCTTCGTGAACACTACACAGTTAAAAATCCTGGTCTATTATCAATGCTAATTCGGGTTACATATATGACGACACCAAAATTGTATTAGATTTTAATAAAATGAAAGTATTACAATTGCTTCCGTAAACTTCACTGGTTTAAATATTAAACTTTTCTGGCATTATTTTTTTAATCAAATTGTTGGTTTAAAATTTAATCTACAGATATTATAATCTTTGAAAAAATATTAATTTTACTGCGTTTTTTTAACTCCTCTAAGTTTTTACTCCATTATTTTTTTTTTCAATTTTCTAAACTTCCAAATCCTTTATTAAGCCCATCGCAGGCTAGCCAGCTAATCCTTAACTTTTTTCGCCATGACGCAGCATCGAACCTGTGAACTCCGTGTTGTAGAGTTGCGACCTAGACCACTCGGCCACGCAGCATAATATTTTGAGCTGACTGCGAGTAGTTATAGTGAGACTTGAGACTCAAAAAATATACTTTGTGGGGTTTACCTTTTAATTAAACTTAGATTAGAAAATAATGCGAGAACAAAAAGAACACAAAAAGGTTTGAATTGTATTAGAATTTATTACAAATTGTTTTAAAATGGAAGTAAACTTTGAATTGTATTAGAATTTATTACGAATTTGGTTTAAAATAGAAGTAAACTTTGGAAGGGTTTAGATTATAGAATTAAAATTATTAAAAATGGTGGTAGTCCAAGACCAGGTTTAAAAAAAATACCGAGATTTTTAACTGTGTAGAGCAAAGGTATCAGATGGAACCTGTTTGAGTGCCTTCAACACCTGAATACTCTCAAATATAAATATATCGGATCATCTAGTTCAAATGACGGATGCCCTGCACCGCAAAAGTGGCAATGCGGGGCTTAAAATCAATGCTGCCAAAACTAAGTGCCTACTTGAGCTTGGATCCAGAAAGACAGAGCGAAATTTGTGTTTCGGGGCAGACGGTGGAAAAGTCGACAATTTTTACTACCTCGGAAGCGTAGTTACAGCAGATGGTGGAACAGATGCTGATGTACAGTCTCGTATCAATAAGGCTCGGGCAGCTTTTCTCAGTTTAACTCCTTTCTGGCAAAACAACAACATCTCCAAACGTACCAAACTCAGGATCTTCGAAACCAATGTAAAATCTGTGCTTCTTTATGGCTGTTCAACTTCGAAGGTGACCAGAGCGATAACAACTAGATTGCAAACTTTCGTGAACCAGTGTCAACGGCGCATCCTGGACATACGCTGGCCGGAGATCATTTCTAACGACGACCTCCTGTTCATTACTTGCCAGGACAGGATAGGCATCTCTATAAAAAGGCGAAAGTGGCAATGAATAGGTCACACACTCCGAAAGGGGCCGGAAAACATTGCTAAACAGGCCCTCGATTGGAACCCACAGGGAACCGATGCAAGTCGCCGCGTTGGAAGACCTAGAAACACCTGGAGAAGATCAGTTGACGTCGAGGGTAAGTCATTAGGCAAATCGTGGAGACAGTTGAAGGCGATGGCGGCGAAGAGGACGAGGTAGAAAGTCGGCGTGGTTAATGCCCTATGCCCCACAAGGGGTTGACAGGATCCAGAGAGAGAGAGAGAGAGAGAGAGATTCCTACCAAGAAAGATCCGGCAACCTTTTAGGTTCAGGGGCCCGGGCTTGGGAAACCACTTTTCACTCAGATTTTTCTCACTTTTCACTCACGTCACACTAAAAGTCTAGAATTTGCTAAAAAAAACATTTTTTTTTAATTTTTTTTTTTAAATTTTTTTTGTAAGTTTTTTTATTTTTTCGTTATTTATACTAAATGTTTGGTATATTGGAGGCATGGAAAATTTAAATACTCACAAATCTCCTTGCGTGGGCTCCGCTCACTCCGCGCTTAAGAGATCGCAACCCTCAGTATCGCACAAACATGAACGCTCGCTTCGCTCGCTCTGCGTGCAACAGCGTTTTGATCAGTTTTAAACATACCAAACATTCAGTATAAATCATTAAAACAAAAAAATAAGGAAAAAAATAAATAAAATTCCCAATTTGGTCACAAAGAACAGAGTTCTCGAGATTCATCCGATGGAAGAGGATTTGAAACCAATTGAACCGCAAATTAATGCTGAGTGACGGTACAGACGTAGAATCGAACAGAACAAGCGGCAGATTTCCGCCAAAAAAAATCAGCTGATTTTCTACTGCATCAGCTGAGTATATTTTGAGTGTTGCATACGCTAAGGTTAAATTTAGTGTCCCGGATAGCTAACTGAGAGTTTAACTAGACATTGAGAAAAAGGGCCTATGTCTAGTTTTTTGTACAATAGATTTCGACTATACTACTGAACCGAATTTTAATTCTGAGTGGTGCACTGAACGCAGAATTCGGCGCTGTTTAATTTACTTCTGCAACTTTTTTCGATCGGAGGCGTCGTTTAGAAGTTATATGGGAAATAAATAAAAAGAGGGCTCCAATTTCTCGGTTTTTCGTCTGCACAGTCGCTCTGCCGCAGGGTCCTAAATGCCTACATCTCTTAAATTGAATGTATGGGTTCCTCCAACATTCGATCCAAATGGCATCTATCGTATTTTGCAAGGATACATCAAAATTTGTCGCTTAGCGTCCCTACTGTATTTATTTCTAATACAACCATAACCAGTATCGTCATATCATGAAACTGGTTGGTCCTAACCTGGAATTCATTATATTCCCTTTATGACGAGAAAATACTTCGATTTGATAATAATTCGACCCATTTTATACAAACCCGAGAAAGGAGTCCAAGATCTACCGTCCAATATAAGCAATACCGTATGACTTACTATAAACTCTACAATAAATAATCAGCACATTGAAGACGGCGCCTTAGAAACGAATTATTCCAAGCTAATTATTTATCGAACATGCCAAAGAATATCTTATAAGAACACAAGAAAATATAGTAACAATCTACACACACAAAGTATCAGTTCTTCCTGTTTCTTCAATTAAATGCGGAATACAAAAACAGAAAAGTGCATCAAGCGAAACAACAAATCAGTTCCATGCTTCAGTAAATGCTTACGTTCGTTGGATCGTTAAAATCTCCTCTAGATTGTCGCGGAAGTGCCTCATCTATGTGGGGGAGCTCGACTTGTCTACGTTTTAACATACTTCAAGACGGAAAACTATAGGAAATGGAATTCAATTGAATGTCAACCGAAGACATGGTTCAGGTTCCTCACCCCATCTTATAACGCCTATTTATTCGTTTGGGGACATGGAGGAGAATGGCCGAGTTTAAAGACCCAAGATCCGCACGATCCCCCCTATGTAGATCATTTTGCCAATACGCTCCGATAGACAGACGCAGACTTCCGAGGATCGTAACCATGAGCATGAAAACAGATTTTTCACAAGACAATCTATTCTTTCCACCGCACTGCCCAGAAAAAGGAAGTTGAGGTAACGAAGCGTGATCATTTCCTCTTCGGACCAACTAAGAAACGTAGGAAGACATCGGCGAAGAACTCAGTCACCTGGACGGAGTTGCTGGCTGAGAGTTACAGGTGATGACGAGGTGGGTTCCAGACTGGATTATGCAGTATAAAATGGTGAGGGTGGAATGTTTATTGCGTATGGAGTACAATGGTAGCCCTGGCCATAATTATTGGCAGGGCATTCATCCGATTTTTTTCTGAGGCGAATCAAAGAAGAAGAATTGTAGCAAAATAGTTTCACATATCAAAAAATTGACGTTACGGTAAAATGATCTGAGAAATCATCAAAGTGGATCAGTGACTTCCCGAATCGGTTTGAGGAACGTCTTCAACGCATCACGGGCGTCGTGATCAGTCAGTCTATCTATTCTTGCGGGGATGGGTCACATGAATATGTGAATATGAGGATGAGATAGCCGGCCCGGCCGGTGTGTTCAATGGCCGTGTGCGTACACTAAACACTTAATTGCCTTCCCATAACTCATTGTTTTGTAACCAGACCCCACATACGGACGTACGATTTTAAGGTGTGCTTCGGTAGATCTCTTGCTTTGATTTGGCGTGGTCGAATTTGGTGTAAGGAAACTAGAGAAGAAATTAGCGATACAACAATCTTTTCCCATGGAAAAGGTCTCGCTCGATTCGATTTTCAATTGCGTGCTCTTTTATGTCATGGGACAACGAGTTCCGAATCAGGAAGTTTAGCCGGGAGGAGGTATATCAAGTGCATGCGGATCATGGATCGTATATGGCCATCATTAAATGTGATTTGTTTATGGGAAGATATATTTTACAATTGTCACTGTGGTTATGTAATGACTCGGGTAAGACTGGCGTAGGAGTTCCATTGAATTGTAAAAGAGTTTCTATGATAGTTCCCATGAAGGAATTTATCAGATACATAATGCTAATGAGTATACCCGCGACGCGACGTCCATTGTTAAAGCAGTTTCGTGCGTAGCCTAGAAAATTGTTGAAAAATTGTAGTAAAATGAATTCGCATGCTCTCAATCAATATCATATTCCGAAGTTTTTGGACGGAATTTAATTTATGTATGTAAAATACCTACATTCACATTTAAGGCAAGCGCATGTAGGACATTGCGAATAGCAATACTGCATTCGGTTAGGATCAGGACAATACATTTTCACCGTCTCCGATCACTTACCAAACTCAGATTTTCCCAAGAACGCGCTGCGAAGTTAGTGAAGAAGGGACGCGACAGATAGATTAGGTGTTGCGTGAGGTAAGTATCTCAAACATTAAGCATAAAGTACATTTACAACCCGCGAGATAGTTTTTCAAATTCAAATATACTTTATTTCTTCATAGATACAAGCTATGTATGTATGCAATAGTGATGAGCACAATGAATCTTTTCACTGTGTCGGCACGTAAGCTCTGACTCTTTCCAATGAGTCGTTTAAAAAGAGCCGTTCAAAAAGAGTCATCCAAAGAGTCAGAAATTTGGTTAATACGAGGTTCACTATTTATATTTCGCGCCTAACAATGAAAGAACAGTAATTTATTTTCGGAAACGGCTTTATTGTTTTTCAAAATATTCTCAATTATGATCAAAATACTTTTGGATGCGCTTGAACCAATTTACGAAACACTTTTTCCACTCGGACTGAGGTAACTCCAAAATTTGCGTTTCGAACCCATCGACTGCTTCTTCGCGGGTCGAAAAACGCTGACCACGCAGTTTATTTATTTTTAATGTGCAGAACAAGAAGAAATCATTGGACGCCAAATCAGGACTGTACGGCGGATGGCCCATCAATTCGATGCTTTTGGCGCTCAAAAACTCTATTGTGTGAATCGATGTGTGAGACCTCGCATAATCGTCATGAAGAATAATTCCTCTTCTGCAGTCCGTTTTCCTCAAATCTTCCTTCTGGCAAACAACTTTCGTTGGATTTGGCACGTCTGGGAAGAGCCATACCGTCGATTGCTGTTTAGTTTCGGGCTCATACGCATAAATCCAAGATTCGTCGCCTGTCACGATCCTATAAACGTCTTTTGAAGCACCGCGGTTGTGTTTCTTCAACACTTCTTTGCACCAGTCGACACGAGTCTTCTCTTGAGCGATCGTCAAATTATGCGGTATCCAACGCAAACAAATCTTTGTGACGGCCAAATGTTCATGCAATATTGTAATTGTAATATATGTACGCTGGCGGAACTAATGGCCAGGGATGCCTCAATCTCACAATATGTCACATGACGGTCTTGATTTATCATTTCGCACACGGCATCGATGTTTTCTGCGATTACGGCCGATTTTGGACGACCTTCACGAAATTCGTCGGTGAACGATAAGCGGCCGCGACTGAATTCTGGAAACGTTTTTCCGTGGTAAAATGTGGAGCACTATCACCAAAAGTCGAAGGAGTTGATCGATGCACTCTTATCGAGAGTCCATGTCGACAGTCGTAAAAAATCATGCCACGAAAATGTTCACAGTTTAATTCCATGTTTTGCCCGAGACAAAATTTTCAAGTAAACAAAACAAGAAGCAATCGTACGTCAAAACGTTGTGAGTACGTTTATGCTAAAAAAAATGTCAAACTTTCCAGTGAAAGTGTCAGATTGCATTTGGCACAATTAGTATTGCCAAGGCGCAAAATATAAATAGTGACCTCCGTAAGATATTCAATAAAAGTCGTAGTTTTTTAAAAATTAAGTTTTTTTCCTTTATTTTTTTTACCCCCGATTTGGAGTCGGTGACCCCCAATGCCCTATAGTTCGAGCCAGCCAGACCGGACCACTATTTCCGATGGAAACGGGGCTGCCAATCTGGGATGAGCGACCCCATTTTTTTCTTTTCTTTTTTGACCCCAGATTCGGAGTCAGCGATCCCCCAATGACCATCAGTTCGAGACAGTCAGATCGGAGCACTTTTTCCAATGAAAACGGGGTTGCTAGTCTAGGATGGGCGAGCCCAATTTTTTTTCTCTCTTTTTTGACCCCAGATTCGGAGTCAGCGTCTCACCAATACCCTTGAGTTCGAGCCAACCAGATCGGATCACTATTTCCAATGGAAAAGGGGCTGCCAATCCGGGATGGGCGACCCCAATTTTTTTTTGACCCCAGATTCAGAGTCAGCAACCCCCCAATGCCATTTAGCTGGAGCCAGCCAGATCTGACCACTATTTCCCCACGAAAACGGGGCTGCCAATCTGGGATGGGCAACCCCTAACATTTTTATCTCTTTTTTGATAACAGATTCTGAGTCAGCGACTCCCCAATGCCCGTTAGTTCCAGCCAGCCAAATCGGAACACTATTTTCCATGAAAATGTGGTTGCCAATCTGGAATGGGCTCTTTTGACTCCTTTTGAACGATATGATACGGCTCGATTTTGACTCTTTTTGAACGATTTGAACGATTTGAACGATTCGATTTTGTCTCGTTGTTTTTGAACGATATGAACGATTTGACTTTGTATCGTTCTTTTTGAACGATATGAATGATTCGATTTTGTATCGTTCTTTTTAACGACTCTTTTCGAACGTTATGAACGATTCGATTTTGTATGGTTCTTTTTGAACGATTCGATTTTGTATCGTCCTTTTTGAACGACTCTTTTTTCTTCTATGATGTTAAACAGCAGCTGGACATTTGAATTTGCTCTCACTGTATCTTTAGTGGAAGTGGAAGCTATGGGTTCTTGTTTGGTGTCATCTAAAGTTGAGCTTGAGGTGATGATACATAAGACGAATACTTTTGTTTTAAAATGTTTTAATTGTTTTCTGTATTTGGGAAACTTGGATGTGCGGTGCGACGTAAGTAAATCATTATTGATTTCCTTGCAGTCAGCATGGGTTGTTGTGTATATATCCGCATATAGCAGTATACACAGTGTGTGCATACTGTATAGAGATGATTAATGGTGGTTTTAGTTTTAGATAGATAATGGAATGCGATGTGAAGGAATGTAGTACTTTATATGTAATGAGAAATGAGCGTGGATTGGTTATGCGTTGGGTACTATTTATGCGGGAGCTAGTTTGAGAATTAATATTACAGTGTGTCATTCTTAAATCGAACGACTCGGAGGCCGTTGCCGTTGTGCCAAATCTTTCGTTCATTCTGTTGAGTCGCTCAAAATGAGTGACTCGTTAGTGAGCTACACATCACTGGTATGAAATATTGATTAATAAAAATAAATTAAGATTTTCTTTTTACTATTCGGAAGCTAAGGCGTAGCCAAGAGTTCAGTACCTATTCAAACTTGAAAACATCTTCAAACAATTTTTTTTTTACTTTTGTTGTGTGACAATGTCTTTCAGGAGTATATCTTAAAAAGGCTGAGATGGAAATGGAAAATTCGTTATAAAAATCTATTTGGAGATCGCTGCGCCCCTTAATTTATTACATATTCTTAATTTATCACATATTCCAACCAAGCTTTACCCAAAATCCCATTTCGAATTCCAAACTGGGTTGCCGCCTTATTATCCATAGCCAGCGGAGAGAGCGTTCTATGGGTATAATACGAGACTAGTAAATCTTCCCAAGCAGTACAAATCAGTCATTAAACGGTTGTTATGATTGAAATATAACCAGGGTCATATAACGACATTGTCGTATAAATGGTCAAAATAACGTTTTTAAACGTTTGTCAAATGGTAATTTTACCGTTTTTGCCTGGTTTATGACCATGAATTTCAGTGAAACTACATGGCTATATTTCAGGTCTTTAATTGACGACATTGTTATAGACAGTCATGTCTGTGATCCGTTTCCTCCGAAATCGTTAAGTTTACAACTGTTATATTGCTAAATATTAACAGTATTGTCTTTTATGTAATGACCAGTATATCACACTACAACGTTACAAACGTTGTAGTGTTAAACATGTCTTAAATATAACCATATTGTTCGATTCGTTGCCTAATTATGCTTTGAATAGAACATCATTGTTAGATTTTTCTATATAAGACAAGAATATTTCAGATTTATAACCAAAATATAACCGTGGAGACGACGAAATAAAACCGTGTAAAAGCCGACACACACTTGCGTCCAAAATCCAAGTGTTCCTCGGGCGAATCCAAAATTTCCCAGTCAAATCCATACATCGATCGGGAAAATTTTGGAGTGGACGCGGGACAAATTCGATTTTGAACGCATGTGTGTGTCCACCTTAAGACGACCAGTTTCGCATATCCATGTTTTCTGCAAAAGGGCTGCCTTGTTGTTGTCGTGGTAGCGATGCTTCGAATACTGCGGTTCTTCTTACATCGAGGGGGTGTGGCAGCTTTTGGCCACCAAAAAACGAGTCGTTCCGGTACGAAGAACCAGCTGCCGCGTTGAGCGCAACGCAACTCTGCCTGTTTGGAAAATACTCGTTATCGTTTAAAAAAAAATGACCCGAAGACCCGAATACGTGTTTTGTGTACCGACGCGACGAGGATGCTGGAACGACTGATCTGTATGTTGATAAATGGGGTGCATTCAAAAATGAAATGGTTGTGTTCAAAACAATATGATTTGGGATATACAGAAACAGTTTTAACGACAATGAATTTGTAATAGGTACAACAATATAGTTCATGAAATACAATATTGTTCTGAACGTTATAAAATGGGTATTCTTTCGACAATTTGGTCCAAAATAAATCAATTTAGTAATATTAATGACAAACTTAGATACAATATTAAGTTGGATACCGAACAAAATTGTTTTAGTTCTGTAACTTAACCAAATTCGCTATTTCTGGACTGAAATACAACCGTAAAATGAGTTAGATTTCTAACCAAGGTTGAATTGTGCTACTTGGGTTTAACCCTCGAATGCGACGCGGCGTATATTTGTATTCCACTAGCCTTTAAAAAATCATAAGTCTGGTTACACGCATGTGGAGGGTTGGGGTCTCGTGTAGTAGATTTTTTAGGGGTAGCATCCCTCTAAAAAATCTACTACACGTACAAGTAGTAGCAGTTCTGATTTAAACTATTATTCAGTTTTCGAGTTATTTCGAGTTTGTCGGTCAAAAGTCTTCATGGAGTAAATTTCTTTTTTTTTCAAATATTCTTGGAGAAAATACATATTTATTTTAAAAACATTGGTGTTGTATTTTTTTCTCTTTTCTAGAACTTATATAATTGCAATAAAAGTTCAAAAACCGTAATTTTTTTCGTTTTGAATTCATATTTTTTTTTTAATATTGTAGTTACTATTTATTATTTTTAATTTTTTTTTTCAAATTAATTATTTATTATTTTAATTCATATAATCAACTTCTTCCCAACCCTAACTTCATAAAAATAGGTCATGTAGTAAAAGGCAACAATTATTTTATCTCAACGTGTGAAAAATTTCAAGAATTATAAGTAATACTTTTTGGAGTACAATTGTACTCCGCGCGACTAAACGTGTAACAAAATTCGCACGAGCGATCAAAAGTTAAGAGCGAGCTCGCGTTGCAAGCATCCATACAACATACAAAATAGTGTTGATTTATAAAGTTTTATCGTAAGTGTTTGGAAAATTTAGTTTGAATAATTGCAGTACGGAATATTTGCTACAAAAGGCGGCAACCCATTTGGCATTTGTGCTTTTGTGTGTTAGCTACTACAAGCCCCTAGATGGGTAAAACTTGAAATGCAATATAGTTTTGAGAACCTGTGCATGGATCGCAGCAATCGTCAACTATTCAGCAGCCGCCGAATTCCGCTTGGATAACAACGGCGACACAGTGATTGGACTTAGGTGTGTTCAGAAGATACCGAGCATCTTCTTTTCAGGTGCACTTTATCAAATGATCATCGAGGAAGAAATATTTCTGCTAACCGCTCACCAACAAAAAAACTGTCAAACATTAAAACGGCATAGAAAGAGATGTTGATGCGCCCATCCCCCAGGAGGGGTCAAGGCAAATAACATTCCATCTAATGCCCTGATCAGTTAGTAAACCTAGGTATCTAATGGAGTTCCTTACTGTATTTTGTCAGTACAACTTGTAGCTAGGCAGTCATTATTGTGAATTTTTATTATATTGTACTTTCCGCTGGAGGTTGATAAGATTCACAAATGGAATATGTTATAAATTTAGTTTTATCAATATTTATTGTAAGTTTGTTTGTATCCATCCATTTCATAACTATATTTAATCCCCTTTCAGCTACCTTAAACATTGGGACCAGGACGGAACAGAGAATAATAAGACTGAGTCGTCAGCAAATAAGTAGCAAATGGAAAGAATTCTTACATATCAATTGCCAGGTTCAATTTAATATTCCTTCTTCCTCCTTCAGAATAATCCTGGTGATATAATTTTGTCAAATGAGACTCGTTCTTCTAATTCAGTAGAATTTAATACGGTATGATTTTTTTTTTCACTAATCTATAGCAGGATTACTCTTGTCTACTTCAGAATAAAGAAACAAATTTTCATATTTTCTCTATAAATTTCTTTCAAACACCTCACCATCTCTTACGGGTGTAACATATTTTGCCCCCTGACCGCCACAAAATGTTTATTTTCTCAAAAGACGAGAGTTGAAAGATTTTCTCCAATGTTTACACTAAATTATCACCTCCCCGAAAACAAACAAAAAGTCACCACAAGACCTGGATAAAATATTTCAAAAGGATTACCACATGATATCTTTAATTTCCTCCGGAAACACAATCGAAATTAATGAAGATTTTGAATAGCAGCTGGATAACTCCAGGCCACATGACGATCAAAAAAAAGGCTAGCATCCAAAAAATTCGAAATTTTTCAAATCCAACAAAAATCCTCTGGATAGCTTATCACTCGACGAAAAAAAAAAGATTCATTAATGCTATCCGTTTCCTTTGCCGTGTTTTACTTCTATTTTCAAATGAAAGTCCAATCGAATATGATGTTTTTGATCTTTCTAATATCGTTGCTACAGAACAAGAAAAAAATGATACGCGGCATTGATTCAATACATAAAGTGTGCATTGAGTTTGTAATTTGAAATTTTCACGACGAGGATTTTCTTCAACAACTCAAATCCATGTTAACATTTTTCTCCACAAATGTTTGTTTGGACAAAGCCAAAAGAACGTTTATCATAAAAAATATGAAGCGAGATGTTGTGGAAAAGACGGAGAAGCTGCTTTGTGTCTTTCGAAGCTTTCATACTTATGTCATCGGATTAAGATTTAATGGTGAAAATTTATGTTATTTTTCCGATTCGATTCGGTGAGGATGCGTTCATAATTTTAGCAAAGGAAGGTGTTTGGGAAATTAATAATTTTTGAATAGTTCAAGGTTTCGTATGTAGTACAGGTAAACATCCTAAGTTTGTAGTAAAACAAAAGAAAAAAAAATCATAAGCGCAGAATTGATAGAAATTCGGAATTCGAATAGAAATAGCTTAAAATAGTTATACTCGTACAATTAAGTGACAATGTTATTAAGTAGACTTAAGTAATTGTTGCCTTAAATCAAACTGGATGTTTTTTTAAGTATGAAAATTAATTTATTTTCGTATTTTCAATACGAGGTACTAAAGCCAGCCGAAGATTATCGATCATTATCGCTGAATGCATAAGACGAATGTTCCAATTCCGAGGTATAAGTAGAGCCACAAAAATGCTTTATTTCACAGTGCATGTGATTCTTTATGAGTCGGGGAATACAATACAATATACATAAATATAGACGCTATTATTAGACGGTGATGAGTATAACGCGCTCGGTAGCCGTTAGGTATCGGTCGTCACTTTACGATGCTTGAATCTAGAGTTCATGGGTTCATTTCCCCGGCGCGTTAATAACATAAAACGAGACTGAAGCTTCGCTTCGGTCCCGAGTCCAAAGTGTATATACCCTAGGCCTATACAGACCTGGTGGTGGTACCAAAACTACAAATTTGCATCGATCATCTAGGCTAGAGAGGTAGGTTTTCATTTGGTCGGATCTTGCCCATTTCCAATACCAACTAATATGGGGTATAACAAGATTCTACTACCAACGTTCGACCTAATTTTCAACTCGCTAGCTAAAAATTATTTACGTATTGGTATATATTACTTTTCACATTTATAAAGGAGGTGGGCGTTCTCTTGTTCGGATCAGGCCCGTTTTACTAAAACTATAACAACATCTCTGACATTTCAGGTCTACATGCCAAGAAAAAGCTCTAACTAGCCGAATCGAATTGTTTTCGGAAGGTTGAAAATGGCACCATGTAACTCGAAAACGAATTACCCAATTCCAGAAATCATCGAATATTCGCATTGAATGAAAAGTTTCGTATCGGAGACACAATGATTATTAAAATGGAGAAACTTGTTTTCGAGTTACATGATACCATTATCGTCCTTTCGAAAGCAATTTAATTCGAATAGAATTATATCCGTATGATCGACCCACTTATCTTAACCTTGAGATAAAAATTCCAGTTGTAATAATTTGTCGGCCCATTTTTCAATTAGTTGCTTGTGAGTCCTAACTGCTAACTTTGTGAAATCAACGTTGTTGTTTGGAAAATATTCCTATAACCGAATTTTGATTTTTTTTTGGCGTTAATGTATTTTCATGCTCTACAACACGCTATCTATGACAAAATTTTCCAAGTTCGAATTTTTGTCAATATAATCAGAAGTTGGAGCGAATGCGAATATTACAATATGTTGAGGGGTCGCAAGGTATTTACTTAATTTGTGTGGCTATTTAGGGAGTCGCAACTCTAAAAAGGTTGAGAAACGATGATCTAGGGCAGGGGTCGGCAACCTTTTCCAGCAAACTCAATTGCCCGAACCCCTTGTGGGGCATAGCGCGTCAACTGTTCCATGTGGCCCAGTTGACGTTTCGTTGGCATAAATTGGTTTCGGAGAATGCAGTTTCCAGCATGCATCTCCTGCACATCCATGGCCATGAACGTCGTCGTGGACGGGATTCGAACCCGAAACGCCGGTAGTCAAACATGAGACTGTTGCCTCATCACATTGCGCTACCAGTCGCCCCAGATTTTTTAAATTTTATGGTAGGCGGGCCGAATAGCAAAATCAAAGCTTAAGCGCTTTACGATGTGGTGAACCTGTTGTCAGTTGAAGCTCTGACGGAAATTTTGCTGTCAAGCCGATTTTCAAATATACAACTGTTTCCGCAGCGGAATTTTTGAGAATGGTGTTTCGCTAAAATTTATAAGAATGATTTGTTTAAGGATGAAAAGCGAATAATGTGACCTGTATATGAATGACGAAATTTTCCCCTGTATTTTTTTTATTTTAAAACTATAAAGACATAACATGCAAGGTCTGTAGCAAAATACTCATTTTCAAAGCCATTCTTTCTTCAACAACTTTAATGAGTTGAAAAAATGTTAATAAATGTTTCCACTGCTGACCCATAAAAATATTGAATCCTAGGGATAGTTAGAGTATTGAGCTCCGATTTATAGTCAAAATTTTTGAGACTGAAGTAATGTTGATCGTTGACAAAACAGGATCGATAAGACATGACAAGTTGAGGTGACTGAATTGAAGATCTATTTACCTGTACTAAAATGGAAAACGTGTGTATTGGGTTGTGGAAAAAGTTCTGCAATTTGTACCAAAAATAAGACAAAAAAATTGTATTCTTCAAAATGCCAGATATTGTAAGTTCATTTCAACAACCTTCTGCCAACGTTCTGGCAAGAGCATGATGCTACGTTCAAAGAAGCGCTGTGGCTTATTGCGGAAAAACTCATCAAGGTCATATTTGATGGCTTCCATAGATTCAAAACGGTTTTCATCCAAATGATTCTGAAGAGACCGGAAAAGGTGGTAATCCGACGGCGCAAGATCTGGTGAGTTAGGCGAGTGTTGCATTACTTCCCAGCCGAAGTTCTGTAGCTTTGGTTTCGTTTCCACAGAAGTGTGGGGTCTGGCACTGTCGTAATGAAAAACTATCCCCCTTCTGTTTGCCAATTCCGGACGTTTTTCGCCTATTGCTCGTTGCAACTTTTCCAGCTGAGTGCAATACTTCCTCGAAACAATAGTTGGATCGCGTGGATGAAGTTCGTAAAAGACTTCACCCTTGGAATCTCACCAAATGCTAAGCAACACTTTTTCCGCCTTTTCAACGGTTGTGGATGATTCTCCGGGCGAGCACCACGATTTTTTCTGCTTGACGTTCTTGTAAACAATTCATTTCTCATCCCCCGTTGCGATCTTCTTCAAAAATGGTTCCAACGAATGCCATTTTCAGTAGAGATTCGCCGATCGAAATTCGGGATACCCACACGTCCGACTGGTAAAAACGTCATTGATCATTAAACCGTTGCAAAACGACTAAAGCCGCTTGGACTGGTAAAAAACTCCAAGCTGCTTTAGTCGTTTTGCGACGGTTTAATGGTTGAATTATAGTATGCGCGAACAACGCGGCTTCTGCTGTCAAATAAAGTTGAACCAATGTATTTCAGATGGCGATAAGTATACTGTGCGCGAACAACACGTCGCTCACGTCGCAAAAGTTGAGACGAGTTCAACTTTGTCGCAATCAACGAGCCGCGAAATATCAATTCACAATAGGCATGTGGTGAACAACTTCATCTACCTGGGTTGCAACCTGTCAAGGGACGCCAACGAAACTGACGAAATCAAGCGACGGATACAGTTAGCTAATAAGACTTTTTTCTCGGTTCTCCCCATAATGAAATCGAAACATGTGCACAGAAACACGAAGCTCCGCGTGTACAAAACCATTATACGACCAGTGCTATGCTATGGCTGCGAAGCATGGACCCTAACTCAAGCCTCCGAAAACATGCTAGACACTTTCGAACGTAAGGTTCTACGGCGAATTTTCGGGGCTGTTTGCGATCGAGATGGATGGCGCATCCGGTACAACCATGAGTTGTATGAAATGTACGATGAGCTGCAAGTCTCGAAAATCGTCAAACTACAACGACTTCAATGGGCAGGGCATGTACAAAGAATGGACGATGATCGCATGCCTAAGAGAGTAATGAATGCAGAACGAGTCGACGGAGCGAGACTGCGAGGACGACCGAGATCTCGTTGGGAGAGCTCAGTAGGTGTGGACGCCGCGCAGCTGCTGGGCTCCCAAAATTGGAGGACGCGGTCACGTGACCGAGATAATTGGAGGACAATGATCCAGGCGGCCAAGGCCCGACGTCGGGCTGTCGCGCCACGATGATGATGATGATGTGGTTTAAAACTGTGGGTGATCATTTGTTTTGTTGTAAGTTACTGTTATGCGATTGGAAGTGCATGTTTCTATTCTTAATTCAAAAAAGTGTTTCAAGTTTATTAGGAAGCCAGTTTTTCACAGCTTAAATGTGTCAAAAGAACGCGAACAAGAGATTTGACTATAACTGGCTGAACAGCTGATTTTCGTTGACTGCGATTTGTGGACGTAATTCGCGCACAGTATAATTCCGAGGTAATGATCAATGTTGAGCCTTTCTGCGATCTTGCGAGTTGTCATATGCCGATGGGTTTTGATGAGGTCCAAGATTACATCGTTTCAACGGTGACGGCGACCAGTGCGGGGAGAGTGGTTTAAATCCGTATTTCCGGAACGGAAGCGAGAAAATCACCTCTGACAAGTGTCCTTACTAACGGCTTCCTCGCCGTACACAGTGCAAATCTCTTGTTTGGCGTCCGTCACCTTTTTCACACCTTTGTTTTACAAGAACAAAAAAACGTGTCTAATATGGACCTTTCTCTCTTCCATTTAATCACTTTTTTGAATTTTAAAAAAACAAATTAGATTAAACTAAAAGATTTGATGAAGTTTACGTACACTCAATACCCTTTTAACCTGCGTTTAAGGGTTCAAGATACAAATATATGTATGTATGTATATGAAAATTTTTAATACAAAAAAACGTAAAACTTTTTCCACAACCCAATATATTATTGATTCCGACCATGTTGGTGATATTATTTTATACTTTACTAAAGACCTATTTAATTAGATTTTTTACGCTAAGGTCAAGCAGAGGAGGTACTGATCCGCGTAATATTAAAGATAAACTAATAAAAATACGTTCAAGTAGATCTGGATCCGAAATAATTAAATCTTATAACTTAAGCCAGGAATAACATTTTGGGATACTTCAGACTACTGTGTTAAATAATGCCTAGAGCTCTAGACAAGAGAAACAGATGCCTCCTATGTCTCGACTAGTCCTTTATTTAAAACCCTTTTCACAACATCATTCAAAATTATTATTATTTATCGTATACACATGCACATATTTTGAGTATCTAAAAGGATCAAATATCATAAATAAAATGCTGTCAGAAGTATTAAACATAATATTCCTTGTGTTTAAATATTTGGACCGTATGAATACTGTCTTCCATCATATTTATAGCGGTTACATAGCAAGGTATTAGTCCTCAGGCATCAATTGAAAAGCAGGAACACTGAAATGATTTTTGAGGACCACCAGTCAGACATACTTGACGGTTAATCAGCCAGTAGTTTCAATTTTCATCTTATCTTCAAAATTTGTTTTCTATCGGTGAGCAAATGAGGAGCAAAGCAGACGTTATTACTGAATGGCGCTTCTCTAAATGTTTAGATGCATGTATTTTAAAGTCCATTTCACTTGAACTAGATAATAACAGAGTTTTTCTTAGTTCGTTTTACCTACCTGTTTGTATATGTTACATGTTCGATAAATGGATAGAATAGATAGATAGAATATGTCATTCAACTCGCTCCTATATGAATATTTAACAACTCAAATTCAGACTATTCTTAGAACTCTTTGCAATATATTCTCTAAATATCTTTTCACTACCCACAAAATTGAATAAATCACACAATGGCCTTTGCAAAAGTTGAATACGGAACACTTGTCAGGTTCTATATATTTCCACCACTGCCACTATGTCCGTTGACCGCATCTCCACTTGATCCAGGTGATTACTATTCAACCATCGAACTGACAATCGCATTCCTAAGAAAGTCATTACGGCGTTCTACGTTCTTTTCACATCCGGAAACTTATCGAAATTTTATTGAACCCCCTATGAGGAGGCCTATACAACATCCAAGTCATGGATATTCTTTATTTATAAAATACACTCATAGTATGAATGTAAATATTGTAGGTTCTTCTGTTGTGATGTAATGCTGAACAAGTGCCATCAGCAGTGTTGCATTTATTCCCAATCTGATTGTTTGGAGATAATAAAGTGGGAGATATGAAAGATTGAACAAGGTGATATTTCGTTTCATTCTAAATTCTCCCGAAGTACCTGTAAAGAACGGAGGCAGACACCCGAAGGTGCGCATGGGGGACTATAGTGACAACTGTCAAAAGTGGTAGCTGTCAAAGCGGATACTCTTCAGCGAGATAAGCAGCGACATGAGCTAGTTGCTGAAACTCAGACGCGTGCGACATTGCCGCTCGCGGCCCCAGTCTTTACTTTTTCAAGGGAACTTATTCCTAGGTATTAACAAAACAACTTAAGGAAAGAAATGGCGCTGACAACTCAAGTGCCCTTTGCTCTCCGGGTTCCAGATGGAATTGGACATCCGACCTTCTGTACCCTCAAAAATCTAACAAAGAAACGCCGACCTTGAGGCTCCCATGGCCGAATAATAGAAATATGGGGAGCCTCCCTTGGCAAAACAGCGGAAAAACCATAGGCTTCATACCACCTTCGATCTGATGAGGGGGGCGGGTGTTTCATCAAAGGCAAGCCAAGATATTAAATTTAGGCCCATATGTTTATTTACACTAGTTCACCCAAAAACAACTAGGCAAATTCGCCATTAAGTGCAACAACAAACTAACAAAATGCTTCAAAATTGACCATTGGAAAATAAACAGGCAAAAAGCGAACGAAAGTGAATAAATATGCCAAATAATATTGAAGTGAATAGAAAACCGAAGTCCGAAGCGTATATACCCTAGACTTGTACAGACCTAGTGGTGATACCAAAAGTACTAATTGGTTAGGACCGTATGCATTAAAAGTGAGTTTTCTATATGACCATGATTATAGGGGAGGTTGGCAATCATTCAGGAGGATCTTGACCATTATCAAAATCAATGAACTAACCCATTCTACAAATATTTGTCGAATAATTTTTCAAGTCGCTAGCTTCATTCTATCGAAAGTTATTGCTTATTTGAAGTTTCACTTGTAGGGGAGGTAAGGGTTCCTTGGGTCGGATCTTGCTCATCATTGCCACCAACAAATAAGATCATGCTACAAACATTTAAACAAAATTTCAAGTCTCTAGCTTCACTCTATCGAAAGTTATCGCTTATTTGAAGTTTCATTTGTAGGGGAAGTAGGGGTTTCGTTGGTCGGATTTTACGTATTTTCAATATTAGCCAACTGTATCCTATTACAAACATTCGACCAAGTCGCTAGCATTGTTTTGTCGTAAGTTATCGCTTATTTGAAGTTGCATTTGTAGGGGAGGTAGGGGTTGCTTGAGTCGGATCTTGCCCATTTTCAATGCCAACCTAGTAGATCTTACTAACAACATTTTAACAAATTTTCAACTCGCTAGTGTCATTCTATCGAAAGTTATCGTAATTAAATCAATATTTAACTTTTTGAAATTTGTAGGGGAGGTAGGCGTTCCTTTGATCTGATTATGCCCAACTTACTAGAACTCAAGCAACTTCTCACCCCAAGGTTACATTTTAAAAATCAAGTGTCTACATCAATTGGTTCAAGAGTTATAAACAAAAAACTCGAAAAGTAGGGTAGTACGGGGCTCTTTGTAAGAAAATTGTAGTAGTAGAAGATCATCCTCCCGAGCAATGTACTTAAGCAAGAGCTTTTCATGTATATTTAATCGGGAGTTATAGATACATTTAATTATTTTACATATGTAGGGGAAGTAGGCGTTCTCTTGGCCTGATCACGCCCATTTTCAATACCAACCAACTAGATCATACTTCTAATATTTGACCAAAGTTTCAAGGCTCTAGCTTCCTTCTATCGGAAGTTATCGTGCGAACGGACAGACAGACGGACAGATAGACAGACAGACAGACAGACAGACAGACAGACAGACAGACATGGCTAAATCGAATCAGGAGGTGACCCTGATCATTTATATATATACATTGCCATACCTCCGGAGCCTCCTTTAAGGTGTCACATATTTCCGTCGTGACAAAAACAATATACCCTATACTAAAAGTCTAGGGTGTAAAAAAACACTTACCCCTTACTTACTTATATCGGTTTTGCACCCTATTCTGTTACATGGGGTTGTCGTCTGGTGGACGGCGCTTAGGGTTGTATCCTATAGAACCCTGCTGGAGAAGGTCCAAAGATTGGCATGCATTGCCATCACGGGGGCTCTAAAGACTACACCGTCCGCTGCCTTGAGCACTCTGTTGAATCTGCTTCCCTTGGACATTTTCGCAGAGCAGATGGTGGTGATTGCAGCTATTCGCCTCCGTGAAACCGGTCTTTGGGCGGCGTCAACCACAGGTCACTCGGCTTTATTGATCAACCTTGATATTCCCGGGGAGACGGACTATACCTCCCCGAAATACTTGTTCGAAATGGGCTTTACAGGCCTGATTCCCTCTAGGAATGATTGGCCTGTAATCGCTTGTCAGGAATCAGATGCCATTACGATTTTCACTGATGGTTCTAAGACTAACGAAGGAGTGGGGGCTGGCGTATACTCGGAAGATTTGGATATTAGCTTGTCGCTCCGACTCCTGAACTTTAGTAGTGTTTTTCAGGCGGAAGTTACAGCAATATCTGAAGCTCTATCCTGGTTGTCGCAAAACAAAATATCTAGTAGGGATATTATAATCTACACGGATAGCCAACCGGCGATTAAATCGCTTAGCTCTGTCTTGGTAAATTCGAAGACAGTACTGGATTGTCGCAACTCCCTAATAGAGATGGGAAGGCTTTTAAACATTTCTCTGTGCTGGGTGCCAGGGCATAGTGGTTATGTTGGTAACTGCAAGGCCGACGAACTGGCTGGAGCAGGTACGATCAATGAGATCAGCGGGCCGTTACGTAGCACTAGGATGCCGTTGGGTGCTTGTAAACTGGCCATCAAAGAAGCGGCGTATGAAAGGGCCTGCATCAGATGGAGCAATGGCAGTACATGTCATGTGGCTAGACAGATGTGGCCCAAACTGGATCCCAAACGTTCTAATGGATTGCTAATGCTAAACAGAGACAATCTAAGAACTGTCGTAGGAGTGCTAACTGGACACTGCCTAATTGGGGAGCACGCCAGGAGACTTCGTCTTCCATATAATGATTTTTGCAGGAGCTGTGGGGACGAGGAAGAGGAGGAAAGGACGTCTCATTTTCTGTGTGCCTGTCCGGCTCTGGCGAGTTTTAGGAAAGACCTCCTTGGTTCCTACTTCTTCACCGATCTGGATGACCTGAAAAAGGTAAATGTTGGGCGACTACATCGTTTGATTGTGAGCTCAGGCTGGTTTGATAAGTGAGTTGGTCTCAGTTGCTGAGTCCAGGGGTATCACAACGGACCCAGTGGTGGTCTAAGTGTGCTTAAGCAACCCTTTTAACCTAACCTAACCTACCCCTGATCGCCGATGATGGATACACGATCATAACTTATTCCAAATTTCTCATTACATATTACATAAATACATTCATTCACATTCATTCATTCATAAGCCCATTCATAATCAATCAACTTATTACTATATGCAGTATGTATTATACTAGCATCTATATGTATTGTATTGTATTGTATTGTATTGTATTGTATTATTGTAGTTCGGATGGCGCAACGGTTAGCACGTTCGCCTTCAACGCACTGGGCCCCGGTTCGATTCCGGGGATTTACGTGTCGGACTATGAGCCCACTCAGCTGTTAAATTATGGGGTAAATAACTCGGTTGAGCGTGTTGCTGATCACATACCTCTGCAAAAAAAACCGTCACGATCTAGAAAATGAGATGATGCTAACTCATCTCGAGGCCGTGGTTCAAATTGGACTGTTGCGCCAGTTATTTATATATTTATATGTATTGTATATACAACAACATATGCAGACTGCAAGCAAATCAAAAATCATTTACTTACATGGCACTCCACACCCAAGATTCTCTAAATATATAAAACAACCCAGGGAAACAAGCAGCATTCTAAAGTGCATTAAAGTAATTTTCTTATGAATCATCTCAAGCTCAACTATAGATGAAACGAAACGAAATCGGATTCCCATATCGTTCAGTGTGCCATATCGCTCAGTGTCGGATACGGATGGATTCAACGAATTCGCCCCCATTTCCCCCCAATCTGCATGGTGGTCGGTTGAATTTGCTCGTCATAAAGAATTGTTTACGTCGCCTGTTTCCGCTCTTTTTAAAACCCTAATTAGTTACATAATAAACCAAATGTCAGAAACTTCGGAGCACTAGGTAGGATAGACACAAACCATTGGACTTGCATCCTTGCAATGATAATGTAAATCTCTTTCTGTTTAGTGCAATTATTAAAAGACAGGTATACAGCAAACGCAAGGACACATTCCCAAAGGATGTAATGTGGAAATATGTGTCGGGAGTGCTCTGCATGAAGCTGTAGCCCTGCCAAAGAACGACAAGGAAAAGGAAAATTGAAAAAAATGCCGATTTTCAAACTGGTCTATCTCAGGTGTCATTTACTGAATTGAGTGGAATTTTGAAAAGTACACTCAAGGAATTAACGAAAATGTCCCTGTCAAACCTCTAAGACCCCCCCCCCCCCGGCCTGAATTACAGGATGGATGAATACATGCAAAAACGACAAATCGTTACATCGCGTAAATAGTGTTCCTTCTTTGCTTCCTTCTTTGCTTTCAAGTTTTCTTTCCTAGGCGGACCGGAACGCGTCTCTAGGTAACTATCGGCTGTATCCAAAAAAGCAACCAAACTGCTTTTGTTTTTGGTTGGATTTTTCCAGATGTTTGGGAAGCTAAAGCAAGAAAGTTCTAATATCAGAGTCAGGACTTCTGCTTGATGCATTCTAAAAATACTTCCTCAAAGGGATGAAAGGTGTCCAATTTTTCTATTCTTTTGGACAATTTTTAAATTTTCCCAACCCTCAGAATGCTCCGAACTTTATACAAAATTTGCATTTCTCTCTCTCTCTCTAATTGCCTTGACCCCACCAGGGACATGGGCGCGTCAACATCTCTAGCAATTCTATGACTTGTTGACGTTTCAATGGCATATCTATTTTCGGAAGTGCAGTTGCTAGCATGCACCTACTATCCGCGCCGTCTTTATACTGACAAGCTCGGAGCACTGTGAGAGTTCTGTTAGTACTCACAGGCAATTTTTTGATCGCGCCGAGATTTGATCTCCGAACTCTAGATTAGTATCGAAGAGCGGAGACGGAA
Organism: Chloromyia formosa; assembly: GCA_964017055.1. NCBI lineage: Eukaryota > Metazoa > Arthropoda > Insecta > Diptera > Stratiomyidae > Chloromyia > Chloromyia formosa. The sequence continues at coordinate 115,778,913 of OZ024815.1, forward strand.
CGATCACGGCCACCGAGCGCAAAAAAAAAAAACCTGCATTTACGAAGCCTTTATCTTTATTTTTTGTTTATGTTTTCAAAAAAGGATACTTCTGTAATCAGCTAATAAACCAATTTTCGGCTATCAGAGTATCATCTCGCAACTAAGCTACAGTAGAAAAACTTTCGCTAAATACTGTACCCAATATTTACAATAGATCAGAACGAAAAATTCAATTCGACCTCCGAAATAGAGAACACCTCTCACGTCGAAAGGTTCTAAGTAAATCCTGCATTCTTATGAGGCGCACACACTTGCCATTTCCAACTCATGCAAGACATCTGACTTCTTCAGTCCATTGTATTAGTCGGTGATCCACACGAGTGATGAGGTTCTTGCGGTTAGTACCTGGTGAACTTATGGTCTAGCAGCGCGTACACACAGGTGACCACGTTCGAATCGTTTACGTGAAATCTTCAGAGCGTATGCATATGCACGGGTGCATGTCACATACGTGAAGGCATGTCAGAATGCCTTTAGAAGAGTTGGTACTGTTGGCATTATGTGTCATTGTACCGTCAAGTCGCCAAGCCAATATACGCAAGTAAATCTACCTACCTTCAACGATCTTGCGTTTTGGTCTTCGTCGACGTCGTTGTCTTCTTCTTCTTCTTGTAGGCTTTTGTTTACCTCCAGGTAAAACAAATGACTCAATTGCCGTGGAGTATGTTCGTAATAAGAATATGGGTGGAACATGGAGTATCAAACCCGGATCTAAGCTGCGCTTCTTGGCTCGTTCCCGACTTCAAATGTGAACTGCACTTTTAATTAGCGAGCGTATTCCGTAGGCAAGGACGTGAGCCATATTAATCGTATTGTTCGTAACAAATAATACCACGACTATAGTGGAATAGAAGGGAGTTCACCAATAATTTATTGTTTAGTTAGTAATTGTGGTGGGTATTTGATTAGAATTCGAAATTTTAAAAGGCGACACGGTACAATACGATTCAAAAATATTCATTAAGCATAATTTACAATTTACTGGGAATGTAAGGTTCCATGAACTTTGATTGAACTAGTTGAACTTTGATGTTTTTTTTTTGTTGATAAAAAAGGAAGTGCGGAGACGAAAATCGTAAAAAGATTCACCAAAATATTGATTGGCTTAAAATATTACATATTCGAGGGGTCTACCAAAAATTCGCGTAGTTGGGCTTAAATGATGGTGTGATGAAAGACCTGATGAGTGATTTTATCCGTAGGAAGCCACTAAGCTTGGAGAAATTAAAACAGAGGGAATTTGAGGACAAATTGGGTCCCGTTGCGGGGCTTGAACCGCAGACGACCGTGTTTCGAATAGCAAAAAATGTCCGGAGCGTTACCGAGCTAAGCTACAGACGCATACTAAGTTAGTGTTCAGAATGAAACCAAGTGTCACAAAAATTCCAATTTACATTGTTAATTGTGGTTAAAAAAAATTATTCTGCAAAAGTTTCGAAGCACAATTCTATACGTCGGTTTTTTTTAATAAACAATGTAAATAGGAACTTTTGAGCAGGTGCTTCTTTTACTGTTAATAGAAAATTATAATATAAGTAAGATTAAGTTGGGTAACAGCCCATTATGAATATTTTTTAATAAATGTTAAATTACTAAGAAACTGAGCCCGTTGGGCAACTTTTGTGGCCAAATTCGTCTTTAGGGTAGCAAAGTATATAAGAAACAGCTACAGTTATCCATTTAACAGAATTACTGTTGACCAGTGATATTAACGTGGACTCATCCTTCGCGTATTTTATGATGCAAGCTACTACTACCACCACTATAGATTACCCCATAAAAATTCAGCAGTGGCGAATTGCCGAAATCATCTACAAAATCACAACACGGCTGCAAGCCGCCCAACTAGACGCCGTGTTCATACGAATTGTTGTCGATCTTTCATCTGAAAGCCGAAAACGCCATGGATCATGGTATAAATCATCTGGACGCACAGAATTACCTAATATCGCTTCCCCTTCTGTCATTCCCCATATCATCTTCTGTTTCCAGATGTCATAATTTTCTAGGGGAAAAAGGTGGCGTATCATATGGAGTATCATTTGGCGTATCACTAAGCGTATGACCTCCCATTCCAGGTGCCACAATTTTCCAGGGAAAAAAAATGCGGCGTATCATTGTGCGTATCATTGCGCGTATCACCTCTCATTCCCGGTGGCACACGTTTGCAGATGATATAACACGTGTACATATATTGCCGGCAATTGAGTAGTGACCCACAGACAGGGGCATGACAAATTTACAAAAAATATGTATCCTTATCAAAAACTGTTAAACCAAGCATGCTTGACACTTAGTTATAAAGATCTCAATTTAAGTTGTAATTTCTTCAATATTTATAAATTTTTTTCAGAAGCCCTGCGTTTGCTATTCGTGTACGTTCGGCCAACCCTCTACGATAAAAGAACTGAGGTTTGTGTAAAGATTTATTGAGTTCATTCCTTTTTCCCCTTGAATTGGATCTTTGAACTTCTGAATTGGATGACTCCAACTTCGACGACTGACAAATTATAAGACCAGGTGTAATTTCGATGACTTTATTCCTTCTCCTTTGAAAATAGATTTTTGATCCTCCGACTTTGACTGACAAATTACAAGTGTCTTTGATCCCTTTCTAAATTAAGTTTAAGCATTGATATGACGAGAAAAAAGGCGGGAAATTAAAGTTTGGGAATCTATACAATTAAAGGTTGGGAAAATATTGTCCCAAATATTTCTTATTTAATAAATGTCATTTTCCAGTCGACCATTTTAGTACTAATTTCTAAAACTATTTTAGGTTAGGTTTATTCTGACAATTCAGTTGTTTACTTTGCTTGCGCTATGGATTTCAACATCGGAGTAAATTCAGATAAGTATAAATTTGTAATTTGTATGCTAAGAAACGTTGCTTTGTGTTTTCCTTTTCGATTGCAGGCGCCGCATGATGACTTCGACTGAATTTATCGGTGCATCCACTTCCTGATGTGTCGATGTTCGAGTTTTGGTTATCGTGGTGTTGACTCCATCAGGTGAGTTTAAAGTTGTGTTTTGTGTTCGGGGAGTTTTTCGGTGTGATGCGCTGTAAGTTCCAACATACTCCCCCGCGCTGAGAAGTCATTCTCAGGATGAAAAATGTGAAGTGGAACGAAAATGAAAGTCGAAAAGATTATTTAATTATTACAGATGTTCTGACTGGAAGAAGTTGTCCCAACTAGGTTGGGCGTTCTCCTCAGTCATTAACATCTGAAGCAAATAAATAAAAAAGAAAAAGAAAAATGTTAGTTGTATTGTATGCAAATTCAGTATTTCGATAATAATGAGTTCATTTTTTTTTTTTTTTTTCGTTCAGCTTTCCTCACCATCAGTTGGTAAGACTACTATTTTGGTAATGGGTCTTTTCAATATGGATTGCGTTGTTTTGAGTGTAACAACTCGGACTAGTCCATCTTCGCCTGGATGGACTTCTATTATTTTTGCCATCAACCATTTGTTGGGAGGTAGATTTTCATCTTTCACGATAACGATTGTTCCTGGTGAAATGTTTGATTGTGTCTTGAACCACTTTGGTCTTTGCTGAAGGCGTGATAGATATTCGTTAGACCATCGTTTCCAGAAATGTTGTGCCATCTTTTGTGTTCTTTGCCATCGGTTCAGATAGGATTCCTTAGTATCGAGTAGGTTTCGATCAGGCGGAGAATTCAAGGCGTCGCCAATGATAAAATGTCCTGGTGTGAGTGCGTTTAATTCAGTGGGGTCTTCATTTAGCGGGACTAAGGGTCTGGAATTTAAAATGCTCTCGATCTGTGTTACTACGGTGTTCATTTCCTCGAACGTTAAATGTTGGTTTCCGACAATTCTTTTTAAGTGATGTTTCATTGATTTCACCCCGGCTTCCCAAAGTCCGCCGAAGTGTGGTGCTGATGGGGGGTTGAAATGCCAAGTGATGTTATCAGGAGCTAAGATACCTGCTGCTTTTGATTCATGTCGCTTGATTAGTCGAAACTCTTTGTCGGCGGCCATAAAATTCGAACCACAATCTGAATATATGTCGGAGCACATCCCTCGTCTTGATGTAAATCGTCGGAAAGCCGCCAGAAAGGTTTCCATACGCAAGTCGCTGACTACTTCCAAGTGGATCGCTTTCACTGCTAAACAGATAAACAACGCAATGTAGCCTTTAGTAAAGCTGGCGTTTCGAGTTTTTGCGGTTTTTATCATTATTGGTCCGCAATAATCAACGCCTGTGTGAGCGAATGCTCTTGTCAGATTCACTCTTGGCGTCGGCAATTGTCCCATTAGCTGATTTTCAGTCGTGGCCTTGAATCGTGTACATATGACACAATTATGTGTTATTCTCTTCGCAGCATTTCGACAGTTGATTATCCAAAAGCTCTTTCGGGCGGTTGATATCATGATTTGTGGTCCACCGTGTAGCGTTTTCAAGTGAATTTCATGCAGAATTAATTTTGTTAAAGGATCGGTGTTGGGTAAAATTATGGGATTGGCTTGTTCATATGATAGATTTGCGTTTGATAGTCTTCCATTTATTCTAAGTACTCCCTCTTCATCGACTTGAGGGTTTAAACGTACGATGTTGCTGTTCTTAATGGGTTTTTTATTCATTAGATTTTGGATTTCTTTGTCGTAATGGAAATTTTGAGCCAATTTTATCCACAGCATCCGAGCACTAAGTAGTTCGTCTGTTTTCAAAAATCCCGTTTGTGGGATTTGTCTTCTGCAATGTTGAATGAAGCGTAGACAATAGGCGGTTACCCGTATAAGTTGAGTAAACGATGAAAATCGCCGAAGTATTTCATTTGGTTCTTTTAATATCGCAGTGCATGCTTGCTTTTTTAATTCTAATGTTGTGTCTTTCTTTTTAGGTTGTGGAGGCCAATGTTCCTTGGAAAGCATTAACCATGTCGGACCTGTCCACCATAAACCATTGTTGGCTAAATTCGAACGTGAATTGAACCGAGTGAGCAGATCTGCTGGATTTTCTGGTCCTGGAACATGAAGCCAATTGACATTCGGTGACATTTCATGGATGTAGTTTACTCGATTTGCCACGAATTGTTTCCAACGGAATGTGTCTCCTCGAAGCCATGCCAGTACTACGGTGGAATCCGTCCATAAATATGATGTATTCATATGGTCTTCGAAAATTTTATGACATTTTTGTAGTAACTTAGTTGCGATGACTGCTCCGCATAGTTCCAAGCGGGGTGTAGACATTTCCTTTTTTGGTGCTACTTTAGATTTGGCCATGATCAGATAGACGTTTAATACTCTTCCATTTTGAATGATTCTGCTGTATATTGCTGCTCCATAAGCTTCCTTAGATGCATCGCTGAAACAATGTAATTCCATCGTAGTTTCGGGTTTAAATTGGATCCATCTGGGTATTTTTATATTAGGTAGGTCGTTGAGATGGGAACTTATTTTATTCCAACTTCGAATAAACTTTGATGGCAATGTATCATCCCATTCGAGTTGTGAAAGCCATACCCCTTTGAGGAGTACCTTGGCTTCTGCTACAAGAGGAGCTATCCATCCTAATGGGTCGAAAATTCGAGCGATTTGTGAGAGCAGTTCTCTTTTCGTTCGAACTGGAATTCTTTCGCTTTGTCGTACAACTATTGTATCTTGTTTTGGGAACCAAGACAATCCCAATGATTTTACTGAATCTTCTTCGGACATTATGGGAATTTCTTGAAGTTTAGTGTTGTGGTCATACTCAGTTTCCATTAAACTAGTTTCGTTAGAAATCCATTTGTGTAAATGGAAACCACCTCTCTTCAGTATTTGCTTTATTTGATATTGTTTTTCCTTTGCTTCAGAAAGTGTTGGAGAACTGGTCATCAAATCGTCAACATAAAATTCAGTTAAAACCATTTTCGCTCCCAGTGGAAATTTCGCACCTTCGTCGGCGGCCAATTGTTGCATTGCTCGAATAGCTAAGAAGGGTGCGCAGGTTAATCCGAATGTGACTGTCGTAAGTTGAAAGTCTTGTATAGGTTCGTTCTTCGTTGACCTCCATACGATGCTCTGAAATTTATTGTCTTCCTCGTGTACGTCAACTTGCCTGTACATTTGCTTTATATCTGCGGTTGAAGCGTATTGATAAAGTCGCCATCTACATAAAGTGGTAACCATGTCTGGTTGTAAAGTCGGTCCCGTCATAAGGGTGTCATTTAAGGAGACTCCGCTGGCAGTTTTTCGAGAAGCATCGAATACGACACGCAGTTTGGTAGTTTCTCTGTCGTTCTTTAAGATTCCATGGTGTGGTAAGAATACATTGAGTGAATTGATTGAATTTGATGCTTTCATGTGGTTTAAATCTTGATACTCGTTCATTACGTCGACATATGCTGTTTTCAAATTTGGTTGATTTTCAAACCGACGTTCTAAGTGAAGAAATGATGCTGTTGCGATGTGCTTGGAATTTCCTAAAGTTTCCTTCATGTGATCCTTGAATGGGAGTCTTACGACATATCGGCCATTTGTTCTCCTTGAGTGTGTTTGTTCGAAGTGAGTCTGGCACAAAAGATCTTCTTCTGATTCTACTTGTTGACAGGGGATTTCTTCTAACTTCCAGAATAATTTTAGTTGATCGTTGATGTCATCAAGAGTGGTTCCAAAACAATTGAGATTTTCGTCGTTTGCTTGCTGATTAATTTGTCCGAATACGATCCATCCTAACTTCGTTGATTGTGCGATTGGTGTTCCCGGAGGACCCGTGATTAATCTTGCTTCAATGATAGAAGCATAAACGTCAGCTCCCAGCAGCACGTCAATGTGCCTCGGGGTGTCGAAATTTTGATCTGCCAGCGTTAAATTAGACAGATGTTCCCAATTTTTCTTTGTGATAGTATATGATGGTAATATTTTTGATAGATTACGTATTATTAGCGCTTCTATGGTAAGATTTTCGCCCTTTAATGGTATAATCTTCAATGAAATGGAACCTTTGGTGGTTCCGGCTTTACAACCTGCCACTCCTATGACGTTTGCATGATGCGACATTCTTTTTAAACCGAGTTGTTGTGCGGCATTTTCGGTAATGAATGTCGCTTGCGATCCACTATCAACGAGTGCGCGTAGTTTATGAATCCTTCCATGCTGATCGAGTGCGTTTATGTTGGCCGTTGCCAACAAAACTTGTTTGCTGGTTGTAGAAGTCAAAACATTGACGTTGCTCTCGGCAGTCCTTTGAACTTCTGGTGCGTTGTTGCTTGTGGTATTGGCTCGAATAATTTGATTATTTGCTGTGGAATGTAGTAAGGAGTGATGCCTTTTTCCGCAAGCTCTACATTTGTATGTGCTTTTACACTGGTTAGCAGCATGGCCCGAATTCATGCAGTTGAAACAGAGTTTATTTACTTGGACGATTTTGTTTCGTTGTTTCGCGTCAAGCGATTTGAAATTGTCGCATTGATGTAACTTGTGAGGTTTTTTACAAACAATGCATTGTATCGTCGTTGTGACCAATACTTGATGTTTTTTCGTTTTCGTCTCGGAGTTTGACATCTCCCACGCTCGAAAACGATTCTCTATGAATTCAATAAGTTGGATGTACGATGGAAGTTTGGTGAGACCACCTGTCTCCTGATTCCACGCGTGTCTTATTGAACTCGGAAGTTTGGATAGGATTATATGATTTAGAAACACATCCCACGTAGATGTGTTTATTTCTAAGTTGTTGAGCGCTTTCAACACACCGTTGAAAGTGTCGATTATTCTCCTAAGACTTTCTGAATTTTCTTCGTTGCTGCATTTAACTTCGAAAATTTTATTTAATTCTTGATGAACAAGGACTCGCTTATTTTCATACCGCCTTGTTAAAGTTTCGATTGCTGGCTGGTAATTTTCAGCGCTTATTGTGAAATTGCGAAGCAATTCTTCGGCTTCACCTTCCAAATGACACTTGAGATAGTTCATTTTTTGGATGGTGGATATGGTTTTATTGCTGTCTACTATGGAGAGGAAAAGTCCCTTAAAGGAAGACCACTCGTTGTAACTTCCCGAAAATTTCTTGAGGGCAATTTTGGGAAGATTTGATTCGGTTGTCGACCCAACCTCACTAACATTAGAGGTCTCGGATTTCTCTTTTGAGGGTTTTTTTAAGTCCGATTTACCCTGCTCTAACTCGCTAAGGCACACGTGAATCTCTTCTACCGTATCGACGTATATTCCGCTTTCGAAGTAATCGTCTACTTCTTTGGAAGATAATTCTTGGAGCGACTTGTGAGCTTCTTCCAGCGCGGTTAATTCAGCTTGTAGTGTGTCGATACGGTAGTCGAAGTACCGTGCTGTGGTTTTTTTTGCCTTGCCGTCTTTGTTATAATTTGAGAGTGTGCGTTTGATTTCGGAGACTCTTCTCCTTTGCACCTTTAGCAAAGTGGAGGCTTCATCCCTTGATTTCGTCGAGGTTTCCCCTGTATCAGGCATACTGACGGTAATTTAATTCGTAACCTCACTTTGTATTTATAAATTTCGCGGACCCAACTCCACTTTTCGGAAAGCGATGTGGGAGATTCTTAACCTCACTTTGTGATTATAAATCTCGCAGACCCAACTACACTTTTCGGAAAGCGATATTGAAACAGAGATTCTTAACCTCACTTTCCGTAGACCCAGTCTTACTTTCACTACCGACGTTGCACATGAACTCTTAACCTCACTTTCAATTGATGGGTTTCTCAATAAATTTACATACAACACCACTAACCTTTTTTTTTTTTCTTCAATTTCGGACGAATCCGGCTCGACGGACCATGTAAAGATTTATTGAGTTCATTCCTTTTTCCCCTTGAATTGGATCTTTGAACTTCTGAATTGGATGACTCCAACTTCGACGACTGACAAATTATAAGACCAGGTGTAATTTCGATGACTTTATTCCTTCTCCTTTGAAAATAGATTTTTGATCCTCCGACTTTGACTGACAAATTACAAGTGTCTTTGATCCCTTTCTAAATTAAGTTTAAGCATTGATATGACGAGAAAAAAGGCGGGAAATTAAAGTTTGGGAATCTATACAATTAAAGGTTGGGAAAATATTGTCCCAAATATTTCTTATTTAATAAATGTCATTTTCCAGTCGACCATTTTAGTACTAATTTCTAAAACTATTTTAGGTTAGGTTTATTCTGACAATTCAGTTGTTTACTTTGCTTGCGCTATGGATTTCAACATCGGAGTAAATTCAGATAAGTATAAATTTGTAATTTGTATGCTAAGAAACGTTGCTTTGTGTTTTCCTTTTCGATTGCAGGCGCCGCATGATGACTTCGACTGAATTTATCGGTGCATCCACTTCCTGATGTGTCGATGTTCGAGTTTTGGTTATCGTGGTGTTGACTCCATCAGGTGAGTTTAAAGTTGTGTTTTGTGTTCGGGGAGTTTTTCGGTGTGATGCGCTGTAAGTTCCAACAGTTTGACCTCGCTGCGAACAAACACTGCCTGTGGATACTAACAGAACTCCCACTGTGCTCTGAGCTTGTCAGTATAAAAACGGCGCTGATAGGAGGTGCATGCTAGCAACTGTACGTCCAAAAAGTATATTTGCTATCGAAATGTCAACAATGCAAGAGATGTTGACGCGCCTATGTCCCTGGAGGATCAAAGCATCGCAGTCAACAAAAATCTACCACGTATATTTCAAACACTTTGAGAATTGCACTCGTTCATAAATTCAGAAGCGCCGAAGTCCATTTTATCGCGTTCCAAAGGTGGACACACATTTGCGTTCAAAACCCAAATTTTTTTCCGGTCGAATTCAAAATTTCCCCGTCAAATCCATAAGTCGACCGGGGAAAATTTAGGTTTTGGACGTAAGTGTGTGACCACTTTAACTGATATACTGCCCAAGCCCTCCGGATAATGAAGTTGTTCAGTAACGAATACATTCGAATGAAGGCTAATAATTTCTGCATGTAAGAGAACCTATTTTTGGGTTCTTGGATCGAGGAATTGTTTGGGGCCTCACTCCTTTTATGATGAGGATTTCATGATTTATTTTGTAAACTGAAATCCATTATCTAGTATGCAGTAGGATTCGCAGTTTATCACTTTTAGGGTTTTGTAGTAAACCCTTATCATATCCGTATCGGTCAAATGTCTGTCTATCCGTCTGTATCTTAAGAACGGCTGAAGCTACATGCATGAAATTTTGTAAGAATGTGTAGAATTACTATAATTCGCCGGAGAAAGCGATGCGTCGTAATGGGTCAACTTTAAGGGGAGGTCCCCATAAAGGGGAAATGAAGGTCGAAATTTTTTTTTCGTTTGGAATAAGCGAGTGGGGTACTGTAAGAAAGGTATCGTCGAGTACATTCCATTTTTGGAATTTTCTTTCAATTTGGAGAAAGGAGAAACGAGGGAGAGGGGAAAAAATGTGATCCGAGTTTCCCCCCCCCCCTTGCATTTCGAGACCGTTATACTTAGAAATATGAAAATTTACAGAAAAGCGACGTTTTACTAGCGTAGAAAACAGAAAATAACAGAATTTTGAAATTTCATCAGAAAAGGTTAATAAGATGACATTTCTATAGTTGCAGTTCGCACGCCCCTGCACCCCTTAAGCGCACCCGAGGTCAAAAATATTGATGGCCAATGATAACCAACATCATAGGCAATAATATGTATCTGTAAGTTTCATTACAATCACGTAATATTTAATAATAGTACATTCATTTAAATTTGGACATTTTGACACCATCCATACAAAAAATGCACATAACCGGCCTCTGCTATATACTAGTACTACGAGTACTGCATATTTGAATATTGTTTATGATTTTTCGTAAAGTGAATTGGAGTTAACCATTTCTGAAAGGGTAAAGATTGGTGGAATAGGAGTTGGGGGAAGAGAAGTGGAGTGGGGAGGTAGACCGGTTGCTGCTTTAAGGGGAGGTCCCCATAGAGGGGAAATTAAGGTAAACATTTCTTTTTTCATCTGGTATAGGCAAGTGGGGTATCATGAGAAAGGTACTAGCGAGTGAACTCAATTTTTGGCGTTTTCATCAAATTTGAAAAAATGGGAAAAGAGGTACAGGGGAAATATGAGATCATAATTTGTCCCTCCCCCCTTACCATTTCGAAACCGTTACATTTAGGAATATGAAAACATACAGGAAGATGGTTTTCACCTAGCACCGATAACAAAAAAACTATGGAATTTTGATATCTTCTCAAAATAGGTCAATAATAGTATATTTCTATAGTTACAGTTAGCATACCCTTGCATTTCTCAAATTCATCCGAGGCCGAAAATATTTATGGCTAACGATAATCAACACCCTGGGCAATAATATCTCTAAGTTTCGTAATAATCACGTAATATTTAAAAGTAGTACATTCATTTAAATTTGGTCATTTTAAAATCATCCATACAAACAATGTACATGACAGGCCTTTTGTACTATTTTACATACTAGTACTATGAGTACAACAGACTTGCATATTGTTCTTCGTAAAGCGAATTGGAGTTAACCATTTTCAAAAGGGTAAAGATTAGTGGGAGAGGTGGGTGGAGGAAAGGGGGGGGGGGGGGGGGTGGTATGCTGGTCGCTGGTTGCTGACTAGTGTCGCCAGACGTCCCGTATTTCGCGGGACATCCCGTATTTCAGGCACAATTTTTAAAGTCCCTCCGGGACAGGCTCTGTCCCGTATTTCAACCTTGTTCGATTATTATTTCGGAATCGACCGCCCTACACACATATGCTACACATATAGTAAAATTGTTAGCATTTCTGCTTATAATAAAACATATTTCCGTAATTGGTACCATTTAGTACATTTTATCAGGCAGATTCAGTACATCATTAAAATCTGCATAATCATTCCTGCAGCATAGCACGCGTGCATAGCAACGGAAGAAATATAGTTGTCTCTTTTTGTTTCACATACGCAAGAACTGTCTAATTACTATCTATCCCGCATTCTTTCTAGTGGTAATTTTATGTTTACAATTTTCGTTTATTCATTGTGTTGCGAGAACTGTTGCATTTAACGTGTGTGTGATACGTTCGTTAATTGTTTCAAAAACTTTATGCAAAATGAGTGATTTAAGTGATAGTGACGGAGATAATACGTCTAGAAGTGGTGGAATACCTTCCAAGAAAGCCAAAAGGCTTACTAAGTATAATTCGAACTGGGAAAATGGTTATGCCTGGTTAAGGCAAGTTAAAGAAGACTCATATAAGGCGTCCTGTCGTCTATGCAATAGGGATTTCTCTTGTGCTCATGGTGGCGTTGCTGATGTAAGACAACATGCATCTACTAAATCTCACATGAATATTGTTAGCAATAGAGCAACGAGTAACTTATCCAAAATTTTTTCGAAACCTGAGACATCTGCATCGGAGACGGAGGACAAGATTACTGCTGGAGAACTCGCATTGGTTTATCACACGGTAAAGCATTCCCTTAGTTACAGTAGTATGGATTGTTCACACAAATTATTACCACACATCTGCAGTGATTCAAAAATCGCTCAAAGTTTTAGCTGCGGAAGAACAAAAGCGGAAGCTATTGTATGCGAAGTATTGACCAAAGAGTCTGCGAAAAATATTTTAAAAACCGTCCAAGAAAAAAATCTGTACTTTTCGATAGCGACAGATGCAAGTAATAAAAAAAAAACAGAAAAATGTTTCCAATTTGCGTACGATTCTTTGACTACGATACCGGAATTGAAAATCGTCTTCTGGAATTTGTAGAGTGTAACGATGAGTCTGCAAATCAAGTATCAAAGTTATTAATAGACACATTAGAGAAAACTGGATTGTCTTTAAATAAAGTTTCTGCATTCGCCGTTGACAATACTAATGTAAACTTCGGTAGAAATCATTTTATTTATACACTTTTGTTAGCTAAAAACGACAGAATTGTCAAAGCTGGCTGCCCCGTTCATATTCTCCACAATGCTGCAAAATACAGTACTGATAAATTAGATGTGGACGTGGAAAGTTTGATACTGAAAATATGCAGTCACTTCAGTAGATCGGCGAAACGAAGAGCAGACTTGCTACTCCAATTTGAAGCGAATAACATGCAATAGGAAGAAATAATAAAACATGTTGCGACGAGATTTTTATCTCTTGGTCCTGCTGTCGAAAGAGTGTTAAAAATATGGCCTGCACTAAAATCTCATTTTCTGGAATCTCGCAATGAATGTCCCCGTCTATTAGAGAAGATAATCACATCTGAAGAAGAAGAGAAGAAAACTTTGGCGTATTTGTCGTTTCTTCATAACGTGATGTTTTCGGTAGAAGCAACAATGAAAAAAATTGAATCGGATTCTCTGTCAGTCGTTGAGATGCATGCTAAAATGCACGGGATTCGCGAAAAGATCGAACAAAGAATAAAAGACAACTTTTTCAGAAGTCAGGCAAGAGAAATAATGAGTGGATTAAGCACTAACGCAAAAGGGTCGATTCAAAACCATTTTCTACAGTTCTACGAAAATTTCCTAGGATATTTGTTACCACGATATGATTTCGCAGAAAGTAACATCCTTTCAAAGATGACATTTTTAAACTTGAAATCTCCAATAAATTACGACCATTTTCGAAAAGCTGCGGAACTTTTGAAGATTGATCAATTGAACATGGACTCCTTATACGAAGAATTTCAAATGATTAAAAAAAGCCTGGACATTGCAACGTCGTCTGATGACAAAAGTACGAATGCGATTGAGAAGTGGAAGAAAATCATGGAAGGGTTTTCCAAGAATGAATTTCCTAACATTTTCAATATCATATCGTTCATCTTTAGCATCCCTAGTTCCAACTGCTTTGTAGAAAGTGTTTTTTCACAGATGGTATTAAAATGGACTGATATAAGAAACAAATGTACCCCCAATTTGATAAAAAGTGAATTAATGACCATTTTCAACTATGATTATAACTGCACAGATTTTTTCAAATATGTAAAATCAAATAAAAACATGTTAAAACTTACAGGTTCTTCATTAAAATATATAGGTAATAAACAGCAATAAATCACAAAAAATATTTTTTTTTTATTTGTCCCGGGTATATTATATATACTCTGGGGGATAGCCGAAGCAGACCACTAACGTTTGGGTCCCTTTTCGCCCCCTCCCGGTCATCAGTGACTTCCAGATGTCGACTGATAATTGTCGACCTCTTTCTTCATCACTGAGTCCCGTGTTATTGCTAGCATTTGTTTGAAGCTGAGTTCACTCATGGCTTCTACACTTATCGTGTGCCTGCCTGTGATCCTCAACCTCGTGCTAGCCAGTGCTGGACATTCGCACACAATGTGTGCTGCCGTCTCGGCCTCCTCCAGGCATAGCCTGCAAACGTCATCTTCCCCGATTTTCATCTTGGCCAGATGAGCCTTAAAATTACCATGCCCTGTGACCAAGGCAGTTATCCAGCTTAGGGTACTCCGTTTATAACTAAGTACCTTTCTCGCTTCCCTGCCTAAAGGGCTGGTCATTGCATTCCGAGCTTGTTTGCAAGTGACTAGCTCCTGCCATCTTTGTTGATGCATGGAGTCCATCCACTTCCCAACCTTCGCTCCAATCATGCCGTTCCCCAGAGCAACTCTGGGTTCTGGGCCAATGAAAGTTGCCGCAGATCCCTGTTTTGCTAGGGCATCCGCCGCCTCATTTCCTGTTGTACCTATGTGTCCTTTTACCCACATCAGCGTAACCTCATTTTCTGAGGCACACGTGTTGAGCTTCCGCACACACTCTAGTACCAGTTTAGAGTTTATGTTCGTCTGCTGCATGCGTCTGATCACCGATTGGTTGTCCAGTGCAATAAGGATTTTCTTCCCCCGCACCTGACCTTCAAGCAAATGGTCCAACGCATGCAACAAGCCAAGCATCTCTGCCTGGTATACGGACACATACTCTCCTAGACTAAGCGCACATGCTAGGTTTAGCTCTTCAGAGTAAACCCCCGCCCCCGCTTTACCGTCCATTAAAGAGCCATCAGTAAAAATGCTGATGTCATTGTACATATTTTACACTCATTATGTATGTTTCCATCTGCAATGTGAGTCTTGTGTAGTCTTTCAACTACCCTACGTCTACTCATGCCTTCTACCGGCATTAGAGTCTCCCTGACCTCATCATGAATAATGTCTAGGATGCTCTTATGACCGCTGCTAGTTCCAAAGCGATGCCACATGGCATCCCTTTCCATGCGTATTGCCGAAAGCGCCGCCGTTTTCTTTATAAATAAGTCCAACGGCGGCAGTCCCAGCAATGCCTCCATTGGTCGCGTTGGTGTGGTGCGCATTGCACCACATATGCTTACGCAAGCTATCCTTTGTACCCCATCTAGCTTCCGCTTTGTGGTATTCTGCATGGCTTTTGGCCACCATACCACTGATGCGTAGGCTAGAATAGGTCTTACCATCATTGTGTAAATCCAGTGTGTCGCTTTAGGTGAAATTCCCCACCTACGAGCACACATTCTCTTACATTGATGCAAAATCCTTTTCGCTTTTTGGATCTTTTCATCAACGTGAACATTCCAAGTTAGTTTCGCATCTAAGATGCTTCACTTCCTTGGACACCTTGATTTCCGAACCAAAAAGCCGTAAGGGAGTTATCTCTATGTCTTTCCTCTTACGAGTAAAAATCATAGTGTTTGATTTACTAGCGTTTATGGTTAGCTCTTGCTCATTACACCATTCTTCGGTTACTTTGAGAGCTTGTCCCATGCAACCTAGAATTGTGTCCATGAACTTTCCACTGACCGTGAGTGCCAAGTCATCGGCGTATCCTACAGTGTGTACGCCCATCGAGTCCAGCTTCCAGAGAAGACTGTCCACGGTGATGTTCCACAGTAGAGGCGAAAGAACACCTCCTTGTGGGCATCCTCGGACTACCTTACCCCGTATTCTGTCACATCCACTGCTAAGATTTACCGCCCTCTGCTTAAGCATAGAGTCGATCCACTTAATTATAATGTAATCAACCCCCCGCTCAATCAGGGCGTTCCTTAGTTTGGTAAAGGAGATTTTATCAAAAGCACCCTCTATATCCATAAAAGTAGACATAGCGATCCCGCCATTGTTAATCTCTCTCTCTGCAACTCTAACAAGTTCATGTAGAGCGGTTTCCGTAGATCTGCCTGCTCTATAAGCATGTTGGCACCTACTCAGAGGACTATACATTAGCGTGGTATTCTCCAGGTAGCCCACCAACACCTTTTCCATAGTTTTCAACAGGAATGATGTAAGGCTAACCGGCCTGAAGGACTTTGCCTCTGTGTAGTCTTTCTTTCCCGGTTTAGGCAGGAAGACCACTTTAGCCTCCCTCCATGCCTTCGGGATGTAGCCTGCTGAAAGACAGGCGACGAATATATTCCGGATCCTATCTAGTAGAGCGCTCATGCCCCACTGTAATAGTGCCGGGAATATTCCGTCCATTCCAGCCGTTTTAAATGGAGCAAAAGAGTTTATAGCACTTTTGACTCCATTTGGAGTTATTATCCTCTCAGCTTCTTGTTGACTTACCCCACCAGCTCCCATGTTAGTTTGAGGCCATGGTTGGTCTGACTTGAAACTTCCAGGAAAATGTACCTCCATCAGGGCCTGCAACGTTCCTTCCACTGTTTCTGTCATGGAACCATCAACTTTGCGTATCAGCCCCATTTTCGAAGCAGTGTCTTTCGATATCATCTTCTGTAATCTGCATACTTCCGACGTATCCTTCATGCTAGAGCAGAATTCCCTCCACGTATTTCGTTTCCGAAGACGTAAGGTTCTTTTCAGCTCCCTCTTTTTATCCTTGTATAGTTCCCAAGAGTGAGAGTCTCTCTCCCTCATGTAACGGTTAAAGGCTTTCCTTGTCTCTTTTTTCATAGACTCCAGTTCCCTACTCCACCATGGTGTTGGGTCCTTTTCGTCCACTACTGTTGAGGGACAAGCGTGTTCGAAGGCGCGATTAATAGCGGAGTTCAGTTGTTCCACTGTTCGCTCTATCTCGAACGTATTCCGAGGTATTCCGTCTTGAATATCCTCGACTTGTTCCAATAAATATGTCTCGTACTTAACACGATCAGTATTTTTTGGCACTCTTATACGTTTGCGTTCGCTACTCCGTTTTCTGCCATACAGAATTTCAAACTGGATAGCCCTGTGATCAGACATGGTTAGCCTGTCCACCACTCTCCAATTCTGAACTCTGTCAAGCATATTAACAGAGCTTAGGGTAATGTCGATCACCTCAGCCCTTCGTGCATCCACGAAGGTGGGAGCGACCCCCTTGTTTGCTACCAGCAGATTGTACTTTTCCACAAATTCTAGCAGCTGCTGTCCTCTGGGATTGTCATCTGTGCTGCCCCACACAGTGTTGTGCGCATTGGCATCACAGCCTATGATCAGGGCCATATCTCTTTCTTTACAATACCTTACCAGGTTTTCTACTTCCTCTGATGGAGGTGGTTCTGGTGCATCATAAGGGAGATATGCTGATGCAATTAGGAATGATCCTGCACCACTGCCGATCATTACTACCGTAAGATCAGGCGAGCAGAGATGCCCGGGTAAGAATATGAAATCCCGTTTTTTTTCGGGAAAATGAGCATTTGTCCCTTACAGGCTAAAAAAAAATCTGGCAACACTATTGCTGACTCTACTTTCTATATTTATTCAAACAATTTCTTTTCAATATTTTTTTACGTAAACTTGCAATTTGCAATATCGTCTTAATATGAATGGTCAAGCCTCTCCAAGAGTAGGTCAGTTCATCTCCTCTTGACATGGGACACTACAAAACCCTCGGATTGCGGGCGTAGCCCTCTATTTTCCAGTTTTAATCTTATTACTTCTAGTATTATAAAATCAAATTTTGTCGCGCTCGATGGCCGTGATCGTTCGGAGCTCGGAGATCGAATCTCGGCGCGGTCAAAACCTGCCTGTGAATACTAATAGAACTCTCAGAGTGCTCCGGGCTTGTCAGTATAAAGACGGCGCGGATAGGAGGTGAACGCTAGCAACTGCACTTCCGAAAAGTAGATATGCTATTGAAACATCAACAAGGCATAGAAATGCTAGAGATGTTGACGCGCCCATGCCCAAGAGAGGTCAAAGCAATTAGAGAGAGAGAGATTATAAAATATTATTTGCCAACCATGCAAAACTGAAAAAAAAAGAAAGAAACAACATCAAAACAACCAACAAAAGCCATCTTATAACGTCACATTTTCTCTTTGAACCATTAAAATAAAAAAAAATGATTTTTTTTTGTTAGTTTTATCAGAAACCACAAAAATTCTGACCAAAGAGGTGTGTAATCAGGTGAAACTGATATTTTCCAGACTCATCAGACAAATGCACCTTGGCCTGTCATCTTTTTATTGGGACCATTCTGTTCTTTCACTTGCTGCGGACAAAAGTTAATATGCTGAGAGATCAATTTCACTTTTGAAAAATTTGATATGGTCAGAAAATGATTCAAGTGGCAACAGATTGTCTTCAGGGGTATAGATTACATAAGTGAATTCACGGGCCTCGGCCTTCTTCTCTCCTCCGCCTGGAAGGTAAAATTTCACCACTTCCTCTTAAACAAGTGTGTATCTTTGTAAGCGCAACAAAGAACCAAATTGATTCAATGGAGTTTACAAGGTTTTGGACCCTGTTCAGAACAGGTTTGAACTTAACACCATCATCCGAGACCTTATGCAAATTTTTTTTTGGGGCAGAAGTTTTGAATATTGTTGTTTGGAAGGAAGTCAATGGCTTTTGTGTGTGCATGAGCAGATCGAATGAGCTAATGTTGTAAATAATGTCGACTGCAAGGATTCTTAGCTAACATGTTTAATACGTTCGCCTGATTAAGTAATCAGATTAGCTCCCGGGAGGATCAAATTGCAACAATTTATGTGAACATATTTTGTGATTTCTGATAATGACTACGTCAGAAGGGCAACAATTCATATAAAGTACATACCTAGATAAGTTTAGACGGAAATAAATGAGAGAAAGGGGGATGGGCATTTTTCAATGGACGCTGGATGTTTAACCAAATGAAACTACTGCCATTTTATAACACTCATGGCTAAGTAACTTCTACATGAATTTAATCTTCCCGATCACCGGAGTTTTTTTTTAAGGAAAGTTTTTTTTTTGTAAATAACTGCTTAGGACCATGTTAGATTTTTGATACAAGTGGACCGGTTTTCTTCACGTTTATGTGAAGTGTGTGTGTCTTGAGCTCTTCAGAGGACATTTGTACCAGGTTCGTGTTCGAGTTCGACAGTATATGGTGACACTTATACAAAGTACCCTATTAACTTTTAAAATTTTTGATCTCGGAAAAATTCACGATGGAAACTGATTTTTTGCATGCGGACCTTATATGAGACTTTGACTACAATCTCGCGAAAATAGTCTGCTCGGTCAAAAACCACGTCTACCTCCCATACAAGGGTCTCTTCTTCCCTAATGTCAATGTTAATAATAATATAAAACTTCCGAAATACACAATCACTGCTCCCATATGATACTTAAAATCATACGTGAACATATTTCTGTCAATATAAATTTACCGGGCACCGGCGTCTTTCAAGCTGAGATTGACGCCATTGAGGTCTGCCTTAGTGTGATATTGGAAAAAAAATTTTACGGCGCTCACATAGCTATCTACTCAGACAGCCAGGCAGCCATAAAGTCGCTCTTCCCTTATAAAGTGTAACGAACTCCTCCAACTGTTGAACACAACAAACCAAGTTTTCTTGTGTTGAGTGCCAGGCCACCAGGGCATTGTGGGGAACGTGGCTTCAGGTGAACTTGCTAGACAAGGATCATCCAATCGTTTCCATGTACCAGAGCCATACTGTGGCGTGGGACTTGGGAGGTCACGGCTATCTACGAAGCTACATCATGGTTGGGGCGTAATATAATTTCGGCTAGTGACGTAATAATTTATCTCCCAAAAACAACCCTGTTGTAAAAAAAAATCCCCGCCAAGAAAAACTCCTCAGCCGTAAAAAGGATTGATACTGCCACCGAAGGACTCTACATCTACAGTACATTCGTCTCTTTCCATCCATTCTCCTCACGTACATATAAAAATCCTTGATTGCATAGACAACCTGCCCAACATACTAGTACTATTTTCATACGAAACCCCGACATTGAATGATGAATCAATTGCTCTCGAGCCGCAGACGCAAATCGCCCAGCCGCTGTCTAGCAAAACACAGCTTCCGATGGAAAGTGACGCAGCATCAGGCGTACTTTGGACATCTATGTGCACCAGCACTAAGATGCAGCCATAAACATTCCGTTTCAATTTTTTCATGACACACTTTTCATTCATGCACTTGCCACAAACCACCCCCACAACCATGAACTCGTATGGTTCTCCTCACCCGACGAGCGCACGGACTTTTGCATCCGTCGTCGTCACTATACTCACATAATCAAGTGTTTGCGTGTCTCCCCGTCGGCATGCGATCTCTGCGAGTGATTTTCTGTGTCGCATTCAAAATATCAAAAAGACTTAAGCGAGAAACTCTACTATAAAATTTCACATTTTTGGATATATCTTTTCATCTACTGCACGGATCAGAGCAAATGATAGCCTATGCACACCCTTGGGACACAGTCAATTCATGAGAAAAGAAAGTAGACCTCGATACGCTCCCTACGAGGCTGTAGACCGGTCAAAGAACAACGAGAACGACGAGAACAACGAGAACAAGAAAAATTTGAAAAATAGCCATTTTAAAATTATCATATCTCGGGTGTTTTTCCTTGTATCGGTATCAAATTTGCAGCACTTTGTAAGATGACCAGAGACAATGACCATACCAAATTTTAGCTCGAACAAGCACCCAGGTCCGGAGCTACAGAGGTCCGAAAACCCGTACTTGTTGTGTCGCGTAAACATAGTCTTGGTCACTTTTAGATTTTTTTTTTTTTCGATTTTTTTTTTCTTTGGCGGGGCGGGACGCTCCCGCGTCCCTAGATACTCATGGTCGATAATTAAATCGTTGAATTCGACTGCGATTTACTCAAAGGCACTTGCTGAAGGTCGTGCCTTAATCCTACAAATGGGAAGCTCTCTCAACATTACTTTCTGCTGGAATCAGGACCACAGTGGTTTTAACCGCAACTGTAGAGCCGATGAACTGGCCTGCGTGGATACTACTACCGAGGTCAGTGGTAGTTTTCGCAACATCGGTATTAATCTGGCAACTTGCAAAATGGCCTTAAAGGCCGCGACGAGGGCGAGAAGTAACAGCAGTTGGTGTACTGGTAACAGATGTCGCGTAGCCAAGTAAATATGGCCTAGACCGCGGCGACGGCGAGGGCTAACAGCAGTTGGAGCAATTGTAACAGATGTCGCGTAGCCAAGCAAATATGGCCTAGACTGAATGCTAGTCGCTCTTCGGGGTTACTTTCGCTGGAAAGAAAGTGCATCAACAGTGTTGTGGGTGTTATCACCTATCAGGTGTGCTCATTTCATTTGCTCTGCCCCTGCCAATGAGTAAAGGCGTCAGCCTCATGTCTGGCCACGGTCGTTACGAGTTCAAGTCCCGTTCACGGCGTTCGTGGCCATGAATGTTTGTGTTGTCTTGCCCCTCTGGTGCGGGGCGTAATAATAAGCCACAACTTCTCCCGACTTTTTGCAGGTAGGCGATCAAACAGGAACAGGAGGTGCATGCTGGCAACGTGCATCGTCTAAAACTGGTTTATGCCGACGAAACGTCAGCTAAGGCACATTAGATTGTGAAATAGGCGTTGAACCCCGCAGGGTACAGAGCACTGAGGCCGGATGGCCTATTGTGTTATAACGTCAACTGGGCCACATGGAACAGTTGACGCGCTATGCCCTACTAGGAGTTAGGGCAAAATAATAATGTAAATTTAGCCCAAATTCGGGGTGGTGATTTGCAGAATTTTCATTTTAAATTGGGAGAATAATTCATGATAAGCAATCATTCCGAAAACGGGGCAATTCGCATGCGTTGGTATTCGGTGATAATTACAGAAAGCTGAATCTGAAACTGCGTACTGTCTAAGCAAACCTACCCCATTTTTCTCATTGAGTTCTACTCAATTGCCCTAACCCCTTGTAGGGCATAGCGCGTCAACTGTTCCATGTGGCCCAATTGACGTTATAACACAATAGGCCATCCGGCCTCAGTGCTCTGTACCCTGCGGGGTTCAACGCCTATTTCACAATCTAATGTGCCTTAGCTTCGTTGGCATAAACTAGTTTCGGAGAATGCAGTTACCTGCGACAAGTCGGGAGATGCTTATTATTACGCCCTGTAACACAGGGAGAAGACAACACAAACATCCATGGCCACGAATGTCGTCGCGGAGGGGATTCGAACCCGAAACGCCGGCAGTCAGGCATGAGACTGATGCCTCTACGCACTGAGCTACTAGTCGCCAGGATATTGTTGTTGTTAAAGTAGCAACGCCTTCTGGTATTGAAGGGTTCTAGCAGCTCTTTGCTGTTGTTGACGAACTGGTTTTTCCGGTGCGTAGAATCGGCTGCCGTAGGAGCGAGTTTTATTGAGTTCTGATGATCAACTCCACACGCTTTAAGACTGACATTCATTAGGAACATAGGAATTATGCGAGATACTCACTGAGGGCAAGTCATCGCAATCGGACCGAAAATGTACAGCATCTTTCTCAACGGTGCATTGCATATAGATACGATACGGTCCGCTCAGTCAGCAGTCAGCTAAGTCAGTAAACGCTAAAAAATATCGTTGATATGTGTCTGGGCATCATACCATTTGATCTTGTAGAGTTAAGATAGCCAGCGACATTTTTTTTTTTGCAAAAAACTGAGTGCTCTGTGAGCGTCGAATCAGAGTTCAACTGCAATGGCCATATCACGTCTTTAAATTTCTCTTTCAGTGTGCTTATGATTTGCTCATTCATGATGCTGTCAATTAATGTGCCAACTAATCAATTCAAATTAATTTAAAATTGTAAATATAATTTTTTCATCAGACAAAGAAAGCTTAAAGAGGGCTTCATATGACCATTATAGTTAGGCATGCATATAGGTACACTGACGTAGCTGCCTCACAGCGAAAGCGGCACCGTTATGTGTGCATCGCAACATGAATCGCTATGTCATCGTCCCGGAGTCGTAGCTGTAAAAATCGGATGTCTGTTTTTCCCCTTAAGAGAATTTTTCCGCACGTTCTTATGAAAGTAACGTGGTTCGGTGCCACCGAAAATTGACCCGACCTTAAGGCGAAGTGTGAAACTAACCATCAGAACTCAATGAGAAAGTAGGGATTTTTTCTAAATACAATGCATTAATTTGTAATTTTGTCGAGTTCCAATTGTCACTTTTTGGAGCAAAAACCTTTTGGGACGGGGGTGAGTGTGGTATGAGTTTTCTTCTATAAAATTCAACACGCGCTTTACTTGTTCCGCCGGCCCCGCCTGTAAGTACCCGAAATTGTGAAATTAAAATAAAATTATTTTATTTTGAGTTTTTCATAATAAAATAAAACACACGTTTTAATTTAAAAGAGAAATCAAAAAATGTTTATGTGTGTTCTAGAAAAATAAGCTGAAGTACCAAAATTTTAAAACAAAAGTTCATAAATTTCCATTTATAACGCTGTGTCAGTTTAATCTACTTTTACGTTACTTGTTCTTCTCTTGGACTGTAACAGCCCCCTGAGATACTGGTTCTATTTTATCGAAAAGTAAAATAGTATGGGCTATTAATAGTTTTGGCCCGTTTAAATCCCCGGGACCGGATAGCATTATTCCGGCGGACGTACAACAAACAATAGACATGGTGTATCCCTGGATTGAGAGCATGTTCCGGGCCTCTTTGGAGCTGGTACACATTCCCCGCACATGGTCGGATGTGAATGTGGTTTTTATCCCGAAAACGGGAAGAAGCTCTCACCCTCGTCCGAAGGATCTCCGTCCTATAAGTTTATCGTCGACTCTGCTGAAGATTCTGGAGCGTCTGATCGACATACACTTGCGTGCCACTATTCCATCGTGCCTTCTCTCCCTTTCTCAGCATGCCTATTGGAAGGGTAGATCGGTGGACACTGCTCTGCACTCACTGGTAACCTATATTGAGGGGTCTCTGAGTTGCAAGGAGTATACGCTGGTTGCCTTCTTGGACATGAAGGTGCCTTTAACAACGTCACACCAGCGGCTATTTCCAAGGCTCTGTCAAGTGTGGGTCTGTCAGCTTATTAGTCAGATACTTACATCTAGATTTATTTGCACCAGTTTGGGATCATCACAAGTACGCAGACAGGTGTGTAGGGGAACCCCTCAAGGGGGTGTCCTATCCCCACTTCTTTGGAACTTGGTGATTAACAGGTTGCTTCTGGACTTGGAGAAGCTGGACTGCAAGGTCGTTGCTTATGCGGACGATATCGCGATTGCTATCTCGGGAAAGTTTCCCGGGGTTCTTAGTGATATTATGCAGCATGCCCTAAATATTCTATCTCAGTGGGCTAGGCAAGTTGGTGTTGGAGTCAATCCGGTTAAAACAGAACTTGTACTCGTCACTAGGAGGAACACTCCACCTTCGCTGTTACCACCATTTCTGGAGGGGACGAGATTGGTTCTTAGCATTTTTGGGACTTATATTCGATAAGAAGCTATCCTGGAAGGCAAATATTCAGGAGCGCGTTACTAAGGCAACAGTTGCTCTGTACTCTTGTAGACAGGCTATTGGCCTGAAATGGGGCATGCGACCGAAGGTGGTCTTCTGGTTGTACGTATCAGTCATACGCCCCATATTAATGTATGGGGTAGTTGTATGGTGGACGGCGATCAATAAAGCATCGTACAGGAATCTGTTGGATAAAGTTCAGAAATTGTCTTGTATTGCTATTACTGGTGCTCTGAAGACCACACCCATCGCTGCTCTTGGTGTACTGCTGGACATCCTGGCTGAGCAGGTAGCTGCGATTACGGCCATCCGTCTTAGGGAAATAGGGCAGTGGAAAGAGTCTACTAATGGCCACTCGGCGATACTGGGAAATCTGGATATTCCAGAAGACACGGACTATACCTCTCCGGTATACTCTTTCGACAAAGGGTACACAAGTCTAATACCTTTGCGGCAGGAGTGGGATACAGATAGTACCTCTGAGTTGGAAGCCATAAGCTTCTTTACTGACGGCTCGAAAACGGAAGCGGGTGTGGGGATAGGCGTCTTCTCAGAGAAACTGGACATTCGCTTGTCACTTCGCCTTCCAGCCTTCTGTAGCGTTCTGCAGGCGGAAATCACTGCGATTGCCGAAGTTCTGACTTGGCTGGATCGTCTATCTACACAGATAGTCAGGTGGCGATTAAGTCCTTGGACGCAAACCTTACTACTTCGGAAACCGTGGTGGTATGTCGCACCGCTCTTAAGGAGCTCGGCAACTTTTTCAACATCACTTTGTGCTGGATTCCGGCTCACAGTGGTTTCAGCGGAAACTGCGAGGCAGACGAGCTGGCTCGGGCAGGTACGACCATTATGGACGTGGGATGTTTCCGCAATGTCAAAATGCCTATAGCAGCATGCAAGAAGCTAATTGGGGCAAACGCAATAAGCCATGCTAATATCGGTGGGCTAAATGGTAATATCTGCAACGTTACGAGGCAGATTTGGCCGCACTTCAATCGTCGCCGCTCCTCAGGGCTGATGATGCTGGAGAGAAGGCATCTCAGAAAGGTTGTGGGGATCATCACGGGGCATTGCCTGATAGGTGAGCATGCTAGGCGTCTCCGGCTTCCATACAATGATTTTTGCAGAAGCTGTGGGGACGAAGAACAGGAGGAGACAGTACATCACTTCCTGTGCACCTGCCCTGCTCTGGCCGATAGACGAGAGGATATTTTAGGATCCCTCTACTTTATTGACCTCGATGACCTGAAGGACGTAGATGCTGGTCATCTGCATCGTTTCATTGATAGATCCGGGTGGTTTGACGACTAGGCTCACATGGCGTCTTTGCGCCTATGAGGTATCACAACAGACCCAGTGGTGGTCTATGTGTGCTGTGTTTGTGCGCAGCTGCCTCTTTAACCAAACCTAACCTACTTGTTCTAGATATTAAGGCTTGTTCGGACTATGCGAGTATTTAGTAAGTAGCCAGTAATTCAATTACTTAAATACTGGCTACTCTCAAAACAATCGTTCGCACAGTCGTGTTAAGTAGACAAGTCAGTGGCGTTTTGAAAGATGAACATGCTGCGTAGAGAGTAGCCCGAGGTACTCACGAACATTTGCAAATAGAGAGGATTTATTGCAAACAAACACGTGTTGAATGTCTCCCTTTCATTCACGTATGCGGACCGCCCGACAAGCAAGATCATTTTAGCTCCACGATTGCATAACCACTAGAAAAACAGACAACAGCCTCCTGGCTATCGCCGCGCCGCAGGTAATTTCCTCGTACAATTTATTCAACTTGTCCATGATGCATCGCGGCCGATTGTTATAAAGTTCAACCGGAATTCCACCGGAGATTACCAAAAGTCCGTCTGCATCGGCATTGGACTCCTGTTCTGGTAACTTTGGATTCACATCAGGGTTAATATCAGTCATTTTACGCAAATCAACGTCTTAATTTGTCCTTTCTCCGCTCCAGTGCAACATTTTTGACTGCTAATAAATTTGACGTTTGTACTTCAACCAACTACTGGGATACTACTCGCCCGAAAAAAATAGAACGAAATAGATAGACTCGACTAAATCACTTACTAAACTACTCGACTAAATTTCCACACATAAATAAATAACTGGCGCAAGAGTACAATTTTTTGAACCATGGCCTCGAGTTACCACCATCTCATTTTCTAGATCGTGATCAGCAACACGCGCAACAGAGTTATTTGCCCCATAAATGAGTACTCACTTAACAGCTGAGTGGGCTCATAGTCCGACACGTAAATCCTCTTTTTTATAAAAAACTACTGCTTTCAGTAATTCACACATTTTTAGTTACTATTGTAAATTAATCGCCACTCGACTAAATTACTAGCCTAAAACCAGGCTTTAGAGCGAAGTATGAGCTGTAATTTGGTGTCTATTACAATTTTCTGCCTTGCGGTGCTTTTTAGTTATTGCGGTTTTAGTAACGTAAGATTTTTTTTTTTTTTTTCAGAAAATAAAAGGGTCCTACTTCCGTTCCCCCAATATTTAGGTATAAGTCGCTTCAATAAAAAATGAAATACTCACTACAAGCGCTTTCATTTGACATAAATTTCAAGACTGTTGGTCAACGTCTATTTTGCCCATACTCCTTTATTGGATACAATCATTTGTCTATTTTACTCATGCTTTATCCATGCCGAGTTCAACCCCGTGGGGTGACGGGTTTAGAATATGCACCCCTAGGTGAGTCCTACCTTGATATCGTAAGAGGCGACTAAAAGGACCGATCACGTGCAGGCAATAATAACACCTCTAGATGAGCCTGCGGCACTATTCGACATCTTTAAGACCTCCCACAGGTCAGTGTGTGTGAGTGGGTTGCCGGGTCTGGAGACCACCGCCGGATGTAAAAGGAAAGTCCATATAAATTTATTTTCCACACTACTGCCACCCAACTCCACCTTTCTCCAGATAGGTGTAAAAGAATGGGCGTAAGGCCTTATGGTAGAATTCGGTAGAAGCACTACCCCGCTGGGCACTAATTCTGATGCACAGTTGAGTGATCCCGGGGCGAACATTGTTCGTGCCAGTGCGAACATTGTTCGTGCCAGTGCGAACATTGTTCGAGTCAGAGCCCGACGGATTCCGGGGGCGGGCGCTATGAGGCAGTCCATGTACACTATAGAGAAGCTGAGGGTTGCAAGCTAGAATGTCGGATCCATGACGGGAAAGAGCGAAGAACTCGAGGACGTCATGAAACGGAGAAGGATAGACATTATGTGCGCGCAGGAGACCAAGTGGCGAAACGACCAAGTCGACCGAGCTCGTTTTTTGACGAATTCCAAAAAGTACAAATTGTACTATTATGGAAACTCGAATGATAGAAACGGGGTTGGTGTTATTCTGACATCGGCTTTACTTAGCAGCATCGTGAGTATCTCGAAGATAAGCGACCGCTTGATGAGTATCAAATTGGTTATCTGCGGAAGAGTGTGGAATGTCATAAGTGCCTACGCCCCCCAAGTGGGCTTACAGCAAAGGGAAAAGGAGGCAATCCCATCTGGAGCGACGTTGACACACTACTCCAAAGTATACCAGATACCGAGCTGGTTTTCTGCGGAGGGGATTTAAATGGCCATGTGGGGGAAGCGAACTACGATTACGAGGACTGTCATGGTGGGAAGGGTAGCCAATCTACAGCCAGAAATGATGAAGGTGAGGCCATCCTGACTATGTGTAGATCACACGGTCTGGTCATCCTCAACACATGGTTCATTAAGAACCAAAGGCACCTGATCACATACAACAGTGGAGCTCATGCGACGCAGATAGACTATCATCTGTGTCTAAATTTCATGAGACGTTGACTGAAAGACTGCAAAGTGATCTTGGGTGAATCTGCGGTCACCCAGCACCGGTTGCTCCTGACAGAATTTATTTTGAAAGGAGGAACAAGACCGCAAGTAATCCCCAAGCCAGTCGAGAAAATCAAGTGGCATAATCTCAACAACGAACGCTTTGAATCTGTTGTAACTCCATTTATTGCTAAAATGGAGGATTGGCTTCATCACAACACCAACTGCGACGAGCAAAGTCCAACACAAATGTGGAATGCTTTGGAGGAGATGTTAGTAGGTGAGGCTGAAAAGACACTGGGAGTTTCGAAAGGCCCACTCCACACGAATAAGGAGACATGGTGGTGGAATACCGAAACAAAAGAAGCAGTGCTGGCCAAATCGAACGCATTCAAGGCTTGGACAACATGCAGGACAAGCAGTGAAGCCGAGAAGGTTCAACTTCGGGAGAAATACGATAGATGCAGAAAGGAAGTAAAGCGAAAGGTGGCTCAAGCAAAGGCGATTGCAGCCGAGAAGTTCTACCAAGAACTAGAAGATCAGGCTGCGGATAAGAGACCGTCATTGCAAGAGAAACCTAAAGACAATGCCAGGATATATAAGGTCGCAGCCCAAAGGAGAAGAAATGCTCGAGGGATTCAGGCGCCAAAGTACGTTGAAGACTCACAAGGAGTGCTACTGGTTGAAGACTCAGCAATCTGTAGCAGAATGCGTGAGTACTTCGAAGAACTTTTGAACGAAGAATTTCCGCGAGTAGCTTTTCAAACTGCGGAGCCAAACACCACTGATATCGCTGATTTTTCAGTGGAGGAAACGATGAAGGCAATGATGCAGATGAAACGTGGAAAGGCAGCCGGACCGGACAAAATACCCTTGGAATTTTGGTTGAAGATGAATCATGTCGGGCTTAGATGGCTCACTATTCTTTTCAACAAAATTAAAAGGGGGCAACCGATGCCAGACGCTTTCAGAAAAAGCTTCCTTCTCCCGTTTTATAAGAACAAGAGTGACTCACGCAAGCTCAACAACTATAGCGCAATCAAGTTAACATCTCACACATTGAAGACTTACGAGCGGGTTGTCTGCAATCGATTGAAAGAGATTGTAAGGTTGGATGACAATCAATGCGGCTTTGTGGAGGGTCGGTCCACAGTCGATGCTATTCAGTGCATGCGTGTTACGATGGAAAAGCACCGTGATGCACGGACGGACTTGCACTTTGAGTTCATCGATTTGGAAAAAGCCTTCGACAGAGTTCCTCGTGATCTGATATGGGTGGCCCTAAGAGCACTTAAGGTCCCTGAGGCATATGTAAAGATGATACAAGACATGTATGATGGGGCAACTACTAAAGTTAGATGCACAGCTGGTGAGTCTGAAGAATTTCCGGTTAAAGTCGGAGTTCACCAAGGCAGTGTATTGAGTCCCTTGCTCTTCAACATTATCATGTTCTATTTATTAACACTCTTCTCTGATGGCCTGGAAATATCCCTTCTTTTCGCCGATGACGTTGTTCTGGGTAGCAAAGACATCGCTGCTTTGCAGGCTGCACTGACCAAGTGGTGTGAGATACTGGAGGATCATGGACTGAGGATCAGCATAGCAAAAACTGAGTACCTTTGCTGTCCTTTCTCAGATCCAGAGAGACCGATACCAGATATCTACATTAAAGGAGAGCAGCTGAAGTCCTGTACAAAGTTCAAATACCTGGGTTCGATGATCAACAAGGAAGCTAACTGCGATGACGACATCAAACATCGCACCAGTGTCGGTTGGATGAAGTGGCAAGAAAACTCTGGAGTCTTCTGCGACAAGAAGATGCCACGAAAGCTTAAAGGCAAGCTGTACAAAACGGTCGTACGTCCTGCACTTATGTATGGGTCTGAATGCTGGACTATGTATAAGACATACGATCACTGAAAAGCTCGAAGATCGTCGTATGGATTGGTATTGCCATGTTCTAAGGCGTCCACCTCAGAACCCAGTTATGAAGGCAATATCAATGAACGTTCCATTTGCTGGACCCAAACCCCGAGGCAGATGGAAACACACGTGGATCGATCAAATAAAGAAGCAACAACAACGCATAAATCTCGGCGATGAAACGATCCAAGACCGAGCTGCCTGCAGAAGGAAGCTGAGATTATACCGCCAGAACGCGCGAAGTGCCAACACCACGGGCAGAGCAACGCGAAGCCGCAGAGTGGTATGAAATGGCAAGGAAGAAGAAGATCCATGCCGAGTTCATTTTAATCACCAATGTAAACAAATACAAATATATGTATTTTATAATAATAATCAATATTTGCTTATCAGTTTCAATGCCACTATAATTTCCATTAACTTGCACAATCCTTTCTTGTTCCATCTTTGTTAGAATCAATTTAAATTCTCCACTCACTCTTCAGTCAATGTGAACAAACATTCTATAATAATTTCCTATTTAGAAAAGTCAATTCCTTCATTTTCCCTCAAAGTTAACGCAGAAGACAAAATATCGCCTCGAGTGCGAATATGTATAGAGATACAAGTATATATTCCGTTGCTCTTGTGAGCTACATACTCCAACCATCCCACAATGCAACCGACCCATTTCCGTTTATCCGCTTCTCTGTCGTCGGGACGCAAACTGACATTCATGGATGCTTCCTTTTTCCCTTGTCTCCGTGTCACCGTTATATCTGGTCTGTTTCGCTTTTCCATCGTTTTCCATGATTTCTCATTTCATCGTGAACATCCTCTTGAAGACAGTTCCTCTACGTACGACATAGACAAGTTCGGTAAAAGTCAAGTCAAGGCACAACCGCAACGTCCGCATTGGGAATTTTCAGGATTTCCATTACGTAGGGAAATGACTTGGGGGTTGTCGTAATCGTTATTTAGATATCTGGTAAAAGTCATGCATATTTCGTATTTCATATTTCCTGGAATTAACTTAAAAACAGACGTAATCGTTGAGATTCATATTTCTATTTATGCCTAAAGTAATTGAGTCGAAACCGCCGCAGGTACTTAATCAGAGACCACATCTAAATGAAAATGCTCCGTTATGAGGAGGAAGTTTTCCAATCCTTATCAATTCATTGATTCGGCACATTTTGAGATAATATGTTTGGGTATAGGTCACACATGAATTCCTCCGAACATTTATTTTATTCAATGTTTGGCATTTGTAGTAAACAAATGACAAACAACCCTTGCCGTGCGAGCCTTGTAAACGATCTCTAATACAAATTTTCTCAAACGCCTTCCACTACCTAAAATATCCCGACATATTGACAACACCCATTCGGGATAAAATTGAATCAAACAACGTTGTCCATAACAACAGTCGCCCAACAAGGAACGATGACGACGAGGACGAGGATACATTGAACGCCACAGACACAGGAAGCTAGGAAGGCTTCGTATTTTATTTCCGGGAAATGTCTTCGAACATGAACATTATATCCCGGAAGCAGGAAGATGAACATTTTCAAGAAGCAACTTTCTAAAGCTTTCACGATGATTTGTAGACGTCTTTCCGGGATGAAAAGGAAGTCAACGTTTCTATATAGCATATATAGAGAGTGTATTCGTACGTAAACCTATCTGCACGTACGTATTTATGGAATATTCGAGCAGAGTGGAATTGTATTAAAGTTGCCCATTTAGTGACGAACAGGAAGTATTCGTAAATAGATTAAGTTCGCATTTTTAGAGGGGGCATCCTGCTTTACACCTTTAAAGGAAGTGGCATGAAAGCAATTATGCGAAGTCTATTCAAACAAGGGTTAGCTTGACGAAGATGTAGTAAGGGCATCACACCTTCATTAGTCCGTGTTGCCGTTAAATACAGAATGGATCAACCATTCTTCATTCACCACTTTAAAATTAGTAGTAAAACTTGTTCCCATTCCACTGTTCCTATGAGAGGTATTTAAAATAGTGGGCCGCTTCGCGTGAAAGGCATCACACCTATTGAAAGTGGGTCGATTACAGCTAAATTTAGGAATGTGGTTTAGCAGTAACTATGATCGTTTAATTTGGTAAAGACTTTTGAACGGGTCGTTCCTATGGCAGCTATATGACGCAGTGGTCCAATTCCATTGGTTCCGACATATATATGATGTACAATAAAAAGAAGGCTTTGTTCAAAAGTCCAGCTCGATAGCTTCAAAATTGAGAGACTAGTTTGCATAGAAACTGACGGGCATACGAACAAAGCTTAGGCCCGTTTTCTCAATGTCCGGTTAAACTGCTAGTTAGCTATCCGGGACACTAAATTTAACCTTAGCGCATGCAACACTCAAAATATGATAATGCAGTCCTCAGTCCACAGCGCAGCTAATGCAGTAGAAAGTCAGCTGATTTTCTTGGCGGAATTCTGCCACCTGTTCAATTCTATTCACGTCTGTGCCACCTCTCAGCATTATTTTGCGGTTGAGTTGGTTTCAGATCCGTTTCCTTCGAATGAATATCTAGAACTCTGTTGCTTGTGACCAGTTTAATTGTCTCATTTGGATAAGCAAACGTAAACAGCTCTAGCTGTCAAAATCTCAGCAGTACGTATCAGCTGTTTGGAATTATTGTCCGATAAATTCTTAACCGGAAGGTGAGGGCCGGTTAGCGTTTATCTACAGGATAAGATTTAACCAGACATTGAGAAAACGGCCCTAAATCGACTTATCTCGTCATACTAACCAAGAACATATGTGTATACGAGTATGTATGATAGTTTATATGGTCGGAGATGCTTCCTTCTTTACGTTGCAAACTTCGTGGCAAAGTTAGGGTATATTACAATAACTTTGTCATGAAGTTTTCTGTTCACATTCGTGAAGTGTATGAACAGACCTAGATTTTGTAGGTGTTTGAATGGTTTTTGCAAACTTAAATAAATTAACTATTAAATATAAAAATAACTGATGCGGACAGAGGAGTTTCTAAGACATCCCCCAAGAAGCGAGCGAGTATTTTCAGCATATACTAGATTGGAATCAGCCCACACTTCAGCACACAGACGCACGTCTCTATTTTATCTTCCGAAGTTCGTTAATTATTTTCCACACCTTCTGGGTCACAGTTGCTTTTGTTCCGAATTTAATCTCCAATGCTTCACTGTTCCAGACAAATCTGAGTCAGAGAAATTGTTCCTTTTTTGGGTTTCAAGATTCAGCTTGTAATGGAGATGCCCCTGTGGGGACGAATCCTTAGGTAGCATAATGACTGTGGAGGTCGGGCCGTGCCATCTGGCGAAGCAAAAAGGCCCCTCAACGAGCTAAGCAGCGGCCTTTGCTTGCTGTAACTCAGTTCGGGAGATGTGGGCGGGGTTTTCGCCGCTCGTTGCCCCTGTCCTTTACGTATTAACAAAAATTCTTAGGCCTGGGGAAGACAACACAAACAGGAGAGGTAAAAATGGGGAATAAAAAAAATAGTCGATAAGGATGGAATGGTTGGCGGAGGGATCAGACGCCCACGCGGTCGCACCTGGGTTCAGGTGTAATGGGACCCTCAGCCTCTGGTTTCGTACCACCAAAAGATCACTACTCATCAGGTGCTGCCATCGATCTGCCGGTGTAAGCAGACCAGAATATGGTTTATTACACTCCTTTAAATTTCCTTGGTATTACACGGAAGGACAAACCACCTTTGTCTCATTTTGCTTTAAATGAGATATTGCATGCGAGTTCCTTATGTTTGCAGAAATGTCTCCCAACCAATAATTGAACCAATTGTAAGTAACGTAACCATCGGGCAAAGCGTAACGCATAATGTGCTTCTACCAAAAATAGATCCTATTTTATTCATGAGTGCGTAGGCCTTTTTTGTGATACCGTTGTATTTCGAAAATCCTTTCTTCCTCATTTTCCATTGTAAGTAGATGAAAGAACCAATAGGTACGTACTTGGAAAACTGGTTACACATTCTCTCCTTGTTTTGTTTTTTTGTTTGCTCAAAAGAACGTTCAAATGCGGAACACACAGTACGAGTACCTAAAGGAATGCGTACGTTTGGGATATTATTGCGCATTAAACTCGAAGGAATATGAAAAGGTCACAGTATGGGGGTGTTTTGTAAGTAAAACGCTTCCGTGAGAAAATTTCATGTCAGGTGTAAAACATGAATAGCGGATGAGAGGTATATATTTGTATCGAAACGAAGGCGGTTAGGGTTTTAGCAAAGACTTTGTAATTTCACGCGCATTCTTTTTCCTTAGAAATGTCATGTATTGAATAAAATGAGACACTTTCATGCTTTGTAACGACGATTGTTATGTACTTAACAGTGAGATTGTCTAATTTTCAAAATGAATCGATAGGATGAAATTGAGTCACAAGTATTCGCTCACAGTTTAACACTAATGTCAGTTATTTGTAAACTTATAAATTTGTTCCGACCCCATAACGATGACTTAGGAAGTATTGGGAGCGACCCAAAAACCAGGAATCTGGCAATAATAGGCGTATTCGATACGCCGGATCTCATTGGATCTTCATGCAAATTTGCAGACCGTCTTTAATCCGGTCTGTTTTTGGACTTCGTTGCATTTGTGCTTCTGGGTCGTGCCATTACATCCACAAAGTTGTCGCCCTGATATCTATCTAACAGTTCTCGATCGTGAATTGCCTGTCATAGAACTTAAAAAGATGCGTGTGCTGTAAACGTATTAAATAGCGAATTGCATGTTTGAAAAATTAACATGTCGTAAACAAGATATGTGCACAGAACAAGCATTTCATTCAATTCAATAGGATTTAACCTGCGACTGTACCGCTCGTTCTGGGTAATTGACAACTCCCAGTAAGTACTACCAACTGGTAGATTTTCAGATCCATGCCGTTTTATTAATTCATGATCCAGACCAAAACGAAACAATTGCACCTAATCTTGACCATTCTGACAATTTAGACACCCCCTTAGTGGAGGGAGTAGATGGGCTTCATAGTTGCGACAGAGCCCGTCGCTGGTGTAAGTACTACGGCTGGAAATTTCTTGATCGTTTCTTCGTAATTCAGGAATACGAAGGCTGGCAAGCCTCCGAGGTGGGTTTA
The DNA here is from genome assembly GCA_964017055.1 of Chloromyia formosa. NCBI lineage: Eukaryota > Metazoa > Arthropoda > Insecta > Diptera > Stratiomyidae > Chloromyia > Chloromyia formosa. The sequence goes on from OZ024815.1 coordinate 115,814,423, forward strand.
ACGGCTGTAGAGGTATAAAGTTTGCAAAAAAACGTTTAAATTACGAGATTTTAGCAAGTTGGCCGCTTTGTAATATGAAAGATACTAATGCTTGAACACATTATTTATTTTCTATTTTTGAGGTGGGATTCAGGGGAGATTATACACAAAGTGCTCGTGAATACGAAGTGAACTTTCGGTAAAATCTTGGAAAAGCTGCAAAAAAAAAATACCTTTCTAGTTTTTTTTTTTTTTTCAAATATTTTTAAATTTTAAAGATCAGAAAGAAATTCATAAAAAATATTCCAGCCATTTTTTTTTTGTATCTGAAATACATAGTTTGCGAGATAACATCGTTTAAAGATTGGGATATTTGCAGAAATTGCAGAGTAGAGTGGAGCGGGACACATCATACAGCCTTTCACTGGTATTTTTGGCAAATAAATGATGTTATCTCTAAAACTATTTCAGATACGAAATAAGAAGGTGTAACATTTTTTATAAATTTCCTTGTGATCTTTAATTTATCTATAACGTTTTCCGATTCGGTTGGCTGTTTTCGAAATATTGTCCAAAAACCAAAAACAAAGTTATTTTTTGTTGTTTTCCTGTTTTTCCGGAAGGTTATCTCGAAAACTATTTCCGATACATTAAAAATTGTTCTAACTCTTTATATGGATTTTATTGTGGTCGTTCATTTGGGTAAGAATTTTTTTTTTCACTATTATTAACGGTTTTCGAAGTATTTTCAAAAAACCATAAGTTCTTTTGTTTTGTGTTTTCTAGTGATTATCTCCAAAACTATTTAAGATATGAAAAGAATTTATACCACATTTTTAAGAGTTTCCTGGCGATCTTCCATTTTGTCTCAGAACGAAAGAAGATCCGTTTTCAAAATATTAAAAAAAAGAAAACTAAAAAGATCCTATTTTTTTCCAAAATTCTATTGTATAATCTTTCTTGAATCCCACTACCAAAATAGAAAACAAAAAATAGTTTGGATAAATTGAATTTTTTGTCCATGTTTCTCACAGTTTAAGAAATGAATAAAAGATTAGAGTTTGTTCCTTACACTGCGAGTGTATTTTTGATAATCACAAACAATTGTTTCGGCAGCGACTTGCTGCCGTCTTCAGTGATAGCTCCGACTAAATTTACATTTCATCCTTTCTTCTATTTATATGTGAATATTTACTATGTAATCTTCATCATCATCGTGGCGCGACAGCCCGACGTCGGGCCTTGGCCGCCTGGATCATTGTCCTCCAATTATCTCGGTCACGTGACCGTGTCCTCCAATTTTGGGAGCCCAGCAGCTGCGCGGCGTCCACACCTACTGAGCTCTCCCAACGAGATCTCGGTCGTCCTCGCAGTCTCGCTCCGTCGACTCGTTCTGCATTCATTACTCTCTTAGGCATGCGATCATCGTCCATTCTTTGTACATGCCCTGCCCATTGAAGTCGTTGTAGTTTGACGATTTTCGAGACTTGCAGCTCATCGTACAATTCATACAACTCATGGTTGTATCGGATGCGCCATCCATCTCGATCGCAAACAGCCCCGAAAATTCGCCGTAGAACCTTACGTTCGAAAGTGTCTAGCATGTTTTCGGAGGCTTGAGTTAGGGTCCATGCTTCGCAGTCATAGCATAGCACTGGTCGTATAATGGTTTTGTACACGCGGAGCTTCGTGTTTCTGTGCACATGTTTCGATTTCATTATGGGGAGAACCGAGAAAAAAGTCTTATTAGCTAACTGTATCCGTCGCTTGATTTCGTCAGTTTCGTTGGCGTCCCTTGACAGGTTGCAACCCAGGTAGATGAAGTTGTTCACGAACTCGATGTTGAGGTCCCCCACGTTGATGCTCGGTTGTGCAGGTGTCCTTGTCACCGATTGCATCATTATTTTAGTTTTACCCTCGTTAATACGTAATCCAACTTCCTTTGCAGCGGTATCGAGCGTATGCAGAAGTTCTTCTGCGTCAGCCAATCTTCGGGACATGATGTTGATGTCGTCGGCGTACGCTGCTAATTGTGTCGACTTGATGAGTAGCGTCTTGCTGTTGTCCATATTCATGGCCCGAATAACGTATTCCAGTGCTAGGTTGAAGAGCGTCGGTGCCAGTCCATCGCCCTGTTTCAAACCAGTGCGTGTTTCAAATAGATCAGTAAGTCTATTCTGGATCCTGACTTGTGAGACGGAGTTGGTCATCGTCATCTTTGTCAGTCGCACTAATTTTGCTGGTATACCAAATTGCAGCATGATGTTGTACAGTACTCCACGATCGATACTGTCGTATGCCTGCTTGAAGTCGACAAAGATTTGGTATACGTTTACGTTGTATTCCCAGCACCTCTGGAGTATCAGTTTGACTGAGAAGAGCTGATCGGTTGTGGAGCGACCAGGTCTGAAACCGCTTTGATATTCGCCAATGACTCGTTCTGCGTACGGTTTTATTCTATTTTCCAGAATTTTCGTCAAAATTTTATAGGACGTACAAACTAGTGAGATGCCCCTGTAATTCTCACACTGCAGTTTATCTCCCTTTTTATGAATTGGACAGATGATGCTTCTGCGCCAATCGTCTGGGATCTCCTCGTCCTCCCATACTCGCAGGAGTAATTGATGTATGGCATCAACTAGACTCGTTCCACCGAATCTTAGCAGTTCAGCTGGAATCTCGTCAGCGCCCGGCGCTTTATTTCGTTTTAGTGACCGCAAGGCGAGATCAACTTCCTCTACTGTCGGGGGTTGAATGGGTGGGCCTAGATCAACAATATCGTCGAGAGCTTCCTGTGTGGGGATGTTAGATGGTCGGTTTAGAAGCTCTTCAAAATAAGAGGCCCATCGTTTGTTAATACCATCGGTGTCGCTAATGATGTTTCCATCCTTGTCCTTACAAAGGCTAGTCCTGGGTTGGTAGCCGTTCTTAATTGTATTTACTAGTTTGTACGCTTGTCTGGTGTTCCTATTAGCTAAGTTTTCGTTTATGTTCAGCAATTGCTCGTCAAAGTGTTTACGTTTCTTACGTCTAATTATTCTATTCGATATTCGCCGTAGCTCGTCATATTTTTCTCTTCTGGCTCTGGTTCCTCGTTGAATCCATTGTCTGTAGGCCTCGTTTTTCGCGTCAAGTGAATTTTTGCATTCTTCGTCGAACCAGTCATTTCGCGCTCGCCGGGCTTTATATCCCACGACCTTCTCTGCGACATCCTTGATGGTACCCTTGAGTTCCTCCCAGAACCCATGGACGCCTGTGTTGCTGATGTTGTGTAGCATAGGTGATAGTTTTTCCTCAAGGGCGGTAGTATACGCCACCGGTGTAGCATCACTCAAGAGCTTATCAACCGCAAAGATTTTGGGAGGGCTGATTCTTGACTGGTGTACTGAGGAAATTCTACATCTGTAGGTCGTCTTCACCAAGTGATGATCTGAGTCGCAGTTTGCTCCTCGATAGGAGCGCACATTCATGACACTAGACGCCCATCTCCTGCAAATGAGGATGTGGTCAATTTGGTTGACGGTATGTGCGTCTGGAGACTTCCAGGTCTGCTTGTGAATGCGTCGATGCGGGAAACACGTAGAGCTTACGACTAGATTCCTGCTGCAGGCGAAGTCGATAAGTCGCTGGCCGTTAACGTTACATTCTTCATGGAGGCTGTGGCCTCCAGAGGTCCCCCGATGCCAATTTTCATTCCCGACTTTCGCGTTAAAATCTCCCATCAGCAATTTGACGTCGTTTGTTAGGAGTGAGTCGAAGAGAGTTTCAAGGCGGGCGTAGAACTCGTCTTTTACTGCGTCTTCTTTAACTTCAGTGGGGGCATGCAAATTGATGAGCCAGAGATTGAAGAATCGAGTCTTGATGCGAATCGCACACAGCCGTTCATTTATGGGTTTGAAGTCAGTAATATGCGGTTTGAGGTGATTGTTCACTATAAATGCTACTCCAAACTCCTTGCGGCCCGATGGTTTGCCACTTGTAAAAATTGTGTGCGATTTCTTGTCATTAATCTCGCTGCCAAGCCAATTTGTTTCCTGGACTGCTGTAATGCTCAGTTTGTACTTTTCGACCTGTTGAAGGAGGGCCTTCTCGGCCCCCGGTTTGTTCAGGGAGCGTACATTCCAGGATCCGAAAGAATAATCCTTTATTCGTTTGCGTGGTCGTCGTTGTTGATCCGTCCAATCCGAGGCTTTTGTTCCAGGTTTCTTGACATGGAGTGGTTTTTACAAGGACGAGTTGTCAGCACGTCGCTTAACCCCATTCAGGGGATGGCCTCGGAGATAGCTGCTTCAGATGGTTTAATAAACGTGCTGGAGCTCACATAACTATGTAGCAGGTCCAACTACGCAAGTCATTCCATCCTACTAAACCTGAGACGCTTAGGTGTTCGTCAGCCATTCAGGCTACAGCTATCTGCCTTTTCCAAACTGTCTTATCGCTAAGACATTGGCCGTCAGCGAATTGATACACTGCCGTTACCAGGGGGCACCCACGCAGAGGACTATGGAAAAGGTCTTTGCCCCCCTATGTAATCTTAGGCAACTTTTATTTTTTCAGCTATTACATGCCACTAATTGTTCTTATTAGTCTCGAAGCACAGTTTCCATCATCGTGATTAAGAACTACCTGGTTTTCTTCCTTCATGATGTACAGGCCTTCCGCTGCGCCCAAAAGGTGGTTTTTCCGTAGCCTTGTTCCCCCAGCTAGCTTTTCTCGTTATGAAGTGGTTTTACTTGTAAAGTTTTGCGTCATATAGCTGTAACTTCTTAACCGTTTGATGGATGTTCGCTGAAATTCATTTATAGTCCTCATTAACGTCCATCTACTGGACAAGTTTCACCTAGCTAAATCTTAATAAATCAGTTAAAAACGAAAATAGCCGTGCAGTGTCCAGAGTGAGCGAAGCGAGCGTTCATGTTTGTGCGAAACTGAGGGTTGTGATCCCTTAAACGCGGAGCCCTCACAAGAGACCATTGTACCCAGAGCGAGCGAAGCGGGTTGTCGATTCACAACCCTCTGTTTCGCATAATTCACTGCTGCATAAAAAAGTGACGCACGCACTGAAGATACCAAGGAAGAAAAATTAAAGTTTTTATTACTAGTGTAGGTAGAGTCAAAAGGAATAAACATTTTAAAAAGTAAATTTGCAATGTAACGGTAAATTTAGGTCAATTTCATTACAAAAAAAATCGGCTTGTTAAATGAGTTCGCACATCGCAAATATTTGGCAAATAAGGCGAATATTCACGAAAATCCTTATTGTACGTGTGAACCGCAAAATATAAACCCAATTAATTTGTTTTTTATTACATTTTGGCAAAAATGAGTTACAATGACAACCACGAGAAATTTAATTTTCAACAAAATCTGGAAATTAATTCTACGTATGTCATATCTTTGCCATGGCTTAGATAGAACAACTTTATAACATATACTTATCGCCATGTGAATACAGAGAAAACTGCTTTGCCAAATAGCTCAACTTGGACAAATATTCCCTCAAAAAGGTTTGGACAAATATTTGCGACGTGTGAACTCACCTTCAGTGTTGTTAAAAAATCCGTCTTAAAGAGTGTTGCGTGCTTTTTCTTTCGTTTGCTATTGTAAGCTAGAAAATGACTTTCTGCAAGGTATTAGGTTACTCCTTTCCAAATATCCGTATAACCAATTTAGGAATGTGAACTTAACAGAGGAGTGTCATGCCATGCTGTGCTCGAGCCAGCCGTCAATTTCTAGATTATATTTTTTCATCGGGGATTTGTAGGATATGTAACAGAAGACAACATGATTCATGAAAAGACCAGAGCGATGTCGGCCAAGAGAATTATCGACAGATGGAGAGCAATTCATTCAGTTATAAGCCTTTAAAAATCGTTGAAAACACGTTTCTTACTAAACCAGCAAAAACCGTTATTTCGACTCAAACTATGTATTTGTAAATGATGTCTGAACAAAATTACCGCATTTGACCACAATGTTGTTAATTGCCTTGACCCCTCTATGGGCGTGGGCGCGTCAACATCTCTAGCATTTCTATGCCTTGTCGACGTTTCGATAGCATACCTATTTTTTCGGAAGTGCAGTTGCTAGCAAGCAGCTCCTATCCGCGCCGTCTTTATACTGACAAGCTCGGAGTCGGAGCACTATGTGAGAGTTCTATTAGTAGCCACAGGCAGTTTTCTATAGCGCCGAGATTTGAACTCCGAGCTCTAGATTACGAACGGACCACGACCACCGAGCGCGATGGCGCCTTAAAAAAAACTTCAGTTGACATATGAGAAACTTCAAATTGACAATATACTATAATGATGATTTTCCCTGTAGTGCGGAGAAGAAAAAACGAACATTTCCTACCCTGTGAAATTCGACCAGCAATGGCATTTGTTCCCATTAAAAACCCCAGAATCTAAATTAAAATTTATTTTGGCAAATATAGGGTGACCAGATGCTGATGAGAGTATTTCCAATTGTTATAATTCAGTAACTGTAAAAGCTAGTAAATATATTCAGCTGTCAATGAATCGTTTCACGCTTCCCGAACGGCTCGGTCGTAAATACGCAACGTGAATTTCGTCGAAACCACCAAACAGAGATTGGTGCGAAATGAAGAAAACATAGCCGCCGTAGCGGGTAGTGTCAATGAAGACCCAGAAGAGTCAATTCGGCGCCGATCAGCTGAATTGGGCATCGCCAGAGAGTCAACCCGGCTTATTTTATGGTTGGATTTGGGCCTACATCCGTATAAGATGCTGACGCAAGAATTGAAGCCGTACGACCATAGACAACACCGTAAGTTTGCTAATTGGGCGGTACAAATGTTTGCCGAAAATGCGGTTTTTGGCCAAATAATCATCTTCACGGACGAGGCCCATTTTTTGTCTCAGCGGCTATGTCAACAAGCAAAATTGTCGTTATTGGAGCGACCACAATCCACAAGTGTTCCACCAGGCATCATTGCATACACAAAAATTAACTGTCTGGTGCGATTTCTGGCACGGCGGCATCATCGGACCTTATTTCTTTCGAAATGAGGAAGGAGACACCGTTACCGTCAATGGTCCTCGGTATAGAGCGATGTTAACCGACTTTCTGTGGCCAGAGCTCGACAACATCGATATATCCGAGCTGTCTTTCCAATAAGACGGCGCTACATGCAATACAAGCGGCGCAACGCTCGAAGTTGTGAAGGAGAAATTTGGCGGCTTGGTCATATCACGGCGAGCGTTCATTAATTGGGCACCGCGATCATGTGACTTGACACCCCTCGATTATTTTCTCTGGAGCTATGTCAAGTCCTTAGTCTACGCTAAGAAGCTTGACGAGCTTGAGGCCTACATTCGAGATGCTATTGCCGGAATAACACCGCAATTATTGGACCGAGTCGTCAAAAATTGGGCCGACCGCTTGAAGCACTGCCAGATAAGCCAAGGCGGCCATGTGAATGATGTGAAATTCCATACGTAATGGCATGAATGTAGCTTCAAAATAAAGCCCGAATCGATTTGATATCCGTATATCACACCGTTGTTGTTTTATTCAAATTTCGTTTCCTGTCATTCTTATCTGGTCACCCTATATAACTCAGATTGTAAGAGCTGCGAATATGTGCACTACTATATACTTTGCATTACAAAAATTAATATTTATTGAAGTGAAAATTTACTATGAAACATCTACTATGAAACATCTCATCAGAAGAAATATTCCTGTTGTAGAACTCCATCGAGAACAATTTGATAGTATGTATTGTATTTTATAATGTGGCCAGTTGTTCCATGTACAAAGAAACGTGCTTTATGTCAAATGTATAAAAAAATAATAATAATTTTGAATGATTTTAAATATTAAGTAACGTCTGAATTGTAATTGATTTTAATTGCTGAAAAATTAGCCTTCTTCATTTTCATTTTTTCAGTCCCACTACCCACGTTAAACTTGAGTCTTTCCTATTCTGAGTACATAATGTTTAATTTATGATTTTTAACGACTGGTTGATCTGATGTAATCACCGGTTTCGGTTCAGGTTAAAATCAATTACTTCCAGGTTCAGTCATGCCCCTTTACTTAAGTCTACCTTTCTGCCTTTAGGTTGGTATGCCGACTATCATCTAACTTACATACTAAATTGCTTAGATATACAAATGTCGGAATCCAACCCGAACCAGGCATGTATCATTTTGCGCACGTAACTTTCTTCACACTTGAGTTGTTGATACTTCGTGTTAGGCCTGTTCGGTACTGAGATTTCAGTACCGGTACTTGATATTTTCAAGTACCGGTACCACAAGCGGTATCCCGGTACTCACAGGTATTCGTTCAGTACCGGTACTAGTACCGGTTTTTTTCAGTACCGAGTCTTTTCAACCATGAGCCGGTTTTTTTCAGTACCGGTACTGAGTACCTGTTCTTTTCAGTATCGAGTCTTTTCAGTACCGGGATCCCGGGATTCGAGTACCTGTTCTTTTCCATAAAAAAGACTCGTTCATTGCTGGACCAATTCTTCAGGTTTTTGGAAATTGTTATTGGAAATGTTCATAGAGTCGTGTCGTGCATTGAAAGATTTTTCAGATACACATCGTAGTATAGTATGTTAGTTAGTACGCACATAGATATACGAGTATGCACATTGTTCATACATAATTGATTTTGAGTTTTGTTAGGATTGAGACTGAGATGAGAGTATTTATTGTATTGGGAATAGGATATGTAATTGGGTATGATATAAATATGAAATACATATGAACGAATATGTATATGTACGTATGTATTGTACATAATATAATAATATAATGCGTTGCATTGGTCAATAGCCGGCCATACACACACGCTCTATCATCTGCAAACGTACGCCAATTCGATCGCCCCATTTTTTTCCGAATGATTCGCCGCGTTCGCAATCCCCTGCAAAATCGCGTCACCTGGGTCGCCTAATTTTTTTGCGAATGATTCGCGGCGTTTACAATCCCCTCGAAAATCGCGGCACCTGGGTCGCCGAATGATTCGCCGCGTTTGAACGAGTAGTGAAATTTAAGTAATTTTGTGCGACCAGACGGTTCGTGGCGTTTTCGGTTTGCAGATGATAGAGCAACAACAATTTGTATGGAGACGATGTCTAGTTGGGTGCGTTGTGATTTTGCAGATGATTCACCGCGACCGAATTTTTATGGGTTATCTATAGTGGCGGTAGTAGTATGTAGCTTGCATAATAAAATATGAGAAGGATGGGTCCACGCAGATATTTTGGTCCTGCTGCAGGTGTGCGTCAGGATAAAAGGATTTGTTTATCGATGAGGAGAGATATATAGGCAAGATGGGTGTTGTATGACTAGGGGTGCTGAGACGAATACGTTAGACTGCCGCTGAAGGCATTTTGAGTCCTTTGGTAACGAAAAAAGACATACTTTGCAAGGAAAGCCCGATCAGACGAGTATTTCCCCATGAAAACAGGGTGGCCATTCAGGGGTGGGCAAAAAAAAAGTGCTGGATGCAGATATGCTAGCACGAAACGGCTGCAGGTACATGTACAAAGAGTGAAACGGGCAACCTAGGGCTACATGCGGGGGCTCGCAACGCTCTATTTCCCCATGAAAACAGGGTGGTCACTCAGAAGTGGGCAACTCACACAAGCGACTGCTAATTCACAACCCGCAGTATCGCACAAGTGTGCATGGATAATTTCGGTTTGGAACGAGCTGGGCTAGCTCCCCTCCTAGGGCGTTGCGAACCCCCGCATGTAGCCCTAGGTTGCCCGTTTCACTCTTTGTACATGTACCTGCAGCCGTTTCGTGCTAGCATATCTGCATCCAGCACTTTTTTTTTGCCCACCCCTGAATGGCCACCCTGTTTTCATGGGGAAATACTCGTCTGATCGGGCTTTCCTTGCAAAGTATGTCTTTTTTCGTTACCAAAGGACTCAAAATGCCTTAAGCGGCAGTCTAACGTATTCGTCTCAGCACCCCTAGTCATACAACACCCATCTTGCCTATATATCTCTCCTCATCGATAAACAAATCCTTTTATCCTGACGCACACCTGCAGCAGGACCAAAATATCTGCGTGGACCCATCCTTCTCATATTTTATTATGCAAGCTACTACTACCGCCACTATAGGTAACCCATAAAAATTCGGTCGCGGCGAATCATCTGCAAAATCACAACGCACCCAACTAGACATCGTCTCCATACAAATTGTTGTTGCTCTATCATCTGCAAACCGAAAACGCCACGAACCGTCTGGTCGCACAAAATTACTTAAATTTCACTGCTCGTTCAAACGCGGCGAATCATTCGGCGACCCAGGTGCCGCGATTTTCGAGGGGATTGTAAACGCCGCGAATCATTCGCAAAAAAATTGGGCGATCCAGGTGACGCGATTTTCCAGGTGATTGTAAACGCCGCGAATCATTCGCAAAAAAATTGGGCGACCCAGGTGACGCGATTTTGCAGGGGATTGCGAACGCGGCGAATCATTCAGAAAAAAATGGGGCGATCGAATTGGCGTACGTTTGCAGATGATAGAGCGTGTGTGTATGGCCGGCTATTGACCAATGCAACGCATTATATTATTATATTATGTACAATACATACGTACATATACATATTCGTTCATATGTATTTCATATTTATATCATACCCAATTACATATCCTATTCCCAATACAATAAATACTCTCATCTCAGTCTCAATCCTAACAAAACTCAAAATCAATTATGTATGAACAATGTGCATACTCGTATATCTATGTGCGTACTAACTAACATACTATACTACGATGTGTATCTGAAAAATCTTTCAATGCACGACACGACTCTATGAACATTTCCAATAACAATTTCCAAAAACCTGAAGAATTGGTCCAGCAATGAACGAGTCTTTTTTATGGAAAAGAACAGGTACTCGAATCCCGGGATCCCGATACTGAAAAGACTCGGTACTGAAAAGACTCGGTACTGAAAAGAACAGGTACTGAAAAGACTCGGTACTGAAAAGAACAGGTACTGAGTACCGGGATCCCGATACTGAAAAGACTCGGTACTGAAAAGACTCGGTACTGAAAAGACTCGGTACTGAAAAGACTCGGTACTGAAAAGACTCGGTACTACTGAAAAGACTCGGTACTGAAAAGACTCGTTGCTGAAAAGACTCGGTACTGAAAAGACTCGATACTGAAAAGACTCGGTACTGAAAAGACTCGGTACTGAGTACCGGGATCCCGGGATCCCGAATAAAACCGGCTCATGGTTGAAAAGACTCGGTACTGAAATCCCGGGATCCCGGTACTCAATACCGGTCCTAAAAAAACCGGGATACCGGTACTCTTAGTTTTTGGTACCGGTACTGAAAAAAAACCGGTACCAAACCGGGATCCCGGTATTAGGAACAGGCCTACTTCGTGTACATCTTTTCGACTCTTTTCTTTTTGTAGGTTTGTAGTTGATTTGTTGGCTTTTTTGTGGTGTTGATTAAACCTAAAACCGTGGCATTTATTGATTACGTTTGATTTGAATACAGTGCGAGATAGTGGCCTAAATGCGGCTCATTAATTTGTAGGTTGATTTCATGAATAACACGCCCTCAAGGGCAAGTAATTGAAATTAGTAATTGATGGATAAGGTAAATTTTCTAGTATTTCGTCATTAACAACGTCTTAATATAGGAGGTGCTATGACTAATTGCCTGCAAAAGACCATTTTATCTTCCCCTATAGGCTGAATGCCTCCATTGTGATGGTCTTTCCTTAGTACTTGAAAGATATCAGTAATCCAACTCCTTTAAAGCCGATTGACACGATCAATGCACACTCTGACAAAGCACGTTGGCAACCTGCTACTACAGGTATTTTGAACTTGTCATCCCCTTTTCAAAATGATTTGAAGTCTTGTCAACTTGAATTTAGTGAGAACCAAATCGAAGTTGGACGGTGCTTAACTTTTCATCAAAAATTTGATGGAAGCGAAGTGTCATCACAAAAAAAATGGGGAAAGTTCACTAAAAAGTGTTTGGACCGCGAAGCAATAAGATGTTGGTGGCTTTTATTCACTCTGCGGTGATCTTTACAATCCGTTTTGGTGTGAATTCCCTGAAAATGCCAATTCTGAATCCGGCATTTTTGCATGTTTCAGGTGGTAACAGATTTTGTCAGCTACTTGTCAAAAACTCGCGTTGCTGGATAATCTTGTCAAGTCAGATTTTGCCAGAGTGTGCAATGAACATATCAACCGGTAGAAAATGAAAAGGAAAAGTAGATCATTCGACTACAAGTTGATAAATTGGAATGATATACTCGTATACCATTTTCGAAGCAAATTCATACATTTTCGATGCAAATTTGCAATTTTTCAAGTCAAATTAACATTTTTTCAAGTCAATTTCGTATTTTTTTTCAATTCACATTTATAATTTATAATATCTGAGTTCTGCTATGATGACGTGAACCGACAGTGACCTGGGTTTTTCGTAATAATCAATTCAACCCAGTAAAACCACTCACTCTCGTTCTACCAATAATATCTACATCTAGGTATTATATCGTAGAGATTGCAATGGCTAATTAGCGGCAACATCTTAGGGTTGGTTTCCGCAGCGCCTCTACTTTCCGAAGTTGTTGGTGTAACTCGCACACTGTGTTATTCAGTTCAGTCCCGTTGCCGCTGATTGCAGTATAAGTACCACTAGATTTCGTGAGGTGATGACGCTATCTAGCGTTTCATCTAATAATCCGCCATGTTCGGCAAATCTTCATCAGTAAAACAGCACGTGTCTCGCATCTTCCCCAACTCCCAAACAAGTAAGATATTCAGAGGAGTTATCTAGTCCGAACCTGTGCGAACACTTTCTATATCCTTCATTCCCCTTTTAGCTATAGGGACAGGTGATCCCATCATGTTTTCGACCGTTCCTGTACATGGGATAAGTGCATGCGTCTATACTCCATTAGTTGATTCATCCCATCGGTTCCACCACGTTGCCATCTTCGCTTTCGTATCGCCTTATGGATACCAGTTGTATGTCATTATAAAGTCGCCCTATTTCACCAACAAGGATATTCACGGCGATAATCCCTGCCATTACTTAGGCCGCCGGATTAGATGTTGTACACACTTACTTCGTTGGTTAATTGAGTTTCTGAGATTTTCTTTCTGAACAAACGAGCACTGCGTCAGGATCGATGTAGTTACTCTAGGTATGAGCACTTGCTGGGCTTAGGGCATCCTAAAATTGTCATCAACCATGCCTTTGCCGCTTTCTCACAGACGTATTCGAGTATCAAGCAATACCTATTAAGTATTTTATGACGTCTTTTGATGTAATTTCACTATCTCTGACTCTAATTTTAAAGAGAGCCCTAATTAGGGCGATTTCGATTTTTTTGGTCTGGCAATTCCAATCCCAGCATTTAAAGCCAGAGCTTGATAGCTGTGATTGCCTCGCTACATATGATGCATCTCAATGCCTGTCGGATCTTTAGCTACTATACAATCACTGCCATATCTTCCGCAAACCCTAGAATTATAGTTACCACGGACAAACGACGACTGAATGCCTTGTACATGATTTTCCATAGTGTTCCGAGGACAGCACCTTAAGGACGCCAGGTGAAATTTATATTCTGGGTTCGTCATCCGTTTTATACGAAAACATCCTGTTAGACAAGTAGCTTTAAATAAAGCTGACCAGATATTGTTAATTGCTTTGACTCTGCCAGGAGCGTCAACATCTAATGCATTTCTAGGCCTTATTGTTGTTTCGATAGCATATCTACTTTTCGGAAGTGGAATTGCTAGCATGCACCTCCTATCCGCGCCGTCTTTATACTGACTAGCTCGGAGTGCAATGGGAGTTCTATTAGTACACACGGGCTGAGAATCGAACCGCCATTCTCTAGATCGTAGAGCAGTGACCGAACGAACACAGCCATTGAGTGCGAACAGATATTCGGGTAAATAAATAGTACACAGTGATAATCGCTATTACAATCGTAGCCAAGCTATGATCGGACTCCGAATATACCCTTATATACGAGGGGTGTATGATAAGTACCCGTGTTAGGCAAGAAAACGCATTACAAAATTTTTTTTTTTTCTCAATATAATCTCCTTTCAGCTCGATACATTTAGTCCAGCGATATTCTAATTTTTTCAAGCCATCCAAAAAATATGATTTATCGAACTCCGCAAAACAGGCCTCTGTTGTGTCGATAGCCTCCTCATTCGAGCCGACTTTTTTTCCTGCCAACGATTTCTTCAAGTTTGGAAAGAGGAAAACGTCACAGGGGGCCAAATCAGGGGAATATGGTGGGTGAGGCAGCAATTCGTAGCGCAATTCGACCAGTTTTGCTGTGGCGATTGCGGACGAGTGAGCAGGTGCGTTGTCATGGTGAAAAAGGACTTTTTTCGCCAAGTGAGGCCGTTTTTTTATCAATTCAGCATTGAATCGATCCAATGAATCAGCATAGTACTGCCCCGTGATTGTCCTTCCCTTCTCCAAATAGTCGGTGAAGATGATGCCTTGCGAATCCCAAAAAACGGTGGCCATGACTTTTCCGGCCGATGGAACCGTTTTCGCCTTCTTTGGAGCAGTTTCGCCGGGTGAAATCCACTGTTTTGACTGTTCTTTCGTTTCTGGCGTGTAGTGATGGATCCATGTTTCGTCAACAGTCACGAAACGCCGTAGAAATTCTTTCGGATTGCGCTTAAACATGTCCAAACAGTGCTTCGAAGTTGTCATGCGATTCCGTTTTTGCTCCACTGTTAGCAAACGCGGCACCCATCTCGCCGATAGCTTTCTCATGCCCAATTTTTCGTGAAGGATATTTTGTATGCGTTCAATTGAGACGTGTACAATGTCAGCAATCTCTCTGACCTTCATCCGACGATCTGCTAGCACAATATCATGGATTTTATTGACCATATCCTCCGTAGTCACCTCAATCGAACGGCCTGGGCACTCTTCATCAAAAACAGATGTTCGGCCACGCTTGAATTGATTAAACCAATATCTGATGGTAGTCATCGAAGGTCCTTATAAACGGCATGCAACTTCACTTTGATTTCCTCACACGTCCTCCCATCCAAAAAAGAAATCGAATCACTGATCGATATTGCTCTTTCTCCATGATTGCAAATAAACACGAACTTGATGAATTTCAACAGCTGTCAAAAAAAAAAAAACTACTCGATTAATCTGTCTGAAATTTTCACAGTCGCCCTTGTAAAGATGGCGCTACATGATGGCATAAACATTTTGCGTCAGTGTTGCCATCAGTCGGTAAACACGGGTACTTATCATACAGCCCTCGTATTTGTTGTTATCTTATTTTTATTCCGTAATGACCACTTTTTTCAAATATTCGCGCTCACCAATCACTCGGCATTAACTTCATATTGGATGGGTGGTTGGTGAAGCGCTTGGACAACCGTCAACTGGAGGAGTTGCTTGTCAGCGGCCTTCGCGACCGGCCGTGTTTGAAGTGTGAATTTATCCGCTACGACCACCGGCAGGGTTACTTTGAAGTTGTGCGCCAAAGATCGGGTTTTGAATTCCCCGGGACACTATCGGCGGTGTTATGAGCTAAGAAAAAGAATCGGTGAGATCAGGAGTGGCCATCGTGAAAGGGTGTGAAATTGGTGACCAGCTAGCGAGATTAGGTGGGCGATTGTTTGTGTGCCGACGGCGGCAGTTGATTGATTGGATTTGGAATGGCAGCGATTCGTGATCGTTGCGAAGGACCCGTTTTTTTTTATTTTTTTCCATAAATTAAACTTCGATTAATCTGAGCGTATAGTTCGAAGTTTGATGACATTGGAAGTGCCTTCCTAAAGTTCGCCACAAATGAAACACAAAACCTCAACCCAACTTCCATTAAACCACTAAATTAAGGTCAACTTTTTGGTATAGGCAAGTGAGGTGTCGTGAGAAAGGTAATGTTGAGTACATTCCATTTTTTCGGATTTTTTCTTTTGAAATTTGTAGAAAGGGAAACAGTGGGGGAGGAGAAAATATTGATTTTCTTCAGGAAGTCAAGCATTTCGACACAATTTACTAAAAATGCTAAAACTCTGTAATGGTTAAGACAGAGTCCTTGGTGTCACACATATGAACGGTATTATCTACCATTTATCTACCATTTATCCTGTATATGCTTTGATTATGCGTGAATAAACACAGTGACTTTTCATGGGATGAAAATTCGCACTCGTGTCGTGTAATGCACACTATATAAGGTGTTAGAATTCCACTCAGGGACGTATTCCGATTTAGGTCGAAATACAAACCCCTAGCTTCGTCGAGCTGCTTCCTCCATGGATTAAACCAAGTGACAGGAGGATGAATTGGCTTAAAGCTGATAAGTTTTGTGTGGTAGTGGAGAGCGATTTGACTTAGACTCGCAATGACCCACTCCACGTTATACTTAAAAACATTAAAATGCGCTTATGCGTGAATAAACACAGTGACTTTTTATTTAAGTGGTTCATTTTCACTGTGAGGTGTATTTTTGAACTTTTTAAGTTTATTGCATATTTTGTGTACTAAGCTGAAAAAGTAATTGTAAAACATACTGAAATAAGAGACTTAAATGTTGAAACAATAACTTTATATAAAAACAATTTCATTCTGAATGGTTTTTCATTCATTTTTCAAGTAATCCTTTCTCTAACATAAGGTGGTTCTTTTTCACTGTGACTCACTGTTTATTGAATTTTGAAAAAAAAAAATGGCTTTTCTTTCAAGGACACCCCACTATCCTCCCTTTCAAGTTGTTGATAAGATGAGGTTAAGTCATCATCTCTTGTTCCGCCATGGGAGGTCCCGACATTTTTGCCGGCCACGGGACCTCAATAGTTGGGTTTTTTGTTTCACGGGTATAGAGGCCAAGGATCTTCAATAACTGGGCCCGGAGCGTGTGTGTATGGGCCGGTCGACGGTTATTGCCACAATTTTTTTATTGGTTTTCTGGGTCTGTGGGACCCAGTTTCATCATTTGTTGTGTTTGTCTACTCTCAAGGCACATGATCTATGCTATTTGTGTAATGGCAGGAGCAACGAGCGGACAATAACTCCGTCCACATCTCCCGAAGCTGAGTCGCAACAAGCATGTGCCACCACTCAGATCGTTGTGGAGTATTCGCTTTTAGCGCCGCCAGACCTTCATGGTCACTTTGATAAACTTCCAGCTTCTTCCCCATAAACACCATCTGGTGAACACCTTGAACATTACAATTCGCTTAATTCCGTCTCCAATCAATTTACCACGACTGTTAGGTGCACTTAGCCGGTATAACCTTTCACACAACATGCTTTAGTTAACACAACAAAAACAAAGTACTGTCCATGCACGATCATTTTACTAAGTCAATCGCTTCCTCCATTGGGAAATTGGTTCAAAGTAATTCAGCATGCGCTCGAAATGGAAATGGTTGTATTAACCGTCGATTTCTTGGGCGGGCAACAAGACTCCACCACTAACTTCCTCTCTAGCTTCAACCTACTCCAGCCTGTTAGCCAGGCGTTAGCGTCTTCACTTTCTACCCAAACCTCAATTCGAGCGAATTAACATTTTCGCATTTTTTAGTGATTTACTTTGCGGGGCACTACAAGTATTTGGTGGTGTTGCATTCGTTTGTTGCATTGCGCTGCTGAAACACGTTGGGCTATGATGTAATCGGAGGGAATTAGGTGAGGAAGATGTTGGAAGCTAATCGCAGCGTGAAGTCGCGGTTGCGTCTCTCTTGTCATAATGCAACGAAGCCACGCTATAACAGCCTTAACACACGTACTCGCTTTGCTGTAACTTACTTCGTTTTGGTCGCATTCATGATGTATCTTTCTTTCACCTGGTCCGCATCACCCTCGTATAAGGCAAACTTAATTAATTGTATAAGAAGCTCTTGATTAGGTTCGTGTCTTAAGGTGATGCCTGCTTTTTTCATCGGCTATTTCGAGTTTCATTCGTGTCATCTCCGTTTCTGGGTACTTCTTGATGCCAGTTACTTAACCTGTTATTCAAGATCGGCTAAAAGATTACATATACCGTGTACGTTATGCCGAGCTAAGGTGGATGCCGACAGTGGGTTCAAGTTTGCCAGGAAGTAATTTTGAAAGTGCATTCACTTACATTTTAGAAGAAATTGTAGGCAACATTTGTAATTATAACCTAGATAGTTGGGTTTCCCCCTATGGTGTTACGAATGGATGACTAATTGTGAAAAATTGCATAAAGTAAAGAGCCTAGATAAGATATTGTTTCTAGATAATGTGATGCTAGACACGCTTTTGTATATGTACTGATGGGAGGACGAATGTTTTGACGAGTTAATCCTCAAAATACGCGGATAACCTTTCCAGACACGAACTTTTTAAGAATAAACTACAATATAATGTGGTCCAAGTTATTTTCAACCAAGACATTGCCCATCTACAAATAAAAGACAACAATACTGAACAAATCTGCTGCAGAGGAAAGTGAAAGGTCTTTTGTCATATCAAGAGCTTTTGTGCAATAGGCATGTTTATCGTGCAGTGTACAAAAATTGAGTATCTCACCAATACAATAATTATAGGTTCTACGAATTAGCTTTATGTCACGAAGTAGGTTTGCTGCGCCATCAGAAAATCACATCACTAGTTCCTTACAATAACTTTTGATACGTGAAACTGAATGCAGCTTACGAATGAATTGTGTGTCCTTACTATCAACACCTTACGGCTTTTGAAAACCACGGTTTGCTACTATTCACAGGTTTTGTTTTTCATCATAAAACTTGCCGATTCTTTATCATCCTCATATTTCAAATAAGAATTTGGACTTTCGTTCTAAATTAATGCCAAAACTGCCCTTCAATATACAACAATGAAAAGATCAGTCCTGTAATTTTAACCCCCTTTCACAAAGCTAAAATAGTCCGACTTCGTTAACCGATCATCACCAATAAATCATCCAGGATTATCTAACACACATGCGCACATATCTTCCAGTTTTCACCCTCTTCCGTTTAATCCCAATTATTCCAACATGGATCGAAGAGAATGCCACGCTTATGTGTTTAGAAGTCCCCTGTCCTGCTTCACCCCCAGTGGTATAGTCCAGACACAGAGCAAGGAACCCAATTGATTTAATTTTTTATTTTGAAAAAGAAAAGAAAAAAGGAAATGGGTGGGACACCACTTGCCTCCCCCTTTTTGACACAATGGCACAAATGCCAACATTAAGGGGTGATAAACAAATAAGGAGTCACATTTACAAGGGTCGTCGGTAGTTTTAATGTCTTTCAATGATATGCGGAAGGAAGCATGTGGGCTCCGAGATGCGAACAAGTGCTACAAACGGAACTGAGTGGTAAGCAGCAAATTATTAATGGATAATGGATTTTGCTGCTGATTATAAAAGGAGGGTTGTCGCTGACAGTGAGAAAAACATCGTGAGAGTGTGTGCTACAGACGGATAACAGTCACTTGAAAACATATATTGAGGTGATTAGCGCATAAATTTGCATATCGTTTTTGTTTTATGCTGTAGTTTATAAACTGTTTGCACCCTGTGGCGTGGGGCGTAAAAATAATACCACGGCCTTCCCTCCGGGTCCAACGCCCCTCTCTTATCTTCCCGGCATGTCGTAACGTCAACTATGCGTCGGATAAGAACTGACTTTTGGCTATTGTTTATTGATAAAGATTGGTTTCTAGAATGTGCGTACTCTTCTGAATAATGGATCTGAAGGTCCCCAGAAAGTTTGATTTCTACAACTGAAGAGGGAGTTCCATAGAAGCAGTATAAGCTAATTATTTTCGGAGTTAGCGAAATTAGATTCTTAGAATACATAGAGTCCATGTCTCCAAAGGGCAGCACTATAATGTTGTACCCCAGTCGAAAATCGGGCACTACCCTGAAGGCTGTCGTGGGGATCCTTACAACCAGAGCCGCAAGTAGTTACCTCTTTGGAAGAATCATTAACGCCAGGTTCCGAACAAAAATGAGGACAATTGTGCAATGCTACGCCCCAACTGAGCCTGATAGGATTAAGGATAAAGAGTCCTCAAGGGGGTGGTGGTGTACGCCATAGCTGGACTGCGAATGCACCTGATCTGCCTACTCGTGCACCGGCGGGTCCCAAGGGAGGGACCGGTCAGCGAGATGCTCTGCTGGAAAATTCTTAATACAGCACTGCTCCTGCTTATAGAATTGGAACGGTTGGGTTGTAAACTCATTGCATTGCAAATGCCGATGATATCGCAATTGTCATCTTGGGTAAATTTCCAGATGTCCTTAGCGAGTTAATGCAGACGGCCCTCAGTATTCTGGTGATGTGGGCGAGTGAAATTGGGGTTAAAATAAATCCGACCAAAACTGAGCTTGCTCTTTTCACCAGGAGGGGTATTGTCACTTCATTCGCCGTTGATGGATGACATTATGCTTATTCTCGCTGACAAAGCTAAATTTCTTAGGCTCATTCTGGAAAGGGAGTTGTGCTGGAAGCCTAATATTCAGGAACAAGTTAGAAAGGCCACTGTCGCACTATGCTCGTGTAGAAGGACTATAGGTAGGAAATGGAGCATGCAACCGAGGGTGGTTTACTGGCTGTATGTTTTGGTCTTACGCCCCATTCCTATGTATGGCATAGTGGCGTGGAGGAGGGCACTTAGAATCGCATCCTAAAGAAGCCTGTTGGAGAAAGTTCAAAGGCTGTCCTGTGTCACCATTACGGGAGCTCTAAGAACTACATCCATCACTGGACATTCAGACATTTTGCATAGTTAGGATGTTCCTGAAACCACGGACTATACCTTACCCAAACTGGAGTTTGACAAAAACTTCTGTTGCCTAATCACTTCTCGTGAAAACTGGACGAATGGTATTGCTTTAGGAACTAACAGTGTAAGTACAATATATTTACGGACAGCTGCAAAAGCAATGTTAAGTCGGGGCGGGTAACTATTCGGTGCTTCTGTCTCCCTGATTACTGTAGTGTGTTCCTGGCAGAGGCGATTGCTATTCACGAATCCATTTCATGGCTGAGTCATAATGTAATTTCGTTCAGAAATGGAATCATTTTTAGTGGTAGTCAATCGGTAATAATATGGCTTAATTTTGCTGCAAACTGGTACTAAGGTCTGATACGACTGCGAGGGCTAATATTAGATGGTGTGATGGCTTAACATGTCACGCGGCCAGCGAGATTTGGCCAGTACTAAACCCTGGCCGCTCTTCAGGATTGCTTATGCTGGACAGTAAGTGTATTAGTAATGTTGTAGAGGTTAACACTGGACATTGCCTCATTGGGGAGAATGCGAGGAGACTTCGTGTGCCGCACAATGATTACTGCAGAAGCTGTGGGAACGAGGATGAGAAGGAGTGTTCTTCCACTTGCTCTGCTCCTGCTCTACTGTTGCTTGTAGCAGGAAGTCCATCCTGGGGTCCTACTACTTCACCGATCTCGACAATTTTAAGAATGTGAGCGTGACAGATAATTCGATTCATCGTTAGCTCCGGATGGTTCGATGAGCAGGTAATGACGGAAAGATTTTTCTTATGGAATGTGTTAGCGGTATCACAATGGAACCAGCGTGGTGTATGTGTACTGGAGCAGCCCGTATAAGCTAACCCAGTTAAATGCCGTCATGAGTAAAACACCTAAATGGGAGATTAACCCTAAAGTAGGTACAACGATGGGCTTAAACATATGATGGAGAGACACGGTCTTAGTAACCGTAATGGCAACGATGAAAGGTTTGTAGAATTTTGCAGCCTTTACCGTCTCATCATCGGTGGTACCATGTTTGAGCACAAGGACTGCGATAAAAGCAGTTGGTCCTTGCCCGACTTGCACGGAACAGCTAAGCAGACTGACCAATTTGTTGTCGCCTGCTGGACGTCCGGAATAAGAGTGGCGCCGATATTGGACACGCTAATGACCATCTTCTGATGATCGCTAATGTTCGAATGCGTATATTATCCGTGCGCCGTTCTAATGAAAAGACGCAAAGGCGTCATAAGTTTGACACTGCCCGATTTGGACCCAGCTGTTGTAATTGAATACAATGACCATCTTGCGTAGAAAGCAGCTATAATAAATAGTGGCCCAGTTAGCAACGTAAACGATCACTGGAATGCCATTAAAAAGGCGTGTATTGATAGTGCTCATATCATCCTTGATCCAAGCCATGGATGTCCGACGCAACATGGCAGCGGATTGTCGAAAGAAAAGAGTTGAAGTCACGTTAAGCTTCAGCAACCGATGGCAATCTAGAGATTCAGCGTAGTGAACTCCCTTCTGGCCACGGCCGATAAAGCCGCAAAAAATAACAACTTGAACACCATGTGTCATCAAAAGTATCAAAGAAAGTAAAGGTGGTCGTAACTCCTACATGATCCTACGGTAACGATTGCCGTAATTTTCCACGTGCTGCTCTCATACAATAGCACAAACGATACTAGGGAACGGAACACCCCTGTTTGGTTTTAACCCTGAAATAACTGTTTTGCCAGATTTTGGATAGCATGCAGAAAGCATATTTGGCCTGACTGATACAACGAGCGACGTCCTATTCCGTACTACTATTGACGGCAACAATGCTATGTAGATAAACAAATTGGGGCGACCGGTAGCTCTGTGCGTAGGGGCGGCAGTCTCATGTCTGGTTACAGTCGCTACGGGCTCAAGCCCCGTCCATGGCGTTCGTGGTTATGGATAATTACGTTGTCTTCGCCCTGTAGTCCAGGGCGTAATAATGACAACTAATGACTTAGTAAGTAGGCGACTAAATGGGAACAGGAGGTGTATGCTGGCAACGTTTTATAAACTGGTTTATGCCAACGAAACGTCAGCTAATCTCAATGGAATAGTTGACGCGCTATGCCTCACTAGGGGTGAGGGCAAATGAAAGCCAACCTTTAGGTGGAAAACTACCTCTCAAATTGGCATTTATTTATCCTCATATAACCGATATAAATATTACACAACAAAAACCTGTTGTTATAAAAAAAAGGTAAACTTTGAAAAAGGTAGGTCATAAAACTAAAAACTGAAAAGTCTTCGTGTTGCTAGGGACACTTTAAGGCTGTTTTCGATGTGAGTGAAAACTTTAAATAGAAAATGTTCAATAAAGAATACACTAAGAGTATGGAACATGTATTCAAGAGAGGATAACACCACACACAATCCATACGTGTTTCGAACACATTTTTTTTCATCGCCTACTTACTGATATCCCTCGTTTGTCAAATTATCTGACTGAAAGTTGCAATTTGTGTCGGCTTTTTACAATATTTTTTTTTTTCATTTCCTACTTTCCCCTATCAGCTGGTGCTTCCTCGATTGCGGTGTGATTGAAAATCAAAACAAATTGTTTGACAGCCGGGGGAACATTTCTGTGGTGGTGGTGGTGTAATATGTCACAGTGTGTAAACGGGTACCAAAAATGTAAGCTGATTTCCGTTCTTTATATAGTCTTCATATTCTCAGAACCTACGTATATTTGGCGTCCAAAATGGGCAATCAAAATAGGTGCATGATACTGTTATTCATAAGATAAAATACAAAAATTGGAACCCTTTGGAGCTTAACATCAGGCTACCTTAATCTGCCTTAACGCTAGCATATGCTATCTTAAAGTTACCTCAACATTTTTTATCATCATACGTCAATAAAAATTTGCGGGAGGAAATAGTCGAAAATTGGACAAAAAGGCTTGAATATGCCCTGCGCCCAATGTGGGGTCTGTGTGATTGTATGTCGTCAATTAAATCGAAATGAACAGTTCAATAGACGCACGATACCGTTAGTTTTTTAAATGTAGCATATTGTTCAATTAGGAAAGATATTTCATGCCCCTCATAATAACACTCTTTTTAAATGCACGCAAATGCATACTCGTTCTTAATGAGTGCTTCGAAGATAAATTGAAAGATATCATCAGCTAACTCATTTGTGAGTGGTTTGATATTTACTCAATTTTCATCTAAAAGGACAGTTGAGTTAGGTCTTACCGTCGATTTTCACTCAAAAGGTGAGGGGTTCAAATTCTGGGCCGGTAGGAATCGAACCGGGGCCCACTGCGTAGAAGGCGATCGTGCTAACCGCTGCGCCATCCGGACTTTCAGCAAAAGTCCACACAAAGTTTGAGGTTAGTGAAGGTTATTTTTGTCAGATCACAGTGCAGTGCAGTGTGAACGTTCTTCAGTAATATTCGAAATCACCCGACGAAATCACCTCATTTGCGCCGATCTGAGCAAGACATGAAGGCGATAAGTGCATCGCTGGACGTGCTATGAGATGGATTCCCTTCCCGCAGAGAGGCCGACAAATGGGATGTCCTAGAATCTCGTGGTGCAGATCGGTTGGCGAAGAGTTCATTTGTATTGGTAAGTCCTGGGGAGAGTTAGGAACTCTTGCCGGAAACCGTACGGAATGGTACGTAGGTGTAGTTGATGCGCTTTGCCCCACAAGGGTTAAGGCAACATAGTAGTAGTATCTTCCTTCAGAAGTGTGGTGGAAGAAGTTCTTAAAACAGTTCGTCCTATATGACGCAAGATCCTTTCTTCGGCGTTGATTGCTTTCCATTGGGTCAAGTAAAGTATTCCCCTTTCCGTTTCGAATTGGAACATAGGGTACGAAGCACTTCATTTCCAAGACCGTTTTTACGGGATGATTGAAATTGGAAATTGACATGGTCAGTGTCACGCACGTCTCGCCTTTACTCCAATAATTTTTATAAAATCAATGTACTTGTTGCAGGAATTTAGTGCACATCGTCAAGTTACGATATTGCCCGAAAAAACAATGCACTATTTTTTTGCATCATTCACCGGCATCGTTTTACAACTTCCCGGAAAATTTACAATAAAGTGCTAAAACCCGCTACTACATTAAATGACTTTGAATCACATCCGTCGCACTTGTAAAACTAAAAACAAAACGTGTATTTGTCTTAGGTTCTTACCACCTAAAGGTAAAACTAAAAACAAAACGAGTATGGTCTCTAGGTTATTACCACCTAAAGCGGAAATATACTCTGAAGCCGGACATAAGGAATCCATTTCCACTTTAGGTGGTAACAACCTTGAACCCTTGTAGTTCCTAAAGCGGAAATTCCTTAAGTGTGGCTTCAATCACTACGTTTAGACCGCGGGACTATCTTCGAGATCTAACTAAATCGATCTAGCTCTCGACGATATAAACGTATCGATTTAGTTAGTTTTGGACTTGGCTTATCTCTACTTCCGATGCGGAACTGGACTAAAAAAAATGGGACTTTGTCGCTGTCATCGCTAATGTTGACTCGGTGGTTGACGTTTCCTTTGTTGTTGTCTTTTTTTTGTTCGGCGTTTGCTTTGTTTGCAATTTCAGGAAAGCAGTGCGTGATCACGGGCAGGAAAAAGTCCTCTCCGTATGGTCGGTATAAACACTCCACCAACAAGTACTAACACTAAAATGATTTAGTTAAATCGCCTTTTAGTTCCACGGTCTAAACGTGGCCAATGTTTATTGAAAAGAATAGTACAATGTTGAAGTTGTCTATTTGATTCCGAAGAAAAGTATAGTAAAGTTTCACTCCTGTTTAATGCTGCTACTAACCTCTTCTTGCGAAAATGTTGAGCTTATTTCTCCCACGAAAAAGTAACAGTGTAGACTTGCACACAGCACATATCCGCGGCGCTCTACACTACACTTAAATTTTCCCCTTCTCACTCAAAACAGAGCGATCACCTCTGTACTGATCGGTTTTCACACGAAATAAAATGCAAAGTAATTGTTTTTGTGTGGAAATTGCCCACAACAGGGTGAAGACTTTTGTCTGTGTATGGAATTTTCGTGCGAAGCGGATTTTTGGTAGTTTCTGTATGAGATTTCGAACGAAAAATGGAGGTTAGCACCTTCGTTTACAGGGAAACTTCATAAAAAGACGGAATGCTCTAAGTCCCTGCAACATACTCATTCACAGCTGCGTCGACTGGAGCCAGGCGAGAAAACCACTTTGAGTATATTCGTAGTGACCGCGGCCGTCACTTTTCATTCGCGAAGAAGCTCAAACAAAATAAATAAGTCAATAACTAGACATGAAATTAAGAGAAGAAATACATTGATTTATTTAAGACAGAGTTCATCTCCTAATTTTTATTATATCCGATTTATTACATTTTCTATATATTTTTTTGTTAATAACCACTAATTTACGAAGAAAATGAGAATTACGGTTCAAAATTCTTTTCATGCAATATTTAGGTTAAATGTAGTTAATAATGGTCAAATTGTTTGGTTACTGATGTATAACAACCTAAACTCGTACCATTGTAAATTACTATTATTAACAATCTTGTGAATCTTTTTTTCTTCCTGGAAGTTTTTTTCGTTCTCTCTCTCTCGAGACGCGACAACAAAGCAAAGACACTTGGAAAAGATACAAAGATACGCAACGTTGATTTCATTTGCCGGAAGTTCTGATCGTCAGACGGGAAAACTCAGATAACTTTGACAAACTACGAAACTACTTATACGGATATGTGCATACTTTTAGTAAGAAGACTGAAAATACTAGGCGTAAGTACTCGTATGTGTACGAGACGAGTGACTACTTCATCCAGTTTCATCTTATACGAGTACAATTGAAGACAATTCAATTTTCTTTGCAAGTGAATGATCAACAACATTACGACCATAATGATATACTCGTAAGTAGGGTTGATAAGGAATATTGAAGCATAATGCCTATTTTTGTGTGTATTTAAAGATATAAATTGTCCTAACCTTCTCACAGAGTATCGGACAAGTAGCAGAATGTTAGAAGTTACAGGGACGGATTTCAAAGGACAGATCGGCTTTCCTTAATGCTCATTCAGTTGCTTCCAATGTATTTTTTCTTTAATATTTTACATATTGATTTTTGTGGTCTCAACTTTTCTATGACACGGCTACAGCTTCTAATCTTGATTATGGTTCATTTTCCATTAGCATTTTTTGTTTAGCTTTACCAAAACATGACATTCAACGGCAAATATAAAATTAAATAAATCCTTCAAGTGGAAGATAGTTTTCTATAATGTGCAAGCTAGAGAGCAACACGAGTACCCTCAGTTCTTCGCTCCTGTCTAGTAGCACCTCTCACTAATAGCCATTTTGCAAGGTACAAGAAAGTAGTACAGGCTGGGTCACTGATCTCACATTTGTCAGCCGCTTCTTGGCTTCAATCATGGAGTGGCGCACAGCGACCACCCGGCCATGTTTTTTAGCGACTGCAGAAAAAGATCAAAAGTATAAAACTTTGACGATCCTTAGATGATTGGTTAAAACCTTCGACGAGGAAACAGAGAGGCCCAATCCAAGGACCGATAGAACAAAGGACATTACAGATTACGAAGCAGATGGTGGAAGCTTTTATATCAAAAGGAAGT
The DNA here is from genome assembly GCA_964017055.1 of Chloromyia formosa. NCBI lineage: Eukaryota > Metazoa > Arthropoda > Insecta > Diptera > Stratiomyidae > Chloromyia > Chloromyia formosa. The sequence continues at coordinate 115,841,788 of OZ024815.1, forward strand.
CTTCAAACCAACGCAATGAGAACTACTGGTGGAACGAAGAAACTGCAAGTCGGCGGTGTAAGTGTCAGGACATACTGTCGCAGTATAATTGTATAAAATGGCACGCAACAAAAAACACAAACAAAATTGCTTAAAACACTTGTAGGCCAGTCAAATTCAGCCAATTTGGGGGCTTTTTAATAATAATTAGGGAAAGATCTGGAAATAACTTTAATCCCTTCTATAGATATTGAATACATGGAAACTGAGTTTGCACGGTCGTAGAAGATGAACTTAACTTCTGGTGGGCGAAAATCCGAGAAATTTGAGCCATTTTTTAAATATTATCCTTATATCTCCTAAACGGTGCCTCGGATCGAAAAAATTTGCCGGAATAAATTAAAAACCGTTGAATTCTGCGTCCAATCCTCTGCTCAAAGTTGAAATTCGATTCAGTACCGTAGTTGAAATCGATAGTCAAAGAACGACAATTTTCGAGGCTTCGGAGAAAAATCACACCTTATCACTTTTCAAGCTCACAGATCTTTGCAACGAATGCTCCAAATGGAAAAGCTTGTTTGCAAAAGTTAAGAATAATTTGATTGTTAGCATAACGTGGCCAATATTTTTCAAGTCGGGCCGTTTTTAGAGTAGCACAAATTTAAAAATGCCTACTCATCGATTTATGCCTTAAAAGCTCTATCTCTGTAATTATAACAGCTATAAGTTTTATGTTTGTTTCCAATTGTAGATAAATTACTCTAGTTTAATTAAATTTTACAAGGTTTCTTGTAAGACCAATTTAGGAGATACAAAAAAGAAACAGGGCAAGCCAAACAATTAGGCATATTTTCAACATGGTGGCCGGGGTCCGTGGTGATGGCGGGAGATAGAAAACTCGAATTTTTAAACAATGGAATAACTGAAACAACATATCAAAAATCTAAACTACCATAATTAAAGCGCACTGGTTGCTTTAATAAGAATAAGAATTTGACTGACCAAAGTATAGGTAATTTATCCTTTGCAAAATCACCGACTTTTTTTTTATTAAAAACCCAATAACTCAAAAACTATACTCGGAAGTATATTACACCCATATCGCTACACGGCCGCTCTTTATACGGTATTTCGCTATAACGGCCCTCTTCAATTAAGGCACGTTTTCGATTTACGGCCTAAAATGTTTCGCTATAACGGCAAAAAAAAACGTTTTTTTTTCGATTTCGATATATCTACATGTTGCCAATCTTGCGCAAGCGCAATCTCGATGCACACTCTTTTCTATTTCCTCTTACTAAATGAAAAACGTTGATTTTTCCTAAGACGGGATCTTTTTTATTTGTAAATGCGCATTTTGGACATCAGTTGTGTCCTTCTTCAGTACAATACGCCGCTTACTTCATGTTTGAGTTTCTTGTCCTTCGTGGACCCTAGCTTGGTCTTGAGTTGTTGCCTCCGGCTTGATGAGACCATTTCGATGTCCACATCCTTCATCACCCGCTTCAATTTCCCGGATGCGTACGAATGTGTGTCACCTATCCTTCTCCTAGGTTCTTCCTTGTTATGTTGGAGGGTAGTCAATCGTTGTTCTTCTATAGAAACACAGAAAGCTAAAGCTTTCTCTTACGGATGAGACATGATATCGCCCTTGGTTCGTATCCATTCTTCAAGCCCGTATCGAGGATGTAATGGAACCGTGAAAAGTCGGTGTATCATCGAGTGGAACGGGGCAAACCTCTGGGAGTACGAATCGTTGGAGCTCGATGGAATGGTTCTTTGTGTGTGGGTTGGTTTCCTAAAGATGTCGAATTCGATGGAGCTCCCGTTCCTTATGATTTTCAAATCCAGGAATGGCAGTTCTTTAGGTTCCTCCATTTCCATCGTAAACTTGATGTTCCGGTGGACCATGTTAAGGTGGAGAAGATTTCCTCTCCTTCGTCTTTGTTGATGATCGCCAGCACGTCGCCCACATATCTCACCCAGAATTTTGACAGTGATCCTCTCGCCTTCAGTTCTTCCTCTATCCTGTTCATAAAGATATCACTAATGAACGGAGAGATTGGGTTACCCATGGCCACCCCCCTGGTTGCCTTGAATAATCTGCCGCGGAACGTGAGGTAGTTCACCGTCATGCATATTGTTGCCAGCCTCATGAGAAGATTGGCTTCCTTCCTCCAAGCTGTAGATGTGGGCTCCTTTTCGAGTAGCCATCCTCCAGGTAAAATAGCGCCTCCTTGACCGGGATGCTTGGGGCTTTAACGTCGAAAGAGACGACCCGTTCATCGGACGAGATTGGACCCACGGTCTTCAGTTTGTTGATTAGGTCGTCTCTGTTCTTAAGAGATCTGCACGAGCTGGACCCACCACCGAACAAGGAATAAACATCCTCCTTGAAAATGATCCTGACGTCGAACGTAGCGCTAAAGTTTCTCGAGGAATTAACTCAGCCATTAGCTGTTATAAATCACTGAAGAACGAAATAGACAAGAAGGCAAGACAAAAACGTTGGACAATTTTTTTAAGCCAGGCCCATCCTTACCAGCGAAAAATGATGACGACAGTGATCTGCAGGTTACCATTTCTTCATCGTCTTCAGATTAAAGCCATTTTTTAAAAAAATTATGTATGTATACATACACATATTTTGTGTAAAATGAAGTTGTTTCATTTTTGTTTATAGATTATTGTTGGTTTTTGGAGTCTGTTATTATTTTATGTACAAATGCATGTACTTGTTATGTATGTCTTTTTGATTTAAATTAAATAAAAAGATAAAATGCATTTTGAATGATAAACCATGTTACATATTTAATAAATTTGGAACCGATCCCATTGAATTTGTACGAATTTGTATTAGAATAATTGATTCCTTACATGGCTTTTCGCTTTGCGGCCAAGTTTCGTGGAACGTATCTAGGCCGTAAAGCGAGGTATGGGTGTATAATAAAGGGAGGTAGCAGGTATTATCCTACCCTAAAAATAGCCCGTAGAAATCAGATAAACTATTTATTAAATATGGCCTTGGGAAATAAAATAAAAAAGTGTGCACAAATAAAATTTTGTAATTAAAGGGCTGTAAATGACCCGAAATTTAAAAATTAGTATTATATAATGTTAACACAAATTGTTTACAACCAAACAGGAAGTTTTTATTTTTAATAAAATTAATATAATATACAGGTGAAAACCCGAGAAAAATAATATAAAACATCAAAATGTTGATCGAGGGATTCATTTCTTTCTTATTTTTTCGAGCTATATCTAATAAACAAAGCATCTGATTTCTACGGGCTATTTTCTATTTTTAGAATAGGATATTACCTACGATTCAGTTTTCACGAGAATATAAATCTACTGACCAATATGCGACACTAAGTTTTATCTCTAATATCCGTAATTGATCCTTTTCCTGCCCACCCAACCCTACCTGCCAGCCTCTACTAATTTCTAGTAAAAGCGCACCCAGAATAGAGTGAGCAACTGAATCATAGACTACAGGCAAGTACATATTAGCGATATAATGCGGCTTCGTGAGACAACTTCAATCTTATTGTTCACACTGCGGGATTTCCTTGACTTTTGCAATCTTCGTCTATTAACTCCAATGGATGCAATAAGCAGAGCATTCGCATTTATCTGTAGCGCATTCACTGTAGAACGAATGGAAGAAAATTAACCCCGTTATGGCGTGGACCTGTTATTTAATTATTGCGTAACTACCATAAGAAGAGACACAGCGAGCGACGCTCATTGTTAATTCCAGTTCCGTTTTGACGTTGAGTTACATCGTAATGGGATCAAACTGCCATTTACTCAACTCAACTGATGGAAGAAGTTATTATATCAGATATGTTATATGGTTGAAAGTATGGGATAATGTTTTTAAGAGGATAGTTGCCCCGTTTAAAAAACCTAAGATCCTTTAGGAAATATTAAAAGGAAGTCAATACATACATACACAACCCCTTAAAATTCCACCTTTACATGTCCTTTCGACAAAACGAATTGGACAAACAGAAATCATTTCGTAAGACCGCATGTTCCCATGAAATCAGGTAAGACTTTAGACATCCGAAGACAGACCTTTCTGCAAGCAGGAACATATCGCATAGCCATAGTCACATTCAGCTTACAGCATGAAGAACCCATTTGAATCGAATGCATTACATTTGCCATCATCGTGGTCGTTACTGCTGTTGCTGCCGACGCCGCCTTATCTTGTAAGAAGTGATGTAAGTCAACTTACCAGGCCGCCGCACCGTCACTAAATCCGCCTGCCTGTTCAGAGGCCGTCGGCAATCTTTCGTTGCATGCACTTTATGTAAGTTTCGTTATCGGAGCAGAAAAGATATTTTTCACTTCCTCAATAATTAATAAAATGTCTCTCGCGACGAAGAAATAGGGCAACCCGGAACGGAATGGCATTGTGGTAAGGAAAGAATCGGTCAATTAACGCTTGGATAAGTCTGGTCAGTTCCGTTCCGCCTATCGTGAATCGTGATCGAACAACGAGATGTTAACGTCAACGGCTTAATAAATGAATATGGGAAACGGTCAGATATAGTAGATAGTTAGTTATGGAGAAAAGTTCATTGTTTGGATAGTATGCTTTATTGAAAAGGGATTTTTGTTTAAGTTGTTTAAGTTGCGTCTTGCCAGACGCACGATTGTCGCACATTGTTCACGATTAGGTATCATGAACACTATTTGTGTGCATCTTTTTGATAATAGCCTGCGATCGACGCAGAACTGTCAAGAAAAACTGACCTTAAGACTGACGTAGGATCATTCGAATTTTGTACTTGAAATACATTTTGTTGCATTAGTTTGGTGGTTTTATCTAAGGAAACTAAGGTTTCTAAGGGCTCACTTAAAAAAAATATGTAGTGCCTAAACATGTGAGTGCCGGACCGACGTTACAGGGGTGTATGGTGTGCATAGTTGTACCCACTCGAAAATTTCCCTGCTTTAATCACATTTTTGGACTTGTAACGACCTTACCTGACCTTACATATTTTTATAAGAAATTTTTCAAAGATCATATTCTCGAATTCGCCGTTTTACCTTTGCATTAGATGCCTCTCGCGATTCTATGAGTAAGTTTGAATCAATTTGGCTGAATTGTGACAAACTTACCGGAGAGTTTTTTACATTGAAGATCGAAATTTTCCGCGAAAACGTGGAATACCTAATCGACCAGAGATGATAAAGCCAAAAATCATGTTTTCAATACCCGAGAGGCATATTATCGAAAGTGGCATATTAAATGAATAAACATCCGACTTTTTGGCAAATGAATCTTTTTGCCGAAAATGTAGTAAACTATTGCTTGTCACCCAAATTAGCCTACTTTTAGTACTTCTCCTCAAAACAGACCAAAAATATAAAAAAAATGCATTATAAAAGCCTATTCTTGCCCATTTTGGGTATTTCCTCTCAAAATTTAATTAAAGTCCAAGTCTTGCGACAAAATCGGAAAGTAGAGGGCTTCGCCCGCAATCCAAGGGTTTTGTAGTGTCCTATGCCAATAGGGGATGGACTGTCCTACTCCTATTTTTGGGGGGCAAAAACTCCTCTTCCATAGTCCTCCGCGTGGGCGCCCCCTGGAACGGCAGGGTTACTGATCATTGCCAACCAATGTCAAGCCGTCAGTGATGGCGGTGTGATGATTTGGTTGAGGTAAACCTTCCCCCTATGGTGTGGGGGGTTCAAATAATACCATGGCTTTTCCCATTGACGACCTGTGGTTAAAACCGACAAGCAAAGGACAGGATGTGTATGCCAGCAACTCGCACTATCCGAAATCTTCTATATGCTAACGAAACGTCAACTATGCCTCGGATAAGGACTGAATCAACGGTTAAGACTTTTGGCTATCGTAAAATACAATGACAAAGACTGGATTCTGGAATGTGCATACTCTTCTGGCCAATGGATCAGAAGGTTTCAGAACGCACGATTTCTTCAATTAGAGAGTGCATTTCTGAGGTATAAATTAAACATCATAGGAGTTAGTGAGATAAGATGGTGGAACAGCGGAGAATTTATCTCTCCAACGGGTAGCACTGTAATGTTGTACTCCGGTAGAGCTACCGATAGTGGTCGTGAGTCAGGTGTGGGGCTCCTTTTAACCACAGCCGCACGAAACTGTCTCTTATCCTGGGATCCGGTCTCCGATCGAATCATGACCGCCAGGGTCGGGACCAAAATAAGGAACATCTTAATAATGCAATGCTATGCTCCAACTGAAGCCGATAGTGTCTTGGCGAAAGACTTCTTCTACGAAGAACTAAACGCCGTTCAGAGCAAAACACCTAAAGGCGATATTATAATTATAATGGGTGATTTGAATGCAAAAGTAAGCGCTGACAACTATGGGCTCAGACACGTGATGGGGATACCAATCTCGGTGATCGTTACGACAATGGTGATAAATTTGTAGACTTCTGCAACTTGCTCAGTCTCTTCATCGGCGGTAATATGTTTGAACATAAGGACCACCACAAAATCAGTTGGTCCTCTGTTGATCAGCGCAGAGCACAAAGCCAGATCGACCACTTTGCCACTACTAAAATATTCAAGAGTTGCCTCCTGGACGTGCGAAACAAGGAGGGTGCCGATATTGGCATGGGAAGGGATCATTATCTTATGATCGCTAATGTTCGATTGCGTATTGCAGCCGTGCGCCGTCCTAGCGACGAAAGACGCAGGCGCCGCAAACTCAGCACCGCTCGACTAAAAAATTCAGCTGTCTTACAAAAATATAATGACCATCTTGCGCAAAAAGCAGCTGAGATAACCAGTCACTCACATGGTGACATCAATGAAAACTGGAATGCCAAAACAAATGCGCACATTGATAGCGCAGATACCATCCTTGGCACAAACCCGGATTGCTGGAATAAGCCCTGGATGTCCGGAGTGTTGAAAGAAAAGGGCAGAAGCTTCGTTTGGCTGCGGCATGAGACGACATTCGAAGCAGCATCGAAATCCTTTACCGTCAGAAGCTCGTGTAGTTCATCGTAGTGTGCGACGCGATAGAAGAGTTTATTCGAATTCTCTTTTAGCCTCAGCAGAAAAACCTGCAAGAAGTAACAACTTAAACGTCGTATACGGTGTTATCAAGGAGTTTACAGGTGGTCGTAACTCCTTGCCGACATCCAGCGAAAGATAGTGATCAAAAGCTACTTATCTTGGAAGAAGATCAAATGAGACGGTGGAAAGAATATTTTGCCGCGGTCTTGAACCGTGTAACCTCTGGTGAAGTTCCCCCTCATATCGATAATTTAACTTCCCATCAAAATATGCCTATACTGTACACTGCTCCGACTAAAGAGAAAATAGTCACTGCAATTATTGCACTAAGAACGAGAAAAATCCGCCGGACTCGACGGTATCCATGCCGAACTTTATCAAGCAGCGCCATGCATAACTGCCGATTTGCTGCACCCACTTGCTGATAAAGTGTGGAATACAGATACCTTTTCCACTGAGTGGAAGGAAGGTTTGATCATCAAACTTCCGAAGAAGGGTAGCCTCACAGACTGTAATAATTGAAGACCCATTTGTGTGCTCCCTTCCGTTGCCAAGATAATAGCTAAAATCGTCCTGGAAAGAATAAAGGCCCACTTAGAAAGCACAATTGATGAAGTGCAGGCTGGTTTTCTTCCGGATTCTCCTGTGTCGATCACATTAACACCTTGCGAATTATCATTTAGCAATGCGCTGAATACGATTCTCCGCTTCACTTGCTTCTCATTGATTTCGAAAAGGCTTTCGATAGTGTGAACCGGGATTCTATATGGGTGGTTCTTCATCAGTTGTTGCTTCTAAGTGCAACTTCAGTCCCTCCAGGAAGTTTTACCCAATCTCAAAGAACGACACCAAACATTACGATGAACATTACTGCTATATGGGTACGAAACGTGGAACTTAACTCAAGCGTCAGATAAGTCGATCGATACGTTTGAACGAAAAATCCCGCAAAAGAAATTGCATCCAGCGAAGATAGGAGAAGTATGGCTAATCCGACACAACTATAAGCTGTATGAACTGTTTGACGAATGCACAATGGCAGTATCCTTATGTAAGTGCTAAAAGGACAAGCCCAAGGTAATCGACCGACAGGAAGACCTCGTGTACAATGGGAGAACTCAATTGACACAGACTGCAGGAAGCTTTTCCGATTTTTGACTAAAGGACGCGGTCACTTGATCGAGATAGTTTGAAAAGCTGTCTCCGAGGGGCCAAGACTCGACGCCGGCTAGAGCGCCAATGATGATTATTAAAAGGATGCAGACCAGAGTTAATGCTGTTGTTACTCCGGTTGGATAATGGAAGCGCTGCACTCTACTGACACATAATTAAAATGAAATATTTTCTGCCTTTAGTGACAAAGTTCCCAGCAAGCCACAAACTCTCTTAATTGCTTCTCATATATATCTCTAGAAAAATAATACTTGAGCTTAAATGTCGCTTAAAGAATGATATAAGACCAAAATGGCAGCCTTTTTTACTTAAATATCTTTATTTGTACTTAAAGCAGGATATAACAGAGCCCGAAGTGTGATTTAAGAGATACATAAGAAGTTTATAAGAAATGTATAAGAAAGATACAAGAAAGATATGAAAAACCTATAAGAACGGTATTAAAAATATATAAACTCGGTAAAAAAATTAATACCCAACACTGTTTCGGGTTCGAGTCTCTCAATCGCGTATTTTATATTTTTTTGTATTTTATATTACTTCTGTAATTTTTTTGCCATCGCATTTATGTTCGATAGATTGTTCATTTATGATGACGTACATGTTGATAGAATGACAAGCAGAGTGAAAGAAATTCAATTTTTTTTCAATGATCGGGCTTTGAACACACACCATTGCTCGTTCCATAGTTTAGCGCCTTCCAGCAGACACCACACCGCCTTCATACAACACCATAAATATGGGCCGTTTTCACAATGTCTAGTTAAAGTTTATCCTGTAGACAAGCACTAAACTGCACCCACCCTCCAGTTAAAAATTTATCGGACGACAACTCCAAACAGCTGACAAGTGCTGCTGAGATTATAACAGATAGAACTGTTTACGTTTTCTCATTCAAATGAGACAATTACGGATAAACATGTCAGAAAGGACAGAGTTCTGAAAATTCGTTCGATGGAAGACGATTTGAAACCAACTTAGCCGCAAATGAATGCTGGAAGACGGTACAGACGTAGAATAGAATAGAACAGGCGGCAGAAATCCGCCAAGGAATTCAGCTGATGTTCTACTGCGTTAGTTGATTTTTCTACTCCATTTTCATATTTTGAGGATTGCATTCGCTAAGGTTTAATTTAGTGTCCCGGATAGCTAACTATGGCAGTTTAACCAGACATTGAGAAAACGGGCCTATATGTCGTATACTATCGCTCTGCGTCCTATTTAGCAGAAGTTTCTCATATAATGATTTAAAATCTAAATAAGCGAGTGACGTTGGATCGGCTTTATGCGATGTTCGATTAATCATGTGTAATTAACCATATCCTGGTATGGTAGTGTTGTTTGTTGATGAGTAATGATCTATCGAGAGTACGAAACCAGAGGCCGAGGGTCCCATTACACCTGGACCCCGATTCGAGCGCGAGGTCAAGCGAACCGTCCGCCAACCTTTCCATCCTTATCGCCCCATTTTTTTTATTATTGCCCATTTCTGTCTTCCATGTTTGTGTTGTCTTCCCCAGGCCTGTGAATTTTAACTAATATGTGAAGGACAGCGAAAACAAGCGGCAAAATCCCCGCCCACGTCTCCCGAACTGAGTTACCGCAAGCATAGGCCGCTGCTTAGCTCGTTGAGGGGCCTTTTTCTTCGCCAGATTACACCGTCCGACTTTCACGGTCATTATGGCAACCTTGGGCTCCGTACCCACGGGCATTTTCTGATGCCCACCAATTCGTGCAGTACACATGCTTTAAGAGACTTCTCCGAAGTGACAACTTTTCGTAACAGGTCAGTACGATGTATAGGTTTCTTAAAAAAAAGAGTGTTTAAAGAGTGATATAAGAATCCATTTTTTCTGATTGGCTCTCTGCGAAATTAGTTTCTTAAAGCATGATTTAAGAATGATAAAAGAGACCAGCATCCCGGAAAGCCGATCCAGCAAATTATGCTTCGAGCGTGGTTACTTAATTCATTTTTTATCAGGATATAAGATACGAGTACTAGTGTCATACAGAGCTGTTCCGACAAAATTAGGCTTCTTAAAAGTTTCTTAAAGCAAGATATCAAAAACATTCATAATGCTTAAGAACGATTTACGAGAATTTGTGTTTGCTGGGTTATTCGAATTGGTAATTTGTGTGGAACACCTGACAAAAATATGTTTGCAGCGCTGTATACACAGTTAGTTTATTTCCACGCTCAGTTTTATGTTTGAGCTTCGCTTCAATTGTATTTTTACACAACCCATTCAGTTGTCAGTCTTCTGTGTCCCGCTGATGTTTTCCCTATGGGAAACTAATGCTAAACTTAGTACTAAACTACATAATAAAAATTTCATTTATTATTGTATTATTATTAATATTTCATGTCGTAAGGCATGCAAATGAAAAATATCTAACAAAGTTAAACAGTTTGAAATTGTACTCTTATCAAAGTAGGTCGTCGAGTCAGTGATTTCGGACGATGTTTTACCGTTCAACAATGTTCTACTTTAGACTTACGTTTTACCTTTATCTAATCTCCTTTTGTTACCACAGTGAAAGTTTTACAGTTCGTATAAAACCAGGTCTTGTGCGCGGAAGCTTCTTAAAAACACGTGATTGTCGAAATATCTATTCCTTCCGTGCGATTCCATATGCTGAACCACCGGTCGGAGACCTGCGCTTTAAACCAGCCATTCCGAAAGAGTCCTGGACGGGTGTCATGGATGCTACCAAGGACGGTCCCATATGTCCCCAAAACGCATATAACCAATTCAACATGTCCGAAGACTGTTTGTTTCTTAATGTATATTCAAGAAGCTTGAATGCGACGCATCCTGTTATGGTATACCTGCATCCCGGCGCTTTTTACCAGGGCACAGGGCGAAGTGACCTATTTGGACCCCAGTATCTTCTCGATCGCGATATTGTTTTGGTTACCCTGAACTATCGCCTTGGGGTATTAGGTTTTATCGCAACCGATACAGCCGAAGCTCCTGGCAACTTAGGCTTCAAAGATCAAGTGTTGGCCTTAAAGTGGGTTCAAGATAACATCCGAAGCTTTGGTGGCGATCCAAATTTAGTAACATTATTCGGACAAAGTGCTGGGGGTATATCATGTGGAGCTCAGCTAATATCGCCAATGTCGAAAGGATTGTTTCATCGTATGATAATGATGAGTGGCAGCCCAACACAATTGATACCCCCTTTAAACTATCGTCAGACTCGAGTTATTGCTGACTATGTGGGATGTCCATTAAACAACTCATTGGTGCAATGTTTGCGTGGAAAGAGTGTGAATGAACTTCTCGAAGCCAGTACACATTTAGATGAATTCGGAACCGATCCAATTCGGCAATGGAATGTAGTCGTGGAAAAAGATTTTGGGCAGGAGCGATTCATGACTGAAGACCCTAATACGGCTATGATAAAAGGACATTTTCATAGGATTCCGGTAATGGGAGGAATGGTGTCTGGAGAATACGTGCGATTTGCCTATGGTAGGATATACTTATAACCAAAAAAAAAAAAGGTTTACCCTCAGTACAGGTACGAGTATGTTCCAACTAATATCTTTTCCAGATATCCTAGCAACCCCTAGTCTGCTAGAAGCAACCAATGACGATCGGTACACAACAAATCCAATCAGCTTGTTATACACAAGGGAGGGAAATAGGTCACGATTTATAACTGATCGTTTGAGAGAGCAATACGTTTCTGGTGCGAATTTCTCTACAGAGAACTTTCGCGAAATGGAAATTGTAAATAGTAAAATATTAATTACCTAAGTAAAAATCGATCGATTTTAGATGTTTAATTACGAGTATATGATTTTCAGTTGTGGGGAGATGCAATCGCCCGCTTTCGTCTGCGAAAATATCTGGAGCGTGCTAAGAACTATCAAGACGTTTATATTTATTCGAATTCATACATCGGACGCTACAGTAGATTTTACTATCCAGCTAATAAACCATATACTACGGCCCATGGTGACGATTTGCAATATATCTTTTACATGAAGTACGGTTTTGCTCCGTTGTTTGGCAAGAAGGATAAGGAAAATTTTATGGTCGAACGGATGATCAATATATGGACGACTTTTGCTAAAGAAGGGTAAAACTGCAATTTGGAAATATTGTGAATTCTAGATTTTGCCGTTTCAGAATTCCTTATGCAAATTCAAGCGACACATGGCTACCATCAACCAAGACGTTTGAACAAATATATGATTTGTCGGGCGATCAAAAGCCGAAGAAGTTTGAATCTTATATTGGAGTGTGGTATGAATTGTATCCTGGTCCATAAAGTTGATGAAAACAAGAAGAAGGAAAGAATGAATAAATTTACCAAAAATCAAGTTCATTTTTTATCCCAAGTTTGCTGACATGGAGACACTGCACGGTAAAATATTTTGGTATAAAGGATAAAACAATGTATACGATTTAAAATATGAACTTATGGTTGCCAACTTTGGAATATATTTTTATAAAGTGCAAAGTATAAAATCACTAAAAACACTATAGTTTTTATCATATTTCAGATAAGCTTGCATTTCATACAAAAATCGTTTAAATACATTATACATTATATTATGACCATCATCATCGTGACGGTACAACCCGACGTCGAGTCCTGGCCGTCTGGATCATTGTCCTCCAAATATCTCGATCAAGTGACCGCATACTCAAAGTTTGGAAGCCCAGCAGCTTTTCGGCGTTAGTATCTACTGAGTCTTCCCAACAAGCTCTTGGTGTTCCTCGTAGCCTTGCTCCGCTGACGTGTCCTTTCAATAGTTTTTTAGGCATGCGGTTATCGTCCATTCGTTGTATATGCCCTGCCCACTGAAGAGGTTGTAGTTTGACGATTCTCTTCCAGCTCAGTTAATTGGTTATACCGGATGCGCCATCCACATCGGTCGCAAACTGCTTCGAAAATTCTTCGAAGGACCTTGCGTGCAAACGTGTTTAGCATATTTTCGGAGGCTTGAGTTAGCGTCCATGTTTCGTAGCCATATGAATGTCTTGTACACTTAGGTTATCATCATCGGGGCGCAACAGCCCGAAGTCGGGTCCTGGCCGCCTAAATCATCGTCCTCCCATTATCTCGGACAAGTGACCGCATCCTCCAATTTTGGATGCCCAGCAGTTGTTCGGCGTCCTCATCTACTGAGTCTTTCAAACGAGCTCTCCTTCTTCCTCGGGATCTTGCTCCGTCGATGCGTCGCGTCGTCCGCTGAATATTTTTTTCGACACGCGGTCATCGTCCATTCGTTGACCCATTGCAGATGTTGTAGTTTGACGATTCTCGAAATTTCCAGGTTATCGTAAAGCTCGTACAGCTCATGGTTGTACCTGATTCGCCATCCATTTCGGTCACAAACTACTCCGGAAATTCGCCGAAATACCTTGTTTTCAAATGTGTTTGCCTTGTTTTCGGAGGCTTAAGTAAGGCTCCAGGCTTCGCAGCCTTAGCATAGTACAGGTCGTATGATGGTTTTGTGTATGCGGAGCTTAATATTTCTGTGGGCATGCATCAATTCCATTATTGGGAGGACCGAGAAGAAAGTTTAATTTTCTGGCTGTATCCGTCGATTGATTTCGTCAGTTTCATTGACGTCCTTTGAGAGGTTACTACCCAGGTATATGATGTCTTCAACGAATATGATGCTGAGGTCCCCGACGTTGATGTTCAGTTTTTCTGACGTCTTTATTTTTGTTTTGTCCTCGTCAATGCGTCGTCCAACTTCTTTTTATCATCATCGTGCCTCGACATCCGGCCCTGGGGCCTTGGCCGCCTGGATCCTTGTCCTGCAATTATCTTGGTCACGTGACCGCGTCCTCCAATTTTGGAAGCCCAGTAGCTGCTCGGCGTCCACATATACTGTCTCACAACGAGATGTCGGTCGTCTTCACAGTCTCGCTCCGTCGACTCGTTCTGCGTTCATTACTCTCTTTGGCATGCGATCATCGTCCATTCTTTTTACATGACCTGCCCATTAAAGTCGTCGTAGTTTGACGATTTTCGAAATTTCCAGCTCATCGTACAGCTCATACAACTCATGGTTGTACCGGATGCGCCATCCATCTCGATCGCAAACTGCCCCAAAAATTCGCCGCTGAACCTCACGTTCAAATGTGTCTAGTAAGTTTTTTTGGAGGCTTGAGTTAGGGTCCATGCTTCACAGCCATAGCATAGCACTGGTCGTATAATGGTTTTGTACAATCGGAGCCTTCTGTTTCTGCTCATATGTTTCGATTTCATTATGGGAAGAACCGAGAAAAAAGTCTTATTAGCTAACTGTATCCGTCGCTTGATTTCATAAGTTTCACTAGCGTTCCTTGACAAGTTGCAACCCAGGTATTTGAAGTCGTTCACGAACTCGATGCTGAGGTTCCCCATATTGATACTCGGTTGTGCAGGTGCCCTTGTCGTCGATTGCATATTGTTATTGTGATTACACGTCTCCAAAACACGTTTTTGGTAGGAATTATACCAGCCTGATTCCGTCGAGAAGCCTATGGGCTGACAATGTACCCCTTACCTGCAACTCCTTAACTATCTACACGGATGGCTCTAAGACCGAGAATGGAGTTGAGATTGGTATACACTCGGAGGAACTGGGAATTAACTTATCCTACCGTCTTCCCGACTTTTGTAGTGTCCTGCAGGCCGAGGTTTCGGCGATCTCGGAAGCACTGACCTGGTTAAGGAATCATGTCGTGACTGCAAGAGACATTACTATCTATACGGACAGTCAGGCTGCGATTCGCTCGCTTGACTCTGTTCTCACTACATCGAAAACTATTCTGAAGTGCCGCTCGGCCTTCATGGAGATGAGTTACTTTTTCAACATTACCCTCTGCTGGATACCGAGTCACAGTGGCTTTGCGGGCAACTGCAGGGCGGACGATCTTGCGCACGAGGGGACAACCGGTGTCGTCGATGGGCACCGCAATGACATTAGAATGCCAATTGCATCATGCAAAGTGGCAATTATGTCTGTGGCAATGGGGCCAATACCAGATGGCTCAATAGTCGCACTTGCCAAACGACGAGAATGATTTGGCAGAAATTCGACTCTAGCCGCTCTGCCTCTTTGCTGGCACTGAATAGAAAGCACATTGGTAGAGTGGTGGGGGCTATCACAGGGCACTGCCCCATTGGTGAGCTCGCATGGAGGCTCCGTCTTCCTCATCGTGTCTACTGCAGGAGTTGTGAGGATGAGGTGCAGAGTGTCTTGCACCTTCTATGCCGCTGTCCGGCACTGGCCATCAGGAGGAAGAAATTCCTGCGCTCCTGGTTCTACTTTGACATTGAGGACCTCAAGGATATGAGTGTGATGCAGCTCAATCGCTACATTGCCAGCACAGGCTGGTTCGGAACTTAAGTTTCTTAGAGAGGTGTTTTGGTACTGGTGGTATCACAATGGACCCATGAGAGGTCTAAGTGTGCTGTGTTGTATCATGGCAGCCCCTTAACCTAACCTAACCTATTGTTATATGTTCTCCATATTCATAACCCGAATTGCGTGTTCCAATGCTAGGTTGAAGAGCGTCGGTGCCAGTCCATCGCCCTGTTTCAGACCAGTGAGTTTTTCTTTTTAGGGGGTGAGAAAATATGTAATAGCACATATTTTAAACGTAAATTGATTTGTGATCCTACTGTTACAGAGTATTTTTGCATATTTCCGGGTGCAAATTGGCGAATATTTTGGTGTGCTTGTTTGCATATTTTTTATGATAAAATACACTCGATTGCAGAATAAATTTGCCATTATAATAGAAGGAAATAAAGTTTTTTTTTGAGTGTAAACTGAGTATATTTTTCGCTTTGCGAACAAAAGAAAGCAATGGCCTATAAGCTCATACCACATGCTTAAACCTAAATTGAAAAATTCCATTAAAATAAGAATATTTACCCAAACAAGTAATTTAATTCTAATAAATAAACTAAATCTGATAATTAATTTACATGAAATGAAATTTTCGCCTCAAAAAATACCAAGTATCATTTTATTTCAGAACACATCGACAAATTATTGTATGATCGACATAAAACAAATATCAACATCAACATAATGATACTTGTATACCATTCATTCGTACATACATAGATCATTTTCAAAACACTTTCTTCAACCCAAATGCGCGCGTATACCTTCTGTCAAATTTGATAAACGATCCGCAGCTGAGGAATGTCCTTAACATTTGGGCGACCATTATCCCAAAATCAGGACGTAGAAAAATTCCAATTGTATGCTTCAATATTTTTTCATTTTTTGTTCTTCTACTACTTCCATTGCATGTGCACTAATGGAAAACCGTCAGTGATCCTTACGTGAATAAAGGATGTGCCTGCACGAGGATTTCAAGTTCCGCGTCAAGCACCGCGCACCGAATAAGGAGCGTGGGAATGAAATGTTCAATCACCTACCCAACTAATACGTACATTGTGCAGATTACACTAATGCATTTCTCCTAGATAGTCAGATCAACGCTACACAAAAAAAGACTGGATTTTTGTCTGCCTCCGGGGTCGACATATAAATGGATAATGGTTTTTTTTTAGGGACGGACTAGTTATGTAGACCACGGGTTAGCAGAAAAGGATGCTGTTGTTCGTCTTCCACTGTTCTTGATTTCTTCTCAAGATTTTTTTCAAGTGTCCTAATGCACGTGCACCATGCACTAGTTTCAAATTTCTATTGGCCGTTATGTTTTGATTTTAATACGGATGGTATCTGTCTTTTTTTTTTGCTGTTTCCTCAGGATCTTTGGCGGAATTTGTCATGCGTATTTTTGAGTAATTTGAATAGGAATTAGGTAACCGAAGCGTTTTGTTTAATGATGGGAAATATGGTTAGCGAGGGATTTTTGTTACGGGTTGTAAGAAAGAACTATGGTGTTGCTAGATCCATTAGAAGATCGGACAAAAACGATTATGGAAAGCTGAGTAATTATTTGATGCTTTGCAGATAGTTGATTTGGTTGTGCGTATAATGTTTTTTTTTTTTCTTAGGAACTTGTTCCTGAACCATTATACCAAGGACTTACTATAATTCTTTTAAGAATGTAGTGGAGTGGAATGACTTAGTTTAGCTATCAACTACCACAAAAATGATCAGAATTAAGCCACTACGATTGTTCCTGGTTTCGTCCGCACGTTCGAGTGTACTCTTCAGGAGCTGCCTTAATCACATCAGTGAATCAGCTCGACCAGCCCAGGTGGTTGGTATTCCGAGCTAAATCGGAATAAATGATTAAGAAGCTCCTAAAGAGTACAATCCATCGTGTGGACGAAACCAGGGATAGTGGTAGTGTTGGCTTAACGCTGATAATTTTTGTAGTAGTGGATAGCTAAACATTTCTACTACGAAATTTGGTAAAGATATCTTCAGAAATAAAAAAAAATTTCTAGCAAAAACTTGCTTTTGGAACGGTCGTTCATATGATAGAGTAGTCCGATTACAACCAAATCCGGGAGTGTGATTTGGCATAGATACTATTGATTAGTGTGAAATATAAAAAACATATCTTTAGAAATAAAAAAGTTTTTCTCATAAAGACTAATTTTGGGACCGGTCGTTCCTATGGCAGTGGCAGCTATATGACGTAGTGGTCCAATTTCGTTGGTTCCGACATATTTCCAGCGTGCAATAAAAAAAGGCTTCGTACAAAATCTCAGCTCGATAGCTTTAAAACTGAGGGACTAGTTTGCATAGAACCAGACGGACAATGCATAATTGACTCGTCTCATCGTACTGACCAAGAATATATATATAGTTTATATGGTCGGAGATGCTTCCTTCTGTGCGTTGCAAACTTCATGACAAAGTTAATATATACCCTATCACATCCGTGAAGGGTATAACAACACATATTTCAGAACAACTACTCTAGCTAGAATGCTCAAAGATAAGATAAGATACTAATTATAGCTAATATTTTGCTCTAATATCCAAAATTTAACACGTGAAAATCAGACAAACGGTTTAATTGTAATAGCTCAATTAAATCAAATATTTAATTTTGACCCCAGACATTTTTTTCCAACACCTTTTTCTTGAATTTTTGCATGCATAATATACCTGTCTGGTTTCAAAAATTAATTCATCGTTAAAATCATTTTTATATACTTAAGGCCTCCATAAATGCTTTGAATTGCCGGCATTTGGAACCTCTTCGGTTTCCGGACAAAGGGAGGAGGAGCCCTGTGCAGAGGCGCCGACTGTTAGAAAATATTGGGGGGGGGGGGGGCGTACAACAACTTGACTATCGGATTGCCTTGTTGTGTGATTTTTTGTGGTGGTATCTTCGCAATATCACCCCATTCTTGAAATAACAATTAACGTATGCGCTTGCACTTTTAAAAAATTTACTGATGATGGGTCCTCGAACAGAACGGCCCAATAGCGTTAGCTTAGAAAGTCGACGTCTTAAAGCGGGTAAATATTTGATATTGATACGAATGTATAGTCTGATACAGTCAATCAAAATGGTCTCACGATTGAGGAGCACCAATTTAGAACCAACTTCTTCGTGAAGTCTCGAGTTGTGCGGTCCCGACCGTGCAAATCAACAGCGTTGTATGGAAATTGCGTTTGTTGTTTGTTTTTAAGATTGAAACCGATTTTTCGAGCATTTGTAAATGGAACCATAATGCTTTTTTGTTTGATAACACAAAATAATGAATTATGTACAAATTAATTAAATTTAAACTCAAATATTTTTACCGTCCACGTTTTAAGATCATTATACTTAACACAAAAGTTCTGTTGAAGGAGGTTAATCCTTTTTAAATGTAAAGTAGGAACCAAGTTTATTATCTTTATAATATTTATTTATTTTCATATTAAGTTAAAACTATAATGGATTATAAGTTATTTAGTATTATAAATAGTTATTTAACATTATTATTTTTATTTAAATAGTCCGACTTGATAAAATAGTAATATGTTCTATCATCGACAACTGAATAATCATTATCGAAAATTTTATTTTTTTTAATTGACACATCAAATCGATGGTAGAATTGTTTTTTTAAATTTCAATATTACAAAGTATTTTTGTAAAGTGTTTTCTTAAATTAAATTTCAATTCGGAAATGTCATTTCAAGAGACGACGCCACAGATCCATTAAGTTTTGACAGCATTTGAGGAATCATACCCAAATTGAACGACGAGTTTCATTGTAATACGGGACCCGGGAGATTGACGGTTGTTAAGCATTGTTAAAGGTGCTTTAATGTTAGGCACATGATCGTCGCGCATTAATCGTGATTAGCGATCAAGCCATAGAGCACTATTTGTATTCATCTTTTTGGTCGTTGCCTGCAATCAATTTAGAGCGATGACTAGCAAAACGCACCTTAAGGCACAGGATTCAATGGTACAATCCTCATACTACTACTCAATTGCCCTAACCCCTTGTGGGGCATAGCGCGTCAACTGTTCCATGTGGCCCAGTTGACGTTTCGTTGGCATAAATTGGTTTCAGAGAATGCAGTTTCCATCATACACCTTCTGCACATCCATGGCCACGAACGTCGTCGTGGACGGGATTCGAACCCGAAACGCCGGTAGTGAAACATGAGACTGATGCCTCAGCACACTGCGCAACCGGTCGCCCCACAATCCTCATGGGCCATATATATGTCCGTAGAAGCTCCTTCCTTCCTTCTAGGGATGTCAAAAACCGAACGGTTAAACCGAGGAACCGGTACTGTCGAAACAATTAACCCGGTCTTTTCGGTTTTTATCTCTCACGGTTTATACCCGGTCGATTTTTCTTCAATCGGGTTAAAAATCGGAATAAAATTACGATTTGTTTGATCTCTTTCCTTATCTCCATATCGATGCCATTCTCATTCAGTTCAGTCTAACCAAATGGTTCTGCCCGGCCGGGAATTACCCTTTAACATTTGCACTTACAGGGCAAGGCCGTTTCTCATTTACAATAGAGGGATTCACGCTCAGTGTTGTAAATGTCGTAAACGTCGTATTCGTCGAAAACTTCTGTCACCTCCATAGTAAAATGACAGAAGTTTAGAACTTTACGACAAATACGACGTTTACGACGTGACCATGAATCCCCCTAATGACATTTTGCTCGCCTCTCGCTGTCGTTGTCATTCTAGTCATGAGATAGCAGTGTAGGTAGATGAAAGTGATTTCAATTTTTGTCTTTACTGGGGAATACCGTACAAAAGTGATTTGTGCGTGATCAGTTGATAGTTTTCCGGTTTCGGTTATATTTTTAAACAATTTGGTGCTAACGATGGCCCATTTTTCCAATATATGGGTGCACTTTTGAAAATGTGCAAGTGATGAGGCTGATTGCCAAGTAGTGTTAAAATATTTGACAGCGATTGGAAGCTCCGTACCATCCGAACGGTTAGTTTCAACATGAAATGACGTTGTATCCGATGCGAGAACCGTTAATCGACCATATTGGACAGAGGGTATTTATGGCTATGGTCGACAAGAAATACTGACTCGACTAAGTTCGAACTTTATGCTGACGGATTATGGTTTAATTTGCGAATATATTATGTACATTATTGAAAAAGATTATTTTCGGTACCTTATTTAATAAAACAAATTCATAAAATAAAGAACATATTTTTTTCACTTCTCTGTGCCATGTTCCTTTTTTTCAGTGGTTAGGTTTTCGGACTAACCGCTAACCGGTACTTTCTATGAACAAAAATCAGACGGTTTTTTTAATAAAAAAATTACCGGTACAACCGAAAACCGGTACTTTTTTTAAATTTTGACATCCCTACTTCCTTCCTTCCCTATTTGATACGGCTAAATCCTTGTTTGATTGTTTGAACGAAGAAGTCGAGTGAGGATCGCTTTGCTTGCGAAACGATATTTGTGCCTGAAATATTGGAGGGGCGTTGCCCCCCCCCCCCCCCCCCCCAAATATTTGGATTGATGGGACAAACAGTGCCTTACCCCCCATAGTTGGCGCCTATGGCCCTGGGTACCTTTCTGTTTCAGAGATCATGAGTGGACTATTTTAAGGAATTCAGTGTTGCGCCTCTGCTATCCTCGAGTTTCTGTGGACTCTGTTGACCATCTGAATAATGGGAAAACGTAGTGTTTTTTTTTCCATTTGCTATATTTCTCCTCTACAATGGCTGCTGAACTGCTAAAATTCGGTGGAACGAGTCTAGTTGATGCCATACATCAATTACTCCTGCGAGTATGGGAGAACGAGGAGATCCCAGACGATTGGCGCAGAAGCATCATCTGTCCAATTCATAAAAAGGGAGATAAACTGCGGTGTGAGAATTACAGGGGCATCTCACTAGTTTGTACGTCCTATAAAATTTTGACGAAAATTCTGGAAAATAGAATAAAACCGTACGCAGAACGAGTCATTGGCGAATATCAAAGCGGTTTCACACTTGGCCGCTCCACAACCGATCAGCTCTTCTCAGTCAAACTGATACTCCAGAGGTGCTGGGAATACAACGTAAACGTATACCAAATCTTTGTCGACTTCAAGCAGGCATACGACAGTATCGATCGTGGAGTACTGTACAACATCATGCTGCAATTTGGGATACCGGCAAAATTAGTGCGACTGACAAAGATGACGATGACCAACTCCGTCTCACAAGTCAGGATCCAGAATAGACTTACTGATCTATTTGAAACACGCACTGGTTTGAAACAGGGCGATGGACTGGCACCGACGCTCTTCAACCTAGCACTGGAATACGTTATTCGGGCCATGAATATGGACAACAGCAACACGCTACTCATCAAGTCGACACAATTAGCAGCGTACGCCGACGACATCAACATCATGTCCCGAAGATTGGCTGACGCAGAAGAACTTCTGCATACGCTCGATACCGCTGCAAAGGAAGTTGGATTACGTATCAACGAGGGTAAAACTAAAATAATGATGCAATCGATGACAAAAACACCTGCACAACCAAGCATCAATGTGGGGGACCTCAACATCGAGTTCGTGAATAACTTCATTTACCTGGGTTGCAACTTGTCAAGGGACGCCAACGAAACTGACGAAATCAAGCGACGGATACAGTTAGCTAATAAGACTTTTTTCTCGGTTCTCCCCATAATGAAATCGAAGCATGTGCACAGAAACACGAAGCTCCGCGTGTACAAAACCATTATACGACCAGTGCTATGCTGTGGCTGCGAAGCATGGACCCTAACTCAAGCCTCCGAAAACATGCTAGACACTTTTGAAAGTAAGGTTCTACGGCGAATTTCCGGGGCTGTTTGCGATCGAGATGGATGGCGCATCCGGTACAACCATGAGTTGTATGAAATGTACGATGAGCTGCAAGTCTCGAAAATCGTCAAACTACAACGACTTCAATGGGCAGGGCATGTACAAAGAATGGACGATGATCGCATGCCCAAGAGAGTAATGAATGCAAAACGAGTCGACGGAGCGAGACTGCGAGGACGACCGAGATCTCGTTGGGAGAGCTCAGTAGGTGTGGACGCCGCGCAGCTGCTGGGCTCCCAAAATTGGAGGACGCGGTCACGTGACCGAGATAATTGGAGGACAATGATCCAGGCGGCCAAGGCCCGACGTCGGGCTGTCGCGGCACGATGATGATGATGATGACAATGGCTACCAGCTAGCTCAGGAGTCCAGTTCTTTTTTTTTTGCAGCACACTCCGATCTCAGCTTCTACTTCTTTGCAGGCCTCGAAGCTGCCCTGTAATGAACCATATCCTGATCTGGTTATGCTACTTCCACTGGCAGATCGATGGCAGGACATGATGGATAATGATCTGTCGGTGGTACGAAGTCAAAGATCGAGCGTTCCATGACACCTGGACCCCGATGCGATCGCGAGGGCAACTAAGCGTCCGCCAACCATTCCTTCCTTGCCGCTCCATTTTTTATTATTCCCCATTTCTACCTCCCATGTTTGTGTTGTCTTCCCCAGGCCTGTGAATTTATGTTAATACGTAAAGGACAGGGGTAACCAGAATGGTTGATGTGTGATACTTTCGGAAATTAAGAAATTTGGAAAAAATCATGTTAATGCGATTTGATCACAATAAAATAGCGAATTAGTTTTTGAAACAGGTCAAATACATTATGAATGCAAAAATTCGATAAAAAGGTGTCTGTTCGGACAGTTTCAATAATTCGCCGATTTCGTTCACCATAATTGGAGCCACCACAAGAATCTGAAGATCAATCAAATTATCAATTCAATAAATTATCAATCAAATTATTAATTTTAGAACAACTTGAATTCTATATTGTAAACCAACCAGTTTTTTACCTTTTCGAAAGAAAAAGTCACTTGTCACTAGGTAGCACAACCATTCGGTCACACTTGTGTCCGAATTGAAATCAAAATAAATCGAAATTCGTGATTTAAATCGAATAGTGTTTTTAAATTTGCAAAACTCTCTTTCGGAATCGTTGTATAACGCAGTGAATATCTCTCTTTTTAAACCGGTCATCTGATTTTCACGGGGTAGATTTTGGATATTAGAGAGTATTAGCTGTAATTAGCATTTTATTTGAGTATTCTAGTTAGCATAGTTTTTTTTAGATATTGTGTTTTTAGTAATGTGAGATCAGTAATTTTCACAAAAAATTAAAATGCCTGCAGTAACTAAAATTCGAATAGAAATGTTTGTTTATATTTTTACGCAGAATTACATGGGAAATTTTTGCCACACCGTTTATACGGGAGTTACGGAACGCCCTGTATACATATACCTAAAAATATCGTTCAGAAAACAATTCAATGAATCCTTATTTCTAAATATATTTACATGGAGTTTCCAGTGAAGTTGCCAACATCAAACTTTTATAGCTATTGTATATATAATTTCTCATTTGCCGATAAATCGTTGGAACCGCTTTAAACGATTTTCTTTCGTTTGACCCTTGTGTCATCTTCAAAAGTCGTTAATTTCCAATTATTGAATACACATGCAATTAATTGACTATTTGTACTTTCATACTTTCCTCGTCTGTAATTTAGCATGGATAACATAAGATGAAACCTTAAATAATATTCGTTAAATGCGAATTGTCTTGACTTCTACTGCTATTACTAATTTGATTTATGCCAACAGCATCTCAATTATTTTCGTCTTGCTCCATTACAAAGTTTCGCAACGTGTGCAGAGCGTCACATAGATGATATTAGTCAGGCCCAAAAGTACACGAGGCAGAGTACACACTTTTCTTATAGACGAAATGATTTCTGGTTTTGCGAGATTCAAGCAATATAAAATGGAAGTTTTCTCGGGGTTGCCAGATGGAGTTGATGGGCGAGAAAATATGATGATACAAGAAAAATTTATCTTGCTAAGGCCCAATTTATACACGTTTTTTTAATGCAAAGGAAATTTCTCTTGCGCGAAGTAACGCTTATGTAAATAAAATTGCATTTCGTTTTATAAACAAAAGCATTGCAACGCTTGCGTATTTTCAACCACAAGCGTCCATTTTTCTTTTCACCGCAAGCGTTAAAAGCATTTCCCGCTCAACTAATTATAAAATATACAAGATAAAATTAACCGAATCCGGTCATGTTTAATAGTAGTCCTTCGATCTTATATTTTTTACACCAGAATTCCTACTCGAGACCTAGTTTAGACCTAGTTACAATAACTAAAACTTGTACCACACTCCGATATGTAGGTTCGTCCCCAGCAACCATATCTTCTAAAATTGGATCCATAATTTTGCGCGCTTTTTCCATAGCATTACTCGGGAGCTATCTAGTAGAATTGGTTGGTCGGACATCGTATTTTACGCTTGCGGAGAAAAAAAGCCAACGCCTGCAGTGCGACAATAGGGGGTGGGGGCAAAAATTCTTCTTCCATAGTCCTCCGCTTGGGCGCCCCCTGGAACGGCAGTGGTCACTGACCATTGCTAACCAATGTCAAACTTCTAGTAATGGCGGTGCGATGATTTGGTTGAGGTAAACCACCCCCTGTGGTGTGTGGTGTAAAAGTAACATCACGGCCTTTCCTTTTGAGGGCCTGTCGTTAAAACCGACAACAACAAAAAATGACAGGATGTGTGTGCTAGCAACATGCACTATCCGAAATTTTTAATTGCTAACGAAACATCAACTATGCCTCGGATGAGGACTGACTCAACGGTTACAACTTTTAGCTATCGTACAATGACAAAGATTGGATTCTGGAATGTGCGTACTCTCCTGGACAATGAATCAGAAGGTCCCCAGGACGCACAATTTCTTCAATAAGAGAGTGAATTTCTGAGGTACAAATTAAACATCTTAGGAGTTAGTGAGATAAGATGGTGGAACAGCGGAGAATTTATCTCTCCAACGGACAGCACTGTAATCTTGTAATCCGGTAAAGCTACCGGTAGTCGTCGTGAGTCAGATGTGGGGCTCTTTTAACGAGAGCCGCACGAAACTGTCTCTTATCCTGGCAGCCGGTCTTCGACAGAATCTTAACCGCCAGGTTCCGGACCAAAATGAGGAACATCTCAATAATACAATGTTATGCCCCTACTGAACCCGGCAATGTCTTAGCGGAAGACTCCCTCTACGAACAACTAAACGCCGCGCCGTTCAGAGTAGAACACCTAAAGGTGATATTATAATGGCTATGAGTGATTTGAATGCGAAAGTTGTCGCTGATAACTATGGGCTCAGACATGTGATGGGGACACACGGTCTTGGTGATCGTAATGACAACCGTGGAAAATTTGTAGAGTTCTGCAACTTTCACAGTCTCTTCATAGGTGGTACTATGTTTGAACATAAGGACCACCACAAAATCAGTTGGTTCTCTGTTGATCGGCGCAGAACACAAAATCAGATCGACCACTTTGCCATTAGTAAAAGATCCAAGAGTTGCCTCCTCCGTCCATCCTGGACGTGCGAAACAAGAAGGGTGCCGATATTGGGGTGGGAAGAGACCATTATCTTATGATCGGTAATGTTCGATTGCGTATTGCAGCCGTGCGCCGCCTTACCGACGAAAGATCCAGGGGCCGAAAATTCAATACCGCTCGATTAAAAAATTCAGCTGTCTTACAACAATATAATGACCATCTTGCGCAAAAAGCAGCTGAGATAACTAGTCACCCAGATAGTGATATGGAACTGGGATGCTATAAAAAATGCGTACATTGATAGCGCAGATACAATCCTTGGAACAGACACGGATTTCCGGAATAAGCCCTGGATGTCCGACGCCTCATGGCAGCGGATTGTTGAAAGAAAGGAGCTGAAGGTTCGTTTGGCTGCAGTATCAGATGACAATCGAAGCAACATCGAACTCCTTTACCGTCAGAAAGCTCGAGAAGTTCAGCGTAGTGTGCGACGGGATAAAGGAGTTTACGCCAATTCTCTTTTAGCGTCAGCAGCAGAAGCCGTAAGAAGTGACAACTTAAACGCCGTATACGGTGTTATCAAGGAGTTTACAGGTGGTCGTCACTCCTGCCAACATCCGGTGATGGATAGTGATGGAAAGCTATTTATCTTGGAAGAAGATCAAATGAGGCGGTGGAAAGAACACTTCGCCATGGTCTTGATCCGTGTAACCTCTGGTGAAGTTCCCCCTCATATACATAATTTAGCTAACCATCAAAATGTGCGTATACGGTCCACTGCGCCGACTAAAGAGGAATTAGTCACTGCAATAATTGCACTAAGAAGAGGAAAGCCCGCCGGACTCGACGGTATCCCTGCCGAACTTTATCAACCAGCGCCAAGCGTAACTGCCGATTTACTGCACACACTTGTTGATAAAGCGTGGAACACAAAGACATTTCCCAGTGAGTGGAAGAAAGCTTTGATCATCAAACTTCCGACGAAGGGTAGCTTCACAGACTGTAATAATTGGAGAGGCATTTGTGTACTTCCTGCCGTTGCCAAGATAATAGCTAAAGTCGTCCTGGAAAGACTAAAGGCCCACTTAGAAAGCACAATTAATAAATGGCAGGCTGGTTTTCGATCCGGATTCTCCTGTGTCGATCACATTAACACCTTGCGAATCATCATCGAGCTATGCGCTGAATACGATTCTCCGCTTCACTTGCTTTTCATCGATTTCGAAAAGGCTTTCGATAGTGTGAACCGGGATTCTATATGGGCGGCCTTGCGCAGGAGAAGCATTCCTGAGAAGCTTGTGGCTATTATTAAGGCAACCTGTGACGCCGCGAAATGTCGCGTTCTGAATAAAGGGTAAGGTGTCGGGGGACTTTGAGATTCGTAGTGGAGTTGGGCAGGGGTGCATCCTCTCACCGATCCTATTACTCATTGTGATCGGCGATGTGTTGAATGCAGCCCTATCCGAATTCGACAGAGGAGTTCCATGAACTTTGGCATCTTACCTACAACATCTTGACTACGCTGACGACATATGCCTAGTCTCCCACAAAATCATGGATCTGTCCGCAATGGCGTTAGATCCCGAGAGGGAGGCAAGCAAGGTTGGGCTAAGGATGAATACCAAAAAGACCAAGTTTCTTAGCCCGCCATTGTGAAAAAGAAATCCGACACCTATTGCCATCAATATTAATGGGCAGCCTGTGCAGAAGATGGACAATTTCGTCTACCCGGGTAGCATTGTTGCCGAAAATGGTGGTACGGAGCAGGACATCGCTCGTCGTATCAACCAGGCTAAATGCACATACGGCATGTTGTCCAAAATCTGGCGGAGAAGTTATCTCAGCATCAAGACCAAGCTGGGCCTGTTTCGCTCCCTAGTACTATCAGTGCTTTTGTATGGGAGCAGTACATGGAAAGTTCACATAGGAGTTACCAGAAAGCTGCATGTTTTCGTCAACTCAGGTCTTCGTCGAATTTTAAGAATATTTTGGCCCGAAACAAAATCAAATGAAGAGCTAAAGTCGGCGTACTGCGCAGATGCCAATCGACGAATTGATACGCAGGTGAAAATGGCAGTGGAAAGGTCACACATTGCGGAAGAGTGATAACTGCATTGCTTTGCATGCCATGAAATGGAGCCCCATTTCCAACCAAGGCCGACCAAGGGAGACTCACATGGTGTCGATCTGTGGCAAAGGAGTGTCAGGCATTGGGTAAGTCTTTTGGGGAGTTGCGCCCTATTACCCAGAACAGAGTACGATGGCGCGCAGGAGTAGTTGACGCGCTATGCCCCACTAGGGGTTAAGGCAAAGTAGTATTTTAATAACGATTCCATATAAGTAAAGGTTTTTTCGGTTAAATAATTGTGAATTTCCTTAAAATCAAATTAATTTTTTATGAACTCGACATGCATACTTGCAAGGTATCACTTTTTACTTGTTTTTTTTAATAAAAAAAATTTAAAATTTTGTTTAATAATATATTTTATAAAGAGTTTCAAACACAATAACAGTTGTAAATGATATAAACAAGAAACGACCACTCATAACTGTTTTGTTATTGCTTTAGATTTCCTAAAACAACCAAATCCAATATGAATTAATATGTACATCATTAATTAAGCCACAGTAGCATACTGCACGCGCTACGCAGAAGTCCATTTACTACGGTAACACGCACTCCTCACCAAATTTTCTCTAGAGAAAAACAACTTAAAAAAAGCCTTTTCAAAAAATCACATTCAATCGAATGTTCAGGTCACGTTGGGCCATCATCATCAACATCATCACCGTCAGCAGCAGTCAATAAATAAAATTTTGTACCAGAAGATCGGGTAATGAAAGATTTTTGTACATCCTCCCAGCAGGTCGTCTAAGTCGCTCTCAGTACGTTCCGTATCGAGGAATTCCACGATTCCCGTCAAATAAAGATACGGCAAGGTAGTGGTACCTTTGCAACTTTGGCATATCGAAAAACTTTCACCTTTCATGTAATCTTTCCGCATATTACGGCAATGTACAAGCATAATCAACGTATGGGCGTTTGTTTTGTCTATGCTCGAGAGACCAGTCAGATACCTGACCAGGGAGTCTACCATCTATTCTATTTCAGTGCTTTAAAAATAGCATCCCAGCGAGAAAATACGATTTTGTTGGTTGCAAGATACCGGGAGGTTTGTGTATTATATGACAATAAGAATTACTAAAATGTCTGTTTAATTGATTAAATAATTTTTTAATTTTCTAAGACCTTTTATAAATGTAAAAAATCGAGATACTCGTATAACTACTATAGTTATTGAGTTGCGTGTCGCATACGTTGTCTATGCTTCCAAAATAAATTTCCCTAATGTAGGATATAAGAAATTTGAATTATAATTTGATATTAGCTGTCCTAGAATTGGACGTACTCATTATGTAGAATGGAAGATATTCATTAACATTGAGACTGTCATCAGACAAACTGCGGAAAGCGGAAATGAAGTCGAGGCGAGAAGCCATATTTTGTATCTTATGAAATTGACGAACAAACAATTGTTTAAGTTTTCCGAGTCGATTTGTTTGATTAACGTCCCTTCACTAATAGTCGAAATTTATCATTGAGGAAGTAACATAATGATTAAAAAAAAAATCTAATGTAAAAGTCCCATCTTCTCTTTACAAATACAGGGTCCTTATATTCAAACAGAGGAAACCAGAAATGTTTCTTCTTGAAAGAGTACATCTTTCCAGTTGGTTTTCAGCCAGATTTGTACGGATGAAAGTGGAGCTCATGAATCTTTTGAACTTTTGACTATAGAAGATTCTCTGGTACTAATAACTCGGATCCCATATTCGTGTACAACAGATTCCCTTTATTTATCTACTAAATCAGCGCATGCTCCATTGAAGATGCTTATTTTTTATATTCAATGCCCTGAAATAGCAGGTAAAATGGGAACCGGTAATAAACCGCCGTCCAATGCTTCAGATGATCAGATGGATTCGTGACGATTGCTCAATAAAATTGATAAATGACCACATTTGACTACCGTCGTTCAGACAAATGGATTTAATATTTCAATGAAGTTGATTTTTTTTTCATTAAAGGGAAAGTCATTTTCTTTTTTGTATAACGAATTTTTGGAATTTTTATTTAGATATAAAGATTTTTAAAATTTTTTAAAAACTTGGAATCAAATACATTGTAATTAGGGGCTCTGCGAACTGGTAATTTTTTTGCGGGAATAATTGATGGGGGGGGTGGCAATAAATTATTTCCTAAAAAAAATAATGGAATTGTCTGCAATTAGGGCGGGGCGTACGGGGGGCCGTACGCATGATTTGGGGTATTTTCCAAAGCCTGGTCAAATGTCCGTTAAGGAAAATAAAACACAGCTAAATATTCAAATTGATTTTAATAACATTACGATCAAGTAGCACAAATCGAAGTGGTCCCAAGTGAGACAAGGGGAACCCCGTTTTGAGGGAATAGGAAGCTGGTGCTCTTAGGTATGTGGGCTTGTAACCTGCGTACCTGAAATAGATTTACACTCGAAACATTAAACGAGCCTCGGATACCACGGACTGATTCACCGGCAACGACTTTTGGCTACAGACAACGGACCACGATCGGTTTTTGGAACGTTCGAACGATGTGGGGCGAGTGCAGTAGTGCGAGGCTCACTGAAGTCGAACGGAAAATGACCGCATATAACATCGATATACTAGGACTGTGCGAAACAAGATGGCCTGGATCGGAAACGACTTTATCACCACTCTCTGGAAATGAAGACGATACGTCACCTCGAATGGCAGGCGTCGGAATCCTGTTGACAAGGCAGGCTCGCCTATCTCTAATTGACTGGAAGCCAATCGCCGACCGTATCATTACAGCCAGATTTAATTCCAGGGTAAGAAACCTCACAATAATTCAGTGCTACGCTCCCACTGAACCAGCGGATCAATCAGCTAAGGACGCCTTCTATCACCGACTCGGCGACACCTTCGACAAGGCTCCCAAAGGTGACATAAAAATTATTATGGGGGATCTCAATGCCAAAGTCGAGTCTGAAAACCTTGGTCTGGAACAACTAATGGGCAATCATGGTCTAGGCAACAGGAACCAAAATGGCGAGATGTTCGTGGAGTTTTGCAATTCTCGTCAGCTCGTCATCGGCGGTACTTTGTTCAAGCACAAACGATGCTATTTAACAACCTGGGTTTCACCGGATGGCAGAACAGAGAACCAGATTGACAATATAGCCATTTCCAAGACATGGAGGAACTATCTCTTAGACGTCAGGTCGAAGCGGGGTGCTGATATTGGCAGCGATCACCAACTTGTTGACGCAAAAGTACGCTTACGGACGGCAGCGATCCATCGCCCTCAAAATACAAGAATCTTGCCACGTTTCAATGTGCAAAAGCTTAAAGATTCATCTATAAGACGTGCTTATTCCACCGCCTTGCACGAAAGAGCTAATGCACCACCATCTTATGAGACTCCTACAATTGATGATAGATGGAAAGTCGCTAAGGACTCATTTATTTCGTGCGGTGAAACTTTTGCGAGCAGATTGGAGCGCGGTAGAAGGGCGTATTCATTAGTGACTCTACATGGTCCCTAATCACAGCACGCAAGAGAATTAAAGAACAAATCAACTCAGCCAGTGACGACGCAGTCAAAGATCAACTTAGAGCTGAATACCGTTCTCTTCAGAAAGGCGTGCAAAGAAGCATAAGACGGGACAAACAAAACAACATCAATGCATTAGCGGAGAAGGTAGAGGAAGCGGCTTACCGTGGTGACAGTGGAACCCTTTACAAACTTATCAAGCCATTAACTGGCAAATCTTTTACAGCTGAACATCCCGTGAAAGATAAAGACGTCTTCATACTGATGGCAAAAATAGTTTTAAACCGGATAAAGCAAACAGTTGACCACACACTGAACGACGAACAGGCTGGTTTTCGCGAACGGTTTTCATGTAGCGACCACATCAACACCCTCCGAATTATTATTGAACAATCCGCAGAGTGGAGATCCCCATTACATCTCATGTTCATCGACTTCGATATATACACGTTCTTTCAAATATCCCCAACGGAAAAAATTGGGAGTGGTTAAAACCGGCGAATGCGGCGGACAATTAAAATCGCTGTTTCTTTGAAATAATGCGTTCGCCGAAAATGTCCTGTAACAATGCCATTATTTGCCTTGCTGTATGCGCTGTGGCTCCATCTTGTTGAAACCACATTATGTGTATATGAATAAGCCACAGACCTTACCCCAACTAAAAAATAACATTCGAGAAGAAATTCGAGCGATACCTCATGAAATCTTGAAAAAAATCATGGAAAATGTTTTAGAATGAGCGCGATTATGAGAAGCTGGGAATGGGCACCATTAACGCGATGCTATTTTCACGTTTAAGTTAACAAAATTCTCCATTTATGAAGTTTACTAAGAAAAAAAAATAAATTCAATTGATTCAAAAATAAAGGAATTATAGACTATTCAAACCCCTTCGATTATTTTGCGCCACCCAGTAGAATTAAAAAAATTTCACGAGAAACACTAATATTTTAATTACGAACTCAAATGATTTTTTCGCTGGTACCACTTGTATAGCTTAGGATCAAAATCAATAATTATTTTATGTTCTGCGTTAGATACTCGTTCATTAGTGAGTTTTGTATTTTGGTACTATGTCATCTCCACGGACAAAACAAAAAAAAAGAATTTTCTAATAGATGCTTATTAAATACATCTCATAGACAACATACTGAAATTTCCCAAAGGATTCTTGTGCTTTTCTTCAGTAACATGTCCTTATTCCAGTTAAGGCAAAATCACATCCATACTGATGAAAATGTCTATATCCCGAAAAAGAAAAGAATTCATTTACTGTGTCATCTTTTCAACTTTTATGCGGATATCTTTTATTTTTATGTTTTTCTTTACTTCTACTTTTTTCAATTTTCCTAATGTTCGCTGCATATTTAGCGTAAATTCGCGCCCTTTGATGCGCCTTTCCATTCACATTAGTTGTTTGTTCACATGTTTGTTTGCTTGTTTTCTGAATGCAACGAACGTGACAGGCAAATACAAAACATGTCATAAAACCTCGAAAGAAAAAAAATATTTTCAATTTGAACAAGCACTGAAGGAGAGACGGGGCACCACATCGATGTTTGTCCACTGGAGAGGACTGAAGAAAAAAAGTAAAGATGCGAAGGCGGAATTTAAAAGCAATATATGGATATTAGAAGTTTCGAGGATATGTGGAGGGTTTTGTTGGATAATAATGAATGAACGGAATATAGAGCCTGTAAATTACATACGAATAAAGTCCGGTTGCACAAGGAAGTTAGATTCACCATTTCATAACACTTCTTCCATAACATGTTCAAGGTGACAAAAATTAGGAGAAATAAGCGCCGATTGCTTCGGCGCGATCCGTGAAAAAAAAATGATTTAAAGTATTCAGACGCGTTCTATAAGGCATCGTCCCGTCCTGTTTATGCGCTCGGTAGCCATCAAGTTTTGGTCGCCACTTTACATTAGTTATTGTAGTTTCAGCTAAATTTACAGACGCCTAATCTATGTAACAGCTAGTCTGATAAAGTTTATAATACCACGATCCCATCAGCCGCCTGGGCGACGACCGTCGTGGCCATGAATGTGCAGGAGGTGCATGCTGGCAACTGCATTCTCCGAAACCAGTTTATGCCAACGAAACGTCATCCGGGCCACATGGAATATTTGACGCGGTATGCCCCACAAGGGGTTAGGGCAATTGAGTATCAGTCGCCTATTGTTAAAGTGCATATATAGCAAAACCCTAAAGCAACGAGCCAAAGAGAAAAGGCATTTTATTAAAAAATATGTACCTAGAAGTGAAATCTTAGTTCTAAATTTTTACCTCAATATTAGTTAAAGTTGCTAAAGAGCAGTCAACGTCAAACATAAATAGTCGTACATCTGAAGAGGCCGTTGGAATAATTCCTTCCTATCATAGTAGTTCCGAATAATTTGCATTTTTATGAATCATCGAACAAATTAGAACTAGCAAAATAAAATGAAAAGATTTTTTGGGCACCTTAAACAAAATATTATTTTACTGGCTCTCGTGGAACCTAAACCGAAAATTAAATCTCGACCTCTTGTGGTGGTTGTATACAACCATTCAAATCATTACAATGATAATCAAATTCTTGACTGATAAATTAAAGTCAAAATCCATAAATTTATTGTGCGGAAAATTGGCAGTACGAGAAGTGTCCAACTAATGCTAGCCCGGTAGCTTCGTACTGCCTGAAAGAGGAAATTCATTTGGGTCGGACTGTGCTTTAGGTAGTACGAGTAGGCCCGTCGAAAGGGGGGTGCAGAAGGGGCGAAACACCCCGGGCCCATGATTTTAAAGGGACCCGGAAATTTGAGACTTTGAAAGAAAAAAGTCGTTTTGTTTTGCAAAAAAGAGGATCTAAATCAAACATTGTTCAAGAATGGAGCAAGAATAATTCTTACAACTTGTTTTATATGACAATTTTTTTGTACCAGTGAAGGACCGGTTGGTACTCGGTCAGTGCTCGACTTGGTCTGATTACAGAGATAGTAAAACCAGCGGCTTGGAGTGGCGTTGAGTGGTTATACAAGGTTATCCATTTTCTCTTTCGGAAAGTAAACTTAAATTAAACACAGTAAATATTTGAATTTCGATGGATTTTTTATTTCATAATAAAGTTTGGACTATGCCATTACACGTGGAATACAATATCTGTCAAATGTCCCCCACGGGACCACTTGCAGGACTCGATCCTTTTGAGGTAATGTTCGATTACCTTTTCACACATTTCGGGCAATAACTCGGCTATAACTCGACGGATTTCGTCCTTCAATTGACGAATCGTCGTGGGATTGTTCGCATAAACACGGTCCTTCGCATAGCCCCACAAAAAGAAATCTAACGGCGTTAAATCGCAAGACCTTGCTGGCCAAGCCACATCCCCGAATCTCGAAATTACGCGTCCTGGGAATTTCTCGCGCAATAAAGCCAAATTTTGTCGCGTGGTGTGGCATGTGGCCCCATCTTGTTGAAACCACATATTGTCAAGATCCATATCTTCAATTTCCGACCAAAAAAAATCATGAATCATGGCGCCATAGCCCTGGCCATTGACTGTAATCATTGACTTCATCGTTTTCGGAGAAAAACGGCCCAATGACGCCGCCGGCCCACAATGCACACCAAACAGTCACTTTTTGCGGGTACAACGGTTTCTCAGCGGTCACTTGCGGTTGCTCACTGCCCCAGATTCGACAATTTTGTTTGTTTACATAGCCGCCGAGCGCAAAATGGGCCTCATCGCTAAAGAAGATTTTCTTCGGAAAATCGGCATCGGTGGCCTGCTGTTCGAGGACCCAATCTGAGTACTCACGACGCAATCTGTGATCAGTCGGCTTTAATTCTTGCGTGAGCTGGACTTTATAAGGATGGAGATGAAGGTCCCAATTGCAAAATGCGCCACAATGTGCCGTAAGATAGGCCTAAATGCTGGAATCGGCGCGGAATCGACAAATTCGGGTCTTCGGCCACACTTTCACTCACAGCGGCGATGTTTTCGGTCGAACGAGCAAAACGATGATGCACAGGTGTAGAAATGTCTGTCACCGATCCAGTTTCTTCAAATTTTTTCACTGTGTAGGCAATTGAGCATATGAGCCCACTCAGCTGTTAAATGAGTACCCATTA
This sequence comes from Chloromyia formosa, assembly GCA_964017055.1. Classification (NCBI taxonomy): domain Eukaryota; kingdom Metazoa; phylum Arthropoda; class Insecta; order Diptera; family Stratiomyidae; genus Chloromyia; species Chloromyia formosa. The sequence continues at coordinate 115,877,538 of OZ024815.1, forward strand.
TGGGGTAAATAACTCGGTTGAGCGTGTTGCTGATCACATACCTCTGCACAAAAACCGTCACGATCTAGAAAATGAGATGATGCTAACTCATCTCGAGGCCGTGGTTCAAATTGGACTGTTGCGCCAGTTATTTATTTATTTATTTATTTATTATTGGGACGATTATGTCGACCATAATCTGCGCGTAATGCACGAAACGTGGTCACCGCAGATTCACCATTTTGGTAGAATAATTTAATAATTTTAACGCGTTGTTCAATCGTAAAACGTTCCATCTTGTAAAATGGCAAACCTTCAACTAAACCAATACCAGTTTGGAATACACTGACATTTGACAGATGTCGAATGACAGGGCTTTACTTTCCGAAACACGAAGTGGATAACCCTTTATTATCCAAATTACTCATCCCATGACTGATAAAAAAACATTTTGCTCGTGGCAGAACTCGAACCCGCGTCCGCTCAAATTAGAGATCATCTCTCTACTCATGAAGCTACCACAACTCTCGTTGGGTATTTTGGTGAAAACTGTAAAAAAAATCATCAGCTATTTAGCTGATTACGTTGTGATGAATTTTTCAGTTACTTTCATTAAGTATTTCATCAGCTGATGTGTGACGGTATGGTTACGAGGGTATCTTCTGCAGAATATTGATATGATTTTATGAAAACTGACTTACTTGTTTGGGATAATTTGAGAGGCAGAATGTACAGAAATAAGCCCCAATTCAGCAGCTGGAAGGCATTGTTTCAGAGCAATATAGCCAGTGAAAGAAAGTTTTCTTCAAGTGCTCCTTTTTTTGCAAATTGAGACTGTGATTATTTAAGCAAGGGATATTATTATACATTAAAAATAAAATATAAAAAAAATCTTAAAAAACAATTAAAAGTATTTGGGCAAATATGAGACATTCAGTATATGGGCCAAGTTGTTCAGCCCCGGGCCCGGATTTTCTCTCGACGGCTCTGAGTACGAGCCAAATGAATTATATGAATTTTGTGAAAAGGGATTTCGAATTTATGAAATTTAAAAAAACTTGTGGATGTTAAGCTAATGGATACTCTTTTGTTTGGATATTGTGGGGCACTCGTATCAAACAGCCCGGTAACTAAAACAGAAAATAGAAGTAGGAAATCTCAATTTTGCCCTTTCATCTTTCACGTGAACCCTCCATACAAAATTGTAATGTGTACAAATTACTAGTACGTCTAATACCTCATAAAATGATTGTTTAATGAGAAGGTATCTTCGTTTCCACGCGTATCCATTTGAGAAAATCTAAAAATATGACACGTCACGGTATACGAGTATCATCTACGAGTATCTATCTATCTGTTATTAGACCATATATGTAGATTCGTGTGTAAGCAATTTTGAGTGTACATTTTGTACTAATCGCTAGAGTAATTGAGGGCTGCAATAAGTGCATCCACCGAATATGACCCAAGAATAGATTATGTTCGGAGCATTGTCCTAAGTTGACATGTTGGCTGAAATTCCTATTTTGATAGACGGGACAGTTGCTGTTGTCCTTCCTTATCCATAGCAATGTTGTAACTGGGACAATCATTTCATGATATTTATTTTAAAATTTATTTGCAGGTAAACCTTTGTTGAAAGGGAAAACAACAAAATAATAAATAAATAAATACGTTTCAAAATACAATATTTTTGTTTTAATTCAACGATTTTATTCTTCTTCCTTTTATACCACTCTGCGACTTCGCGTTGCTCTGCCTGTGGTGTTGGCACTTTGCCCATCCTTGCGAGTTAATCTCAGCTTCCTTCTGCAGGTAGCTCGGTCTTGGATAGTATCATCGCCAAAATTAATGCGTTGTTGCTGCTTCAACGATTTTATTAAAAATTCAAATTCAAAATATGTAAATCAAAAACGTAAATAAATAAAAAAGAACTATCCTCATTTAATTCAATTTTATTCTAGTAAGTTTATTCTTAATAGCTACTAAACACGAGGGCGTTTTTCGGTCGAGTATCCTCATTACTTTCTGAACCCATTTCTTCGTCAGGCTGATTCGCATCTTCTGCTCTCCCTAAAAAATTTCTTATATTAATCTGTTTTTTGAATTTTACAATGTCATTGTACAATAAATCACGCTGGGTAACCGTGAAGTCTCGGTCAACACCCTGCGAGGCTTTATATAGAGACAATGAGTTCCATCCCCGGTGCGTTATTATTAAGGATTAGATTTAGCGAAACGACTTGCCCAACTGTTAGGCGAGGGAAAATTGCGCGTTGTGTGAACGTATAAAACTAATCTCGTGCGAGGAACTCGCGGTGTCACGCACCCGGTGGCTTGCTGTAAGTTCCTCTTGCGCAGCTACATGAGACCCAGCCTCCGATGTGGCCTAATGCCTTCACAACATTTTTTCTGACTCGCCGAGCCACGAGCCAAGTGGCTAGCACCTTGTGCACACCCAAGCACCTTGCGTCTGTCCTGTCCAGCAAGTCATCGAGCGAACAAATTTCATTCAATACAACGAATACCGAGCAAAAATTCGTGGTTTCCATACGTGGCGGATATTGCGAACAATCGCCAAACACCGAGCAATTTGTTCACTCGATGAATCGCAAATCGACAAAGTCCTAGCCACTAGGCTCGTTACTCGGCGAACCATGAATAATGTGGGGCCGGCATAATGCCGGCACCACATTATGCGGGATTCGCCGAATCACGAGCAAAAGTTCGCCAATTGGCGAGCATCTTGTACCTAACCACACTACTTGCAACTCGGCGAATCCCATGGAAATGATCGTACAAGACACTCGCCAATTGGCGAACTTTTGCTCGTGACTCGGCGAATCCCGCATAATGTGGTGCCGGCATAATATGAACATCGCGCTAGTATTTTTCGCGTGAGGATGGTTTTGATGGGAAGCACTAGTCCGACCTGGCTGTTTTCCTAGGCAAATACTCGTGTGATCGAGCTAGTTCAAACTACAAAATAATTGTGGGTCGCTGATTCCGAATCTGAAGTCAAAAAAAAAATGCGGAAGTCGCACCCGGAGGCACAATTCATGAACATGACGCCATGGTAAACTCACCCAAACTGACAACTCGCCCTCGGTCGTGCCTGTTGCACGAAACGTTACGTGTATAATGTGAACAGGCAGGGCAAGACTGGCGTCAGGTGAGTTTTGGGAGATCTTCCTAGCGAAACCTTCACCTTTGGTGAATATATAAGTCTTTCTATATTCGCTAAGGATGAAGGTTTCTCGACTCGCTAGTGACCCGTGAAATAAGATTCGTCGCGAATTAAAATTTAGAGCGACAGTCGAATTATCTGCGAGTCATTAATGAACTCGTTAGTGGAGATATTGTTCGCCAAAGTAATTCGTTAGCGACTCGCCTACGGTTCACTTGGCATGCTATGCGACTAAGCTTTTCTTTTAATATTTTTTCGGGCCAGAAAATTCCTTGAATTCGACGAAGACATGAGTTGATGAAAACTTCCAGCTTTCTGGTAACTCTTATGGAATCTTTCCATGTAATGCTCGCATACAAAAGCACAGATAGTACCAGGGAGAAGAACAGGCCCGGCTTGGTCATGAAGCTAAGGCAGGTAGACGAAGTTGTCCACTTTCTCCACAGGCTGCCCATCACTACCGATGGCAATAGGTATTAAATTTCTTGGCAATCCAGTGATTGGCGGGCTAGGAGCCTTATGGTCTTGTTGGTATTAATCTTTAGCCCAACCCTGCTTGCCTCCCTCTCGGGATCTAACGCCATTGCGGACAGATCATTGATTTTGTGTGAGAGTTGGCATATGTTGTCAGCGTAGTCAAGATGTTGTAGATAAGATGTCAAAGTCCATTGAATTCCTCTATCTAGTTCGGATGGGGCTGCATGCAACACATCGCCAATCACTATGAGGAATAGAATCGGTGAGAGAACGCACCGAACCGCACGTGCCGAACTGTACTGCGAAACTAAAAGTCCCTCGACACCCAGCCTTTATGCGGAACGCGACATTTCGCGCCGTCATAGGTTGTCTTAATAATAGCCACAAGCTTCTCATGGATGCCTCTCCTGCGTAAGGCCGCCCATATACAGTCCTGGTTCACACTATCGAAAGCCTTCTCAAAATCGATGAAAAGAAAGTGAAGCGGAGAATCGTACTCAGCGCATTGCTCGATGATGATTCGCAATGTGATCAACACAGGAGAATCCGGATCAAAAGCCAGAATACTCTTCATCAATTGTGCTTTCTAAGTGGACCTTTAGTCTTTCCAGAATGATTTTCGCTATTCTCTTGGCAACGGCAGGAAGCACACAAATGCCTCTCTAATTATTACAGTCTGTGAAGCCATCCTTCATCGGGAGATTGATGATCAAACCACCCTTCAGTGGGAAAGGTCTCTGTATTCCACGCTTTAGCAACAACTGGGTGCAGCAACTCGGCAATTAAGCTGGGCGCTGCTGAAAAGTTCGGCAGGAATACCGTCGAGTCCGGCGGCCTTTCCTCGTTTTAGTACAATAATTACAGCAACTAGTTCCTCTTTAGTCGGGGCAGTGGACCGTATAAGCACATTTTGATGAAATATTTATATGAGGACGAATTTCACCAGAAGTTTCATGGTTCAAGACCGCGGCGAAGTGTTCTTCCACCGCCTCATTTGATATTCCTCCAAGGCAAGTAGTTTTCCATCACTACCCTTCACCGGATGTTGGCAGTAGTTACGACCAACTGCAAACTCTTTGACGACACCGTATACGACGTTTAAGTTGCTACTTCTTGCGGCTTCTGCTGTTGAGGCCAGAAGAGAATTCGCATAATCTCTTTTACCACTTCGTACACTACGCTGAACTTCTCGAGTTTTTTTTAAGGTAAAGAAGTACAATTCTGCTTCGACTGTCGTCTGATGTTGAGCCAAACGAACCTTCAGCTCCTTTTTTTCAACAATCCGTTGATATGAATCGTCGGATGTCCAGGGCTTATTCTGGCAATACGGGTTTGTGCCAAGAATGGCACATTGGCATCCCAATTTTCTTTTATGCCACTATCTGCGTGACTAATTATGCTGCCTTTTGCGCAATATTGTTGCTATATTGTTCTAAGACAGCTGAATTTTTAAGTCGAGCGGCGCTGAATCTCGACGCTAGGACGGCGCACGGCTGCAATACGCAGTCGAACATTAGCGATCATAAGATGGTCCCTTCCCATCCCAATATTGGGGCTCTTCTTATTTCGCTCGCCAGGAGGCAACTCTTGAATCTTTTACTAACAGCAAAGTGGTCGATCTGAATTTGTATTCTGCGCCGATCAACAGGGGAATAACTGATTTTTTGGTGGTCCTTAAATTTAGTACCACCGATGAAGAGCCCGTGAAAATTCCAGAGCTCTAGAAATCTTTCATATGACTTTTTTCATTCACCGATGAAGAGACCGTGAAATAAGCAGTACTCTACAAACTTTTCACAGTTGTCGTTACGATTTCCAAGACCGTGTCTTCCCATCACATGCCTGAGCCCATAGTTATTTGCGCCAACTTTTGCATGCAAATCCCCCATAACCATTATAATGTTAGCTTCAGGTGTCCAGCTCTGGACGCCGCCATCTAGTTGTTCGTAGAAGGAGTCTTTCGCCAGGACATTGTCAGGTTCAGTTGGAGCATAACATTGTCTTATTGTGATGTTCCTCATTTTGGTCCGGAATTCCGGCGGTCATGATTCTGTCGCAGAGACAGCTTCGTGCAGTTTTTGTTAAGTGGACCTGACTTGACCTGACTCACGACAACCACCGACAAATTTACAAAAGTACAACATTACAGTGCTATGCGTTGGAAAGATAAATTCTCCACTGTTCCACCATTTTATCTCACTAACTCTTAAGATGTTAAATTTATACTGCAGAAATCCGCTCTCTGGTTAAAAAATAAAACTTGCGTTTTGGGGACCTTCCGATCTATTGTCCAGGAGAGCAGGCACATTACAGAAACCAATCTTTGCTGTTGAACGTTAGAAAAAGTCGTTGAATCAGTCCTTATCCGAGGCATTGTTTAAGTTTCGTTAGCATATACATATAAGTGATGATGCAAGTTGCTGGTATACACATTCTGTTCCTTGTAGTCGCTTTCTACGACATGCCGAAACAGGCCGTGGCATTATTGCCTTATTCTTACGCCGCACACCACAGAGAAGGTGAAAAGGCAAATAAAATAATATTAAAATATTTATTCCCTAGCTACAGCAAAGTATCGCCCAGTACTGCTTGAAAAAAAATACATAACACAATGGTGCTGATAGTTTGCGGGATACCTAAAATATATTGTAGGCTCACAAGACTGGGCCTAGTGCCTCCTCCCCCATATCTCAGAATCATGGGTTTGTGTCCCGATACTCAATTGCCCTAACCCCTTGTGGGGCATAGCGCGTCAACTGTTCCATGTGGCCCAGTCGACATTTGGTTGGCATAAATTCGTTTCAGAGAATGCAGTTGCCAGCATGCACCTCCTGCACATCCATGGCCACGAACGTCGTCGTGGACGGGATTCGAACCCGGAACGCCGGTAGTCAAACATGAGACTGATGCCTTAACACACTGCGCTACCGGTCGCTACGTGTCCCGATGCGATGCTGAATAATATCACGGACGGTTCCATCCATGTATGAGAAAGTCGAAGTTGGTGTTTCCCGACACTTCACTATCGTCATCTTCCTGCATATAAATGTAGCTGGCGACTTTCTTCCTCCTCTCGCTGTAGACAGAAGTGTAATGGAACACTCCAAGCCCTGTACCAAATTATCAGCTCCTGACGACTAAACAACAAGAAACGGTCACTCATCTACAAACAGACAATACTACCGACTTTACTTTACAATACAATACTAGCAAATTCTCCTTTTCATCGAAACTGGTTCTGAACTGCTTTGAAGCTCTGCAAAGAATTGGCATTGCTAATATTGTTACCATCTATTGGGTCCCTGGACATGTTGGTATTGCGGGTAACGAAACCGCTGATGAGCAAGCCAGGACGGCTTCTGCAAGTCCGTTTACAGGGCCTGAACCCTTCTGTGGTATCCCTCTATGTAGGGTAAAATCACACATAAGAGAGCAGGAACAGTTAGAAACCACTGCACATTGGGAAAACCTCCCTGGCCTGAGACAATCGAAATTGTTTATTTCAGCTCACTCACCCAAGCGCTCCCTGGAATTGGTGTGCCTTGGCAGAAGCAGAGTGAGAATCATTTGCGGTCTCCTTTCAGGGCATTCCACTATCAGGGGTCACTTATACAGAATGGGGATTGTCTCTAACCCCAACTGTCGTTTTTGCGAAAGCGACGATGAGACTTCTCAGCACATCCTCTGTGAGTGTGAGGCACTCGCCCGTCGCCGCTTAGAGAGTCTCGGTGAGGCATTCCCTGAAGCGGAAACGATCGCCTCTTTCAAACTTGGGCAGCTGAGCAGATTTGTGGGATCGATCAAACTCGATCACCCACTCTAGATTTACAGGGCTATAGCACAATAGACCCTATGGTCGCAGTGCTCGTGGGCCCTTCGGGCCCACTGCCCACAAACTAATCTTAATCTTAATCTTAACACTACGGAGAATTTTTAAAGTCCAATGGTACGTTAGAAATACGGACATACACAGAGAACTTCGGGTAGACACTATAAAGAACTACATAAGGGAAAAAGCCCTTAAACTCTACGGCCAAATAGACGACCATACTAACAGTACCCTGGGACCTTTGAAATTCTCTATGACAGGAAGACAGGTTTACCCGCACTTAAGAACAATAACACATTAGTGCACACCGAGGTCTAAGCAAACTTTGTAAAGACTGACGATGGGCTCATCGAGCCCACAGAGATAATTGGAGTAAAAGTGTGAACCACTAGCTCCACCAACGTACAGTTCCCTGGTTTCCCTTCGTCCTCTCCCGCCAGTCCCTCTTATAAACCTTTAACATAATAATCGACAAGCCAGAACGAACCTTACCATTGTTTTCCGAAAGAGGTGCGAAAGAATCACTATTTTTGTCGTAGACCACCCACACGGGATTTACCTACGGTTTCACAGAGTTATGTGTCGAAAGGTTGGAAATAGGATATTTTCCGCATCGGCGGAGTTCGCTGAAATAGCCAGGCGTGAGCCCTGAGCCGTCTAGGGGTCTCGTCCCTTGAGATCACGATCAATTTAGTACTTGATCACGGTTACAGCTTTACAAATTATGATTCTAAAGGGATCCATAGATATCTGCAATCTGGGGGTTGAAACACCATGGGAAGTGGTCCAGGTTTTTCTTCTTCTTCGCCTACTCCTCAATCAATCAGTGAATTTTCTTCTAACAAAATAGCACAAACCACCAATAATTTATTTGCTGAATATAATGTTCCTGTCAAATCCGATATTTTTCTTTTATAGAATCTAAAAGATAAATTTAAATCTCACAGACACTATTCTTTTATTAGCCTCCACATTCATTTCGCAAATATTTCACTAGGCATGAGTGTACCTAACCTAGCGCTAGCTAGTTCGTACAACTCACATTATAGAAAACAAAGTACCACCATTGGGCGATCCGTGAAAAGGAGAAATGTTTTGGGGATGGTTGGCCAAGAATTGTAGATCGCCTATTAACAGGGCGTATTCACGCTTGAAGCATTATTTTGAGAATGGGCCAAGTGGCAATTATTTTGAATTATTTGCGGATGTTGAACGAGTTGTTTGTTGTCAATAGGAAATATGCTCACGGGGTGGTTCGACGTTACAATTTTAGAAATCCTATTAATAATATTCTGATGGGTGGAAATGGCCATATTGATTAAGATAATTATTTATGATGGTGAGGTTTGGGCAAAAACATTTGCGCAATTGGTCATAAATTTAACGAATTTTCATAATTTAATGTGACATGGTATTGAGGAAGTGGCGGTTAAATTATTATGTACTTTATATCAGAAGAATTTCATTTTTTAATGGAAATACATATTTTTTCGCCGATTTCGTACTTACATTATCCAACCCAACCCAATGGAGAATACAGGCTCATATTTTCCGCATTTCAATTTGTGGTTATATGACAATAATATGGTCAACCGATAACCTCAGAATTGTAGGGTTTTTCGCAAACCCCCAAATCGAACACATATACACCGCATGTAAGCTGGAAACCAATGAAATAAAAATATGGTGCAGTTGCAGTCAACGCTGGCAATCGGAAGTAAATGCGGAGGGTGACGCTAAAATCCATTTGAAGAAGGAACAAGTGTTCAAATTTCGAAATTGCACAAAATTCGCGACATATGGGCCAATAATTGTACGCCTGTTCAGTTGCAATGCAATTTGTCATTTGACTTCCATTCCTAATCCCCTGATGATTTCACACCCCATTTTTTCCTTGAATTATCCTTGTGTACACATATTGAACCCCTGCATTGGTTGGTTTTAACCCGTGACTGGTGACGGTAAGAAGTTTAAATGATACGAAAGTGTTGGTCTAGTCATGATCATTTGGCAAACCATACCAAACATAAATTCAAAGAACTGCTAAAATTAGCAACTCGGCCGGTTAAAGTCTAACTTAAGGCGCGGACAAGGAAATGTTAACGCCCACCCTCCTCAATTTTCTTAAAAATAGTTTTTCATATAAACCGAAATGATCATTATTTATTATATATTCATTTAAACATTATTTATTGTATTTTTCGTGTATTCGGAATCATTGTGGCATAATTTTTTCAGGCGCCACTTTTGCCCAAGCGGTTTCGATTCATACTAATATCAACGCCGCGCCGCCTGGAGAAAAGTGGTAGCGCCACTTTTGTACGGGCGGTTTTGCTTGGCAGTAGTTATCGTCGAAAACGATCGGCCACAACCACGTCAGGTTCATAGATTTTCAGCTAAATTTTTAGTATTATTAGTAGAACTTTTTCATTTGCATATTTATTCCTAGAAATATGAGATTTGAAATTTATTTTTATTATCAGTCTTCTTGACCCTAACGAGATGTAACCTGCGAACTGAGCACAATTTAGAAAACCTACGTATACCATACCAATTCGGGGTTAAATCAAATCAAATTGCATTCTATTTCTGATATAAACGCGTAATCCATGCAATAATTTCCGATAAAACGGAACTTCGTTCGAAGGGCGGATTTGTCCCTTCTGCTACTAAAATTTCGCAGTTGCCATATTTTAATGCAATGAGTGGTCGTGGTCGTAGTGGTGACGATGAATCGTACAATCTCACCCTTGTTCATCCCTTGAAATTCAATAAACGACAATATAACAAATTGCTTCGGAATCGGACAACAGTGGTAACAGTCGTGAGGCTACTTGTCGTGAAGCTTGGTAATCAATTCCCATTGTCTCTGACATTCCATGTAATTATTATCATTTTAGATAAAGCGACGGCCAGTAGTGACTAAAGAACGCCAACGTCCGACAAACCACCACGAATCCAACTACCGCCATAATATCAAAAGGAATGAGCTCACTTTGTTATACGAGAGTATTGAGGTCGGGCATCAAATTTCCGTAATTTGATTCAATTACAAGTACTCGAGGGTGTCGATCGATTTTAATTGTCCATGTTAAAGGTCGACAGTTTTTCCGGTTGCATGTCGTTTAGTTTCTTGAAGTTTGTCGGAACGTCTTGCTTTGATGTCGATAGACAAGGAGGCATATGAGTCCGCTGTACGTATGTGTTATGATGAGGAGACATGCATACATACCAGTATTTTACAGGCTTCTAATGAGTTGATTTTCTTCTCAAGGAAGTGAAAGTTAATCAGTCTTGATGTGAATAAGGCCATTAAAGTAAGAAAGAAAATACGCTGAATGTTTTCGTTACAGTATTCGTTACAATTGATTTATTCTAATTAACCCATTTCATAATATTAGAGTTAATATACACATGTGTACATAATTTAGTATGTACTCACACGATATTAACCCATCTTTTCCTAAATAGTTGGGACGGTAAATGCCAAATATGGACGCAACCTTGCAAAATATGATGGAGACATGCCGTTTGGTACGAATGTCGGTGGGACCCATACCTTTAATTTAAGAGATGGAGCCATTTTGGAACCAGCGGCTATGCAGGCGGAAAACTGAGAAATGTAAGCCCTTTTTTCAACGTTTTCCTTATAATTTCTAAACGGTGCACTTGATAAAAAAATGTATTAGAATGCAAATTAAAAAGCATTGAATTCTGCTTCCAATGCACTATTCAAAGTTGAATTTCTGTCTAGTAGTATAGCCACAATCGATAGTCAAAAACGTCAATTTTGTAAGCTTATAGTACGTTTACGCTGGACTTGAAATCGTGGATTTCGAATAGTTGGCTCCGAAATCCCAAAAGTGTTTACGCTGATACTTTTCTGATTTCATTTGACAATTAATAAATTAAATTGGGTTTTTACGTCAATTAATAGTCTAATTTTAACTTTGCTTGACAGTTGACAATTAAATATTTATTTTTAACTGTCACTCGAATATTCACCACGATAGAATTTTAAGCATTACCATGTCAAATCAGGATTTCAATCGCGATTTCAGGAGGATTTCATGGTGTCCTTGCTAAGTATCAAGATTTCGTTTGGCAATAAAATGTATGCGAAATCCGTCGGATTTCACGGAGATTTCGCCGAAATCCCATTTTACGAGATTTCGAGTCCAACGTAAACGTACTATTAGGAGTAAAATTACACTTTACCCATTTTCTAGCTTTAGATCTTTGAAACGGATGCTTGAAATGAAAAAATTAAGATAACTCGATTTCAAGTCTAACGTGCCAAATATTTTTCAAATCAACCCATTTTTAGTGTAGTTGTAGCAAAATTGCTGAAATGTCTATTTATTGATTTCAGCCTTAATAGCGTTATCTCAGTAAGTATAATAGCTGCAAGTTTCGTTTTAGTCTCAATATCTATAGATTGAGACTAAAACGAGACCTAAGCTTGTCATACGAGCTTTTTATTTTAAACTTGTTAAATATAATAGCTTACATAATTAATAAAAAAATCTGGAAAAATGTGAATACCTTTTGAAGTTTTATTTATTTTATTCGACTCAGAATACCCAAATACATTAGGAATCAACCTAAAACTGGCATAAAAACTTTTTATTTTTAACTTATCTAATAAAAGATCTTGTTTAATTATTTAAAAAATTTGGAAAAATGTGTATATCTTTTGAACTAATGGTCGTATGGAATTGCGATTTGGTTTCATTCGATTTGCACCGACCAAATACATTAGGAACCAACCTAAAAGTGGCATAAATTACTTAATTACTTAAATTAAGAAGACCCAACCACTATGGTGAAACAAGGAGATTAGGGAAACCCGCTGCAAGGTAAGGAAGCTGTTCAGCAACGCCAAACGCATGGGGCATGACGATGCATGGGGCGAGTACAGGAACTCGTTAAAAGCATTAATAATAATAATTTGTTGATTATAATCTTGAATTTGTTTAGACTTGAAAATGCATATATAATGCGAAACGTTGTCTTCATCGTAAAATAAATAATTTAATATTGCTGGATAGTGAATATAATTCTTTATTAACAATTAAGAGCGGCTAAGAGAAATAGCTGGAGGGACTTTTGCAGCCAAATTGAAAGCACGACGGAAGCTTCAAGGCTAAGAAAGGTCATCTCCAAAAATCCGATACCACCCTCCACCCTCAACAAGGAGGATGGAGGCTGGACACAAGACTGCGCAGATACACTAGATGAACTTCTAAACGCACACTTTCCTGGCTGCGAGGACCATCACACCCTCGTAACTCGGCCGGAAACAGGAAATGGCGACGCAAGAAGAAGCAACATCCCGGGGTTATTCACGTGCAGACGCGTTAAATGTGCGATAAGCTCGTTTGACGCGTACAAGTCGGCAGGCCCTGACGGAATCATACCGGCAATGCTGCAAAAACCCATGGACACAATAGCTCCTTGGGTGGTTGCTATACTAAAGGGATGTCTCCGACTAGGCTACGTACCTCTGGCGTGGAGGGAGTCTAGAGTGGTGTTTATTCCCAAAGTAGGCAAGGACAGCCATTCCAATCCTAAGGACTTTAAACCTATCAGTCTAACGTCCTTTTAGCTAAAACAATGGAAAAGTGCATAGATGGATACATTAGGGAAACCATCCACCCTTCGTACCTATCTAGAACTCAGCACGCTTACATAAAGGGGAAATCGGTAGAAACCGCTCTACACGAGGTGGTCTCAACGATCGAAACATCCCTTCAATACAAAGAATTCACTCTCGGTACATTCCTGGACATAGCAGGGGCTTTCAACAACGTCACTGTGGAGGAACTTGCCGAGGTGAATCCTACTCTAAGGAAATGGATCGAAGCACTACTCTCGAACAAGCTAGTAACGTCTAAATGGGGAGGTGCTAAAGCCACCAAGAGTACGATTAGAGGCACTCCGCAAGGAGGAGTGCTATCACCGCTCCTATGGATACTCGTACTGAACAATGTACTAACATCCCTCGAATCGTCCGGAATACGTGCGGTAGCCTGTGCAGACGATGTTGTGATACTCTTATCAGGCAAGCACCCAAAAACACTGTCAGAACTTACAACTATGGCCCTCAGTAAGATACTAAGGTGGACGGATAGAAGAGGTCTAAGAGTAAATCCTCGGAAAACTGAACTAATCCTCTTCACAAGGAGAACCAGAATTCAGGAATTTATCCTGCTAAAGATGGGTGACACCGAGTTGACTTTGTCAACCCATGCAAAGTACTTAGGGATGATCCTGGATAGTAGACTTAACTGGGGTCGTAACGTCGAGGAACGAAACACGAAGGCCAACATCGCCTTTTACACCTGCAAAAGCTTGCTTGGTAAAAAGTGGGGTCTCAAACCAAGAATAACTCACTGGACACACACGGCTGTCGTAAGACCGATACTAACGTACGGAGCTGTGGTCTGGTGCACAGCACTCAACACGAAAAGAATCCTACAGAAAATGGAGAGGGTACAGAGACTATGTTGCTTAGGGATCACTGGTGCCTTAAGGGCAGTATCTTCGCTCTCTCTGAACACCCTTCTAAACCTGCCTCCGATCGGCCTATATCTGAAGAATGAGGCAGCTAAATGTGCCCTAAGGCTTAGAGAGGCAGGGCACTTCAAAGAGAGGCCATATGGCCACCACAGTATTAGGCTGCCATCTATCTGACTATATGAAACCACAAGTAGGTTTCAACACAAATTTCGTGGTCAATATACCCGATAGGGAGCAGATCCCGGTAGTTGATCATGGACGCAGGAAGGCGATGATCTTCTACACGGATGGCTCCAGGATGGAAGCCGGAGTCGGAGCAGTAGTCTACTCGTAGGAAATTCCATGCAACCTTTCCTACAGACTGCCGAATGATTGCAGCATTTTCCAGGCGGAGGTGCTTGCGATCCAAAAGGCAGCTGAGGTGATGATTACATCCCGGAAAAATGGATTCCGGGCCATAGCGGAGTTCTAGGAAACGAAATAGCGGATGGACTAGCCAAACAGGGGGCTATCCTCGAACGAGAGGCAGCTCTAGAGCTGCTGACGCCAATACAAACATGCAAGAAAATAATGGACGACAGTATGCCATATCTAACTGGCTCAACACAAACGACTCCAGAGTAACGAAAATATTCTGGAATTCTTATGGCAAAAAGAAAACTGAAAGCCTCTTGGGACTGCCAGAAGTCAGTGTGCACTATTAGTGGGCATACTAACGGGCCACTGCCTGATAGGGGAACATGCCCACAGATTAAAGCTAATAACCAGCGATGGCTGCAGGAATTGCCAAATACCAAACACGAAAGAAACTCTAAAGCACCTCCTATGCGATTGTCCTGCACTCGCTAGAAGGAGATTAAAGTGCCTAGGAGCTCACTTCTTCAACGATCTTGAAGGAGTCGCAGGACTCAGCTGGAGAAGCCTCTTGAGCTTCGCCAGCGTCAGTCAGGTTCCTTCAAGCTCAACGACGATCTTCTGGTAGGGGCCAGCAACGACACGGGATGAGTACCTGTTATATGAGGTATCGCTATGGACCTCAGCGGTCTATGCGGAGTCGTCTAGGCTGCCACCATACCTAACCTAACCTAACCTCCTTGGACTGCAAAATTATGGAAGAATTTAAATCATTTAATTAATTAATTAAATTAGTTCGACAAAAGACATAGCAAAACTTTTATAAACAAAGGTAAAATATCTACATTTTACATTGAGACTAAAACAAAACTTTTAGCTGTTATATTTACAGAGATCAATAATTCTGCATTTTCGCTCACAACTACACTAAAAACGGGCCGATTTTAAAAGTATCGGGCACGTCAAACTGGTAACTGAATTATCTTCAGCTTTTATTTACTAAGGTTTTTCATTTGGGGCATCCGTTTCAGAGATATGTGAGCTTGAAAAGTGATGTAGTATAATTTTTCTCCAAAGCCTCAAAAAGTGACGTTTTTCGACTATAGATTTTGACTATAGTACTAAACTGAATTTTGTCTTAAAATAATGCATTGTATGCCAAATTTGTTGCTCTTTGATTTACACCCTATAAACTTTTTCAATCCGAATCAGGAGAATATTAAAAAAAAGGGCTCAAATTTTTCGGTTTTTCGCCTTAACAGCCGCTCTGCCGTGGGGTCCAAGGTGGCTCCATCTCTTAAAATGAATGTGTGGGGACCACCAACAATCATCCAAACGACATTTCTCTATCATATTTTGCAAGATTGAGTCGCTTACCGTCCCAACTAAAAGAGCCATTGTACGGGAAATAGGATCTACAAACGTTTGCATATCTACAAATACCCACAGAAACTCACTGAACGGTAAGTGTTTGTAACTGGTTTGTAGTCGACCAATTTTACTATTCGTAATTTTACTTCTACAAAGAATTCTGTACATTGTTTGCTAACAAACGTTTGTAGCAAATAAATTTGATGATTGCACGATTCCTATATACATATAATGTACACTCGCCGAAAATAGGATAGTCGCACAAATGCGACATAACTTTTAGTATGTTGGGTGTATTTTGATAAAATATATTTAATTATCTTTTGTGATACTAACATTGCTAGCAACAATGAGCCAAAAATGTAGAAAATCAAAACGGTAAATTCAAGCTTAGCATTTTGCGACTGTTAAAATTACGACAATACACGCACCAACGACCGGTAGCGCAGTGTGATGAGGCATTAGTCTCATGTTTGACTACCGGCGTTTCGGGTTTGAATCTCGTCCACGACGACGTTTGTGGCCAAAGATGTGCAGGAGGTGCATGCTGGCAACTGCATTCTCCGAAACCAGTTTATGCCGTCGAAACGTCAACTGGGCTACCTGGAACAGTTGGTGCGTTATGCCCCGCAAGGGGTTAGGGCAATTGAGTACCAACAAAAATAGGTAATAAAACGAATGCTTTTGTTATAATTGTTTTTTTCTTATTAATAATGCGTATATCCTTCATCATTGCATAGAACTTCAAAAAGCCTCTAATAGGACTTGTTGAAAAGCCTGTTCGATTGCCGATATTAGTCCTTCACTGTTTTCGAACTGCCTTCCATCTGCGTAAATTTGTCGAGACAACCATGCCCACAAATTCTCAATGATATTGAGATCAGGAGACAGAGCTGGCCAGTCCAGAATTTCTACGTTATGGTGTGCTAACCATTGCTTTACTCAACGTGCGGAGTGAATTGGTGCCTTATCGTGATACATAACCAATCGCTGACCGTTGAACATTTCGTCGAAGTTAATTTTCTGCACTTCCAAAAGTTCAATGTAGTCCGCAGAGGATTGCCGGCCTTCCAACACAATCAAATAAATGACGCCATGGAAGGAAATTGCAGTCCATACCATGACGGCATCAACAGCGCAATGACGACGAGATAAAAGCCGTTCCGACTTCCTAAAATCGTGAAAATACAATAATAATGAAAACCATCAGGCCCATCCAAATTAATTTTTTTCGCCAGAAAACTTCACCTGACGCCATTGATCGATGTAATGAAAATGAGTCCGTCAGTACTCTAATCGAGCTATTTTATGACGAGGGAGTAAAAATGTTTTTTCCCTTAGTTTTTTCCGTTTTAGATCCAGATACGTTTTAAACGTTTTAAGTACTCTTTGCACTGTCCGTACACTGGCAAAAGTTTCTGTGGCATCTGCTGGGAAAGTCAAAATGAAAGACTTTCCCAGCAGATGCCACAGAATTCGACGCTTCTCGTAAAATTGCCCTACGTTCTCGTTTTGTTTTAGCTCTTAATGTGCGTCCTTTTTGGTTTTTGTCATACATTTCCGGATTTCTTAAAAACCTGCCGATTAACTTATCGCTTCGTCTAATTTCGATTCTGATTTGCCGATTAGAATAATGTTCATGATTGAATGCGACAATTTTCCCAATCTTTTCCTTCGTCAACGTTTTGCCTCCACCCATTTTTTTTTATTTTCAATACAAGAAATTATCACGGGAATTGAAAAAAAAACCAATTTGAATTATTTCCAATCACAGAGCACTTTGAAATTTGAAAACAAATTGACGCGTATATCCTATTGTCGCACTTTTAACAGTCGCGAAATGGTAAACTTCAATTTACCGTTTTGATTTGCTTCATTTTCGGTTCGCGCATCACACCAGTCTCCCACTGGTGCGATGCACGAGGTAGAGGCGTGACCGGGAACGACCAAGTCGATATTGTATTTTATTTGCATTGTTGCGAGTTTCGTATCCATGTCGTGTTGGGCGGCCTATATAAGGCGATACAACATCGACTTGGTTGTTAATCCTGTGAATATCAGGAAATCGTTTGCCCAGGCAGCAAGAGCTTCTATGCCTCCATCTAACCCGTCCCCACCCAAAACAACCCAACATTCACCCATCCCAACCATGATCCCTAGCTCCGGGCAAGTAGAAGCCTTTTTGGGCAGATGCAAGCCCAATGCCGAAATATGATGGAGCAGATGATGGCTACCATGATTCAGGGTCTGTTTACAGCCCAGAATCTGGTTGCGAACCCAATCCAACCCAAAAATTAAAATGGCTACACACTGTGTCTCCGTGGTTTCATGGAACGCCGATTCCATCCGTAGACATAGAGGTGAGCTGATCAACTTTTTACAAGAGTATCAAGTTGACATCATGCTCATCCAGGAGACCTTTCTGAAACCTGGAGACCACTTCCGAATACCCAACTACATTCTATACTGTTGTGATAGAATGATAGGAAGCCATTTTAATACGACGCAACATCAGCCATCATCAAATAATACTTCCAAACCTACAATATATAGAAGCTACTGCTATCAAGGTGCAAACGACTTTTCTTGACGTTACGATAATTTCGGCCTACAATCGGCCAGGAAACAGAAATTTTTCAGGAGACCTGCGGACGCTCCTGGAAATTGAAGGTACGGTCTTTCTCGGAGGGGATATGAATGCATATCACCGTTCGTGGGGTGCTAGGAGAAGCAATCAAGCCGGAAATGAACTGAGCAGATTCATCTTTGACAATAATTTAATATGCACTCATATCCCTAGAGAACCGACGCATTTCGGATCAAGACACGGCAACCCTCTCGATATAGGGCTATCCAAAGCACTGGACTTCCATGTGCGGATAATTGTGTTAGACGAGTTATCGTCGGACCACAAGCCGGTCCAATTCCTCATAGAAGAAGTGTTCATCGACATCCCGGATCCAGTTAAAAAGACAACAGATTGGAAAAGTTACAACGAAACCCTGAGTATAATAGACCCGCAAATGCAAATTGAAAACACCAGGGACTTTGAAGACGCGATACAAAGCCTGACTTCCACGATACTTGTGGCGAAAGAGTTAAATACGACTCAAACTCCGTTAAGGGTGAAAAATCCCTACGAACTCCCGATGACTATTAAAGACTTAATAACAAGGAGGAATCGAATACGGAAAAGGGCTAGGCAAACCGGCGACCCTAGTCTGCGCCAAATGACAAGCAGGCTAACCAATCTAATTAAGGTGCGGATGAACATCGTAACAAAAAATGGGAAGAGTTTCTAGAAAGTATGGAACCGGGAGACAATAGCTTCTGGAGGATTAATAAATACTTCAAAAGCAAATCTCAAAGAGTTATTCCTCCAATACACGGCCCTAGCGGCTTGAAGTATGATGACTGGGGGAAGGCGGAGGCCTTCGCCGATACAATGGAACTTCAGTTCCGTGAAAACGAACCCCCCGACGGCAACTTGGACGAGGAGGATCAGATCAATGATAGAGCCGAAGAGATACTTTCCAGAGTCGACACTCGGGAAACGGAAACTATTGGGCAGACTGACCTAGATGAGGTCAGAAGTCTCGTCAGCTCCCTCAACAAAAAGAAATCGCCTGGGATGGACACTATAGCCAACATTTGGCTTACTCACGTACCAGACAATATACTGACGAAAATCACGGACATTATTAACGCGATCTTCCGTCTTCGGTGTTATCCAGAAGTATGGAAAAAAGCGGTAATCACAATGATCCCTAAGCCTGGAAAGGATCACACATTTCCTCAAAATTGGAGACCTATAAGTCTCCTATCTTCGATCGCAAAGATAGCAGAACGACTCCTCCTTTGTCGACTGCTCGATCAAGCTAACGAGATGAACGTTATCCCAGAAGAGCAATACGGATTTAGATCTGACCACTCTTGCGAGCTCCAGCTAGCAAGAGTTACCCAACACATCCGCACAGGGTTTAATCAGCGCAAGTCAGCAGGCCTAGTTATGTTTGACGTAGCGAAAGCCTTTGACAAAGTCTGGCATGCAGGACTTATTGTCAAATTGCATGATTTCGTGATTCCGCTTCCTATTATTCAGTTAATAGGTTCGTTTCTAGAAGGCAGAACTTTCAGAGTCAGAGTTAACTCTACACTTTCCTCGGAAAGACCCATAGAAGCTGGAGTCCCACAGGGATCACCACTTTCCCCAATATTGTATACGTTATACACTGCAGATTTCCCGCAAATGCCTCCAAATGCGCATTCATCCCTGTTTGCTGATGACACATGTCTCTTCTACACTGCAAGACAAGCAGAAAGAGTTACTTTAATACTCCAGGAGTCCATTGACATACTTCTGGAATACTTCCG
Source organism: Chloromyia formosa (assembly GCA_964017055.1). NCBI lineage: Eukaryota > Metazoa > Arthropoda > Insecta > Diptera > Stratiomyidae > Chloromyia > Chloromyia formosa. Next base: position 115,897,631 of record OZ024815.1, read on the forward strand.
GAAATGGAAGATCCAAGTGAACGCGGACAAAACCAAGGCGATCTTCATCACGAGACGTCGAAACCAAGAGCCAGACACACTGACAGTAAACGAACAGGAGATAGACTGGCAGGAGACTGCCATCTATCTAGGACTGACTTTTGACAAAGCCCTGACATGGAAACAACACATTAGGCGCCGTGGACAAGCAACCAACGGAGTTATCCAAAACATATTCCCACTCATAAACTCCAGAAGTCTCAACAACAAGAACAGGTCGCTCATTTACAAACAGACGATACTGCCGACACTACTCTACAATACAAACAAAGGACAACTGCAAATTTGCCAAAATTTAGCTCTGCGGAGAATCTTTAAGGTTCCATGGTACATTAGAAATACTGACATGCATAGGGACTTTCGGGTTAACCCGATAAAAACTTATATTAGGGACAAAGCCCTAAAACTGTTTGACAAAATTGACGGACATTCCAATAGTACCTTGGAACCTTTGAGATTCTCTTTAGGTGGGAGACAAGTCTACCCTGACCTAAGAAGTATAACAAATTAAGAGCACGCCGAGGTCTGAATAAAACCCAGTAAGACTAAGATGGGCACAACGTGCCCACAGCGATAAAAGGAGTAAGAGTGTTTAACACTAACTCCAACCGCGTATAGTTCCAAGTACTTGGTTGTTGTTCCCGGTTACGCCTCTCCCACTGGTGCGATGCGCGAAGCAGAGGAGCAGAGGCATGTGATGAGACGCGCTTCGCATCAGCGGTCGAAACCGGCGAACACGCTTTTTTTCGGGCCCCCTCCAGGGAGAGAATTATTCTTAACAATTTTGAAAATAAAATTTTTTTTATTTTCAAATTTGAGAGTTTTAGGGTGACACGAGCGAATAGTGACAAAAAATCCGAGTGAAAAGTGATTTTTTCACTCCGGACCCCCCATACATGTACTTAAAAAATATTATAGTCAACAATAAATCATCCGCTCTGTCACATGAATTCCATTAATTCCTTCCATAACTCAACCTCATTTCTTCCTTATCCATCGAGCGGATATCACCTAATTGCAATATTGTTGTTTCTCCATCTGTATCTTCCATAGAATAACGAGATGACCGCCAATCCAACACATATTTCCATTCATTTCCTGCTGCACTCCCATTGCAATTAATCTGAAACGGATCGACATAGTACAGAAAAAAAAATTGCTCTCGATCTGTTTTTCTGATTTTTCCATTTATCATTTTCTCATGATAAAGCAACGGGCCCACACGAGAATGGGGAAAAACACAATTCTTCTTTTACTGTTTTATTGCGGGAAAACTGCAACATATTCGGTAAAGTGCAATTGCTCTCAACGGCTCAGACCGTTCGTTGCAACGAGCCTGTTGTGTAGCCTACTCCAAATGTACAAGTACCAGTGCGAGTGCATCGACTGACAACGCTAAGTCGCCTATATCCTACCTGAGGTATAGGTTCATAACATATGTACCTGATATGATATATAAATACGAGTATAAAACGATGTAACGATCCGTTGCATTCGTAAGATACCCGGATAAGATTGAATAGAATTTCGCATAGTTTGCGCTTCTACTTGGATTGTGTTATGCAATTTGGTCGAGGTTATGCAGTTGAGCTGCATACGTAACTACATATACGTATGTATCTTACGCATAATGCGTTCAGGAAGGTACGATTGCAGAATGCAGACCAGACAACCAGACGATCCCACTGCAATGCATAATTCTGGTTAAGACTGTAACAGATTAATCGATTAATGTGGTAAAACTAGAGGTCTCTGGCCAGTATCAGTGCGCAACGCTGAGGAAATGAGGCACGTCTCTAACTCTGGGGCTAAACCTCATAACAGCCGTGATAGAGGATCAAAGGACAACAGCTGAACCGATGCTATCATATTTTACCCATATCGTCACATGTATATACCTCCTATTAAGAAAGTAATCATTGAAAGATTGCGTGAAGCTCAGTATATTATACTTAAGGATTACGACGTATTCTACGAATTACGTACGAGTATATGAGTTACCGGTTAACACCTTTTCCTATTTTTCTATTACCGCTTACAGACGACAATATCGTAACAGGTGATCTAATGGCGAACGGTAACTCCAGTCGGTCAGGATAGATGAACACGGATGGAGACAAAAGCGACAGACCGTCAAACCAACATTAGATTCAGGCCGCATATTCGCAGACGCATCATAGATTATGCAGTGATCATTGCATCTTACATGGTTCTTATGCTATTGGAATAATTATGATAGCATCATTATATGCCACTTACTTCCACGCGATGACGAAAAAATATTGTACAACTGATACGAAGCGATGCCAATCGAGTGTGTCCATCCGATATAACGCCGGAAAACTCAGATCTTGACTCGATTTTTCCGACAACAAAATACTATATAGACAAATTGATAGACCGACAAGTGATCAAGATGGTGCTGACTAGAGCGTCGTCCAGGCTCGTTAACGTGACAGTTATGTCTGTTACGTCTTCGACATCTTGTATCTAATGTCGTGGAATTCTCATGAATTACACTCGTACGCGGATAAGAAATCGAGCGAAGATACCCATAGCCAGTGTCAGACATCCGAATACGAGTGGTATGCTCGTTCTATTGCAGTTGCAGCGCAGCAAACGGGATGAATCTGCCATACTATGCGAAAAGTGGGTCAATGTGGTAATCCAACCAGGTGACTTATTTCCTTTTAATTGCCTGCCAACTAATAGTGATTTCGTAAACGGTTGACTTAGTATCTATTTTATGTAATTAGCGATTTGGACATGAGACACGAGTTTATCAAGCATCTGCGATCGTTTCTAGATAAGTTGTATGGATCTTTGAATATGCTAGAAGTTTGGCAAAGTGATATTGGGTATATTAGTTGCATACAATCGCCGCTATAGGCTCTATGAAATAACGTCCCAGGAGCTGCCTCTCTAAAATGAAAATCAGCAATGGCCCCAAACACTTCGTTTGAGTTTGAGGCGATTGTTCATTGTGAACAATTGATCCAAATTTGGGGGGACTGTCCCAAATGAACAGTCGCCTAAGCTTTTTTTTACTACCGAAAATCCCACAAATTATGGTACTGCCTAAAGCGGATATCCTGCTATCTTAGTCAGAGTGAATTGCCGCGAGTTCGAACTATCTAGCCGAAGTCCAATCTCGGATATGTGTTCGTACTGCCTAAAGCGGAACTGCACTCCGGTTAATCCTAGAGTGGATTTTATCTTTGGGAAATGCTAACCCACGGAAACCCACTCTGGGAATTTCAATAGAGCATTTACGTTTTAGGTTAGGTTAGGCCAGATCAAAGACGCTGTGCAGAAACCCAGCATACATAGATAGCTACTTGCTACTTTGCCTTAACCCCTAAAGGTATAGTGCGCCCTCTTAGTCGGCCTTGGTTGGAAATGGGATTCCATTTCATGACATGCAAAACAATGCAGTTATCACTCTTCTGCAATGTGTGACCTATCCACTGCCATTTTCGCCTGCGTATCAATTCATCGATTGGCATCTGGCCCGTACGCCGACTTAGCTCTTCATTCGATATTGTTTCGGGCCAGAAAATGCTTAGAATTCGACGAAAACATGAGTTGACGAAAATTTGCAGCTTTTTGGTAACTCCTTTTACGTAAACTTTCCATGTTCTGCTTCCATACAAAAGCACAGACAATACCAGGGAATGAAACAGGCCCAGTTTAGCCTTGATGCTGAGATAACTGCTCCGCCAGATTTTGGACAGCATGCCGTAAGCGCATTTAGCCTGGTTGATACGACGAACGATGTCCTGCTCCGTACCACCATTTTCGGCAACAATGCTACCCAGGTAGGACGAAGCTGTTCACCTTCTCCACAGGCTGCCCATTAATATTGATGGCAATAGGTGTCAGATTTCTTCTTCGTAATGGCGGGCTAAGAACCTTTGTCTTGTTGGTATTAATCTTTGGCCCAGCCTTGCTTGCCTTCCTCTCGAAATCTAACGCCATTGCGGACAGATCATTCATTTTGTGGGAGAGTAGGCATATGTCGTCAGCGTAGTCGAGGTGTTGTAGATAAGATGTCAAAGTCCATTGAATTCCTCTGTCTAGCCCGGATATGGCTGCTTGCAACACATAGCCGACCACTATTTTATGAGAAATAAGATCGGTGAGAGGATGCACCCCTGCCGAATTCCACTGCGCATCTCAAAGTTCCCCGACAAATTACATTTATGCAGAACGCGACATTTCGCGTCATAGATTGCCTTAACAACAGCCACAAGCTTCTCGGAGATGCCTCTCCTGCGCAAGGTCGCCCATATAGAATCCCGGTTCACACTATCGAAAGCCTTCTCGAAATCGACGAAAAGCAAGTGAAGTGGAGAATCGTATTCAGCGCATTGCTCGATTATGATTCGCAAGGTATTAATGTGATCGACACACGAGAATCTTAATCGAAAGCCAGCCTGCTCTTCATCAATTGCCCTTTCTAAGTGGGCCTTTAGTTTTTTCAGGACGATTTTAGCTATTATCTTGCCAACGGCAGGAGGCACACAAATGCCTCTCCAATTATTACAGTCTGTGAGGCTACCATTTTTCGGAAATTTTATGATCAAACCTTCTGTCCACTCAGTGGAAAAGGTCTCTGTATTCCACGCTTTATCAACAAGTGGTTGCAGCAAATCGGAAGTTACGCTTGGCGCTGCTTCCTAAAATTTGGCAGGGATCCTCAACCGAGTCCGATGGCCCTTCCCCGTTCTAGTGCAATAATTACAACGACTATTTCCTCTTTAGTCGGGGCAGTGGACCGTATACAAACATTTTGATGGTTTGCTAAATTATCTATGTATATGAGATTGAACACCAGAGGTTACACGGTTCAAAACTGCGGCGAAGTGTTCTTTCCACCGCCTCATTTGATCTTCTTCCAAGATAAGTAGCTTTCCATCACTATCCTTCACCGGATGTTGGCAGGAGTTACGACCACCTGTAAACTCCTTGATGACACTGTCTACGGCGTTTAAGTTGTTACTTCTTGCGGCTTCTTCTGCTGAGGCTAAAAGAGAATTCGCATAAACTTTTTTATCGCGTCGCACACCACGCTGAACTTTTCGAGTTTTCTGATGGTAAAGGAGTTCGATGCCGCTTCGACTGTCGTCTGATGCTGCAGCCAAAGGAACCATCAGTTCTTTTCTATCAACAATCCGCTGCCATGAAGCGTCGGACATCCAGGGTTTATTCCGGTAATCCGGGTTTGTACCAAGGATGCTATCTGCATTATCAATGGACGCATTTTTTATGGCATCCGAGTTTTAATTTAACTGACTCTCTCGCACCTGAGACTGAGTGATAGGCATATGCTCAGTCTCTGTGAGACACCCGCGCCAACGCCCTCTTCTGTTTTTGAGCCATCTATAGTAATACTTTTCCGATCGCAGAAAAGTATTCACACCCCATTCATCTCTCTCATGTCAATAGAGTGCATCGGAGAAGTGTAATCCGCGTCTTCTGGAATAGTAGAGCTGTTCAGTACAGACGAATGACCAGTGGTAGATCGTATCACGCCGCCAGCTAGTTATCTAAGATGTCTAGGGGGAGCAACTTTAGCTTCGCATTAATAGCAGCGACTGATATGGTCCTGACAGCGCCAGTAATGGCAATGTTAGACTTAGTACGGGGCGTATGACTGATATGTAGATCCAAAAGATCACTTTCGGCTTCAGTCCCCACTTCTGGCTTGTAGCCTTCTTACACGGCTATAAAGCAAAACTTGCCTCAGTTTTACGCATTTCGGGACTTAGGCAGTATGAGCGTATATGGCAGAGTGGATTTTCGCTTTAGATTGTATGAGCTGAAAATGTCTCCAATCTGGGAAGTATCAAACAAGATTTCTGTTTTAGCAAAAAAATAAAATTGTGGCGCACAAGACTCGGTCGACTCGGAATCGGTGTGCTCAACATCGGTCTAGCTCTACAGGCTCCTAAAATGTTACATATAAATGTAACTAAATGTCATTCAATGACATACACTCTAAAACTTGATGCAATTCCCTTCGTTTATGTTGTCCGTGACGTCCCTTGACTAAAAGTAGAGCGCTTTAAAGACTTCGGAATAATTTTGAAACCAAATTGAAATTTGACCTGCACATTATCGAAGTCTGTGCTAGACCATCTCACACTGCAGTTTTCGCCCTTCGTTGCTCTCGTGCGTTCAATAACATTTCCACCTTCCTTAATCTGTTCAATATCCTTGTCCGTAGTGTGCTAGAATATTGTTCTCCGGTTTTGTCACCCCATTACGGCTACCTCATCTCTCTCTCTGAATCCGTTCAGCGTAGATTTACCCGTATACTTTTGTACAACTTCCAAATCCCTTACCGGCCTTTTGATGGCACTTTAGAATATCCCTTCGTTAGAAAAATGTAGAGTATATCTAGTTGCTTCCTCTTAAGTATCCGCTACAAACACTCCTTGGAAGGCTTGTCAAATGTGATCTCCTTTCGAACACTTAGCAGACAGAGTAGGACGTTGTCCCTTTTTGTCATTGCCTTTGTCCGCCCTGAGCAATACTTTCATTCTCTTTTGCTCCGCATACCGCGCAATCATGATATCCTTCAGCTTGGACCTTTTCTTACGCCACTCTCTTCGTTTAAACTTAATTTGAAAAGCATCCTTTTCAGAGAGAAATGATTTTGTTTTCTCGTTTGTTGCTTCTTTTTATTTTTGAATTTATTTTGTCTATCGTTTTTGCTTTCTTAAATTATATTACTTTAATGAATTTGCTCAAACATAGTATTATTATAGTATTTTTCGGTTTCTGTGTATTAACTTTTCACATCGTTGTCAGACACATACTCATTTTAAACTTATTTTCGAGGTGAGGGGACGCTCAAGTAGCCCTCTTTTGGGGAAAGAATTGTGGTAGAACATTTCATTCTTTTGATCGTTTTATGAGATAATGAGAACGGGGATAATTTACACAACATAAGCGCATATGTAAATATATGTATTGTATATGTACATAACATATGAATATACAAATCTTAACTTAAAATTGATTGGAGGTATACATTTACACTTAGGAGCACAATAAGCATGAATTATTTGACAGCAGTGAAATTTTTCTAACTTAAATGAATAAGGTTGACTTATTCAAAGAGGACTTCCTTGCCCTACGGGATTCCCTTGTAAATACGCCACTGGTTCCGTGTGTTATCAAGCTGCAAGATATTCCATACCTTAAATGATAAAATATTCATTGGACAGTTTTAAGCGTGTCCATTCGATAATTTAAGACTATATGTATCTAATCGTGCAGGTTTGGTTTGGTTAGGTTCGAGCGGCTGCCGTGTTTGCCACAGGCACACTTAGCCACATTCCACCTTGACGTATTCCGAACAGATTCGAGGGATTTGATTACAGCTTGGCTGTCTGTGAAAATACAATAGTTACATATATCTCTAGCGGATATAAGAAGCCTCTCCAGCCAAGTCAGTGTTTTCATAATCGCGGTGATCTCGGCCTGAAACACACTGCAGTTAGGGAGAAGGAACCAGAGGTTTGTATTTAGCCTATCAGAATGGACTCCGGCTCCTACTCCTTCGTTAGTCTTCGAGTCATCCGTTATATATCTCCACAGAATCTGATAAAGAGAGCGCGTTCTCTTCCCATTGACTGCGTGATAGTTTTAGGCTTGCAAAGTTCTTGTTAAGAAAATATTTTGGGATGGTGTAATCGGTGGTTGCTGGAATATCCAGGTTTTTCTGAACAGCCGCGTGCCCAGTGCCTATTGTAATCCCCTGCGTGAGTGAGTAGTCTCACGTAACTTCTTCAAAAAGCATTACTTCCATAATTTAAATTGTGCAGGTGTCTTATCTTTTCGGAAATCGTTCTTTTTGCATTTTTCTCCTTAATGAAACCAAACTCGACCAACGAATTCATAAACAAGTACCCGCATGTTTTCTTTCACAAACCACTCAATTCAGAAGTGTATTCAAATAATACGCTCGCAAATGCTCGCACATTATGCCTTATGCCTACACATTAAACCTACCCCGATTGTCCTTTTCAGACAGAGCTGCAAAAGTGGCCGCGTGGATCATCATCAAACATGTGGTCGCCGTACACTAACCACTCGAAAAGAAAAGACCAAAAACAAATCTGATAAGTTGAGTGAACATCATCTCCTAAGATCTCCGCCCGCAACATCATTCTGACGTACACTACTTCTTAATGATGATAATCTGAATAATCTGATCTTGTCCTTTGGGATCGCGTCCTTCATTTCTTTTATGCTCAAGAGCGGCACGAAATATCCGTTATCTTTTGAAAATCTTTACACTGAAATTCAATATGGGTTCCGGAAAATATTTGATGTGCATTTTTTTAAGTGATCTTCTTTTCGAGTGGAATGGTCAAAATTTTCATCTTCATTTTTCACGGATTTTGAAAATGTGATCATGTGCCGCCTATATTTGAGACTAATGTATTCGATCACAAAACCTGTAATTATTGTTAGATTTAGCTGTAATTAAGGATGGAAAATTGTATCTATCTTAAGTCAAGAATTAATGGATTTTTAATATATCTTATGAATGTCGATCGTATTTGAAAAGAATAGAAATTTTGTACGCCTGAAATTCGAGATATACAGGGTGTCTGGAAATTGGCGCTAAAACTCACTGCCACATGACACGCCATGCAATTTCCAGCAAAAAAAAAATAAGCATTCGACTTCTTAACCCTTTAGTTGATGCAGGTATTCACACTCAATAAAATAAAATAAATAAAAGGTCAATCAAAGCCAGGTCTGTTGAAAGGGGGGGGGGGGGGGTTTACGGGTAAATTCATCCCGGACCCAGACCCGGATTTTCCGAAGCTGTTAGAAGATTTTTTTTTAACTTAAATGTGTGGAATTTTGAAAAAAAAAAATCCTGATTAAATGCCGAGGGCAGGGTTACGATAATAGCCGAAATCTGAGTGGTCAATATAAAGGAGCTCAAAGTCATATACTTCGCAAGCAGGCAGTCAGTTTATCATGCCAAAACTTTTTTTTTTTGATGTCGTTCAGAAATGCTTTAATATTTTTGTTGGAAGTCCACAACGTTGGGAAATTTTGAAAGAACATGTTCCCTCCTCACTTCATTCTCAATCAGAAGCAAGGTGGTCTGCAAGGATCGAAGCAGTTAGTAATTTTGCGAGTCACTTTGCGGTACTGACAAAGGCTTTGCCGCGGACACTCAAAGGGACGTTAATGTATTCTAAAATATATGACTAAATTTGAATGCGTGCTAATGTCATCCATTTGGTTCAAGACCTTGTCTTCAATCGACGAAAGAAATCGTCGTGGAATTGAATCTAATGGTGAAAATGAGGAAGAAAAAGAGATATTATAGATCAAGAGACAAATTTCCAGAGTAATACCTTTTTTGCCATTCTTGATTCAGTGATTGCAGGACTCAAAACTCGCGAAGCTGCGATAAATTTGAATGATACTTTTAATTTTCTGTGGGAATTTCCGAAGTTGAATGACGACAAAATCCAAGACAAAGCGGCTAGTTTCGTACAGAAATATTCTTCTGATGTATCTGACGAATTACCGAACGAAATGACTCATTCGAAAAACATTTATTCAAAAAACTTCAAAAGCGATCTAAGCCCATTGCCATTGGATAACAAAAAAAAAAATTGAGTGCGAGATTTCCAAATATTTGTGTTACACTCAGAACCTTTGTACTTTGCCAGTAACTGTCGCAAGAGCTAAGCGGTCCATCAGGGTACTGGCGAGAATCAAAAATTTACAAAGACCGCGTTCTTCGCAAGCGCGCATCTCAAGACTTGCGATTCTTCGCTTAGAATACGAGTTAAGCAGAACATTAAATTTCAGTCATATATCGACAACAAAAAAGTGCTTAAAGTAAAATATAGTATGAATTTATTTATTATTTATGAATAGAATAAGTTGCAAAATGCTATTAAGCCCTATTCCAGCTATAGCTAACGCTAAAATTCCCTCAATTCTTTTTAACTTGAAACACATCGCTAATTTGATTAATTCATCTAGTTCAATTTATTCAGTAGGCCATTAAAATTAAATTATATTAATAATAATTAGGGAAAGATCTGAAAATAATTTTAATCCCTTCTATAGATACTGAATACATAGAAACTGAGTTTGCACGGTCGTAGAAGGTGAGCTTAACTTTTGGTGGGCGAAAAATCGAAAAATTTGAGCCCTTTTTTCAATATTATCCTTATAACTCATAAACTCAGATCGAAAAAAAACTTGCAGGGGTAAATTAAAGACTGCGTTCAATATAACAAAGTATTATTTAGGTAATATTCAGCGATGAGAAAAAAATTTGTTTGGACGGATCTGATGGCTACAACAATTATTGGCGTGACTTACGGTATTTCAAAAAGGAATTTCGGTGGCGGAAGTTGCATGGTGTGGGCGGCATTTTCCGGTCACGGGAAGCTAAATCTGGCATTCACTTCCTCCAAAACATACAGTAAGGACTACCAGAATGTCCTAGAAAGTAGTCTGTTTAAATTTTTGCGGAAGCATCGATGTTTAGAACTAATATATTAGAAAGATAACGCCGCTGTACACACCAGCATCGACACTAAGAAATGGTTCGGCCGAAATAAAGTTACGGTTCTTGACTGGCCAGCCTGTTCACCAGACTGCGGACTTACGCTAATAATACAACTTACGGAGACGTACATTCTTTGAAAGTGGCAATATCCGAAGTCTGGGAAGCACTGAGTATGCCAACCGCATTTTCCAGGTCATACATAAATGGAACCGGAATATAGAGAGCTACGCCCGCAATCCGAGGGTTTTGTAGCAAGCGCTTATTTTGGCATGTAAATATTGGCTCCCTGGTCTTCTTGGTACCACTCAGATGGATAAAAACACCATAATTAAAATGTCTTACCCGTGATATAGTATTTTACAAGCCAATCCATAAAAAAGACTGCATCTATCACCTTTCCAAGTAATAGTTTTAATACGAGAAGCTGTACTGTAGATAGATATATATGTATACGAGATAAACTGCCCTACTCTTCGAGATGCTTAACCCTTCATCTTAAGACAACATTGCAAATTGCATAAAAAAAATAAAAATAAAATTGAGTCAGCGACCAGCCTACTCCCCCCTCCTCTCTCTCCTTCCTCTCCCAGCAATCTTTACCCTTACAGAAATGATTCAACTACAATTCGCTCGAAAAACAATTTACAAGTACGAGTATGTAATACTCGCATCTATATAACATTCCGATAGGTGCATTTTTTGTATGGATAGTATCATAATGCTCAAATTTAAATGAATGTATTATTATTAAATATCACGTGATCGTAACGGAATTTAGACATATTATTGCCTATGGTGTTGGTTATCGTGGGCCATAAATACTTTTGACCTCGGACGTGATTTAAGGGATGCAGGGGTGTTCTAACTGTAACTATAGAAATAAATTATTATTAACCTATTTTCAGAAGATATTCAAAACCCATTATTTTCCATTATTAATATATGTTATATGCTATTTGGAATCCACATTCCTGTAAGTTTTCATATTGCTAAGTGTAACGACGTCGAAATGCAAGGGGGCTGGGACAAATTACGATCTAATATCTTCTCTTCATCCTGTGTTTCTCTTTCTACAAATTTCAAGAAAATGCCAAAAATGGAATGTACTCAACATTACCTTTCTAACAATACTTATTTTAACTTGCCTATACCAGTGGCTAAATTTTTTTAACAAACTCGAATCACATACTTTCCCCTCTATCTCTTTTCTCCTTTCCTCAAATTTGAAGAAAATTCCAGAAATGGAATGTACCTTTCTTACGACACCACTGAAAATATTGAAGAAAAAATTTCGACCTTCATTTCCCCTCTATGGGGATTGGGGGCCTCCCCTTAAAGTTGACCTATTATGACGCATCGCCTTCTCCAGAGAATTATAGCCCTCCTACATATTTCCACCAAATTTCATGTATGTTGCTTCAGCAGTTCGTGAGAAATTTCATGGACAGACAGACAGACAGACAGACGAACGCATGACCGATTTCATAAGGATTTTATTTTTTACAAAACCCTAAAAAGGAGGCCAATTGTTTACTAAAGTTTAAGTTTCTTTCATAATATTGGTTTTAGGTATGAATAAAATTTAGTTATTTTGAAGTGGCACTATAATTTTGAGACAGGATGTAAGAAAACTTTGTTGAATTATTTTCAAATTTAGACTGGTAATGGTATAAATTTATGTTAACTATTCTCTCTCTCTCTTCATCGGGTAATTGTAATTTGTGAACAGACCAACATCAGCACTGAAAGGAAGTTTGAAAGTGGCAAATTTTGCGTTGGCTCTATAATTATGTGGCGCGCTGTATATATATTTTTTTTTAATCTTTGGCTTTTTCTCGAATTTTCTTATTTACAACAAAAAATTTGTATTATAAAAATTAAATTTATATTGTATTTCCTTATGGTCAAATCGTGCTTAGATCATTCCACCCTAATCTCATAACTTATTGCAGCGGGCCTGTCAAAGAAAAGCGCTCAAGTTGGAAAATCACAGTTTTTCGTTAAATATTTCGTATTGCATTAAAGTGCAGCATTGGTTAATAATGAATTATTTTTAGTGTGAAATGAAAGACAATTTTTTTTAAGTAACGGTTTAAGACAGCGTGTCCACTTTGGTGTGGATTTTCAATAAATTAACGGTATCTATCATTTAAGTATTTACCATCTCAAGCGGTGCACCCTGTATATTCTTTTTACTTTTATTTAAGTGGTTAATTTTTATTGTGAGGTGTATTTTTGATCTATTTAAGCTTATATATACAATTTATATTTTTTTTTTGTATACTAAAGTCTGGTTGACACGATCCAAGTACACTTGGATCAAACATACTTAAAAACCAATTGGACCGTGTCAATAGTTCAACCAATCAGTTCAAGTTGAGTAGGATGGTGATCAACTTTACCTGGATCCAAGTAGCACTTGGAAGTGCACGTATGACTTTTGTTTGTTTATTGAAGCCAAGTATCAGTTGCATGTGCAAAAATAAAATAAAAATCCGTTTTTCAGCCAAGTTCGCAATTTTTGCCATGTGTCTGGATGTCAGTCGACTTCGAAATTGGTTCAGCGTCTACTTGGAAGTCTGTCTACTTGATCCACATCGTGTAAACTAACTAAGACCAAGCGGACTTGGCCAAACGTATTCAGCCCAAGTAGTACTCCAAGTGGGCTTGGATCGTATCAACCGGGCTTAAGCAGAAAAAATAATTACCTACGAAACATACTGAAATAAAAGACTTGTATGTTGAGACAACAAATTTTTATAAAAATAATTTTAAATTGAATGGTTTTTGTACCAATTTTTTTTTTAATTTACAGATTTCGCTAGTGAGCAATGATAAATTACATTGAAAATGCACTAATTTTATTGTTAATATACAATTCCATCGCGCTTATCTCTAATTATAAAACTTACTTAGTTATTAACAATTTCGTTTTACGGTCTCTGTCTTGACGTTAGTTCACGTTTCGCGACTAGCGATCAAGCGACTAGTACGGAACCCTATTTGTGTGATTGATTTATAACTCTGAAAAAAAATCGGGTTACCCACCCCAGAATGGCAACACAGTTTTTAAGGGAAATACTTCGTTACAAAGAAGGCCTCTGACCAAAGGACTCAAAATGTATTCAACAGTAGTGTAGTGCATTCGCCCGAACACACCCTGTCATATTATACCCATCCTGCCTATTCTCGTACCACTTCATAGCCAATAATGTCCTTTTTACTTCACCAGAAGACTCAAAATGCAAAAATATTCTGTCTAGTGCATTCGCCTCATGTACATAAAAAAGCCTTGCATTGCACAGGCACAAATCGCAGTCGCCGCCGCGCTTAATCATTATTCCGCCAATGAATGGAATGAAACTAACCGCAATTCCATACGACCATTAGTTTAAAAGATATTCACATTTTTACAGATGATTTTATTTATTATAGTAATTAAGCTTTTTTATTAAATAAGTTGAAAATAAAAAGCATTTATGCCACTTTTAAGTTGATTCCTAATGTATTTGGTTATTATGAGTCTAATGGAAGCAGCCGCGATTCCGTGCGGTCGTACGTTAAAATAATATTCGAATTTTTCGGTTTTTTTTTTTAAATTTAAATATTTTCGTCATTGAGGAAACATCAAAGATGATGCGTTGTTTTTAACTTTATTTTCACCACTTACCATGAAACACAAAACAAATCAGTTGAAAATCTATCCGCTTACTGACTCGAAGGTGCACAATGTGGGTAATAGCGGACAAAAATTGGTTTTGATTGCTTTTTATTCTTGACTAGTTGATGAATTATGAATATGTACATGCAAATTGTATCTATAACAAGACACCTTTGCTAACGGATTGGTATTATTACTTTTCTCTTAAGCTCAGTTTCGGGAGATGCAGAGAGTAGCAAATTAAATTATCGAAATATACTATTACTAACCTTTTCCCTACCTTTGACACACGCTGTGCCCGAATTATCATTCCGCGAATTATGAATTGCTGGCAATGGCATACACACTTTACTGTGAACGTCATTCCAACTGTCATTGCGATATCGGCTTAGCACTGATTTTTTCGAATAAATATTGTTTATTTTGGTTAGCAACGAATATATCTCTTAGCAACGAGTGAATATTATTTTTATTGCATAGCAACGAGTGAATATCTTCCCACTCAATGACAATTTGTCGGATAGGTGGCACTGCATACACAAAGAAGGAATTACGTTTACTATGCCAATTGTAATTCGCAAATTATCATTGAGTGCATTCTCGACGCTACTACCCCTCTCGCTCGTGATTGCAATCGCTCCTTCCATCCGCTCCGGAGCGGTTACTTCCCCTTGGTAGCAGAAATTTTTTACGCTCTCTGGGCATGTAGCCGCTACATTTGACAATTCGCAGCTGGTATGTGGGTTGTGACGTTTGTGTACCTCAAAAGTGCAAATAGAATCCCCGTCTGTGTAAATTCACTGTCTTCTTGTCGTTTGATTTAGTGATGGGCACTATCGATAGTTTTTACTATCGATAGTTATTCGATAGTTTAAAAAACTATCGAATAACTATCGATAGTTTCTAGTTATTCGATAGTTTAAAAAACTAGTAACTAGTAAAAAAACTATCGATAGTTTTGAAAACTAGTAACTAGTAAAAACTATCGATAGTCTTGAAAACTAGTAACTAGTAAAAAAAACTATCGATAGTTTTGAAAACTAGTAAAAACTGTCGATGGTTTAAAAAAGTAGTAATTAGTAGAACATTATCGAATAACTATCGGACAAAGGTCCGATAGTCATATCAGTATCAGTCCGATAGTCATATCAGTATGTTTCATTATATGTTTTATTTTCTGAAAAAAAATAGCAATACAGTTAGAGCGAGCTTGAAAATAAGACAAGATTGGCGAAAATAGCCATGTAAATACTCAATTTTGTTTTTAAACCTAAAACCGGTTTTCAAAATTTAGAATCGAACAGCGCAACATTTGAGTCGTTTCTATTTCTTGTATTTATTAATTATAGTAGTACCTAAGGTAATTCCCAATCCCAGATCCTATCATCTTATCTTCTATTATTTGTATCGCATCGCAACGCAACACCTATTCTAAGTTGAACAATTAATATAAGTAGGCCTGTTCGGTACTGAGATTTCAGTACCGGTACTTGATATTTTCAAGTACCGAATCCGGAATGCCATCTACAGTACTCCTGGACATTCACCGCTTCACGCCGGTCCATATGACACCCATATTGCCAATTTTTCACTTGACTTTCGTGAATGTCTTTTTTGAAACCGAAGGACATGAAATGCAATACTCCTAGACACTCGTCTTTTCACCCCGATTCATATGACACCCATATTGCCCATATTTCGCTTCACTAGCAAAAATATCCCTTTTCGAATGTCCTTGTCGCCACCGATGGATCCGGAATTCTATCTACAGTACTCCTGGACATTCGCCTCTTCACCCCGGTTCTTTTGACACCCATATTGCCCATTTTTCAATTGATTTTCGTGAATGTCCTTTTCACCACCGAAGAACTCGAAATGCCATCTTCACTACTCCTGGACATTCGCCTTTTCGCCCCGATTCATATGACACCCATGTTACCCATTTTTCGCTTCACTGCCAAAAGTATCCTTTTTCGAATGTCCTTGTCGCCACCGAAGGACTCTAAGTGCAATTTATAGTGCCCCCGGATATTCGCCTTTTCACCCCGGTTCATATGACACCCATATTGCCCATTTTTCGCTTGACTTTCGTGAATGTCCTTTTCGCCACCGAAGGACTCGAAATGCCATCCGCACTACTCCTGGATATTCGGGTGTCCACCCCGATTCATATGACACCCATATTGACCGCATTTCGCTTCACTGCCAAAAGTATCCTTTTTCGAATATCCTTATCGGCACCGAAGGACTCGAAATGCCATCCATAGTACTCCTAGGCATTCGCCTCCTCACCCCGGTTCATATGACACCCATATTGCCCATTTTTCACTCGACTTTCGTGAATGTCCTTTTCGCTCCGAAGGACTCCAAATGCCATCTGCACTACTCCTGGATATTCAGGTGTCCACCCCGATTCATATGACACCCATATTGACCGTATTTCGCTTCACTGGCAAAAGTATCCTTTTTCGAATATCCTTATCGGCACCGAAGGACTCTACATCTACAGCACATTCGTCTATTTCCATACATTCTCCTCACGTACATATAAAAATCCTTGATTGCATAGTCACAACCTGCGCAACATACGAGGTATATTTTCATACGAAAACCCTTAATTTTACATTCACACAAATCGCAAAGGCATTGCGAAAAAAAAAACTCGTATTTTCCCAAAGCACTACCAAAAGATACTTTAAAAAAAAAAAGATTTTCAACACCTTTGGCTGCCGTGTTCAATCATCAATCATGAATATCAGCTATCGACCGATAGTCCTGATAGTTATTCGAATAACAATCGACCGATAGTCCCGATAGTTATTCGAATAACAATCGACCGATAGTCCCGATAGTTATTCGAATAACAATCGACCGATAGTCCGGATAGTTATTCGAATAACAATCGACCGATAGTCCCGATAGTTATTCGAATAACAATCGACCGATAGTCCCGATAGTTATTCGAATAACAATCGACCGATAGTCCCGATAGTTATTCGAATAACAATCGACCGATAGTCCCGATAGTTATTCGAATAACTATCGATAGTAAAAACTATCGAATAACTTTCCGATAGTTATTCGATAGTGCCCATCATTTGATATTTCCTTGTTTCGTGAGTGCCAAAGAAATGTTTTTCAGTGGAAAATTGGTGAACGAAAGTTGTGGAGAGGATTTCAACATGTTAACATAACCACCATTGTAGCGGTTCAATCACGAAAGAAATGTTGACAGGTAGCGTCTCCTTAAATGTGTAGTGGAGGGGATGTCGCGTTTCACATGAATGCAGCCATTCGGACGATGTTCGAAAGATCATTCGCAAGACACACATGGAATCGAATTATCATTCGAATGGGAATGATCATTCGAGTGCGTCGTCTGTCTAAGTGTCACCATACACTGTCGAACTCGAACACGAACCTAGTACAAGTGGCCCGGTTTTCTTCACACCTATGTGAAGTGTATCCGTATGTGTGTGTCAGGGGGCATTTGTACCTGGTTCGAGCTCGAGTTCGAGTTCGACAGTGGATGGTGACACTTAGGTATAAGGATATCAACATTCTGAATATTTAACGTCACTATACTAATGATATGCCTCCATCCTGGAAATTTTCATATATGTGATTTAAGCGGCGAATAACGAATAACTCTCTCCTGGATAGTTACACAAAGAGGGACCCTCCCCCCCTCACCTTTTTCTAACATAAGGTGGTTCATTTTCACTGTGACTCACTGTATCTTATGTCGAATCATTTCATATTTAGAAATTCCATGCTGATGTTTTACTGGGAATATCAACAGTTTCGTCGAAAAAATACAAGTATGTATGTACGAGTATAGTCAATAATAATTAGGAAATTGGCTGCCATTTGAATACATAACATTGTAAACAAAAGTCATCCTCACCCACTAAAACTCGTATTTCAACTCAGATGCAAAGTTTCCGATATTCCCGTGATCTCCCATTAATTCCCCGTAACCGGTATTTTCAATTCTGCGTAAAAAGCTCGTGTCTCGTACACTAGAAAATAACAAACTGCGGATGTATAATATTATATTGTACATATGTATGTACCAGTGACGTGCAGTGGAAATTTTTCATAGTCAAGCAGTTGGGCGCCCTAAAGCCAATTTAGCATAAACAAAAATGGACTGTATAATAGAATATGGACAGTCACAAAAACATTTATACCAAGCGGCTTTAAGCCTTAAAGAAGAAATCAGGAAAGATATAAATAAAATATTGGCACATATATTCGGAATACAAAAAAAAAAAAAATAAATAAAATATTACTAATAAAAAAAATGATAAATAAATATTATGTTAATTAAGACTAAGAAAAATTCAGGGGTATTTGAAATAAATAAATATTCTTTCGCCATTGCCATTTATTTGTATTCCAAATCTATGCGCCGTTCTTTAAGTAAAAACTCTTTAATCACATTATCAAAAAAATCGTTTTCTCTTCGCATTTGTATAAGAAGATCCTTTTCAACCGCAATTAAAGCAAGATCCGAAAGTCGTTCTTGGGATTGGCGATTTCTCAAAAATGTGTGAACGCGCTTTAGTGTTGAAAATGACCTTTCCGCAGTTGTCACTGTGACTGGAATTGGCGTTAATAATTTTGCTAAAATATGAACTTGCTTAAAACCGTTTGCGACATAAGGCCGTTTTTGAAAATAATCGAGAATTTTACTAGGATTCGCGTTTTTAAACTCATCTGAAGAATAAATAACTTTTAGCTCATTTTTCAACTTTATTCTGTCGAAAAATTGACCGTGATATTCAATAAGTGAGTCAACATTTTTATCGGAAAAATTTGACTTGAATTTAGAAAAATAATTCGGTTCAAGCAACTCTAAAAATGAAAGATCTTTAAACGAATGGAATTGATCTCGAATTTGCCCGAGAATAACATCTATAATCTCCCGAAATATCCGCCGTAAATTTTGTAAAGGATCTATCGCATTTCTACATTTCTTACGTGGTGGCTGATATTCTGCTGTAACTGTCGAATAGAAATTATCAAACTTTTTAGAAAAGTCATTTTCAAGCCAATTTCAAATTCAATAATTTTTTGGCTTGCATATGAAATGTTTACCACTTTGCTCTGAATAATATTAAATAATATATCAGTTTTCGAAAGAATTTCAGAAAAAATTAACAGATATAATTGAAAATCTGACTCTGCGAATTTTTGTAAGTATATATCGGAAAAAGTCAAGGAATCGCCATCCCAGTGTTGAGAACCATTCGAAATTGTCTCAAAAACTGTACAAATTTCATGCTTATGTTCAAATATAACGTTAATAATACGCGAATGATAATGCCAACGCGTTTTGGAAACCAATGGTAAACGACGATTTACTATATTTGCAAAAAGGTCCGACCTTTTAGTGGATGTATTAAAAAATGATGCGATTTTATTGATGTGCGCGAAAAATAATTTAATTTCCGGAATAAACTCAACTGCTTTAGACAATACTAGATTTAGTGAATGAGCGTAACAATTAATTTCTTATCGATATTAAAATTTTGCAATTGTTTTAAAATGTGAGAGCTTATTGCTGTAGCTGTACGATTAGCGCTTACATCCAAAAATCCGATAAATCTCTCTTCAATCTCATTTGATATTGTATATCTAAAAATCATCGTTAATTGTTCCCGACCGCTAACATCTGGCGTTTCGTCGACCATTACAGCTACAAATGGAGCCTCCTTTATTTCCAAATTGATTTTATTTCGAACCACATTAGCTATAGCGGAAACAAGATCGTTTTGGATTCTATTAGACAAACCCGAAAACGCTGCATTTGCTTCTATAGAATCTATGTGGGACTCAATTATCGGATCGTACAAACTCAAGAAATTTACGGTTTCGATAAAATTACCACGATTATTTGAAGAAGAGTCTTCATTATTTCCGCGAAAAGGAAGCTCCTGTTTTGCCAAAAAAATTACAGTATCGATTAAACGTTTCAAAATATTACGATTACGCTCAACTTTTTCATTATGCAAACTAACAGATATTGCCACCTGGTTACTAAGCATAAACTCTATACGCTGAGAACCAAAATTATCTAGTTTAATTAACGACTGAAGATGTTTTTCGGAACTTGAATGCTTTGCTGCTGAGCCCGTAAAATTATTCAAATCACTAAATCCAGCTTTATTCCAAACAGATTTTTCATTCGTGAACAAAAGACACGGCCAGCAAAATAACTTATTTAATTTACAGCTTCCCGTTAACCAAATGTACTTTTCATACGTTTCGATATGGAATTTTCGCGTAATATTTTTTAATTTAAACTCTAAACTAAGATCTGGCTTCGGTCTATCCGATTCTATAATTTCTCTTTTCTTGGCGAGGGAAAGAGTGGAAAATCCCGCTTTTAGTACGAAATCCGTCGCGCAGCAATACTCCGACATAATGCGAAAAGAAAACTTACCACTTTTATCACAAATCAAATCAATTAAATCACTACAAACGGTCAAAAAAACTTCAAATCACAATTTAATCAAAATCACCCGATTGCACTGATTTCCTCTTTTAAATTGCAACGGAAAATCCATTACATAACAAAAACAAAAGCTCTACTGGAAAAATCAAATTCCCATAAACATTCCCTGCATTGGCAACATTTCATTAACAAGCATCATTGGGCTTTATCCCACACACAAAAGCAGTCGCGCCAGTGCTTGACTTGTCTCATATAAATTTGCGAACAAAACAAAAAAAAATCGTTGCCCAATGTACTACCGAAATCCAAGATTCCCATTTTCTGGAATCAACATGTCTCTAGTATTTGGATGCACACATGGTACATGCATCTAAAGATCTAGGCACATTTTCCTATTCTAAGTTTGGTGTCTATGGTGTGCAAAATGTGGGAGGTTTGAATATTATCTAAAGTAATTGAACGAATGTTTTTTAACCAAAAGAAGGCGCGGATCAGAATTTGAATGTGTAAAGGAATATTTGAATGATAATATGTATTCTTCAGCTTAAAGAAAAACATTGACTGAAATGATGATATGTGTATTGGTGTAAGCAAAGTTTATTATTGAATTGCTTATTTCGGTAAGTCAAGCAGTTTGGAATTGCTTACTACGAGTGCACGTCACTGGTATGTACACACATATTTATACGTGACAATCGGACAGATCGTTTATACATCTTCCGATTAAAACATTTACCAACTGTGTTTTTCTCGTACACACAACAATAACCAAAACAACGACTACAGCGTGCTATTTGCTTTGTAGAATTGTAATGAGAATTGAAACGAGTTGAATTATGGAAATTTATTGAAAAGCTTTAGAAGTTCCTGAGAATTTTTCGAGTAAAATAAAGGAAGAATATAAAATAAGTAAGTGTAAGAAGCTCGTTTAAGTCTTTGCACGTTTAATTATGTATTTTGTTATGCATATGATCGTCAGCAGTTACTCCTGCCGGCTTCAAGAGTAGAATGAAGTAAAAAAATTAAAAGTACTCGTTTGTATAAGACTTTTAATTGCGTCTTGAACGAAACGCGGAACGTCTTCAAGTGTCGATCGTTAATCGGAAGAAAGCTGATCTGATTGATCATTTAGTAGTTAGTTTAGAAAGAACTGCATACTACATACAAAAATGTAACTTAATATTCAATACGCACTTGTCACTTGTGACATGCATCGCAGTTTCCCATCGTTTGCTCAGACAGAACAATTATAGATTGGAAAAGAATTAAAAATATTCTGTATAGCGCCACTGGTTAATTTTTTTTGATAATGAAACCAGATTCACTAATTTATGCTTGCTTGTTTGTAAGTACGCTGTAATGGACGAAAGACTACACCCGAAGGTGTCTATGAGGACGAAGCACAAGTGACCGTAAAGGTCCGGTAGTGACAGCTGTCACGCTTGGCAGCAGTCAAGGTTGACATCTGTCAAGAGAGAGGCTCCTCAACGAGCTAAGCGGCGGCACAAAACTGGTAGCTGCAGCCTAGACTCAGTAAACAAGTGGGGTTTTGCCGCTCACTACCCCTTTCCAGTCATATTACAGGAATAGGTATGGCAATACGAGATAGGTTAGAAAAATTGCGAAAAATCATGGACGCATGTCGTCAGCCAGCTCAGGTGCCAATTTTTACGATTCAAGGTTCAGCTGGCGGTGGGCCTCGGCTGTCTCTACCTACAAAAGAAAAAAAACAAGACAACTCGACCGTGAGGTACCTATGGCCGACAAAAGAGAATGAAACCGGAATACAGAGGGCTACGCCGGCAATGTGAGGGTTTTGTGGCAAGCCCTATTTTTGGTAAATATCGGCTATTCGCTGTTCTTGGGACAACTCAGATGAATAAAAACTAAGTAATTAAAATGTGTTAGGCGGCTATTACACTATAAAAGTTCTTTTACAAATATATTTGACGAACGATATTTCAAAAGAGCTTTTATGAATGAAATTAGCCGCTAAAGGGGGAAGGTGTGCAAGCATATTAGAAAAGTAGTTGAAACAAGCAACGTCCATGTCGCAAATCTTTTCTTAGGCGGCTATTACACTATAAAAGTTCTTTGAAAATAGCTTTCATAAAAGATATTTGTAAAAGAACTTTTATAGTGTAATAGGCGCCTTACCCATAATATATCTAGTATTTTACATGCCAATTCGTAAAGAAAAACTCCATCTATCTCCTCTCAAAATAAATTTAATTAAAACGGGAAACTATACTGCAGATAGATAATATAAGTACAACGAGATGAACTGTCCTAGTCTTCGAGATGCTTAGCCACTCATATTAAGATGACATTGCGAATTGCAAACTTGCATAAAAAAAAATGTCTGAATAATTATAGAAAGTAGAGTCAGCGACCAGCCTAACCTCCCTC
This sequence comes from Chloromyia formosa, assembly GCA_964017055.1. Taxonomy (NCBI): domain Eukaryota; kingdom Metazoa; phylum Arthropoda; class Insecta; order Diptera; family Stratiomyidae; genus Chloromyia; species Chloromyia formosa. The sequence continues at coordinate 115,920,770 of OZ024815.1, forward strand.
TTCTTCCACCAATCTTTACTCTTTCAGAAATGGTTCAACTACAATTCGCTCTACCGAAAACAATATGCAAGTCTGTAGTACTCACACCTAAACATGAGGCCGGTAGGTACATTTTTTGAACGGATAGTGTCATAATGCCCAAATTTAAAAGAATGTATTATTTATTATTAAATATTACGGACTATGACGAAATATGGACAGATTATTGCGTATGTTGGTGTTTCTAGTTGGCCATCAGTACTTGTGACCTCGGACGTGTTTAAGGGATGCAGGGGTGTGCTAACTGTAACTATAGAAATATACTATTATTAACCTATTTTGAGAAGATATCCAAATTCCATTATTTTCTATGCTATTCGGAAGCCACCTTCCTGCAAGTTTTCGTACTTCTAAGTGTAACGGGTTCGAAAGTGGGTTGGGACAAATTACGATCCCATATTTTCTCCTCCCCCAATGTTCCCCTTTCATCAAATTTAAAGAAAATGTCAAAAATGGAATGTACTCGATATTCTCACGACCCTCCACTTGCCCATACCAGTCGATAAAATAAATTTACTTTATTTTCGCCTCAAAGTTGATCACTTACGACATATGGCTTTCTTCAGCGAATTATAGGATTCCTACACATTTTCGCCGAATTTCATGTGTGTATCTTTAGCCGTTCGTGAGATATTTGTATGGACAGACGGACAGAAGACATTTTACCGATTTTATAAAGCCTCGTATAGATATGAGCAATCTATCCCCGTGCGCGCACAAGAAGTTGTGCGCGCACGGGGATCGGCTAGCGATGAATCGTGCTCCTGCGGATAAAATTGTGCTTGTGAATGCTCCTACCGTACACATATGAGCATTCGTGCGCGAACAGCCTTCGTGCGCGCACGAATTCTCATATACGAGTATATACGAAGCTTAAGAGTTTTATCTTTACTACAAAACTTTAAAAAAAAATTATGAATCACTGTCCGACATTTTCGAACCTTTTTTTTGGCACTTGAGCAATGAAAACGGATTTCGATAGGTTTTTTTCCCGTAGGATCCGAATCTGGTAACGGAATTCAAGAATTGGCTCTATAGTTTTCGATATAAACGGGGTCAAAATTATGAAAAAACCGGTTTTTGGCGTTTTTTGAGTTCGTGTAAAAATGTAACGCGAGCCAATAGAACCTCCTAAGATGGATGAAATGAAAGCTTGGTTCTTGGCCTTTCAGAGTAAAAAGCAAAAAACCAGGTGTTATTTTGTTTGTTATGACGTTATATAGCTGTAACTTTTTAACCGCTCGATGGATTTTTGCTAAAAATAATAGGTTAGACGTTATTGATGTCTATCTACTGGACAAGTTTGGTCCAGCTAGCTTTTTCCGTTATGGAGTTATTAGGTTTAGATACTTTTGCCGTTATATACCTGTTACTTTTTAACCGCTTGATCGATACTACTGGATTTCAATAACAGCCTGTTCCCCACTGACGTCTATCAGCTGGAAAATGATGCCAATCGATCAGTGACAAGCGAACTCAAACAGCAACCGTACAGATAATTCGCCAGGTGGGGCTAATTGCGGGCTGCATATAGAATTGTCTAGGGGTGAATTGCCAGAGAAAGAAGTTGACATTCAACCAATTCACTTTCAACTCTGATCCAGATCTGATCCAATTGAAGACCTGGATCATAGACCGATCAGTCGTTGCTCATCGACTTAATTTGAAGCCTTCACTACTTCATACACAGCGGAGTACATCATTTCCATTTTGATGCTGTACGTGAACCCCTAACAAAAAAACCCTTTCCCTTATTCACATATTTACCATTTTTCGATTTATAAAATGCAACGTGTAATCCACCAAAATTAAAAAAAGGGTAAAGTAGAATTATGTAATCATGTAACTACACAATATGCCATTATACCTTCCTTATTAGTCTTATCAGGTGTTAGAAAAGTCATTCTTTGGATTTGTATATAATTATATTTCTTTTAGTATTCACCATTCATCCGAAATGTCGATTGCCTTTAATATGCGTGAAATATACCGTGGAAGCAGATGGTTCGTGATGGGGTCGTTAACACTAAACATCAAACAAAATTGTCGATAAATTATGCGAATGATAGATGGAAAAGATTTTTATCTAAATTCTAAAGCTTAATCGTTGCATACCAATCAGTTTGATGAGACGAGAGTGTGATGTGTAGGAGATGAATCCAAAATGGAATTTAAATGATATGATGTACGAGTAACTATGATTTTGTCCGAATTGTTCAATGGAAGGAGAAGATCGTGTATCACACTTGCATAACAATATCCGTTAGATGGTAATTTTAAATAATAAAATATATAAAAGAAAAATAAGGACTGTAAATACATAGTAAAAAACTACCTAGGGAAAATTCACCGATTCTGTGTGCCAATATGATTTTTTTTTTCGGTGCGAATAAAATAAATTCTGTGTCGCCAAAATTTTTACATCTGTAGGTAAATTTCAAAATATCCCAAATGGATTAAATATTATCCATCAAAATGGTGAAAACAAATCATCCACACGGTGAATATGTAATTTTTATTCAAATCAAAAAAAAAAAAAAACAAAAAACAAAAAAACTTGGGCAACAACCAACACAACAGCTGGACTTGAACCCTCGTATGGAAGGATGAATACAACAGACTGACGACTCAACGCAATAAGCTAACAACACACTGATATGCAGATACGTGTTTCGGGAGAGAAATAGAGCAAATATAATATAAGGAGGTCGATACATCAATTCAACATTGTGTTGTGCTGGATTCCTGGTCACAGCGGTTTCGCTGGCAACTCCAGGGCCGACGAGCTTGCTCGAACAGGGACAAGGGAGATGATGCCGGAGCCTCACGAAATTGGAATGCCCACGGCTGCCTGTAAAATGTTAATAATGGCTAATGCGGTTAACAGGGCTAACACCAGATGGAGTACCAGCAGCACATGCCAAATAAAAAAACTGATGTGGCCTTACATCGATCCTAGCCGCTCTTCCAAACTTCGGTCAATGGGAAGAAAGCACATCAGCGTGTTGGTGGGAGTTATAACTGGACACTGTCTGATAGGCGAACACGCCCGAATACTCCAACTTCCTTACAGGGATTTTTGTAGGAGTTGCGATGACGAGGATGAGGAGGAGAGTACTTTCCATCTTCTTTGTGCCTGCCCTGCCTTGGCCGTAAGAAGGCATGAGATTCTTGGGTCCTTCTTTTCGGAGATTTGGATGACCTTAAAGACATGGATATCAATAAGCTCCTTAATTTCGTTATCAGCTCCGGCTGGTTCAATGATTAAACTTTAGTATACAGGTTGGTAAATGCCTGGGGTATCACAACGGACCCATATATGTGGTCTAAGTGTGCTGTGTCATTCATGGCAACCCTTCTAACCTAACCTAACCTAATTTAAGTATTTACACCACGTATTGGATTAATAACTCCGGTTCGGCATTTTTTCGATTCTGGTTATGTATAGGTATAGTATTTTTAGTCTTTTCTTTTACACCATTTCGGCGAAATAATACATCAAGTAAAGGTTTTCAACCAATAGGGTGGTGTATTCGAAGAGTATTAATTCACCGAATGGATAGAAAAAGTCCATTATCCAGCAGCTGGTGTTAAAAGGAGCCAATATTTTTTTTTTACAGTGTATTAATTATGCTTTTTTGGGGTAACCGGTAACGCAGTGTGTTGAGGCATCAGTCTCTTGTCTGACTATACCAAGACATGAAGACCACGTTTTTTCCGCTTAAATATGAAACATTCGCAAATTTTTAAATCTAAGTCCTTGATCTTTACATGCCGTTTGAAAGCTAACATAATGTGGCAAAATTTGTCAAATTTGCAGAATTGTCAGTTCAAAGTACCGTCACAATGGCTGCGTTCTGGGAAACTTACAGGATCACAACTTGACAGTGAGTAACAGAGATGTGAAGTATTGTATATTCGTAAGTTGAAGAGAGAGTGTCGCTTATCTGAGAGGATCTTTACATGGGAAATATACCGGAAAAATGTGTTGGTTCGTTTCCCCAGCCTATGATTTCTAAACAAATACATCTACCGGCCTCTCTGTCTCTTTCGCTCTAGTGTAATTACTAAGAAACAGGCCTAACGAAAATTGGTTGGTTGTCATTCTGCTCTCTCGTGTGCGTCGAATGTGTGAAATGTATCAGTTAAATGCGTCTCTCTTTCACTTACGGATACACAATGCTTTGCCATCTCTGTTGCTCACTGGCATTTGCTTAACCGGTCAGGCTTTCAGGACCGCGACCAATATTATCTTTTGAATTTTCGATGAAAAACCGATTTTGAATTTTCTCCAAAGTTTGAATAGTTGTATCTTTGAAGTAACGGTGAATTTCGCCATCGGGAAAACCCGTTTTATACGAAATTTTACGTAGTCTCAAAAAGTGATGTCAAATCCTGGATTTAATGATTGGGGAAGTGGCAAAATTTAATTTTGTTTGGCGAGCCACCGTTTTTTATAAATGTTGAAAGCTGATTTTTTTTACCGTTAGTTTAATACTTAAGATAATACAAAAACTTATGCTGCCAACCATTTGGAAGGACCTGGCGTCAGCAGGAGCAAGCGCTCTGCTTATGAGGCACTATTGAGATGGCAGGAGTTCATTTTGTTGATAGACTATGTTATTACGACAAATAAAATGATAAACCGCCGATAAATATGACAACGAAAGAAGTCGCTATATCCCGATCTATTGAAGTTAACCTCGTATTTTCTTAGGACTTTGGTGTAATGTTTCCTGAACATCACATAAATAGAAAAAAAAAATACATTAAAATGTTTGAGGATAAGAAAAAGACAATTTTAACTGGGTTACAGCCACAAAGCGCCAAGCGACGCTGTGCCGCCGAGCCGTTGCGAACGGTATTAAAAATTTCAGAGCACTTTCCGTAACACACTTTTCGTATAGCCCAGTAAAATTAAAGTTTCTACTCGAACTAATTACCAAATTGTTCTTCCTGTATTTTTCAAAAACTATTTGGAGGAACATTACACTAAAAGCCCCAAAAAATTTAAAGTGAACGGAATCACGGAGTCACGAAAAAAACAACAATATTTTCATATACAAATTTTTTAATTTTTTTTTAAACGCCTTACTTAGCTAAACAAATCTGAGACAAAAAGAAAGAAATGCAAAAAAAAAAAAAAATTATCACCACTTTTCCGTATTTGAAATCTATGAGCGGGCTGGGGAGTCGCGTATGAATTTTTTTCCTCTAAGGGGGTCGCGACACCGGAAAGATTGAGAACCTCTGGTCTACACTATTGTCCAACAGTTCGATGGCTCAGTAACTGAAAAGTCCAATTGAGATTTTTTTAACTCATTTAGCGAAGATATACCTATATACTTACGAGTATCAAATGGTAATGAAAATTAGCGTTTGCTATACGTGGGATATCTTAACGAACTCATAAAAAAAAATTAAAGTACTCTCTCTCTCTCTCTCTCTCGGTGGACACCTCCTATACACCTACACCTACTTTACTTTTAAAAACAAAATAGCCTTCGACTAGCTTGTCGAAGGTATGATACCCTTCACGTAAGTAAGTCTTTTGCAGGAAATTTACTGATCTGATCAGCAGAGTTGGTGACGTTCCGCCCGAGTAACGCTAACGTAGCACGCGCAATCACTGGGCTTTCGCATAAAAGGAGTATCGAAAGAAGTATGCAACTTTTCGTCCTCTCTGTGCATGATTTCTCAGTTCCAATTTTTAAATTTGCGAGCGTTGCGTTTTGTATGAAATTTCTTGGCTTTTAAAAGAAAAATTGTGTTAAAATCTATAGTTCCGATTCTGATGAAATTTCGAACACTCGACCTTTAGAGAATAAGGTAGCTACCTAGGTCATTGTCTACATAAGATTTTGAAACCACGGATAAATTTTCAAGAACCGAAGGTGTCTGCTTAGGAGGAAGTACAATGTATCTCATTAAATTTTAACGATCTGCCCCTTTCCAGATAATGTCTGCCGAATCCTGTTCAGATCATCGTAATAGCGATGTTGACCTTCTCCGCTGTCCAAGCTTCAGGCAGAGACATCGCCGCTCTACGTCCCAATCAAGGATATAAATTCAATCTAAATACAAAATCATAAATGTCCGACAATATTTTTCAAACATAACAACCCCTTTCGTGTAAACCTACTCAAGATCTGTGATCTGCGTGTGTTACTCCAATATTGGATCGACTTCCATATCATGTTCCGCTGAATATCACGTCATCTCATTACACAATCAGTTCACGGAAAGTTCCGAATTGAGTTTGTAACCGCCTTCTCAAAACCATCACAGGCGTCATATCATTTAAATAATTTAATGCTTCGCCAACGATTTATGATTTGGTTCTTAGTTTTTTTCCCCGGAATGACACGATCGGATCAACTAAAGATCCCCATTCCGTCATCACTGAAACGGATTGGCACATTCTGTGCACACGCCTTATGGAAGCCTAAAGAATGGAATATGGCCCAGATTAAAAAAAAAAATTAGAAATCCCGACATGACATTTGAAGGAGCTTGGTGAGCTTGAAACGGTGGTCGGAAGACGAACAGAAGATGTTGTCATTTGAAAATCCCCCATCTTGTCTACGACAAACTCCCGACAAACAGACCGACACGTTCACTCCGGTATATATCGAATTATAGTATGTACTCGTATGTTACGAATGATAAGGCTGACATGTGAAAGATGCGCGTATGAGACACATTTGAATTTTGAAACCACACATACCCCACATCGAAGGACAAAAGGGCCCATACTGTAAGCATATGTTGCGCCCTAAGTACAAATTTGACGTATAGACAAACTGGAAAATGCTTGGAACAACAGTCGTGCTAATGACCTTTGGCAATATGTTTCACTGACGTTTACAAGTCATCAAATGCAGGGGAGTTTAAGAAGATTGATGTCTTCTAATCGCCCGATGGATGAATACAAATTTTCCAAACAGATATCAACTGATATGCAATCATTTATAGTTTGATGTTGCAATGAGTGAATGGTACAGAAAGACGTATGAAATAAGCGGAGACAGAATCGGAAGGACTAATGATAATGTCTGTTCATCAATAAGATTTTTTTTTTTCGATTATCCTCATGTTATGGTAGATCACAAGCCCTCAAGCTGCTGGTACAATAAACTAAACAATTACACAAGGAGCCAATCATGATTTTAGTACAATCAACATTCGCGAAGATCTTAGCATTTCTGCCAAAATCAACTGAATTTTTACAACAAAAAATCAACCTCTAAAATGTTTTTGTTTACTTCGATCGCCAGCGAAGGGTGCGAGAATCTCCTGAAACAAAATCAGTAGCGTAAAGGATTTTCTCAAGAACTGGATGTTTTCTCTTTCACCGGTTCGTACCGAAAATAAATGACATTGGTTCTACCTGGCGGACTAGACTTAGAACAGCGGTTAAATTCAATCTGCTCTATGTATGGCAATTATGTACTTAGTGGCAATGGTAAAGGTTGCACAAAACCCGGACTACTATCACTTTCACGTAACTCCTGTGGTATTGCCTGAAGACTGGAGGCGGCCTTATCGAACTATCTCCCCGAAAAATTTAGAGCAGAAGCTCTCATATTTCGAGAAATTGTTAATCGAGAGATAAAACCCCCCAAAATTGTACTCCGTGATAAAATATACTATGTTCGCCCAATAGTTTCACACTGACAAATGTAGGTTCGCTCTGCCTAAAACGGGAAGCGACGTGAAGAGTGGATTTCGGGTTCAGGCACACACCGAAAAATGTAGGTTCGTAGGGCCTAAAGCGGGAAACGACCTGAGAGTGGGTCCAAATTGGAACGTGGGCCCCGCTTCAGGCAGTACGAACATAACATAAATTTGGCGGGCTAAAAAATACAAATTTACTTTTAAACCGTACCTGAGCAAATGAAATATCTAGAAGTTATTATGGATGATAAATTAAAGCGGGGACGACATATGTATAGACTCCATTCCAAAAAAAAAGCCGCACCGATTGTCGGATTCATAATTAGTTTTTTTCTAGTAGAAATTAAGATACTTCTCTTTAATGCTTTTATAATTTCTAGTATAAGTTACATTTAATTATGACCAAAACGATAAAAATAATTCATAAGATTTCTGTATGGATACTACTATTTATCGGGGCACTAACGCTCTATCGATAAGGAAGTTAAACCTTTGTTAATAAATAATTAATGAACTAATAATTATTTAATAATTTTCGAGTGAAGACAATTTAGATTCAGAGTGGCTTCGAGTGGATCCTGTAATATATTTTCTAGCACATTTCAATGAACTGTCTACACTAATTTAACCAGCGCCAAAGAGCTTTTTAAAACTACGTTAAAAAGGCATCTCCTAGATTCACCGATAATATCGTGCCATACGCATTTTAATTAAATGTCTCTGTGTTTATTCACGCATAAGCACATGTTCTAGTTCTTGAGAATGGAGTAGAGTTGGTTGTTGCGAGTCTAAGCCAATAATGACTCAACCTCGCTCTCCACTATAACACAAAAATTATCAGCTATAAGCCAATTCTCCCCGTCGTTTGGTTTCGTCCACACCATGGATTCACTCTTCAAGAGCTGCCTTAATATATGGAGGAAGCAGCTCAACTAAGCCAGGTTTGTATTCCGACCTAAAATAAATGAATTAAGTTTTTTGATCCGCAATAACCAACAATCAGTTAACTATGGGGTACCCTTTGAACATCTACGAGAGAAACTCGCACTGTACAGAATTTATGAAAAATTTCCAAAAAATAAAAACACACACAGCAAGTGGAACGGGGATGTGAGATAAAAAAAAATTATTAGAAAAATTTATAAAGTTTGGAGTCTAATGTCGTGATGAATGTTTCCTCTAAACCATATGGTGATGTTTATATTTCTTAATTTTTTGGGGAATAGTTCGTAGAGTCGGGAAGGCAGCTATGTTAGTTGGAGTTGATGGCCTCAACATCTTTAAACCTTTTTTTAAATAAAGGAGAGGAAGAAAATATTAAGAATTCAATATTCCTTTAAAAAGCAACTAGAGGCGGAAAAAAATCTTTCAGAAAGTTTGACTCGTTGTGTTTAGAAAAGTGTAATAAGTAGGTTAGTTTCGCCCGATCCACGTTGCCAGCATGCAGTTCTTGTTCCCTTTTAGCCGTCTACCTGCAACAAGTCGGGAGATGGCTTATTATTACGCCCCGCACCACAAGGGGAAGACAATACAGATATCTATGGCCACAAACACCGTGGACCTGTAACGACCGTAGTCAGACACGAGACTGACGCATCTCCGCACTGAGCTACCTATCGCCACGAAAAACCATTTATACATCAAAGCAGTCGGAGCTTTAACCAACGACAGCGCTTAACGACTCACTGGAAAAGTAGTCTCCCAGAATTGATTTCTTCCTTTCTGCCAGAGCCGAACAGAGACTGAGCAGATAAAAAGTACTCTCCTTTTCCTCCCTATTTCCACAACTTCTGCAGAAGCCATTATAGGGAATCTGAAGCCTTCCAGCGGGCTCCTCGATTAGACAATGTTTATTTATAACAAGAACAACGACGATATATTGTATTATCTTTTTTTATGACAAAAGTATATTAGAACGGCTCGTATCCTGCCTGGGCCTGATCAACTTTGCTTTTTGACAAGTGCAGTCATTCAGCCATCTTGAGTTGATCTTACCACTTGCAGCCAACCCGAAAGCGTGCTTGCATATTTATACAAACCTGGGAACTACAGAGAGAAATTATAGAAACCGGCCTACTTATGATTTCTGTCTGCTTCTGCTCAAGTAATTTCCATGAGAGATGCACGGCTCTTTAGCACCGTCCTCGAAATAGCAAGTACTAATGTGAAGATAATTACCTCCTTAACTGGTAAAACATGTCCCCTCAGCCAGGTAATTTTTTCCTGAATAGCATGACATATTTTCGGCTGAGCCACCTTTTCCCGATGCATTGCGAGCTCACAGCCCTCCAGTGCCTCCACTTTTAGAATAAGATACTCCTGGTACCAACCAATAATCGGGTCAATTTTCAAAACTTCTTGAATTTTTTCCCTAAATTTTGTTTCGTTTCCAAGGGTATTCATTCATTTGTGGATACACAGTGCCGGAAAAAAAGTTGCTCAAACTATTTTATTCCCTTTTTAAATTTGGCGCTAAAGAATCGAATATTTTGCTAAAAAACTGAAAGACTATTTGTTCCTCAGGCTTTAAACCAGAGGTTGGCAAACTTTTTAGAACAGTGAGTCACTTTCAAAAGAAATATGGTATATTTAGTAGAAAAAAAATTTAGTGACAGGATGCCGAACGACAAGATCGTCGGGGTTCTGTAAGAGCGGGGTACAAGCTCCAAACACCAATCGTAACTCGACAACCACACATCGTAGGCAACTTATCTTGGTTTCAAATTATCCAGTTTGTAATCTTCTATAATTATACCCTAGACTTATAGTAAAGGGTATAATGTTTTTGTCTCCACGAAAATATGTAACACCTTAAAGGAGGCTCCGAAGGTATAGCAATGTATATACATATGTATATAAATGATCAAGGTCACCTCCTAATTGGATTTAAGCATGACTGTCTGTCTGTCCGTTCGCACGATAACTTTCGATAGAATGAAGCTTGAGCACTGAAATTTTGGTCAAATGTTGGCAGTGTGATCTAGTCCGTTGGTATTGGGCATGAACAGGCCAAGAGAACGCCTACCTCCTCTACAAATGTAAAATACTTAAATGTATCTATAACTCCCGATTAAATAAACATGAAAAGCTCTAGCTTGGGTAAACTGCTCGTGAGAGTAATCTTATATTCTCCCGAAAAAATAAAATCGATCAGTTGAAAACTAACGGTAATTTTCTTAAAAAGAGCCCCGTACTACCCTACTTTTCAGGTTTTTTGTCGATAACATGTAACCCTGAGGTGAGAAGCTGCTTGAGTTTTAGTAAGTAAGACATAATCAGATCAAAGGAACGCCAACCTCTACTACGAATTTCAAAAAATTAAATATTGATTTAATTACGATAACTTTTGATAGAATGATACTAGCAAGTTGAAAATTTGGTAGAATATTGTTAGTAAGATTTACTTGGTCTGTATTGAAAATGGGCAAGATCTGAGCCGAGGAACCCCTACCGCCCCTACAAATGAAACTTCAAATAAGCGATAACTTTTGATAGAATGAAGACAGCAACTTGAAATTTTGGTTAAATGTTTAAAGTAAGTTTGAGTTGGTTGGTATTAAAGATAGGCCAGATCCGACCCCAGGAACCCCTACCTCCCCTACAACCGGAACTTAAAATAAGCGATATCTTACGATAAAATAAAGCTGGCGACTTGAAATTTTGGTTACATGTTTGTAGTAATATAGGATTCAGCTGGCTGATATTGAAAATACGTCAAATCCGACCAACCAAAGCCCTACTTCCCCTACAAATGAAACTTCAAATAAGCGATAACTTTTGATAAAATGAAGCTAATGACTTGAAATTTTGGTCAAATATTTGTACTGGGATCTAGTTGGTTGTTATTAAAAATGCGCAAGATTCGACAAACGAAACCTACCCCTACAAGTGAGACTTCAAATAAGCAATAACTTTAAATAGAATGAAGCTAGCGACTTGAAAAATGCGATAAATATTTGTAGAATGGGTTATTTAATTAATTTTGAGAATGGTCAACATCCTCCTGAATGAGCGCCAACCTCCCTTATAAACAGGTCATACATGAAACTCACTTTTCATGCAAATGGTCGTTGGCAATTGGTACTTTTGTTATCACCTAGTGGTCTGTGCAAGTCTAGGGTATGTATACGCTTCGGTCTAGTTTTACTTATAAAGGTGTCCATTCATAATCAATGATGACATTCCCACAGAAAAAAAAGGGTGGTAAGCTTAAGCTCATTCACTATCAGTTTCACTGACGATATTCCTACAGCCGAGAGTTTTGTAGGATACCTTGTCGAAAATCTTGTAAGAAAAACAGACGTAGGAATAACTAACGATAATTTGAAGCGCTGTCGAGGAACTATAGAAATTACTGACGATAATTTGAAGCGCTGACGATAATCTCAAGTGCTGGCGATTTTCTTCAGTTTTTTCTACAGGTTCTCATCGGTGCGGCGGATGAATTGGCGCCTTATGAGTTAAGCATTCACAGCTTTTGGTTTTCCTCAAATTTTCCGCCAAACACAAAATTTTCCGCCACCAACATGTTGCTTAAATTTCAACTATCCCGGAATTACTACAGTGTTCTCCATCTTACAAGTCTATGTAGCATGCACCTGAGCCCGCTTCAGACGTTTTATCCTAATGTTTTAATGGAACGTCTGGCTGCCACATACATAAGCAAGTTTTTGCAAGCCTTTTTCTCACCGAACTTGTTGCGATTTGCATACACGTTGCTGAAACTAGATTGTTCCTAAGACCAGATGAAGTTTTAAATCAGTTCAGATGGCTTTGTAACGGTAAGAATAAGGTCAACTGGGATCGTTTTTTTCTTGATCGTCTAAAGCCTTTCTACCGCTCAGTGGCGCCCATTTCCCGGAACTTCTTCGAGTACCATTTCACAGTACACTGCGCAACATCCATTCTTTCACTTATTTTAGAAAGATTTCGATTTTCTCGGTTCAAAATCAAAATATTGCTTTTGTTCTCCGCACTAACTTTTTCCTATTTTTTTTTTACCCAAACTGCACTTTTCTGCTTATTACGCTATTTTCACCAAATGAGTGAACTTCTATCAAAACTTTTCACTATTTCTAGACAGGATACACATAATCTATTGTATTATATTTTAACGTGAGCCAATAAAACAACATCACTATAACTACTTCGAAGAATTTTTACGAAAAGGGAAATAAAATAGTTTGACCAACTTTTTTCCAGCACTGTATGCTACGTCCCGCCGACGACGTAGCTTGATCGTCTCGTACTCGTAAGATAGCTAAACTATCCTTATTCTTTTTTTTCTTCTTTGCCCTTTTATACCACTCTGCGGCTTCGCGTTGCTCTGCCTTTGGTGTTGGCACTTCGCCCATTCTGGGGGTATAATCTCAGCTTCCTTCTGCAGGCAGCTCGGTCTTGGATCGTTTCATCGCCGAGATTAATGCGTTGTTGTTGCTTCTTCATCCAATCGATTCACGTGTGTTTTCGTCTGCCTCGAGGTTTCGATCAGGCGGACGCCTTAGAATATGGCAATACCAATCCATACGACGATCTTTTTTGGTCACACCAGCTGACATCCGTAGCATTTTCATCTCAGTCGCAGTCATTTTACTTTTGTATGTCTTGTACAAGTCCAGCATTCAGAGGCATAAATCCGTGCGGGACGTACAATCGTTTTGTACAACTTGCCCTTAAGCTTTCGTGGCATTTTCTTGTCGCAGAAGACTCAAGAGTTTTCTCGCCACTTCATCCAACCGACACTAATGCGATGTTTGATGTCATCATCGCAGGTAGCTTCCTTGTTGACCATCGAGCCCAGGTACTTAAGCCTTGTACAGGACTTCAGCTGCTCTCCTTTAATGTAGATATCTGGTATCGGTCTCTCTGCATCTGAGAAAGGACAGCAAAGATACTCTGTCTTTGGTATGCTAATCCTCAGTCCATGATTCTCCAGTACATTACACCACTTGGTCAGTGCAGCCTACAAAGCAATAATGTCTTTGCTACCCAGGACAATGTCATCGGCGAAGTGAAAGGATATTTCCAGGCCGTCAGAAATGAGTGTTAATAAATAGAGCATGATGATGTTGAAGAGCAAAAGACTCAATACACTGCCTTGGTGAACTCCGACTTCAACCGGAAATTCTTCAGATTCACAGGCTGTGCATCTAACTTTAGTAGTTGCCGCATCATACATGTCTTGTATCATCTTGACATATGCCTCGGGGACCTTAAGTGCCATATCAGATCACGAGGAACTATCCTTATTCTTTGTATATGGTTAAGTTTTTTATAATAACTGAACTGTTCAAAGAGCAAAACGTCACGATCTTTTTAATTCACCCGTAGACCCAGCTAGGTACGTGCAAATATTTTATATGATCAAAAAATTTCAAATCGGTATCGGAGTATGTTCAGCCACTGTTATTATGACAGTTGTTTTGGCCTTGTCTCCGTGAATTATGTTGTCACTGCTCATTCTGAATTTACGATAAAATACCAAAATACCCGAATATCGCTTTTCATTCATATGTTGTACACGTGAAATTTCAAAAATCGTATATTACAATCACCCTACCGCGCAATGTCAAAAAATTTAAAAGGAAGGTAAAATTTAAAACAGCCAACAGACGACAGTCATCGTGTTGTCTTGTTTACGATTCTTTAAAATTAGTTTTATGACTTTGTTCCAATCTTTTTATACGGTCGATCGGCCCTTAACGATCAAACACTGATGGGGAAATTGTCGTTGAACCACACACTACTGGACAAAGTTGTGACTCTTGTGGGACCTCTAATGAGACAATTTTCACGACACTAACATGCTTTTCACTCAAAGAAGTTGTGTATGGTAGTGTGTGATGAGATGATAGGGTGAGAATAAAATATACTTCGCACCACACTCCGGTGATTGAGGTAAATACCCATATACCCGTGAAGTTTAATATTTTTACAAATAGCTGACACCAACTTAACGACGAGATAACGCGATTTAAGTTTATTTGTTGTGTAGTTTATGATCGTTGTGGTAATTAGGTGTTAAAAATAATGACTAGTTCCTATTTCTTTTCACACTATACGAAAATTACAATGATTCTAACGAGCCGTGGGCTTTGTTTTATTTCCAATTTTCGAAAATTTAAGTGGCATTTGAATGGAAACAGCAGAAAATTTTAATGTTAACGACAGTCTTCCGATATAAAATGTTGTGCTGCCTAAAAATAAAATGAACCGTGTAAGATGTTCATAATGTGAAATGACATGTCGGCGATAATTAAGATGTCAGTTTATTCGCAGTGGGCTTACTTTTGACGTCGTGCGATATTAGAGTATAATGTGAGGAGAAAATTGTTTGATGAAGATAAAGATTTTTACTACCGGAAGTATTTTTCAGTTTTGTTTTGAACTGCTTGTATTATTATAACACTGCACTCGTCCAGTGAAAAACCCACCAGTATAACGTTTTTAATCGCTTTCCAAATTGAATCGTTAGAAAATAACGTAATGCCCAGTGTTTATTTACCAGGCAAACCAAAAATTGGAATTTCAATAATCCCAGGATCCTTATGTCAAACTAGATCCCATGCTTAAACTAAAAATTATTTTATAAACAGGGTTTTTCAATAGGGCGACCTTGGCAGTGTATTCCGACCATGTTGTTCAGGCTACGTTGTCAAATTTGAAGGTTATAGTAATGCACATGCCAAATCCGTTCTTGCCAAGGGTTAAATACCAGCCAAAAATGCACAAAGAAGGTGAAGAGATTAGGCAAATTATTGCCGACGCAAACTCAACAACCTATAACATCGCAAAGTGACTAGTAAATAAGTGCAAGGCCCTGAGAGAGACTTACAGCAAGTACGCAGTGAATAACTCATAGAGGAGCTTATCACCAAGTCCAAACAATTGAAGGGATTGATGAGGGTGAGGTGAAATGTCGTTCGACGTAAAGGCATTATTCCCCAACACGCCGGTAAATAAATCTATCCACAAATCCGAACAATAGTACCAGGCTTGGTACTATTCAGTATGCTGAACTGGAGCAATCGACCTAATTAGTTCTTTGCATTTGAACGGGTATATGACAAATGAATAAAGCTGATCGGCTGCCAGAGGGATGTCTATCTGGACACAACCAGATGAGACTGCCAAACGAAACGGAATATCGTCTCTACTTGAAAGAAGTCAAATTCGTTTATCTCGCCGTTCTAGTCTATTAACGAAAACACCATTACCTGAACACGGCGGAGGAATTTTCAGAACTCAAAATATTTCAGTAAGCAGTTCCATTTCGGGTCTCTTATCTGGCCCGCTGAACCCAAAATTCCAACAACGTGGCCCTTTCCAGTAAAAGTTTTTCCGACACCTGATGTAGACGATACAACGAAGGAAAAGGCGGGGCCACACAGGCTCAGAAAACAAATAATCGGCTTTGTAATGAACCACTTTTAATGAAACATATTATGGTCTGGTAGTGCTGCTCCCACCGGCAGATCGAAGCAGCACCTGACGAGTAGTGATCTGTTGGTGGTACGAAACCAGAGGCCGAGGGTCCCATGACGCCTGGACCCTGATGCGAACCCAAGAAAATCTGCGCCGTCCGCCAACCATTTCATCCTTATCGCCTTATTTTTTTATCACTTCCCATTTCTATCTCCCCTGTTGTTTGTTAATACGTAAAGGACAGGGGCAACGAGCAGCGAAAACCCCGCCCACGTCTCCCGAACTGAGCTACAGCAAGCATAGGCCGCTGCTTCGCTCGTTGAGGAGCCTTTTTCTTCGCCAGATGGCACAGCCTGACCTTCACGGTCAATTAAGCTACCTTAAGCTCCGTCCCCACGGGCATCTTCGGATGCCCACCAAACAGTCCGTTACATATTTGGCGCCCAACGTGGGGCCCATTTCTCGTCAAGAACATGACTAAAAAGGACCTCATTGGGTTCCTTTTTGGTCCTTCCACCGTTATGCATCCCCACAAGCACATTAAGGCTACTTGCTCTAAGTCTTAGGACTTAGCCATTTTAACTGAACGTATTTTCCCCTCAAGTAGCTGTGCTTTCCCCTGTAGCACCCCGATCCTTCCTATAGAATAGTTTTTCCTTTTAGAGTCAGTTCAACAAGGCAATCCTGGTGTTGTATTTGTCTTTTGTGGTTTAGCCACGTACCTAAGGCCTCCATAAATGCTTTGAATTGCCGGCATTTGAAGCATCTTCGGGGTCCGGACGAAGCGCGGAGGAGCCCTGGGTGCCTTTTTGTTTGCCAAGATTGTCCTTTCACGTCAGTTTAAAAATTTCGATTGCCTAGGATTGTATTGTATTTTTGAATTATGCATGTGCTCAGCAGCTTGCAGAGTTTCCGACTGAATTACGGCAAGGAATGCAGTGTTGCGCCTCTGCTGGCCTCAGGATTCTCTGTATCCTGTTGATCTTATAAATAATGGGGAAATGTAGTATTTTGTTTTGCTTTGCTAATTTTTCCCCTCTACAATGGCTGCCGGCTGACTCCGGTGCCCAGTTCGCTTTTGTTTTTTTTTTTATAGTTAGCAGAACACTCTGTCCTTAGCTTCTACTTCTTGGCAGGCCTCGAAGTAGAAACTGCCCTGTAATGAACCACCTGCAATGGACCATATGGTAGTGCTGCTTCCACCGGCAGATCTATGGCAGCACCTGATGAGTAAGGATCTGTCGGTGGTACGAAACCAGAGGCCGAGGGTCCCATTACACCTGGACCCCAATACGAACGAGAGGGCAAGCGAGCCATCTGCCAACCATTCCATCCTTATCGCCTCATTTTTTTTATTCCCTATTTTTACCTCCATTTTATGTGTTGTCTTCCCCAGGCTTATGAATTTTTGTTAATACGTAAAGGACAGGGCTCCGTCCCCACGGGGATTTTCGGATGCCCACCAAACAGTTCCTTACACGGCTCATCTCGAGCTAATCGCGTAACAGATTTTCTGGTTTTCTGTTTTGTGATAATTGAGCCGGAACATATTATCAATAAAATGGAACCGGAATATAGAGGGTTACGCCCGCAATCCGAGGGTTTTGTAGCAAGTGCTTATGTTGGTGTGTATCGGCTCCTTGCTCTTCTTGAGCTACCTTCAGTCTATCGGGGAGGTAGCTCGACCAAACCCAAAAGTGTGTATTCCAACTTTCGTCAGAATACGTCACTTCGCACAATGCCCATGGTACTCGTATAAATAGTGTGCCTTATACGACGCTAGTGTGAATTTTCACTGTGTGAAACGCATTACCCATTTATCACGCATAAGCGAATTTTTTTTTTTTTTTTTTGAAAAAAAAATGGAGTGTAGACTCAAGGTAGCTCCTGAAGAGAAATCTATCGGGTGACGAAACCAGCTCAAGCACTAAGTGTAATTGGTTTGGGCTGAACAATTTTTGGGTGGTGTTCATTGCAAAGTGGTCTTGTTGACTACTTAGCAATGGTACACTCCAGTTTTATTCTCAAGAAAAAACCAGGCCGAAGCGTATATACCCTAGACTTGTACAGACCTAGTGGAGATACCAAAAGTACCAATTGGCAACGACCATATGCATTAAGAATGGGTCTCCTATATGGCCAGTTCATAGGAGAGGTTGGCACTCATTAAGAAAGATCTTGAACATTCTCAAAATCAATTAACTAACTAACCCATTCTACAATATTTGTCGAATTTTTCAAGTCGCTAGCTTCATTCTATCGGAAGGTATTGCTTATTTGAAGTTTCACTTGTAGAGGAGGTAAGGGTTCCTTAGGTCGGATCTTGCTCATCATTGCCACCAACC
This sequence comes from Chloromyia formosa, assembly GCA_964017055.1. Taxonomy (NCBI): domain Eukaryota; kingdom Metazoa; phylum Arthropoda; class Insecta; order Diptera; family Stratiomyidae; genus Chloromyia; species Chloromyia formosa. The sequence goes on from OZ024815.1 coordinate 115,939,255, forward strand.
AATTAGATCACCCTACAACCATTTAAACAAAATTTCAAGTCTCTAACTTCACTCTATTGAAATTTATCGCTTATTTAAAGTTTCGTTTGTAGGGGAAGTAGGGGCTTCGTTGGTCGGATGTTACCCAGCTTTAATGCCAACTAACTCAATCTCACTTCGAACATTTGACCAAAATTTCAAGTCACTGGCTTTATTCCATCAAAAGTTATCGCTTATTTGAAGTTTCATATGTAGGGGAGGTGGGGGTTCCTTGGGTTGGATCTTGCCCATATTCAACACCAACTACGTAGGTCTTACTAGCAACATTCCACCAAATTTTTAACTCGGTAGTATCATTCTATCAAAAGTTATCGCTTATTTGAAGTTTCATTTGTAGGGGAGGTAGGGGTTGCTTGAGTCGGATCTTACCCATTTTCAATACCAACCAAGTAGATCCTACTAACAACATTTTGTCAAATTTTCAACTCGCTAGTGTCATTCTATCGAAAGTTATCGTAATTAAAGGAATATTGAATTTTTTTAAATTTGCAGGGGAGGTAGGCGTTCCTTTGATCCGATTATGCCCAACTTACTAGAACTCAAGCATCTTCTCACCCCAGGGTTACATGCCAAAAATCAGGCGTCTACGTCAATTGGTTCAAGAGTTATAGACAAAAAACCTGAAAAGTAGGGTAGTACGGGGCTCTTTGTAAGAAAATTACAGTTAGTTTTCAACTGATCGATTTTATTTTCCCAGGAATTTATAAGATTACCCTCACGAGTAATCTACCAAAGCTAGAGCTTTTCATATTTATTTAGTCGGGAGTTAGAGATACATTTAAGTATTTTACATATGTAGGGGAGGTAGGCGTTCTCTTGGCTCGATCATGCCCATTTTCAATACCATCCAACTATATTACACTACCAACATTTGACCAAAATGTCAAGGCTCTAGCTTCATTCTATCGAAAGTTATCGTGCGAACGGACAGACAGACAGACAGACAGACAGACAGACAGACAGACAGACAGACATGGCTTAATCGAATCAGGAGGTGACCCTGATCATTTATATATATACATTGCTATACCTCCGGAGCCTCCTTTAAGGTGTTACATATTTCCGTCGTGACAAAAACAATATACCCTATACTAAAAGTCTAGGGTATAAATATAAAAATACACTTATGCGTGACAAATGGGTAATGCGTTTCACAATATTATTTTTAGTTTTCTATGCGAGTGAAATGCCGCTTCCTTGTAAATTGCAATATTTATAACGGTCTCGAAATGCAGGGGGGGGGGGGGGGGGGGTCATACTTGGATCACATGTTTCCATCTCCCTCTTTTCTCCTTTCTTCAAATTTAAAGAAAATGCCAAAAATTGAATGTACTCGACGGTACCCTTCTTAAGATACCCCATTTGCCTATACCGAAGGAACAGAAATTTCGACCTTCATTTCCCCTCTATGGGGACCTCCCGTAAAGTAGGTCTATTACGATGCATCGCTTTCTCCCTAGAATTATAATACTTCTACATATTGCCACCAAATTGCTTGCTAGTAACTTCAGCGGTTCGTGAGATATTTCATGGACAGACAAACAGACAGACAGACAGACGGCCGTTTCACCGATTTCATAAAGGTGCTGTTTTTACTACAAAACCCTAAAAAATTACAATTACTATGGTTTCGACACTTTTGTCTGAGAGGTCATGACTATGATTTTGTGGACCTTTGTAGGTAGTTAGTAGAGGACAGTAGCTGCCGTTTTTGTCGGGCAAAGTACGCCTTGGTGTTGGCTTTATCCAGCCAACAGACATGGCTTCGAACCCACCTGAAACTCTGACTAACTTCATTATTACAATCAAGCTCGAACGATAGGCTTTGTCCTATTATAAGGATTAGGACTAAAGCCCAATGTACCATTTGGCCCCTTTGCTTGGATTTCACCAGCCCAATCAAATAAAGCGATCAAAAAACTGTTTTTTTTTTTTCAATTATCGCCCGTAAGAATACCGGCTTTACAGGTCGTAGGTTGCCTTAAATCTCGGAAGAGAGAGATACAATATGTGGTTAATTGCCTTGGCCCCTCCAGGGGCATGGTCGCGTCAACATCTGTAGCATTTCTATGCCTTTTCGGAAGTGCAGTTGCTAGCATGCATCTCCTATCCGCGCCGTCTTTATACTGACAAGCTCGGAGCACTGTGAGTGTTCTAATAGTACTTACAGGCAGTTTTTGGTCACGCCGAGATTTAAACTCCGAGCTCTAGATTAGTGTCGTAGAGCGGTGACCGAAAGACCATGGCCATCGAGCGCGAAAAGAGAGAGATAGAAGGTAAATGTATATGGCCGGCTTTACAAGTCGTAGCTTGCCTTAAATCTCGAAAAAGATACATATAAAAGTTAAATGGAATTGGGCGAGAGAAATAAAAAAATTTTGCAACAAGGGTGAAGTATGAGGGGAATGTCTGTTCGACAATTAGTGGGGTAGAGGAACCTTTTTACCAGATCATAGTGGTGGAATTACTCCAGAGAATTCAATATACATACTGATTTCTGCTGATCTCTATGCCTTATATATGTACATATTCAGAGCCAGTCAAAGGCTAACTTAAGGCACATGCAAGGATATTTTGGCGACCCTTCCCTCCTTCTTATTTTTTTCAAGACCGTTTTCCATGTGAACTAGTATGATGCATAGCTTCAAATATTGCTTGCGAGTATTTTTCATGTATTTTAAACCATTGTTGCATATGCCACTTATATCTTTCTTGTTTTTCGCTTCATTGTTGACGTCGGCGGAGCCTTCAGGCGAGCTCCCCAATTTGGCAGTGCCCTGTGATGACTCCCACTACCCTGGCGATGTGTAATCTACTTACTGACACCAGTACAGTGGCTAGAATTGAGTAGTCAAGATCGCCTTCGTCGTTTGGTATGAACTGTCATCGAGCGGCATATTGTTTAGGCTCTGTTGACCGCAGCGGATTTAATTACCATTTAACATGCTGCAAAAGGCATTTGCTTTCATGGTTCCCAGCCACAGTGCCGATTATTCTCTCACGCGCAAGCTTTTTCGCTCTGCAGTTGCCCGCAAACCAACTGTGACAAGTGTAATATCCGCCCATTACCGCGAGCGCTGAGCGACAGTCCGCAGTTGTTTTGGATGTAGTAAGAACCGATTCAGTGAACGTATTGTAGCTTGACTGTCCGTGAAAGTAGTCAATTTTCTGGCAGTCGTCACTTGACTGGCCAACCTAGGACGCATCACAGCAGTATACATCCAATGTACCACCTTCACCAGGCCCCAGTTTTTGCAAATGGCGTTTTTTAACGTGTGGCCTTTCACCGGCTCCTGAGCTTCCAGCTTAGTTTGCTATCTAGAATAAGACCAAGGAATTTAGTCTTATCAGTAAAAGCCAGTTCCAAGTTGGGAGGTTAGGACAGAGCGTATGCCGTCTGGTGAAAATCACAAGTTTACTTACAGATTATGTGCTCAGAGTTCCGCGAATAAGCCTCGATAGTAGCAACTTATTTATAAGCTTACAGAGCGACTCATCGACGACGTGTAGGCTTAGTGGATGTTCACACTGCGTGCGATGCCGAGCCGAGCCGAGCCGGGTCGAGCGATGCGATGTGGTGGGTGTTCACATTGCACGCCGTGCGATGCCGAGCCGAACGATGGCTTGCGATGCAAAGATGATCCGAGCGATGGCTTGCGATGCAAAGATGATCCGGGATGTTCACTGCACGCAATGATGGAGAGTAGAGACCAATTTAGTTCAAGGAATAGAATCTGTTCGACATCATGTCGTTTGTGCTTGACCCAGTAAATTTATTTCTGTTTCAAAACAGTGCTCTAAAAATGGAAGGGCGTCGCCATTGGGTGCATCCCATTAATGAAGAAAGGCCCAATGTTGGTGAATTTCATCATCTCTTCCGCGACCTCAGACGAGAGGTTTCACAAGCGGATTGAGCAGCGGCGCACCGCTGTGTATAAACGCAAAAAGCGGCAGCCGCGGCGGCTTTAGGACGATGAATCTATAAACCGCTCGACTCGCCGTTGCGACCACCGCCGCGCCGCGGTTTGTGGAGCGGCGAGATTGCATTTGAATTCAGTGTAAGAGCCGGTACACATGGACGTCCAAATGACGCCGGACGCCTCGTCACTTAAGCTCCTCCCTCGTTGATACCTATCTGCATTTCAATTCACATGATGCGATAGGACACAGCGTCACTCTGTATTATATAAGCCGGGCCACATAATAGCGAACCTGAATTTACAATTTATGTTATTTTTAGTTTTAAATAAACTGTTTTTTGGCCATAACTTCTAAAATATAAGATATATCGCATATTTAACACCATTTTCACCCCCCCCCCCCCCTTTACAAACCCCCGTCCGAGCTGAGAGCTCCCTCCCCACCATTTTTTTTTTCTCAAAATTAATTGTCAATTGTAATATAGTAGTCACGATCAACGATTAACAATTAATTAATTGGCACTTAAAAGTGATCCTCAAGCGAATGGTTTAAGAAACATCATACAAATCAAACATTGTGACCGTGTCCGTGTTCCGGGTTCGAATGTATGTGGGCCGGCTTATTAAAAATTGATATGCGGACGCGTGAAATGAAGCAGATAGGAGCAGAAACTAGCGTCATCCCTGATAGCTATCGCGGCGGCAGAATGCCGCCGATAGTTATCGGATAGCTATCTGCGGCCATGTGCATCGCTTCATTGCCCGTAATGTATTTCTTCCTATCCGATTGAAAGTAACGCAGCGTCAGACGGTATTTCGACGTCCATGTGCACCGGCACTAAATATGAAAACCGCCGCTTCTGCTCTATGCCTTTATACGCACCGGTGTCCGCTGCTCAAACCGCTTGTGAAACCACGCGACCTTATTACGGTGGTAATAACCTTTCATTTGAGCCATACTGAATCAAAACCGGAGTCCAAAGCGTATATACCCTAGACTTGTAGAGACCTAGTTGTGATACCAAAACTTCCAACTGGCAACGGCCATATGCATTAAAAGTGAATTTCCCATATGGTCAGTTTGAGCTGTGGGCGTGGATCCAATGAAAAGTTTCATCGTTCATCCATTCGAATTTTGGATATTTACATTTGAACTAACGTTTATAGGGAAGGTTGCCGTTCATTCAATAGGATCTTGCCCATTCTCAAAATCAACTAACAACCTACACTATAAATATTTGTCGCATTTTGCAAGTCGCTAGCATCATTGTATCGAAAGTTATCGCTCATTTGAAGTTTAATTTGTAGGGGACGTAGGGGTCGCTTGGGACGGAGCTTGGCCATTTCCAATACCAACCAACTAAATCTAAATCCTAATATTTGAACCAAATTTCAAGTCGCTAGCTTCATTCTATCGAAAGTTATCGCTCATTTGAAATTTCATCTGTAGGGGTTCCTTCGGTCGGATCTTGCCCATTTTCAATACCAACCAACTAGATCATGCTACAAACATTTGACTAAAATTTCAAGTTTCTAGCTTCATTCTATCGAAAGTTATCGTTCAAACGGACAGACAGACAGACAGATATGGCTAAATCGAATCAGGAGATGACCCTCATAATACACTGCCACATCGCCGCGCCTAAAAGTCTAGGGTATAAAAGCAGACATACATGCATTTTTTTCAGTGTGATCTTACATCAAATATTACTTTACAGCTCGTACTTGCACCATACTGGCTCCAAAAAGCTTCACATCGCAAAGCCCATAAACTCCATCGCAAAGCCCATTAAATTCCATCGCAAAAAATCAGCAGCCGGTACTCGCACGAAAAAGCAAAGAAGTTTGTGAAAACATCGGGCCATCGCTCGGCTCGTCATTGCATCGCGCGCAGTGTGTACACTCAAAGCGTGATTCCATTTAAAATTGAAGACTTTCCATTTTCTTGCTTTAAAAGCTTGTAATCGCATTGCATCGCTCGACCCGGCTCGGCTCGGCATCGCACGCAGTGTGAACATCCACTTAGTGGATGTTCACACTGCGTGCGATGCCGAGCCGAGCCGAGCCGGGTCGAGCGATGCGATGCGGTGGGTGTTCACATTGCACGCCGTGCGATGCCGAGCCGAACGATGGCTTGCGATGCAAAGATGATCCGAGCGATGGCTTGCGATGCAAAGATGATCCGGGATGTTCACTGCACGCAATGATGGAGAGTAGAGACCAATTTAGTTCAAGGAATAGAATCTGTTCGACATCATGTCGTTTGTATGCTTGACCCAGTAAATTTATTTCAAAACAGTGCTCTAAAAATGGAACGGCGTCGCCATTGGGTGCATCCCATTAATGAAGAAAGGCCCAGTGTTGGTGAATTTCATCATCTCTTCCGCGACCTCAGACGAGAGGTTTCACAAGCGGATTGAGCAGCGGCGCACCGCTGTGTATAAACGCAAAAATCGGCAGCCGCGGCGGCTTTAGGACGATGAATGTATAAACCGCTCGACTCGCCGTTGCGGCCACCGCCGCGGTTTGTGGAGCGGCGAGATTGCATTTGAATTCAAACCGTTTGTGAAACCACGCCTTCTAAACGCGACCTTATTACGGTGATAATAACCTTTCATTTGAGCCATACTGAATCAAAACCGGAATCCAAAGCGTATATACCCTAGACTTGTACAGACCTAGTTGTGATACCAAAACTTCCAACTGGCAACGGCCATATGCATTAAAAGTGAATTTTCCATATGGTCAGTTTGAGCTGTGGGCATGGATCCAATGAAAAGTTTCATCGTTCATCCATTCGAATTTTGGATATTTACATTTGAACTAACGTTTACAGTAAAGGTTGCCGTTCATTCAATAGGATCTTGCCCATTCCCAAAATCAACTAACCAACCCACACTATAAATATTTGTCGCATTTTGCAAGTCGCTAGCATCATTGTATCGAAAGTTATCGCTCATTTTGAAATTTCATCTGTAGGGGTTCCTTCGGTTGGATCTTGCCCATTTTCAATACCAACCAACAAGACCATTCTACAAACATTTGACCAAAATTTCAAGTTTCTAACTTCATTCTATCGAAAGTTATCGTGCAAACGGACAGACAGACAGACAGATATGGCTGAATCGAATCAGAAGATGACCCTCATAATTTCCATGTATACACTGCCACACCGCCGCGCCTAAAAGTCTAGGGTATAAAAGCAGACATACATGCATTTTTTCAGTGTGATCTTACATCAAATACTACTTTACAGCTCGTACTTGCACCATACTGGCTTCAAAAAGCTTCACATCGCAAAGCATCGCAAGGCCCATAAACTCCATCGCAAAGCCCATTAAATTCCATCGCCAAAAATCAGCAGCCGGTACTCGCACGAAAAAGCAAAGAAGTTTGTGAAAACATCGGGCCATCGCTCGGCTCATCATTGCATCGCGCGCAGTGTGTACACTCAAAGCGTGATTCCATTTAAAATTGAAGACTTTCCATTTTCTTGCTTTAAAAGCTTGCAATCGCATTGCATCGCTCGACCCGGCTCGGCTCGGCATCGCACGCAGTGTGAACATCCACTAAGTGGATGTTCACACTGAGTGTACACACTGCGCGCGATGCAATGATGAGCCGAGCGATGGCCCGATGTTTTCACAAACTTCTTTGCTTTTTCGTGCGAGTACCGGCTGCTGATTTTTGGCGATGGAATTTAATGGGCTTTGCGACGGAGTTTATGGGCCTTGCGATGCTTTGCGATGTGAAGCTTTTTGAAGCCAGTATGGTGCAAGAACGAGCTGTAAAGTAGTATTTGATGTAAGATCACACTGAAAAAATGAATGTATGTCTGCTTTTATACCCTAGACTTTTAGGCGCGGCGGTGTGGCAGTGTATACATGGAAATTATGAGGGTCATCTTCTGATTAGATTCAGCCATATCTGTCTGTCTGTCTGTCCGTTTGCACGATAACTTTCGATGGAATGAAGTTAGAAACTTGAAATTTTGGTCAAATGTTTGTAGAATGATCTTGTTGGTTGGTATTGAAAATGGGCAAGATCCAACCGAAGGAACCCCTACAGATGAAATTTCAAAATGAGCGATAACTTTCGATAGAATGAAGCTAGCGACTTGAAATTTGGTTCAAATATTTGGATTTAGATTTAGTTGGTTGGTATTGGAAATGGTCAAGCTCCGTCCCAAGCAACCCCTTCGCTACAAACGTTAGTTCAAATGTAAATATCCAAGATTCAAATGGATGAACGATGAAACTTTTCATTGGATTCACGCCCACAGCTCAAACTGACCATATGGAAAATTCACTTTTAATGCAATGGCCGTTGCCAGTTGGAAGTTTTGGTATCACAACTAGGTCTGTACAAGTCTGGGTATATACGCTTTGGACTCCGGCTTTGATTCAGTATGGCTCAAATGAAAGGTTATTACCACCGTAATAAGGTCGCGTTTAGAAGGCGTGGTTTCACAAGCGGTTTGAGCAGCGGACACCGCTGTGTATAAAGGCATAGAGCAGAAGCGGCGGTTTACATATTTAGTGCTGGTTCACATGGACGTCCAAATGACGCCTGACGCTGCGTCACTTTCAATCGGTTAGGAAGAAATACATTACGGGCAATGAAGCGATGCACATGGCCGCAGATAGCTATCCGATAGCTATCGGCGGCTTTTTGCCGCCGCGATAGCTATCTGGGATGACGCTGGTCTCTGCTCCTATCTGCGTCATTTCACGCGTCCGCATATCAATTTTTAATAAGCCGGCCTACATACATTCGAACCCGGAACACGGACACGGTTACAATGTCTGATTTGTATGATGTTTCTTAAACCATTCGCTTGAGGATCACTTTTAAGTGCCAATTAATTAATTATTGTTAATCGTTGATCGTGACTACTACAATTGACAATTAATTTTGAAAAAAAAAAATGGTGGGAAGGGCGCTCTCAGCTCGGACGGGGGTTTGTAAGGGGGGTGAAAATGGTGTTAAAAATGCGATATTCCTTATATTTTAGAAGTTATGGCCAAAAAACAGTTTATTTAAAACTAAAAATGACATAAATTGTAAATTCAGGTTCGCTATTATGTGGCCCGGCTTATATAATACACAGTGACGCTGTGTCCTATCGCATCATGTGAATTGAAATGCAGATAGGTATCAAAGAGGGAGGAGCTTAAGTGACGAGGCGTCCGGCGTCATTTGGACGTCCATGTGTGCCGGCTCTTACACGAATTCAAATGCAATCTCGCCGCTCCACAAACCGCGGCGGTGGCCGCAACGGCGAGTCGAGCGATTTATACATTCATCGTCCTAAATCTGCCGCGGCTGCCGCCTTTTGCGTTTATACACAGCGGTGCGCCGCTGCTCAATCCGCTTGTGGAACCTCTCGTCTGAGGTCGCGGAAGAGATGATGAAATTCACTAACACTGGGCCTTTCTTCATTAATGGGATGCACCCAATGGCGACGCCCTTCCATTTTTAGAGCACTGTTTTCAAACAGAAATAAATTTACTGGGTCAAGCACAAACGACATGATGTCGAACAGATTCTATTCCTTGAACTAAATTGGTCTCTACTCTCCATCATTGCGTGCAGTGAACATCCCGGATCATCTTTGCATCGCAAGCCATCGCTCGGATCATCTTTGCATCGCAAGCCATCGTTCGGCTCGGCATCGCACGGCGTGCAATGTGAACACCCACCACATCGCATCGCTCGACCCGGCTCGGCTCGGCTCGGCATCGCACGCAGTGTGAACATCCACTTAAGAGTGCCTCAACAATCACGCTGGGTCTAACATTATTGAACGCGCTCTCGATATCCAGGAAGACAGCCATGGTGAATTTCTTGTGATCGAGAGATTTTTCAATGAAGCTGACCAGAGTGTATAAAGCTGTATCCATCCACTAATATGCCCTCTTCCGTTAGCGAGCTTTAGAAGGAGTTAAGTTTCGAAATTGGATCGTTCACGGGTGTAAATTTCAACTATGACTTGACTTTCCTCTGGGCGCCCTTTCAGAATCGGCGCCTCAGGCAACCGCCAGTTTCGCCTTAGCCTTTGACCGGCCCAGTATATATTACAATTTTAGGCGGAAAGTATTCCTATTACCTCATTATTAAATCGTGAATTATCTAAAATAATATTTACTCAAAATCACACTAACTAATACATAAATCTCAATTTCCCAATTAATGGACAAATATTTTCTTTTCCAATCTTTCTCGGAATGATCAAGACATTTTTCTTTTTTGCTTATTGCATTTGACCTCACAAATGATAAATGTCCCAATTTCCAAAAATACTTTGTCTTCGTGACAGCCAAAAAACATTCAAATCAAGGAACTCTTGTACAATGTACTGTATTCGAAATATACACGTTTTGTGAAGATCATTTCGCTGTGTGCTGTATGTTCGCTCTTATGTTTGATTCCGCGCGCAATGAGGAAGATCACACCTCTACTCCGCCATCTTCATGTCCGGGAGGCGAACATCTTCCAAATGTTGAGTTCATGATGAATATGGGACCTAGTTCCTATCCATGTGGGAACCCGCCCCTATTCGTTTACATCATACGACCGCATAGTGAGAGGTTGAATGACAGATCTCTGACACGATTTGCTAGACATTAGTTCCGAAATAAAAAATAAAAAAAAAATCGTATTGGAGATGACAAGTATCGATTGTTTAGTCAAAAATATCTACAGAGCTGATGAAAGATACGAAGTGATTAGAGATCAGAATAGAATACGCTCGTGTCGATGAATTCGTAAAGATAGTGTGTAATGGCAACGAAAATCAGCAGGTTATAAGGTTAGCGTACGAATGTACCCATCAAGTATCATTAAAAATATTTAGGCAAAAAAAGGAACTTGTGAGTAGTGTTTGGTGGGAAGAAAAAGTATAAAATTTTGTTCCTCTTGTTTAGATTTTGCAGTATAAGGTAACGAGTTGCATAGCTAATCAGGTCAATTTTTATTTTTACAGGTATTGGCATGTGAAGTGCCACGTCAAAGAGAACGTAGAGGACAAGGTTCTTGTCATTTCGACTTGTTAAAGATACCACGAAATTACTAATTACATTTGGAATTCCTACACCCTAGCAAAAACACCAATCTCACGCCTATTCATACCATTATTAAAATATATTGTGCGAAACTGAAATAAAGAACGAGGCCGCAGGGTATATACCCTAGACCTGTGCAGACCTAGTGACGACTTAAAAGAAAACAATATCGGTAGACCGACCGGCCGGCAAATTGTTCAGTGTATGTGGCCTTTAAGGTTCATAGCAAATTTAATCGACGGGGATCAGCTGAGTTACGAATGATACTAGGTTTAACTAGCGACTTCAATCAATCTTCCGACCCAATTTTTTATATTACTTTGCAAAAGTTAGGAAAAATTACCAGAAATTTAAAATGACCAAAAAATGTTGTCCTGTATTTATCCTTAACTAAAACTAGACCTGTTAGCCTAGCCTTCTCAAGCAGAATGTATTAATTTTAAACATTTTCCTGAAAGTCGGTTTAAGAGATATATATTTTTTTTTAGTTTCTCTTTAATACAAAACCCTAAAATGAAATTAACCGACAAAATTGTATATTTTCATGACGGCAAATTAAAATGTGTGCTGCTATTTTTTACGCTCCATCTACTTAAAGTTCCATTGCTTTTGTTCTTTACCGTCTAAATTTACATATAAAACATATGGAACGTCTTAAGTGACACCTTTTTCAGATATGTGGGGTCTAGGAAGCAAGTTGTTTGTCGATGATCAACATGGATGGTGTGTACATTATATGCGTACATGTTTTTGTTTGATATTTAATCATCACCTTACAGTTTTCTATTCATCGTAGTGTTTTGGCAAGTGACCGATGAAAAAATCTCTGGAGGTCGATGTCAAGAACGAGAGACACAATATGAGCATTACCTTCTGGATAATGTATTGTAGAATTTTTTTTTTGTTCTTAAAGATTTGAGATTATGCTTTAGGCTATAGTCTACTTTCGGAAATATTCTGGGATTCGAAACTTTTAAATATACTTGAATTTAGAAAAGAAAAATTTGTGGTGATGGTTCAATGGTAAATATTGACCACTTCCATCAGTGGCGGATCTAGAAATCGCGTTTGTAGGGAGCCCGATAACCTGGAGAACTAAGGACATGTCCACACTTATTGAACTTTGGGTCCTTAAGAGGTATGCTTCTATAGAAATCGCGGACGGATTCCTTATTGGGAGGAAGTATGCAGTAGTGAATGCTCAAAACCATGAACTAATGTTTTCTTTAGGTGTATAAGGGCTATGCACGGTATTTTTCCTTTTCTTGTGCCCAAATCATCTTCCATAGTTATCCTCGTGGGCGCCCTCTGGAACGTCGTTGACCATTGTCAACTAAGTCATGCCACCAGGTTACTGTAAACAGTTCGCCCTGTGGTGTGGGGCGCAGGAATAATTTCGCGGCCTTTCCCTTTACGGGCATATTAAAAACAAAACCTATTAAAAAAGGACAGGATGTGTACACCAGAAATGTTCTACAATATATGCTAACGGAACGTCTTTGACGCGCTATGCATCCCTAGGGGTTACGCCAGGGCCGATCAAAGACTAACTTAAGGCACAGGCAAAGATTTTTTAGCGCCCTCCTCCCTTTCCCTCTCCCCGTTTTTTGAAAACAGTTTTCCATTTTAACTAGTACGAGTATGATGCTTCGCTTCAAATATTGTTTGCAAATATTTTCGATTTATTTGCCCAGAACAGAATACGATGACGCGCAGAAGTGTTTACCGCGCTATGCCCCCCCTAGGAGTTAAGGAAAAGTAGTAACCATTAGTTAGGTTGTGCGGGGCTGCCAGAACATGTGTATAATGAACCAAATTCTTGTCAGGCTGTGCTGCTTACACCGGCAGATCGATGGTAGCACCTGATGAGTAATGATCTGTCGGTGACACGAACACAGAGGCCGAGGGCCCCATTACAACTGGATCGCGATTCGAGTGCGAGGGCATATAAGCCGCCCGCCACCATCTATCACTATCGCCTCATTTTTGTTATACCCTAGACTTTTAGTATAGGGTATATTGTTTTTGTCACGACGCAAATATGTAACACCTTAAAGAAGGCTCCGGAGGTATAGCAATATATATATATATATATGATCAGGATCACCTCCTGATTCGATTTAGCCATGCCTGTCTGTCTGTTCGTCTGTCCGTCTGTCTGCCCGTTCGCACGATAACTTTAGATAGAATGCAGCTAGAGCCTTGAAATTTTTGGCGAAATGTTGGCAGTATGATTTAGTTGGTTGGTATTGAAAATGGGCATGACCAGGCCAAGAGAACGCCTACCTCCGCTACATACAATAAACTACATTCAATAAACATGAAAAGCTCTAGCTTTAGTAGATTGCTCATAAGGGTAATCATATACTCTTCTGGAAAAATAAAATCTATCAGTTGAAAACTAACTGTAATTTTCTTACAACGAGCCCCGTACTACCCTACTTTTCAGGTTTTTTTGTCTATAACTCTTGAACCAATTGACGCAGACACCTGATTTTCGGCATGTAACCCTGAGGTGAGGAGCTGCTTGAGCTTTAGCAAGTTAGATATAATCAAATCAAAGGAACGCCTACCTCCCCTACAAAATTTAAAAATTTAAATATTATTGTATTTTATTTACGATAACTTTTGATATAATGATACTAGCGAGTTGAAAATTTGTCAGAATGTTGATAGTAAGATCTACTTAGTCAGTATTGAAAATGGAGAAGATCCGACACAAGCAACCCCTACCTCCCCTACAAATGAATTTTCAAATAAGCGATAACTTTTGATAGAATGAAGCCAGTGACTTGAAATTTTGGTCAAATGTTTAGAATGGGATTGAGCTAGTTGGTATTCAAGATGGGTTAGATCCGACGTAAGGAACCCCTACCTCCCCTAGAAATGAAACTTAAAATAAGAGATAACTTACGACAAAATAAAGCTAGCAACTTGAAATTTTGGTCAAATGTTTGTAGTAGGATCCAGTTGGCTTATATTGAAAATACGTAAAATCCTACCAACGAAGCCCCTACTTCCCCTACAAATGAAACTTCAAATAAGCAATAACTTTTGATAGAGTGAAGCTGGAGACTTGAAATTTTGTTTAAATATTTGTGGGGTGATCTAATTGGTTGGTGGAAATGATGGGCAAGATCCGACCATAGGAACCTCCCCTACAAGTGAGACTTCAAATAAGCAATAACTTTCGATAAAATGAAGCTATCGACTTGAAGAATTCAACAAATATTTGTAGAATGGGTTAGTTAATTGATTTTGAGAATGGTCATTATCCTCCTAAATGTGTGAAAACTTCCCCTGAAAACTGGACATGTAGGAAACTCACTTTTAATGCATATGGTCGTTACCAATTGGTACTTCTGGTATCACAACTAGCTCTGCACAAGTCTAAGGTATTAGGCTTCGGATTCCGGACTCATTTTTTCATATTTATCCGAGCTGCCGATTTATATTAAAAAAAAATTATATTTTCGGCGCATGAGAGATATTTGTGAAAATCTTCGCAAGGCGTTTGGTTCAAATTGAACTGAAACATTTACTTCGAACTGTTTTAACCAACATACATCCGATTTCGTTCACTCGTCGTCGCTCCATTGAGTATTAAAATAATTAGCGAGAAAACCCTTTCGCAGTTTGCATTGTGCCCCGGAATAGACAGGAAAAACTGTGAAATTCTTTAAATTTCACAACAAGAATGAATTCTTAAATTGCCACGAAAAAATTGACAAAGATGGGCATTGCAAGATTGTTTGAAAAATTTGGCTGTTTTTCTGTCTTTGAGTCCAAAAAAGAATTCAATCAGCTGATCAAATATTTTTTCGTCGTCGATCAAAATAGTTATGATTTCAGAAATTGCAATGAATCACAAATATGAAAGTATTGAATTTTTCAGAGGGTATCGGAACTGAAGCGCAGCTAATTAAAACCTGAAGTTCGGAAAGTGAAGTGGTCCATTGCGATAAGTATTCAAGACCTTCTTGAACCGAAAAGACACTTTCCTTAAAATCATTGCAATCTTTTCCTTTGCCGTTTAAATTTCACTTATTTAATTCGAAAATTAGAGTGAGTGAAAGACAATATTGATCAATTCTTTAACGCAAAGAATGAGCAACGGAATCAATGATATATTGAATTTCCAAAATACTGTTTTCTTGCCTTTTAATTTATGTCAATGAAAAAGTAGTATATAGCATTGCACAAAAAGCAGGCTCGGCAAAATCGTTTGAATAAAAGCGAAGACATTTTGTGAACCTCCCGGGTTCAATCCTCCGAAGACGGTGATCGCGTTGTCTGCAACAAATGAAATTTGACATATGACAATTCGCTTCTTAAATTATATCAGTCCAGAACACCGATAATCAAGTTTTTTATAAGTGGGGTTCACGCTCAGAGTCGTAAACGTCGCAATGACAGAAGTTTACAGCTTTACGACAAATACAACGTCTACGACGTGAGCATGAATCCCCTACAGTTTCATCGCTCCTCTCTTGCAAGTTGATTAATTTCACTTCACGTTTTTGCCGCGATGGAAGTACTGAATAACGAGAAAGAGTTTGTGATTAACATGATTTGAACTGTCCGTGCTGATGCTAAAGAATAATGTTTTCGCGAGATCCCTTACGATAAATAAGTTCGATTGAATGGGGAGCCAAAACACCAGTTGTTTGATTACGTTTACACTATACCTACACTATTACTTCATCTGAGGAGTCATTTGGGTGTGGTGGGGTGGGTGAGTTTAAAACTGTATGTATTTGACAGTTTCAGATTTTATCATCTGGCGCAGATGAAGTAATCTGGGCTACATCCAGTAAACGTTATATTACAGCTTCAGTTTTTGTTCGTGCAGAAGACACTTTCTTCACAACTTCGGAATCGGTAAAAAAAATTCAGGTCACTCAGCCCAAAATCAAGACGTCAGGAAATACTTAAAAAATCAGGACTTGTCCTGGAAAATCAGGACGTCTGGTAACCCTATATAAGCCCATTTTCAAAATGCATTTTCTTACTTTCCCATATTATTCACAGTCCAAAACACTGCTTTTCCTTTAAAAAAGAAATCCACCAATAATTTATTCAACTTCATTCCACGTGAATGATAAATGACCCATGAATCTTAAAGTTTTAACACTTGTTTCTAAGTCATGCCCTTTAACAGTAACCGGGTGATTATAGGAAACCCACGTTATAGGCTGAAGTTATCCGGTACCAATAATTCATTTCACTTATTTCTCCAATTCCCATAACAATCAATGCAATCACTTGGTCCATTCAATTGACTTCAAACCATGAACGTCATCGGGCTGATGTTCGAATTTATTATTTCTGTGTAGCAACTTCCTCGAATGATCTATCGTACAACGTGCAGCCTGTTGGCTGTTTCTTGTGTTGTTGGATGGTCACTATCATTTTAAAGCTGGTGGCAGGCCATCCATAATTCTGCAATTCATACATATCGTAAGGCTTAAAGGTCATCTGTTACTCGGGAATAAATATAGTATTAGCTGAAATAACTGGTGCCCAGTTGGAAATTTGACTGCTTCGAATTTTGCTTCGAAACGCCTCAGCTCCGTTGAAGGAATTTTAGCAGATCATTCAGTTTTGTTTGTTTAGAGAGGCGTCCACATTAGAAAGAAGGTGTCAGACGAAGGTAGCATGCTGTACGAGCAGGTGATGGTGATGAGCCTTGCTTTTCCAATTGGTCCAATATAAAAATGAATCCAAAAGCGACACAACAACTAGCCAAAATCCATATGTTAAATTCCTCCCTGCAGTGACCGTTTCACAACATCCAGTTCGCTTAACTAGTTTTCTCCTAGTGCTAAATTAACGGAATTGAAACATACAAGATTCCCGCGTTCCTTACTTCCACTCTGCATTCGATCAAAACGACCAAATATCGTGTCAGGCCAAGATGGAGTGCTCTTCTCATTGTTTGTTCATATAAAGTAAGTACAAAGTGAACACTGTCTGTTATAATAATATCACATATGGGAGGAACGTAGTAAGTCCATGGCAAGGCAAGTGTTCGAGCCAATGAGTAGTTTATGATCATTGGCCGGAGGCTGCAAAAATACCATTCTGTCAGATACATTAGTTCCTAACCCGATTTCTGATCTTCTCGTATATGTGGCAGAATATATTATTTTATTTTACTCGTATGTCCGTCCGTCCGTTCTTTGGCTATATTGTGATGAGACTCAAAGACATCATCTAGATTAACGAAGACAGTGGTCAGAGTTCAAATACCGTCAATTGAGCCAATCAACTCGGAGGAATTGAGGCACGATGCGAGTTGTTCCGTACAAAGTATTAGGAGGCCGATTCTAATGGTAAATTGTTGAGTGTTTTGAATCAGACTGACGGAGCAGGAGAGACAAACAGTGCAACTGATGTGACCCAGCACAACACTCAATATTCGAAACTATTCTACGTAGATTATGTATGACTATAAGTTTTGGTTAGAAGAATTGAGAACTATTCTTTTGGATACTTTTCCTCGTTAATAATAAACATAATGCATTTGGTGATTATCATGATCTGCACTTTGAAAGATGAATTGTCATTGGCCTTAACTTTGAATTTAGAACCATCTATCATTATACTCTTACAAAGAATACTTGTTTTTGTTTATTCGATACTCGTAGTCGAAAAGAGCAAGATCTTGCACTTAGGTCAGCAAATGTTTAACTAATTTTAGGGATTCCATTGAAATTAAAAAAAAAAAAAAACAAATATATAAAATCTATCCCATCATTATCATCGTGGCGCTACAATCCGACGTCGGGATTTGGCCGTCTGGATCATGTCCTTCAATTATCTCGGTCAAGTGACCACGTCCTCCAATTTTGTATGGATGGATGCTCTGCTGATGCTTCCTTTCAATATTTGTTTAGGCATGCAGTTATCGTTCATACATACCCTGCCTATTGAAGTCGTTGTAGTTTGACGATTTGGGAAACTTCCAGCTCATCGTACAGTTCGTACATCTCTTGGATGTACCGAATGCGCCATCCATTTCGGTCGAAGGTCACCGAAGGACCTTTCGACGTATAGCATGTTCTTGAAGTCTTGAGTTAGAAGGGTCCAGGTTGCGCATTTGCGTTTGCTGTTATCATATCTTACTCTAATGCCTACAAGATATACATTCTGTCAAAAGCCTGCCCGACAGGAGTGTCAATATACTTTTAGTCGCTAAGTTGGCACAACTGTCCTCTATACTGTCACGGAGTTTGACAGTCATCTGTCATTTGGTTAGATTACAGTACTCGATATTGTCAGTTCATCTCAAGTGTGTTTTGCGAATTGCAGCGAATTCTGTTTTATGTCTTCTATCAACTGAAAGCGGGTGCCTCGAAGTTGTAATTTCAGTTTCGGGAAGAGAAAAAAGTCGGACGGAGCCATGTCAGGTGAATACTGTCAAACTCCGTGATAGTATAGAGGAAGAATATTGACAATCTTGTCGGGCAGGCTTTTTTAATGATTGTATTACTATATCCTATCTGCAAAGCGTAGATTTGTTGTTTTCTTCCCAGAATTTTTCCTTTTCATCTCGTTTTCCTATAATTTCCAATCAGTTGCGCACCCAGGATTTCGTCAGCGTTAATCAGACGTGGGGTGTCAAATGCAGGAGGGGTATATTCCTATTTCACCTGGCGACGCATCGTGGTTCGCACCTTAGCTAATAGTGGTTTTACTACTGTTGTGTATAGAGCGAGTAAAGCGAGTGTTCTGGGGCAGCTTACTGAGGGTTGCAACCCCTTAAGCTGCAAAACTCGCGTAGCGGAGCGGAGCCCATGCAAAGGAAGTGCGAAATCATCTTAATTAAAAACTCACTATTGATCAAAGACGCGGACCACTATGCGTCGCCCGGTGAATTAGGAATGTTCCGCAAGAGGAAGTTCTTTTCCTAATTTGAAGGAATTGGAACGGTGTGTGGGAGCGAAATTTGTGAACATTATGGGCTTCCATCATCATCCATCATCGTGGTGCTACAGCTCAACGTCATGAATTGGTCTTCCGGATCATGTCCTTCAATCGGTTATCGTCTATTCGTTGTACATGTCCTGCCAATTGAAGTCTTTGCAATTTGACGATTCTGGAAACTTCCAGCTCATCGCCATCTATTTCGGTCCCAAAATTCTCCGAAAACTCACTCAAGAACCTTTCGATCAAATGTGTTTAGGAGAATTAAGTTGGGGTCCAGGTTTCGCAGCCATCATAGAGCATATTGTATGATGGTTATTTATATGAGGAGCTTATGTTAGAAAGATTAAAGACATAGACCTCAATAGGTCCGTTGTGATACCACGAAGAACAAAAAGTTGGAGTTTTCCAACATCCGTGCGTTTCAGCTCTTTAAAGTCAGTGAAGAAATATGATTCAAGAATCGATCTCCTCCAACCTGACAAAGCAGGACTTCGTTCACATTTCCACAGCATCTTCTTCATTGTAAGGAAGCCGAAGTCTCCTGGCATGCTCTCCAATGGGATAGTGCTCGGTGATAATACCCACTACCGAGCAAATATGTCTTTATTTAGCAACTGTAGATTTGCGGATCGGGTGACGTCAAGTCTGGCTCGCAGCGTCCCAGTAGTATGACAGATATTGCCATCAATCCATCTAGCATTTCCCTCTGATTTAACAATTAGTTTACGTGAAGAGATGGGCTGGTGCGTATCCCCATACCGCTGTAGCTCCTCGTTTAAGTAACCCAGTCTGACAAGCTCATCAGACTGACAGTTTGACCTTCCAACCCACTCTGACTAGGAACCCAGCACAAGACAATGTTAACATATCTCCCGTTTTGAAGAGGGATGATCGGCAATTTGCCACAGTCTTAGAAGTTATCAAAACTGATTCCAGCAATCTGATTTCAGTGTGGCTATCTGTGCAAATAATAATGTCCCTAGCAGTTATGACGTACCGTCCCAGGAAAATTAAAGCTTCCTAAATCGGTGTGACCTCCGTTTGTAAAACGCTACAGTGAACTGGTACTCGTTGATGGAAAGTAAGGCTTAAATTTAACCAGTCACAATAGACGCGAGCTCTGACGCCCCCGTCTGTCTTGGATAGACGTATAGACGCCAATATAAACAGAAAGTCCAAACTCGCCCTCCTCCCACTGATCCCGAATAAGGATAATGGTTGTAATGTTCTTGGTAAACAGATATTTCGGGGTGGAATAGTCAGTTGCTGCAGGAATATTTAAATTATTTAAAATTGCTTAGTGGCTGTAGGCAGACGAGATCTACAGGCCCCTTTCTCTAAGGTGCATGGCAGTGATTGCAGCAGTTTGCTGGCCTATGATATTCAGCAGTACGTCCCACGCAACAGATGAAGCAATTCTCAATGCCCTAATGCGCTAATGAGGATACCTGCTAGTCTTTGAACTTTACTGGGCAGGTTGCAATAGGTCGCAATACGTGGAGCTTTCCACCAAACCACAATACCATGAGCGAATATGGGGCATACAACTGAAACGTAAAACCAGTGCACAACGTTTAACTCCAGCTCCTACCTACCTACCTGGATATTTTAATTGGTTTCCATCAAAACCTATTGTCGAGAATGAGCCGAAGAAATTTTGCTGTCTCCGAAAAAACTAATCTAGTCCCTCTCAACTGTGGAGGCATGACAGAGGGCGCCTTATGCATCCTGGTAAAAACAACAAGTTCAGTTTTGCTCGGATTAGTCTTTAAGCCACAGGAATTGGCCAAGTTTTTAAGTAGAGAGAGGGCGTTCTCAAGCACCTCACTAAGGACGCTGTGGAACTTACCCAAATTAGCGACAGCATTATCATCCGCATATGCTATCACCTTGCAAACCCAGCCCCTCCAGGTCAAGAAAAAATGAGTTAACCGCTAGATTCCAAAGAAGAGGGTCGCTTATTACTCTTCTGCACTGTGATGATGAGCCCAGGCTAGTATGAACAACACTCGATGTCAACAAAAGGTTGATAAGCTCAGAGGGAGAAAGAGAGTGATGCTATGTTTTCACTTGCAACCTAGAAAATACGTCGATGATAGCTTTTGATTTGATTTTACATAATTAAAGCACTTAATTCAGGAATGGAGCACCAAATTAGCACTAAATTAACACGTTCATTATACGCTTATTTCGAAGTTGATCCGTGCGATTTAAGAAAGTGGGGTGCTAGCGTAACGTCAAGGCAGCACCCCCATGTAAAAATTATCATTTCTGGCACCCCTGCAGCAGTACTTAATTCGGGAATGGAGCACCAAATAAGCATTTAATCAACACTTTCGTTATACGCTTATTTCGAAGCTGATCCGTGCGGTTTAAGAAACTGGGGTGCTAGCGTAGCGTGGAGCCAGCACAACCATATAAAAATTATCATATCTGCCTCCCCTACAGCAGCACTTCATTCGGGAATGGAGCACCAAATTAGCGCTTAATTAACCCTTTCATTATACGCTTATTTCGGCTTAAAAAAGTGGGGGTGCTAGAGTAACGTCAAGCCACCACTTAACACTTTCATTATACGCTTACTTCGAAGTTGATATATGCGGTTTAAAAAAGTGGAGGTGCTAGCGTAACGTGAA
This sequence comes from Chloromyia formosa, assembly GCA_964017055.1. NCBI lineage: Eukaryota > Metazoa > Arthropoda > Insecta > Diptera > Stratiomyidae > Chloromyia > Chloromyia formosa. Next base: position 115,960,846 of record OZ024815.1, read on the forward strand.
GCCAGTACCCCCATATAAAAATTATCGTTTTTGCCACTCCTGAAGGAGCACTTAATTCGGCAATGGAGCACCAAATTAGCACTTTCATTATACGCTTATTTTGAAGTGCATACCGCATGCATTTTGCGTGGTTTAAAGAAGTGGGGGTGCTAGAGTGACGTCAAGCTAGCACCCCCATATAAGAAACTCAATTGTGGCGATTCGGCTGGAGCTCTTAATTTTTGAGTTGAGCCCCTAATTAGCACCTAATTATGCGATGTGTCACATCTCGATTTCTTGTTGTGGGGGTGCTACCTAAAGGGACGTGTGTCTTTGAAAAAAAAAAGTGTTACCATTCTGGATCTTCACATTGTTTTTTTTTTTCATTTTTACTTCAGATTCGCAATCACCGACCGGAAAAATCCCTACTCTTTTTTACAACCAGATTGGTCGTGTTTTTTGAAAAAAAAAGCGTTACCGTCCAAAATCCCCATTTTGTTTGAACTTCTTGGCTATTTCGAATTCTTACTAGATTCTTCTCCTCACTTGATTCTTCCAATAAGTTTAGCCGTGTTTTAAAAAAAGGATTGCCATTCTACTCCCTCCATTTTGTTTTTTTTTTCAACTTTGGCTTTAGATTAACAATCACCAACCGAAACAATTCACTATTAATTCGTTTTTTTTTCTGCAAGGTTGGCAGTGTTTCTGAAAAAATTGTTGCCGCTCAGGATTTCCATTTTGTTACTAATTTCCTACAGTTTTGACTTCATATTCGCGATCAGCGACCCAAACAACCCCCTACTTCAATAGTTTCTTCCAGTAATATTGTGTAATGAACCATATTATGGTCTTGTAGTGCTGCTCCCACCGGCAGATCGAAGCAGCTCCTGATGAGTATTGATCTGTTGGTGGTACGAAACCAGAGGCCGAGGGTCCCATTACACCTGGACCCAGATTCGACCACTTGGGCGTCTGATCCGTTCGCCAACCATTCCATCCTTATCGACTATTTTTTTCCATTCCCCATTTTTACCTCCCCTGTTTGTGTTGTCTTCCCCAGGCCTATGATTTTTTGTTAATATGTAAAGGACAGGGGCAACGAGCGGCGAAAACCCCGCCCACTTCTCCCGAACTGAGCTACAGCAAGCATAGGCCGCTGCTTAGCTCGTTGAGGGGCCTTTTTCTTCGCCAATGGCACGGCCCGACTTTCACGGTCACTATGCTACCTAAGGATACGTCCCCACGGGCATCTTCGGATGCCCACCAAACCGTCCGTTACAATTGGCTGTATTTTTGAAAAAAAAAAGCGTCGCCGTTGAGGATCCCCATTTTGCTTTTGAATTTTTGCAATTTTGACCTTAGATTTGCAATCATCGACACAAAGAACCCTCTAATACGAGTAGCAGCAAGATTGGCCGTTTTTTGTGTGTTGTGTTGTTATTTTGGACCCCCCTTCTGTTTTTTTCTTTTTGCAACTTTGCATATGATTCGCTATCCAAAAAACCCCTACCAGTATTTTCCACTAATATTGAACATAATTCCCTAATTCAAATATGAACATAATCTACGCCGACTTGCAGAACTTCACCTGGCATTTTCTTCTATCAAAACCTACAGACCTACCTCTGATCTTCTGTTCTTTAAAAACCTGACTCTCTACCCAGACTTGTGTACCTATCGAGGCCTGCTGACCAGAGTATTGAATTTATTAAATTACAATTATTTATTACTAATTAAACTCTTTTTTAAAAATAATTAACTACAATTGTTACTTTCTTTAATAAGAGTAATTGTAATTCCAAAGTAATAATGACTTTCTAAGAAGGAGTAATTCAAATTCAAAAGTGATAATTACTTTTTCAGAAAAAAAAATTCCAAAGTAATAATTAATTATAATTCAAAACTAGTAATTATTTTTTCAGGAAAGGTAATTGTAATTAAAAAATTATAATTACTATTTAATTTTATTTAAATACTTTTCAAAATAATTCAAAGTAATTAGTTAGTATTTATTAAATCAAAATTTTAGAGTAATAAAATCCAAAATATTTACCTACTTATTTTACTTTTTGTAGTCCGGATGGCGCAACGGTTAGCACATTCGCCTTCAACGCACTGGGCCCCGGTTCGATTCCGGGGATTTACGTGTCGGACTATGAGCCCACTCAGCTGTTAAATGAGTACCCATTATGGGGTAAATAACTCGGTTGAGCGTATTGCTGATCACATACCTCTGCACAAAAACCGTCACGATCTAGAAAATGAGATGATGCTAACTCATCTCGAGGCCGTGGTTCAAATTGGACTGTTGCGCCAGTTATTTATTTTTTTATTTTACTTTTCACAGAAAACGCAAAGTAACTAATAAGTATTTATTAAATAAGATTTACAAAAGTAATTAAATTTTAAATAATTATTACTTTTCGGAAAGTAATTTAACCATACTCTGCTGCAGCAGTGATCTTCTGTTGTTTCAAATCCGACCTACTTAGACCAGCACTGCATACCGACTCAGACTTGCATCCATTTTCAGACTCGCAGACCTACGCAGCACTGATCTTCTGTTCTTTCAGACCAGACTTGCAGACCTAGATATTTTTTAAATCGTTCCTACCGCACCTAGGTCTGGATCAGTGACCTAAGCTGAAAAGAGTAGGTCCTTTTTTGAGCAACCATGACATGGCTAAACTGACTGTTGTTATGGAGGGGTCAGGACGACCATGTTGATATTATTAATGTCACCAGTGACAAAAGAAACTCTACTATATATTGGGCTCCGCAATCTGTCTGGCTGCTAGATAACTAATTATTACTATCCACTGTTATGAAACATGACATCCTGACAGATTGTCTTCATGTACAGCAATTCCAAATCCCCTAGATTTAAATTAATTAATTTCTTTTCGTAGCCCATACAAAAGTTCGCTGTCCTTTCCATGTAATCTGCTTTAAGCCTAAATGCTTTTATGTATGGAATTTGGTATTCAATCCACTAAGACCCCTGAATAAACACGTCTCAATCCGCAGTGTATTAATTTCACTTGAAAATGCTCTTTCTCACTCCCTTCATTTGCCTGGCTGTGATGATGAATTTCTTCAAATACTTTTGTGCCCAATGTCACTTTTCACACCTCGGGACAGATTTATAGCTTGCCGGAGGAAATGCCGACGAAAATCAATTACAAGATAAAGATGTAACCCCACTGTCGAATAGTTGAATAGTTGAGGTATTGAATTGAATCGGATAGGAACGCCGAGCGATTTTTCATACATCAACCAAACGTACCCCGCATCCAATCCTACAATCTCTTCATGATAGATTAGCTATGTGGCTTGCAGAGATTATTTTCAGATTTTCCTGGATTTGGGAATGTTGCTATTTCGAAAAATTGTACAATTGTATGTCAGGCAACATGTTTTCTATTCTTTGGAGTTGGAGTACTGGGGTTAATAAGGAAAAGTCGTGTCAAGTATGTAAGAGTACGAGTATATCGCGTGGCCCGCTTGTGGCATATGCGGAATCAATACACAAGGACCCAAAGAATACTTTCTTAAGTGATTTGCATTCCGGGGAATTCTTTGACAACAGTTAACGAACCTTAAACATTCTTCCTGGATTTAATTAACTAAATGAAGTGTATCGCAACTTTACAGTGAACATGTGCAAGAAAAGTGCACCGAAATAGAATGCCATCGAAAAAGGGGGCGGGGGATTTTAGACATGGAATAGGGAAAATTTATATCGTGAAAATATTCATTAGTGCTAGAGCTCAACTTATTAGCATCTAATGAATTAAAGTAAATAGAAGAAGTGAACATGGCAGACAGTTGAAATTTATCGGTTTTGGAGTGGTCGCCTTGAGTTTCAATTGATTTATTTATCTGTGATACGGATATGTTGCGACTTGCAAAAGACAACATTTATTCAGTAACGAAGAATAGATGAATTCCTCGTTGTGCTGCCTATGGACGGGTCGTTTTCAGCAAAGCTACCAATGAAGGACCTGTTTGGAGATTGAATTCAAACTACAACTAGATTGGATCAGTTTGTTTATTACTTCTCCTTACCTCTGGGGCTTCAACTACTCCGAACAGCCCTACTTGACGTTTCGTTAACATATATATTGTAGTATAACTGGTTTCGGAAGATGCATGTTGCTACCATGTACCTCCTGCTCATTTAGCTACTTTCTGCGACAAGTCGAGAAAGGCCGTTGCTTATTCTTACGGCCCATATCACAGGAGGATGACAATACAAATTACCATGACCAGGGCGAGATTCGAACCCACGCAAACGGTAAGATAAGACACCAGACTAACGCCTCAATTCACTCTCCAATTTATCAGTTTGTTACTTTGAAAATATGCGTCATAAAAACTTTGAATGAGTGGCTTTCAAGCACCACTGCGGCCGTAACTATTTTGGCGTCCTGTTGAAATTAATATTATTTATATGCATATGCATTTTTCGTGTTTCTTGCAATCGAAACCGCTGAACAAAGTATTTTTGTTTTTTCTTTTTTGATTAAACGTATGTTTAGGGTCATATTTAGAGATTTTTCTTTATAATTAACATTTTGAGTCCGGGCTCAGATCTGCTGTCTAAGTTTTAAAACGTCTAATTTTTTGCCAATATTTATGTAACATAGGTTTGCGATCATCGGACGAAAGTATGGCAACATCGCAATGTGGTGAGGGAGTCGAAAGAAAAGGAGTCAGCAGTCAGCCGTCAGCCGTGAAAGCAGCAGTCGTCGCGTCGGTCGCTTAAAATCCTAAATTTTAAAACACAGCGAACGTTAAGAATTTTTACATTTGTCTCATCTCTGAAAATTTTCTTACCTCCGCCTTGACTTTGCCATTTTTCTTCATTTGTGTCTTTTTATTGCAAACTAAAGAAAAATAAGACATGAATCTAAGAAAAATTTCAGCCACTTTTGGAGCTAACTGAAATTTTTTTATCTGACTTGACTGTAGCTCGTGAGGAGATAATCATGTCGGACGTGGAAAGGTGTTCGGAATTTGAACATTCTGTTGACCAAAACTGTCGTCTTGTTTTTCTTTTATTATTCATCTTGATAGTATGTTTGGAAATGTCGGTGGTTTTCTCGAAGCTATTTCACTACATACGAGTACGAGTATACAAGCGTTTGAGCGTTTATTCGTTAGTCCGAGCACTTCCCATGGTTCACGTTCGGTATGTAGGTTCCTTGAGTGACCCTGATCTGGGAAAGGTATCAGCAAATTCGGTCATCAACTGAATTAAAGGCATATTCTACTGCGTTCAAAGCGGAGTTGCTAGCCTACGTCTTTTTAAAGATCACTACTGCAGGCATTTCCCGTAGTCCGATTTTAACAAAATTTGGCAAGTAGCGTCCAAGGGTTATTAGAAGGGCCACACGGTGATATTCTGGTCCTGTCGCAGGTGTACGTCAGGACAAAGGGACTCTTTTGATCATGAAATGCAACGGAAACCAAGCCTGGTACACATGACTTTCTTCTGATTCGGAATGATGAGACTGATGGACTGAAGTCCTGTTGAAGGCATTTAGAGTCCTTTGGTGGAGACTTATGTCACTTTGAGTCCTTTGGGGACGAAAAAAAAAACAATTTTTGGCAATTAGTTGATATCTAGGCGATATGGATATCATATGACTGGGTGTGTTGAGGCGTATGCACTGAACTACTGTCGAAGGCATTTTTAGCCTTTTGGTGTGGAAAAAGGACATTCCTGGCAATGATGAGACATCTAGACAAGAAGGATGTTATATGACTGAGGGTCTACTGTTAATGGTATTTTGAGTAATTTGGTTAGGAAAAAGGACACTCTTGCAAGTAAAGTGATATCTAGACAAAATGTCATATGACTGGGAGTGGTGAGGCGAGTGCAGCAAACAACCAAAAAACAGTGCAGGTTTTTGAGTCCATATATTTGGTGGCCAACCTCTAACGATATTAAACTTCTTCTCAGAGATTTTAATGTCAAAGTCGACAATGAACTGCATCATAGGGGCACAACAGGAGAACACAGCCTCCACGATGAAACAAACGACAATGACCAAAGACTAATTGATTTCGCCAGCAGTAAAAACTTAGTCATAAGCTCCACAGGTTTCCCGCATCGTAACATACATTAAATAAAATGGACGTCACCAGGTGGTATGACATAGAATCAAATTGACCACTTCCTCGTTGAGAAAAGGGCTAACACCAGCATATTGGATGTAGGAACCCTACGTGGAGCCAATTGCGACTCAGACCACTTTCTTGTGCGAGCTTTTCCAGTTTTTCCCATCTCAAAGCGACACTGGTTATTTAACGCGTAGGCAATTTCGTGGTCCAATACATGAGCCCAGATATAACACTAAGACTGCAGCAGCACATACTTTCTATATTGCGCCAAGATTGTTCAATGGACTACCTTTACACATCTGTAAATCACCAAACTTGAACACCTTCAAAAATGCGCTGAGAGCATATTATTTGGAGAATTAAATAGGCACATAAAATTGTAAAATTGTACTTTTTTTTTCTCCTCAAATTATATTAAACTAAATTAAATTTTAAAATTAATTTTTAATACTGTATTAAGTGATGAAATATCAATCAAATGTAAGTGAAATAGTACAAACAACGAGCTAAGCAGCGGCCTATGCTTGCTGTAGCTCAGTTCGGGAGATGTGGGCGGGGTTTTCGCCACTCGTTGCCCCTGTCCTTTACATATTAACAAAAATTCATAGGCCTGGAAAAGACAACACAAACAGGGGAGGTAAAAATGGGGAATGGAAAAAAAATAGTCGATAAGGATGGAATGGTTGGCGGACGGATCAGACGCCCACGCGGTAGCATCTGGGTCCGGGTGTAATGGGACCCTCGGCCTCTGGTTTCGTACCACCAACAGATCACTACTCATCAGGTGCTGCTTCGATCTGCTGGTGGGAGCAGCACTACCAGACCATAATATGGTTCATTACAGGTGGTTCATTACAGGGCAGCTTCTACTTCGAGGCCTGCCAAGAAGGAGAAGCTGAGGACAAAGTGTGCTGCTAAAAATAGAAAAAAAAAACAAAACAATAGCGAGCTGGGTACCGGGGTCAGCCGACAACCATTGTAGAGGGGAAAAATTAGCAAAGAAAAAAAAATTCTACATTTCCCAATTATTCAGGTGCTCAACAGGTTACAAAGAATTCTGAGGCCAGCAGAGGCGTAACGTTGCATTCCTTGCCGTAATTCACTCATAAACTCTGTAAGCTGCTGAGCACATGAACAATAGAAAAATGCAATACTGTGTAAATAAATTTTTTAAAGTTACTTAGAAGGACAATCCTGGCAAATAAAAAGGTATCCAGGGCTCCTCGGCGCTTTGTCCGGTCACCGAAGAAGCTCCAAATGCCGGCAATTCGAAGCATTTATGTGGGCCTTAAATACGTGGCTAAACCACAAAAGATGAACACAAAGCCAGGACTGCCTTGCTAAACTGCATCTAACCCAACTTACAGAACCTTAAGCAACTTCTTCCTTCAGGGTTACATGCCAAAAATCAGGTGTCTACGTCAATTGCTTCAAGAGTTATAGACAAAAAACCTGAAAAGTAGGGTAGTACGGGGCTCTTTGTAAGACAATTACCGTTAGTTTTCTACTGATCGATTTTATTTTCCCAGGAGAGTATAAGATTACCCTCATTAGCAATATATCAAAGCTAGAGCTTTTCATGATTTTTTAATCGGGAGTTATAGATACATTTAATTATTTTACATATGTAGGGGAGGTAGGCGTTCTCTTGGCCTGATCATGCCCAATTTCAATACCATCTAACTAGATCATATTGCCAACATTTGATCAAAATTTAAAGGCTCTAGTTTCCTTCTATCGAAAGTTATCGTGCGAACGGACAGACAGACAGACAGACGGACAGACAGACAGACAGACGGACAGACAGACAGACAGACAGACAGACAGACAGACATGTAAATCGAATCAGGAGGTGACCCTGATCATTTATATATATATACAGTGCTATACCTCCGGAGCCTCCTTTAAGGTGTTACATATTTTCGTCGTGACAAAAACAATATACCCTATACTATAAGTCTAGGGTATAAAAATACTCTACGGATATAGGAAGGATAGGGGTGCTACAGAGGAAAGCACAGCTACTTGCAGGGAAAATCCGTGAAGTAAAGATGGCTAGGTCCTAAGACTTAGAGCAAGGCGCCTTAATGTGCTTGTGGGGATGCATAACGGTGGAAGGACCAAAAAGGAACCGAATGAGGTCCTTTTTAGTCCTGTTCTGGACCAGAAATGGGCCCCACGTTGGGCGCCAAATATGTAACGGACGGTTTGGTGGGCATCCGAAGATTCCCGTGGGGACGGAGCCTAAGGTAGCTTAATTGACCGTGAAGGTCGGGCCATGCCATCTGGCGAAGAAAAAGGCCCCTCAACGAGCTAAGCAGCGGCCTATGCTTGCTGTAGCTCAGTTCGGGAGATGAGGGCGGGGTTTTCACCGCTCGTTGCCCCTGTCCTTTACGTATTAACAAAAATTCATAGGCCTGGGGAAGACAACACAAACAGGAGAGGTAAAAATGGGGAATGAAAAAAAATAGTCGATAAGGATGGAATGGTTGGCGGACGGATCAGACGCCCACGCGGTCGCATCTGGGTCCGGGTGTAATGGGACCCTCAGCCTCTGGTTTCGTACCACCAACAGATCACTACTCATCAGGTGCTGCTTCGATCTGCCGGTGGGAGCAGCACTACCAGACCATAATATGGTTCATTACAGGTGGTTCATTACAACGTTCGAAAGAAAAATCTTGCGGAAGATATTTGAACCATTCGAGGAAGGAGACGTCTGGCAAATCCGATACAACCATGAGTTGTACGAACTGTTTAACGATCCATGGGCCTCGAAATTTGTCAAATTACGGAAACTGGAATGGTCTGGACATGTCGAAGGAATGTACGATGACAGAATCGCAAAACGTGTGTTAAAGTGTAAGCCCAAACGAGTCCGACTGCAAGGAAGAACTGTACGCAGGAGGCCAAGGACCGACGCGGGCTAGAGCGCCGATGCTGATGATGAGAACTCAAAGGCAAGGTAGATTTAGAAGCCAGGGTCCTTTACATCTGCATCCGGAGTTGTATTAAGTACATGAGCCGGTCGACGAACATGACCGCCATGTGGTCTTTTTATTTTATTAGCAATTTTATTTAGGTCGTGAGACCTCTGGTACCTTTGTGTGTGACGTTCTGTACCATAAATAAAAATAAATAACTGGAGCGACAGTCCAATTTCGGGACAAAGCCTCGAGATGATTTAGCATCATCTTATTTACTAGATCGTGACGGTGTGTTTTGTGTAGAGGTGTGTGATCAGCAACACGTTCAACCGAGTTATTTATCCTAAATGGGAACTCATTTAACAACTGAACGGTATCATAGTCCGACACGTGAGTCCCTTTTTTTATCGCAGACTACCGCATTCAGTAGGAATCGAACCGGGGCCCAGTGCATAGAAGGTGAACGTGCTAATCGTTGCGCCATCCGGATCGGACTACCTAAGAAAATTTCTTTAGAATGTTAATGGTAGAGACAGTGAGAGGCGAAAGACCCGCCCACATATCCCGTCACTGAGCTACAGCAAGCTCGCCGCCGCCAATCGAGCAGAGGAGTTTTCACCATAAAGCGCTGCCAGACTTTCACGGTCACTTCGGCAAACCTTGACTCCGTCCCCATGGACACTTCAGGTGTCATTACAAATTGCCGCTTTAGAAGTGCTGCTGCTACAGCCAAATTGAACTAAAACAAACTATGCTGTGTAGATGTGCCTTTTCATACCACTCTGCGGCTTCGTGTTGCTCTGCCTGTGGTGTTGGCACTTCGCCTATTTTGGCGGTATAATCTCAGCTTCCTTCTGCAGGCAGCTCTGTCTTGGATCGTATCATCGCCGAGATTAATGAGTTGTTGTTGCTTCTTCACGGGTTCGATCCATGTGTGTTTCCGTCTGCCTCGGGGTTTGGGTCCAGCAAATGGAACATTCATTGATAGTGCCTTCATGACTGGGTTCTCAGGTAAACGCCTTAGAACATGGCAATACCAATCCATACGACAATCTTCGAGATTTTCACTGATCGGTTGCTCAATAAACAAGCTGCCTCGGATGTAGGTACTTTTGATGCGATCTTTTTGGTCACACCGGCTGATATCCGTAGCATTTTCACCTTGGTCGCAGTCATTTTACTTTCGTATGTCTTATACATAGTCCAGCACTGAGACGCATACATGAGTGCGGGGCGTACGACCGTTTTGTAGAACTTGCCCTTAAGCTTTCGTGGCATCTTCTTGTCGCAGAGAACTCAGAGTTTTCTCGCCATAATTTATTGTTACACTTTTAAACAATTTAACGCGTAAAATTTAATTCTTGTCTATCTGGCAAACACATGGACCAGATTGCTGATGATGAAAACGTAATTCAATACTGACAGTGACTCAACTCCCAATGTGATTTTTAATGGAAAAAGTTCACAAGTTCATCCCACAAAGTACACAAAGAATTCAGAATAAGCAGAGCACTGACGATTTTTCCATACGTTCTCCAAATAATTCAGAAAATTTAAAATTTAACTATTAAAAACAGATTTTCATTGGAACACCCAAAAAAAGAGTGTCATTAGTATAATCCTAAAAGCGCAGGAGAAAAATACGACTTGATCTCGGAAAAAGGACATTTTAATGCCACGAATGCCTCATCAAAGATTTGATTAATAGCAGGTGACAACAAACCACCATATAAAATATCGATAAAGATTCCGTCCGTTCCATTCCGTCGTATATCGGTAAAAATAGTGTTAATGCCGCCATAAATCAAACGTGAACAATCCTAGAGGAAAACCACTTGGAACTCCTCGAATGCGTAAAAGCTCGCTGTACGTTTTATGAGGTACGTATAGTGTCTTGTTCATGAGGAAAATGTTGCGCTTCCCCTACCTACGTACTAAATGCATACTTGATAGAATCATCAGCACCAGATTCAATACTTCTATTTTTATTATATTATTATCTTTAAATTAAATTTATTTTCCAAGATTTTTATAGGTTGGATGCGTGCAAGATTTATTTTATGCAAAAGTGTCATGTAGTTATTTGTTTACGCGACCTCGTAAAAGACATTGTGCAAGAATGTGGCTACGTGATCCAGTATCAATCTCGTTATTTATTTTTCCGGATTTTATTTTAATTGTAAAAAAACTTTAAAATTCGGTTTATTAAAGCAGGAAAGAGCTGAACGGTGCCGAGAATGTGGTCTAATCATAATTATTTAGCCCCATTGTTAAGATCAATTATCCGACGAATTTGTTAATGAAAATTGATAATGGCAATATTAATGACACACCAAGGTTAACCTGCTGTTGGGAATTTGTTTTATGAATTCTCTCCACTGAGTTTTTGATGGACACAACATGCTGTGTCATATGTCATTTTCTATACCACAAAAATTTCTCTACTGACTGCTGACCTATGGTCGCATCCCCTATTTTAGGCCGATGGCCCTTCCAGCACGAGTATAAAGCAAGAGTTGGCTTCGTGAGACGCTCCTGAATATTTGCCCTCCAGGATAGCTTCCTATCGAAAATAAGTCCAGGAGAGTAAGCACTTTCCAGAAATCAATCTTTGTGAATGAACGATAGCCAAACCGAACCTAAACGAAGAATCAGTAATAATCCGAGGGTTAGTTGACGTTTCACTAGCATATAAGAGATTTCGGATATTGAAAGTTGCTGGCATACAACATATTATCCGTTAAGTTGCCTTTTACGGCAAGCCAGGAAAGGCTGTGGCATAATTCTTTCCCTCTACACCACAGTGAAAAAAAATGCCTCAACCAAGTTAACTCAACGTTACCCGCAGGACTTGGCCGACAGCGATTTGCACCGCTGACATTTCCAGGGACCGCCAACGAGGAGGAATTTTACCCCTCAAGGTACTGAGATGCCTTTTATTGATAACATGCAAACACAGTGCTGTGCGAAAAAAAAGTTGCTTAAACCATTTTATTCCCTTTTTCGCAAAAATTCTTGGAAGTTGCTAACGTGCCAATTTTCTTGTGGTTCAGGTAATCATTATATTCGTTCCTAACAATCTAGTTCTAGCAACGGGTAAACAAATCTTATCAATTTTGGTGAGAAAAAGGCTTGCTTACTTGCATTGAAATCAGCCCATAAGCCAGAGTTTCCGTTAAGGCGAACATACACCATCCGGAATTCCTGTCCGGAAAAACTGATCAGGCTCGGCTTTTAGGAATTCCGGATCGTGTATGGTCGTTTCAGGCCGCCTTCAGGCGGCCGGAAGGAAAATCGTTCTCGCCAGGCCTCCACCACACACGTTCCGGAGTTTTTGTCCGGAAAAACTGATCAGGCCTGGCCTTGAGGAATTCCGGATCGTCAATGGCATGTGCAGGCCGCCTTGAGTCGGATGGATAATTGGCAATCCATCTTATCATCATAGAATGAAAGTATCTATCTATTGGATTGAATTTTACATTCCATAGCCAAGCTTCAGATACATTCGTCTGTTGAAATAAACTCCAGTGAAAATTCATTCTAATCATGCGGCCGGACAGTTCGCCTTGAGGCGGCCTGTCCGGCGTCCTGTCCAGAATTCCTCAAGCAATTTCATCCGGCGGCCTGTCCGGCCACCTTAAGGCGAACTGTCCGGCCGCGTGAGTAAAATGAATTTTCACCGGAGTTTTTTTTCAATAGACGAATGTATCTGAAGCTTGGCTATGGGAAGTAAAATGCCATAGAATGAAAGTATCTATCTATTGCATTGAATTGTACGGCATTTTACTTTCTATAGCCAAGCTTCAGATACATTCGTCTATTGAACTAACTCCAGTGAAAATTCATTTTAGTCACGCGGTCAGACAGTTCGCCTTGAGGCGGCCGGACAGGCCGCCGGATGGAATTGCTTGAGGAATTCCGGACAGGCCGCCGGATGGATAAATGGGAATCGATCTTATCGAAATAGAATGAAAGTATCTATATATTGCATTGAATTCTACGGCATTTCACTATCCATAGCCACGCTTCAGATACATTCGTCTATGAAAATAAACTCCAGTGAAAATTCATTCTACTCACGCGGCCGGATAGTTCGCCTTGAGGCGGCCTGTCCGGCGGCCTGAAGCAGCCATACACGATCCGGAATTCCTCAAGGCCTTGCCTGATCAGTTTTTCCGGAAAGAATTCCGGATGGTGTATGGTGTATTCTATATTGAGGCAAACCGGAAGGCCGGGCCTCATCAGTTTTTCCAGGCAGGAGTTTCGGTATGTTGGGCTTTAAACAGTCAAGCAAAAACGTTTGCATTGGGCTCAGGAGCATGTCACATGGACGCAGAAGATGTCAACACTGTTATCTTCTCGGATGAGTCGAAGTTGAAACAATATGTTGGCGACGGAAGAATGTGCGTGCGGCGAGAACCTTAAAAAAAGGCTTGGCATTAAATGCCTTCGAAGATTACCACCGAAATGTGAAGAAGTTATAGTTTGAGGGTGTTTTTTCTCTGATGAAAGTGGTCGAATATGCTTCCTTACTTCAGAAGTAAGGATGGGCGTGCCAGGATGGGGCAGGTATGGGCGCTTACTATCCCCCCCCCCTCCCCCTTCCCTGGCTCAAGAGGACAGACGACAAATATGTTTAGACTCGTATATAACTAATCTAAATTCTAAAAATTTCATTTCTGAATTAGAATTACTGGATGTACATATGTGTCTGGTTGTCAAGGTTGCCATGTTCGATCAAAGAAATTCCCCCGGTCCAAACTGTTCACAATGACGTTTTCTAGTTAAAAATTCGCCATTTTTATCTGTTAATAATTTTGGAAAACAACGTATTTTGCTTCAAAATGCTGCTTTTATTATAAGAGTCATTCTTTTTGATTTTAATGTAACGAAATGTCGAATGAATGTGAGGACCTGAGCTTGGTCGGTTAAACCATCCCGAACTCTTAAGTGTCAAAACCTCCTCAGTAGTGACAAGGTGAACTCGAACTAGCTAGCTCGGTTATCAATAGCGTGAACGGGGTTTTATAATGTAATTTCTGCCTCGCTCGCCGTTACAAATGGCATCTAACGTGGGGCCAGGAAATCCTTAGGGTTGGGTTTGGTCAACTTAGGACCTCTTTTCATCCGAAGTTCGCTTATCAGTCCCAGGCCGGAGTTTGTCTTCTTTTGTGGTCCCATCCTCTCATCAGTGTTTCACGCAAACAGGGCCTTACAGACTCCAGTCAATTTATTTTGCTCCCTGATCCCTTTCAGACTCCTCCTCTCTTCTACTCTCAGTATTATCAAATTTCATCATATTCAAACGTTCCTGTTCCAGAGACGGAAATGGAACTACGAAGGCCAAGAGAAAATATAACAAAAGTTGAAATTTGGGGTTAATTACGGAGTCATTTCCCATCCTGTTCTTGGTTTCGGGAAGTCGGAGTCATTTTACAGCCATAAACACCTGCAAAAGACAATCCATTTTCCCTTTTGATCATCGAATCAGGGTAAGGGGGCAAGGACGAGTCACGAAATCTGACTTGTTATAAGAATGTTCCATAAAATTTCAGTGCCTTCCACAGAAATGTGGGAAGACGTTCAAGGGATCAGGTTGGAGATGGGAAGTAAACTTCCGATTCCGGAAATTCCGAGAATTCCGAAGATTCCTTTTGTCGAATTGTCTTTCCCACGATGCAAAAGCACCCTAAGATAAAACAACAAGGACACTATTTGTTGGGGGATATGTGGGAATAGGAAATTCTACTCTACATGGGAATAAGAAATCCTACTCCTACATGGTGCTCTAAAAGGATGGGCTAAGGATTTAAGAGGAAAAAGGAAAAGCAAAAAGGGAACGCGAGCTGCCCCAACGGCCGTGCATTTTTTTTTTGTGATAGCGAGTAAGGTAAAAGTGACACCGCAAAACCCCTCCCATACTACCGATAGCCGAGATAGTTATCAAAATCGACCTTGCCACTACTGAGGAAGTTTCGACAATTTGTCCGGGATGTTCTGAACGACCGTCAGCCTCCAAATCATTCGTTCAATTATTCAGCAGCATATTTTATAGTCACATTCGATGCCCAAGATTACGTATTCATCAATCCAAATGTTACCATTTTCAAATATATGCACTTATAAATTGTATACATATGTAGGTTAGGTTAAAGGGGCTGCCGTGATAAACACAGCACACATAGACCCCCCCCCCCTTTTGTGATACCCCCATCGACTCCACAATCCGAGTCCAACCTATTCATTGAACCAGCCTGAGCTGTTGACAACGCGCTGGAGTCGGCTGATGCTAAAATTCTTAAGGTCTTCCAGCTCGCCAAAATAAAAAGACCCCAAGGTAATCTTCCTTCTTCTAGCTAGGGTATGATACCCACATAGCAAATGAAAGGTACTCTCCTCCTGTGTGGAAGCGCCATTCTGCTACCATGTTCACCGATCCGGCAGTGTTCTGTAATCTATAATTATATACACTTTAAAACGCTTCAATGCCCTGAAATGGAAGTCAGAATATATTAATCCAAAATGACTACGGCGGGTACTAAAACTATATGTATCAATGGCTATACCTATATAGGCTATAGGATATTTGTATGTTGTTTTCTATTTAAAAATGAAACCGGAATATAGAGGGCTACGCCCGCAATTCGAGGGTTTTGAAGTACGCGCTTATTTTGGTATCTAAATATTGACTCTCTGCTCTTCTTGGTACCACTCAGCTGAATAAAAACACCATAATTAAATGTCTTACCCATGATATACTATCTTACATGCCAATTCAAAAAAAGACTGCATCTGTCACCTCTCAAAGTAATAGTTTTAATACGAGAAGCTGTAGATAGATATGTATGTATACGAGATAAACTGTCCTACTCTTCGAGATGCTTAACCATTCATGTTAAGACGACATTGAAAATTGCAAACTTGTGTAACGGCTTCGAAATTCAGGGCGGCTGGGATAAATTACTTTCTAATATTTTTTCCTCCTCCACTGTTTCCCTTTCTACAAATCTCAAGAAAATGCCAAAAATGGAATGTACTCAACATTACCTTTCTCACGACACCCCACTTGGCTATACCAGTGGATAAAAAAAAATGACCTTAATTTCGCCTCTATGTGGACCCCCCCCCCCCCCCCCCACTTAAAGTTGGCCAATTACAACACAACGCTTTCTCCAGCAAATTATAGCATTTCTACACATTCTCGCTGAATTATGTGTGCAGCTTCAGCCGTTCGTAAGATATTCTATGAAAAGACGGACAGACAGGTATTTGACCGATTTTGTAAGATTTAAGACACAAAACCCTAAAAAAATTAATTGTGTGAATAGTTATTGTTAGGATCACCAATCACCAATCTTCACCCTTCCAAAGTTGGTTCATTAAATAACTGCAATTCGCACTACGAAAAACAACATGCAAGTAGTACACGCATATCTATGCGTGAGGCCGGTAGTTGTATTTTTTGTATGGATAGTGTCAAAATGCATAACTTTAAGTCAATGTACTATTATTAAATATCATGTCATTGTAATGAAACTTAGAGATATTATTGCCAATGATGTTGGTTATCATTAGCCATCAATATTTTTGACCTCAGGTGTGCTTGAGGGGTGCAGGGGTGTGCTAACTGCAACTATAGAAATGTACTATTATTAACCTTTTTGGATGAAATTTAAAAATTCTATTATTTTTAGTTTTCTATGCTAGTAAAATGCCGCTTTTTTGTAAATTTTCATATGTCTAGCTATAACGGTCTCGAAATGCAAGGGGGGGGGGGGGGGGACAAACTCGGACCACATATTTTCCCCTGTCCCTCTTTTCTCCTTTCTTCAAATTTGAAAAAATTTCCAAAAATGGAGTGTACTCGACGATACCTTTCTTACGATACCCCACTTGCCTATACCAAACGAAAAAAAAATTCGACCTTCATTTCCCCTCTATGGGGACCCCCCCTTAAAGTTGACCTATTACGACGCATCGCTTTCTCCAGAGAATTATAGTATTTCTACATATTTCAATCAAATTTTATGCATGTAGCTTCAGCGGTTTGTGAGATATTTCATGGGCAGACAGACAGACAGACAGACGGACAGACGGACAGACGGACGCATGACCGATTTCATAAGGGTTTTGTTTTTATACAAAACCCTAATGAATAAAAATGAATTGATTCGTAGTTTATTGATCCTAAAAATTCCAGCAAATGCGACTTTTTAAACTATTTTTTTTTTCTTGTTGAAAACTTTTATACATCGAACCGTGACATTAATTTGATGGTGCATGCTGACAACTGCGTTTCCCGAAACTAGTTTCTGCCAACGAAACGTCAACTGGGTCACTTGAAAAAACTCACGCGAATTGCCTAACAAGGGGTTAGGGCAATTGAGTAGTATTCCACCGATAGGGAGATAAACACACAATTCGTATTTGTCTAACGGCCTGATTCTACGAGTATATTACCAATTGAATAATTTTTGAGAAAGTTGGTTTTACAGTGAAAAGAAACAAAAATTGTTCATCTGTTGGTAAATTAGGGAAGTCTTAAATCTGCATTCATCTACAGAATATAAAATTTCCCATTTCAAATCAGCATCCTCTTCAATTTCGGTAGTATTTTTCACAAAATCCATTGATTTCTTTTTGGCTTCATGCAAGTTCTATGGTCAATATAAAATCCATTTACCGCAACTTCTTCCTTTCTAGGTAATCATATGGTGAACACGACCTCCAACTGAGCCCAAAAAAATAAATTGATTTCCTGCTTCACACCTACTTATCATAATTTCCATCAACAAGCAATGTATGTACTTATCTACTCTTGATTGCCAAACAATCATGATTTCCCGATTGGAATGGCACTGCGCAGTGTGAATTTTTCTCACCTTCGAGGAACTCAAATGAAAATCGCAGCAGTCAAACAATTGGAAAAAGCCAGGAATTCAGCCAAATTCCGAACACCAAAATACACTCACTTGAGGAAATGAGGAAAGGAAAAAACAACGAAAAATCCGCATTTATCTTAAATTTTCCGATAGTCATCGTAGATCACAATTTTTAGTACTGAACATTATTTTCGAAAATAGAAAAACGTCGGCAAATAGAGTACATTAAATGAATAAAATGTGTTTTTAGAGGAAGAGGAATTCGGAAGACAAAACAAAATGTCAATGTGTCATGGCATGTATTCAGTTAAATGGAATTGTTTTGAATGTAGCTTTAAATTGTTTTGAATGTAGCTTTAAATTGGTTTGTCTTAGCGTTTTGTTAGAGAGGAACAATGTTAATTTTAACCACATTTTACAATAATTTTCCGGGGAAACTCAATCTTTTAGAATAGTAAACTTTGTACTCGTATTATTGTTTGACAATTAAAAATCCTGATTTGCCTGTGAGCATCGTATTTTAATATTATATGTATTTAGTGATGAAACGCTCCATTTTTCAAAGTTGAAACCATGCGAGTTTAATAGGTTATGAATCCAAGTTGTACCTAACAAAAGAGAAATGAGCAAAAATCTGTAATATTGGAAAATATAAAATAAAATAAATAATGCGGAAAATATCGACAATATCGAGTATAAACCCGATTCGATTGGGCATTGGACATTACAATCCACAATGGAATGGAAAATGGAAATAAAATGAAAAATTGAGAATGAGAAAATAAAAATGGTGAATAAAACACCACAACCATATACAAAATATAAAAAAAAAACATGATTATAATATTTGATGCAAGGTAAAATGAATCGAATTGCCAGATTTGGCAAGTTTTACCCCGGACGCAAAATGGAGTATACCCCTGGATGTTGAACGCAAAAGTCATCCTAGGGGGCTGCATATCGAGGAGGGAGGAGTGGGGGTGCCAGCTTAACGGACGTAAAATTATCTTGTTTTACGTTGACGTCCGTAATGCACACGAGGTAAGTGGCAAGATGGTCGATTAGAACGCGGAGCAAATGGGGGTGCATCTCTTGGTGTTGCAATTATCTGCAAATATATAAAATACCCAGCAGAAAATGGAAGGTTTGTTTAAGACTTATTCCCATACAGTCCCTTACAAGGTAAGGGAAGCTATCGCTAAGAAATTCTAGTTTGAAAGAGAAATCACCTGACTGATATCTTACCGCAACATGGGCCATGTCATTGGCACTAATGATAAGGGAATTTATCATTTTTATGCCTTAAAATAAGGCTTACTAAAGGGTAATAAATATGATTAAATAAGCGTGTTGTTAATGTTAAATAATCCCCTCCCCATAGAAGGGAAATGAAGGTCGAATTTTTTTTTTCGTTTGGTTTAGGCAAGTGGGATATCGCAAGAAAGGTACCGTCAAGTACATTCCATTTTTGATATTTTCTTTAAATTTGAAGAAAGGAGAAAAAAAGGGAGAGGGGAAAATATGTGATCCGAGTTTGTCCCCCCCTTACAATTCGATACCGTTATACTTAAAAATATGGAAATTTACAGAAAAGCGGCATTTTACTAGCGTAGAAAATAAAAAATAAAAGAATTTTGATATCTCATCAGAAAAGGTTAGTAATAGTACATTTCTATAGTTGCATTTAGCACACCCCTGCACCCCTTAAGCACACCCGAGGTCAAAAATATTGATGGCCAATGATAACCAACATCATAGGCAATAATATCTTTCATTACAATCACATAATTTTTAATAATAGTATATTCATTTAAATTTTGACATTTTGACACCACACTGTGCAAAATTTTCGGATAATTTGTTATACGAAAACTCGTATTAGAGCGTCTTATAACATTTTTTATATTAAATATGATAAATCACAGAGAATAGGCATGTTTTAAACCAAATGCAGTTTCAATTGTATATATTTATTAAATTAATGCAGTATTTTAAATGCCAATTAGCTTAGAATCTATATATGAAAAGTATCAACAGATAATTCTAAACAGTAACTATATTCATTTTAAAAAACAATATATAAACATACTTTTTATCAGGAAATAAGATAAATTTTATTTCACGATCATATTGACTTCGAAACTACCCCGTATAAAATAAATATTGCAAGCCGGAATTTATACGGCTTGGAGATAAATCGTATACTATCCAAGTATAATTCAAACGATCTTCGTATAAATTGTATATCTTATTCGTATTGATTAAGAATTCACTTATCCGTAAAATAACGGGATTACTGTTGGGGTTTTTTAGTCAATTTTTGTTTAGTGCTTGCCCTATTTGCCATTAGCATTTGGGTGTTTCATAAGTGGAAGTTACAAAAGCAATAATGTTCCCTGGGCTTTTCATCCAATTTATGTTGAAAAATACAGTGAAATTAGTGAAAGTGTTAAAATCAACAAATTTATGTAGCATGGAGCTATTGTCATACGAGGACTTTGTGTTCTGTGGTAAGTAATCTAGCATTGATTAATAAAATATAGTAATTCCCGTTCCTGTACGCGTCTAACCAAAGAATTGAGCCTGGCGGATTTTAATAATAGATCTCCGATATTTCTCAATCACAAAAATAAAAATATTAATTTTTATCGCAGAATTCAGGTTTAATTCTTCGGTGTTTTTTTTTATGCTCGTTAATTATAGACCTTGCAGTCAAAACTGAGATTTAGGTGTCACCATACACTATCGAACTCGATCTCGAACATGGTACAAGTGGACCGGTTTTCTTCACGTTTATGTGAAGTGTGTGTGTGTGGCTTGAGCTATTCAGTGGACATTTGTACCAGGTTCATGTTCGAGTTCGACTGTGTATGGTGACACTTACACCACGTACATTGAGCGTTTTCTCGGCCGATCGACAGGGCGATTATGTAATTGCGAAATTAGTGTATGTTTATATGATTTTTTTTTAAAGTCCCATATAATTTTGATTGATCGATATTTTGTGACGATCATTGCTCAGTGTATGTGGCCTAACAAATTATGCCTAGTACTAACCGCTTCTGTTCGTGCGAAATTTCATACAAATACAGTCAACAGGACGAAACTATTTGCATGAAATTTCGCACAAAAATAAAATACTAGGCATTAATATGTTAAATAGCGGAATCTCAAGCTATTGATGTGACTCTCGTCGATGGCAGGAAAACTTTCCGGCAAAATACACTCTATTTTTCTTTTCAATATTTCCAAACCCAAAGCCTCTTATGCCTGATGGATATTTTCAAAAATTCCAGCTATTTCAAATTTTGATTTAAAATTTGAGGATTTTGATGGGTTTGCTACAGTAAACGACGCTGTTATCAATCCGGAAGTATTCCTGGAGTATGTGGAATGTTTCTGCCACCATCCGTCCTTTCTTTTAATTATAAAAACAAAACAAATTTTGGATATCTCTGAAAGTACAAGCGAAATCAGGTCAAATGAGGGAACGTCTGAACGCGGACTTTTAAAACGATGTAACGCAGAAATTGGCTTTAATCTGATCGTTACAAGTGAAGTAAATTCTTTTCACGCATTACAAAACTATCAATTAAAAATATATTCCAAATTTTAGTCGCTCAAAACCTACTTGCAACAAAAAATGGGACTTAATTTTTTGACAACCTATGAAAGAACCAACTTTTTGTCAGATACTTCACGGCGAAAGATTGTGGCACTGATAGCCTCTTATGCTGAAGAAAATTTCGGTTTTCATCCTTCAAAGAACGAACAAATGGCTGTTGCAACAGCATGTCTAAAGCTATTTCCTTGCTTGAAGGCAGAGTCGGAGAAGGAATGCGTAATATATTTCTTATTTAACGTAAAATTTGTTTTAGTAGCCCAATTTATTTCTAGGAATTGTTGGTTAACTCAAACGGAACAGGTTTTCTTCAAGTTAAACTAAAAAATGACAGGGTAAAAAAGAAGAAAATGGAACTCGAGTTTGAGCCCGACGAAAACGTATTAGCTACCGATAATCCGCCTGATATCAAAATAATCCTGAATGATTTGGAGGTGATTGCGAATGCTATTTTGCCTGACCAGTTAGAACTGGTAAAATCGAAATTGCAAACAACAAAGAAATATCGGAAGGAAGTACTATTCACTAGAAATGATTTTGATATATATGAAAACTGCAAATATATTTTCATATCTCCGGAACTGGTATAGCAAATATTTAATGCATAATACACAACGCAATACACATTCTCATTTCAGATTTTATTTGAATTCGATTTATTTTTTAAATGCGGTAAAGTATTATCTACCGAGTGGACCAATTTCCAAGAGCAGGTCATTGAGGCCGTTAAAATAGCGGGAAAACCTATTCTCTACACTGAACTCGACAGACACACTGGTAAGTCTAAAAGTATTTTTGGGTATGATCCTCATAGTTTAAAAAAAATGAATATTGTTCCAGACTGGGATATCACCACGACGTCGGTTTTAAATCTTCTACGCCTCCTACCACCTTCACCAACAGGACGTTCAAAGCAATCTAGGCTCAGCGATGAACAAGCAATTGATAGATTGCTTGTGTTTTGCAAAGTAATAGCCATAATTTTTATCTGAAAATACAATTACACTTAATACGTTTTTCTTCTTATAGACTGGTCTCACCAACGAGGAATATTTATCGAGAGCTGAAGCAAGACCGCCGTTCATCATAGCCACCGGTGGATCCAAATCAGACATCGCGCAGTTCCTATTGGTCTTAGATTGTAAATTGATATCATTACCAAACACCTATACATTCCTGGACGCCTTAGATCTAGTTTTCAAACTTCATTATATTTTTTCTATAAAATACGATTCCAATCTGAGATTATTTTTTAACTTCTTTGAAAAGTATATTTACGGATTCAATGTCAATGTTGGGACTACGGTTTTAGCCGTGTATAATAGATTACTTCAATTGAGAAGTACAATGTAACCTAACAAAAAATATTATTAACAAATTTCTTGAAATTTGAAACTTTAGAGTATCAGCACTCAACATTATTTCAATATGAGTTTTTTTTTGCTTTATTTGCAAAAAACGTTCACATTTAGCATCAGCAGTTATATCACATTTAAAATTAATTCATTCGCTAAAAGAATCGAAACTTTTATTACTGTATTGCATTGTAAATGAAAACTGTAATTCTACTTTTAATACTTTTTCTGGCTTGAGACGACATGTAACAAAGTGCTCTCAAACAAAGATTCGTATTTGTCGGAAAAGTGATGATAGTCCCACAGTCAATCAAAGCAAATTTTCATTCCAGACTAATATTTTACCTAATAATTCTATTGAATCACCAAATAGTAATGCAGATAACATTGCAGATAGATTTAAAAACTTAGCGTGCCTATCGAATTTCGTCGCCCAACTAAATAGTTTAGGTCTGCCTGAAAGAACGATATCCAAAATACTTAATTCTACTTCGAGCTTAGTTGAAGAAATTTTTAATTCTTTGAAATGTGTACTGAATGATCCTAATTTGAATTACGAAAGAAGGCTAGAAAATTTAGATATTATACAGAGTTTGTACAAGTTAAAATTTGAAGGGGTCGCTTCTACTTATATGCGCAGAAAAGTAGTACAGAAATGTTCTTATTATGTACAACCAGTAGCGCTACCTATCAAGGAAAGATGGGAAACACGTTTGTGCAAGAAATCAAAGAAGTTTAGAAGATGTCTTGTACAAGACACATTTCAGTATATTCCTATTTTGTCTACTATTAAAGCTTTATTTCAAAATAAAGATTTTGTTAAATGTCTTAGTTCTGATTCTGAAGCCACGAATGAACTGAAAACCTTCAACGATGGTCAAAACTATAAAGAGAGTAATTTTTTCATTAATCATCCATTTGCCATTCAAATACAATTGTTTTACGATGACTTTGAATGCACGAACCCATTAGGTAGCAAGGTATCCATAAAATGGGGGGTATTTATTTTACTATTAGAAATCTGCCTCCAAGTCAACTCTCACATATCGAAAATATTCATTTGGTAGCTTTATTTAATGTAAATGACCTCAAAGAAACGCTTGCATATAATTTAGTTTTAAGGCCGCTAGTAAACGATATTAAAAACTTAGAATTGGAAGGAATAGATACTGATAGTGGTCACATATTTGGTACGTTAACTAGTGTTGTACACGATAATCTAGGAGCCAATCTTATACTTGGATTTTCAAGTTCTTTCAGTGCCTTTTATTACTGTCGTTTTTGTGAGCTAAAGAAAGATGAAATTCAAACAACTTTTGCTCAAAGGGATGACAAAATGCGATCTCAGGATACACTTAGAAATGATTTCGATCGTAAGTTTGAAAAATCAAATAATGGGGTAAAATACTTATCAATTTTAAATGAAATAAATTCTTACGATAGCGCTACCAATTGCACCGTTGACCCTATGCATGATCTACTAGAAGGAATTATCCCGTTTGTAATATTGCTGTTATTTAATTCTTTAATTGATTCTAAGCTTACTACACTTGATGGAATAAACAAAAGAATTCATGCCTTCAATTATGGCAAACAATTTCGAAAAAATTTACCTACAGCCGCTGTGAAGAAAGAATCGTTGGGCTTGTCTGCATCTGAAACTTGGTGTCTTGCGATCCATTTGCCGTTCATTTTCGGTGATCTCGTTCCACCTCAATTAGAATCTAAGTGGGAAGGAGTGGTAACTGCTCTTCAGATACTCCAGATTAGCTTTTGTAAATCCTTACATGCTAACTCTATCAAAAACCTCGAGATTCTTATCGAGCGGCATTTAAGGATCATAGTTAATGAGTTCAAAGTATCGTTACTACCTAAACATCATATTCTTACTCACTACCCACATGTATTAAAAAAAATGGGACCAATTAGTCAATACTCCACAATGAGATATGAAGCCAAGCATCAATATTTCAAAAACATGAGCAGAACATTAAAGAATTATAATAATTTACCACAACTTTTAAGTATTAGACATCAAGAAAGGTTCGCATCCGTCTGGTCAAAGTATAATATGGGCAACACTAAATATTTTGGAAAATGTCACCCGCCAGATGAAAACTTTCTTTTAGAAAATAAAGAGCTCTTAAAATCAGTCTGTGCAGATATTGAAAAGATTGAGCTTGCTGATTCGCTTGACTACTATGGCTATTTTCACCCAACATCACTTCTCTGTACAGTAATAAATATGTTTTCAAACGATATAACTTGTCTAAAAATAGTTTATATCTTAAAAATTGAAAATGATGCGTTTTTTTTATGTAAAAAATATTCAAATATTGAATTTAATTATTTTCATTGCGCTTATGAATTAAAAGACACAATGAATGCAGAGCTAATACATTTAAGTTTATCTGAAGCTAGAACATATTGTGTTGCATCTGAAGCATGTTCACGGAAAGACGAAAAAACATATATCTTATGTAAATACTTTAATTAAAAATATATTAATAAAGAATATGAAATATAAACAGGCTTTTATTTTCAATACTTATTTATTTAAAGCTTTTTTTCTAGAAACAAACGCGCATTCTAAAAACGTATAGCTTTGATAAAACGTTGAATATAAAATACTATATTTTATAAAATTTATACATGAAAGAATACTTTATAAAATAGGCTTTCCGTATAGAATTTATATACCGGGAATTATAAATTTTTAAACCAATCCTGTATCAACTTTATAAGTTAAGGAGTTAATTATTTTTATATGAGTGTAAATATGAGTTCCATAAGCACAAGAATAAAACGAGTTTATACAACAATGCTTTAAAATCTAATATGGTTTCTGTTCGAAATTTATAACCACAGAACTTATTAAATTGATAGAAAAGATTTATGGACTTATATGTATACGCAAATTTAGTTAGATTTACTCCAAAATTTTGCACAGTGCATATATACAAAAAATGCACATAACCGGCCTCTGCTACGTACTAGTACTACCAGTACTGCATACTTGAATATTGTTTATTGTTATTCGTAAAGTTAATTGGAGTTAACCATTTCTGAAAGTTGAGGGGGGGGAGGTAGGCTGGTTGCTGCTTTAAGGGGGAGTCCCCATAGAGCGGAAATCAAGGTCGACATTTTTTTTCCATCTGGTATAGGCATGATACCCCATCATGAGAAAGGTACTACCGAGTACATTCCATTTTTGGCGTTTCCATCAAATTTGAATAAAAGGAGAAAAGAGATAGAGGGGAAAATATGAGATCATGATTTGTCCCACTCCCCTTACCATTTCGAGACCGTTGCACTTATAGTAGAAATTTGAAAACATACACGAAGGTGGCTTTCAAGTAGCACAGAAAACAAAAAATATGGAGTTTTGATATATTCTCAAAATAGGTTAATAATACTATATTTCTATCGTTACAGTTAGTACACCCCTGCATTTCTCAAACTCATCCGAGGTCGAAAATATTGATGGTTAACGATAATCAACACCATGGGCAATAATGTCTCCAAGTTTCGTAATATTCACGTAATATTTAATAGTAGTACATTCATTTAAATTTAGTCATTTTGATATCATCCATTCAATAAATGCACAGAACAGGTCTCTCGTACTATATACTAGTACTATGAGTACAACATACTTGCATATTGTTTTCCGTAGAGCGAATTGGAGTTAACCATTTTCAAAAGGGTAAAGATTGGTGAGAGAGCAGGAAGGAGGAAGGGGGGGGGGGGAGGGAGGGAGGTATGCTGGTCGCTGACTCTACTTTCTATAATTATTCAAACAAATTATTTACAATTTTTTTTACGCAAACTTGCAATTTGCAATATCGTCTTAACATGAATGATTAAGCATCTCCAAGAGTAAGATTGTTCATCTCCTATTGTCATGGGACACTACAAAACCCTCGGATTGCGGGCGTAGCCCTCTATTTTCCGGTTTCATTTATTGTTACGTCATAAACATCCAGCGCCATGACGGGATTCGAACTCAGGGCTAACCGCATAATGAGACACCAGACCGACGTCTCAACTCATTGAGCTACCGGCTTCTCCAATATTGCAACGAAGAATTTCACTATATTTCCTACGGTGACGCCATTACGATTTCAGTTACAATAATAATTATAGAAGCTTCACTATAATCTGACAATACAGAAGTAATGCTGTAAATCAGCAACCACACGTTGTACGCTGATTTGTTTTAAATTTTACAGGTATTAGTCCTCTATAGTTTCAACAATGTCTTATTGTTTTGAAAAAGTTAGTTTAGTTCTGGAAATGTTGATCAACGTTGAAGAAGGCTTCCCATATCTATTAAGCAAAATTGTAGAGGACGAAGTTCTGAATAATTGGAGACTAAGAGGATCTTTTCACGATTAACGGTAGTCCTGCTACAAGCGGTTTCCCGAACGTGCCCAGCTTAAACGCATGTTATCCTTTTAAACCCCTCCCAGCGTAACTACTACGATTTCCGGCCAGCACCTTGAACTTTTCCATTCTCCTACACCCCCTAGATAAAAATTCATAGAGAAACCGAGGTCCGTAATTTTGCATACTCAATCCTTACCAGCTCCTGGTCTACTGAGCAGAATAGAGGGTCGATTTGTAAAATT
Source organism: Chloromyia formosa (assembly GCA_964017055.1). Taxonomy (NCBI): domain Eukaryota; kingdom Metazoa; phylum Arthropoda; class Insecta; order Diptera; family Stratiomyidae; genus Chloromyia; species Chloromyia formosa. The sequence continues at coordinate 115,988,371 of OZ024815.1, forward strand.
CCACCAAACTCACGGTTCAGAAGAGATTGGCTGAACAAAGGGCATATGCTATGGAAACTTGGTCAATATTTAGATATCGTACCTTGTCCTCTCCCAATTTTGTAGGTAGCTAATTCCTCTGGTAGAATATGCCCCTAAATTCTAGACACGAATTGTAACATTGTTGCATAGTTATACTATCGATGTTTACCCATTTATTGTATACATTTCCCACGGAATTCGGATTACCTTCCCTTATTTCTCCCACACGCTGAACGCAGTCACGAAAATCGTATAATGGTAAATCTGGCACATAAGTCTGTATCCACTGCTTGATAAACTTTTAACATACATATATGTACTTCTGGCCAAATAATATTGGACTCTGACTGGATCCTCGACGATAGCACGATAGCCTATTCGACTCCAAAAGGTGGGAATCTATCAGTTGGCCACACTTTTCCCGTACAGGTATCTTACAACGCCAAGCAAATAGTTTCATGACTCATTCCCGAACAGGATGTAAAATTTATATTCTCATGCATATTATTATTGACTGTATTGTGTCCACTATCATCACGTCGTCATACAACACCATATTGACCATCCTCGTACGTTCATTGCTTTTGTCTTTTCTTTAGTTCCTTAGGAACCACCATCAGAAAACTTAACACTTCTTCACGTTTCTTGTGTTTATTCTTGTTGTTTTAGTTCTGTTTTATTTTTTGTTTTAATTCATGCAAGAGTACTTGTTTTCCTAATGCCCGTTGGGGACACAGCAAACAGCTCCTTCTCGTTGAAATCTTGTTCAGATGTTTGCCTCAAGTTTGAATGTTGCATATGAATGAGGGAGTTGTTGGAGGCAAAGTGAATAGAGAGTGAGGTGTGCTTACTGTCTTTTGTATAGTTTGGTTGATTTTCACGATAAGTGATTCAATTCACGCAATCAAGTGACAACATAATGGTGACTTTAAAGACGTACTGTTGAGTAACTGGGATTTTATAAAGATTTCCTTGGATAGCAGCGATTGCTAAAAAGTAAGGAAAGCATAAGGTCATTGTTTTGATTTTTTTTTTATAATTTGTACTTTGAAAATTTTTTCCCTCCACGTGTCATAAAATAACAGAATTTGTATTTATAATAAATTGCTAAATTTATTCTCCAATTCGTTGAGTTTTTATGCGACTTCAAACCTACTCATACATACGAGTATGTACATTTTTATACCCTATGCACCTTAAAAGCTACAGAGCAGGGTCTATTGTTTTCGTTACAACGAAGGTTATGGGAGTGTATATATAATCAGGGTCACCTCCTGACTCGATGTACATAGCTGCCATGTCTGTCTATCTGTACGTTCGCACGATAACTTTCGATAGAATGGAGCTAAAGGCTTGAAATTTTGGTCAAATGTTCATCATAGTATTTAGTTGGTATTGAAAATGGATATGATTCGCCCAAGGAATGCCCACTTCCCCTACAAAGCAGCTGAAAGGCATTGTTCAAAGGGAGCAATGTCAGATGTGATCAAGGGATATGCAATAATGCAATAAAAAATATAATGTAATTAAACATTTTTTTTTTTAGAAAATAGTTATAAACATTTGGATTCTTCGGGAAGTATGGGACATTCTGTATATTGGTCCATAGCTGTTGAGCCCCGGGCTCAGAGTTTCTCTCGCAGCCCTGCTCACTTGTCCTAAAATGGTGCCTACTTTCCCTACAACGGTTCCTTCATCGGCTAGCTTCTGTTCAAACTGACAATAGATATAGCAAACACACTTTTAATGCATATAGCAGCTGAGTATTTGAAGTTTTGGTGTCACCACTAGATCTGCACAGGTCTAGGGTATTTACGTTTTTCGTTCCAATCCAATATCACTATCCTTACGAAACATTTCCATTACATTCTCCATCAATCATACGCCAAACGGCAAAACATTACTCCAATAAATCAAACAATACCACGTTCACCTTCTCCTTCAAACTTTATATCTGAATATCTCGTGTTTGAACTGTGTCGCTCTTCATCAAAACGTTAGTTGTTCAAAATGTCGTAAAACACTTAAAACCAACACAAACAACAAAGCGGACGTGTTTCACTGTTGACTGCCGAACATGACAATTATCGGAAAATTTATGAGAGCGGCTGAAGCTGAAAAGTAGAGAATCTTTATGTCTGGCTGAATATCTTAGCCAATCATTGTAGTTACCTAGGGAGCTCCCCGATCGTTACAAAAACGGATTTGTAAACAATCATAACATTCTTGCTATTAATATTGATGTGCCGCACACTAGCACTTCGTATCTTTTCGTTTTAGGCCCTGCGGTAGACCTCAATCAAGGAAATACCCCTTCAAGATAATCCCTATCCGTTTTTTCCCATACATCCGTTTTTATGGTGATAGGATTGCGGATGCGCCAGCTATTTATTTCTTCAGCATTGCAGGAGTAATGATAGCATGGGGCATGATCAAAAGTCTTCAATTTTCGAACATTTGGGGTGACTATAAAGGGATTTGAAAAAAAAATCGTTTGTTCTTGAGTACGAAGCGATTATGGGGGTTATTTTTAGGATTTACAGGTGACCGAAATACACCAGCATTTTTGTTGAATGCATGAATTAAAATAAGTTCAGTAAGCCGGAGTTTTTAGAGGAAATTTTGAAAAATGCTCTCAAAATTTGCCTAATTTGTAAAAAAACTCGATTTATGATGTTAGTGAAAAGATCACAAGAAGAAAACATCCGAACACAACTAACGAAATGATGCGTGTTAGCAAAAACAGTTATGGCAGTCAGAATGGCTTGTAAATGAAGAAGGTAGTCAGAATGTTGTCATACAGACAGGGGAGGGTTAATGAAAGGCTGCCTGCAACTGATTCCGCTACTGGTTGCCACCCATTCAAACAAAAAATATGTTTCGAAAATTTTCGTATGACAATTAGGGGGCAAATATTTAGAAGGAAATTTAATTATTTTTTTTTTTCGACAGCTAATTTAACAATAAAATCATGGCTTGGCGATTTTTTCATTCCATTTGTTGGTATTCTGTAATGAACTTGCTGTTGTGCTGGTACATAGCTGTCGAGAGCCCCACCGGTACCTAGCACCAGCCCTGTACAGCGAGAATCGAATCGGGGTAGAAAAAGGTCCGGAACGGAATGTCGCTCAAGTCATTATAGGCGATTGGAGCAATATAGAAAAACAATTAAAATGTTATCAGCAAAGAACGCGGAGGACAACACTGGCACTAGAAACCATCATCTTAACCGAAGTGCCAAGATATTGGAAGTAGATGATGACTGCGACGACTACGAAATTCTAGGCAGACGTTCGATATAAAGACATCCCCCCTTTTAGAGATATTTACCACTAACACGACATCATTTCAATCTAACATACAACACTGTTTTTTACAACAAAAATATATTTAGATACTAACAAAACATGTAAACGTATTTTTCTTTTCTTAAATGAACAACGCGATTTAAAGACTAAAAAAAATGTTTTTTTCCCTTTTTTTCTTGAAAAAATAGAATTATTATTACCTTCTTTTCGTGGCAAAACACGCCAATTATTTAAACATTTGTTTTTTTTTTCAGGTGAAAGAACGACAAAAAATCGCTGAGATCTGTATCCGGTGGCTGCTGCTCCTGGACAATGGACAACTAAATATACGAAATATTTCAGCAAAAAAAAAATAAATGTTCTCTTTTTTCGACTGTCAATTTTACTACTGTACGGTAATATACAGGCAAACCTCGATAACTCGAACCTCGATTACTCGAATTTTCGATATCTTGAAACATTTCTTCAGTCCCGAGAATTTTTCATTCAATTTTCGTGCTTACTCGAAAAAGAAATCCTACACCTATTGCCATCATATGAATGGGCCTGTGGAGAAGGTGGACAATTTTGCCTACCTGTGTAGGATTGCTGATGGAAATGGTGGTACGGACCAGGACATCCCTCGTCGTATCAACCACGCTAAATGCGCCTTCGGTATGTTGTCCAAAATCTGGCTAAGCAGTTATCTCAAGTCAAGCTGGGCCAGTTTCGTTCTCTGGTACTGCCTGTGCTTTTATATTGGAGCAACACCTGGAAAGTTTCTGCAAGAGTCACCAGAAAGCTGCAAGTTTTCGTCAACTTATGCCTTTCGAATGAATCTTGTCAAATTTTAAGAAATTGCTGCAACGAAAATACAATATATCAAATGAGAAGCTAAATGGGCGTATGCCAATCGACGAATTGATACGCAGGCGAAAATAGCAGTGCATAGGTCACACATTGCAGTAGGATGGTAAGTGCATTACTTCACAGGCCACAGATGGAACTCTATTTCCAATCAAAGGCGTCCAAGGGGGTTACTACCTGAAGTCGATGGTTGAAGCGGTTGTCTGGCCAACCTATGAAGAAGGGCCGTGGGCACCACGCACTTCAAATTTATTGAACAGTGCTGTTGTATTTTTTTCTTTTTCACTTCCCACGACAAGGACGAGTCGTGGAAATCAACTTTACACGGAACCACCGACAATGGAACTGTGACGTTAAATATAGTATAAAAAAAATGAGGGGCCGAATATACGTGATCGGACACAATCTGATAGAACGCCGTTTGTACGTTATAATGTTTATATTCTATATCTCTTCAATCCAATTTTAATTCTTAACTATAAAAATGAAATCACTCCGATCGGCCGACTTTTACGTTGCTTAACACTAATCTTACGTTAACTCTAAATCGAAACTGCAACCTACTTACGGTGGGCGGAAGCTATTCCATACACTATCGGGCCAAGTGGCGATCCTAGTCGATCGTTACGATACTCAAAATTTGCCGTTCTTCGTCTTCGTCGAGTTTCCGTTCCTATCCGTTGCCAATATTTTCTCGATCTCAATCTTGCCTTCCAATCCGAAGTCTTTCAAATCTTTCCAATTGACAACAATTCAAACAAGGATGGCTTCTATTGTCTTCCCGGGAGTTTTTATATCATCTGTTAACGGTGACGCCCGCTCTAAGAGCCGTTGTGGACGTAGTTATTCGCCACTGTTTGTTGTTCTAGCACTACATCTGTTGTGTTAATTGCCTTGACCCCTCCAGGGTTATGGACGCGTCAACATCTCTAAAATTTCTATGCCTTGTTGATGTTTCGATAGCATATCTACTTTTCGGAAGTGCAGTTGCTAGCATGCACCTCCTATCCGCGCCGTTTTTATACTGACAAGCTCGGAGAACTGTGAGAGTTCTATTAGTACTCATAGGAAGTTTTTGATCGCACCGAGATTTGAACTCCGAGCTCTAGATAAGTGTTGTAGATTGGGGACCGAACGACCACGGCCACCGAGCGCAACATCTGCTGTGATAGGTCAAGATTAACTGTCATGGACGTAAATGACAGCATACTAGCAAGTGACTCTGTATGATTTGTTTACTATTCGGTTGATTCGTCCGAAAGACGTTCTGTTTTGGTGTCATGGTGTTTACGTGATTTCCATCATTTTGCGGCTCGAGTTAACGTTTGTGGTCCGAAAGGTGCTTCTATACTATATATACACGAAATTGAAAAGTGAAACAGGTGTCGGTGCGTTTTGTTTAGGTTGCGGCAATTTCGTAATTTTTTCGTCAATTTTTTCGACCTTGACGACAACATTAGCTAAGTATTATAATCGATTTATCTCTTGTGAAGTGGTGGTTTCTTTGTTTTATTACAGATCCAAGTCGCCAAACAAAGGTGGTAGTCGCCAGCCACTGTTATACATATGTTCGTTGTCATTACAAGGAAAGCTAAACCTAAAATTACACCGACGATCCTAACATGCGTCCGATTTCGCAGTACAAACTACGATGGCGCGTACGAATAGTCGACACACTGTACCAGTGACGTGCACTCGTAGTAAGCAATTCCAAACTGCTTGACTTACCGAAATAAGCAATTCAATAATAAACTTTGCTTACACCAATACACATATCATCATTTCAGTCAATGTTTTTCTTTAAGCTGAAGAATACATATTATCATTCAAATATTCCTTTACACATTCAAATTCTGATCCGCGCCTTCTTTTGGTTAAAAAACATTCGTTCAATTACTTTAGATAATATTCAAACCTCCCACATTTTGCACACCATAGACACCAAACTTAGAATAGGAAAATGTGCCTAGATCTTTAGATGCATGTACCATGTGTGCATCCAAATACTAGAGACATGTTGATTCCAGAAAATGGGAATCTTGGATTTCGGTAGTACATTGGGCAACGATTTTTTTTTGTTTTGTTCGCAAATTTATATGAGACAAGTCAAGCACTGGCGCGACTGCTTTTGTGTGTGGGATAAAGCCCAATGATGCTTGTTAATGAAATGTTGCCAATGCAGGGAATGTTTATGGGAATTTGATTTTTCCAGTAGAGCTTTTGTTTTTGTTATGTAATGGATTTTCCGTTGCAATTTAAAAGAGGAAATCAGTGCAATCGGGTGATTTTGATTAAATTGTGATTTGACGTTTTTTTGACCGTTTGTAGTGATTTAATTGATTTGATTTGTGATAAAAGTGGTAAGTTTTCTTTTCGCATTATGTCGGAGTATTGCTGCGCGACGGATTTCGTACTAAAAGCGGGATTTTCAACTCTTTCCTTTGCCAAGAAAAGAGAAATTATAGAATCGGATAGACCGAAGCCAGATCTTAGTTTAGAGTTTAAATTAAAAAATATTACGCGAAAATTCCATATCGAAACGTATGAAAAGTACATTTGGTTAACGGGAAGCTGTAAATTAAATAAGTTATTTTGCTGGCCGTGTCTTTTGTTCACGAATGAAAAATCTGTTTGGAATAAAGCTGGATTTAGTGATTTGAATAATTTTACGGGCTCAGCAGCAAAGCATTCAAGTTCCGAAAAACATCTTCAGTCGTTAATTAAATTAGATAATTTTGGTTCTCAGCGTATAGAGTTTATGCTTAGTAACCAGGTGCAATATTTGTTAGTTTCCATAATGAAAAAGTTGAGCGTAATCGTAATATTTTGAAACGTTTAATCGATACTGTAATTTTTTTGGCAAAACAGGAGCTTCCTTTTCGCGGAAATAATGAAGACTCTTCTTCAAATAATCGTGGTAATTTTATCGAAACCGTAAATTTCTTGAGTTTGTACGATCCGATAATTGAGTCCCACATAGATTCTATAAAAGCAAATGCAGCGTTTTCGGGTTTGTCTAATAGAATCCAAAACGATATTGTTTCCGCTATAGCTAATGTGGTTCGAAATAAAATCAATTTGGAAATAAAGGAGGCTCCATTTGTAGCTGTAATGGTCGACGAAACGCCAGATGTTAGCGGTCGGGAACAATTAACGATGATTTTTAGATATACAATATCAAATGAGATTGAAGAAAGATTTATCGGATTTTTGGATGTAAGCGCTAATCGTACAGCTACAGCAATAAGCTCTCACATTTTAAAACAATTGCAAAATTTTAATATCGATAAGAAATTAATTGCACAATGTTACGATGGCGCAGCAGTAATGAGTTCTCAAATTCGTGGAGTTCAGACTTTAATTCGGGAAAAACATAAATCGGCAATTTTCGTTCCATGTTACGCTCATTCACTAAATCTAGTATTGTCTAAAGCAGTTGAGTTTATTCCGGAAATTAAATTATTTTTCGCTCACATCAATAAAATCGCATCATTTTTTAATACATCCACTAAAAGGTCGGACCTTTTTGCAAATATAGTAAATCGTCGTTTACCATCGGTTTCCAAAACGCGTTGGCATTATCATTCGCGTATTATTAACGTTATATTTGAACATAAGCATGAAATTTGTACAGTTTTTGAGACAATTTCGAATGGTTCTCAACACTGGGATGGCGATTCCTTGACTTTTTCCGATATATACTTACAAAAATTCGCAGAGTCAGATTTTCAATTATATCTGTTAATTTTTTCTGAAATTTTTTCGAAAACTAATATATTATTTAATATTATTCAGAGCAAAGTGGTAAACATTTCATTTGCAAGCCAAAAAATTATTGAATTTGAAAATTGGCTTGAAAATGACTTTTCTAAAAAGTTTGATAATTTCTATTCGACAGTTACAGCAGAATATCAGCCACCACGTAAGAAATGTAGAAATGCGATAGATCCTTTACAAAATTTACGGCGGATATATCGGGAGATTATAGATGTTATTCTCGGGCAAATTCGAGATCGATTCCATTCGTTTAAAGATCTTTCATTTTTAGAGTTGCTTGAACCGAATTATTTTTCTAAATTCAAGTCAAATTTTTCCGATAAAAATTTTGACTCACTTATTGAATATCACGGTCAATTTTTCGACAGAATAAAGTTGAAAAATGAGCTAAAATTTATTTATTCTTCAGATGAGTTTAAAAACGCGAATCCTAGTAAAATTCTCGATTATTTTCAAAAACGGCCTTAAGTCGCAAACGGTTTTAAGCAAGTTCATATTTTAGCAAAATTATTAACGTCAATTCCAGTCACAGTGGCAACTGCGGAAAGGTCATTTTCAACACTAAAGCGCGTTCACACATTTTTGAGAAATCGCCAATCCCAAGAACGACTTTCGGATCTTGCTTTAATTGCGGTTGAAAAGGATCTTCTTATACAAATGCGAAGAGAAAACGATTTTTTTGATAATGTGATTAAAGAGTTTTTACTTAAAGAACGGCGCATAGATTTGGAATACAAATAAATGGCAATGGCGAAAGAATATTTATTTATTTCAAATACCCCTGAATTTTTCTTAGTCTTAATTAACATAATATTTATTTATTTTTTTTTTTATTAGTAATATTTTATTTATTTATTTTTTTTTTTTTGTATTCCGAATATATGTGCCAATATTTTATTTATATCTTTCCTGATTTCTTCTTTAAGGCTTAAAGCCGCTTGGTATAAATGTTTTTGTGACTGTCCATATTCTATTATACAGTCCATTTTTGTTTATGCTAAATTGGCTTTAGGGCTGCTTGACTATGAAAAATTTCCACTGCACGTCACTGCACTGTACCCCATTAAGGATTAAGGCAATGTAGTAACAGAGTTTCGACCGAGACGTATGGAGGCGAAAACTTCGAAAAGACATATTCCACAGCGGAAAACACGGCTATTAAGTAAGTATCCCAATGATTGAAATTGATACCGGCTGAAATAAATTTAATTTGTGATACCGCTGAAATGGCAAAAAAATTTTTGCAATCGTAATTGCAAATGAACCGTTAATTTACTCATATAGATTCCAGTCATATTTTATAGCAAATTCCCCGCGCTAAAAATGGAAATTTTTTATTTTGCGATTGAGTGGGAAATTTTCGCGAAATAATGAGTACAATTTGGTCAGGCTCTATTTTCTAGCGGTTTTATTACTAATTGTGGATCTACTCAATTGCCGTAGCCCCTTGCGGGGTATAGCGCGTTCCATGTGGCCCAGTTGACGTTTCGATACGTTAAGTAGTTTCGTAGAATGTAGTTGCCAGCATGCACTCCTTGCTCCCTTTTTAGCCGCCTACCTGCGACAAGTCGGGAGATGCTGTGGCTTTTTATTACGCCCCGCACCACAGGGAGAAGACAACACAAACATCCCTGGCCCCAAACGTCGTCGTGGACGGGACTCGAACCCGAAACGCCGGTAGTCAGGCATGAAACTGATGCCTCTACGCACTGGGCTACCGATCGCCCCGGTTACTGGGTTGAATTTACACAAATTGATATGTCAATTACGAAACTATAAGCTATCGTTTGACATATCGATTCCAAAGACAATTCCAAGTGCAATACTAAAATAATTACACTATGAAGGATTCACAATTTCAATGTTTTTTAAAACGTCGGTTAATGATTGATTGCATATTACTTTTGAATTGTTTTAGAATAATTGGTCCTATTCCATTTTTTTTCAGTTTTTTAGTTTATGGTTTTAATTGCCATAAAAGTAGTTTGCATCTTTTCCGATTACCACTGGTCATTCCTCTTATATAACTTACTCTACATATTGCTGTTTTCTTTTTCTTCACTTTATTTATTTCTTTAAAATTTAATTTACGAATTAGTTCCATTCTTATATTTTTTGAACTGAACTGTTTAAAGCTCGGGCGGCTGCTTAGCTCGCTGAGGAGTTTCAATTTTGACAGTTGTCACTACCGGACTTTTATGGAATGGTATCCTGTACATGCTCATCGGGTCCCTGACGTTGTCCTACACGGTGTTCAAACTTTAAATTTATAAAATATAGAAAAACGACGTCGACGTCGACGACGACATATCCGCTTGAATGTCCCAGAAAAAAATTGTGTTGTCAATGGCTAAGTTCATATCACACAACGGTTGGCATACTGTTGCCAATTTGTTTTATGAACTCTCTCCACTGAGTTTTCGATGGAAACAACATGCTGTGAAAAATGTCATTTTCTCCAAGACAAAAATTTCTCCGCTGGCTAGGACCACCATATGATGACAATCCTGAAATGACACTCACGCTGTCTTATTCATACGATTTTTCGTCAGTAGTCAGCTTTAAACTGGAAATTTGACAATTGATGGATGACTAGATGCGAGTTCATAACACAACAACCTGTTGCAAAGCTGCTTCGATACTGTTGCTACAGCATGTTGCGATTCCGCTGTGTGTTATGAACTTAGCCAATGTATTTTTTTTCACTTTATGTCCCTAAAAAACCAATACATTCTATTTTATTCCAAACTAAACCGTATCCTTCCACAAAAATTGCGACAATCTCTTAAAAGCCTTCCGCATCCCTAGCATGGTACGTATATATTTTTGAGTTGCCGCCATTAAAATACCACACATCGAAACAAATGCTCCGTAATATGTCATGTAGTCCGGAACAAATAAATTTCATCTATTTTCGCCCTTCTTTTCAATTACATATTCTTCTTGAGTCGTTTCGGCTTCTTGTAGGAAAATCGCACAACACAAAAACCACATACAAATACTACATGTTTGTTGGCATAAAATCAACAATCGCTTGAATTTTCAAATTCTGGACTAGGATCTTGCGTTGGGAGGCTTCAGTGCACTCTGCTCAAGAGAAGTGACTATGGGGCTTTTCGTTCTACTGTCTTCCGCATTGAATATGATTTATCATGGTGGACCGATCGTTTTTCTCATCAAGACAAACTAACGACACAAAATGTTCGACAGACATTTTCGTACACTTACGAAAATAGAATATTTTCCACAAAGGCTGCAACGCAAGGCTTAGGTTGACTGATTCGATGCATTAGTGGATTTTCTAGTTTGGCTCCTTTTTTTTCTCTGGCTCAAACCAGATTTCATACAAATTAGTGCAAAAGTAGTTGCACTTTGAACAATATTCAACGACCACACTATATATAGTGCGCATTATACGACACGGGTCCGAATCATCTCCAATGAAAAGCTTTCTGTTTTATGACATATATCCGCAACACTAACCTTTTTTGTGACTATAAATAAACAAAGTGGGTCATTGCCAAACTAAGCCATAATAACTCAGCTCGTCTATCCACTACCACCAAAAATTGTTCAGCACTAGGCCAATCCTACCACTGTCCTCTGGTTTCATTCACCGATGGATTTTACTCATCAGGAGCTACCCTAATCCATTGGGAAGGTAGCTCGACCAGATCTGTGGGTGATATTCCGACTTACTTCGGAATACGCCACTGAGTACAACGACCACACTATACCCATATAGTGTGCATTATACGACACGGGTGCGAATCATCTCCGATGAAAAGCACAAAGTTTTTGTTAAGAATAAATTGAGTTGGCCTCGTGCTGAACAATTTCTGGTGGCAGTGGATAGCCGAGCTAAGTTATCATGGCTTAGTTTGGCAATGACCCACTCCATTTTATTTAATTTTTATAGTTGTCTCCCTGGAAACAATAAAGGAAAAAATGCCGATCAAAAATATACAATAAAAAAAAAGTTCAATGATAAAGGAATGTTTCGTCTTAATCTGGTTGTATATCCCGGGGCATGGTTTATCACTTCATCGTAGGCTTCCCTCGTCGGTCAACTGTGGGCTAATGCCAAATGTAAACCACCATTCTCAGCAAACCCAAAGTGCAAAATAATCTTGCGTATCTCTGTACCAGAGTTCAAAATTTATCTGTATATATTTTCAAAATCAAAAATCAACCAAATCATAAGGTGAACTATTCCTCCTAATTCTAAATTCTCTGATTGCTTTATTAAATCCAATTATTCACGGATTATCGTCAATAGACTTCGCCAGCTGGCACGATCGTCTACTAGAGCGTGTTGCGATCATATCGCAGGACAAGCACATTTATTTATTGCCAAACGGCCCCAACATTGCAGACATCTATAGTGTCTGTTCAGCTTCCGTACTACATATTACCAGAATACTGATGGCCTCCTATTGCACGCTCCAAGTACAATTTCGGTCCAGACCAGAGAATATTTATCTTTTTTATTCATCATCGGGCAAATTGCAACAGCATCTCATCTTGTGCAGATATAATTTCAAATAATCCAGACAGTCAAAGTGTAATGAATGCAGGAAAAGAGATTCCCTGTTTTTCTGCTTGATTTTTGACATGCTTGAAAACTATTCCAAAAATGAACTAGAACACGAAGTAGACTATTTGCACATTAGTTTTCGCTAATTTTTACAGACATTTTGTTCCTATAGTGCATGTCATGCATGTGGGGGAGGGACGCCGAGAAATCCACGCTTGACTGTTAATATGTGAATATCTATGTAGTAAGGGACTCTGATCATTTGATTTGACTGGAAGTATAATTAAATGGATTTAGTCTAATTTTAGATTTGAATTATTGGTAATACAAAATGTCCTCTTAATCAACAGTACTCAAGCACCTTGGTCTCATCATTCCGATTCAGAAGACTCCAACATTGCCCAGATGTGACTTCATGCCCAAGATGGTCCTTTTGTCCTGCGCCATTCAGAAAATCCCCATATTTGCTAGGTTTGGTTTCCTTTTTACTTTAAGCATAATGCCCAGCGCACTGTACGCATTGCGATTCTTTGAATAGATTCCTTTGCGTTTCGCCAGAATCTCGCCTGCCTCGACTCCATGAAGTCCATCAAGTCCACGATCAGCGTACCCAATTTACTGAACATGTCAGTTTCGACTGCAGGCTTTTTGCCTTCCCTAGAACAACACGCTGATAGTACGGGCAAAGATTGTTGTAGGGGAGTCCTTTGAAGCTTGGAGCTTTTCTTGAATGGATTTGCCCTTGACGGGGTGTTCCCGTCGTCTCCTTCCGATTGTGCTGTTTCCAGCCCCGATTTGACACCTGCTGTATTAGATGCTAAAGCAGCCAGTTGTGACACTGCCTTAACAATTCGGTTGAGGGATAACGACGACCGGGAGCCCGCTTGCTCACTCCCACTGCCGCCGGCACTGAGTTTCTGAGGGCCTGCACCATAAGTTTTCAGCTCCTTGTCATCTGCCATAGTTGGTTTTCCATTCAGGGTGACCTTCCCCCAGTCAATTTTGGTCCGCGGATGAAACTCTCATCTACTACCTTTGGTGTCAGTCAGCCAGGCACGTAAAAATACTTGATAAACTTTTTTTTTATGACAGGACTCCTAGGACGTAAAACCAATTGACAAACATTTTTTTTATAGGACACTTAACGTCTACCACGTGAAAACATTTGACAAAAACACTTTTTTTTACAGGGCACGTAACACTTAGCACGTGTCTGCCTGACTGATATCAGTGCAGCTTCCCCCTATCCACCACTTGGGGACCCATCCGGTAGGCGATTGGCAACTCCCCCGGATAAGTGGAGTATTTAACGAGTTGTAATTCTACCATGTTTAAAGAATGGACGAAGATCGCATGCCTAAGAGAGTAATGAATGCAGAACGAGTCGACGGAGCGAGACTGCGAGCACGACGGGGATCTCGTTGGGAGAGCTCAGTAGGTGTAGACGCCGCGCAGCTGCTGGGCTCCCAAAATTGGAGGACGCGGTCACGTGACCGAGATAATTGGAGGACAATGATCCAGGCGGCCAAGGCCCGACGTCGGGCTGTCGCGCCACGATGATGATGAGTTCTACCATAGTTTAAGTAACCATTGTACTGAAGAAGACAGTAAGTAGCTCTCGAAACACATGTATTGTATTTACATGCAAAATAAAAGTTGTAGTTTTGGACAGGTTATGCCGTCTATCCAGTATGTAGCGTATTGTTTAATAAAAAAAAAAGAGATTTCGCGCCCGTTCATGTATGTGTGTATATATAAGTGGTGGCTGAAGCACAACTTGCCAGAGCCCAATTAGCGTGAATCCGCCCTTTTTTAACCACATACCTCGGCAAAATCGGTTATAAGAAGATGATTGAACTAACAGGGGATGCCTAGATCCAATTGGAGGAGTTCAGGAAGTAAAGCAGCTCCCCGATCTTCATCCCCGACAATGGTTAGCAAGAAAGGCATCACCCAATGTGAGAGGAGGAATTGTGTGAGGGTTTCTTTTTCATCCTCATTCCCGCAGCTGCGGCAATGCGGATTATAAAGGATGCCAAGCCTTATTGCATGTTCTCTGATAGGCCAATGTCCTGTAATGACCGCCGTGAGCCTGGCGACATCTCTACGGGACTTGGTCGATAGCTCAAATGTTTTCCTTCTGTCATATGAGGGCCATATCTTCCTTGATACGGCGCAGGTGGACAGATTCCGCCATTTGGAATCCGCAATATTGAGGTAGTGAGAGGAGATTTTGCTCTTAATAATCCTCAGTTAAATGCCAATAGATTCCGCATGAGGGCTCTCTAGGACGGCCCCCCTCCTGGCCAGGTCGTCGGCTTTTTCGTTTCCCTCAATGTCTCTATGACCAGGCACCCAGAGGGTGATACTAGGCCGTCTGAAAAAGCGAGTTAACTCTTCCCCACACCGCTCAACCAGTTTGGAGGAAGTACTCACCGAGTTCAGTGCCTTGATAGTGGCCTGGCTGTCTTAGCAAATGGCGATGCTCTGGTTATCTGGTATATCTCTGAGAATTAGACACGTCTTCATAATTGCGAGAGTTTCCGCCTGGAAAATCCTGGCATAGTACGGGATGCCATATCTCTCCGAGATATTCAGTGCTTCGGAAAAGATCCCTGCACCGACGCCGCAGTCCATTTTCGACCCATCGGTGAAAATTGTGATATCAAAGTCCGTCACCACCTCGTCCCCCCTCCGTTTAGCCCTGGTGGGGAATTTGACAAAGAAGCTTCTGTCAAACCTCAGTTTGGGTACAGTGAAATCTGTTTTTACGTTGACCACATCTCGTGGCAACCGGCTGAGGATGTTGCTATGGCCGTATTGCTTGGCAGTCCAGGCTCCCGAGTCTCTGAGCCAGACTGCACTGCCCACCACCAGCTGTTTAATAAATAGGTGGAAGATGCAGGATCACGTTTAGCGCTTCCCGCGGGCAAGTTCTCATGGCACCTGTGGTGCCAAGACATGCCGTCCTTTGCACCCTGCCAAGTTTTGTTACGTTGTATCCTTTAGCAAGTGCTGGCCACCAAACTAACGACCCATATCAGAGAAGTGGACGGACTATTACTGTGTACAGCCAGAGGACCATATTTGGCTTAAGGCCCCATCATTTTCCGAAGGTTTTCTTAAAAGCGTAGAAAGCGATGCAGACTTTCTTCACACGCTCTTCAATATTTAACTTCCACCTGAGTTTCGCATCTAAAATGACACCTAGATACTTTGCGCTGGGTGATAGTTGGAGTAACTGACCGTTTCGTTTAGGCAGGGTAAAATGCGGTACTTTGATTTTAGTGGTAAATAGCATCAGTTCAGTCGTGCCTGGGTTAAGGGCCAGTCCACAGCTTGTGGCCCAGGCGAGCACCATATCCAGAGCCCTTTCCATGATTTTACCTATCGCGGAAAGGCATATTTTTGACACCACTATTGCCACATCATCTGCGTACGCGACCGTTCATAGTGACATCCTCTTTAAATACACTGTCCGCGTATGTATTAGAACCGGATCTGGTGCTATTTACTAATCACATGATAAGTGCCTGAATAAATCTCACTACCTCCCCGATGGATGAAGGCATCATCAGATGCTTGATGAATTGATTCATCGTGTGTACGAAACTAGAGGACGAAGGGTGGGATGGTGATTATGCTGAGTAAAACATTGGTAGTGAGTTCATCCCTAGCGAGAAGCTTGAATTAGCATTGACCCACTGCACTCAACTCGATTCTCAAAACTCGAACATACAAGGTAAGTATCAGTTATTTTTGCGTTAGAATAGAATGTCACTAAAATACTTTCGAGTTATCCAATGACAATATAGTTTTCCTACCGTCACCACTCATTCACGACAAAAATTGGTCAGATTCCAAGTAAATTTGATCATCGATGATTATCGTGTTTTAGTTTCAGTCAACAAGAACATATCTGATGGCTTTATTGATGACACTCATCGAATACTTCATCAGCTACTCGTTCTCAATGAGTGCAAACGTCAAAATGCCTGTCAATTCGAAAATATAATGAAAAAAATGTCATCAGCTAACTCATAGATGGACGGTTTGAAATTTATTCAGTTTTCATTTCAAAAAAAATAGTTGTGGTAGGTCTTTGCGTCGCTTTTCACTCAAGAGATGAGGGTTTCAAATTCTTTCCTGAGAACATTATTTAAAAAAATTGTATCGACAACATATCCCATATCCCTCTGCTGAAAGCCATCTACGCCACAGCATCGATGTCGTTGTCAATATCATTGTCGACCCCTTCGTAACGATTTGTGTTTACACGCTCCGATGTGATTGACAGCGATATTGACAACGATATTGTTGCATGCAAATCGACAGATAAATCGTAGCATGTAGACATCGTTCCGATATCGTTGCATGCAATATCCCCTATTTGAGTCCAGTTATCTATGTATTATCCGTATGTATCCCAATATCAGCTAAACAGTTACCACTTGTTGCAAATACTTAGTTTTGTGTAAATTAAGATTAAAGCGTGCATGACTATCTCAAGATACATATTAGATAAACTGCGCCGCCCTACGATATCGTGTCCGCTCCCGCACACTAAACACCATCCACCTTCCAAATCCCATTTCCTGAAGCCATAGAACTGATTACTTTAGGTATGGGCGATTTTCAATTTCAATCTGCCCGCAACTATCATTTACCACACAGAAGATACCACACTTTTATCCATTTTCTTCCCCATACTTTGACCATGTCGGTAATTGGCCAGTGTTTAGGGAGATCTTTAACCGTTCGATTCACTAGAGTAATTGCATTCAGCATCGATTTATGTATTTATAAATTTTCTTAAGTTAACCAGTCAATTGCCTAAGAGCACGCATCATTCACGAGTAACAGGCACGGTAGTAGCCAGGCCAAAGTGACTTCTCGGTTCTGTTGTCTTCGCGGTAAATGTTGAGGGCTGATCTTCATTTTCAAACAGATTAACGGAAAAGAAGATTGCAAAGCGGCGTAAACGTTTAAGGTCTAAATCGATCTGTAAGATAGTATGTTGTTATTTCTGCACACGAGATAGTACCCACGTATTCTAACTCCGAGTGCAAGGCATCAATTTGGCTAAATGTCTTCTACTTAAGTTAGAGAAAATGTTAGACTTAGAGCCGGAAGAAGATCGTAAATCGGGTGTAACGTCTTGGTTAGGACGAAGAGTTATTTTAATGAAGTACACGCAGAAAATGAAGGTATCAGTATCTATAGGCTAAAATCGCCACGTGATTGAGAACTATTAATGGGCAAATAGCTATGAGGATAATGAATTCAGGAATTATCTCATTTGAAAGAGAGAGATATGAACCTTAAGGTCTCTGTAGAACAAGATGCCTACAGTGTTCGTGGTTGGCTTCAGGAAGAATATTTTTGTTCTCCCATGTGAACCTCGCAATTTTGATGATGTAGTGGTTGGCACAAATACAGCAAAGTAATCCTAATCCTCATAGGAAAGATAAACATTTTTGAGAAATAATTTAGCCTCAGACGTATCAACTACTCTAACGCGTCTTCGGGTTTAGTTTTCGATCATCTGTCGTAGCTGGCTCCGGGAACTATTCCTTTTGCCCCCATAAAAATCTCGATAGATTGGCCCATTTTTGCGGTCATTGTTCACGTTAACTTATTCCACCACCTCAAAATCAACCCAAAAAGATGAATTTTACTCAAAATAAGAAAAAGCAATTGTCCCCACATTTGGGGAAACGTTTCACCCCAAAATCGTTTGTGAAAAATGCTTCCGAATTTGTACATCAGAAAATAATTTAAAATTTAACATTGAGACATTATGTAAATGGAGTTGCGTTATGGTTCTAATGTATAGTACTTTGCCTTAACCCCTAGTGGGGCATGGCGCATCAACAAGTCCTGCGCGCCATCGTACTCTGTTCTGGGCAATGGGGCGCCATTCTCTAAACAACTTACTCAGTACCTTACATTCTTTTGCTATAGATCGCCATGTGGTATTTAGGACTCCCTCTTGGTCGGCCTTGGTGGGAAATGGGGTTCCATTTCACTGCATGTCAAGCAATGCAGTTATCATCCTTCCGCAATGTGTGGCCCTTCCACTGCCATTTTCGCCTGAGTTTTAATTCGTCGATTGGCATCTACGCCGACTTAACTCTTCATTCGACATTTTTTGGGTCCAGAAAATTCTTAGAATTCGACGAAGACATCAGTGCCGGATTAGTAATATAGCAAAAGTCAGCAAACGCTGCGGGCCCCGCGCTTGTCCGCAAAAAAATAACTGCCAAGTAAGATACCATCCCCTGCGCCGTATCAAAAAAGATATGGCCCTCCTATGACTGAAGGAAAACATCTGAGCTATTAACCAAGTCCCGTAGAGATGTCGCCAGGCTCACGGCGGTCATTACAGGACATTGGCCTATCGGAGAACATGCAATAAGGCTTGGCATCCCTTATAATCCACACTGTCGCAGCTGCGGGAATGAGGATGAGAAAGAAACCCTCACTCACTTCCTTTGCGAATGCCCGGCCCTTGCTAGGGCCAAACATCGAGCATTGGGTGATGCATTTCTTGTTAACCTGGGGGATGTGTCGGGGGTGAAGATCGGGGAGCTGCTATACTTCCTGAACTCCTCCGGTTGGATCTAGGCATCCTTGCATCGCCTGTTAGTCCCACCATCTTCTTATAAACGATTTTGTCGAGGTCTGTGGTTACAATACGGCGCATTCGCGCTGATTGGGCTCTGGCAGGTTGTGCTCCAGCCACCACTTATACCAACCAACCAAGATACCATCCAAATTCTAGAAGCGAGTGCTAGCCACACCATAGGCTTGACAACAATACCTGGGGGGGAGTCCCCTAATATTGTCTTCGAGCAGTTTGTATAAACTGACCATGTAGAACAGTTTTCTATTGATTACCAATAAGGATGTAAGTGCATCCGTTTGGTAATCCACACCAACCATAAGAAAAAAATACTACCCAACGGTTCGGTCTCATATTATAAAGAATAAAGCTTTGTCTACACTCAGAGACAATGTCTAGCGATTGAGACAGTATCTAGAAATTGTCTCTCTCAGACTATAGTCTGTTTATCTATGCTTAAATGCTTGTCTCCGGCTATACTCCGTGGATTTCATGATTAAGGTTGTAGTATTTTAGTTATTTTAAGAAAATATGTACGTATGTACGTACGAAAATGGATCATTAATCTCTTAATAAATATTAATTTTTGTTTTAAAAAGCGTATAACGGACGGTCTGGTGGGCATCCGGAGATGCCCGTGGGGACGGAGCCTAAGGTAGCATATTACCGTGAAGGTCGGGCCGTGCCATCTGGCGAAGAAAAAGGCCCCTCAACGAGCTAAGCAACGGCCTATGCTTGCTGTAGCTCAGTTCGGGAGATGTGGGCGGGGTTTTCGCCGCTCGTTGCCCCTGTCCTTTACGTATTAACAAAAATTCATAGGCCTGGGGAAGACAACACAAACAGGGGAGGTAAAAATGGGGAATGAAAAAAAATAGTCGATAAGGATGGAATGGTTGGCGGACGGATCAGACGCCCAAGCGGTCGAATCTGGGTCCGGGTGTAATGGGACCCTAGGCCTCTGGTTTCGTACCACCAACAGATCACTACTCATCAGGTGCTACTTCGATCTGCCGGTGGGCGCAGCACTACCCGACCATAATATGGTTCGTTACAGGTGGTTCATTACAAGCGCTATGCGTGATTATAATTAATATAATCACGCATAGCGCTTTTTTAAATTTTGTAAGTTTTTAAGAATGAATGGAGTGTATCACTACCAACTCAATACAAGAAGATTGAGTTGGCAATACACTTCAGCAAAAATAATCAGCATAAGAAGCCAATCGCACTTGAGCCGACTGGTTTCGTCCACGGATAGACCATACTCTTCAGGAACCACCTTTAGTCTATCGGGGAGGTAGCTCGACCAACCCAAATTTTGGGCTGTATTCCGACTTTCGTCAGAATACAGATTATATAATATTAGTTTCATTCAATTTAATTCTCACCCGTGTCATAAAATGCGCACTACATATAAAGTGAGCGTTTTACCAACTGAGGTATTCTGACGAAAGTCGGAATATAGCACAAAAATTGGGCTGGTCGAGCTACCTCCTCGACACACTTCATTGCATGTTGACCGTGAAAGTCGGGCCGTACTATCTGGCGTAGAAAAAAGCCCCTCAACGAGCTAAGCAGCGGCCTATGCTTACTGTAGCTCAGTTCGGGAGACGTGGGCGGGGTTTTCGCCGCTCTTTGCCCCTGTCCTTTACGTGTTAACAAAAATTCATAGGTCTGGGACAATACAAATATGGGAGGCAAAAACGGAGAATGTGAAAAAAATGAGGCGATAAGGATAGAATGTCTGGCGGACGGCTTAGTTGCCCTTGCGCTTACATTGGGTTCCAGACGTAATGGGACCCTCGGTCTCTGGTTTCGCAACACCGACAGATCTTTACTCATCAGGGGCAGCACAACCAGACTAGATTATGGTTTATTACAATTCCCAGGGATGCCTCAGCTACGGAAGGCCGCCCATATACAATGCCGGCTCACACTATCGAAAGCCATCTCGAAATCGATTAAACCCCAGCAAACAATTTCTATCTTCCGCGATAAGAATGCGATTCGCCTTGGAAGATAAATTTATAGACGGGGATATCGCTAGCTTATCGCGGGAGTCAGCCCCTTCGGGAGGAAATAGTTACCGAAAGCGAAACTTCCTGGATAAACTTTGGCGAAACGAGTTGGCAACAAGAAAGCGAATCGCAGCGGGGATAAATTTACGAATTGACAAAATGACGCGATGAGAGTCAACTAAAACAAAAATTATTGTATTATCGCTTTTTTTATTAATCTTTATGCTTTTTTTATCTTACATATTATTTGATGCTCATAGTTCATATCTCATCCTTTTTCACAATTGATATTTGTAGGATTCGAACCAGGTTCCCATGTTTGCAAGTCCATAGTGCTAACCGTTGCGTTATCTAGACTACAAACAATGACACAATCGTCGTTTCGTATTTATTGTGAATTGGCGAAATATCATCTTGGCGATAAATTGGCGAATTGAAATCCTATCGCCATTCTTTCGCCTGATGGGATATCCCCTAATTATTGAAAAAGCGATAATTAATCTATGAATTTCTTGTAAGGAAGAATCGCCATCGTATCGCGATTCTTTCGCCTGGGGGATATCCCCTAATTATTAAAAAGGCGACAAATAATCTATGAATTTATCGTAAGGAAGAATCGCCATCGTATTGCGATTCTTTCGCCTGAGGGATATCCTCTAATTATTGAAAAGGCGACAAATAATCTATAAATTTATCGCATGGAAGAATCGCGATCATATTATCTGGGCAATTTATCTTCCAAATAATACGAAATTGTTTGCTGGGACACAAGTGAAACGGAGAATCGTACTTAGCGCATTGCTGATTCGCAATGTGTCAGTGTTAATGTGATCGACACGGGAGATATCAGATGGAAGGCAAGCCTGCTCTTCATCAATTGTGTTTTTTAAGTGGGCCTCTATTCTTTCCAGGACAATTTTAGCTATTATCTTTGCATCGGCAGAAAGCACACAAATGCCTCTCCAATTATTACAGTCTGTGAGGCTACCCTTCTTCGGAAGTTTAATGATGAAGCCTTCCTCCCACTCAGTAGGAAAGGTCTTTGTATTCCACGCTTTATCAACAAGTAGGTGCTGCAAATCGGCAGTTATGCTTGGCGGTGCTTGATAAAGTTCGGCGGGGATGCCTTCAAGACCTCTAGACTTCGCAAAGTCCTCTCGACAAATCCTCGTATGCCTGGTGTTTTGCAAAGGGAGGACAGCTCTTGGACGTCATCAAATATAGGCTATTGAAATTTAGGTCGATGCGCCTTTCCCTAGTAGTTCGACACTTATCAAGCCCTTGGCTTCGTCTGTAAGTGTTGGAGCTTCATGTGACCTAGGGTCAATTATTTCAGCAGAAAAGGTTCTATGGTCGATTGGTAGTTGACCCTTATAAATCCGCTGGCCCGATGGTATCATTCCGGTAGACCTGCAACACACATCGGACATCGTGTATCCTTTGTTAGAGACTATCTTTAGAGCTTGTTTGAGGCTACTTCACATTCTTCACATCTGGAAAAAACCGACTTCCTCGCTTTTGTACCTAAGGTAGGCAATAGCTCACACGTGCGTCCTAATGGCGGTTATCTACCCCGCAGCATGTTTACTGGAAGGCCAGATCGGTGGACACCGCCTTGCACTCTATTGTTAGCTTATTATACATTGAAAAATCTTTCAGTCATAAGGAATACATAATTGTAATTTTTCTGCATTTAACAACATCTTACCTGGAACCATCTCTAGTGCCTGCTTGATTCGCTGCGTGAACTAATTAACCTGCTATAAATATCCAGGGTTATACAATCCAGTTTGGGAGAATCTACTGTTCGTCTTTATGCATAAACCTCAAAGCGGCGAGCTCTCTCCGCATCTGTGGAGCCTAGCGATCAATAGCCTGGATCTGGAAGCATTGGGCCGCAATGTTTCCCTTGCCGACGATATTACTATTGAAATTTCAGGTAAGTTTCCCAGCGTTCTCTGTGAGGTGCTACAGAATGCTATATTGGTTCTAGTCAGTTGGGCTAGTCAGAGTGTTGTTAGGGTTAATCCTGGGAAAGAGAACTTGAGCTCTTTACAAGACGGCACAAACTACCTTCGGACATCGAACCTGCGGCCATGGAGGGTATGAGATTGGCTTTTCTCGACAAGGCATGGAGGCCAAATATTCAGGAATGTATTAACTAACCTATTACAGCATTTTACTGACTGCCCTCACCCCTAGTGGGGCATAGTGCGTCAACAATTCCATTTAGTTTAACTTCAGCCAGTTTTAGACGTTGCACGTTGCAGGCATGCACCTCCCGCTCCCATTTAACCGCCTACCTGCAACAAGACAGGAGATGTTGTGGCTTTTTATTACGCCCCACACCACAGGGGGATTATAGCATTTTACTCTTGCAGGAAGGCAATAGGTCGGAACTGGGGACTACAACCGAGGGTAGTATTGTAGTATTGTATTCGCCAGCACATTCTTTTGCATGGCATCATTATTTGGTAGACGGCATTTAGAATGGCGACCTACAGGACACTTTTGGGAAAAATACAAAGATTGGCGGTTGTTGCTGCCGCTGGAGCCCTCAGATCTACTCCGTTAGCAGGCCTGGATATGCTTCTAAATCTTTTACCGCTCGATATCTTTGGTGAGCAACAAGCGGCGATTACGGCATAGCGTCTTCGTGAAACCTGTCAATGGCATGCGCTAATCCCCGGCCACTCAGCTATCTTGACTAATCTTGATCTCCCTGCATATACGGATTATATAATTATATGTTGGGTAAGAATTCTGTGAGCTTGATTCCCTCAAGGGGGAAATTGGTGTACTTCCTCTCCCATATCTACATACTGGCGATTTCAAAACGGATGATGGGGTAGGATCTAATATTTTTCGGGAGTCGGTGAAAAGATTAACTTATCGTTAATGTAGACGATCATTGAAGTGTACTACAGGCGGAAAGTTAAGCGATCTCGGAAGGCTGGGCTGTCATGCCAAAACTGATAGAAACATCACCATTTACACTCACAGTCAGGCAGCAATTAGATCTCTGAAATCTGCCCTGTCGACATCGCGGACGGTTGTGAAGTGTCGATCCCTTCTTGATGAAATGAGGTGTTACATTAAAGGTGGATACACACTTACGTTCAAAAGCGAAATTGAACCCGGTCCGAGTCACAATCCATAGTGTGTGGGGTTTAAGTTGATAGCTCCGCGATCCACGTTGAATATTCGAGTCACCCAAAATTAACGAGGCAGAACCCGACTGTAACGACGCTTGTGCGCGAATTCCAATTTGGCCCAATCTTGTAATTATGTTTTGTGTAACCACCGCAAAATAGCAAAAAAATAAATCGTTTGCGTATTGGCGGCACCCAAGATGTTTATGCAAAACTTTCGCAATCCAATTTTCGGTGCATGAAATTTAATTGAATAAATGAAAATTGAATTTATCATCGAACTTGACTTTTAAAATAGCTTCTGGCTCGCGATGACCCAGCTCCGCAGAGTGTGATCTCGAAATTTGGGTCGGGATCATTTTGAGCGGACCCATTTTGATTCGAGTCCAAATGGACGCATGTGTATGTCGATCATTCAATCGAATGAAGGACGTTTTGGCGGTTCATTCCGAGCTTGGTATCCTGAGAAATGAGAAGGATATCCCGAATCCCAACCTTCTTAGAGAGCAGTTGGGGAAGGGCATATCGACTTTCATAGATAGGTCAAAAAATAGGGGCGTTGGATCAACAATTAAAGGTCTTCATACCAAAATTGTTAACAATGATCTCACGCTAACCAAAGCGGATAAGGGCATTTCGATAGTTGCAATGCAGACGATGGACTACACGTCCAAAATGCAAGCAGCTATTTCCAAGCTTAACGCTGACAAAATTTCAAAAGGCTCATCGCCGCAATTCCTCAAAGACGTAAAACTAGCGGTTTGACAAACTTCAACCCTTTTTCCCAAAGACTGGGACAAAAAGAAAGTCATTCCCATGAACGTTGAGGCTCCAAAAATCTATGGCCTTGTAAAGGTCCACAAAGAAGGGAATAATTGTCGCCTTGTAGTCCCCTATACCTCAGGACCAGCATATCATCTTGCCAAGGCAATCAACGATAAAATTCGTCAACTATCTCAATTCCAATCTAAGAATTCAATCCGCAACTCAATAGAACTTGTGTCCAAATTGCAGGCTCTTCCCCTCAAGGGTGAACATTTCAAGCTTGTTTCCTTCGACATTTCCAACATGTTTTCCAACATCCCATCCAACGAATGCCCCTTGGTAAAAGAAATCCTTAACGGAAAGAACGTTTGCCCTAACCAAAAACACGAGGTGCTTAATCTCCTTGAGACGTGCCTGCAACAGAATTACTTCTAGTTTCAGGGTGAAACATTCCTGCAGCGCACGGGCTTACCAATGGGTTCCCGTCTTAGTCCTCTCTTAGCGGAGGTCTATATGTCCAATTTCGAAACCAGCATTTTATCCTCTGCGCTCTCGAAAAAACAGGTACAGGTACAGGTATGTGGACGATATCCTGGTAGGTTTCAAACAGACAACTAGATGCATTCCAAGTGTCGTTGAACGCGGTCAATAAACATATTCAGTTCACATTGGAGAACAGTGTGAACAACTCTATAAACTTCCTGGATCTAACTGTTTCATATATAAACAATAACTTCGATTTCAAGATCTACAGAAAGCCAACTTTTTCGGATGTAACAATCCCTGAGGACTCCCGTTGTGCATGGCCACATAAAATAGCAGCATGCTGGTCAATGGTTCACCGCGCGTTTCAAATCCCCATGTCAGACCAAAATCGAGTAAGTGAGCTTAATACAATAAGAAATATTGCGGCAAACAACGGCTTTCACTCCAAAATGATTGAGAGTTAAATAAAAATGAAGAGAGTTGAAGTGGTCAGGATTAATATACCTCAAACATTCAAAAGAGCAATCCGAACGCTACATTTCACTGCCATTTATCCCAACTCTCTCTGAAAATGTGGGTAACCTATTCAAAAAGGTAAAAATATCTCCAGCTTTCCAAAGTGGCAACACTCTTGGCAAAAGATTGCTGAACGCAAAACCCCGGTCTGACAGATTTAAGAAACCAGGTGTCTACAAACTTGAATGCCCCGATTGTTCAGCAGTATATGTTGGACAAACGGGTCGATCGATCGAAGTACGGTTTAAGCAACATACCCACAGTTCCAAATTTTCTAATTTCTCCGACCATTTAAAAGAAACTGGCCATCGTATCAATGAAAAATTCGATCCTCGTATTCTTCATTCCTGTTCCAAAGGGAAAAAACTCGATCTCCTGGAAGCTCTGGAGATCAATAAAACCAACCGTTTACCTGGTAAGATTCTCTTAAGGACCAGACAGACCTTAACCGCTCCAAACTTCTAAACCTTAATTACCCATGCATTTCTTAACCATTACATTTTATGATCCTTTGTCCCCTTCTTTTTTTTTCTTTTCAGGTATTAATTAGATAATAAGGAGCTTATTTTTGTATTTTTGTTTTTTGTCTTTTTATTCGTTTCATTGTGTAACATAATATTTTTTCTTTATATATAGTTTTCATAATTGTAATTTGCATTCCTCTGATGATGCTCGAAAGAGCGAAACGCGTTAGGAATAATACAGTAAAAAGTGGCCAGTCAAATTAACCCAATTTTGGGGCTTTTTAATAATAATGAGGGAAATATCTGGAAATAATTTTAATCCCTTCTATAGATACTGAATACATGGAAACTGAGTTTGCACGGTCGTAGAAGGTGAGCTTAACTTTTGGAGGGCGAAAATCCGAGAAATTTGAGCCCTTTTTTAATATTATCGTCATAAATCCTAAACGGTGCCTCGGGTCGAAAACCCTTGCAAGAGTAAATTAAAGACCGTTGAATTCTGCTTTTAATGCACTGCTCAAAGTTGAAATTCGGTTCAGTAGCGTAGTCAAAATCCATAGTCAAAAAATGACAATTTTCGAGGCTCCCGAGAAAAATCACACTTTTTCACTTTTCAAGCTCACAGATCTTTGCAACGGATCCTCCAAATGGAAAAGCTTGTCTGTAAAAGTTGGGGACAATTTGATTGTGAGCCTAACGTGGCCAATATTTTTCAATTCGGGCCATTTTTAGAGTAGCTATGAGCAAAAATTCAAAAATTAATGCTCATCGATTTATGCCTTAAAAGCTATATCTCGGTAAGTATAACAGCTAGAAGTTTTATTTTAGTCTCCAATTGTAGATAAATTACTCCAGTTAAATAAAGTTTTACAAGATTTTTTGTGAGAGCAATTTAGGAGATACTAAAAAGAAACAGGACAAGCCAAACAATTTGGCACATTTTCAACATGGTGGCGGGGTCCGTGGTGTTAGGGGGGAAATAGAAAACTCGAATTTTTAAGCAATGTTCCAACTCAAACAATATATCAAAAATCGAAACTACCCTAATTAAAGCAACCAGTGTTATACCAATTTGTCTGACCAAAGTAATTTAACCTTTGCAAAATCACCGACTTTTTTTAAATAAAAACGCAATTACTCAAAAACTATACCCGCTAGCATATTCTAGTAAAGAGTGAATCGCAGGTAATATCCTACCCTAAAACCAGAAAATAGCCTGTAGAAATCAGATTAACTTTTAATTTGATATGGCCTTGGAAAATAAAATAAAAAAAGTGTGAACAAATTTTTTTTTTTTATTTAAGGGCTGTAAATGACTCGAAATTTAAAAATTAGTATTATATAATGTTAAAACAAATTGTTTACAATAAAACAGGAAGTTTTTATTTTTGATAAAATTAGTATATTTTAATATTTAGGTGAAAACTCGAGAAAAATAAGATAAAACAGCAAAATGTTGATCGTGGGCTACATATCCTTCTTATTTTTTCGAGCTATATCTAATAAAAAGTTTATCTGATTTCCACAGGCTATTTTCTGTTTTTAGGGTAAGATATTACCTGCGATTCACTTTTTACTAGAATATGCTAGCGGGTATAGTTTTTGAGTAATTGCGTTTTTATTCAAAAAAAAGTCGGTGATTTTGCAAAGGTTAAATTACTTCGGTCAGTCAAATTGGTATAACACTGGTTGCTTTAATTAGGGTAGTTTCGATTTTTGATATATTGTTTGAGTTGGTACATTGCTTAAAAATTCGAGTTTTCTATTTCCCCCCTAACACCACGGACCCCGCCACCATGTTGAAAATGTGCCAAATTGTTTGGCTTGTCCTGTTTCTTTTTAGTATCTCCTAAATTGGTCTCACAAAAAATCTTGTAAAACTTTATTTAACTGGAGTAATTTATCTACAATTGGAGACTAAAATAAAACTTCTAGCTGTTATACTTACCGAGATAGAGCTTTTAAGGCATAAATCGATGAGCATTAATTTTTGAATTTTTGGTCATAGCTACTCTAAAAATGGCCCGAATTGAAAAATATTGGCCACGTTAGGCTCACAATCAAATTGTCCCCAACTTTTACAGACAAGCTTTTCCATTTGGAGGATCCGTTGCAAAGATCTGTGAGCTTGAAAAGTGAAAAAGTGTGGTTTTTCTCGGGAGCCTCGAAAATTGTCATTTTTTGACTATGGATTTTGACTACGCTACTGAACCGAATTTCAACTTTAAGCAGTGCATTAAAAGCAGAATTCAACGGTCTTTAATTTACTCTTGCAAGGGTTTTCGACCCGAGGCACCGTTTAGGATTTATGACGATAATATCAAAAAAAGGGCTCAAATTTCTCGAATTGTCGCCCTCCAAAAGTTAAGCTCACCTTCTACGACCGTGCAAACTCAGTTTTTATGTACTCAGTATCTATGGAAGGGATTAAAATTATTTCCAGATCTTTCCCTAATTATTATTAATAATATTTAATTTGACTGGCCTATAAGTACAGTATATTTTTTCTTTTGGTTTTTAAAAATGAATTTCCACAAATTATAAGTCGTCGATCGAGTCAATTTTTCATTTTCTATGAACCTGTCCTAACTTGGGCGCGATGACGAGGGTTTTTTGGGGACTATTTCATTTCGAAGACATAAGGGACACGCGCCAGTTCAGGCTCTATCGGTTTACTGCCAGCTCTGACTGGCTCAATAAATAATAATTTCAATGGAATAGGTATATCCTGGTGGGCACCAGAACGGGCCTTATGGTGACCTATATGTGGCTGTGTCATTCACGGCAGCCTCTTTAACCTGACCTAACACATAAAATGCTAAAAACTGAGAGTCGCCCCTTTGGGTATAAAACCTGCAACTCGTGCGATACAAATCCACTCGACTACCATCCGCGACATTCAGTGCTAAAAAAGCACATCAAAAGGACACCAACACTATAAAAAAAAACACTCAAAACAAATGAGCATGAAAACATTTTATTATCCCCTGTCTCATTATTGCATATCATCCTAAGAACACATGTAACGACATCAAATTATGCCCGTTCCTTGAAAAAAAAAACGCATCAACATCATAATTCGCTCGCTTGCTAATAACAAAAAAGAGTTATGGCCATATTTCCGAAACATTCCTGAAATAGCACAGATCACTTACAATTGCAAAGAGTCACGGACGTTCCTTGTACATGGAAACATCAAGCAGACAATCCTTCAAACCACGTCATCGGCAAAGGCTACTGAACTCACTCTTGGCAAGAGGTCCAAGTTCAAGTGATTTGAATTAGACAATTAGAAGATACGCAATATTGCAACGACTAGATAGCTCCAATTATACTTTTGCTGGTATTGCATTACCCAGTGCCGCATACTTACATTCAGAATCGACTGACAATACCCAGTAATGTTCTTCCTCGCGCACTAGAACATTGCTGCAGGAACGAGGCCTCTTTATTGCGGATCTAGCCAAGATCCAAGAAATTATACTTGGGATGTCTCCCCCCGTGAAGCGCGTTGACGGCCACTATGAAGCCTCTTTATATCTGCGTTCCGCGATCTTTTCTCAAGTTGCACTCACATTTGCGAGTACTCGTATGATGCTGCACGTCTACTTGTTACGACCTCCATTGTAATGAATTGATGGTAATTACACTGATGCATATTGTGCTTGAAAATCGTCGTTTCTTCCGCTTGACAATTCCACTAGTATGTACTATACGTACTACAGGAGTGTACCCCATAGTGTTCGCTGCAAGATCATGGACCCAGTGTGAAATCCTAGTGGTGTCATCGAAAAGATTCCTAGAAATCCACAGCAGTAGGGCTTCCGATCTTTTCAGTTCTTAGACTGTAAATTTGGCTTAAGTTCTGGGAACATACAGTGTATGTACAGGGTTCCTATCGGGTACATATGTGTTTAGTGAGTGTGCACTTCTTTCTTGTCAACTATGTGATCCTTGGGAAGATATGCCATTTGTAAGTATTTCCTACCATTTATCTTAAATCGTTTGGGCTTAAGCTTTCTTAACCACTCTCCGTTGTTTTAAGAACAGGTCGTTAAGAGATTATTACCTGAAAGATCTGTATAGCATGACTGAATCGATCCAAATTGAAAGTATCTACATTGCATGCAGATACATCGGTACATGGGGATATGTCTTATGGGTACCGAATGCGTCGAACATGTTTTTTTGAATGACTTTATCCAGTATAATTAACGATACTGGGACCTTGATAAAACCTACGTCGATATCTTTGACAAAACATGTTCCACGTCCACGCTTTCGGTAGCCATAAGGCATATCCATTTACCGATGTATCTGCATGCACTGTAAATACTCGTCATCAGTTTACACACAGATTTTCAGAATGACCCCCAGCCATAAGAGATATCCATGTCAACAAAGAGATATGTCACATACAGTCAAGTGCATCCAATTTTCATACTGGTACTCTTTTTCGCATCATTACCATTTGACTATTTCGACATTATGGGAATATTTGTGACTTGGACAAATGCGTTTGTGAAATTAATTAAAATAGTAGCGAGTTCGTAGTTGCAACCGTACTTGTAGTCATAATAACCACAAGCAAATACCAGAAGTCGTGTTCACGATTCAACACATTCCCTGTTCCTTGTTGAAATCTTTAGTTTGACAATGATTGTCAAGATAGGGTATCCGTGGTATGTATAGACAAGAACACTAGCGAATAGAGGTTCCACTTTTGCGAATATTTAGTAGAAGCCCATGAGACTAATTGGCATGCAGGACTCAAACTTAGATATAGTTTTCTTAAGATGTCGACTGTAGGAAAGATAATACTATACATGTGATTATGACTTGCGAACCTGGAATTCAAGAAATGAGAAAACAATAAAATACATGCAGATTTTCTGGGATTGAAAAAGGACAGGTTTTTAATAACTGAAATTCACTGATACTATGAACTTTACATGGACTGAAAGAGTGTTCGTTCTTCTACCACTCTACAGGCCGGCGGAGCGTGTGGGTAGTATAGGTAGCACTACTCACACTGCAGCCTTCATTTGATGTTAAAACCATCCGGAGCTAGTCCCGAAGCGGAGCAGTTGACCCACCTCCACCTCGGCTAATTCCCCAGATAATTGAAAAAGTCACCGAGAGTTGACTTCTTTTACTTGCTAACAAAGTATTCGCAACGAAGCGAAAAAATGCTTTCCCCCTCATCCACATTTTAACAGCTCCCACAAAAATCGTTATACATAAGCCGATTGAGCCCTTTTTTAATATTTTCCTTATAACTTCACAACTGTGCCTGAGATCGAAAAATTTTCCAGAAATAAATTAAAGAGCGTCGAATTTTTCGTCCAATGCACTGCTTAAAGTCAACATTTGGTTCAGTAATATAGTCAAAACCGATAGTAGAAAAACATTTAGTGTAAGAGCCTTTAGAACAAAAATCACATTTTATCACTTTTCAAGCTCACAGATCTTGGAAACAAATGCTCTAAACGGAAAACCCATGGATAAAAGATGAAAATACGGATAATATGATTTCAAGTCTAACGCGGCCAATATTTTTAAATTCGGGCCATTTTTAGTGTGGATATGAGTAAAAGTAAAAAACGCCTGTTCATCGATTTAAGTCTAATAGCCCTCATTTCTCACACATTGACTTTGATGCCTAAATTTGATTTATTTTGGCCATGAGTCGAATTTAAATTCTATTTAAAACTATAGATTCGACATATTAATGTCATTTATCAGTTTTGTAGAACATTCTGTTTTACACGTCCTCTAACACCCACATCAATGGCGAGTGGTAGTTGCGAACCGCCATGCTTCAAGAAAGAGTTACGAGAAGCCAAACGGAACTCATGGAGAAATTTCTGCGAACGGATTGAAGGATCCTGCGAGAGCTCTCGCTTTCGCAAAGTCCTGGCATCTAATGCATCTCCACCAAGCTTCCTACAAAAGGAAGACGGGTCCTGGGCGTCTACAAGTAAAGAAACTATCGAGCGTCTGCTAAATACGCCTTTTCCCGGCAGTTCGACTGCTGCCTCATCTGAAGAGCCCTACACCTGTTGCTCAACACCTTGTGACGGCAGTGCATCAATCTTTTCTCGAGAGAAGATTATGTGGGCGATATCTAGCTTCGAACCTTTTAAATCTGCTGGACCCGACATTATTATTCCTGCGGATCTGCAGCAATGTTCGTATGTTCTATACCCTTGGATCAAGGGCATCTTAAAGGCCTGCCTGGAGTTGGTCTATGTCCCTCGTATTTGGCTGGAGGCTAGGGTTCTTTTTATCCCGAAAACGGGTAGAAGTTCGCATGCTCGCCCGAATGACCTCAGACCGATTAGTCTATCTTCACAACTGCTGAAGTTGCTAGAGAGACTAGTTGATGTCTATTTGCGGAATACCATACCACCTCGCTTTTTATCTGCATCGCAACATGCGTATTGGAAAGGTAAATCAGTGCACACAGCACTGCACTCTTTGGTCGGTTTTATTGAAAAATCTCTCGAGCAAAAGGATTACACGATGGTTGTTTTCCTGGATATCGAGGGCGCTTTCAATAACATTGAACCTAGTGCGATCATCGAAGAACTTTTGAGCCTGCAGGTTGATGAGTCGCTGTGCATACTTATTAATACGCTATTCAGATCAAGACTGGTTAATACAACAATGGGTGCATAATCTGTATGCAGGCGTGTTTGTAGGGGAACCCCTTAGGGGGGGGGGGATGCATATTGTCTCCCATTCTCTGAATCTAGCGGTTAACAGATCTGGGTGTAAAGTCATTGCTTACGCAGACGAAATTGTCATCGCCGTCACGGGCAGGTTTCCTGATACCCTCAGCGGTGTGCTACAGAATGCCCTATCCACT
Source organism: Chloromyia formosa (assembly GCA_964017055.1). Classification (NCBI taxonomy): domain Eukaryota; kingdom Metazoa; phylum Arthropoda; class Insecta; order Diptera; family Stratiomyidae; genus Chloromyia; species Chloromyia formosa. Next base: position 116,021,757 of record OZ024815.1, read on the forward strand.
CTAACAGAGTGGGCTAATCGGTGCGGCCTTAGGGTTAACCCGAATAAGACGGAACTTGTGCTTTTCACTAGAAAGCACACGATCCCTTCTATTGGACCTCCTATCTTGGAGGGTACTCAACTGGTTTTCACTGATAAGGCTACATTTCTTGGTCTTATCTTTGACAGGAAGCTAAGGTGGAAGCTTAATGTTCAAGAACGAGTAAGATAGGCTACCATTGCACTCTACTCATGAAGGAGGGCAATAGGTAAAAACTGGGGCTTACAGCCGCAAGTGGTATATTGGATATACATAGCAGTTGTACGTCCTATTTTATTGTACAGCACTCTGAGTAGCGGCCTACTGTGGTTTGTTGGGGAAAGTATAAAGGCTGGCTGCGTTGGCCACGACGGGGGCCTTTAGAACTACTCCGTCTGCCGGACTGGACGTGATTCAGGGCTTGCTCCCACTGGATATTCTTGGCGAACAACTGGCAGCAAACACGGTTTTGCGTCTTCGCTAGGCGAGCCAGTGGCGTGCGAGTTACGTTCGTCAATTCGCTGACGGACTTAAACGAAAATTCCACAGCAGGAAACATGAGATTTTCCCAAGACTTAGAAAATCTCAACGTTCCCACAAGAGCATTGGATGACCAGACGTCATCCGATCCTCATAGAATTCTTCTATTCTAATTCTAGGCGAATATGCAATTTTCATGGGAATCATGGCAATTGCATATTCGCTCATAAAATGAACAGTTAGTTCACTTTTGGCCGCGATCGGGAAAACAACATATGTACATATAAAATAGTTCTGTTTGAAATTGAAATGTTATGTGTAAAATAAAAAAAGATAATAATAAAGTGAAGATTTTTTAAAAATACATAAAATCAATTTTTGTTTTTTTTTTTTTTTTTTTAATAATCGTTAAATAGAAAATTTAACTTGCGCTGAGTGCGAGACACTCTACTATACTGAACAGCCTGGATCTCCCCAGGGAGACGGACTACATTTCTCCAAAATATCATTTTGGCAGAAACTTCTTCAGCCTGATTCCGTCGAGGAGTCTATGGACGGGGGATGTGCCCTTAACTGCCGACACCATGGTCATCTATACAGATGCCTCTAGAACCGACGAAGGGGTCGGGGTGGGCATTTACTCGGAAGGACTGGGGATTAACCTCTCACTCCGTCTTCCCGACTGTTGCAGTGTCCTACAGGCGGAGGTTTCGGCAATCTCGGAAGTCCTGTCTTGGCTGGGCAGTCATGTCATTCTGTGAAGAACATCACTATTAACATAGATAGTCAGGCGGCGATTCGCTCACTCGAATCCGTCCTCACAACATCTAAAATCATTGATAACTGCCGCTCAGCTTTCGCAGAGATGGGCGGATTCTTCAATATCACTCTCTGTTGAATCCCGAGCCATAGTGGTTTTGTGGGTAACTGCAAGGCGGATGAACTGGCTCGGAAGGGTAAAACTGGGGTGGTTGATGGAATACGCAGAGACATTAAAACGCCACTTAGCATGTGCAATTTGTCGATAAAAACAGCTGCTGTGAACAGGGCTAATATAAGATGGCTCAGCGGCAACATCTGCCAAATAATGAGGATGATTTGGCCGATATTTGATCCCAGTTCGTTCTGAACAGAAAGCACATTGGCAGGGTAGTAGGGGTTATCACGGGGCATTGCCCAATCGGGGAGCTCGACTGGAGGCTCCGGATTCCTCATCCCAACTTCTGCAGGAAATGTGGAAATGTAGATGAGGAGGAGAGTGTTTTCCACCTTCTCCGTCACTGTCTGGCCTTGGCTGGCACGAGACGAAAATCTTTGGGCTCTTGGGTCTTCTATGATCTGGATGACCTTAGAAATATGACAGCCACAAGGCTCAACAGTTACATTGTTAGCACAGGCTGGTTTGATATGTAGGTTCGTTTGAAGGCGATTATTTGGTGGTATCACAACGGATCCAATGCTGGTCTAAGTGTGCTGTGATACATCACGGCAGCCCCTGGCACCTAACCTAACCTCTTCTCTTTTCTCTCCAATCCTTCCTGAAGATCAAGTACTCACTCGGGCTGGAGACGACATGCGGACCTTGGCTGATATAACTTTTATAAGGGTTACTATGTGTCTATTTTATTTTTTTACTGGCACTTTACAGAAAATTGTGTTAGTGACTAAAGAAGAAAAAAGAAACAATTTCGAAAATAGCGCTTAGAACAACCTTCGCACTTAACGATTTGTTATAACAATATAAATTCAGTCTAATAATATAAATTCAGTCTAAGCAAAGAAATAAGGGTATAAGAATCCCGAAAATAAGCTTGTTTCTGAAAACCTCAATAATTTCCAACTAAATCAAAACATACATATACCATATTTATGTTGTGTTTTGTACATATTTTATTGAAACTTTGTCATTCAATTGTCAAAGTCCATAAAATCATGCGTCGTGTGCGGGTCGCATGGCATATGCCACTTTGCCCCCCTAGCAAAATTCCTCATGACATACCAATATATCAAAAATGACTTCCTCAAAAATATTACAAGTATGAGCGGCGAAATAACCACGAATATTTCATAGTTTCATAAGGGCGTCAATTATAGGGATCAAGATTCGAAGGGGTAATTTGTGTAAGTCATGACAGCAAGGCATGTTTGTATGCACTTCCCAGCGGCATAAAGTATTAAATGTTCAGCCTCCAGCAGAGAATCCGGTGGCATTTACACCAAAGGGATTACAAATATGACAACATTTCCCAAAATTTATGAACACTAAGTTTGAAAATCCAAACAGGGCGTATGTGGCGCTGTGAGTTTGGCATTAATGGCATTTCTGATCGTGACGGGGGACATATGGATATTTGTCATTTGAAGTGGTCGGAAGCATTCAAAGATCATTCTGGGATGGTCAGGATATGTTGATGGTATGGGGAAAGTATACTTGGAACGCAACACAAGAGGAAAGCAGTTTGTACGTATAACATGAAATCTTTGTCCTGTAAACAAACACTTGAAGTAAACGTAAAAGTGATCATCTCAAGACTCAACATACGATAATTACAGATTTATTTTTGTTGACAACACGTGCAGAGGTTAGATCCTATCAGTTAATTGCCTTTAACTGCACTGAATTGTACTTGGGACTAACAAAAATGCGGTCGGAATTCGTACTCTAAAATATATGGGGAAGTTTTATCTATATTCGAGGAACAGTGCTTTTCCAGCCGAAATATTTTGAAAACAATTTATGAGTTAGAGAATCTAATTACGGGAGTCGATTTAACAATATTGAGGAACTGTTTCTTGTTTTCTAACATTTGTCTCGTTTCTTAATTATTTTCTATTCTGATTCGGAATGTTTTAATGGCTTTGTTAATATCGAAAAGTTATTTTAAGTCGATCATTTCTGTCAATATAGGATGAAGATTTGATAATTTACGGTTGTCAACGTTATTTTGAAATAAACATAGTAAATTAAGTATAAATAATATCAGTGAGATTCCGTAGAAATTAAATTAAATCAATAAGAACTTGCTTGCATATATATTGTAACTATACAAAATGAGTAATGGTATGATTTAAAACACTCACGAAATTTGACAGATTTGGGCCCGTTTTCTCAATGTCTGGTTAACGCTAACCGGGAATTTAATTTATCCAATCGATAAACTAAAACGGCTAATACGAATTAGTCGGCTAGAGTTTTTTACGTTTATAAATTCAAATGGGTTAATTAATCAATTATTAACTCATTTCAATGTACAAATGTAAAAAATTCTACTTAACTTCATTAAAAATAAAGTGTTCTAACCTCTAAGAGAACATTGCCGTTTCGTACTCAACAAATACAGAGTTTATTTGCATCTGGACTGAACACGGGACTTGGTCGATTAATCTATCCAATTTCGTGAGTGTTTTAAATCATACCATTATTTTTTTTTGCATATCTGCAATAGTCCCGATCGAGTCATTTGGATCAGATCAATGTTCATAGAAAATTACTGAAAGGCCTTGATAACATTTGGATCAGAGTTGGAAGTGAATTGGTTGATCATTAGTTTCTATCTCGGCAATTCGCATCTATACCTTTCTGTACTAAGCCGGCAATTCGCTCTTAGTGTCACCATACACTGTCGAACTCGAACTCAAGCACAGTGACAGAGAAGGTGAAGAACACTCTCCTCCTTATCTAGATCTCCACAACTCCTGCAGAAGTCGTGATGAGGAATTCGGAGCTCCAGGCGAGCTCGCCGATTGTGCAGTGCTCCGTGATAAACCCTACCACTTTGCCACCGTACTTTCTGTTCAGCGACAGCAGTGTGGCAGAGCGACTGAGATCAAATATCGGCCAAATTATCCTCGTTATTTGGCAGGTGTTGCCGCTGAGCCATCTTGTATAAGACCACGTTGAAGCTGCGGTTTCACAAACGGTTTGAGCAGCGGCGCACCGCTGTGTATAAACACAAAATGCGGCAATCGTGGCGGCTTTAGAACGATGAATGTATAAGCTGATCGACTCGCCCCGGTTTGTGGAGCGGGGAGATTGCATTTGAATCCAGTGTAAACATGAAATATGATGATGATAATAAATATGATTGTGAAACCGCGTCCTCTAAACGCGGCCTTATTACGGTGGTAATAACCTTTCATTTGAGCCATACTGAATCAAAAAAACAGACATACGTGTCACAGTCAAAATGAACCACATTACGTTAGAGAGAATTATTTAAAAAATGACTGAAAAACCATTCAGATTAAAATTATTTTTATGTAAACTTATTGTATCAACATGTAAGTCTCTTATTTCAGTGTGTTTTATAATTTTTTTCTTCTTAGTACACTAAAACTGATACAAATTTCAAAAGTTCAAAAATACATCTCACAGTCAAAGTGAACCACTTAAATGAAAGTAAAAAGCATATGCAGAGTGCCCCACTTCAGATGATAAATACTTTAACGGTTCATAGTACCGTTCATTTGTGGAAAATTTACACCAAAGTGGACACTCTATTTTTAACCGTTACAGAGTTATAGAATTTTTTGTAAATTGTGTCAAAAAGCTCGACTTTCCGAACAAAATCAAAATTTGCCACTCTCCCAATCATTTAATCCTAGATTTGACTTCAATTTCTGAAACTACATAAAATTTTATATACAATATACAAGATAATCCGGTTTCGAAATTTACCGTTACTTCAAAGATAGAACTGTTCAAACTATCAAAATCGATTTTTCATTGAAAATTCAAATGATGTTTTACAACGGTACTTTGAACTGACAAATCTGCCAATTTGACAAAAGTTGCCTCAATGTGTTGGTGGTCAGGTCTGTGGGGTAACTCACGGGCAAGTCTACATAGCACCTCCGCGTGGTGGCCGCTGGTAACTTCGCGAATAGCGAAGGCTGAGCTATGGGGCCGGTTGCGTGTACTGTCGTATTACGCGAGTACCGCCGTTTTGCGATATGTAAGCAATGGACACACTCCCTACCTGGCCAACTCTTGTGTTCTATAGTTTTGGCGAAGGTAGTCCATACGGAGTGTCAGATGTCCTAAATCCCCGGGGTGTTATGCGACCGTGCCCATCGGGGGAAGGTGACCAGGGACGCAAATGGTCATCACTAACGGAGCAAGTTACTGCCACACACCTGTACAATAACCAGTTGTATGGGTAGTGTAAACTGTCTCCCCGACCGTACGTTGGCAGAGGGGCGCCTATGAAACTCTCTGCATAGGTGACACGGCGATCAGGTGTGAGGCTGGAGCTGGTGACTGAGGTGAAAGTTCACCTGCGGGGTTCTGGATCCAACACTTCACTTTGCTCCTTTCTTGCACCTGGTGAACCGTGGTCTACAGAGTAGCGATCTGTTAGACTAGGAGAGAAACCTTGATTTGCTTCAAGGGTAGCAGGTGCAGAGTGGCATGAACGCCTACGGAACTTTCGGGAGGTCGCGAGGGAGTCTGCTTCGCGGCACGAAGAGAGGAAAGGACGGCCGGATCGTCATAATGTTCCTATAGGGGCGGGGAGTAGCGGGAAGCAATATGCTGGCAGTTGCCTCGGCTGTGGTCCGAGAACGGGAAACCCAAACCTGAATTAATAAAAATAAGAATATGCAATTGGAAAAAGACATTCTTGGAGGAAGTGGCTGGAGGTGTTCCAATGAGATGGACAGCGACGACTCGCAAGGGTTGAAGAGGTTAATCTCTGAAGAAGACGCTCCAGGGGAGAAGGGAGGCGTTGTTGGAACGGACAATGACGCGCCAGAAGGCGCGGAGAGGTTAGTTCAGACAACGCGTACTCTGATTAACGATCGATCTGCCGACTCTGAACCAATGCGGATCACAAAAAGTGAGAAACAGAGGATGAAGAGGAGGCGTCGAAGGGAAAGGCAGGCTATCGGGAAGATCTCGAATCAACTCGATGAGTTAGGGCATGAGGAGTCGACTCCGGAAGTGGAAAGACCGGTAAAGAGATGCAAGGGCGGAAACCCTGGAAACTCAAAACCGGACCAACCACGGGGGGAGAAGAGTCCTCGTGGAAAGACTGTTCCACTTGGTGGACCACCCGCAAGGGAGGTTAACCAAGATGAAACAGTAGGGCATGCGAGCCAGCGACCAGGCAGTAGTGGCAACAATACTAAGAGGCCGAAGGCAAGCAAAAAAGGGAAACCTAGCCAGGGAAAGCAATCTTTTGCACAAGTGGCAGGAAGAGACCTTACCCTGGGTATCACCAACTTGTCGCGGGAGGGGGCTCTAGGGACGACACACCTGAACGCTTTCAAAGCGTCTCTCTTGTCTGCTCTGGATAACCTCAGTGAAGGTGTTGGTGATATAGGTTTTGTTGGCAATGCCAAACTGGTCGACGGATTCATTACCATCACGTGTAAAAATCAGGCGACCAAAAGCTGGCTTATCAACACTCAGCAAACCCTGACCAATTACCTTGCATGTGTTGCGTGACGAGGTAAGGATGATCATCCTTGCTCATGGTTGTACCGACAGCAAGGATATCATTCTGAAGAGGCTGCAAAGGCAAAACGAATGCGTGAAGGACACTTCCAAGTGGAGGGTTACTCACGAGGGAAAATTTGGCAATGCAGAGAAGGGGGGCAAGATGCTCACGGTATGGTGTCCAAAGGAGGACGCGAAGGCTATCGAGAACGCAGGGGGGAGACTCAACTGCGGTCTTGATCAAGCCATTGTGAAATTCAAGAGGAATGTCCGGTGAGCTGAATGTCGAAGTTAGAGCGGGGGTAGATGATTCCGGAGGGAGGAGTCTATCAGGGATGGTGGCGGGCCCGCACAAAGAAACACTAACTGTGTGCCAGCTGAATATTCATCACAGCAAAGCGGCATCAGCGATGATGACGAGATGCTTTGATGAAGAGAAACTGGACATAGCTTTGATACAGGAACCCTGGATTTTACAAAACAAAATTAGGGGTTTGTCACAACAAACCGCAAATCTGTACCATGCACAGGTGGACGGTAAAATAAGGACATGCATCCTGGTGCGTCATGGAATACGTGCAGTACAAATGATGCATCTCTGCTCGCCTGATCTTACGGTAGTAATGATCGGCAGTGGTGCAGGATCATTCCTAATTGCATCAGCATATCTCCCTTATGATGCACCAGAACCACCTCCATCAGAGGAAGTAGAAAATCTGGTAAGGTATTGTAAAGAAAGAGATATGGCCCTGATCATAGGCTGTGATGCCAATGCGCACAACACTGTGTGGGGCAGCACAGATGACAATCCCAGAGGACAGCAGCTGCTAGAATTTGTGGAAAAGTACAATCTGCTGGTAGCAAACAAGGGGGTCGCTTCCACCTTCGTGGATGCACGAAGGGCTGAAGTGATCGACATTACCCTAAGCTCTGTTAATATGCTTGACAGAGTTCAGAATTGGAGAGTGGTGGACAGGCTAACCATGTCTGATCACAGGGCTATCAGTTTGAAATTCTGTATGGCAGAAAACGGAGTAGCGAACGCAAACGTATAAGAGTGCCAAAAAATACTGATCGTGTTAAGTACGAGACATATTTATTGGAACAAGTCGATGATATTCAAGACGGAATACCTCGGAATACGGTCGAGATAGAGCGAACAGTGGAACAACTGAACTCCGCTGTTAATCGCGCTTTCGAACACGCTTGTCCCTCCACAGTAGTGGACGAAAAGGACCCAACACCATGGTGGAGTAGGGAACTGGAGTCTATGAAAAAAGAGACAAGGAAAGCCTTTAACCGTTACATGAGGGAGAGAGACTCTCACTCTTGGGAACTATACAAGGATAAAAAGAGGGAGCTGAAAAGAACCTTACGTCTTCGGAAACGAAATACGTGGAGGGAATTATGCTCTAGCATGAAGGATACGTCGGAAGTATGCAGATTACAGAAGATGATATCGAAAGACACTGCTTCGAAAATGGGGCTGATACGCAAAGTTGATGGTTCCATGACAGAAACAGTAGAAGAAACGTTGCAGGCCCTGATGGAGGTACATTTTCCTGGAAGTTTCAAGTCAGACCAACCATGGCCTCAAACTAACATGGGAGCTGGTGGGGTAAGTCAACAAGAAGCTGAGAGGATAATAACTCCAAATGGAGTCAAAAGTGCTATAAACTCTTTTGCTCCATTTAAAACGGCTGGAATGGACGGAATATTCCCGGCACTATTACAGTGGGGCATGAGCGCTCTACTAGATAGGATCCGGAATATATTCGTCGCCTGTCTTTCAGCAGGCTACATCCCGAAGGCATGGAGGGAGGCTAAAGTGGTCTTCCTGCCTAAACCGGGAAAGAAAGACTATACAGAGGCAAAGGCCTTCAGGCCGGTTAGCCTTACATCATTCCTGTTGAAAACAATGGAAAGGGTGTTGGTGGACTACCTGGAGAACACCACGCTAATGTATAGTCCTCTGAGTAGGTGCCAACATGCTTATAGAGCAGGCAGATCTACGGAAACCGCTCTACATGAACTTGTTAGAGTTGCAGAGAGAGAGATTAACAATGGCGGGATCGCTATGTCTACTTTTATGGATATAGAGGGTGCTTTTGATAAAATCTCCTTTACCAAACTAAGGAACGCCCTGTTTGAGCGGGGGGTTGATTACATTATAATTAAGTGGATCGACTCTATGCTTAAGCAGAGGGCGGTAAATCTTAGCAGTGGATGTGATAGAATACGGGGTAAGGTAGTCCGAGGATGCCCACAAGGAGGTGTTCTTTCGCCTCTACTGTGGAACATCACCGTGGACAGTCTTCTCTGGAAGCTGGACTCGATGGGCGTACACACTGTAGGATACGCCGATGACTTGGCACTCACGGTCAGTGGAAAGTTCATGGACACAATTCTAGGTTGCATGGGACAAGCTCTCAAAGTAACCGAAGAATGGTGTAATGAGCAAGAGCTAACCATAAACGCTAGTAAATCAAACACTATGATTTTTACTCGTAAGATGAAAGACATAGAGATAACTCCCTTACGGCTTTTTGGTTCGGAAATCAAGGTGTCCAAGGAAGTGAAGCATCTAGGAGTTACCTTAGATGCGAAACTAACTTGGAATGTTCACGTTGATGAAAAGATCCAAAAAGCGAAAAGGATTTTGCATCAATGTAAGAGAGTGTGTGCTCGTAGATGGGGAATTTCACCTAAAGCGACACACTGGATTTACACAATGATGGTAAGACCTATTCTAGCCTATGCATCAGTGGTATGGTGGCCAAAAGCCATGCAGAATACCACAAAGCAGAAGCTAGATGGGGTACAAAGGATAGCTTGCGTAAGCATATGTGGTGCAATGCGCACCACACCAACGCGAGCAATGGAGGCATTGCTGGGGCTGCCGCCGTTGGACTTATTTATAAAGAAAACGGCGGCGCTTTCGGCAATAGGCATGGAAAGGGATGCCATGTGGCATCGCTTTGGAACTAGCAGCGGTCATAAGAGCATCCTAGACATTATTCATGATGAGGTCAGGGAGACTCTAATGCCGGTAGAAGGCATGAGTAGACGTAGGGTAGTTGAAAGACTACACAAGACTCACATTGCAGATGGAAACATACACAATGAGTGTATGTACAATGACATCAGCATTTTTACTGATGGCTCTTTAATGGACGGTAAAGCGGGGCGGGGGTTTACTCTGAAGAGCTAAGCCTAACATGTGCGCTTAGTCTAGGAGAGTATGTGTCCGTGTACCTGGCAGAGATGCTTGGCTTGTTGCATGCGTTGGACCACCTGCTTGAAGGTCAGGTGCGGGGAAGAAAATCCTTATTGCACTGGACAACCAATCGGTGATCAGACGCATGCAGCAGACGAACATAAACTCTAAACTAGTACTAGAGTGTGTCCGGAAGCTCAACACGTGTGCCTCAGAAAATGAGGTTACGCTGATGTGGGCAAAAGGACACATAGGTACAACAGGAAATGAGGCGGCGGATTCCCTAGCAAAACAGGGATCTGCGGCAACTTTCATTGGCCCAGAACCAAGAGTTGCTCTGGGGAACGGCATGATTGGAGCGAAGGTTGGGGAGTGGATGGACTCCATGCATCGACAAAGATGGCAGGAGCTAGTCACTTGCAAACAAGCTCGGAATGCAATGACCAGCCCTTTAGGCAGGGAAGCGAGAAAGGTACTTAGTTATAAACGGAGTACCCTAAGCTGGATAACTGCCTTGGTCACAGGGCATGGTAATTTTAAGGCTCATCTGGCCAAGATGAAAATCGGGGAAGATGACGTTTGCAGGCTATGCCTGGAGGAGGCCGAGACGGCAGCACACATTGTGTGCGAATGTCCAGCACTGGCTAGCACGAGGTTGAGGATCACAGGCAGGCACACGATAAGTGTAGAAGCCATGAGTGAACTCAGCTTCAAACAAATGCTAGCAATAACACGGGACTCAGTGATGAAGAAAGAGGTCGACAATTATCAGTCGACATCTGGAAGCCACTGATGACCGGGAGGGGGCGAAAAGGGACCCAAACGTTAGTGGTCTGCTTCGGCTATCCCCCAGAGTATATAATAATAATAATGCCTCAATGTGTTGGCTTTCTAACGGTATATTTCTTTGATACATTTGGATTTGAAAATTTTCGTTGGAAAGCCAATACATTGAGGCAACTTTTGTCAAATTTTAAAATTTTTCAATTCACAGTACCGGCATCGTATCGCGAGCAATGTGTACACTCAAAGCGTGATTCCATTTAAAGTTGAAGGCTTTCCATTTCCTTGCGATGACTACTTGCAATCGCAAGCGATCGCTCAGCCCGGCTCGTCTCGGCTCGGCATCGCATGAAATGTGAATATCCACTTACCCTACACCATACTGGATAGATACACAAAAGAAGGCGCCTAATGTTTTTAGTGTAATATGGGTAATTTTTCTAGAATAAAATGCAAAAAAAGAAATACGCCTAATATTATCTACTCATTAAAGAAGTCTTTTCGAAATTTCCCAAAAAATGCTGTCACAACAATGACGCCAATAACATAAAATTTGTATCTTCCCGGACAATATAATTTCATTTCACACAAATTAAACAACTACGGCGACCACGTCTCCGAAATAATTCGCTCTTAAGCCACTTCCTCCCAATCTAATCTTCTGACAAATAAACAAACATTTTTTTCCTGAGCCCACTGCATACTGCAGACATGATAAAATACTCTACAGTATCTAAATATAATTTGATAATTTAAAACATTAGAAATCCAACCAGAAGCTTTAAAAGTCAATAAAACGAAAAAAACAACACTCAAACAAAAATAAAAAAAAACAAATATTATATATACATATATAAAAAGAACACCATGACAAATACTAAAATAAAATATGTAGAATAAAATAATTATTCAGGGAAGATAAAAAAATAGATACACAATCTTCATCATTGTTTTGCTGTGTGAGAGGGTTTAACACATCCGACACAAGTGAATCATCTACTTATTCTTATTTATAATATTTTCAATTTAAATTAGTTTTATTTAATTTTCTCTGGACTAGTTTCGTCATTTAGTCTTTTTTCTTAAATTTTTCTTTTAGATATAAAGACATCTACCTAGTTATCTGGCAAAGTAATAAATTAACAAAACGAAAAGGAAATTTATTGCGATTTGGATTTTCCGTGTCGGCCCATTTTTCATTGCGGAAAGTCATTTTCCAATCCAATGATTATCCATGGTCCACCTTCTCAAAAGCATGTGATGTTGTTCACACAAATGGGCGGAGATTCGAAATAAAAATAAAATAAAATAAACGTTCCCATAGGAGACATTATGATGAGACTTGTACAAAATTGGGTAGCGAAAAAGTGATTAATTTACATGAACTGATACTGAATCTATAATATTTTTGCTTCAAATAGCAATATCTTTAATGAGAAAGAAAAATTAAAAAAAAACAGATGTGGTAAATGTTTTTTTTTATTACTTGAGTATTTATAAACAGTAAAAAATTATCTAGCGAAAATTCACGGATTCGGTGTACCATTATGACGGGTTTTCCCATGTAAATAAAATAGTTTCTCTGCGGATATTAGTTTTTACACCATTAGGTGAATTTCAAAATATTCCGAATGGAAGAAAAATGATCCATCAAAACAGTTAAAACCAATTATCCATGATTCAATCGAAAAAAGCTTGAACACTAGCCATTGTCAAGGCGGGATTTGTGCCCATGATTAGAAAGAAGAATTCATCGGACGCCTCAACGCACTGATATGTAGATACGTGTTTCGGAAGAAAAATAGAGCTATTAACCGTATCTTTCTTTGATATAAATATTTACACCACATCACTGGAGTAATACAGTAATCCCTTGACTTACGTCTCCCTTGTTATACGTTTTTTCGACTTACGTCGTTCTTTACTTTGAGACCAAACCCTTGAAATTACGTCGTCCGTCTCTTGACTTACGTCGCCGTTTTCAGCGAAGATCTTTCCAAACACTTTACATGATATTATTGAAAATGGAGGATATTGCGCACAGGAGGTGTTTAATGTTGACGAGACAGGCCTGTATTAGAAACGCATGTCCTCAAGAACATTTCTTTCGATTGAAGAAAAAAGAGCTCCTGGCTTTAAGGCAGAAAAATCCAGGATTACTTTGCTTCTCGGAGGGAATGCATTAGGTGATTTGAAACTGAAACCTCTTGCTGTTTATCAATCAGAAAATTCAAGAGCTTTCAAAAATGTGTACAAGGAAAATCTACCGGTTATTTGGAGGTCCAATAAAAAGGCCTGGGTTACTTCTAATATATTTTGTGATTGGTTCGATCAATATTTCTGTCCGACAATAAAGAATATAAATAAAGAAATATTTGGAAGCCAATAATCTTTCTCATAAAGCGTTACTAATCATAGATAACGCTCCAAGTCATCCCATAAATCTCAACAATGATGCCATTAAGGTGATTTTTTTGCCTCCTAATACGACCGCGATTCTTCAACCAATGGATCAAGGTGTTAATGCATCCTTTAAGGCCTATTATTTTCGGCGTACATTTCACCAATTAATTGAAGCTATTGAGTTGGGGGACAACAGTGAAATGTCAATTAAAAAACCAGGCCGAAGCTTCGTTTCGGCCCGGAGTCCGAAGCGTATATACCCTAGACTTGTACAGACCTAGTGGTGATACCAAAAGTATCAATTGGCAACGACCATATGCATTAAAAGTTAGTTTCCTATATGGCCAGTTTATAGGGGAGGTTGGCACACATTCAGGAGGATGTTGGCCATTCTAAAAATCAATTAGCTAACCCATTCTACAAATACTTGTCGAATTTTTCAAGTCGCTAGCTTCATTCTATCGAAAGTTATTGCATATTTGAAGTCTCACTTAAAGGGGAGGTAAAGGTTTCGTTTGGTGAACCTTGCGCATTTTTAATAACAACCAACTAGATTCCAGTACAAATATTTTACCAAAATTTCAAGTCACTAGCTTAATTTTTTCGAAAGTTATCGCTTATTTTCCACCAACCAATTAGATCACCCTACAAACATTTAAAAAAAAAAGTCAGGTCTCTAGCTTCACTCTATCGAAAGTTATCACTTATTGGAAGTTTCATTTGTAGGGGAAGCAGGGGTTTCATTGGTCGGATTTAACGTATTTTCAGTATTAGCCAACTGGATCCTACTACAAACATTTGACCAAAATTTCAAGTCGCTAGCTTTATTTTGTCGAAGTTATCGCTTATTTAAAATTTTATTTCTAGGGGAGGAAGGGGTGCCTTAGGTCGGATCGAACCCATCTTTAATGCCAACTAAATTAATCTCACTTCAAACATTTGACCAAAATTTCAAGTCGCTGGCTTCATTCTATCAACAGTTATTGCTTATTTGAATTTTCATTTGTAGGGGAGGTAGGGGTTCCTTGGGTCGGATCTTGCCCATTTTCAATGCCAACAAACTTAATTTTACTACCAACGTTCCGCCAAATTTTCAACTCACTAGTGTTATTTCTATCGAAAGCTATCGTAATTAAAGTAATATTTAATTTTTTTAATTTTGTAGGGGGGTAGGCGTTCCTTTGATCTGATTATGCCCAACTTACTGTAAGAAAATTACCGTTAGTTTTTAACTGATCGATTTTATTTTTCCAGGGGAGTATAGGATTACCCTCACGAGCAATCTACCAAAGCTAGAACTTTTCATGTTTATTTAATCGGGAGTTATAAATACATTTATTTATTTTACATATGTAGAGGAGGTAGGCGTTCTCTTGGCCTGATCATGCCCATTTTCAATACCAACCAATCATCAGATCATACTTCCAATATTTGACCAAAATTTCAAGGCTCTAGCTTCTTTCTATCGAAAGTTATCGTGCGAACGGACAGACAGACAGACGGACAGACAGACAGACGGACAGACAGACAGACATGGCTAAATCGAATCAGGAAGTGACCCTGATCATTTATAAATATACATTGCTATACCTCCGGAGCCTCCTTTAAGGTGTTACATATTTCCGTCGTGACAAAACAATATACCCTATGCCTATACTAAAAGTCTAGGGTATAATAAATACATTCATATTCAAAAAATGAAAGCTTATACATTTATCGCCTGAAGTTGTTTCTACCCTCGAGTTACGTCGTTTTCGACTTACGTCGCAAATTCTCGGAACCTAACTCCGACGTAAGTCGAGGGACTACTGTAATTAATTTTTGCTTTTGGTTAGGATTTTTTTTATAACCATGTTGTCTTGTATACCAGCTAAAGGTATTGTTTTTTAAACACCTATCATGCGGTGTATTTTAGGGGTATTAATTTACCGAATGGATAGAAAAGTGTACTATCCAACAACAGGTGTTAAATATTTTTTTACTGTGTAATTAGCCGTGTTTCTTTTCAACCAGAAAATAATATGACCTAATTACACTAACAACATGGTCCCCGATGATTCTGATGCCATGAAATTGAACCCCATTTCCAACCAAGGCCGACAAAGAGGGGGTCCTGAAATCACTTCGCTTCGATTTGTGGCAAAGGAGTGTAGGGCGCTGGGTAAGTCTTTTAGGGAGTTGCGCACCATTGCCCAGAACAGAGTTCAATGGCGCGCAGGAGTAGTTGACGCGCTATGCCCCACTAGGGGTTAAAGCAAAGTAGTGGCAGTGGTGGTGCTGTTAACCCGGACCGGAGACTGGGGTAATAACGCCTAGCGTTTAAACCTCAGTGGAAGAGAAGGGAACAAAAGTAGAATAGTGGTCTGGTCCTTCTAGAGGGGGTTGGGCGAAACGCTGACAATGTATCCTCGGAAAAAAAATCTTGTTTAGAAACCTAAAGTACAGCCTCGGATTGGACAGGTTAAACGGAAACGACTCGGAATCGAAAATTGGCCTATTCTTTCGGATCCTGGAATGTGCGAAAACTATGTCGTACCGGTGCACTGCGACAGCTCCTTCAAGAAGCATCTCTCTATAACATCAACTTACTCGCAGTTCAAGAAACGCAATGGCTCGGTAGCGGAATCAATGACTACGGATCGCACACAATATTTACCAGTGGCAGACCAGAAGGAAACAACGAATTTGAGATCGCCTTCGCAGTCGATGCCCGTCCTGAGCCAGAGCGAACGGTCTAACAAATGTGGCAAGAAATTAAGGAAGGCATCTAGAAAACAGCCGCTCATATGTTGGGACACCAAGAGCGGCGGCATAGAAACGACTGGTTCGATGAGGAATGCCAGGATGCGATTATGAAGAAAAACAAAGCCTAAAAATGTTTGTGGGAAAACCAACACGAACTAGAGAAGACAGTTTTCGCGAGCTTAAACAATATGCGAAGAAATTGTCTCGACGAAAAGCAACGTAAATATTGCAACGACAAAATCTCACAACTTGATGAAAACCTAAGAAGGAATGACATGCGAGCAGCATTTAGTACCGTGAATCAGATTAGACAAAGATATAAACCGCAAACGACCCTCTCGAGGGTCCAAGATAAGATGACAACATTATTAGCGACACGTCTGAGATAAAAACGAAATGGGTTCAATAATTCTAAAAATTGCTGAACCTGACAACATCCCAGTTGGAAAACCTATTCATCAATTGTGGCCAAGGTTCCGGCGTTCGCTGAATTGTATGCTACCGAAGCAATCACAACTATTAAGTTGTGGTTGGATAAATTAGGACTGCAGCTAGCTGAGCAAAAGAGTAACCGAAGAAAAAAGAACACTCTGAGCAGTCGAAAACACCAGCATTATTTCTAAGCCAGCAATTAGGTACCTGGGGCTGATGATTCACGCGAATCTGACATTTGGAGAGCACCTCAAGTACATACATATGCAAGAAGGTGGCTAATGCTACTGTGGCTTTGGCAAGGATGATGCCAAATGTGGAAGGACCACGACCGAATAGGGGACTTTTATTATCTAGCGTGATCACCTTTGTACTTGTGTATGCGTTCCCAGTTTGGATTCACTCGCCATAGGAAGTAGCAGCACAGATTCAAGCTGGACGATTCGCCCGACTATCCGAGGTGCCCAGGAATAACGGAAGATCCGGAACATGTATTCTGTCACTGTCCAAGGTTTACAGGAAAGAGTGAAGCACTGGAGGTCGAACTTGGCAGTGACCTCAATCCACAAAATATAGTGGAACACATGATAAGATCTGAATCCAATTGGGGGGCCGTTACTCGCACAATATGCGATATACATAGGGAACTGAGGAAAGAGGAGCAAATACGAAAAAGGACGCAACGGATTAATCGCTAATTAGCCAAAACCAACCCTTCGTCGTAATAGCGAGAGGTAGTTCCGTAAGGAGAATGGTGGAGAAAGAGGGCTGAAGGTTTTACTGGATAAGTAGTCGCACACTGACGATGAAAGTCCCATGTCGCTGCCGTATAATTGACACCAGTTGCCGGCAGTGTCCCCTGAACAATAAGATCTCCACTCTCTATAATAATAAAGCATACGCAGACAATGTTGACATCATGGCTAGATCACTTCCGCGTGCCAAGGAGGTGTTTTAAGAACTAGAGTCAGCAGCTTTAGAAGTCGGATTAAAAGTCAACGAATTGAAAACAAAATGTATAGCCTAATCTCGAAGAACGGCGCCTAACAGGTAAAACATTACAATGGGCGAGTACAACTTCGAGCAAGTGAACGAATTTGTTTATTTGGGGGCCCTACTATCAAAGGACGGTAACGAATAATATGAGATCCAGCAACAAATCACAACAGCTAACAAAATGTTTTACGCAGCCCTGCCCATAATGAAGTCGAAATTAGTCCACAAAAACAATAAGTTTGGCATCTATAAAACATTAATTCGACCTATGCTGCTCTATGGATGCGAAACGAGAACCTTAACACAAGCGTCAGAAAAGTCGATCGTTACGCTCGAAAGAAAAATCCTGCGGAAGATATTTGAACCAGTCAAGGAAGGAAACGTATGGCGAATCGGATACAACTATGAGTTGTACCAACTGTTTGACGATCCATGCGCTTCGAAATTTGTCAAAATTCGGAAACTGCAATGGACTGGCCATGTCAAACGAATGCATGATGACAGAATCCCGAAGCGTGTGTTAAAGTGTAAACTCGAAGGAAACCGACTGCAAGCAAGACCTCGTATACGATGTGAGGACTCAATTGACATAGATTTTATGAAGCTTCTACGATTTTCGAACTGGAGGATGCAATATGGCGTGATCGAGATAGTTGGAGAAGTTGTATCCAAGAGGCCAAAGCCCGACGCGGGCGCCGATGATGATGATGTGGGTACGATTAGAACAATGTTTCAAAATTGTGTGTGCTAGCAACTGCACCATCCGAAATTTAACGCTAATTTAATGCTAACAAAATGTCAACAAGGGCTTGCTGGAGATGTTCACGCACCCATACCCCACTGGAGGAGTCAAAGCAATTAGTAATTTTCAATGAGAATTTAATTAGAACTTCGAATTTCAGTTTTCCTTCACATTTGAGTTGAGGTTTGAAAGCTGGCTAATCTCCAGACACGTACTAAACTAAACTAAGAAAACACCCCATTTTCTCCTATTGCAAATTTCAAAACAAAGGCAGACCTCGCGCTCCATTGCCCATGGGCATTTAAAGAAATCCTGGTACAAGTTTAGTGCTTCCCAATGCAGACCGTTACAAAGTATCTCAGCCGGAAGAGAAAAACTTAATGCAATTTCTATGTTACTCAATTTTCATCCATCTTTCGGTATGTACAAAGCAAATTCAACAAATTTAATTACCATAATTTTTGCAAACACATTTTCTTAACGCACAAAAATGAGCAAGCGTAGCAACGCTTACAAGTCCGAATCCACATAGTTTTTTTGCCAGTTTATCTTTCAAGAAAGATACTATTGTATTTCGTCAAAGGCTTAATATTCACCTTTTGGTCGTTTCGTACTTCAGGTTGCACTTTTAGCGAACAAGTCTTCAATGTCCAAACTATGGAATGTCGGAATCAAATAAAACCAACCAAAAAGAGAGTTATTCTATCGACATTTTAAATTTGGGTTTTCTACTGTGTACTTTACTTAGCCAAATAATCTGTATGCATAGTGAATAGAGCATCGAATCAACATACAGGGTGGTTTGAAATAGTTTTTTTTTTCAATTAGCAGGTTCAAGTGTGCTACATTAATACACATACTCACAACATCGAAATTATTATGTTTTCTATTCTATATCCGCCGTTTTAACAGCCGCATATTATCATACGTAATCAAGATAAGAGTCAGTCTCTCCTTTAGCTCTTCTTTACGGTGCAATCCTTTATACTAACGACTGCGTGATGCTGTAGTAACATGTGCGAGGGAATCTCGCACTATCTGCAACTTACTTTTTCATTTTTCTTCACTTCTCTTCACATTTCTCTTTGTATTTCAATTTCAACAGAAAAGATGAAAATAGTTCTGTAGGTCATATTTCTACAGTATCTCCAAGACAACTTGTTGCTGGTATAAGGGATGACATTGTGTACAAGGGCGGTTCAATAAGTACTTAGCCTCACCGCCCGATGGCGCCACTATCGCAAGAGAAATTTACTATCGTGTGGTACATTCTCGCAGACGGCTACTGTCAAAATTTCAGCCAAATTGGACTCGTGGTTTTGTTTTGACCACGTGTAGAAACGGGCGTGTCCGCGGATTCTAGAAAAATGAAAAAAGAGCAATATCGGTCAGTGATTGGATTTTTATTTTTGGAAGGGAAATCGCGCAGCGAAATCAAAGAGCGCTTGAATGTTGTGTACGGTGACTCTTCTGCTTCGAAGGCGACCGTCAAAAATTGGTTTAACGAGTTTCAACGTGGTCGCACTTCATTTTTTGATGAGCCACGCCCAGGTGCCCCGAAAACGGCTACCACGGAGGATAACGTGACAAAAATACACGACCTCGTATTGGCAGATCGCCGATTGAAGGTGCGCGAGATAGCTGAGACAGTAGGCAACTCAAAAGACCGCGTGGGTCATATCCTGCATGAAATTTTGAGCATGAGAAAGCAGACAACAAGCGCAATCGTGAGACCACTTCAGAGCCGTGTTTGACGCTGTTTAAGCGCAATGCGATGGAATTTCTGCGTCGTATCGTGACCGTCGACGAAACATGGATCCACTGGTACACACCAGAGACCAAGGAACAGTCGAAACCCAGCGAACGTGCTCCGAAGAAGGCGAAGATTGTCCTATCGGCCGGAAAGGTGATGGTCACCGTTTTCTGGGATTCACAAGGTGTGATCTACATCGACTACCTGAAGAAGGGCAAAACGGTCACAGGGCTCTACTATGCCGAATTATTGAGCCGATTCGACGCCGAATTGCAGAAAAACGGCCCCATTTGGCGAAGAAAAAAGTGCTCTTCCACCATGACAACGCACCGGCTGACACCTCCGCCATCGCCACGGCCAAATTGGTCGAATTAGGCTACGAACTGCTGCCCCATCCGTCGTATTCTCCAGATTTGGTCCCATGCGACTTCTTTTTGTTTTCAAACTTGAAAAAGACACTCGCCGGGCAGAAAAGGGTCTCGGACGTTTCGCGCTTAATCACTGAACTTGATGATTTACATTTTATTAAGATTGGATTGAAATCATGTCGCGCTCGGTGGCCGGGGTCGTTCGGTCACCGCTCTACGATACTAATCTAGAGCTCGGAATTCAAATCTCGGCGCGATCTAAAACTGCCTGTGAGTACTAATAGAACTCTCACAGTGCTCCGAACTTGTCAGTCTAAAGACGACGCGGATAGGAGATGCATGCTAGCAACTGCACTTCCGAAAAGTAGATATGCTATTGAAACGTCAACAAGGCATAGAAATGCTAGAGAAGTTGGCGCGCCCATGCCATGGGTCAACACAATTAACAACAAGTTTCTTTTGTTCTTCTTTGTCCTTATAGATTTTTTTTTCGCATGACGAAGATTCGAATTCAGTCTCAGAAGTGAGATAGAGAGAGACACGGGAAATGAAACTGGGCGAGAGAAACGAAGCAATTGTTTCACAGCTCAATTGCTCTACTATATGGACCGGGTGGTTGCCCCGGAGTGGAGGAACAAAATGGTTTCACATTTCCATTACCGACTATATGAACCGGTCGGATATTCCGGGATATAGGGCGTGTGCCTCTGATAAAATCAATCACCCTGTTAAGATCCACAGTACTGTCTCTACCAAAGTATAACTAGACTGGAGTTGCACTTATATCTTATAAGCAGAGCCTATGTTGGCTTCCCTTATATACATGTACGAGTAGAAGATCAAATGAAGCATTCACATCAGGTCTTACCTGGGCACACATTACTTGTGCTCTGCAAGTCAATTAGTGGTCATTACATAACCAGATTTACGTCGTCGGGATTTTGACTTATTGTTAGATTCGAGACCCATCGTAGAGCAGCCAATTTTTGGGATTACGCAATTTGAAGACTTCTTCAATTTTTTCTTATAGAAATTAACAAAGCTATTAATTTATTAAACTACAGGCCTATTATGACACTTGACTCGACCAAATAATTCACATTTACGTATTACGATACTCGGACGGGTGAGACTCTGATCGACTTTAGCGTGAGTGAGAGACGTGATCTAAATTATGAGAGTCGACAAGTGAGTTTTTGCCCGAATGAAATGCCAAATTGGCTCGAGTGCTAGCTTAAGAGTGTCGGAGAAGAACCAAAAAAGGATTTTAAGTTGCATAACATATATCGTTAAATTTTTTCATCTAGCATCTCATTATTCCCGGTTTAATAAATTAAACAGACAAATGCCCCACAATAATAATTTTATTAGTTAACTCCAAATGGACGTATGTGTGGGTCCACCATTTAAAGATCAAACCTTCGGCGACCTCTTTTTTTTTAATTAAAGTTTCATTAAAAGTGTAACATCGAAATTAACATTATGAGAAGTATGATGCCACTCCCCGCTAACTGATAGTTGACTGGAAAACAATACTCAATTGCCCTAACCCCTTGTGGGGCATAGCACGTCAACTGTTCCATGTGGCCCAGTTCACGTTTCGTTGGCATAAACTGGTTTCGGAGAATGCAGTTGCCAGCATGCACCTCCCGCACATCCATGGACACGAACGTCGTCGTGGACGGGATTCGAACCCGAAACGCCGGTAGTCAAACATGAGACTGATGCCTCAATACACTGCTTTACCGGTCGCCCCAAACTGGAAAACACTGCAGATACTTGTAACATAGGACCTTAGCACTACCCGGTACAGAAGCGTCCGGTAGCGTTGAAGTCTCGGTCGCCACTCTACTATGCTTATATCTAGAGCTCAGGGGTTCATTTCCCCGGCGCGGTAATAATATGTTCCATGTGGCCCAGTTCACGTTTCGTTGGCATAAACTGGTTTCGGAGAATGTAGTTGCCAGCATGCACCTCCCGCACATCCATGGACACGAACGTCGTCGTGGACGGGATTCGAACCCGAAACGCCGGTAGTCAAACATGAGACTGATGCCTCAATACACTGCTTTACCGGTCACCCCAAACTGGAAAACACTGCAGATACTTGTAACACAGGACCTTAGCACTACCCGGTACAGAAGCGTCCGGTAGCGTTGAAGTCTCGGTCGCCACTCTACTATGCTTATATCTAGAGCTCAGGGGTTCATTTCCCCGGCGCGGTAATAATATAAAAGGAAACTACCTGTAGATATTATTAGAACTCCCACAGCTTTCCAAGGTTACTACTTTGCCTTAACCCCTAGTGGGGCATAACGCACCAACTATCCCTGCGCGCCATAGTACTCTGTTCTGGGCAATGGGGTGCAACTCCCCAAACGACTTACCCAGCGCCTTACACTCCTTTGTCACAGATCGACGCCATTTGATTTGAAGACCCCCTCCTGGTCGGCCTTGGTTGGAAATGGGGTTCTATTTCATGGCATGCAAAGCAATGCAGTTATCACTCTTCCATAATGTGTGACCTAACCACTGCCATTTTCGCCTGCGTATTAATTCGTCGATTGGCATCTGACCCGTACGCCGACTTAGCACTTCATTTGATATTGTTTCGGGCCAGAGAATTCTTAAAACTCGAGACATGAGTTGACGATAACTTGCAGCTTTTTGGTAACTCTTACGGAAACTTTCCATGTACTGCTCCCACACAAAAGCATAGACAGTGTCAGAGAGCGGAGCAGCCCCAGCTGGGTCTTGCTTGATGCTAAAATAACTGCTCTGCTAGATTTTGGACAGCATGTCGTATGCACATTTAGCCTGGTTGATACGACGACAACAAGTCCGGATAGGGCTGCATGCAACACATCGCCGATCACTATGAGGAATAGGATCGGTGAGAGGATGCACCGCTGCAAACCCCACTGCGAACTTCAAAGTCCCCCGACACCTTACCTTTATCTAAACCTACCTAAATCCTCTTCCATAGTCCTCGTCGTCAGCGCCCCCTGGAACAGCAGTGGTTATTGACCATTACTACCAAGTCAAGCCGCCAGTAATGGCGATGCGATAATTTGGTTCGGGTAAACATTCCCCCTGTGGTGTGAGGCGTAAGAATAATACAACGGCCTTTTCCCTTTGACGGCCTGTCGTTGAAACCGACAAACAAAGAACAGGATGTATATACCAGCAACTTTCTCTATCCGAAATCTTCCATATACATACTAACGAAACGTCAACTATGCCTCGGATAAGGACTAACTTAACGGTTACGACACAATGACAAAGATTGAATTTTGGAATGTCCATACTCTCCTGGACAATGGATCAGAAGGTCCCCAGAACGTACGATTACCTCAATTAGAGAGTGAATTACTGAGATATACATAAACTAAACATCATAGGAGTTAGTGAGGTAAAATGGCGGAATAGCGGAGAATTTATATCTCCAACGGGTAGCACAGTAATGAGTAATGTTGTACTCCGGGAGAGCTACCGGTAGTGGTCGTGAGTCAGGCGTGGGGCTCCTTTTAACCAGACCGGCACGAAACTGTCTCGTCCGGACCAAAATGAGGAACATAAGAAGAATAATAAGTTTTCCAATCTTGTCAGTAAAAGACTCTTATATTGATAGGAGGAGGAAATACTGCCGAAGCGTCAATAAGGCATTGCTCCAGAGCCTCTCTAGGATGATGTTGACGCGCCCGTGCTTCTGGAGCGATTAAGGCAATTAACACACATTTAAACTTGTGAGAAGGAAAGAAGGCAAAAAATGTTGCGGCTCGTTTTTAGAAAAGATAGCTGCATAAGATGGTGTGAAGTTTCATACCTACGGGCGTGCTGAAAGTGCAAGCTTAAACTGAAGCTAGTCTATAGCTTTCGGCTTAACTTCACGTTTTCACTCTGGCCACTAAGCGAGTGAGTGAGAACTGAATTTGGCGATGCGAGATCATGATGAATCGGATGCGATTTACATATGTACATAAGTCAGATATCCCGACATCGGTAGACTGCACTCTACCAAAGTACTGTTTCGGGAATAACTATGCAAGCTTGATCCCATCCCGTGGTGAATGGGAATCAGGGATTCCGCCAGCACTACCAACCTTTCTGTGGATTTTCACAGACGGTTCCAAGACCGATGCAGGTGTGGGCGCCGGAGTATACTCTGAGAAACTCAATCTGAACTACTCATTTCAACCTTCAAGCAACTGGAGCGTTTTCCAGGCAGGAGGTTTATGCGATAAAAGAGGCTGCCATGTCGTTAGGTCTCGCCACAACAACCGAAAGGGACATCACTATTTTCACGGACAGCCAAGCTGCAATAGGAACACTCAAGTTTAAATTAGCAGCTATTTCAATATTACATTTTGCTGGATACTCGGCCACTGTGACTTTGCCAGGAATTGCAGGTATCAAGCCGGTGGAGCTCAGCAGATCAGTGGCTACATTGCTAAGCCTCCCTCCACCTGTAAATCTGAATAGAAGTCGTCTGCTCTCTCTCAGGAAAGCCAACTCGACATGGCCTGAGCTGAATTTCAGCCGTTCTGCTAAATTGCTATCACTGACAAAACTCCAGATCAGGGAGGTGGTTGCTGTTGCTACGCTGGAAGGCATGGACTTCCATATAACGACTTCTGCAGAAGTTGCGGTGATGTGGATGAGGAGGAAAGCACCCATCATCTGCTAAGTAGCTATCCGGCACTGGCATATAGACGAATGTCAACTATTGCGAAACTTTTTTACAACCATCTGGTTAAAAACTAAGAGATGTGGATGTCGGTCGACTTCTCCAGTTTATGGTTAGCTCCGAATGGTTCGATATAATATAGAGACGCCACAACTTGGGTAACACAATGGACCTATCCCTGGTCTAAGTGTGCTATGGCAATCACGGCAACCTCCAACCTAAACTAACCTACATAAATTTTCTTTCAGAGGGCGCATAAGGCAAGGGATCAGCTGACGAATGTTCATCGGTAGGCAAAGTATGGCTGGTCTGGTCATCGACATGCAACTTTGTACTGCATGGCCGGTCCCCTTTCTTTGCTAGGAGTGTTCATCATCATTCGGCTACATTACACTCTTCTATTGAATTCTGTCAATGTACACTGAGTGATCCATCGGCCTATCAAAATTTTGTGAGATGATCAGATAAATAGTCTTCCTACGATTGAGATTGCTCAGTGTATGTGGCCTTTAGTATTTCCAGAACAAAGATCTAATAGGCCAAATTCATTACTCTGGGGAAACTACAAATCGTTTTTGTTTTAAGAAATATTGTACATAGATATACATATGTACATATCTAGATTCTACCTGCAACTGCAGCCACTTTGACTAATCCACAAATATAGTTTAGGGTTTATCGATTTCATAAAGAACAAGGCGCTATGTTACTCGTGGTCCTAAGAAAGAAAATATTTTTCGAAACCCTAATTTCAATATGTACTATTAAAAATCGATTTAATCCAGATATATTTGAGATATGAACCTCAAACCGACAAACAAGTTTATTTGCAAAGCATCTTTGATAAAGTGTTTATGAGATGAAACCCAATATGCCTAGCGCTACTAGACTGCGGTAGGGCCAATTTATATCTTAAGTGGTTTTTAGACGCAAGTTTAATCAACCACGAGAACGAGACCATGCAGCCACAAAACTTACTGCTATACTGGCCACGAGTCTTGCTGTGAGATCAGTCACGAGACATGTTGTGAGGCTTGCCGTCAGGGAACGAATAGCTTGTGAGGTCAGCTATTTGTTTTCCTGACGGCAAGCGTGACGCCGTAGGTCTTGTGGCTGCTTTCGAAGTGGGCCTCGAGGCTGGTCTCGATACAGGTCCTGTGGCTCCCGCCGCAGGTCTCCCAGCTTGGCTGACACCTGGTCTAGTGACTGATTGATCTTGTGTCTAAAAAACACTTAACACCCATTCCGACTAAAAAGCAATTAAGATAACAACAGCCATGACCGCCGCATTGTATTTGAAGTTGATTTTGCTAGTTTTACAAATTTTAATATAAACAATTTCACTTATAACCATATACGTGTGTGCTACTCAGAAAAATAGTTTGTCAGTTCAGGAGTTTATAGTTGAGTCTACAGGTTTTGAAAAAAATAAAATTATTGGCGATTTTTACTCTTTGAATATGACGCATCAAGCTAAGGACCCACCTTCACCTTCAAGAACGTGCAAACCAAGATTTTACCAGAAGCAGATGAAGAGCTTCTGACGACAACAATATGCAGAGAAAGAAAGGCCCTCTCCTCTATGATCAGGAAGGTAACCATCAACCACATGATCACCGTCATCATCATTATCATCACGAGTATCATCTTCATCATCATAATCATCAGCCTCATGAACGGCATTATGGCGATCAGTATGGGTTGCGGACCGGGTTATGTATTATACACTTCACGTTGTTCATTTCATTTCCATTTGCAATCAACATCCCGATCCCGACACCCAAGATTCCTTTGTATCACCTTGCGCGACCAAAATGGTTGGCCTTCTTCTGATTATTGTTCCGCGTATATCGCGGGCACGACATTGAGGAATCCTCGGGAGGTTCCAATCTATTCACAACCGCAGTACTTCAGCGCAGATAGCGTAGCGAGGTATGCTGGTGATGGCACTTTAGTTCTTTGACCATTTCATGTGCACATGTACCAGAAGAAGTGTTTTCAGAATGGCTCTTCTCAACTCCAACCAATGGATAGGCTATTTGTATTTTTTTTCCTGTTTTTGTTGCAGGTTCTGGCTGAAGGATCGATGAAGAAGAGCTGGCTTTGGAGGAGGAAAAATAACACATTTCAATCTTTGGTCATTGAATGGAATAAGTGGAAATGGACTATTAGAGTAACTCGAAAAATTATTTGAATAAAAAAAGAGATGTTGTGCTAATGCCCGGTTCACATTATTCCAGTAACCAATCCAGTCCAGTAATCCAGTCCAGCGCTGGACTGCTACTGGAATAATGTGAACCGGCACTAGACAGCAATTCAATCCAGCAATTCAGTCCAGCAATCCAGTCCAGTGACTGGATTGTCGGTCTACTTTTTGATTCCAGCTCGCCCAGAAATCATTGTTACTATACCTATAGTTACCGAATCAACAACACACTCGCCAGACTACTGGACTGGAATCATGTAGACGATATGATCCAGTCCAGCACTGGACTGGATCGCTGGACTGGATTACTGGACTGGAATAATGTGAACCGGGCATAATACCCACAATAGTGGCCTCCTTAACAAATTCAAACATACCGCGATTATTTTAGTTTTGTAAGGTGGTTCATCTCTCTCTAATTGCCTTGACCAACGCCATCTAGATATACAGGCCTGCGCTCAGCTGATCGTGTACGTCATTAATTCCTTCGCCAAGGCAGTGACTGCACACGACGACGTCCCCGGCGCGACATATGTTTACAATTGGAATTGTATCAGACGGCATTTTAGTCCTCTACAAACACACTTTCTGGACACTTGCAACAATTTGGTCGAAGCCGCAGCCCCCGGGATCAGTCGCAGAGTTTCGTGGAACAGTTCACACTTGACAAAATACATCTTTTGACCGCACGACACACTTCCATCGCGCACGTGTTTGTTTTCTCGAATCACTAGATGAATTTTTACTAACAAATAAACACCGAACGCGGAAAACGAAAACTAAACACGGAACGAACAAATACCAGGGACTCGCCGCCATCAGTCGCCGACCACTGGGTTGTGGATACGATGGCGTCATCAAAGGAAATAATTGCATAATTTAGCCGTCAAAATCAGCTGAGCGCAGGCCTGTATATCTAGATGGCGCTGCCTTGACCCCTCCAGGGGCATGGGCACGTCAACATCTCTAGCATTTCGATGCCTTGTTGACGTTTCAATAGCACATCTACTTTTCGGAAGTGCAGTTGCTAGCATACACCTCCTATCCGCGCCGTCTTTATACTGACAAGCTCGGAGCACTGTGAGAGTTCTATTAGTACTCACAGGCAGCTTTTGATCGCGCCGAGATTTGATCTCCGAGCTCTAGATTAGTATCGTAGAGCGGTGACCGAACGATCACGGCCACCGAGCGCGACAAAGGTGGTTCATAGACTTCATCAAATAAAAAAACATTTTACTGTAGCTCCTCCGGCCTTTTGTTGCGAACCACGGCTGTGTCGAACCGCCGTCACTGGTCAAAAATATTTTCGTTGCAGTGACGGCGCGGCGGCTCGACAAAGCCGTGGTTCGCAACATGCCTATCTTGAGTTTGTTTGATTATTAATCAGTGCTTAAATCGACTAAAATTAAAAATGTATTGTACTAATTGGAGATATAAGGCTTTCCTTTAAACAATGCTCCAAAACACCTCATTCACGTAGGTGATCTGACGTTAAAATCCAAGTTGTGTGTTCGCTAAGAGAGCCCTCCATATTTCTTCATCTATCGGCCATGGGAGCCTTAAGGTTGGGTTTTCTTTTTTTCAGTGGGTAAAGAAGGCCAAGGGTCACCGTCATCTGGACCTCTGACGCCATGCGACCATTTAATTTTTCCTATTTCCGCATTTCATCCCATTGTTCTATTGTCTACTTAGGCACGAGATTCGTTTAATATGGAGTCTGAGCTGCAGCAATCAGCTCGTGCCGCTGCTTAGCTCTCTGAGGAGCCACTACTTTGACAGCTACCAATCCTGACAGCTGTCACTATCGGACCGTTACGGTCACTTGTGCTCATAGAAATATATTGAACAGATAGCAAATAGGCAGAGAGTGGGGGTAAAAATTTGAATATAGAGTTGACATATTCGCGTCTGCGCAGTGAAACACGCACAACACGTATTAACATCTGTACCAGGCGCCCGAGGAGCACGGGGCAAATGCTTCGTAAATGTCAAAATTGTGGCTGGGTGGCCAGTGGCGTCACGACATTTACCGAACGTATAGCGACCGCGTGCAAATGGGTAGCAGTGCGCATTCGCGAGTTGGTTCGAAAGTAACCTGAAGTACAGAGTGGGGATAGTCCTATTACAGATCTGTTCAATATACAAACATATTTTTTATTATTTTAAAGAAAATTAATTTAAAATTAAATACCTTTAATTTGAGTCCGCATAATTTATTTGAGCCGATATCTCTAAATGCATTTCAACAACACGAGTCGTGTTGCTGATGATGGGCGGAATACTGCCCGAAATGCATATAGAGATTTCGGCTCAAATAAATTATGCGAACTCAAATTAAAGGTGTTTAATTTTAAATTAATTTTATTTAAAATAATAAATAGTGTGGAGTTCGCGCATATCATTTCGGTTTAACCATTAATACATACATATATCTATGCTTGTGCTCCATCTCCATGGACGTCCATTACGGGCCTGTGACTATAGATAAATTACCGTCAATCTTATGCTTTTGAAGACGATCGATAGAAGAATCTCCCCTCCCATCTAGTTGATTGGAAAAAGTCCTCTGCATAAGTCCCTTTGCCTTAAAGTTTCAGATAACAAATCTTCGGCAAATCTATCCCAAGATTTTCTTTTCGTACTCTAGTCATACTTGAATGGATACCCTTCGACATTAGCATACCTGCGCCGAAGACGATTTGATTGTTCCGCGGTTCTTCCACAGCGGAAGCAGTATAATGTGATGTGATCATCTGTAAAGTGTGACACAACGCCATTATCGATGGTAAGAACTGAAGAAGACCGTGAAGCATCAAGTTATTCGAGTCCAGCATTCGCGCTTGGCACTCAATAATAGGCAGAGCCAGCAACGCTATTATATATATAGGCTTTTGAACCTGGAAGACATAGAAGGACCCCAAGCCCGTATTCAAGTCTCATCTTACAACACGCACACACATTTGTGCGAGTGGAGTGGAGAAGGTCTTTTGATCGTTATCTGAAATTACCGCTTCTTCAGATCAACTTTTCCGTTCCTCGCATATTCTACGCGAGTGCGCCCTTTGTCTTCTTCGGCTTGTGGGCTCCTCTGATTAGGACCTTGCGGTTACACCTGATATGTCCCTTCGATTTCGTCTCGGGCTACAGATGAATGCATTTCTTGTGGTCGACCTGGATAGAAAAAAGACTAACGCAATTGAACGTCCATAAAAGACATGATTGCAACAAGAGACACGCAGACAGAATTGGACAACGATCTTTTTCTGATGATGCTATGCAGGCGACCGGAAGTGTATTGGCCGCAATGAGAATCTTATTTCATTATGATGGATCAGTTGTGTTGAACGGATTCCTTTTTTTTTGTGGATTAAGATAATTTAATACTAGTTTGGTGGGTCATTGCAGGGTCTTCACATTAACAGATTGAATTTTTATTGGAAAGACAAAATGTGTTTTAATATGGATATAAGGGTTGCACTCTTTCCCCACTTCTCTGGTAACTTGTCGTGGATGATTGACTCGTTAGGCTCTGTGATTATGGTTATCATGCTATCGGATACGCCGATTATATAATCATAACAATAAGGGGAAGGTTTGAAACAATCGTCACGGTGGTGATGGGTGTGCCACAGGACCAATTCTTCTCTGGTGCAATAAAGTTGGTCGGGGCGCTAACCCTCTTACCGTCTTAGTCCCATCCACTCGGAGAGAAAATCTCAGTTTAAGCTCTCTCAGCCTAAGCAGGACCGTACTCGAGTTCGCCACCGAAGCCAAGTGTCTAGGCATCACGTCGGACCGGAGGCTCAAGTGGAGCAAGCACGTCAGGACTTTTATTAGCAAGGCTAGTCGGATCATGTGGGCTTGCAGGAGGATAAACCTGGGGTCTCACCCCTAAAATGACTGAGTGGTTGTTTCCGATTCTGGTACGACCCGTTGTGACAAATGCGGCGCTAGTATGGTGGCGTAAAACGCAGCAGCGTCGCACCATACTGTTGTGTAGCAAACTATCATACAACGTGTAGTATTTTGGTATGGTAGGATCCATCCGTACATAGGCGATTGAGGCGATTGTTGAACTTCCTCCGCTGCACATTTCTTTCAGGACCCTGCAGCTCTAAGCGCTCTTTGAGTGGTATGCATCAAACGTATGATTTTCATGTCTACAATCAGGACCACATGAGTGGATTTCTGGCGTGCTGATCTCCTTGAGATCAGATTATATGATTACGGAGCTCTGCTTCGGTAGGAAATTTTCGGTTTCCATCCCTAGTCGCTCGGAATGGGATATTGCCAATCTTTGTCCTGATCCGAGGTGTATCATATGATTTACTGATGGGTCAAGAGCGGGATAACCAGATGGTACTCGGATCCTTGGATCGAACACCAGCACTCGATCACTATGGGCTCTTGGTCCAGTGTGTTTCCACTCGAGATCCATGCCATTGAAACCTGCGCCAGAGAAATTCTGCACAAGAAGTTTAATGGCGCTAACATCGCTATTTGCACTGACAGTCAGGCAGCCATTAAGGCTATTTTTTCAAAATGTTTTTATACCCTTCAGAGCCTCACATCGGGGCATTCATGACAACGAAGCAACGGATGAACTTGCTAGACAAAGCTTATCGGAAAATTTATTGAATCTGATCCCTACTGCAGTCTGAGCTGAACCCCAGCTAGGGCTCTGTTGAGGGAGTGGTCTGCGGACGAAAGGCTACGGCACTGAAATAATCTCCCAGAACTGCGACAATCCATAGATCTTATCAACAGAAACGGTCTAAAAGAAGCTATCCGCCTGAGCAGAGCGGACTTGAGGTTAATCGATGGTTACCGACTCCCCTGTGTGAGATATCACCTAAACATAATGGGTCTGTCAACTAGACAAAATGCCGGCTTTACCTGAACATTGAGTCCACGAAACAACTTCTTTGCGAATGCCCCGCGGTTGCTTGCTCCAGGTGCATGATTCTTGGAGATTCCATTGTGAGCTTCGCTGCCACAAAGGACCTACTGGCCTTTATCAGGTTGGTTGAGGGTCATTTGGACTAGTGAAGGCTATGGCTGAATAGATCTCATAGTCGCAATGCCCAGCAGTTTGTCATCTTAGCCCCGGTGCACATGCGCGTCCAAATGATGCTGGACGCCGCGTCATTTAAGCTCCTCCCTCTTTAATAGCTATCTGCGTTTCAATTAACATGATATGACCTATCACATCAGCGTCACTCTGTATTATATAAGCCATCCCTCTTGATTTCGAACACGGACTTGAAATTTACATGAAGGGTGTTGAATCATCGGAGGAAATTTCAAAGCATCGATTGAGTAAAGTGAATAGCGAATAGCTTAAGGAACTTCACCCAAATCACACATTTTGACCGTATGCGCATTCCGAGTTTGAGTGTATATGGCCCGGCTTAATAAAAATTGATACGCGGACGCGTGAGCTGCCCAAGATAGGAGCAGAAACCAGCGGTATCCCAGATAGCTTTCGCGACGGCCAAGTGACGCCGGTAGCCATCGGGTATCCAGTGAATGTTTAAAGAAGTCCTAACGGTAATCATCAAATCAGCCTTGAGCATAGTACAAATATGGTGTAATGACAACGGCCTATGAGGCAATCCGGACAAGACAGTTCTCATTCCGTTCACAAGGAAAAGGATAAAAAAATACTATTCTGAATGGATAAAAAACTATTCCGAATTGAACCTGAATGGGGTTAAGCGACGTGCTGACAACTCGTCCTTGCAAAAACCACTTCATGTCAAGAAACCTGGAACAAAAGCCTCGGATTGCGGTCACGTGACCGAGATAATTGGAGGACAATGATCCAGGCGGCCAAGGCACGACGTCGGGCTGTCGCGCCACGATGATGATGATGAATGAATGTCATGTAGTTTTAAGGACCTACAAGGCGATCTTCAGTTCCTTTAAAAGACTAGCAAGCCTCACAGTAACGGGTGCTATTCGTGGTTGCCCTACTGCTGCTCTTGAGGCTCAACTCGATCTTCCCCTCAAAAAGATTATCCACACTTCAAGCCAAAATTCATTCAATTGGGATTTGTGTTAATCGATATATTGAAGCTTCTTACCGTGGAAGATTTCAATCTTCCAAGACAGCCAACAGACAGACTTGACAGAGTTTGTCAAGGCTCTTACTCTTACTAAGCCATTATTTGGGAAGCTGCCCTGAGTGCTTAGGGATATTTTGCAGAATGCCCTCTAAATCCTAATGGAATTTGCTGGCCTAGCGGGGGTTAGTGTCAATCCGGATAAAAGAGAACTTGTTCTCTTTACAAGGAAACACAAACTACCAATATTTGTCCAACCAACGCTGAACGGGGTGAAACTTGTTTTTTCTAACAGAGCCAAGTTTCTTGGGGTCATCTTTTAAAGGAAGCTGACGAGGAGACCCAATATTCAGGAACGAGTCGATAGGGCGACTGTTGCGCTGCACTCGAGAAGGAAGGCCATAGGTAGCCGAAGGTTGCACTCTGGCTCTACATCTCAGTCCCGCGGCATATACGAGTACTTCTGAATGGAGTTATCGACAGATGAACTTCTCTAAACTTTGCGGTTTACCGCAGCATGTTGGAGAAATTTCAGAGAGTAGTGTGCGTTATCATTACAGGGGCTCTTAGAACTACACCGGCGGCTGCTACTGGTTGTGCTTTTAAATTTGCTCCCCTTGGGTATTTTTGCTAAGCCAGTGGCCGAGAACGTAGCCATCCGTCTTCGGAAACTGGTCAGTTCACTGCATGAGTCAGGGGGCACTCGTCTGTCACTAAGCCCAAATGCCTGCTCGCTAGAAATTTTGTAATTCCCTCACGGGAAGAGTGGGCGGTAAACTCTCTCCAGGAGTCAATTGCTATAAGTCTGTACACCGATGGCTCTAAGGCGGATCAAGGAGTGTGAGTGGGCGTGTACTCAGACAGACTGGACTTAAGCATATCGGTGCGTCTCCCTGACTTTTCCAACGTTCTTCAACCGGAGATCGCGGTTTTTTGGGAGGTTATTGCCTGGCTGGGGCATAATGTCATAGCCGCTAGAGGTACTACAATCTTCACTTATAGCCAATCGGCTATCAGATCCCTTAAGTCTGTTATCAGATACTCGAAAACAGCTGCCGATTGTCGTACCTTCCTCCTGGAGATGGGGAAACTTTTTAAGATCTCCCTATGCTGGATCCCGGTCCACAGTGACTTTAATGATAACTGCCGGGAACATGAGCTAGGTAGAGAAGGTGCGAATGGGGGGATCAGGCTAAGCGCCATTTTGGGTCGTCCATTTCTCTAATTGCCTTGACCCCTGCAGGGGCATGGGCACGTCAACATCTCTAGCATTTCTAGGCCTTGTTGATGTTTCAATATCTACTTTTCGCAAGTGCGGTTGCTAGCATGCACCTCCTATCCGCGCCATCTTTATACTGACAACAAGCACTGTGAGAGTTCTATTAGTACTCACAGGTAGTTTTTGATCGCGCCGAGATTTGATCTCCGAACTCTAGATTAGTATCGTAGAGCGGTGACCGAACGATCACGGCCACCGAGCGCGATGGGTGGTTCATAGCAGCCTGTAAATGCTGTCGCGTAGGCTACTGCGAACGTCAGATGGAGTAATGGGAGCACTTGTAATGTTACCGGGCAACTTTAGCATAGGTTCGATCCTAAATTTACTGCGTTGTTGCTGGCGTTTAATAGACCTAAGATGAGAACTGTTGTTGGTGTGATAACAGGACATTGTCTAATTGGCGAGCATACTAGATGACTGGGGCTCCCACACAATGATTTCTGTAGGAGCTGTGGAGATGAGGATGAGTGTACCTTTCATCTGCTATGTGAATGTCATGCCCTGGCTGTAAGAAGGGGGAATACCTTGGGCTCTTTCTATTTTTACGATCTGCATGAATGCTATCATCGGCGATTTATTGACAGCTTCGACTGGTTCAATGGATAGATAGTACTCGTATTGTGGAGGCAATGGTGGTATCACAACGGACCCAGTAGTGGTCTATGTGTGCTGTGTGCATCACGGCAGCTCATTCAACCTAACCTAACTTAAACCATTGTTTAAGTCAAATACAATACTTAACTGCTATAAATTTTAAGCTTTCAATAAAGTGACCTTATACAAGGTCGCTGGCTATGTCGGTATCTTGGAGAACGAAATTACCGTCGAATTGGCTAGGACAGCATCCCTCTATGCAGGGCTAAACACCATATTAGAGAACGGGAGCGAGTAGACACCGCTGCGCCGCTGACTGACAGACTGCGGTAGTCTGTCCCAGGTCTGAGACAGTCAAATCTAAACTGTACTTACACCAGGTCACTCACGCAAGCGTACCCTAGAACTGCTGTACCTGTGCAGAAACAAGGTTAGAATCATTTGCGGCTTTCTCATAGGGCATTCCTGAGGTACCACTTGTATAACATGGATATTGTTTCTGACGCCAGTGGTCGCTACTGCGAAGCTGAGACCTATCACCACATCCTATATGTCTCCTTGTCGTTGTCGCTTAGAGCGCCTCGGTAATCCCTTCCGGGATGTGGAAGCGATCGCTACACTTGAACTGAGGCAGTTGAGTAGTTTTGTTGACGGGATCAAACTTGATTGTCAACCAATTTCTTCGTTTGTAGAAAATATGGACCAAATACCGCAGGCACGTAAATGACAATATTCTAATGAAAATTCGGGGCCGCTTAGTGTGAAAGTCGACTACAGAACGGGTTGTAGCTTACCGCTCCATAATACATAATACCGCCTAAACAATTATTACCGGGGGCGACCGGTAGCTAAGTGCGTCGAGGCGTCAGTCCCGTGTCTGACTACGGTCGTTACGGGTTCAAGTCCCATCCACGGTTTTCGTGGCCATGGATGTTTGTTTTTTCTGCCCTCAGTGGTGTGCGGCGTAATAATAAGGCATAGCATCTCCCGACTTATCGCAAGCAGGCGGCTGAGAAGGAGGTGCATGCTGGCAACGCGCATCGTCCGAAACTGGTTTATGCCAACGAAACGTCAGCGAAGCCACATGGAATAGTGGACGCGCTATGCCCCACTAGGGGTTAGGGCAAATGAGTGATGCAAAAATAAAAGTAAACCATAATTTATCATATACACAAAGGCTCCCTTCCCCCGTCCCTCTCGTCAGGCCTGGCTGTCGATAACGTCCGTTGGCATTATTTGAGCTAACTTTTATGTGTTTAAATGCTTATGGGTATTGTATGAGCCTCAAAACTCCAAAACAAGTTAGCTATAGCAACGATTCCTCAGCGCTGCTTATATAAAAGGCCTTTCCACCTGGCAGGCAGGTATTATTGAGGAAGTTTTCAAAAACTAGGTTGAGCAGCAAAAGAAAAAAGAAACAAGATCATAGGTGTCTAGCATGGAAAGAAAGACACCTCAGGAAATACAAAATCAGTGAAGTTGATCACTCAACCTTCTAGCAAACCAACGCGTAGAGAATAAAGAATACTCGTACAATTAATACATTGCAATCGATGAACTATAGAGATCTTAGGCTTAGGTTAGGTTCCCAGTAAAGAGTAATTTTGGGGCGACCAATAGTTCACTGCGTAGCGTCAGTCTCATGTCTGACTATGGTCGTTACGAGTTCAATTCCCGGCAACGGTGTTTGTGGTCATGGATGTTTGTTTTATCTTCCGCTTGTGGTGCAGGGCGTAATAATAAGTCATAATGACATAACATCTCCCGATTTGTTGCAGGTAGGCGGCTAAATGGGAGCAGTAGGTGCTGCCAACGTGCATCGTCCGAAACTGGTTTATGCCGTAGAAGGCTGCTGCTGAGCCACATGGAATAGTTGACGTTCTATGGGCTAATAAGTATAAGTTACATTAAGATTCGATGTCCATTGTTTCGCTCATTTTGATTAATCCACGTTTTCAATTGTACGACTATTAAATTAATGTGCATCGGACAGGCACCACTCATTGAAGATCATTAATATCATCTTGAAAGAGTTCAGTTCGGAAGCGATCTCTTTAATTGAATTGAAATCAGGGTCCGGTCTGATGACGAACCCCGGCATAGTACAAGATTCAGTCTGCATAACGCTGTTGTCCCCGTCCATCAATTTAGACTGAAAATCTTGAAGCAATTGGCACCAACATCTGAATCAATTGGAACAATTAAGTATTTGATTGGAATTAAATGATTGCAATGAAATTGTAATAACTTCCCATCATACATACGAGTACATATGCGATATGACGATGAAGATCTGTGTCTGTTGTGTTCAATATCTGAAATGTCGGAACGGTCCATGGCGGCTGGTTAAATAAATCCGGGGACATTTCAGAAAATTAGGACAAATTTGTAAGTGAGCAATTGCCTGCATGTTGTTGACTAATGGTAGGATCATGCATTGTGGAACGCGTGTTTGTTTATCGACGTTGACATGAAATCACGGAAGTCTTCTAATTATTATTCGTTACGGGTTCGATTTGATGTTGCAATAGAGAAATGCAATGGGACGGTCGATGAGGGTCATTATGAAGAAATCGAGGGTTAACTCCGGGCAATTGATGTGCAGAGTAGTTTGCAATAAACCATATTCTAGTCTGGTGCTGCTTCCACCGGCAGGTCGATGACAGCACCTGATAAGTAATGATCTGTCGCTGGTACGAAACCAGAGGCCGAAGGTCCCACTACAGCTGTCCGCCAACCATTCCATCCTTATCACCTCATTTTTTATACCCTAGACTTTTAGTATAGGGTATATTGTTTTTGTCACGACGGAAATATGTAACACCTTAAAGGAGGCTCCGGAGGTATAGCAATGTGTATATATAAATGATCAGGGTCACCTCCTGATTCGATTTAGCCATGTCTGTCTGTCTGTCTGTCTGTCTGTCTGTCCGTTCGCACGATAACTTTCGATAGAATGAAGCTAGAGCCTTGAAATTTTGGCCAGATGTTGGAAGTATGATCTATTTTAGTTGGTTGGTATTGAAAATGGGTATGATCAGGCCAAGAGAACGCCTACCTTCCCTACATATGTAAAATACTTAAATGTATCCATAACTCCCCATTAAATAAACATGAAAAGCTCTAGCTTTGGTAGATTGCTCGTGAGGGTGATCTTATACGCTCTTGGAAAACTAAAATCGATCAGTTGAAAACTAACGGCAATTTTCTTACAAAGAGCCCCGTACTACCCTACTTTTCAGGTTTTTTGTCCATAACTCTTGAACAAATTGACGTAGACATCTGATTTTTGGTATGTAACCCTTAGGTTAGAAGCTGCTTAAGTTTTAGTAAGTTGGGCATAATCAGATCAAAGGAACGCCTACCTCCCCTACCAAATTTGAAAAATTAAATATTACTTTAATTACGATAACTTTCGATAGAATGACACTAGCGAGTTGAAAATTTGGCAGAACGTTGGTAGTAACATTGTGTTAGTTGGTATTGAAAATGGGCAAGATCCGACCTAAGGAACCCCTACCTCCCCTACAAATGAAACTTCAAATAAGCGATAACTTTTGATAGAATGAAGCCAGCGGCTTGAAATTTTGGTCTAATGTTTGAAGTGAGATTGAGTTAGTTGGCATTAAGGACGGGTTAGATCAGACCTAAGGAACCCCTACCTCCCCTAGAAATGAAATTTTAAATAAGCGATAACTTACGACAAAATAAAGCTAGCGACTTGAAATTTTGGTCAAATACTTGTAGTGGGATCCAGTTGGCTAATACTGAAAATACGTAAAATCTGACCAATGAAACCCCTGCTTCCCCTACAAATGAAACTTCAAATAAGCGATAACTTTCGATAGAGTAAAGCTAGACACCTGACATCTTTTTTTTAATGTTTGTAGGGTGATCTAATTGGTTGGTGGCTATGATGGGCAAGATCCGATCCAAGGAACTTCTACCACCCCTGCAAGTGAGGCTTCAAATAAGCAATAACTTTCGATAGAATGAAGCTAGCGACTTGAAAAATTCGACAAATATTTGCAGAATGGGTTAGTTAATTGATTTTTAGAATGGCCAAGAACCTCATGAATGTATGTCAACCTCCCCTATAAACTGGCCATATAGGAAACTCACTTTTAATGCATATGGTCGTTGCCAATTGGGACTTTTGGTATCACCACTAGGTCTGTACAAGTCTAGGGTATATACGCTTCGGACTCCGGGTTTATTCTCCATTTTTGCCTCCCCTGTTTGTGTTGTCTTCCTCAGGCCTATGAACTTTTATTAATACGTAAAGGACTTTGGCAACGAGTGGCGAAAACCCCGCTCACGTCTCCCGAGCTGAACTATAGCAATCATAGGCCGCTGCTTAGCTTGTTGAGGAGCCTTTTTCTTCGCCAGATGGCACACCCCGAACTTCACGGCCATTATACTACCTTAGGCTCCGTCCCCACGGGCATCTTCGAATGCCCACCAAACCGTCCATTACAAACCGTAGCTTGATGACAAATGTACAAGATTGGCCTGCGCTGATTTTTACTCATAGGACGGACTACTCCTTCTCCGGCTTTGAACATGCTGTTTAACCGGATACTTCGTGGCATTTTTGGTGAATGGATGGCCGCAAATACGGTCATTCGACACTACGACACTGACCAGCGGTTTACTTCAATCTCTGGACACACTGCTATGTTAGGGAACCCAAATATTTCGGCGACTAACTACACCTCAACCAAATATGCGCTTGACAAGCATTTCGTTAGCCTGAAGAAAATCACGTAGTCGCGCTTCTGTTGCCAAATTCTACAGAAATCGGTGATTACGATAACGCCCAGATTGGAATATAGTCGCACCACTGAACTGTTGTTGCTGAAAAGGCATCACATCAGAGCTTCTGGAGGAGTCATCTCTGGGCATTGCATAGTTGGGGTTTGGGGAGTACGCCATGTGGATGATGGCAAACTCCATCGTTTTATTCCAAGTTCTATCTGGTTCGGTGATTAGGTTCATCGAGTTATAAGTCCCTGGTGACAACAGAACTAACCCTATTGCAGACCAAACGCTGCAACCCTTATACCTAACCTTATCTTGCTTCATAGTTTTGTACGTTCATCATTGGATGGGTTTCTATTTTAGACCGTGTCGACACGGTTTCATAGATACTTTGCGAAAACGCTACGATTTCAGACACCGATACCAGAAATTTTGAGAAGGCGAAAAGTATCACGATTTTTTTCCGATCCGTTAACCCCTTCAACGATTCCTAGAGTTTTGACAGTTCGCTTTTGACAAGTACTGTCACTTGTAATGAACCATATTCTGGTCTGGTAGTGCTGCTTCCACCGACAGATCTATGACAGCACCTGATGAGTAAGGATCTGTCGGTGGTACGAAACCAGAGGCCGAGGGTCTCATTACGCCTGGACCCTGATGCGAACGCAAGGAAAATCTGCGCCGTCCGCCAACCATTCCATCCTTATCGCCTCATTCTTTATCATTCCCCATTTTTACCTCCCCTGTTTGTGTTGTTATCCCCAGGCCTATGAATTTTTGTTAATACGTAAAGGACAGGGGCAACGAGCGGCAAAAACCCCGCCCACGTCTCCCGAACTGAGCTACAGCAAGCATAGGCCGCTGCTTAGCTCGTTGAGGGGCCTATTTCTTCGCCAGATGGCAAGGCCCGACCTACACGGTCAACATGCCACCTTAGGCTCCGTCCCCACGGGCATCTTTGGATCCCCACCAGACCGTCCGTTACATATTTGGCGCCCAACTTGGGGCCCATTTCTGGTACAGAACAGGACTAAAAAGGTCCCATCGGGTTCTTTTTAGTCCTTCCACCGATTTGCATCCCCACAAGCACATTAAGGCTACTTGCACTAAGTCTTAGAACTTAGCCACTTTACTACACGTATTTTCCCTTCAAGTAGCTGTACTTTCCTCTGTAGCACCCCCATCCTTCCTATAGAGTAGACTATCCTTTTAGAGTCAGTTTAACAAGGCAATCCTGGTGTTGTGTTTGTCTTTTGTGGTTTAGCCACGTACCTAAGGCCTCCATAAATGCTTTGAATTGCCGGCATTTGGAGCATCTTCGGTGACCGGACGAAGCGCGGAGGAGCCCTGGGTACCTTTATGTTTGCCAAGATTGTCCTTTCATGTTAGTTTAAAATTTTGATTGCTAGTATTGCATTTTTCCATTTATCCATGTGCTCAGCAGCTTACAGATTTTATGAGTGAATTACGGCAAGGAATGCAGTGTTGCGCCTCTGCTGGCCTCAGAATTTTCTGTAACCTGTTGATCATCTGGATGATAAGAGATGCAGTATTCTTTTCTCTTTGCTATTTTTCTCCTCTACAATGGTTGCCGGCTAGCTCAGGATACCAGTTTGTTTTTTTTTTCTTTTTGCAGCACACTCTGTCCTCAGCTTCTACTTCTTTGCAGGCCTCGAAGTAGAAGCTGCCCTGTAATGAACCATATTCTGGTCTGGTAGTGCTACTTCCACCGGCAGATCTATGGCAGCACCTGATGAGTAAGGATCTGTCGGTGGTACGAAACCAGAGGCCGAGGGTCTCATTACGCCTGGACCCTGATGCGAACGCAAGGAAAATCTGCGCCGTCCGCCAACCATTTCATCCTTATCGCCTCATTTTTTATCATTCCCCATTTTGACCCCCCCCCCCTTGTTTGTGTTGTTATCCCCAGGCCTATGAATTTTTGTTAATACGTAAAGGACAGGGGCAACGAGCGGCGAAAACCCCGCCCACGTCTCCCGAACTGAGCTACAGCAAGCATAGGCCGCTGCTTAGCTCGTTGAGGGGCCTATTTCTTCGCCAGATGGCAAGGCCCGACCTACACGGTCAACATGCCACCTTAGGCTCCGTCCCCACGGGCATCTTCGGATGCCTACCAAACCGTCCATTACACACTCCATTCGTAAACAACTCTTTGCTGTCGTCAAAGTGCGTACAGTTATTGGAAAGTCTCTCCTCGTCCTCGCTCGTCATTTTGTTTGGAAATTGTATTTAAAAGTGGAAATATCCCTTTTTAAGTGGCGTATGTTTGTGTGAAATATATTCATGGCGGTACGGGAATCGTGTCGTTCACAGGAGAACTCACGAATCGGAGGACGGGCCAATGGATAAGTATAGGAATCACGATACTTTTGGGAACGCACCCATTGCATGCTTCTCTCCGTGTTTCTGGAGGACAGGAAGTTGAACAAGTAGGGACATACCCTTAAGCTAGCCACACATGAACGCGCAAAACTACGACCGAACTTCCACCAAACTATCAATTTCATAGAAAGGTGGAAATCCGGAGAATTTTGTTTCCGTACGTTCTATGAAATTGGTGGTTCGATGGAAGTTCGGTGGTGGTTGTGCGCGTTCATGTGTGGCGACCTTTAGCTCTCCAGGTAACAAACAAAATCGGACCCACTCCGAACTCGATTTCTAGATCCGCCACTGCCTCCATCCATTCCCCGACCTGTAGGCCTACCCAGCACTGATCTTCTGTTCTTTCAAAAGCTGAGTATCGATCCAGGTCTGCAGACCTACTCAGATCTGCAGACCTACCTAGACCTGGAGACCTAGATATTTTTCAAATCGTACCTACCGGACTTATGGCTAGGCTCAAAAGGGTAGGTCCGATTTTGAGCAACCATGACTAGTTACTACTACAACAGGCTACAAAGTAATCAAGTGTGAGGATCAGTTCTCTCTTGATTTCCTAAGGAGCTGTGTTGCAACAGTATGCGACGCATGGGAGGGCATGAAGCTCAAGCTCTTCTCAGCTTCGGACATTCCAGAAAGGCCGAGAGCGCGGATTTGGTTGCCCGTGGTAGGCGGCGATCGCAGAAGGTTTCTGCATTGTCTCCGCATACATAACCCTGCAATACACATGGGGAACTGGGAGATCCTCGAGGTAAAGGAATCCCAGTCTAATAGCCTCACTTTTCTCCTTCTCATAAATGAGGAAAGTTTGGAGCCGCTTGAAAAAGCAGGCTACAGACTCTCGGGAGAGGAAGCATATCCACTGCAGAATGCAAAAGAGATGCTGACTGAGCTCAGCCCCGATGAGGAGGAGGAAAACACGTTACTGCAAGGCGAAGAGAAGATGGATGGGTCCGATGTAGAAGTGTGTGCAGATTAACCTAAATCGCGCTAGGTGCGCTTCGAATAATCTGCAAATTCTCCTAGGGGAGGAGGATATTGACATTGGACTCAAACACGAACCACGGACAAGAGCCCTTAAGGTTAAGGGCCTTGATGGCAACAATTACAATTTAGTTTACACCAACAGTGACCTGGTAAGGCCTGGAAGCTGTATTCTAGCAAAGAAACACATCAACGCCTTTCTGTGTCCAGGTCTCAGTACATATGACCTTACGGTGGTAAAGGTGGAAACAGCTGATGGAAGGGCTATCTACATTTCCTCCATATACATATATGGCCCACGATGGGACAGCACCCACAGAAGAACTACTTCTACTAACCAAGGAAGTGGCAGCAATGAAATCAAGCCTGCTCGCAAGAGGAGATGCCAATGCCAGACACACCTTGTGGGGAAGTACCACGACAAACGAAAGAGGTGAGTCACTTTTTGAATATATCCTTGATAACAACCTTCTTCTACTTCCTTGCGTTGCTCTGCCTGTGGTGTTGGCACTTCGCCCATTCTGGCGGTATAGTCTCAGCTTCTTTCTGCAGGCAGCTCGGTCTTGAATCGTATCATCGCCGAGATTAACGCGTTGTTGTTATGCTTCTCTCCGTGTTTCTGGAGGACAGGAAGTTGAACAAGTAGGGACATACCCTTAAGCTAGCCACACATGAACGCGCAAAACTACGACCGAACTTCCACCAAACTATCAATTTCATAGAAAGGTGGAAATCCGGAGAATTTTGTTTCCGTACGTTCTATGAAATTGGTGGTTCGATGGAAGTTCGGTGGTGGTTGTGCGCGTTCATGTGTGGCGACCTTTAGCTCTCCAGGTAACAAACAAAATCGGACCCACTCCGAACTCGATTTCTAGATCCGCCACTGCCTCCATCCATTCCCCGACCTGTAGGCCTACCCAGCACTGATCTTCTGTTCTTTCAAAAGCTGAGTATCGATCCAGGTCTGCAGACCTACTCAGATCTGCAGACCTACCTAGACCTGGAGACCTAGATATTTTTCAAATCGTACCTACCGGACTTATGGCTAGGCTCAAAAGGGTAGGTCCGATTTTGAGCAACCATGACTAGTTACTACTACAACAGG
The DNA here is from genome assembly GCA_964017055.1 of Chloromyia formosa. Classification (NCBI taxonomy): domain Eukaryota; kingdom Metazoa; phylum Arthropoda; class Insecta; order Diptera; family Stratiomyidae; genus Chloromyia; species Chloromyia formosa. Next base: position 116,066,214 of record OZ024815.1, read on the forward strand.
CTACAAAGTAATCAAGTGTGAGGATCAGTTCTCTCTTGATTTCCTAAGGAGCTGTGTTGCAACAGTATGCGACGCATGGGAGGGCATGAAGCTCAAGCTCTTCTCAGCTTCGGACATTCCAGAAAGGCCGAGAGCGCGGATTTGGTTGCCCGTGGTAGGCGGCGATCGCAGAAGGTTTCTGCATTGTCTCCGCATACATAACCCTGCAATACACATGGGGAACTGGGAGATCCTCGAGGTAAAGGAATCCCAGTCTAATAGCCTCACTTTTCTCCTTCTCATAAATGAGGAAAGTTTGGAGCCGCTTGAAAAAGCAGGCTACAGACTCTCGGGAGAGGAAGCATATCCACTGCAGAATGCAAAAGAGATGCTGACTGAGCTCAGCCCCGATGAGGAGGAGGAAAACACGTTACTGCAAGGCGAAGAGAAGATGGATGGGTCCGATGTAGAAGTGTGTGCAGATTAACCTAAATCGCGCTAGGTGCGCTTCGAATAATCTGCAAATTCTCCTAGGGGAGGAGGATATTGACATTGGACTCAAACACGAACCACGGACAAGAGCCCTTAAGGTTAAGGGCCTTGATGGCAACAATTACAATTTAGTTTACACCAACAGTGACCTGGTAAGGCCTGGAAGCTGTATTCTAGCAAAGAAACACATCAACGCCTTTCTGTGTCCAGGTCTCAGTACATATGACCTTACGGTGGTAAAGGTGGAAACAGCTGATGGAAGGGCTATCTACATTTCCTCCATATACATATATGGCCCACGATGGGACAGCACCCACAGAAGAACTACTTCTACTAACCAAGGAAGTGGCAGCAATGAAATCAAGCCTGCTCGCAAGAGGAGATGCCAATGCCAGACACACCTTGTGGGGAAGTACCACGACAAACGAAAGAGGTGAGTCACTTTTTGAATATATCCTTGATAACAACCTTCTTCTACTTCCTTGCGTTGCTCTGCCTGTGGTGTTGGCACTTCGCCCATTCTGGCGGTATAGTCTCAGCTTCTTTCTGCAGGCAGCTCGGTCTTGAATCGTATCATCGCCGAGATTAACGCGTTGTTGTTGCTTCTTCATCTGATCGATCCACGTGTGTTTCCGTCTGCCTCAGAGTTTGGGTCCATAGCAAATGGAACGAACAACATTGATAGTGCTTTCATGACAGGGTTCTCTGGCGGACGCCTTAGAACGTGGCAATACCAATCCATACGACGATCTTCGAGCTTTTCAGTGATCGGCTGCTCAAGAAACAAGCTGCCTCGGATGTGGGTACTTTAACTGATAACTGATAACAACCTTATAGTGTGTAACAGGGGAAGTACACCAACCTTCACGTTCTCAAGTACGGGCAAATTCCGGGGTTGGGAAGAGGTTCTGGATGTCACTTTGATCACCAACAGTGTAAACTTTAGAGTTGAGGACTGGAAAGTCTTCAGTCTGAAGTCTTTCCCGGATCAGAGCTGGATTCTCCTTGCGCTGGATCTCAAGGTGAGGCAGCCGAAGCCGTTTAGGAGTCCCAGAAGAACTGACTGGAGGAAATTCAGGCAGGTTACTTGCACAAAATTATCTAGAACAAAAAACTTTAGTACGGGGATAGGAAAGGAACTTGAGGCTAAGGCTCTGACCTTCGAGAGGGCTTTGAACTCAGTGTTTAAAGTCTCTTGTCCAGCTAAGTATAGCAACAAAAGCTTGCCCTCATGGTAGAACGAAAACCTGACTTGTCTTAAGAGAGTGACAAGAATATCTTTAATACTTGCAATAAGCACAATTATTGGCAACCCTATAAAGACTGTCAAAATTCATCCATCAAACCAGCCAAAAGGGACTCTTGGAGAGATTATTGTAAGTCGATTGAGGATACGAGCGCCTCATCAAGATTGTACAAAATTCAATTCAAGAGCCACAGTCCGTCTTTTATCAAAAAGCCAGACGGTAGTTGGACTAAATCCACTAGTGAAACACTTGAACACCTTATGACGACATTCTTCCCAAGCAGTTAGGATCATCGCTACGTTACTAGCATGCCAAGTGAGCAGCCAGTGTCGGAGGACGAAACTGGAAGCTGGCGTAGGCCATCAACAGCTTCCTCCTTATAAATCACCGTCTCTAAGTCGCTCCTCGTCCCTGGTTTCGCTGGTGTATTTCAGGCGGAAGTGTTAGCCATTCGGGAGGACTGCCAGATGTTGACGCGCATCACAGTAACAATCACAAAGGATATCGTAAATTTTCACGGATAGCCAGGCTGCCATTATGGCCCTCGAGGCGGCGACAGTGTCATCAAAAATAGTAAAACAATGCCGTCAAGAGCTGAACTCTCTGGCCACCCTTAATGAAGTCACCCTCCTCCGGGTTCCGGCTCATAGGAGTATAGCGGGAAATGAGCAGGCCGATCACCTGGCGCGGTTGGGCTCTGCCCTTGACAGGTCATATGCAGTGGCTTTCAATGTGCCACTTAGTGCCACTAATCTTACATTAACTTAGCAAACAATAGATCGAGCGCATTAGGGGCGTGCATCACCTTTAGGAAAATATGGCTATCCTATATAATACACAAATAACTCTAATGCCCTTCTGATAAGGAGCCGTCCAAAGGTGGCCAGGATTGTCGCCGTTACAACGGGTCACTGACCTGTGGGAGAGCACGCAGCCAGACTTGGTATTCCCTACAACGAGTGCTGTCGTAGTTGCATGGACAGTGGGGAGAAGGAGACTCTTTTACACGTTCTTTGTAGATGTCCGGCACTGGCTGGGGCGCGGCACTGTTCATTGGGCAGTGCCTTTCTCAGACATAACCGAGATCTCCTCTTTGGGAACAGGCAAGATGCTTCATTTCTTAAATTCCACAGGGTGGATTTAAAGAAATACCCCACCTGACTCCTCTGATAGACTTAATGGAATCGGTTTTCCTCTTATGAGGTTTGTGACATCGAAACGGCGCGCACCAGCCCTAATTGGGTATTCCCCTTTTGGGGGCTCTACCGCCACCTAAACCAACCAACCAACAACCCAGTTATTTTGTGAGTATGGGATAAGAAAAACAAATCGACGAAGCTTAGCCTTAAATACCTTAACGCAGTAAAATTACCATTAACAATTAGTTTTCCTAGTTCAACAAATTATAAATTTTTACCCGTTCCAACGCGTGCTTACAATATTTTCTACAATCAAAGCTTCTTATACAACATCATCTACGGAACAAGAATATTAAAAACAGAAGAAGTCGTTTCCAATTAGCACGCTTCATCAACTCACCATCCAAGCGCACAGATCAATCCGAAAATTGCACAAAATTCCCCCGAAAATCAAACCCACTGCAAATTTTGCACAAGCCATCTGGCAATACTCGCAAGTGTCCATTGTTTACAAACCGCACAAAGAATAAGGAAGTGTACTCGCGACGCGGAAGACAAGGAAAGCGGGAGATGCGAATGCAAAGGGCATTCCACATCTCCGCCATTCCGTCTCTCTCACGCCGCAGCACCCACACCCCAACCGAACGAGACGCACGACCCACACTCTTCCACTTGTCGCTGCACATTTTTGGTGTTGCCGTGCTTCTCTCTCTGTTCCGTACACCATCCACCGGACTCAACGCGCGACTTTTCCCATGCGTGCTGTCCACGATGTTTACGTCGTTCTCGGGTCTTCCGCTTTGTGCCGTCATTCTTATGTGCGATTCTCGTTCGCGCGCCTCTTTTATCCCGCGTACGTCTTCCACATGTTTTCCAATTCCGACTGGCGCTGCCACCACCGCGCCACAACCGACCAATGACGACGACGACAACAAACGTCAGCAGCGCCATCGTTCACAGTAGTCGATGGTCCGTCGTTGACGCAAGTTGGCGTGTGATTTGGTTGGCCCCGGACAACGGACATCGTAGAACGAAAGACGACGACAGGAGCCGCCGCTGCTTCCAATTCCAATAAGAAAATCGAGTGCCAGTGTGTGTGCGTAGAGGAACAAGTGCACGAGCAGATTGAAATTCAACCGAGTCCCGAAACGCTTATTCACGTCGCTGCTCCTATAACGTCGTGAGTCCCGTAGATTTATCGTAAGAAATCCACAGAAACTTGACATCACTTCCGCATCCTGCCCGGCGACGTCAGCCACCGTCAAGTGTCCGTGGTCGTCGTTTTGCGTCTTTTGTTTTGATTTTTCTGTTTTCGCATTGTGTTCCGGTTACACCGCGCGCCATACAACAACAATCGTCGGAGCCGACGACAACGTACGGAAGGAAGCCAAAAAGGAATTGTAAAGTGCATCAGGAAGTCGGTTGGTGTAAGTGCGCGCGACAGACCCCCTCGCCGTCATCACCCAACAGCAACAGTGAAGTGCATGCTGAGGCGTTTGTGTTAACCCTTCGCGTGCGGAATTCTATGCATTGTGAAAAATTACCGAAAAAAGGATAAAGGAAAATAAGACGAAATATAAGGAATATTATATGAAAAAGATGCAATCAATCGTCGTTGCTAGGACTATTCGTGATTCGATGAAGTGTGCTCTGTGCTGCAATCGTTGTTTGGATTAATTTGCCGCCACAGTCGACCCACCCACCCTCTTTCCCTTACGTGGATTATATTTTTGTGTAAACAGTTGACAACGAGAGGTGCTACGAGCATCCTGAACGTGGACAACTGGAGGATATAAAAAGCCGCAAGGACGACGCTGCGAGTAGAGTTGGTAAGGCTTTCACAAATTGTTTCATCAGGCCTAGTTTTATATGCAACGGCGGGAAAATGATTTTTTGTCGATCCACAAGCGGTTCATGAACAATATTAAAAATGGCCGAAGAATTTCACAACTTTTAACAAACAATTCAGGTAGCGAGAAATTACTTTTTTTTATTGCTTTTAATTTTATTGTATACAGGTACTAGAAGGTCCTGCACAAGGATGCAGCCCCGTAGCTTTTAAAAAAAGTTGTTTTTTAAGGGGGGCCTTTTGTAATTTTCCGTAAAATTAAAAAACAAACGATATCTCGAAAACCTGACGTATAGGGGAAAAACGGACTGCATTTTTGGAATCAGCGAGGCCGTTTTACTATAAATTAGGTGCAAAATTAAAAAAAAAAACAGAAAAAAGTGTCAAAATTGTTCTCCCGTGATTATCAGTGCCGTGAATAAAAACTTTGTTTCGGTTTCATTCAGGAAATTGTGAAAATCGCGAAATGATCCACGAAACGGGGCCATCGAGTCGGCCAGCACGGGTTGCTAGTGTCACCACACTGTAGTAATGTGCGCTGGCCAATGACGTCAAGGCCGTGACAACTCATTTCGCGACGTTCGCATCCAAACGCGCCCGCAGGAGTCGCGCGTCTGCATCGCCTGTGTCATGTTTTGACACTTTTGTTTGACGTCGCGAAATGATCCACGAAACGGGGCCATCGAGTCGGCCAGCACGGGTTGCTAGTGTCACCACACTGTAGTAATGTGCGCTGGCCAATGACGTCAAGGCCGTGACAACTCATTTCGCGACGTTCGCATCCAAACGCGCCCGCAGGAGTCGCGCGTCTGCATCGCCTGTGTCATGTTTTGACACTTTTGTTTGATGTCGCGAAATGATCCACGAAACGGGGCCATCGAGTCGGCCAGCACGGGTTGCTAGTGTCACCACACTGTAGTAATGTGCGCTGGCCAATGACGTCAAGGCCGTGACAACTCATTTCGCGACGTTCGCATCCAAACGCGCCCGCAGGAGTCGCGCGTCTGCATCGCCTGTGTCATGTTTTGACACTTTTGTTTGATGTCGCGAAATGATCCACGAAACGGGGCCATCGAGTCGGCCAGCACGGGTTGCTAGTGTCACCACACTGTAGTAATGTGCGCTGGCCAATGACGTCAAGGCCGTGACAACTCATTTCGCGACGTTCGCATCCAAACGCGCCCGCAGGAGTCGCGCGTCTGCATCGCCTGTGTCATGTTTTGACACTTTTGTTTGACGTCGCGAAATGATCCACGAAACGGGGCCATCGAGTCGGCCAGCACGGGTTGCTAGTGTCACCACACTGTAGTAATGTGCGCTGGCCAATGACGTCAAGGCCGTGACAACTCATTTCGCGACGTTCGCATCCAAACGCCTGGCGTACCTCCTCGGGAAGGAGGAATAGGAGGAAATCGCGTTGGCGGCGCAGAACCCCGGTTCTGTCGCGTCATCCCGTCCTAAGTTGACCCTACTCGTTAGTGGATAACTTAGTTGACGAATGAAAAAAGGTAAGAAATCGTTTGTTGGCCGGATTTGGGGAAAAGTTTCTGCGGTTTGTTTACAAACAAACTGAGGGTGGTTTGGTTAGGGTTGTTGGTGGTCCAACACCTGGGGTGCAAACATAATCGAATGAATGGGATTCTGATTGGAAAGGTTTGTCCATTGAATGGGGCCTATTAGGTCTTATTACATGTTTAGCTAACTTATTTGCACGGCAGCATGGACCGCGTAATTAACTTAAACCATTTCTTTCTTGAAATATTCTCTTTTTGATTTATAGCAGCCAGTAAGATTTCGACATAATCCAATTGGAATTGTTGCGTCTTGGGAACGGAATGAGAAATGAACCACGATACCTAACCTATAATTTCATTTCCTATAGACAATCGTTTACGGGACCTTCCGTCATCGAAGAGCACCTCTTTGCCGAAATTGATGGAATGATTGCACTATAGGCGCGTTTTTTAGTATCTATCGAGTGTAGGATAGGGTATCGAACGAGCATTACACAAAGAACAAAGACGCGCCTTATGTTGCATTGGAGAATTCCAAAACTCCTGGTCTTCGTTCCAGAAGCTTTTTCACTAAGAGCACTCGAAATTTAAATAAAACAAGTTGTGTATAAGATATAAGGTAGGTAGGTAGGTAAGTTGGCTGCCATGACTAACACAGAACACTTAGACCATGACTACGTTTAGACCGTACCAACTGTGGTGTATTCGAGTTAGTACAAGTTCTTGGTGTGTTTAGACCGATGGGTGCACCAAGTATTACCGATGTCAGCTGTGGTTTTATTGCCTTTTCGGTCATTTCGGGACTGCTCTTAATCCAGGCGAATTGCTAACTTTGAGCCAGACGTTCGGATTCAACTTCACAGCAGAAAACGCAAACGTTACACATAATGACAGCTGTAGTCAGCTCAGTACCGCATGGCAAATGGAGTTAAAGTTAGTCGTAGCACTAACTAATCTGGTACGTTTAGACCGCGGTGAGTTTCTTCGTATTAGGTAATCCTCCAAGTAGTTCGCACGTTCTAAACGTACTCCATGAGCGGGTCCGTTGTGAAACATTTGAATTCATCTCCTTTCACATTAAAATTTACGTTCCTGCGGCAGCCGGTTCTTCGTACCGGAACGACCCGTTTTTCAACGGCCAAGAGCTGCCAAACCCCCTCGATGCAAGAAGCACTGCAGTATTTAAAGCATCGCTATGACAACAACAACCTTAAAACTTATTTAAACCAGCCCGAGCTAGTAATAAAACCATGGAGCATGCTAACATTCGCACCTTCCAGACCCTCCAGCTCCGAGAAGAAGTAGGATCCAAGAATTAATCGCTGCCTTCCTGTCAAAGCTGGACAAGTACAAAGAGGATGGAAGCCACTCTCCTCCTCGTTCACATCACCAAAGCTTTTGCAGAAATCATTGTAGGGAAGACGAAGTCTCCTGGCATGATTTCCAATAAGACAGTGCCCAGTGATAACACCCACGACCGCACTAATGTGCGGTCTCTTTAGGGATAGAAGATGAGACGAGCGGATAAAATCAAGTCTAGGTCACAACGATCTGATTGCATCACATGTGTTACCACTGATAATAATAATAATAACAAGGACATGCTAAGATACCCAAGCGTGAGCACTGCGACCATGAGATCTATTGTGCCATAGCCTTAATTAATCCAAAAGACCCTCAACCAGCCTAATGAAGGCTAGTAGATCCTTTGTAGAGGTCCTCTTTACGACCGCTGAGCTCACGATGGAGTCTCCAAGAAACAAGAACCTGGAACGGGCTACCGCCGAACATTCGCAGAGAAGATGTTGTGGACTCTGTGTCCTCCAGGTAAAGCCGGCTCTCCGTATCAGTGGATAGACTCATTTTGTTGAGGTGATATCTCACCCAGTGGTGGCCCGTGAGGTAACCCACGATCAGTCTCAGGTCCGCTCTACCCCAGCGGCTGGTTTCTTTGAGAACGTAGAGTTGTATAAGATCTTTGGACTGCCGCAGTCCTGGAAGACAATCCCTGTGACACAGTCTTTCATTGGCAGACCACTCCCTTACTGGTGGTCTTGTTTTAGCTCAACTCAGTTAGGATCAGGCCCGAAGAATTTATCCGAAGAGCCTTGTCTAGCAAGTTCATCGGCAGCTTCGTTACCAGGTATGCCCTGATGGCCAGGTACCCAACATAAAGTAACCCGATTGGTATGAGACACTGAAGGGTATAAAAAACACTCTTTCACTAACTTCGATGAGAAACTATGCTGAAGAAAGAGCCTTAATGGCTGCTTGACTATCAGTGCAGATAGTGATGTTACCGCCTTTGAGTTTCTTGTCCAGAATGTTTCTGGCGCAGGCCCCAATGGCATTGATTTCAGCTTGAGAAACGCTTGGCCAGACGCCCATAGCAATGGAGATCCTGGTGTCCGGTCAATAGACTCCAGCATCAACTCCCAGCTCCGTTTTAGATCTGTCGGTAAACCACATGGTATACCGGGAGTTAGCCAAGAATACCACTGTCCCATTCCCCGCGAGTGGGGATGGAGACCGAGAATTTTCTACCAAAACATATTTCCCTAGTCATATAATCAGAACTCGAGCAGATCTGCATACCAGAATGCTCATGTGTCCCTGATTGGACACATAGCCATCGTATGTTAGACGCATTCGAAAAGCGTTTAGAGCCGCAGACTCTTGTATGAAAATATGAATCGAATCCCGTCCACGACGGCGTTCGTGGCCATGGATGTGCAGGAGGTGCACGCTGGCAACTGCATTCTCCGAAGCAAGTTTATGCCAACGAAACGTCAACTGGGCCACATGGAACAGTTGGCGCGCTATGCCCCACAAGGGGTTAGGGCAATTGAGTATAAGTAAGTTCAACAATCGCCTCAATAGCCGATGTCGGACAAGTACGGATGGATCCTGCCATACCAAGACATGCAAGGCGCTGTAACTTACTACAAAGCTGAATGGTGCAACGCTGATTCGTTTTGGGCCACCAAACTAGCGTCGCATAAGTCACAACTGGACGGACGACCATCAAATATAGCCAATCGATCATTTTCGGGGTGAGTTCCCAAGTTTTGCCAAACAGAGACCTGCAACCCCACATGATCCGAGTGGCCTTACTGATAAGAGCCTCGACGTAATTGCTCCAATTAAGCCTCCAGTCCAACAAAATGCCTGAGCATTTGACTTCAGTGGAGAACTGAAGTACAAGTACCGTTCCGCCAAGGCTGACAGGGTTTAAGCTTAGATTCTTTCTTCGAGTGAAGGGAACTAAGACGGTTTTTTGAGGGTTGACGCTCAGGCCAACTTCAGTGCACCAGCGAAGTACTAGATCGAGTGACGCGTTCATCACCTCAGTGATGGTCGATTCAAACTTACCTCTGATTATGGTAATTATATCATCGGCATAACCGATTGCATCATAACCATAGTCGCACAACCTAGCTAGTAACTCATCTATGACAAGTGACCAGAGAAGTGGAGACAGGACCCCACCCTGAGGGCAACTCTTAACAGCATAAACACTAGTTTGGATGCCGCCCAAAGTTGAGTGAATTTCTCGCCCACGAAGCATTGCGTCGATCCACATGATTGTGGTAGTAGGTCACAGAAGAGAGAATAAGAGGAAACGAAAAAGAGCGAGAGAAATGAAATAATTCGGCACAAGTGAGGAAGTAGGAAGAGGGTTGAAAATTTGACATCTCATTTGCTTCTACATGGACCGGGAGAGTGTTCCGCGGCAGAGAGACAGAATGGAATGTTATTGTTCACGTAGGAGAAGTAGGAGAAGGGATGACATCTCATGTGCTTTTATATAGACAAACAAACAAAGACGCGGGTGTTGCGCAGTAGAGGGCGTGTGTCTCTCTGTTTATTTTTTACTAGTTCGTATGTGGCGGAATTACGTCCAGAATTTAGTGTATAGTAAATGGTGGTTTCATCTCCTTCTATATATCTCTGCAGTAGGTATATCTCTGAGCTCAAGTGCTCTAGATATACAGCTATAGGCAGTATTGTCAAAAGCTCCCTCGATGTCAATGAAAGCACAGAGAGCAATTTCCTTATCCATAAGGGTTTTTTTTTCAATCGATCCTACGAGATTGTGTAACAACGGTCGAGATTGTGCAACCACGGCCGACTTACCTTTGCCGTAGGCGAATTGAGTACGATGCAAGGGAGACGTGCAATCTATTTGCTGTCTGATGTGCAGATCCAGTAGCTTCTCCATAATTTTCAAAAAAAACGATGAAAGGCTTATCGGGCTGTAAGATTTCGGTAGCTCCTCCGGCTTGTTACCGTTTGTCGGAATGAATACCACGCTCACCGCCCCACATATTACCATTAATCCATCTCGAATTTTCATTGTTTATCGCTACAAAGTCTGTTTACATACCGAAATGGGCGAGCTAATACAACTGCAGTACTTCGGCCATAGTTCCTTGTCTAGCAAGCTCATCTGCCTGGACGTTATCGCCAAAGTCACAGTGGCCAGGAATCTAGCACAGTGGAATGTTAAAATAATTCCCCATCATGATTAGGAACGAGCGGCACTCTTCTACTGACTTGGATATATATTATCATGGAAGATTCCAAGGACCTTATTGCGACCTGACTGTCTGTGTAATGCTTCTAAAATCAACTTCCGTCTGGAAGTCGCTACAGTGGGCAGGTAGACGAAACGACAGGTTTATGCCCAGTATATCAGAGTACTCGTATATCCCCGTTCCTAACACCCCCTCCGTCTTCGAACCATCCGTATAGATGCCTACGAAGGGTGGCAAGTGAAATTCACCCTTCACTGATTCCGGGTAGGTATCAAGCACGTGAAGTTCCTTTCGGGCATAATTCTAGTAGGCAAATAGTCCGTTGCCCCTCGGGATATTCAGATTATTTAGAATTGTAGAGTGACCAGTGGCCAGCGAGAACCAGTGACCTGATTCTCGTAGGCGGATGGCCGTACATATTGCTCCCCAAAGATATCGGTAGGAAGCGGATTGAGCAACATGTCCAAGGCAGCAGATGAAGTAGTTCTCAGAGCCCCGGTAATGAAAACACGTGCTTATCTTTGGACCTTACTCAATAAAGCGTTATAAGTCGCCACCTTAAGGGCTTTCCATCAAACAATAATTCCGTACGTTAGTGTCAGTGTCGCACAACAGACACGTAGAGCCAGTAAACGACTCTAGGTTGCAGGCCCCAGGCACAAGACAATTACGTAGTGGTACCATAATTTCTATCCTTTGTTCAAATGGGTTCAATTAAACTAAAACATTGAAGTAAACAAAAGCTTTTATGGGCACTTTTTCTCCATTCACAAAGGAACAAAAAAACTACCTGTTACTCGAAATTACCACCCTTGGCTTCTACACACTTCTTCAACCGTTCAGACCAGTCGTCAGTCGCTGCACGCACCACTTCTTGGGGAAAAGAAGCTGCTGTTTTTATCAAATCGGTCATGAGGTTTCCTGCAGGCCCTCTCTTCCAAGTAGTTTCACATGCGGTAGTCCAGCGGATTGAGATCGGGGCTTCCAGAAGGCCAATCCTCAGCGGCTATGAAATCGGGAAGTTTGTCGGCACACCACCTCTGGTTCGTTTCAGGTTCGTGTGCTGGCGCTGAGTCTTGCTGTAATAAACAGTCGCGTCCATTAAACAGAGTGTCGTTCAATGATTACTACCTTTGCCAAAATATCGCTCTGATAGTTCGCTGCTTTGGTTTTCACCCCTTGTTCATAAAAATGCAGCTGGGTGACAGTGTCGTACGCAACGCCTCACCAAACCACGACTGAAGCAGGATGGTGGCCTGTTTGGACCCTTCCAATTTTTTAGGCAGCTTCCCGAGAACTGTGAGCATAAACTCTGTTATTTTGCCGGTTGAATTTTTATTCTACCGTGAAAAATTTTTCAGCACTGAAGAGGATTCGCCTGTGTCCCCGTTCGCGTATTGCTGAAGTGACGCCTTCCCGCTTATGGCTCGTATCTTTTTCAAAGCTGGTGTCAACTGCTGTTCTGTGGCTCTTCTCTAAGTCCCAAGTTTTAGGGCCTGTTTGATAATGCGGGACATGGTCCTTTTCTCCCGAGCCATGATTTTCTGTTTTCGAAGAGGGTTTCGACGAATTCGCGCAGCTACGGCTTTCACAGCTGCTGAGGTGCGCAGGCGGCCACTTCTAGCTCTGGCGCCGATTGAGGAGGTCTCGTCGAACTGTTTGGCGCACCGGTAATCAAACTTTTGAGAAATTTTCAAAGTTTTCGGCAGTTTTACTGGCGATTTTTTGCACTTGTACAGCGCGATCACAGCGTACGACTTTGCTTCACGCTCCAATTCATGTTAACTCGCCGACGAAACGAACGACCCAAACTAGGAAAAATTTTGCAATGCAGGGTCCACTCTATGTTTTGTAAACGAAGCCGCTCGCGAGCGTCAGACCTATAACGCTTGTGTATTCACAGAACTTAGGGATAGGACTTATGGCACGACTACGCATAGCTTTCCTTACACGTTCCTGTATATTTTAATCCCAACTTCTTGTCAAGGGTAAGCCCAAGAAATTTCGCCTTATCAGCCAAAATCAATCTAGTCCCCTCTAACAAAGTACTTGGAACCCTGTACTTCCTAGTGAAAGAACAAGCTCCGTTTTGCTCGGATTCACCCTTAATCCGTACGACTTGGCCAGTTAGTAAGTTTATATTAGGTTGGTGCAGATGAAATGTCGGATTCAGCAGTAAATTTTTGAACAGTGGTAACTTTTTATAAAGATAATTTTATTAATCGAAATAGGTACCAGCGGATGCGAAACACCTTTCCCAACGAGATACAAGCGCATTTATTCCTGTTTCGTAGAATTCCGAGTATCTGGTTCGAAGAAACTCCTCGAAGGCATTTTTGACATCTGCTTCATTGTTAAACTGTTTTCCTGTCAAAAAGTGATCCAAATGTTTAAAGAAAAGGTAATCTGTTTGCGAGAGGTCTGGACAGGTCTTGTGAATATGGCAGGTGAGGAAGAATCTCAAAGCGCAACTCGTTCAATTTTTGGATCGTTGTTCTCGATACATATGGAGGTCGTGCGTTGTCATGAATGAAGCAGCATAACTCCATCCCTGTTGACTAGCCTAGGTCATTGAACTGTCAATTTCTGATGCCTTTCGTCCAGTTGAGCGCAGTATTTCTCAGCATTGATGGTTTCGCCAAGTTGTAGGAACGAATAGTGGATAAATCCAGCTACAGACCACCAAACAGTCACCATTATTTTCTTTCGGCATGTGTCTTGGAGCGTCATCGGCATGTAGCCATTGGGCCGATCGGCGATGATTATCGTATAGTATCCACTTTTCACCGCAGGTCACAATTCGTTTCAAGAACGGTTCGTTTCCGTTGCGGGAGAGAAGAGAACTAGAAATCTCCATTCGACACGCCATGTTTTGCTCGGTAAGAGCATGCGGAACCCACTTGTCAAGCTTTTTCACTTTTCCAAGTTGTTGCAATTGGCGGCAAACTGTCGAATGGGGCACGCCCAATTTCGCCACAAGATCCCTTATGGTTTGGCGGGGGTCACACTCCATTAATGCACGCAGCTCGTCATTGATAGTCCTGGGTTTACACGTGGCTCATTTTGAAGGTTCATATCTCCGAATCGAAATTTTTCGAACCACCGCTGAGTGGTTCGTTCGTTAACCGTATCAGGTCTAAATGCCCTGTTGATATTCCTCGTTGCTTCCGTTGCGTTGTGGTCTAGATTAAATTCGTAAAGGAAAAGTAACCGTTTTTGAATCGCTTCTGTTCTTTTTCTTTTTTTTCCCCAACCATGAAGTGCAAAACCTAAATGACTCCATAAGCTGAGGCAGCAGTATTTATACTTCAATATGTTATATCACTAGCGCCGCCTGGTGGCAGTTTGATACATGAAAATCGCAGCCATGTCATTGCAAAATCCGACATTTCATCTGCAAAACTAATAGTAAAGTTCATTTGACTGCATAATTCAGGTGCTCCCATGAAACCTTCAATTATGTTAGCAGTGGATTGGCCACACCTGTAAGCAGTTACACTTAGAGTCCCCTATTCGGCCCGCTGATTCCAAAATTCCAACTATCTGGCCCTTCCTAAAAAAAGTTTGCCGACCCCCGATCTAGAGAATGGAGGTTCGAACCTCGGTGCGAACCAAAACTGCCTGTGGGTACTCCCACTGCGCTCCGAACTTGTCAGTATAGAAACGGGCGCGGATAGGAGGTGCATGTTAGTAGCATAAAAATGCTAGGGATGCTGACGTACTCATGCCCCTGGAAGGGTCAAGGCAATTAACAACAAGAACAGAATCTTCGGCTGTTCTTTTTGCAGCACTACGCACATTGAACATTACAATCATTGCCCAGCGATGAGCAGGAGCCACTGGTGGATCACGACATATGGGACGGATGAGTGGATATCTGTAGATGCCAGTGGTAAGAATAAAAAAACACCTATTACACCCCCTCACTCCACTATGGTTACTTTAAATAAAAAAAATACCAGAGATGGAATGTGTTCTTTTATAATATTTAGCATCACACATTCCGATGAAGGAAATGTGCCATTGCGGCCGGTATTTTCTGAAGTTTCGATTACTCTGCGCATTTGGGGTTGAAATTGGATAAATTTTTCTCGCCTATCCGGTTTTATCATAGCCTATAACGTCTCTCTTTCGGATTTTTGTCCATTCGGCTTTAGCCGATCCGACCAAAGTCGTATAATGTGGGTGGAGAGAGCGTAAGAACACCTTCATCAATGGATGTTAAAAATTTAACTACTTTCCGGCAATGCAACCGATTGCAGCTCTTGCCCAGGTAGACGAAGTACAAGCTATACGCAGTACTTACTTTTTCACACTATACCCATAATTTCTTATTTACTAATAAAGAAAAAAGAAGTACCCATCAACGTCCATAAAAAGAAATATTTACACAAAAAATAGAAACATGACCAAAAATTATTCGTCTCGGCAAAAACATAAATAATAGCAAAAACCCCGTGTAAAAAGAAGTGCAAAACGAAAAATGCCAACAAATGTCAACAGGCGAATTATATATGACTACTTTTAATCTTTACCTTTGTAATGGCTCTCCGACATCAATTTTAGCTGTCACCATGGAACATTCATTTGCATTTGACATTTGCAGACCTGTTCATAACACGGCCTAGCTTACGCAAAGGCGAACATATTCCATGGTGTGTGTGATGATTAATTTGGGAAATGAAACAACTACCTTCTCAAATCCCAACAGCGCTAAACCGGAGCTATCGGCTATCGGAGCTCCAGGTTGTCTTCACTATCCTGAACCCAGCCGTAGTCAAGCGTCGCGATTGCCGTGTAACACGCTTCGTCCGTCGCTCCTCAATCACGGATTCAATGAGCCTCCTGACACCGTTGTAGTTGACGGCTGTTCACTTTGGGCTTTCTTAGTGGCTGCAAATATATCCATAGGTATAGGGTTTGAGCTAAAATGCAATCAGCAATTTCATACTAAGGGCGAAATAAACAAACCCGAATATTCACAATCCTTTCACCGGAGCACAGTGGTTCTTTTGCGCTTGCGATCGACCGACAGAACCAGCGACTATTCTGCGTTGAAATCGTCGGCAATATCTTTCTCCTGTCGACTTGCAATCGGCACAGAACTTGCACGGCACCTTTTTCCATCCACAAAACACACAGTATAAATATCAATGATAAACACCCATTTGTCATAAATTTGACATATGTATCAACTGAGGCCACTGCACTTAAAACTTCCCTTTCGAAATAACAGTGGCTTACATAATTTCACCCCATTATGTCTTTTTTGTCCTTGGTGGAGACATTGGGGAACTGTCAGAGGCGTTTCCGGCAAGGGGCCCAATTGCAAGGCACGTTCGCTGGTGGTTTATTCGCGGTAGTGCTAAAATCGAATCGTGAAAAATCCGCAAAGAGTGCAGAGTGGAATGTTGGGCGAAAGTTGCGACACGCAGTGATAGTGGTAATGGTTTTACTTAACGAATTGTTTTTTTTTTTTTTTTTTGTAATAGAAATAGAAAAAAACATATTTTTCAAATAGGAAAAGAGAAAATTTAAGAAGCGGTGATCCCAGCCCAGTTGTAGGGAATAGCGGCAAAAAGAGCTGGGTAGGTTATTTGCCGTTAAGCAGTTCCTTTTCCTTTTCTGTTTCTATTTCTCTTATATATTTATTTCGCTTTGCAGCAAAATACTTCGGGATCCAAGCAAGCCTAATTGCCTAGTATAAATCCCTCGCGAGATGGTTTTTTTTAACTAGACTGTGTGAAAAACGAAAAAAAAAAGAAACACACTCGTGTTCCGCCCAGCATTTTTCCCGTGATTACCGGAGATATATTCCTCCCACGGGAAATATCTGCACCAGCCCTTGCGCTCTGAAGTCCACCGCCCGATAGGAAAAAAAAAAAAATTTAACGCTTGCACACCGGCGCCCCAGTACTTCACCTGACTGGTAGGCGAACATCTGCACACCGGCGCCCCAGTACTCCACCCGACTGATTGGAAACATCGGTACACCGGCGACACGTGCTGAAAAAAAAAAAAAAAAAACCATTAGTTGTAGTTTTGTATATTTGTTCTTTTGTTGTCTGTACTTAGTGTTATATATAATTCGCTTCTTTCAATTTAGGCCACATTGGCGTTAAACATTCAGCACATTTGCGTCCAGTTTACATTTATACTTTGAAGGTACAACATTCACGAGAATAGCATCCAGTAGCGGCCGCCACCGGAAGATTCATCGTAAGCGTGAGTAAAAACACATGTTTTTTTTTTCTCAAGATCTATAAAAACTAGACGCAATATGCTATATCTTTTAAAATTATTTCGCGAAATTTCGGGTGCTTAATCGTTTTTGTTGTTGTTGTAATTCTGATGTTGATTCCCGTAGTTACCAAATAAACATGTATTACAAAATGACCCGATAAACTTTGCATAGAGAAGAGATCTTGCTCGCTCCCTGTTCCGCTCCACCCTCCTGTCACCGCGTACACGACAAGACACTCCATGTTCAAGTAAGGCAAGTGGTTTTGCTCTTATTTGCTCAGCCCAGGGGAGCGATACACCTCGCCTGGGAAATTTCCTTCATTGGGAATTTTCCTTTTAGGCACAACAACTTTTATACCGAACTGTACATGTTCGAAACCTTGTGTGGACCTCAAGGGAAATGTGCGGTGTGTGTCTTCACTTCGCTCTACTGGGCTTCTTTTTTTTTTTTCTCCCTCGGCACCTGAATTCTTTAATTGTAGTGCAGAAGACGACTTACTCCGACCCGCCATCTCCTAGACTGAGCAGCCCGCCAGCAGGTGCCACCGTCTTCGCCTGGTGACGTCAGTTCGGCTGACGGTTAGATTTAAAAATTTCTTCGAGGCTAGCATTACAAATTTGGCGCCCAACGTGGGGCCCGAAGAATCGAGTCTTTATCATCTTTTGTCACCAAAATTATTGAAATGTAAAAATTTTGACAAATTCGGTTTTTCTTTGCTCCACTTCCGAGTTTTCACAATTTGAGAGTTTTGTCTCTTTATCAATTGCTGCACGCACTTTCTTTGGGGCGTGAGAACTACGGAATTTTGTCTTGAATCTTGTTTTCCTGTTTTAGCTACAGGAAACCACTTACGTGTTGTCCTAGAGTGTGAACTCTGCGATGGATATCATCCGGCTACTGGGGAACTTCAAAGTATTTGAATTGCTTTTCTTTCGAATATTATGACTCTTGTATGCTCTCGGATGGGTCTTTCCTCGCCTTTTTGTTTAAGTGGTTTTCCTTCTTTGGTCCTAAATCCATATGATATGTCGTGAGTTAGTACTCGTGTTTTTTTTTCGCTTGATGGTTGAGAATTGCGGAGTGATGGTGGTAATTTACGCCCCATTTCGACTCTTCTGGAAAAAGATAAAGAGCATTAGCTGATGAGCGATATTTTGTATGTTTAATTTTGCTTCAAGACAGACTCATTGACTTTCACCTTCATTAATCATGTTTTTTTTTTTTTGTGGTAGCATTATGCAGGAGTGGTGGAGTTCACCATCTTTGTGCAGTAGAGATGATTGTGAAAATTTATCTCGATATACTTGCTGCCTGGGTAGCAGAGTAAGATCTCTTGACTTTGTTTAAATTTGGTTACTCTTCTTATTTTCTTTCTCTCTTGTTTATAACGACATATTGACGAATAATTTTGGTTGTCACTATGCCACTGCGACGCAGTACAGATGATTTGTTAAATTTGACTGGACGAGTCCCAGCATGCCCAATTTGTAAGACAGAGTGGGCATCATCTGCTCAAGCGGTATCTACTCCTTGTGGGCACATATATCATTACGAATGTATCACTTCGTGGTTATCGGATACTGATACGTGTCCTTTATGCAGAAGTGCTTGTAATCCCGGTCAATTAGTTCGAAAAGACGTGTCAGCTCTTGGGGTAAGGCCAGAAGATGAAGCTTCTGGTGAGTTGGTGCTGCCAGCCCGAAAAGAGGAAGTTTCTCGGTCAAGTGGGGCTATTCCCAAGTCTGGGGGACCCACAACGCGGTCTAA
Organism: Chloromyia formosa; assembly: GCA_964017055.1. Lineage (NCBI taxonomy): Eukaryota > Metazoa > Arthropoda > Insecta > Diptera > Stratiomyidae > Chloromyia > Chloromyia formosa. The sequence goes on from OZ024815.1 coordinate 116,084,983, forward strand.
AGCTAAGGCTCAACCAGTTCCCTCTTCCGAGTCGTTATTACTTCCTTCTGACCGGCGGGATTCCCGGCGTGATCATTCGTTCGACGCTAATCGACCATTGGAAGTTTCGCCTGGTGAGGCTAGCATGGCGAATGCCAAAAACGGATCCGATGATAATTCGGACATGGAGTTTTTAGTACGAGTGCAACAGATAGTAAAGGACATGCTGCGAGAACATCTGAATATGCTTCATGGTAACCAGATTGCTTCGCAACCTACGCTCGAGTTTAGAGCAGAATTACCCGAACGATCAGTGCCAGTTGCTAATTTTCCTCCTAATTTTGATAATAATGCAATGATAAATCGATCTGTCTCCCATTTACGGGCATCCGAAAACCCATATCGACACGAAAACCGAACAGCGGAAGTACTAGTTAATGATGTTAATCCGTTAATACCACGTCCACAATATCGACCTCAAGTCAACCTTCCTCACGAGGGAGCATTTTACAGTCTGCCTATGCCTATGGAACGAAATACGAATTTCATTCCTAACGCCGCATATGTGGCAAATGTTCAAGATCCGCGTGTGTTTCAAAGCGAGATTAACCATCATGCTCCTCGCGTTTTATCACAAGAGCCCGGGAATAGACCCTTCAGGGGAAACACTACTGCGTCTAACTCTCCTGCTAGGAGTGCGGCAGTATCTAGTATTCCTTTAGATAAAGTAGGACGGATTATTGGGGAATGGAATTTACATTTTAGTGGAGACAACCCTCACGTGTCAGTAGACAAATTCTTGTTCCAAGTCCGTACACTGGCTAATCACACTTTATACGGCCAACTTCATCTGGTGACTCATTTTGTACATCTGCTTCTGGTTGGCAAAGCGAAGAATTGGTTTTGGCGATTCCATAGGACTCTCATTAATTTTTCATGGGACCAATTTTCTGATGCATTAAGAGACCAATTTCAGGAGAGACTTTCCGATTTCGATATAATGGGATTGATCCGTAATAGGGTGCAACGCCCTTCGGAATCGTTTGATGTGTTTCTAGATCAAGTTTCGGAATTAAGTGACCGCCTAGTTAGGCCGATACAGGAATGGGAGTTGGTGGATATTTTGAGGAGGAATTTGAGGCCTGAAATTCGGCGTGAAATTAATCATTTTTCTATTCACTCCGTTCAGCAATTAAAGTCGTATGTTTATCGTTCGGAGGCTTTAGAAAGGGAATTAGCTTTTACAGTTCCCAGATCGTCTCACAGTAAAAACATTCCTCATAAAGGACACGCTTGCGAGCTAGAACAAGCAGTGCCTGTGGAAGAAAACCCTGACTTTGTAGAGATTTCGGCTTTAAACAGAGTTCCCATTTGTTGGAATTGTCGTAAAGAAGGTCATCGTTTTGACACCTGCTTGGCTGAACGCAAGGTATTTTGTTTCGGGTGCGGGGCTCCCGATACGTATAAGCCACATTGCGTTAATTGTAACCCATTACAAAAAAACCTGACAGGTTCGAGGGCAGACAAAATGTCCCGCCCCTCGAAACAAATTCAAAATTAACAGACTCTTCCAATTCTTTTTCTCTGGCGATTGACACTTCTACTTTGTATTCGTTATTAAAAAGAAAAAATCCGGCAATTGTTTCACCTATTATTGCTGACACCGTTGAAACACCTAATATCTCCTCTCAAACACTCTCTAACGAAAATACGACTGTTCATCATAGTTTCAAACCGTTGCATGTGCGTTTATCGGATTACCAGACTGCGCGTAATCGAATCTTTGGCGCCGAAGCTATTCAGCTTCGTCGTTCTAAGCGGTCTACGGTACGACTTCGAAATTTTTGGAAAAAAGTCAAGGCAGTTCGTCGGCGATATTGTTCCGCCATTTATTCTACTCCGCCAGCCCATGATATCCGACCTTATGCGGATGTGACGCTTTTGGGGCAACAAGTCGCTGGTCTGATCGACACAGGAGCAAGTGTAAGCTGCATGGCAGCTGACTTCGCAAAAAAATTCTTGCAGGGAAATCACCCTTGGGAGAGGTTTCGCATGGGAATTCATACTGCCGATGGTACCACTCATTCGGTAGTAGGAAGAGTCTTCGCAGATATCACCTTTCGAGGGAGAACTCTTGTTTTGCCATTGCTAATTGTGCCATCACTGGGCCAAAATTTGTATTTGGGTATAGATTTTGTGCGGCTTTTCGGACTTGCTTCTGACTTGTTTGTCTCCTCTCTTTGTTCTGTGAACTTGTCTTCGGAACAACGAGCCAACGATTCTAATACACATACTCTCAATCCGATTCAAGAGGCGAAACTCAAGGCAGTTGTTGCTATGTTTCCTTCTTTTTCTGCGGAGGGCTTAGGACGTACGAGTCTTGTGACACACGTCATCGATGTCGGCGGCAGCAAGCCAATTAAGCAGAGGCACTTTGCAGTCTCTCCCGCCATCGAGAAGCTCCTCTATGCAGAAGTTGACAGGATGCTGGCAATGGGTGTCATTGAGGAGTCTACCAGTCCATGGTCTTCGCCTGTCACCCTTGTAGTGAAACCTGGTAAGGTCCGGATGTGTCTGGACGCCCGGAAAGTGAACGACGTCACGGTTAAGGACGCTTATCCTTTGCCTCTGATCGATGGTATACTAGGTCGACTTCCCAAAGCCGAGATTATCTCGAGTCTTGATCTAAAAGATGCCTTTTGGCAGATACCACTCGACCCAGAGTCAAAGGAGAAAACGGCCTTCACTGTTCCAGGTCGGCCATTGTACCAATTCGTAACAATGCCGTTCGGATTGTGCAATGCTCCTCAGACCATGCAGAGGCTAATGGACCGAGTCGTTCCAGCTCATCTGCGCCATCAGGTTTTCGTCTACTTGGATGACCTTTTGATAATAACGGAGACATTCGAGGAACATTTTGAAATCCTCCAGGAATTGGCTCACTGTTTCCGCAAGGCCGGTTTAACCCTGAATATTGAGAAGAGCAAGTTCTTCATGAAGCAAGTCCAGTATTTAGGCCACATAATTGGTAATGGCACAATTAAAACTGATCCTGAAAAAGTTCGTGCTATTGCTGAATTCCCAGTGCCGAGTTCAGTGAAACAGATGCGACGTTTCTTAGGACTATGTGGATGGTACAGACGGTTTGTGCCAAATTTCGCGTCACTGTCAGCCCCGCTGACAGACATGCTGCGCCGAGGACGCTTTACATGGACTGAGGAAGGAGAGAAGGCTTTTGAGGCTTTGAGGGATAGTTTGTCGTCTGCTCCCGTCTTGCACAGCCCTGATTTTGCGAAACCTTTCGCAATTCACTGCGATGCAAGCAAATATGGCATTGGAGCTGTATTAGTCCAACTAAATGAAGACGAAGCTGAGATCCCAATTGCCTTCATGTCCAAAAAGTTCAACTCGGCCCAAAGAAATTATTCAGTCTCGGAGCAGGAATGTTTGGCGGCGGTGCTGGCAATAAAGAAATTCCGTGCGTACATTGAGGGCCATGAATTTGAGGTCATTACCGACCATGCATCTCTAAAATGGCTCATGACCCAACCCGATTTGAGCGGAAAACTGGCAAGATGGGCGTTAAAGCTACAAGGCTTTAAATTCAAAATTAAACATCGAAAAGGGAGTCAGCATGTGGTTCCTGACACGCTCTCACGGGGGTATTCCGCAGATGCCCTTGCACTGGAATCGTTACAATTTGATTCGGCTTTGGAAATTGATTTATCGTCTAGCTTCTTCCAGTCAGATTCCTACTGTTCGCTGATCCAACATATTCAAGATAATCAACACCGTTTACCGGATTTAAGGGTCGTTGAGGGATTTGTATACCGACGCTTGGAACATGCGACCGGGGACGAAGTACAAGAAGAAAGTTCTTGGAAATTGTGGGTCCCTGGGGAGCTGACGGCGACACTGATAGCACGCGCACATGATCATCCACTGTGTGCTCATGGGGGCTTTGGAAAAACACTAAAACGCCTGAAGACCTTCTATTATTGGCCAAAAATGTCTACTGAGGTGAAAGATTATGTAAAGGCGTGCGTCATTTGTAAGGAGTCGAAAGCCCCTAATCAGGTCCTTAGACCTCCCATGGGGAAGCTGGTCGTTCCCGATCGTATATTTCAGCGCCTGTATGTGGATTTCTTGGGCCCTTATCCTCGTTCTCAGGCAGGAAATATAGGAGCCATCGTCGTCCTAGACCAACTTTCTAAGTTCCCATTTGTGGAGCCTGTTCGAAAACTTACGACGGAGATCCTAATCAAATTTCTAGAACAGAGGATCTTCCACGTGTTTGGAGTTCCGGAGATTATAATCTCGGATAATGGCCCCCAATTTAAATCAATTTCATTTGGCAAATTTCTTGAATCGTATGGTGTAAAACATCAGCTCACAGCCGTTTACTCCCCACAATCGAACGCGGCCGAAAGAGTTAATCGGTCAGTGCTTGCCGCCATCCGATCATATGTTCACCCCATTCAACGTGATTGGGATGCAAAAATTTCCCAAATAAATAGCGCTCTTCGATCTGCGCATCATTCTGCTACGGGATTCTCGCCATATTTTGCCGTTTTTGGGCAAAATATGTTGTTACATGGAGGAATGTACTCCTTACTTCGTAAGCTAAATCTGCTCATGGAACCTACAGCTAACGTGACAGCGGATACTAAAACGGAACTAATTCGCGCCAAGACACAACAGGCCATTAAAGACGCTTACAATGTCAATGCTAAAACTTATAACTTGCGTTCAAACCCTATTACATTTAAACCTGGGGATATCGTACTGAGACGTAACTTTTCTCAAAGTAACTTTTCAAAAAATTATAATGCAAAGCTTGATAAAAAGTTTATGCAAGCGCAAGTTATCAAAAGGATAGGAACAGGGGACTACTTATTGAAAGATTTAGCAGGGAAATTCCTGGGGAAATACAACCAGAAGGATTTGAAACGATTTTAGTAGGTTGAAGCTCTTCTGTCTCTTCGATATCTTAACTCTTCTCGTTTATTTTTTTTTATTAAGTTAGTATTTTAAGGTAATTTATCAATAGTATAATAATATTAGCATATTTTTCCCCTTGTTTCGTGGATTATATCGAAGCGGCCCATATAATTCTCTGAATAACCGGAAAAAAAAAAAAAAACATTTTTTTTTTAGCATTAATTTATAAGTACGAATAAGTTAGGGTTACGTGAAGCGGTCAGGTCAAATATTGAAACTTTTACTCTGTAAAAGTTAGTAAAAGTCACTGAAGCAACAATTAGGAAAGAAGTGTTGCTCTAGTTTTAAAATGTGGAAGAAAAGATATCGTGGAGGTAAAATAGGGTTTTGTTTTTTTTTTTTTTTTTTTCTCATCGTAATAGACCTCTAGCAGACAAGGAGTCATTCTAACACCATATTCTGTAATGTTGTAGATCCCTCTGGACAATTCCTTCGCGAAGGCATTTCGTTAATAGTCTTCAGGCTCGTCTACTTCAGTTGATTCAGTAGTCAAGCCTGCCCTGTAATGGCTCTCCGACATCAATTTTAGCTGTCACCATGGAACATTCATTTGCATTTGACATTTGCAGACCTGTTCATAACACGGCCTAGCTTACGCAAAGGCGAACATATTCCATGGTGTGTGTGATGATTAATTTGGGAAATGAAACAACTACCTTCTCAAATCCCAACAGCGCTAAACCGGAGCTATCGGCTATCGGAGCTCCAGGTTGTCTTCACTATCCTGAACCCAGCCGTAGTCAAGCGTCGCGATTGCCGTGTAACACGCTTCGTCCGTCGCTCCTCAATCACGGATTCAATGAGCCTCCTGACACCGTTGTAGTTGACGGCTGTTCACTTTGGGCTTTCTTAGTGGCTGCAAATATATCCATAGGTATAGGGTTTGAGCTAAAATGCAATCAGCAATTTCATACTAAGGGCGAAATAAACAAACCCGAATATTCACAATCCTTTCACCGGAGCACAGTGGTTCTTTTGCGCTTGCGATCGACCGACAGAACCAGCGACTATTCTGCGTTGAAATCGTCGGCAATATCTTTCTCCTGTCGACTTGCAATCGGCACAGAACTTGCACGGCACCTTTTTCCATCCACAAAACACACAGTATAAATATCAATGATAAACACCCATTTGTCATAAATTTGACATATGTATCAACTGAGGCCACTGCACTTAAAACTTCCCTTTCGAAATAACAGTGGCTTACATAATTTCACCCCATTATGTCTTTTTTGTCCTTGGTGGAGACATTGGGGAACTGTCAGAGGCGTTTCCGGCAAGGGGCCCAATTGCAAGGCACGTTCGCTGGTGGTTTATTCGCGGTAGTGCTAAAATCGAATCGTGAAAAATCCGCAAAGAGTGCAGAGTGGAATGTTGGGCGAAAGTTGCGACACGCAGTGATAGTGGTAATGGTTTTACTTAACGAATTGTTTTTTTTTTTTTTTTTTGTAATAGAAATAGAAAAAAACATATTTTTCAAATAGGAAAAGAGAAAATTTAAGAAGCGGTGATCCCAGCCCAGTTGTAGGGAATAGCGGCAAAAAGAGCTGGGTAGGTTATTTGCCGTTAAGCAGTTCCTTTTCCTTTTCTGTTTCTATTTCTCTTATATATTTATTTCGCTTTGCAGCAAAATACTTCGGGATCCAAGCAAGCCTAATTGCCTAGTATAAATCCCTCGCGAGATGGTTTTTTTTAACTAGACTGTGTGAAAAACGAAAAAAAAAAGAAACACACTCGTGTTCCGCCCAGCATTTTTCCCGTGATTACCGGAGATATATTCCTCCCACGGGAAATATCTGCACCAGCCCTTGCGCTCTGAAGTCCACCGCCCGATAGGAAAAAAAAAAAAATTTAACGCTTGCACACCGGCGCCCCAGTACTTCACCTGACTGGTAGGCGAACATCTGCACACCGGCGCCCCAGTACTCCACCCGACTGATTGGAAACATCGGTACACCGGCGACACGTGCTGAAAAAAAAAAAAAAAAACCATTAGTTGTAGTTTTGTATATTTGTTCTTTTGTTGTCTGTACTTAGTGTTATATATAATTCGCTTCTTTCAATTTAGGCCACATTGGCGTTAAACATTCAGCACATTTGCGTCCAGTTTACATTTATACTTTGAAGGTACAACATTCACGAGAATAGCATCCAGTAGCGGCCGCCACCGGAAGATTCATCGTAAGCGTGAGTAAAAACACATGTTTTTTTTTTCTCAAGATCTATAAAAACTAGACGCAATATGCTATATCTTTTAAAATTATTTCGCGAAATTTCGGGTGCTTAATCGTTTTTGTTGTTGTTGTAATTCTGATGTTGATTCCCGTAGTTACCAAATAAACATGTATTACAAAATGACCCGATAAACTTTGCATAGAGAAGAGATCTTGCTCGCTCCCTGTTCCGCTCCACCCTCCTGTCACCGCGTACACGACAAGACACTCCATGTTCAAGTAAGGCAAGTGGTTTTGCTCTTATTTGCTCAGCCCAGGGGAGCGATACACCTCGCCTGGGAAATTTCCTTCATTGGGAATTTTCCTTTTAGGCACAACAACTTTTATACCGAACTGTACATGTTCGAAACCTTGTGTGGACCTCAAGGGAAATGTGCGGTGTGTGTCTTCACTTCGCTCTACTGGGCTTCTTTTTTTTTTTTCTCCCTCGGCACCTGAATTCTTTAATTGTAGTGCAGAAGACGACTTACTCCGACCCGCCATCTCCTAGACTGAGCAGCCCGCCAGCAGGTGCCACCGTCTTCGCCTGGTGACGTCAGTTCGGCTGACGGTTAGATTTAAAAATTTCTTCGAGGCTAGCATTACACCTTAATAATTAGCACTTATTAGCTTGTGTCCAATTGACGTCATTCGCGCTCGGTCACCATCGCTCCCATCAGCATAATAATATTTAACAGTTTTTTGATCAAGCACCAAATAACTAGACGAACATGTAGCAACCAAGACCCGCGGAAAAAAAGGTGACAACCTTAGGAAGCAGCACGAACTAAACGACCAGACGATAAGATAAGAAGAATTCTTGTGGGTTGTGTTAGATTAACATTCTTTTTTTTTGTCTGTGGGGTGGTTGTTTTTGTAGCTACTGCAATTATTTTTAGTACATGCTGTTGGATGGGTTTTGACACCTGTGCTATTTAGTATGTTTTAAAAGGCAGTAATTGCTGAAAAATTAACGTATGTTTGTATTGCAATACTGTACGCTTTGTATGACACAAAGCGTCACAAATCATTAGAATCATATAAATTTCTTGAGTAAGAATCCGCGCAGACGCCAATCTTTTTAGTTCACAGAAAACCTAAATATTTTTGTTAAGAATAATTAATTCCCCGAAGGGAGCCCAAATCGTGTTCGCCGGTTTCGACCGCTGGTGCGAAGCGCGTCTCATCAGACGCCTCTGCCTCTCGCTCGCACCAGTGGGAGAGGCGTGGCCGGGAACGACCAAGACGGCATGCTAAGTGCCATGTAAGTTGCATGGCGTCGATGGCTGTCGCCCGGCAAAAAACTTGTTTTTAGTTTAACAGTTGGTGGAATTCCATATCGGCAAGTAGCACGTTGTTATTTGCATTCGATAAGAATTCGCGCCCATGTTGTGTTGGTCGGCCTACAGACGTGTTCGAAATAATAAGAACAACACAAGTGAAAACTGAATTCGTCCTAAAAAAAGGGTTAGAATATTTTTTTTAAATTTATCCTTTTATTACTTTAACACCATGCTTTTTATAAACGCAAGAATTGATGTCCTGCTATTTCCTTGTTTTGTTGTTCTGGCCACTTTGTTGGATTGAGTCGAAAATCAGCTGTTCGAAAAAATAAGAACAAAGAGCAAAAACACACGGTAGTTAATTTCTACAGACAGAATTCCCAAAATTGGAATGTACAATAATTGCTTATTTGGAGTGTATTGTGCGTGGTATGCATTAGTTTTATTAACAAATAATAGTTAAAATCACTTCAAAATGAGAAGACGCCAACATTGTTCTGTGGGGCGAAGACAATTAATTTAAAAATTGCTTAGTGAAGGCAAAACGTTTGCATTTATTAGAAATTTACTTGGTGTTTCCAATGGTTTGATAACAAACGCGAAAAACTTTCCTCGCAGACCGAAACCCGAGGTAGACGTAAAAAAAACCAATGAACGGCAGGACAAATTGATCGTACGGACTGTTAAACAGCGCCCTTTCATAACTTCTACGCAAATCAACGATGAGTTAAACCTGCCAATTGCCACATCCACAATAAGAAAACGTTTGATTGCAGCAAATCTTAAAGCAAAAAGCCCAAGAAAGGTACCCTTATTAAAACATGTGCATTTGAAACGTAGACTTCAGTTCCCCAGAAAATTCCAAGGCGTACCTGACACCGTTTGGCGCAACATATTATGGTCAGATGAGACAAAAGTTGTGCAGTTCGATATGGGAACTGAAAAACAGTACGTTAGACGCCCTCCGAAGCAAGAATGCAAGGCGAAGTACACTAGTAAGACCATTAAGCACGGAGGTCTAAGACTGATGCTGTGGGGATGTTTTTCGTGGAATGGCGTTGGACCTCTTGCTAAGATCGTGGGTACTATGGATGCCAACTACTATTTTGGAAAAATTTTGGAAGATGTCATGTTACTTTATGCTGAAGAGGAAATGCCATTACGGTGGATTTTTCAGCAAGACAATGACACACCTCAAGAAAAGCTAAGGAGTAGTTCCGATCGCACAAAATTGCTGTTATGGAGCGGCTTGCACAATCGCCGGCCCTTAATCCAATAAAACACCTTTGGATTGATGTTAAGAAAGGAGTGAGAGATGCTAAACCAAAAAACTCCGAAGAATTATGGCAAGCGGCAAAAAATACTTAGGAGAATATTCCACTCTCGAGATGTCGCACTCTTATAGCTTCCATGCAGTCCAGATGTGTCGAAGTTATCAAAAATAAGGGGGGAGCTACTTCTTATTAAACGTAAGGGCCTAAGTGTGTATTTATGGTCTGTAGAAATTAACTATCGTTTGTTTTTTCTCTTTGTTCTTATTTTTTCGAACAGCTGATTTTCGACTCAATCCAACAAAGTGACCAGAACAACAAAATAAGGAAATAGCCGGACATCAATTCTTGCGTTTATAAAAAGCTTAATACGTATGGTGTTAAAGTAATAAAAGGATAAATTAAAAAAAATATTCTAACCCTTTTTTTTGGGACGAATTCAGTTTTCACTTGTGTTGTTCTTATTATAACACGTCTGTATATAAGGCAAACCAACATCTGACTTGGTCGTTCCCGGTCACGCCTCTCCCACGAAGCAGAGGCGTCTGATGAGACGCGCTTATAACCAGCGGTCGAAACCGGCGAACACGATTTGGGCTCCCTTCGGGGAGTTATTATTCTTAACAAAAATATGAATAGTGCAGTCCCACTCTGGACAGAGAAGGGCGACGGCATGCTAGGTTAGGTTAGGTGAGGTGTTAGAGTTAACCCGGACAAAACGGAGCTTGCGCTCTTCACTAGAAGGCACACAATCCCTCCAATCGAACCACCCACCCTGGAGGGCCAAAGACTTACCTTCACAGATAAAGCAAAATTTCTAGGTCTCATCTTTGACAGGAAATTAAAGTGGAAGCTTAATGTTGAAGAACGGGTGAAAAAGGCTACTACTGCACTCTACTCGTGCAGGAACGCCATAGACAAGAACTGGGGCCTGCAGCCAAAAGCTGTATACTTATTGGCTATCTACAGCTGTGGTACGCCCTGTGTTATTGTATGGTATTAGTGTGTGGTGGACGGCACTCAGAGTAGCAGCCTACTGTAATACCCTAGGAAAGGTACAAAGGCTGGCTGCGCTGGCCACAACGGGGGCTTTTAGAGCCACTCCATCAGCCGGATTAGATATGATACTCGGCTTACTCCCGTTGGGGAGCAGCTGGCGGCAAACACGGCTCTACGCCTTCGTGAGGCGGGTCAGTGGCGTGCGCTGAGTGTGGGACACTCCACTGTACTTGACAATCCGAATCTCCCAAGGGAGACAGACTACGTTTCTCCCAAATACCAATTTGGCAAGAACTACACTAATCTCATTCCGTCGAGGAGTCAATGGGTAGGAGACGCGGCCTCCACCACCGAACCCATGGCCATCTATACAGATGCGTCTAAGACCGACGGCGGGGTCGGGATAGGCATATACTCGGAGGGACTGGGGATTAACCTATCACTCGGTGTCCCCGACTTTTGCAGTATCCTACAGGCGGAGGTTTCGGCTATCTCGGAAGCTCTGTCCTGGCTAGGCAGTCACGTCATTACTGTGAAGGACATTACTATTTATACGGATAGTCAGGCGGCGATTCGCTCACTCGAATTCATTTTGACCACATTCAAAACTATCGAGAACTGTCGCCTAGCACTCGCAGAGATGGCTGGCTTCTTCTATATTACCCTATGTTGGATTCCGAGCCACAGTGGCTTTGCGGGTAACTGCAAGGCGGATGAGTTGGCCCGAGCGGGGACAACTGGAGCGGTTGATGAAAGCCGCAAAGGCATAAGAGTGTCATTTACCCTGTGCAAATTGGCGATTAAGACTGCTGCCGTAGATAGGGCTAATGTTAGATGGCTCTGCGGCAATACGTGCCAAACGACAAGGATAATTTGGCCGAAAATTGATCCCCACCGCTCTGTCACACTGCTGTCGTTGAACAGGAAGCACATTGGCAGGGTAGTAGGAGTTATCACAGGGGAGCATTCCAGGAGACTACATTTTCCTCATCACGACTTCTGTAGGAGTTGTGGCGATGTGGAGGAGGAGGAGACCGTTCTACATCTTCTCTGTCATTGCCCGGCCTTGGCTGGTAGGAGAAGAGTGTTTCTGGGCTCATGGGTTTTCTACGATCTGGATGACCTTAAGGATATGACTGCCACACGGCTCAATCGTTACATAGCCAGCACAGGCTGGTTTGATACGTAGGTTCGAGTGAAGGTGATAGCGGTGGTACCACAATGGACCCAATGTTGATCTAAGTGTGCTGTGACATATCACGGCAGCCCCTGTACCTAACCTAACCTGACGGCATGCTAAGTGCCATGTAAGTTGCATGGCGTCGATGGCTGTCGCCCGGCAAAAAACTTGTTTTATAGTTTAGCCAGTGGAAACCTATACTTGTTCCTTTTATTACATGCAGTCTCGAATAGACTGTGTGAGGCTGAATTCATGTCAATTCCACTGCTGTCTGTTGTTGCGGTAGCGATGCTTCGAATACTGCAGCTCTTCTTGCATCGAGGGGGTTTGGCAGCTCTTGGCCGTTAAAAAATGGGTCGTTTCGGTGCGAAGAACCGCCGGAACGCACTGCTGTCTGCTTTAGGGCTGTCGATAAGATCGGTCTGTTCGGTGTGAAGGCCCCCTATGAAACTAGATTCTGATAAGAAAAACCAATCCTGTGAAACACCTAACAAAAATGTAAGAATTATCGATTATCGACAAAGAATTCGATAGGAATGTTGATAGAAAGAAAAAACATCGATTCATCTATCTACAATCTATCAAACGGCTTTTCGGAGAACGATGATCTGTTCGAGCACATACTCGTTCCCTCCTACATATAAATATCTATCAATCTCCTTCACAACTTGAATTTTTTCTATCTCGATGACATTCTGAGAGGGTTTCAATCATATGACGCTCGAGTCACCTCTCGATATCAATTCATCGATTCGTTGAAAAAAAAATCATATCTAAGTTTACAGATATCACATGAATTGTTAATTTCCCGGAAGTCAGAGCACTTACTACTTTATGGTGTTAGGTGTTCCAACATTATCAGTGGAATCATGATTGGGGCTTAGTCGTCCCAGTGGGTTGTGTTCTGAAGACGCTGGGCCCAAAAGGAGGCGAATATTGAGTGAGGTATGTACTTGGACTGTATACATATATGTACGAGTATACACAGCCACCTAAGTAAATTTCATTACGATTGCGAACTACGCTTTGTACATAAGGAAATGTTCACATATGTTGTTTAATGCTAATAATTCTGTGTATTGCATTCGTTGGCGTCAGCAGATTAACCTTTTCCCTGTAGTGTTGCGATCGTTTGCTTCTTCGACTTTTCGTCCGGCATCATTAGTTATGGTTATGGTCATTAAAATAGCCTGTCTGTGTGCTCGTAGTACTGAAGATGATGTAATCTTTGGGAAGTTAAAAAGACCAGATATGCTTTCGAGTTAATTTGGAATATTCGAAGTTGAGGTCAACAAATTTCTCGTGATTTTCCACATCCATTTTGAGTTTTGGGAGTTGGGTCGTGGTCTTACGAACTCCAATTGTGTAAATTCAGCCTGCGATGAGGTTCTGAGGTCTGCGCTAATAAAATTGGGGAACCTCCTTTTAGAATCGACCTCATCGAATCAACTTAAAGAGCGAGAATGGGCTTCGACACAGTCCAAGTTAAAACATCACTCCTCTTCTTTTTTGTCAACAATATCAATCACTGACTTGATAGTATTCAGTATTGCCGAGCTTGGAGCGTTCTGGGCAGTGGCGGATCCGGAAATCGAGCTCGGAGAGGGCCGACTTTGTTGCTTATAGGGCTAGGGATATGTCCACATTTAAACTTTCAGCCCTCAAGTGGTATGCGTCTAATAAAAGCGTGGACGCATTCCAACCGCTCGGTACGTGCCCAACATGCGAGCCATTTACGCCTCGTTTAAAGTTCAGTTAGGCATACGATGTACCACACATAGTAAAAGGGGAAATGAAGTACATTTCACTTTTTTTTCAATTTTACGTACCTACGACGGAGTAGGGAGGCAAAATAAGCGAAATTTTTAAGGTCGCGCATTACGTTTTTCTAGACTTTCAAAGTTGCAGATATGCTGCCTCATCTGAGGTATACCTATGTATCACTCGACGACCTGTGACAGCGCATCTATTCTCTCGAGAGAAGATTATGTGGGCGACATTTAACTTCGAACTTTTTAAGTCTGCTGGACCAGATGGTATTATTCCGGCAGACTTGCAGCAATTTTCGGATATTTTATATCCTTGGATAGAGAGAATCCTTAAGGCCTGCCTGGAGCGAGTCTATGTTCCTCGCAGCTGTATGGAGGTTCAAGTGATTTTTATTCCGAAAGCGGGTAGAAGTTGGCATGCACGTGCCAATGACCTCAATCCTATTAGTGTATCCTCGGCATTATTGATATTACTGGAGAGATTAATCGATGCCCATCTATGAAATACATATCGCCAAGCTCCTTATCTACGGCGCAGCATGCATATTGGAAGGGCAGATCAGTAGACACGGCACTGCACTCCTTGGTTGGTTTCATTTAGAAATCGCTAGAGCAAAAGGACTAGACGATGGTTGTTTTCCTAGATATTGAAGGCGCTTTCAACAATATAAGACCTAGTGCAATCGTTGAGGCACTGTTGAGTCTGCAGATTGATGGGTCGTTGTTAAGATCAAGACTTATTCTTGCAACCATGGGTATATTGACGGCAACCAGGTTTTTTTGAAGGGGAACCCCCTAGGGGGTATTTTATCCTCTCTTCTCTGGATTCTGATGGTCGACAGACTGCTGGTGGATCTGGGTGTACAGTTATTGCAGACGACATCGCCGTCAAGGAAAGGTTTCCTGACACCCTTAGCGGTGTGTTGCAGAATGCTCTATCCATTCTAGTGGAGTGGGCTAATCGGTGCACCCTTAAGGCCAACGCGGCTAAAACGGAGCTTGTGTTGTTTGGTAGAAGGCACACTATTCCCCCAATCGAACCTCCTACCCTGGAGGGAACAAGACTGGTTTTCACTGATAAAGCCAAATTTCTACATCTCATTTTGGACATGAAGTTACAGTGAAAACTTAACATTCTAGAACGAGTAGAGAAGGTTAATATTGCGCTCTACTCGTGCAGAAGGGCCATAGGTAAGAACTGGGGCCTTCGGCTGAAGGCGGTATACGATATTGTACGATATCTGGTATGGTGAACGGCACTTACGGTAGCGGCCTACTGTGGTCTGCTGGAGAAGCTGCAAAGGTTTGTCACGATGACCATAACGGGGGCATTTAAAATCACCCCGTCAGCCAGACTTGATATGATACTCTGCTTGCTTCTGCTAGACATTCAACTGGCAGCTAACACGCCTTCAGCGTCTTTGTGAAGAGGGACAGTGGCGTGCACTGTGTAAGAGGCACTCCACTATACTGGACGATCTGGATCTCCCTACGGAGACGGACTACACTCCACCAAAATGCCATTTTGGTAGAAACTTCACTAGTTTGATTTCGCCAAGGAGTCAATGGATGGGAGATACTATATGCCTTTGACTTCAGATCTCATGACCATCTATACGGATGGCTCTAAGACCGACGAAGGGATCGGGGTTGGCATATTTTCTGAAGGGCTGAGAATTACCCTATCAGTCCGTCTTCCTGATTTCTGCAGTATCCTGCAGGCGGAAATTTCGGTGATCTCACTAGCTTTGTCCTGTTTAAGCTGTCGGGTTATCACTGCGACGGGCATCGTTGTTTACTCAGGCAGCTATTCGCTCACTCGAATCCGTCTTGATGACATCAAAAACCATTAAGAACTGTCGCTCAGCTCTGGAAGAGATGGGTAGCGCTTCTTTAATATCACCCTTTGTTGGATACTGATTTCGAGGGAAATTGCGCTTCGGATGAGCTGGCTCGAGGGGGCGGAACTGGGGTGTTTGACGAAAGACTGAAGGACATCAGAATGTCTTTTGCTATGTGCAAATCGGCGATTAAGACCGCTGCTGTTAGCGATGCCAATACAAGATGGCTCAACGGCATGACATGCCATACGACAAGGATGATTTGAACGACGCTGGATCCCGGCCGCTCTGCCACACTGCTTTCGGTGAATATTAAGTATAGGGTTTTTCAATAGGGACGGCGCATTTTGTTTTTGACATTTCTCGAATAGGAGTGAAGTTGGCTTCGCAATTCTTTCACATTTTGAAACGTCGGTCTATGCCATTTAATCATGGAGAGATACACGCTTCGACAACGCTTGCAAATTATTCAACTTTTATATTAAAGATCACGTTCTATCGCGACTACGTTGCGCGCGCTTACGCCATTTTTCGGTCGACGAAATCGCCCAATAACGTTTAATGCAAAAATTCGAAACAACTTATGTGCCTGTGCAGGGGTTGAACCTCAGTGTGGCCAGTTTGTGGCGAATTTTGCGGAAGGATTTGGTTCTCCGTGCGTATTAGATTACGTTGACTCAAGAACTGAAGCCAATCGACCATTTTAAGCGTCGCACATTCCTAATTGGGCTCTGGACCAGATGCAAGCTGACGACGTCTTTCACAAGAAAATCATCTTTTCGGATGAAGCTCACTTCTTGCTCGACGGTTTTGGCAATAAGCAAAATTGTCGCATTTGGTCGCGTGAGCAGCCTGAAGTGATGCACGAGACACAACTTTATCCGAAAAAATTAACTGTTTGGTGCGGTTTTTCTGCCGGCGGCGTTATCGGCCCATTTTTCTTTTTTGATGAGAACGACGCGCCAACAACCGTCAACGGCGATCGCTACAGGGCCATCATATCGGAGTATTTTTGGGACCAGCTCGACGCTATGGACTTGTACGATATGTGGTTCCAACAGGACGGCGCAACGTACAGCGTACGACACAATCGAATTATTGAAAACCAAGTTCGGCGATCGAGTTATCTCACGCAAAGGTCCTCGCGATTGGCCGCCTCGTTGGTGCGATTTAACCCCTTTGGACTTTTTTCTTTGGGGTCAAATTAAATCGCTGGTCTATGCTAATAGCCAGCAATGTTAGAAGAGCTGCAGGCCAACATCGAACGCGAAATTCCTGGTATTTCGGCCGATTTGTGTGCTCGAGTCATGGAAAATTGGCTCCAGCGTATTCACTCGTGCCAGCACTTCCCCGGTTGACATTTGAACGATATCGTATTCCATAATTAATGGCATCGATTGTACTTTCATTTGAAATAAAAATCATTTCCATAATTAACCCACAAGTCTTTTAATTGAACAAACAAAGTGCGTCACTCTTAATGAAAAACCCTGTGCCTTGGCAGGTTGATTAGAATTATTACAGGGCACTGCGCAATAGGGGAGCATGCCAGAAGACTCAGCATTCCCCATCATGACTTCTGTGGGAGTTGTGGAGATGAGGAGGAGGAGGAGTAGAGCATCCGCCACCTTCTCTGTCATTGCCCGCGGCCTTGGCTGGTAGGAGAAGCATATTGCTGGGTTCTCGGGTCGGCCATGAGCTGGATGACCTTAAGCATATGTGCGCCATTCGGCTAAATCGCTACATTAACAGCACAAGCTGGTTGGATATGTAGGTCTCTAATGGAGATGATTTCTTTTTTGGTGGTGCCACAACGGACCTTTTGAAGGTCTAAGTGTGCTGTGCGTGGCGCGGCAGCCCCTTAACCTAACCTAATCAATTTGCTTTCAACCGATGAGATCCCATACGAGACCTCAATTAAACCGGTCTGTCGTTTTGTATGAAAATGGTCTGTCATCCGGTGAATCGAAAGCGGCTATTAATACCTTCTTCGTCATTGATCAAAGTCACGAATTGCCCAATGATTCGCCGCATCATCTTCGATACCTAAGTATAGGTCCGCCTCTCGCATTTGTAGCATAACACTAGTCTGATTATCCGCTTTGTATACCTGCAAAGCCGTTGCTTATATTCACCACCGTCCCACAGCACGCACTACCCACAAATAAAAAGCTTGTCGGCAAGGCCATGTAACTTAATACGCTATAAAAAATTATTAATAACTTGCGAAAACTGCTACGTGCCAGTACTTCCGTAGCGGTGTACGCTCTTTTTCCGCCTTGTACGCGTGTGTGAATTCCGAAACAGACCAGCCGCCTCATACAATACAACAAGAACAACACTTTATCGGCGGAAGATTAAGATTGTACCGAAAAATCATCAACATTCACACCACATCAGATACACGAATAATAATTAGAAACTTTTGCTCTTTATCTGCAATCAATCCATCAGCAATTTTGGTATCTAGTTTAGTGCGTTTTTTGCGGGGGAAAAGCGATGGGAAATTGAGCTCTCTTCCTATCGTTGCGTGTACATTCATTAGTTTAACAGTATGTTGTTGCTACCGCGGATATTCAGTTGAGCCGATGATAAGATTAACTTAACTAACCAAAGCCACCACTACCAGCACCCACCCACCCAATCGGTTACCAATCCATCTATCTATCTAGTATCTCTACCACCTTCATGTCTACTAATCTACTACCTTGCTAGCTTTCCGGTCGCCAAACTCGCCCCCGATTTGCGACAATCATCCATCCATCCCCTTTGCGGTCTATCGGGTATCAGCCCAACCAAGCGCGATTGTGGTTGACTATCAATTACCACTGGAGGATTTTGATGATTTTACGGAAGTCATTTTTAATCCAAAAAACAAATCACTCTTCTGTATGCGTTAGGCTTTTTGTTATGGGGTATTATTGTTTGGATGAGCTCCATTGTGTGTTGGCTGAACTTTGTATCGTTTTTGTTTTGTTGCAATCGCTCGATCAAATCAATTTGCACAAAAATTTCAACATAAACGTACATTTGGTTATCTCTATTCTATTCAAATCACGCTTATCTGCGGTTGCGTCAGTGTATCGATGTGTATATAAAGTGAAATGAATATTGTACTCGCTGTATGGGGGGATAGTAATATTATGCAAGTTAAACTACGAGCATGTATCTTTACTTGACCAAATCGCAAGAAGCAGATTAACACAGTTCCGTATGATAATGCGGAAAAGATACAACCGCGCAGAAGAGGTTCGACAAACAGGTTTAACGCGATGTTGTAAAGTTGAGACGAGTTTTTAAAGAGGAAGTGGTGCCGAAGGTGGTGGTGGAGGTATGCGCATTCACGCGGGTTTTCGCGAAACAAAAGTAACAAAAAGTAACAAACGAAACAAGCTTTAGGTACAAAGATTGTTGGTGGGCGTCAAAAATGATGCGCCAAGTACTATTTGTGGGAGCAGGATGATGTAACTTTGGACTGGTGGCTCGGGCCAGTGACTTACTTCCTAAACATGATCGTGAAATTTTCTGGGGATTATGTTTAGAAAATCCGGAAAGATATCACACCGACTCATCGAGCAGCTTCTCATGCCACCCACTGCAATCATCTTTCCGACAATTTGTTGGTTAATTCTATGCGTTCTCTAGTATCCCTCTCGGTTCTCCATCTCATTTTTCCACCGCGTGTGTGAAAAATCGCAGTATTTTTTCCTTCCGCAATTGGCTTGACCTTGCCGACTGTCAATCAACGACCGACTCTGAAGTCGAGCAATGGCCTAAGGGGGCGTCTCGGCGGGGAAGGCTTTTCAAATCTATATGCTGCGACTGTTGCTGCTGCTGCTTGAAGCAACCGAGCATTTGTTTAGCTTTACGCACTAAAATGCTAAACACATCGTCAAATAACCCACGATAAATTCCGCGGACTATAAAGAATCGCTATATAGATACAAAGATACTGTATTGCTCTATACAAGTACACTCGAAACTGCTCCGACGACGTGTGAAGTAAAGAGTGTACTACACAGCCGCGAAAATGCGGAACTTACGTGAACGTACGTACACGAGAAATGTAAAAATAAAAACGTACGAAAGATTTCAACAAATAAAGTAATAATGTTGAATTCAGTACGTACACTCGTAAAAAGTATATGACTATGTGCAAATAATATACATAGTTAGATCGCGAGACGATCGGCGGAGAGGTTGGTGATCGTAAGTCGTAAGCCAACCAAAGGTTGTCGTAAGTAGCGGCAGTATCTTTTTTTTTGCAAACGACATTTCGATGCGATAGTGGGAGGCATGAGGTGTTAAAAAAATTGAAGTTCCGGGCAGGGGTGGAGATAAGGAGATGCTAACTAGTTTTGCAAATTGTATTCTTAGCTTTAAATTGCGGTGTTTTCGTGCTTCAATGGGCCTTACCAATTGACCCCTTCGTTAGATTGCCAACGAATGTGTTTCGGAGCCTAGACAGTAGTTAGCATCTATCCAGTTTTGCTGGCCAATAAAATCATATTAGTAACTCAAATACACGATCAAGACCTATGACGCAAATGTTTGGATCACTTCCAACTCACGCATTTTTTACAGAGGTCGGGTCGGGCGTTCTGTCTAGCGATCGTTGCAGATTGCAACAGTCGTCTCTAAAATGCCAAATTGAACCATTTAATCCTCCTCTTCTTCTGCAAGCAACACTACGCTGCCAACTTGAACATGATCGTCGTCTTGGTTGGCAATAGGATTAAAATTCATTAATATCTCTTCAAATTGTGCATTGTAGTATCTGCAACTGACGGTACACGCAATAAAAGATTCAGTTGCAATTTTAACGCAGATTTCAATGGATTTTTCTTTAGCTTTGTCTTGCTCCATGGGGAATTGGCTGTGTAGTGTTAATGTATCGCTTTTGTGAGAATTGGTACAACTGTTGCACATTTTTATGGTTAATTTGGATCGATTGGCTCAATGCGGAGGCCGCCCGGTTGGGTGTTGACTAAGATGCGGAAAATGGGATAATTTGACCAATTTTAGGGATTTTGAAATGTTTTGAGTGGAAAAAGAGCAATATTAACTTGCTTACCCATTAGTGGAGCATAGGGCGTTAACTATTCCCGCGAGCCATCGTATTCGGTTCGGGCGAAAGGGACGCATCTGTCCCCACGACTGAACTTACAACGTACACTCGTCGGCAACAGATCGGCGCCATTAGTCTCGACCGCCCCCCTTGGCTTATTATTTTTGAATGGGGTCCAATGAGCAATGATTTATCATTACACGATTCAGCAGAACGCGCCTAGCGCGGTGCACCCCTTTGTCTCTTTGCGGGACATTTTTCGAGTACCGAATTTCGTGGCTTAATGTTCGCCACCGGAAAAAGTTCATCTTCACCAATGAACTCAGATGGCCTAAATGGCCACTTTATGCCTCTCATTTTCCTCACACCAATTACATCAGAGACGGCCGTGGTAGTTTGGTGGGCCACTTTATGCACCTCACTTTCACCACACCAATCACATCAGAGACGGCCGCGGTCGGTAAGTAGGCAGAGCGTCGATTTGCCAATTACATATTATTGTGACGAACATTTTCAAATGGTTGCTTTTCTCGCCGGCCTCCAGTCGACTCAGCTGTGATCTGATAAAAAATAGTGGGGTAAAGGCAGAATGTGTGTGACACTGATCATGTCGCCTTCCAGTTACCATCTACAACACTTCGTGCCACATGTTTCATTTTCATCTTACTTCACAAATCCTAGAAAATTTTACATTGCTTAGGGTCTCCATGCCTATTTGCAAAGTGAACAATGACAAGAGCAGATCATTGAATTTAGAAGAACTATACCTAACCAATCCCATTTTCCTTTTCCCATTCTGCATTTTTATTTGGCTATTTCTTATTTTTCTTCCATATTTTCCATCTCTTGTATTTTCTTTTTCCCATTTATGATTTTCTATTTCCCCTTCTCTATTTGCGCATTTACTCAATTGCCCTAACCCCTTGAGGGGCATAGCGCGTCAACTGTTTCAAGTGGCCCAGTTGACTTTTCGTTGGCATCAACTAGTTTTCAGAGAATGCAGTTTGCCAGCATGCACTTCCTGCTCCCCCACACCCCAGGGAGAAGACAACACAAACATCCTAGGCCACGAACGTCGTCGTGGATGGGATTCGAACCCGAAACGCCGGTAGTCAGACATGAGACTGACGTCTCTACGCACTGAGCTACCGATTGCCCCATTTGCTTATTTAAAATTTTCCCCTTTTTTTCCATTGTGTTTTCTTACCCTTTTTCAATCCCGTCGAGTCAAGTGGAGTTTTTTTTTTACCTTTTTCACCCCTCACTTCCCCTTTTGCATACTTCCCCTTTTGCATCTTACTTCTTGTCTCTCTTCTCATTTGCCCTCTCCCACCTCATTTGCCCTCTCCCACTTCATTTCCTCTCTCGCACCTCATTTCCTCTCTCGCACCTCATTTCCCCTCTCCCACCTCATTTCCCCTCTTCCACCTCATTTCCCCTCTCCCACCTCATTTCTCCTCTCTCACCTCATTTCCCCTCTTCCACCTTATCTTCCCTCTCCCACCTCATTTTCCCTCTCTCTCGTTTTTCCTCTCCCACTTCTCTCTCTCTCCTCATTTCCCCTCTCTCTCTCCTCATATCCCATCTCTCTCTCCTCATTTCCCCTCTCCCACTTCATTTCCGCTCTCCCACTTCATTTCCCCTCTCTTCTTTTACTTACGTTCTCTTCTTTTACTTACGTTCTCTTCTTTTACTTACGTTCTCTTCTTTTACTTACGTTCTCTTCTTTTACTTACGTTCTCTTCTTTTACTTACGTTCTCTTCTTTTACTTACGTTCTCTTCTTTTACTTACGTTCTCTTCTTTTACTTACGTTCTCTTCTTTTACTTACGTTCTTTTCTTTTACTTACGTTCCCTTCTTTTACTTCCCCTCTCTTCCTTCACTTCCCATCTCTTCCTTCACTTCCCCTCTCTTCCTTCACTTCCCATCTCTTCCTTCACTTCCCCTCTCTTCCTTCACTT
This sequence comes from Chloromyia formosa, assembly GCA_964017055.1. Classification (NCBI taxonomy): domain Eukaryota; kingdom Metazoa; phylum Arthropoda; class Insecta; order Diptera; family Stratiomyidae; genus Chloromyia; species Chloromyia formosa. Next base: position 116,107,549 of record OZ024815.1, read on the forward strand.
CCCCTCTCTTCCTTCACTTCCCCTCTCTTCCTTCACTTCCCCTCTCTTCCTTCACTTCCCCTCTCTTCCTTCACTTCCCCTCTCTTCTTCCACTTCCCCACTTTTCCTTCACTTCCCCTCTCTCTCCCTCACCCCCCCCCCCCCCCTCACTCCCCCTTACTCCCCCTATTTCCCTTCTTCCCCTTTATTTCCCCTTACTTCCCTCTTTCCCCTTTATTTCCCCTTACTTCCTTTCCCCTTACTTCCCTTCTCTCCCCTTGCATCCCTTCTCTCCCCTTGCATCCCTTCTCTCCCCTTACTACCTTTCTCTCCTCTTACTACCCTTCTCTCCTCTTACTTCTCCTATCTCCCCTTACTTCCCCTCTCTCCATTTATTTCTATGCCTGGATGAAGTTTAGGTAGCATATTATTTTTCGGACGTGCAGTTACTACCCAAGGACATCTTATCCGCGGTCTTTTTAATTGGACAAGCTCGGAGCGCAGTGGGAGTTCTATTAGTGCCCATAGGCAGTTTTTTTTATTCGCGCCGAGAATCGAACTTCCTTCTCTAGATGGTAGAGCGGTGACCGAACGAACACGGCCACCGAGCGCGTCAAAAAAATAGTGAAGACTTATTGAAATAAATAAATAATAAATAAATTCAGTTGGTGATAATACCGTAATAAGCAACAAAGTACAATTTGAGTGAAAAAACGGGAAAGGTTAGTGTGTAAAACAAAAGCAATTTGGGTTTGGCGCGAGAAAATCTAACTACTTGCGAAATTGGTGAAATACTGGATATTTCTCAGCGTAATGTGCCATGGTACTTGAAGAAGTTTCGGAAAATGGGCAAAGACGAGAGGAAGAATGGCTCTGGACGGTCAAGAAAAAGAACTCCAATTGTATATCGCTTCTTATCAATACAAAGCCATCGGAACCGCTTCAGAACTTCATCTGACATTAGGAACGATCCAATGATCTTCTAGCAACGGGTCAGCAAATCCCATCAAGTGAGTGGTGAGAAAAAAGCTTGTGAAAGCTGACTTACGTGCATTGAAAAGAGTTCATATGCCAGACTTTTCGTTAAAAAGTCAGGCGAAAACGTCTGTATTGGGCACAGGAGCATGGCACGTGGACTTATGGTAGGAATGAGGAACACAGTCATCTTTTCGGACGAGTTGAAGTTTAAACTGTACGTTGGTAACGAAAGAATGTTCCTGTAGCGGGAAGCTGCTCACATAAAACGTACCATCGTCTTTTGTGGTGCGAGTTAAAGTTATATTTTGCTGGTCACTCGATCGTCGCACATTGTTCACGATTAAACGATCAACCCATAGAGCACTATGTATCTTTTTCATCATCACCTTCGATCTACGCAGAGTGGTGCCTAGCAAAACGCACCTTAACCACTCCTTCCTTTTAGCTCTGGCTGTTTTTTTTTAAATACTCCTTTGACCTGAACTAGTCAAGCGAAAAATCCTATACTTACATTAAGACAAATTCGAATAAACTATCCTGACCAGACATCGTCTAAGTAATGTGTCAAGGTCGGCAGTAAATCTTACAAACTTCCGCAAGAAATTAATTAATAATTAACTGCCATCGTCTTAAATGCATTGAATCATTCCGCCACTGTTATCGACGTCTATTGTTTGTTTAAAAAGTCGTTAAGAGTTTTTATTCTTATTACTTGTATTAATTATTATTATTCATAAACACGGCGACTATACTTACTATATAATAATACTTATCTAATTAGTTGGCTGAGAGCACACCGGCCATTAAATTATTGCAGGAAAAAAACTGCGATGTATTGATTGTGATCTGAAGTGCTATTAATTCAAGTCGGTTGATTAGACAACCATATTTTCTTGACTGCAGAAAAAACTGCTTTCCGAAAAGAGCCTACGTATCTTTTTTTTCCCGAGAATTTTCCGCAAGTATTTTTTTCCCCGGGTCTGATTTCAGATCCTTTATACACATCCTTATCAGATTTGCTCCACGTGAGTGTTGTCTTGAGGTTTTGCTTCCTTTTGAAGAATCTTGAACTTTTTCTCGAGTTCTCCATTTCGACCGAACAACAACAAAAAGAATCTCCGACACAAGTACTAGTGCGTTAGTTCAACCACTAAACATAACTGACATTCAGGGAAGCTCTCTCAGTGAATAAGGCTGAACTCAAGAGTCAGGGCATTTCCGCAACTCGTAAATGAACAACGCAACAATATTTACGCAAATTGTAAAGTCGTCCTCTTGAAAATTCAAAGACTGATGCATCTTTTTTGCCATCATTGTCTCGTATCCATGTCTCAACTTTTGCGAATTGTTTTCGTTTGCTGTGTTTCAGTTAAATGACATAGTGATATGCATTCATCGGCTGCAATCTGCTAGCAGGCAAGAGAATTGCAATGGGGAGGAGGCTGGCTGCCTGGTTAAACTGTGGAAAAGCTGCACTATTATGTAATAATCGTATCTCAGACTTGTCGTAAAAGAAAAGTACAGACCGACTAATGTAGTAGAGCTAACCGAGCAGAAGCAAGAACATACCGCGTCATCGTAGTTTTCCGCTTCTATTTTACTGCACTTTTGCACACGCCAATCACCGCCAACTTGCTTGTGCTCGCGTCTATGTTTGCTTTTTGTGTTGCACTCGCCGGTTGCGAAGTGAATGTGATACGGGTGGTGGTGGCGACGTCGGCGGCGAAGGAGGCAACTTGTAAGTTCCAGGCCACCTTCAGTTTTACTTCCTTGGATACAGTTGACGATGAAAAGATACTGTGCAAAATTTCCAAGAGTTCTTTTGGGAACTAGGCGTATCACAAAAAAAAAAAAATTGCGTTGAGTCACAATGTCAAAGGATATGGTAGGGACAAGTCCTTTTAAAGGACACGCGGCTGTGATAAGCGAAGACGGAACTGAACTAGACTTGCTTCTTCGTTAAAATTTTTGAATAGATCCGCAGTGTTTCAAAATACCCTGTGAGGATCTACAATAGTTCGGAAGATATTCTTTGAAATGGTCCCTCGTTGAAAACAACTATGAATAATCCCCTCAAATGACATATCGCCCATAATATGTATGTGCTCACTTTCATATTGTATGTGCTCACCCTTATACTCTTGAGACCAGATCCTGTCGCACAGTTAAATTTTTTGACTCCTTTTGAATAAGAATGTGGAACAGCCTTCCATCTACTGTATTCCATAATAATTATGACCTGCAAAAGTTTAAGTGGAATGTGCGCCGGTACCTCCTACCCAATCAACGCCGCCGCCCCGATCCCTTACCTTAATTTCCTTCCCGCCAAGGCTATGCTTGCATAAAAGAGTAATCTCCTAAAGTCTTACTACTCAATTGCCCTAACCCCTTGTGGGGCATAGCGCGTCAACTGTTCCCTGTGGCCCAGTTGACGTTTCGTTGGCATAAATTGGTTTCAGAGAATGCAGTTGCCAGCATGCACCTCCTGCACATCCATGGCCACGAGCGTCGTCGTGGACGGGATTCGAACCCGAAATGCCGATAGTCAAACATGAGCCTGATGCCTCAAACACACTGCGCTACCGGTCGCCCCAAAAGTCTTGGCAATAACATGAAAAAATGGAATTGCCCGGCACCTTGCACATGACACAAGAATCCTCAAAAACTCGATTCGGGGGTGAACCATCTTGACACTATCCCAAAATTAGTATTCTGAAAAAATATACGAAAAAAACCATTATGCTCGTACTGCCTAAAGTGGAGGCTAAGCTCAAATGAATTTCCGCTTTAGGCAGCACGACCAGGGCCGGTCAAATGCTAAGGCGAAACAGAGGGGGGCCAAGAGGAAAGCCAAATTTGAGAGTGAATTTTGTTAATTTAAAGCTGAATGTAACATAATTCCCTTTGCCTACAAATATTTGGCAATTTATCCGATCGAAAGTGATTCTCACAATGGAAATTTATGCGTGTAAACGATCCAATTTCGAATCCTGCCTGGGTTTCATTCTCCACTGAGAGTGATTTAAATCTCGACGCAGACGTTGTTATTGTTGTTGTAGCCACGTCATCGAATTGTGTGTTTATGTGTAAGTTATATGGCAGCAGTGGCTTCCTTTCCTACGGTGTCGAGGCCAAGGAAAATGGGCGCTTCGATCGGAGCCTCCCACATATGTTAATGATGTGGGAGCTGCTGAGCAATTGATGTGATGAGTGATGCTGATGACATGACATCATGAGGTGAGGTGTATCGTTACAAACTGGGCATTTATTCCGAATATCGTGATCGATGCGGGACTAGTTCAAATTAAGACGGGGAGTATCAGCCAAATCGAAGCTGTGCAAGCGTAGTTCTGGACGATCTAGGTAGACTATTCTCGGCAGGAGATATGGCTGGTGTTCGGTCTTGTAGTACAGCGTTGAAATGAAGTTCTGAAATCGCTTTTTGAACTTCCTCTCTATGTATAGTAGCAATGGCAGCCCTGTAGGTGGCTTCGTCGAAATGCTCCCTTTCATATCTTTGCATTTATTTCTCAACGTCCCTTAGGCTATGTTTGATGTTTCGTGGGGCGCTGTTTTGTCCACTAAGTACTGCTTCGAGAGAAGAGTGTTGTGGCATCTAATGGGCAGTATGCTGGTCCTTGGGTACAGGTGATCCTGAGATGACATCAGGTGATTTGTTTAATTCTCCTTAGTTCGGATCGGGAATCGGATAGTTTGCTATCAATTTTTTGTCCGCACACACGTCGAACCAAATGGTTCGCGGTGGAAATGAAGAGATTTTATTCCGTTCGTTCTATAAAGTTGACGTAGTTGCGTCGTGGTCGCAAACCGTTTGGTTCGATCGTCTCTTGTGACCATCGACTGTAATTAATACCAAGGAAAACCGCCCGAACGATTCAAGCGACGTCGATATTTGTATAAAGCGAAACCGCTTGGACAACAAATGTGTCGCTCCAAAAAAAAAAAAAAACTATGCAACAATTTCACTCTAGTTTATATGGAAAACTGTTTTGAAAAAAAAAGTGAAGGGAGCTGCCAAAATGCTCTTTGCCTGTTCCTTAAGTTAGACTTTTGACCGGCCCTGAGCACGAACCTACGTTTTCCAGAGTTAAACTATTGTCATGTCACATTCACGGTATGTCCGTACTGTCTAAAGCGGAAATTCACTCTGTGCCAACACAAGTCGTTTCCCGCTTTAGGCAGGCAAACCCACATTCTCAGAAGAGAAAAACTATTGTTACGACACATTGGAAAGTACGTTCGTATTTCCTAAGCTAGAAAACACTTTGAACCCACCATCAAATTTACTTTCGCTTTAGGCAGTATGGACATAGCGTTTGGATCATTTTGGAGGGATAATATACCCTCCTCGCTGAAGGTTTGCGATTTATCATTTTCATTTGGAGGGTATGTCACGATGAAAAATCCCTCTCAGAAACTAAAATACAAAAGCTTTGGTGGAGTTGTTATTGAACTTTAAGTTAAAAAATGTCATAGACAGAGTATTCACCGCAGTCATAGCTACTATGCCGGCATTTGGCGGCATTTGCTGGTCTGGTTCATGTTCATGTATGTCTGTAGTCACTGCGCTAAAGCGGATCAATGGAGGATCCTACTTTGCTGGTCCCTGGAACCTCTAAGCCTCGCAAAGGGCTGAGCATTTATGTGAATGAATCCTCTGCTATTGTTTTAGCAGTCAATGGTACATGTACTAAAAGGTGGCGCAAAAGTAATCATCCGATGTTTTTTGGCTGTAATTTTTTGTATGTTTGAAAAACTTTAGTTCTGCTTGTAGATTGTGTTTATTTGATATCTTAAATTTTTGTTCCATCAAGTCGAGAAAATGATATCAGTCAAGTGGTCGCCGCCAGAATATATGAACGTACGGGTCCGCTTTATGGCATTTTCTCTCACTTTTGCCAGAACTCTCGGCGATGGGTCCTCACATTTTTGGCGGATATTCTCTCTGAGGGCTCCAAGAGTCTAGGGCTTCTTGACATAAACCCGTGACTTCAAAAAACCCCAAAAAAGGAGGCTGTAGCAGTCAAATCGGGTGATCTTGCCATTGCAAATCGCCAAAACGAGAGATTAGGCGATCCGGAAATGCATCCTTCAGAATTTCAGTCGTGGCTCGTGCAAAGTGCGCCGTTGCTCCGTCCTGTCGCAACCACATGTCCTCCAGTCCCAATTCATCCAATTTAGAAAGGAAAAAGTTGTTGGTCGTAGTTCTGTAGCGCTCGCCGTTCACAGTTAACTGTTTGCTCACACAGGTCGTCTGGTAATCGGCTCGTCTGCGATTTGAACTCCAATTCACAAGCAAATATATGGACATGCTCACACGGGTCGTCCATTGGTCGGCTTAAGCGAATCGATTTGCTTGGGAAGTGGAGCTCGAATCGCAGACGAGCCAATTCCGAGACGACCCGTGTGAGTAAACACTTACTGTTTCGCCCGCGGCATTCTCGAAAAAAAAACGCCCAATGACTTCTCCTGCGTAAACAGCGCACCATGCTGAAACTTTGAGCGATGGTAATGGCTCTTCGTGGGTCATATGCGAATTTTTGGTGCCCCAGAAGCGATAATTTTGCTTATTCATGTATCCGCAGAGATGAAAATGGGCCTTATCCCTCATGATGATTTTCGATGGAAAATCGTCCTCCTTGTGGTCGAGATTCAGGATGGCGTGATCGTATGTTAGACACGTTTGGCGGTCTGCAGCTGAGAGCTGATGCACTGTCTGCACTTTGTACGGTAACATCTTCAGGTCTTTCGCCAACATTTTCTGTAAAGACCACCGGCTAATGCCCATTTGCGTGGTATGTTGTCTGGTCGATATTCCGGGGTCCTCTTCGGCATCTTCGGCTACAGCGGCGATATTCTCAGCAGAACGGCTTCCCACGGGCCGGCCACGTCTGGCAACATCTCGTGTTTTCCCAGTCTCTTCACGGCGAGCGGTTAAACGCCGCAGTGTTTGCGAAGTTGATGTCGGAAGGCCGGGAAATCTGCGGGAATTATTCCTCAAAAAACTTGAAACCATTATTCCGTGTTCTTGAGGAGTATAGCTTTCCATGGCTTATCGACGTGTATTCTGTATCTGTTTACTTGACAAATGTCAAAGCAGAATTGACATGCGCCGCCATTTGCAAAAATTATAGTATCTTTCGATAGGATGATTACTTTTACGCCACCCAGTACATTAACCCCGTGTGGGGCATAGTGCGCTAACTACTCCTAAGACTATGAGTACTACTCCGCATAGTTGAGGTTTCGTTAGTATAGAGCAAGTTGTGGGTCATTTACTATATGTTGCTGGCATACACATCATGTCCATTTAGTAATCGCCTTTTACAGCAAGCTGGGAAAGACTAGCTTATTCCTACGTCACACACCACAGGTACATAAACCAACCTAAATGACAGTATGTACTTTGATCCTTGCATGAGGGAGGGTTTTTGGGTTTCCACAAGCAAATTTGCTTTTGCCAAGCGGTTTTTTAAGCTCTTCTGTTTTTGTTGTTTTTTCTATTGCAACAACACGGAGGACACTGAGAGACCCAAATTCGTTGAATGGAGGTGAGGTGTCAGCTGGCATATCTGTCCCCGTCTCATTCGGTTTTGTTTAGGTAGGCACAAGGGACTTAACTTGGTATTGACCTCAACAATGGTAGGAGCAGGCAGATTATTACCACCTCTGCCCTGGGAGCCACAGTAATCGGTTAAAAAATTATCTCTCAATTGCCCTAACCCCTTGTGGGGCATAGCGCGTCAACTGTTCCATGTGATCCAGTTGATGTTTCGACGGCATAAACTGGTTTCGGAGAATGCACTTGCCAGCATGCACCTCCTGCACATCCATGGCCACGAACGTCGTCGTGGACGGGATACGAACCCGTAGCTAGGTTTCATTCGTTAATATTTTAAGTGAACCACCAAAACCTCATAGGTGCAGTTAGACTTGAAATTTTGATCCATTAAACTCCATAAGGATTCCATAGACATATGGGCTTCTAATAGAACTTTTGCAAAGGTTTTGGGGTAACTGAAAACCAAATCCCGGGTAGTTTTAAGCAGAAAGCTGTGTTCTGTTCACTAGAAAAACCAAAGCTGAGTTTACCTACTCGTACAACCCCGATTAGTCCAGTGGATTGCCTACCTAAAAGAGATCATTGCACATCAGGGACAAATCACTGGTGCCAACGGGAGGCCTACTTCTAGAAAAGGCCTGGCAGTAATCAGGGTCTGCACAAAGGATCCTGCATCGCAATAACTACACCCACATCTTTTCAATATCGCCGAGTGTGACTACCCTGTCTATACGCCCAGCTCGGCTACAACAACAGTACATACATGAAAACAAGTCTACGTCTTTTTTTTGTGTTTCTGGAGCAATGCGGAAGTAAAAACTCCGGCGGTACAAAACCGTCAGTCGTCCGATATCAACCGGTGCACGACGATATATATAGTAAGAACTGAACTTCCTCAACTGTGTTTATACAGATACGTACGGGTAAAGTGTTGTAACCAACATGCAATGTGTATTATGAACTGTTGCTTTGCACATGCAGATATTCGAGCATATATACAACACAGTTTCACTGGAAAACCTGCGAACTTTCCGAGACAAATACCTACAATCTGAGCACTGAAAGCAAAAACGAAGCAGACTTGACAGCGTAGAAAAAAAAACTAAAAGAACGTTTTTTCGCGTACTATTGCATATCTCGACATGTAATAGCATTCTTTCTAGGAACTCAACAGGGAGAGTCAAGTCTCGGATTTGAGCCATAGCAAAACAGTAACAAAGAACAGGTCTTGAAAGAAAATGTCAACCCGGAAAAAGAGCAGTGTTATAATCGCAATCTCTCTCTCTCCCACCTTACCTCAACCTGCCTCGTGTGTCAGGGATTGTCTGGAAAAAGAAGATAAAGATTATTTTTTCGGTTTAAGATTTAACATGGTAGTACGAGTATAATGCACATGCGGGAGAGTATGTGAAGGCTCAAATGAGTAAGCAGAGTTAGTCGAAGTCAGTCAATTTGCTTGCTTTGCTTAGTATAGTGCAGGCAGAAGGCATTCATCCACTCCATTCCAGCGTCACGTTGTGGCCCGGAAAGTCGTAACATTATTAGCCTCTTAAGAATTTTCAGTTCAGTTCAGGAAGAGACCGAGGAGAAAATGCGTGGGAACCGAGGACGGGTGGTGGGTGGCATGCGCTTGCTTTACGACCATGCGGTAGGAGGAGTAATGTCGGCGAACAATTTTTAAATTGCACAAACACAAGATACCAAAGTGGAAATGAGCAGTTACAGCAGCACCTTCTTTGATATTTTTCTTTAATTTGCACAACAACAATGACGAAGGGGCCAACGAAATAACAATAAACAGCACACACTCGGAGTACAAAAAAAAGCAAAGACGAAAAGATACACGTCTCTGTAGAACGCTGAAGTATTTTAATTAACTACTATTGCTATCTGAAAATATGCAGCGTAGCGGTTAGTACGTAGTTGGTAGGAAGACATGCAGGCAAGCAGGCAGAGTCAGGCTTAATGGCGGTGAAGTCATGGAGATCTAAGTATCTGCACACAACAGGACACAACTATCATCTCCTTGATTGTTGTCATACCTGGGGAGGAAATTATAGTGATGTAGGCCGAGAATAGCGGAATTGTGTGGAGGTGGAGGAACGACGATGACTTATATAGCGTTATGCACGTGCTATACGAGTACACTTGTTGATTTACTTCAACGAAGAGCAGAGAATTGCTGAGATGCAATTATCTTTTTTTTTTTGAATATTAAATTGATTTGAATTATGAGAGAGAAGGAGATTTTTTTTCTTGGTGGAAGACGAAACTCGATTGAACAGGAACTAGTGACGAAAGGATGCAACCATTTGTTGCTAAACCTTGAGGAAATTGTATATGGATTCAAGGTTTTAATTATATGGGACTTGTTTTTATTGTACGGTGAGATAGGCCTTAAATTTTTCTCTAAACAGCCGATTACACGTAGCTCATTTCGATGAGGTAACGATGTCTCAGCTCACCGATTAGTCACGGGTTCGATTCCCGTCCTCGTCACGTCGTGACCATGTATATTGGTGTTGTCTTCCGCCTGTGGTATGGGGCGTAGAACAATACTCCACAAACTTTCCCGACTTGTCGCAGACATGCTGGTAACATGCACTGTCCGAAACCAGGTTATGCTAACGAAATGTCAACTAAGACACATGGAAATAGTTCACGCACTATTCCCCAGAAGGACAAAACCAGACGAACGATTGCCCCGAAATTTTTGAACTATCGCCCCATAACCTTTTTTTAAAGACGAAAAAAACCCCAAAATTCGGAACCGCCTAAAGCGGAAATTTTCACTGAAATATCCATAGGAGTAGATTTCCGCTTTGAGTAGTAAAATTTCACGGCAATCCACTCCGGCTAATATCAAGAAGAATTTTCGCTTTAGGCAGTATTAACGAAAATTCACTCTGGAAATCCCAAAGGGCATTGCCGCTTAAGGCAGTACGACCTTATAATCCAGAGTGAATATCCGCTTTAAGTAGCACGAACCCAAACCACTCTGGGATATCTTAAGAAATGGTTTCCGTTTGCCGAAATTATGGGGTGCTTTTTAGATACACAACAAGGGTTTGCAGCGATGGTTCATTTTATGAACTTTTCCCTCAGAATTTTGTGGACTACTGCCCTAAATTTGGAATAATAATTCATAATGACCAATCAATCAATCAATAGGATCCTAACCATTTATCACACTGGAAGCGCTGTCACTGGACACAATTAGTTATTAAAGATTCGCAGATTCAATAGAGTAGCGCAGTAAACATGCTGGTTAGGGGCTAGTCCAGCCAGTATGTATCATGTATCGGGAAGCACTATCAGGTACTTCGGAATGATGATTGACTCGAAACTCAGCTTTGGAGCGCACGTCAAGTATGTATACGAGCAGGCAATGAACGCCACGGGCGCTTTGACAAATATCATGCCAAACATCAGTGATTCTAGAACGAGTAGGAGCCTTCGACTGTCAAGAGTAATTACCTCCACTCTGTTGTACGCGTTATCAGTGTGGGACGGTACGCTACGCTACAGTTGCCACACCAAGAATATGCTTTCGATATACCGAAAGAGCGCCTTGAGGGTGTGTTGCGCATGTCGAAAAACATCCCATGAAGCGACCTACATTGTCTTTGGTATGATCCCAATAGAAACGAAAAGACTTTACAGTCGGTCGGTCGATATCTGGAGGCATAGTCAGAGAGGCGGAAAAGCAGAGAAAAGAGGGAGTCGCTGAAGAAATTGCAGGAGTGCGATCAGGCATCCCATGCGTCGATAAGTGGGTGAATTAAAAACACGATGAGTTAAACCGCTACCTGACTCAGGTCCTCTCGGGCTATGGTGGATACATAGGTTCCAGCTGAACGACTGACCGAGATGCAATAGAGTCGCAGAGGATGTGAAACATGTGCTTTTTCACTGTCCACGGTTTACCGAATACCGATATGTGCTAGAAGTGGAACTGGACGGAGCAGCATTAACCCAGAGAATTTGTTACACATAGTGAGATCGGCACTTGGGATTTAGTGAGTCGCATTATTTGTGATATTCACAAGAAGTTCCGGAAGGAGGAGAAGAGGCGAAAGTCGGTACGTCGGAATGATGGCCAATTCAGCCAGTGGCCAATACCAGGCCCAAAAAATTCATCCTGTCAGTGAAGGTCAGCCTCACCACCTCTAAGGTAGAAGGCTCCACTAAAGGATAATATTTTTCCTTATAAATAACACAAGCTTGGTTTTTTTTTTCGGGCTAATCCTAAGACCGCCTTTCCCGGCCCACTTAGTAAAAGAGAGAGTGCATATTGCGTTAATCTCGCTGAGAGTTCCAGGGAACTTACGGAGATATGACATACATACGTCATCCGCATAGGCTGTCACTTTACAATTCACCTTCTCCAGGTCTAAAAGCAGTCTGTTGACCACAATGTTCCACAAGAGGGGTGCGAAGTACCTTTAAAACCCCAGTTTCGTCGATATGACCCAGGATGTTAACATCATGTTAACTAACTGAAATAGGCCCGTTTTCTCAATGTCTTGGTAAACTGCCCGATAACTAACAGGGACATGAGCTTATCCAAGCAATAAACTGGCCGATAAATATTTTCGTTTCCTCATACGCCGGTTAAGTTACCAAGCCAATAAATGTGAAACGCATCTTGGGTTTTTGTTTTGGATGAACTCTCAACCGGAGACATGGTGTTGGGTTTTTTTTGATAAACTTTTAAGCGATTGCGAGGTGTTGGGATTTTGATTTGGATAAACGATTAAGCGGAGGCTTTGTGACGGATTTTTGAAACTTATCTTTCCGATAAAATTTAAAAGCAGATGATAAGGTTCCCTTTAGCGTTTTCGATCGGATAAACGCTAATCAAACATAGAGAGAATGGAATTGTGCTAACGCGCATTTTATCCCTACGACAGATTTTAACAGGGCATTGAGAAAACGGGAAATCTATGGCGAGTACCCTTAGTTGAACAATAATTGCTTCAGACTTAAAGGCACCCTTAATATCCAGGAAAGTAACCAAGGTAAACTCCCTTCTATAATGCAGGTATATTTTTCTGTATAACCCACATCAGAATGTAGAGCTATATCGGACCTGCCCTTGGTGTAGGAATGCTGAGAAGCAGAGAGGAGGTGTGTTGGGATGGTGCACCGTAAGTGAATATCAATTAATCTCTCCAGCACCTTTGGAAGTGTGGAAGACAGGCGGATGGGCCTTAGATCCTTTGGTTGTAAATGCGAGCTCTTCCTCGCTTTGGTAATGAAGACTACATTGACCTTCATCCATACACTGGAAATGTGTACTTGGATAAATAGAAGATGATTTCTAACCATGGAGCCACAACATTCGATAAGAGTTGTATATCGGTCGGAATATAATGCCATCAGGTCGAGCGGAATTAAAAGGCTCAAAACTGATAATCGCCTATAGTACTTTATCCCTTGAGAGGATTGAATAAGCAAGGACGAGCTATCGGCGAAAGTGTTTGTCCATCAAAATCTCCAAAGTTTCTTCGCTAGAGACCCTCCAGGACCTATCCTTTCGTGAACTACGCTTCTCTTTCTTAGTTCCTTTTGTGTGTTTTAAGAGATTCTTTGTAGAGGGCCCAGTTTTATGCCGTTCTTGTAACTTTAGCCCTATTAAACCCCTCTTATACAGGCGGCTCGGTGAAGATACGGCTCCCTGGACCACAACAAAGATTTCTTATTTCCCTTAGGTTTATTTAGTGAAATGGGGCATGATATTGCCGTGGATTGAGTTAAAGCGTATGTTAAGGTGGTCACCAAATTGTCCAGCTCCTGCTTATAACGCAGTGTGGAACACAGGAAAGGGTGGCGGAATCTGTGAAATGGTATGACTGTCTGGCAGACATATACTGGATAGGACAGCTTTTACTTTTCCTGGCAGACCTTTCTACATGCTATCTCCAACTACACTTACTTTTCATATTACTCTTTTGGGGCGACCGGCAGCGCAGTGTGTTGAGGCATCAGCCTCATGTTTGACTACCGGCGTTTCGGGTTCGGATCCCGTCTACAACGATGTTCGTGGCCATGGATGTGCAGGAGGTGCATGCTGGATGCTGGCAACTGCATTCTCCGAAACCAGTTCATGCCAACGAAACGTCAACTGGGCCACATGGAACAGTTGGCGCGCTATGCCTCACATGGGGTTAGGGCAATTATTTCATGGCCGAAATCATCACCTTGATGCTTTCTATTTTAGTTCAGTCATTGGGTGATTTGGTGAAATAAATTGTGGTGGAAAATTTCTTTTTTCATTTTTTGGGGCGATGAACACGAATCTGGAGTTTCCCACCAAAATTTATTTGCGCAACATAATCAAAATCTCAAAAAATCCTTGAAATTTTGGTACTTTATTGGTTTTTCGATTATAACTTGAAAACCATGCAACCTAGCGAAAAAAAAATACGGATAAATTTCTGCGTCGAATTCGGTCCAGTGGTGTAGCCGCGGAAAGTGTGTTGGGCACCATCAGTTCAGTGAAGGTTACTTCTACAGGTTGTTTCTTGGTAGATTTTCTAAGATGTTCCATGTGTTTCGTACTGGTGTCACCAACTTCGTCAGGTATTAAAATCAACACGATCATCATCGTGGCGCGACCCCCCGACGTCGGGCCTTAGCCGCCTCGATCGTTGTCCTCCAGTTATCTCGGCCACGTGCCCCATTTTTACGTTTTAGTAGCCGTTTTCAAGTTACAGACTTTCAAATATGATCAAAAAAGTACCGAAATTTTCAGGTTTTTTGAGATTTTGACTATGTTTTGCAAAGAAATTTTTGTGGGAAGCTCCGGATTCGGGCTTAGCACCCCAAAAAACATAATAAATGAAAGAAACAAATTCTCCACCACAATTTATTTCCCCGAAGCCGTTCTGAGTTCCTAATGACAGGATTATTTCTCATCCAAATGGTATTCGAGTAGTCCGGATGGCGCAACGTTTAGTACGTTTGCCTTCTATGCACTGGGCCCCGGTTCGATTCCTGCTGAATGCAGTTAATTTCGATAAAAAAGGGGATTTAAGTGTTGGACTATGAGTCCACTCAGCTTTTAAGTGAGTATCGATTTAAGGGGGTAAATAACTCGGTTGAGCGTGTTGCTGATCACACACCTCCACCAAACACACCGTCACGATCTAGAAAATGAGATGATGCTAATACATCTCAAGGCCAAGGTCCTGATTGGACTGTTGTGCTAGTTATTTATTTAAACGGTCTTCGACCTCTTAGTCTTCCCATTATGACTGATAAGCGCTGAAAAACTATTATCAACTTTTACCCACAATACAGTGTGTGCATAAATTTCGTACATTTCCTCAATCCATATATCAATCAAGCTCATTTACAATCCATCCACACGGATAAATATATAATTATTTTTTTTTTGTCCCGTGCTGATGTTATCTGCGGTCGCATGATATTTATTTATTTAATCTTGTGCTCGGGTGCTCCTTACTCCCTGACTCTGGCCTGCTTGATATCTACCGCCACCCCTAATTACACTTGGTATTATCAGCAGACTGTGCAAAGATTAGGATAACAATGTAGTATGTGTTACCTATTGTCCTCTGTGCAATCACGCTACTTACTCGTGCCACCTGTAAGTCACATAGCTCGCAAGGCTTCTCTAAAAATATCCAAACTATCAATGGACCTCCCGTTTTTTTTACGGGGAAGTTGAAAGGCTGCACCTTGTTCTAATGGAGAAGTGAGTGCTAACAACTTTGGTGTAAATTTTCATTTATTTATTTATTATTCATAAATACTGAACTTATCTAAATCGCTTTAATCTAAATGAGAGGCTGTATACGGCTGTCTTGGACGCAATATAATTATGTTGACTCGACTTACGTATAGGAAATGGACGTTCAGGTGGCTTAAGTGCCCCTGGTGTAAAACAAAAACCAACAATTATTGTTACAATTTAGGTATTGCTTGCTGATCATTATTTCTTGTTGTGTGTATGCTACATGCATACATGGATTCTTGTAATCGTAATCGTCCAATTATAATTGGATTTTCCAGAGTTTTGGTCGATCCAGGGTGTATTAGATTAAACTTCCCTGTCTCGGAAGATATCAGCAACTGCCGCTTTTCACGTGCTCGGTGGGTGAATATCGGTCGCAGTTGGATCTTTGGACCCGTACAAATTGGGGGTGGAAAAATGTTTTTCCTGTTTTTGTTATTATCGAAGGGAGTTTGTGGGGGTCTTTGTGCAATCGCATCGTTTCCTTTGACGTAAGCACCGCGTTTGTTTCTCTCAATTGTTTTTTGCCATATCAACATTATTGCCAGCTTTCGATTGCTGATTTTTTTATATTAATTTGCTGGGGAAGGGTTGTAAATATTTCCATATCATGCCGTTTGATTGTAAAAGAGCGATTACCAGAAGCTGTTATTGTGGGGCGGAAATGTTTGACATTTACATTACATTTATTTTTGGTGTCGATGATTTAATGAAGAAATAATTTATATATATTTTTTTTTCTCTCATTACAGGTAAGCCAATTTCTTGCCCCTATCGTAAGTACAATTTTTCATTCAAAACAATGTCAATGACGCGCTCGGTGGCCGTGTTCGTTCGGTCATCGCTCTCCGATTTAAGAAATGGAGGTTCAATTCTCGGCGCGAATAAAATACTGCCTGTGGCTACTAATAGAACTCCCACTACGGTCCGGGCTTGTCAGTATTATATAGCCGGCACGAATATGAGGTGCATGCTAGCAACTGCACGTCTCCGATAATAATAAATAAATAATAAATAAAGACAGGCTAAGGTACCCAGCTGGTAGGCACTGCGACCATAAGATCTATTGTGCCATAGCCTTAACTAATCCAAAAGACCCTCAACCAACCTGATAAAGGCCAGTAGGTCGTTTGTAGCAGTACTCTTAATGACACCGGAGCTCACGATGGAATCTCCAAGAAACATCTCCAAGCATTCACAGAGAAAGTGTTTGGTGGACTCAATATCCTCTAGGCAAAGTCGGCATTCCGTCTCAGTGGACAGGCCCATTTTGTTTAAGTGATATCTCACCCAGTGGTGACCCGTGAGAAAACCAACGACCAGTCTCAGGTCAGCTCTGCCCAATCGGCTGGCTTCTGTGAGACCGTAGGGGTTGATAAGATCTTTGGACTGTCGTAGTCCCGGGAGATTATTCCAGTGCCGCAGCCTTTCGCCCGAAGACCAATCCCTCACCAGCGCCGTGGCTGTGGCCCAGCTTAGACCGCAGTAGGGATAGTAGGTCCGAAAAATTTCCCCGATGAGCCCTGCCTAGCAAGTGCATCTGCAGCTTCGTTGCCATAAATGCCCCGATGCCCAGGTACCCAACAAAGAGTGACCCGGTTAGAGTTTGCCAGACATTGAAGGGTATCAGAACACTCTTTCACTAGTTTCGATGAGAACTTATGTGAAGAAAGAGCCTTAATAGCTGCCTGACTGTCAGAGCAGATAATGATGTTAGCGCCAGTGTGCTTCTTGAACAAAATTTCCTTGGCGTAAACCTCAATTGCATGGATCTCAGCTTGGAAAACGCTAGGCCAAGTACCCATAGCGATCGAGATCCTGGTGTTCGGTCCAAAGACCCCAACGCCAACGTCTCTGATAAGTAGATATGCTATCGAAATGCAAGAGCTGTTGAAGCGACCATGCCATAATGCAATTAATATCATAAGTACAATTTTTCATTCAAAACAATGTCAATTCATTTAATAAAAAACAACTGATTCCCGAAAGTCATATATGTACTTAAATTCCAAAGGATATCCGCAGGCAATCATTCACAAAAACTCTTGAACAACAAAAACCAATTATTTCCCGCCTCTACTTGACATTGCCTCCTTTCGATCACCTAGAACAGCATGTGGTGCCATAGGCGCAACAAAACTCTGTGACCAATTTTCTTGCACCTGGCTCAAAATTTCTTCGACAAGATCATCATAAACTTAATCATTTTTCAGCCTCCTTTCTTTACCTTTTCCGCTTTAAACAAAAGGACACTCGGAAATAAGTAGTTGTGTGCGTGTGTAGATATTGTCATTGAGTGTCCTTTCCGAATGCTTTGTGCATAGCACTCATCCTAGTGCCTCTTAATAAATTTCTCCACGAAAATGACTTTACGATCACACGAAACATCATGAACTTTGGCGCAAAAGACCTCCTAGGCGTCTACCTGTCCACTTGACTCTCAAAAGGAGCCTTGAAATCATCCCAAAAGAAAATCATTCTTGTCGTCATAAAACTCAAGTATTGGGTCTAAAGATCCTTTTTTTTTCTTCAAACCACTTTCTCAAGGGTCTAATAATTTTTTTTTTATTGTTTGTGTAAATATAACATCGCTTTGCATTTTTGAAAGTTGAACTAAGTCAAAGTGCAGATTTTTGTTCAAATTTTGAGCATTGTTTTGCTCTAGCTCTTCCGAGCACTTGTGCGTTGCGAGGACGCACGATTGTTTCACAAGTGAGTTGGGCGACCTTTTCCGATTGTCTTCTGATCCTCTTATGATTCAGCTCCTCTGTCTTGTTTTATTGAAAATTTTCCAGAATTGAAATAATTGAATTAGATAATTTACCATGACCCAGACACCGTAAGACATTGTACAGATGGCCCGAGAGTGTTGAGTTTGGATTTGATACGGAATTGCATTATTCACGGATCGTAGACGCAAAAATATCCCCGGTAGGGAAAAGAAGCAGAAGCAGGTGGGCATATTTATGAAGTGTTGATTGGGGGGAAAAATATGCGGATTTCTGATTTTACGAATAAATTTCCCTTTTCTTCTTTATGGGTGGATTATTTAGGTGGAAGCATTTTCGGGTGCCGTAAGGAGTTTTTGTATCGACTAATCATTAATTGAATTGTTTTA
The DNA here is from genome assembly GCA_964017055.1 of Chloromyia formosa. Classification (NCBI taxonomy): domain Eukaryota; kingdom Metazoa; phylum Arthropoda; class Insecta; order Diptera; family Stratiomyidae; genus Chloromyia; species Chloromyia formosa. The sequence continues at coordinate 116,125,969 of OZ024815.1, forward strand.
TAGATCGTAAAATGGGTTTCTGAAGTGTTTAAAATTATTTCGGTGAGATTAGCAGAGTCATGATCAGGGGCAAATTTCGACTTGTTTTTGGTCTCTACCGGATTGGAACGCCTTTTTTCCCCAAGACTGCAGTAAACAAACTGGTGGAAGTTATTACAGACAAATGTCGGTTCAAGGACGAGGGAGTTGTTTTTAGGCTGTTTTTAAACGATAGACATGCGTTAGACCATTTATTAAACCACGCACTAGACCGCCTATTCGACGACGCATTATACCGTTTATTTGACTGCTCATCAGTCCAACCATTAGACCACGCAGTAGACCGCCTATTAGACCACGCATCAGACCAACCATTAGAACAGGATTTTAGGCCACGCAATAATGCATATAATATATATATTAATATATAGATCTTCGGAATCAACTCGCAACTCTGACATGTCTTATTAGAACGCATGACTCCTATAGGATCATATGATCGCCTGCTTATTTTGGCCGGTCATTCAAATGAAACCGCTAAGGTCTTTATACTGGTCGCATATTATTGCAACGTCGATGCCTTCTTTTCTGATGGTCAGCGGCGTTAAGATTCAGCCGCAGAAACTTCATTAGTGGATGTTTTGAATGTTCTGCCTTCGGAGCAAAAAGAACACTTCGCTTCTCTGTCTCTAGTTGTATTTTTATTCACCAGATTCAACGGTACATGTGGCGTGATTAAAAGGCCTCCTTAAGACCTTTATCGACATAACGAAAAAGTTGTGAAGATGCAAAGATTTGGTGGTAAGACGTAGGTTTGGCTGCGAGTGGAGCGTAGTACGTCAACAACTGCTCCGTTTTGTTGGCATATAGCTGGTATCAGACGATGCATCTTGCTCGAATACACCTCCAGCCCAATTAGCCGCATTCTGCGACAAGTCGAGTATGACTGTGACTTATTATTAGGCCCCACACCACAGGGGCAAGACAATGAAAACATCATACTTGAGAGGTTGACGTTTTGCTACCATATAACAGGTTTCGGATGATGCATGATCCTGTCCATTTAGTCGCCTTCTACGACAAGCCGGGAAGGGCTGTTGCTTATTCTTACGCCCCCACCACAGAGAGAGGCCATTTATGAATAGACGAAGTGCGAATCTTGCCTTCGCCTTCCGTATAATTTCATCCAGCTTGATGTCAATGCCAAGGCTAATTTGTTTATTCGGGAGATTTGATGGAACTCAAGATTCCTCATCAGATCTTGAACCATTGATCCGTTTAATGCCTCGCCGCGATGGGAGACAGGTAGGTAGGTTAAAGGGTTGTTGTGTTTACCACAACACACATGAACCGCCACAAGGTCCGTAATGTTACCACCGGGACTCATCACCCGACCAACCTAGTCATTGAACCAGCCCGAACTAGTGAAGCGATGGAGCTTGCCAACATCCAAGAAATATCCTCTTTCTTCTTGCCAAAGCTAGACAGGTGCAGAGAAGATGAAAAGTACACTCCTCCTCGTCCTCCTCCACGTCACCGCAGCTTCTACAGAAGTCATTATAGGGGAGGCGAAGCCTCCTAGCGTGATGACTCCCACAGTCGTTCTGATCTGCTGCCTTTTCAGCGACAGCAGTTTAGCGGATCGACTACAGTCCAGTCTGGACCACAGTGGCTTTGTTGAAAGGCATGTGTTACCATTTATCTAGCGTTGGCCCTGCTACTCGCTAGGGACCTAAGAGCTAATTTGCAGGTAACGATAGGTATATTAATGTTCCGTCGTATTTGTGCAGTCTCGCTTGAAGTACCCTGCCTTGCAAGCTGGTCCGCTTTATAGTTGCAAGCGAAACCACTATGACCCGGAATCTAACACAAGAATCAATCAATCACTATCGTGAATAAAATCACTCAACACCGTAAGCAGAGAATGACATTCCGCACGATCTTTGACGTAGTCAGGCCTGGTTCGAGGGATTTAATTACAGCTTGGCTGTCTGTGAAATTGTTATGTCCCTGGCTAATATCGCGTGACGCCCCAACAAGTCAGAGCTTCTATAATCGCCGCAATCTCTGCCTGAAACACTCTACAGTATACGGGGAGACAAAAAGAGAGACTTAAATTAAGCCCCTCAAAAAACAAAACTCTGGCTCCTACAAGGGATGGGCCATATCGGTTTTTTGAGTAACAGTTCCTACAGTGACTGGCGAGTAACAGTTCTTGGCTACCGATTCCTGTTCCTGATTATTCGTATAAAGCTGCAAGCCTTTGGTTACACCATACACCAGACTGAATGTCGTCATGCATAAAGAATTATGTTATGTCCCCAATTCTCCAGTCACCAGTATGGTATGAACCAGTAATTCTTCGGATCGAATAGGACCTAATCCGGAACGGCACATAACCTGGATCCAAAAACCTAGGTCGGCGGACCTACTCCATGTTTAGCAATCATCGACCCCAAAAACCCTTTATTAGTTTCATCAATCAAGATTGAACGTATTTATGAAAACAGTGTGGCTATTCTGGGACCCCCCTCCCATTTTGTTCTTTTTTTTTTATAAATTGAACTTTAGATTTGCAATTAGTTCGTCAAGAAAAACCCCTACTAGTTTCTTTCAGCAAGATTGGAAGTAAATTTCCCACCAAAAAATCCATAATTTCTTCATTTACTAAATCAAATACATTTCTCTGCAGACCTACTCCTGATCTTATTTTCTTCTAAAGCATGTGCATCTCCGAAACCATGGATAATCAGCCTCTTCATTCCTAGTCACAGTCACAAGTCGCCAGGAACGAGTACCCGTCAGCGATATCCTTCCGAGTGTCACATTCACAAGTGACTGTTACTTCAGTCGCAGCTGTTACTTCAGTCGCAGCTGTTACTTCAGTCACTGCTGTTACCAGATTTCAGTCAGTTGTAACGGACGGATTGGTGGGCCTCCGGTGATGCCTGTGGGGACGGAGCCTTAGGTAGCATAATGACCGTGAAGGTCGGGCCGTGCCATCTTGCGAAGCAAAAAGGTCCTTCATCGAGCTAAGCAACGGCCTATGCTTGCTGTAGCTCAGTTCGGGAGATGTGGGCATGGTTTTCGCCGCTCGTTGCCCCTGTCCTTTACGAGGCAGGAGGTTAGTAGTGAGAGTGCATTCTGCACGACCTCACTAAGAATACCAAGAAATTTGTCAGATATAGCGATAGCAATATCATCCGCATAAGCACACACCATATAGAGCCCAGCCCTTCCAAGTCTAAAAACCGTCTATTGACAGCTAAGTTCTTAAGAAGGGGAGAGAGCATTCCACCTTGGGGATACCCCAGCTTACCAGTCGACGGGAGACAACCTTTTACCGAATCCTGCTGTATCCTTTGAAGTTAATCATTGAAATGCGATTACGATCTCACAGCTTTGCCGATTTTTTTTACCGAAAATCCAAGTTCATTGTTATCAGTTACGACGCAACCCATTAAAATCACATTACTGCAGACCGTGAGAAATTGTAGTGATACAACGAAATCGTGCATCCAAATCTCATCTTGCATAGCCGACAACATCAGCACAATCTCTTCAATTTGTTGTGTATCCATTGTTCAGTCATTTATCTATCCTCTACTACATTACATAAAATCTTCCGCACTTTCAACGTAACCTAGAGCGAGCGCATCATCGCACTAAAACTCTAAATATCCATCATTCGTACACCTAAAAATTATTCGATTAACCAACATTGCCACGCAAAATAAATTACTTGAAGGCTCAAAATATCAATCAAAATTTAACAGCCATGATGGATTCAATCATCCTCGATAGATATAACAGACTGGTAGCTAACTGCAAAAAACTACAATACTACCTACTATAAAAGTAACAAATTTGACTCCCTAACATTTTTGCAGGCAATTCGCCGGATTAAATAACCGCGCGATCAACTTATGCAATCCGGCCGATTTTGAATGTTGCGTCTGTGCATAATCCAAAATGTGTAGCTGTCAATTATGGAGAGATAGAAAAGAAAGATACTTTCAGAAGTGGCCGTTCAAAAACCCATTGCCCAAGAGAGATATTTAATTTAATAGAGAATTGAACAGATGCGCATCTGTGGATCTTTTGGTAATGCTGGCGTTTGCTATCACAGCTTTTCGTACTTTTTTTGCGCAGTCGCTGGTATCACAAAAATAATAAACAAGAAAAATACAGCAACTGTTACACAAAGTGAACAAGGAAAGATACAGACACTACTATGTACATATCAATCATCAAATCTAACAATGCGTGGAACGTACAATTTCCGTACTTCCTCATTTGGAAGTGCCAAAAATTAGCAGTTCATCGATAAGATATGTTAGGAGCCCGAAAACATGGGAATTCGGAAGTGACTGTTTCATTTCAAATGCGATGTAGTTTTTTTTGGGTATCTGTTTTAGTGCAGTCTCCCCTTCTCTCTCGAAGTTAATTCATCGCCGGTTTTCTCTGCAATAATTTTGCTAATCTTTTCGTAACACATTATCAAACAATTTGATCAATTTCGAGCCTCTTTATTTCGAAATATTGCTATAGTTTACGATCGATTGAATTTTCATTTCTCTTATCGCCATTAAACTCAAAAATGCAATTGACGCAAATAGACGCAGCAACAAAGATTAACCAGCATTGTATAAATACGGAAATTCTACTTAATTTTCCTCATTTTTTTGAAATTTTTATTTTCATCAGATATAGTATCTTTTCCCATAATTAGACATTCATTGTACAATAGTGCGTATAATAAAATAATTCCTATTATATTGTTTGACAACACCCGTGCTTATACATACACATACACACGCCCACAGAAGAAAAAGATGATTTATAAAAATATGAGAATTGTATTTTTATGTGTATATGAAATATGAGTATAACAGAAAAATGTTGAACTGTTTAGATTATAAATTTCTTGCTATTGATAGATTAGTATACGCACGTATTAGATATTTTTGCGTTAAAAGGTATTTACTTAAACTTATGTTAATTTGTTCATAATTATTTTTAGTTGAAATGTTTACGTCTTGACGAAACAGGAAGAAGATAATGGGATTACGACGTTAGTCAGGTTGAAAGATTAATTTACTTTCATTTTGATGGAATTGAAAGTATTGTAGTTGTTTTAGTGAATGTTTGAAAAGTCAAATAAAGGCAGAGATTTTAAAGATAGACTCTTTTTTGGTCCTTTTCCCGTTTTCCGTCTCCCTGATGTAATCCCCACATCGTACCGACACCAGCCCTTTTGTCCCACGGAAGTTTTGTCGCATTCCGAACATGAAACCTCGTATATTTCGCTTTTCGCATACTTCATTTTTGTTTATTGTTCTTCGTGGACCCCAGTTTATTCTTGAGTTGATGCTCCTTGCTTGTGATGATACCATATTGCGATATCCATACCTTTCGTCACCATCTTTAGTTTGACGGAAGCAGCCGAATAACTCTTATTCTTCTCCTTGGTTTATTTTCGTCACGTTGAGGGGTTGTCAGATTCACGTCTGTTAAGCTGGCGGCTAGGCCTGTTCCTAAAATCGGTCTTCTGTTAGCACCGGTCCCGAGATTCCCAAGGGCCGGTTTCGAAAAAACCGAATCATTAAAAAAAACCGGCTTATGGTCATAAAAACCGACTCATGACCGGTAAAAAAACCGATTCACCAAAAAAACCGACCGAGCACTCAAAACCGACCGGCTCCGACGAGTTGAAAAACGGTTTTTTTGTGAATCGGTCTTTTAATGAGTCGCTAACTCGTCGGAGCCGGTCGGTTTTGAGTACTTGAGTACTCGATCGGTTTTTGGTGAATCGTTTTTTTAATGAGTCGGTTTTTAACCCGTTTTTTTTTAACCATGAGCCGGTTTTTTTTAATGATCCGCTAGGAAAACCGGTTTTCATAAAAACCTAAAACCGGTCTTGAAATCTTAGGACCGAACAGGTCTAGGCACCTCCACATGAAAAATCGAAATGTGACATATGGCATAATTAGGTGCTAATTTGGCGCCCCACTTTTTTAAGTCGTGGGGGTGCTAGAGTAACGTCAAGCCAGCACCCCCAAATAAATATTATCATTTCTGCCAGTCCTGCAGGAGCACTTAATTCTGAAATGGAACGCCAAAATAGCACTTAATTAATACTTTCATTATACACTTCATTTGGAAGTTGATACTTTCGGTTTAAAAAGGTGGGGTGCTAGCTGGAGGTCACGCTAGCACATCCATATAAAATATGTACTCAATTGTGACGATTCGGCTAAATTTTTCAATTGACCACCAAATTAGCACTAAATTCGCACCTAATTATGCAATATGTAACGTCTGGATTTTTCGTTGAGGGGGTGCCAGCTTAATGGACGTGTCGATCCCGTTCTTTCAGTCTCTTACGCTTCTTATAACGAAGAAGCGTTTGGTTTGATATCTCCTAGAGGTGGTTCTTAACACTTGTGTCGAAGATGTATATAGTAGCTCGAATCGAATCGTTTCGTATTCAGCCGGACTGTAATCAGTCGATGGATCATTGAGTGGAACGGTGGCATCCTCTGGACACGCGAGTGGTTGAAGCTTGCTCGAATAAGTCCTCTGCGTGGGGTTTGTTTTCCTAAAAATGTCGAATTGGATGAAACCCCCCTGTTCCTGATGATCTTCACGTCTTGGAACGAATATTCTCCTTGTTTCTCTATTTCCATTGTGAACTTTATATTAGGTGTGCTATAGTCATGGTAAGGAGAGTTTCTTTCGCCTCCTCTCTGTAGACCATAGCGAAGACATGATCAACGCATTTTACATAGAATCATGGTAGTGACCCCTTAGCATCAAGTTGTTCCTCCATCTTGTTCATGAATATATCACTAATGAGCGGGGAAAAAGGGTTTTCTCATAGCAACCCTGTGGTCCCTTTATAGAACCTTCCCTTGAACATGAGGCGCTTTTCCGTCATACACTGGGTTGCATGCTGCATAAATACGGTGATCTCCTTTTCCCCAAGTCGTCATTCTTGCAGGAAATGAAGAACTTTAAGATGCTTGGGAACAGGACCTTAAGTCAAACGAATGGACCACGTTCTCACACAATTATACGTTTCCTGGGCAATTGACATCCTATCATTGGCATTTTTTTTTTTCAAATTGGTGCATATCTGGCGCGGACATGAGTTCGTGCAAGTACCCAACGGTGAAGGCAGTCCCGTGAACGGAATCGTGGATAATCGTGGTTCATTAATGCAGGGATCGCTGTCATCCAAGCCGGGACCTAGCTACCGGAGCGCCAGTCGTATTGAAAGTATCACTGAGCTGGAACCAGGTCCGATCGGCCTGCCGGTCGTGTCGAAACGGACCTTCCCTTTGAAAATGCCTTACAGTACTTCGGTCAAGGCTAAGCCTGGCCCTAGCACTACTGAGCCGGTGCCAGGTCTGAGCGGCCTGCAAGACGTGTCGAAACGGGCCTTCTCTTTGAAATTGTCTCACAATGCTTCAGTTATAGCAAAGCACGGCGCCAGTCATGAGGTGTGGGCACCGCTTAGTTAGTGTCACCACCCACTGTCGATTTTGAACTGGAACACGAACCTGGTACAAATGTCCTCTGACACACACACACACACACTTCACATAAATGTGAAGAAAACCGGTCCACTTGTACCAGGTTCGTGTTCGAGTTCGAGATCGACAGTGGGTCGAACCGTCACGCGCAGAGGCAGGCAGTGAAAATCAGCCGTCATCGAAAGTCAGTTGTAGGACGCGTAGAAACGCTTTAAGACTCCGCGGCTACTTACTAGCAATTCTGGAGGAACAGCGCACTGTTTAACAGAAGGAATCGCTAGAGTGGGCCAATAAGATAACCGTTAGGATTCCGGTTATGCCAGCAGGTGGAAAAAGAGACAGGTCTCTGGACGAGTTACCGAGGAACTTCTATATAACTGACAAAAATCTACCGCGACAGGTTGGTCCACGCCTTCATACACAGAAACGTTGAAAGAATGGATTGAACTCGCGGTGATAGATGGTGGGCATGCGGAGGGAAGCATCAACTTCGATAATTGGGAAAAGGTTGAGCTCCCCTTGCATTTTCAAAGTGTGATGCAGGAGCATACCGGACCCGGCCACGTCAAACTAATGCTTTTTGCCGATCATTGGTCGGCTGATCTTTTTATTGCCGCCATACAAAAGGTAGGAGAGGTCTGACCAGGAGCAAAACTTGAGGTCGTTACGAGAGAGAAAATCCCCAATCGACCGAGGGCCCGCACCTGGCTACCTGCCGAACCAGTAAACGTAAATGATATTTTCTATTTAATACAAGTCAGTAACGTTAACTTAGTAACTCGCGACTGGAGATGGTAAAATTAGAGGAGCCTGTTAAAGACTGCCAATGCGTGACTCTGGTGGTCATCACGGAATCTCTGCCTCAACTGGTAGAAATTGAGGGATGGAACATATCTATCCCTGGGGCGACCGGTAGCTCATTGCGTAGAGGCGCCCACGGCGTTCGTGGCCATGAAAGTTTGTGTTGTCTTCCGGATGATACTAATGCATTGAGAGTGACATCAGCGGCATGATTTGATTTTTGTTAAATCTGCCAAGAATGGTCGGATAGTAACGGCTGTCGAAGACTTCGTCTGGTCTGTCGCCGCCGGTACTTTTTAGAATAAAACTTGAATACCGTACGTGTTGTCTGAAACCGGTTTTAGGGATGATCATTTTAGGCTCTAGTCACTTTCTTCCGATTGGTCATTCATAACACTGTTTGATTTTCACTTGTGAAATTAACAGTTGCCTGCGACAGCTGCATTTACTTTTACAGACCCTCTCAAAACGACCACCAAAAGTTTAACGCTATATTAATTGCGTTTTTTTTGTACAGAGCAGCGTAGAGCAGGATAAGCGACAAAAAAAAAACGATCGAGAGCAGATTAGAGTAGCGAACAGGAAAATGGGGCATGTCTTCGCTGGGAGTGTGTCTTGGTTTAGTTAGCACTCAAACCTGAACTCAAATTTCAAGAGGAAACATAAATTCTTAGTACAGATACATAGAAGTCTTACACTAGCCTTCTAGCCAGAGCAGCTCAGATCAAATTGTTACTGTAATTCTGTGATCTTAACCTGTTCCGCATAGCTGTTGGAAAAACGCACCCATTGTTCGGTTAACGTACCACTCTTCATCAAGGATGTGTAGCACCAAGTCGGTAATCGTTTCCAGCAAGTCCACTGCTCATTCTGGGGTGGAAGCCTCCAATGTTGTCGTTAACGTTGTCGTAAGTTGCTTCTGAGTCTGTGAAAGTGTCAATTTTGATAAATGTACCCTAAACAAACCGTCAAATATCCTGAAGACGGACGGTGGACTAGATCAAATTATTCGACAATAGCCAGTGATCTAATACGAGAGTTGGATTATGGACCGGTCAGTCATTTTGTATGAGAATGAGCTCTTGTTCGGCTGAAGGGAACGCGATTGATTTCTTCAAAGCAGATAGTCTTTCAGACCGCATCCTAATAATCAAAAAATAAATTTATTTGTGACACAACGATCTACCTGTTTCCCGGGGCACCTAACCCGGCTCATTAACCTTATCCATATCAATATCCCGATCAATTATTTCTTTCATGCACGTCTCCTGATTTCATCAATGTGCACCCAATACACACAAGCCCTTCTGACTATAGTGACTACTTTTCCATTCAATTTGATATTACAACCCTTTTTTTTAAAACGTCATTCCCTTTGACGGAGTCCAAACGTAGCGGATCGGCCTTTCATCCTTTTTTTCCGGTCGAAGAGCCCATGTGTAGTTGATATCGTCATCCACATGTCCTCGCGGTTCGGAAAGGTTCAAACAATCAACCTAGCCAACGAAACATTTAACCTTCCCTTGCACTTTTGCGGAAGAGGTCAAATGAGAGAAAGAGTAAATATGAACACCGCCGCAAGGGGGATGATACCATTGAATGGATCCGTTCGATTTGATTCGACCGACATGCACGACTGGAAATTGTTGTTGTTCGTGATTTCAAATCAAATGTGAGGCGAAATCTTCCCGAACTTGTTTTCTTTTTTTTACTTTTATTGTATCCTTCTCCCAAAGTATTTCATCCGACACATGTGGAAGGAGATTCTGTTCGGTAACACGTTACACACTAAATTTTGGTTTGAAACATTTCGTGTCTGCAGTGTAGTGACTCCCCCTGCGTCGGGAGTGAAAAAGGAAACAGGTTCCTTGTTGTCTTCCCTCTGAATTTTCTTTTATACATATTTGGGACGTGTGTTTTTTTTTCGTGTCGCTGGAATTCCGTGAATTCACTACGTTTTTTCGATGGTGTCCAATTGTATGCGCAACCTTGCCCGATCCTTTCTCGTTTGTTTCTTTATTTATATGATATGAAATCGTCCCCGGGGTTGTTTCTTCTTTCCGCCTTTGATTTCAGTTCAGTTGATTTTTTTTTAAGTTGGTTTGGTCTGGATGTGACCGTACACTTGGATTTCTTGGTTGATGCATTCAATATTATAGGGAAGGGTCAGGAGTTACTTGCATGCATACTGACATTTGGTCCATGAAAGAAGGGATTAAATTTTCGTGATACGGAACAAGGCACGGATGAATGTGCAATGCTAGGGATGCTGGAGTTATTGTGGCACTTTAAAAAATGGTTATGGTCGGGTTCGGGATTGTTTACTGCAAGGTTGCCAAGTTTTTTTTTTATCTGGGATATTTGAATCTTTTGAGGAAAGTCAATTATGTGTGCGGATGATTAGTGGCGGTGAAAGGATTTTGAGCGATTGGAGTGAGAAGAATTAGTGAAACATAGCTTTTAAAGTTATTGAAACTTCCGCCTGACGTTTCTGACTTAACATGCAGTCCTGCGCTTGGGATAACTTCCTCAATTACGTCTTCTACTTTCCTACAAAAAACCCTTGCTATAAATATCACGTTTCAGATACCTCTTCCCATTTTACCTGAATCTAAAACAAAAATCTGATCGTATAAAACAATAAAAAGAAAACGCAGACTAAGCACGAGTTCAGCAACATTTCAAGGGCAACAAAACCAAATAATCTAAAAATAATTCATTATCGAGGGTGGATTCGATATTGAATACTATTAGATTTGCACAAAAACAGGCTGCCAAAAATCGACGTTTTACGCAAACCGCCCCCGGTTCTTTATGCAAATTATATTCATGACTCTTCGGACAACTGTCCCCGAAATGTTTCCCAAATAAGAAAAGAAGCTGCAAAGTCGATGATACCGGTCAATATCATACACATGGTGAAGGACTTCGTTAAAGTGTTTTTTTGAAAAATTAATTCAAACATTGGGTCACTAATTTGAATGTTGAATACGTTTATATTTATTTATAACATTACGAGTCAAGGATACCGATTAGGACGCTGAATGTCATAGCATCGGTTGAAAAAATAACAATACGAATGAATTTTGAATTGTTTTTGGTCTAGAGCTAGTTCCCTTCAAATGGACGAAGTATCGCCTTCTATATTTTATTTAACAAGCTTAATGTTGGCCAACTTACAGCTGGAAGTAAATCATTTTTAATAATCAAATTTTATAATTGTATTGGTAATGGCCTTGACCCCTCCAGGGGCATGGGCGCGTCAACATCTCTAGCATTCATATGCCCCGTTGACATTTCGATAGCATATCTACTTTTCCTGACAAGCTCGGAGCACTATGGGAGTTCTGTTAGTACCCACAGGCAGTTTTTGATCGCGCCGAGACTTGAACTCGGGAGCTCTAGATTAGTATCGTAGAGAGGTGACCGAACGACCACGGCCACCGAGTGCGATGACTGTATTGCTGTGTTCGATCCCTTAAGCAGGGTAAAAGTTCAATTTTATAAATCTCTTTCTGGTTTTGTCCAAGGCAAAGCACTCATCAGGCGCTACCTCTTGATCTTCCTTGGGTGTACAGTGTAACGAAATACAGTAGACTCGCGAAAACGTGAACTATTAAAAACCTCGATCATTCACCTTTAAGAGTAGGACTAATACTATGGTCGGCTTTTTGTGCAAAGTCTCACAAAAAATATCACAAAAGTTTCGTTCACACCAAAAAATTTCGCTCTCTCAGTACTAACATATTTGATTCAAAGAAAAAATTCTCCACATCATTATAATCCATTTTCACGCGAAAACAATCACTTTGGTCTTTATATCGCTTGAAAACCGGTCTTTTGAGTAAAGAAAACTTATAATCTCCGTTTTTCGTGCTAAATCTCATACAGAAACTCAAAAATCCAGTTCGCACGAAAGTTTTCGGTACTTCTCCGTACTCAGTTCTTCGCACAAAAATCCCATACACAGACAAAAGTCTCCACACCGTTGTGGGCAATTTTCACGCGAAAACAATTACTTTGCATTTTATTTGGTGTGGAAACCGGTCAACCGGTGATCACTCTCTTTTGAGTGATAAGGAGAATAATTTGTCCTGTAAAGCGCCGCGGATATGTGCTGCGTGTAAGTGTCGACTGTCACTTTTTCGTGAGAGAGATGAATGCAACATTTTCGCATGAAAAGGTTAGTATGTAACAGCCTTTAGGCATAGTACAATATTATGGTCGGCTTTTCGTACGAAGTTTCATACAAAAACTGTCAATTTATTCGCACGAACAATTTTCTCTTTCTCAGTACTACCATATTTTATTCGAAGAAAACGTTCTTCACATCATTATGAGCCAATTTCACGTTAAAAGAATATTACTTTCCAGTTTATGAAAACGCTTGAAAACTGGTCTTTTTGGTAAAAAGAGAAGTTCAAGTGTTGATATCTGATGTGTCCATAGTTACATTGAATCAGGGTCTGACTTTTTCGATTTCTCCTCCATATGCTTTCCTCTCCGGTAAAATATGTACAGTGAGCTGTTATTCTCCCGATTCAAGTACAAAATACTGCAGCTTGACTGTCCGTCAAAATAGTGATGTCTCGGATAGTGACCACCGACTAGCCAACGAGGGCAGAGCTTCCGAAATCGCTGAATCCTCCGTCTGCAGGACGGTACAAAAGCAGGAAGAAGTTTTAGACTCATTCGTGTAGATGTCCATGGCGCAGACATTAAGGGTACTTTATCTGCTCAAAATTCCTAGAGGTCTGGTGTAGTTCCTATCAAAAACGTATTCCGGAGACGTGTAGTCAGTTCTGAAGGAAGATTTAGGTTGCTCAGGATAGATGTGTGTCCAATAGGAATGGGACCGATGAATTTGGCTTTGCCAGTAAAAGCCAGTTTCTTTGCGTCTAAGTGGGGAGGTTCAAGAGGACAGAGCGTATACCGCCCGGTAAAAATTACTAGCGCCAGAATGGATAGGGCATTCTGCAGTACCTCACTGAGCGCATTCGCTAATTTGCCTTCATCCGCATAGGCAGTGACATTACGCATCCAGAAAAAGTTTATTGACGACCAGATACCAAAGAAGTGGAGACAATATACCGCCTTTGGGGGTCCCTCTGCAAACGCGTCTACTCACAGATGATGTGCCTAGAGTGGCGCGAATAAGTCTAGATATTAACAGCTTATTTATTAGTTTGCAGAGTAACTCAACGACGGGCTGGCTCACAAGTGCCTCCACAATCACACTGGGTCGAATATTATTGAACGCGTCCTGAATTTCAAAGAACAGCCATTGTTAATTCCTTGTGATTAAGAGACTTTTCAATAAGGTTAACCAGAGAGTATAGAGCCGTGTCCACTGATTAACCTTTCTAGTAGGCATGATTCGAAGCGGAAAGAAACGTGACAGAATGGTGCTTCGAAGATCAACGTCAATCAGTCTCTCAAGTAACTTTAGCATGGTGGAAGGGAGACTAATGGGTCTGAAATCATTTGGGCGTGCATGCGAATTCCTATCCGCTGTCGGAATGGACACGACCAACACTTCCGTTTAGGTCTCAGGAATATGGGCCAGCTCTAGGCAGGCCATTAGAATGGTCTTCAGCTGTGGATACACAATGTCTGAAAACTGCTGTAGATCCGCTACCATTATGCCGTCGGGTCCAACAGATTTGAAAGGTGCGAAACTGGAGGTTGTCCACAGAATCTTGTCCTTGGAGGGAATGGATGCGAAGTTACACGGCGCTATCCGCTGAGAACAAGGAAATCATCGAGCTACCGGGAAAATGCAGGGACTCAATAGTTTCCTTGCTCGGAAACGTTCATGTCCCATCTGGCTTTTGTGCGTCGTGATAGCTGTGGCCCTGGCTGCATTCGAACGGGTTCTCTTCAGAAGTACATTTGTCCTATTGACCTAGATGAGGAGCATTTTGTTAACGCGCTGCTTCTATCTGTAGCCTGTCTCAGTATAGTCGAAGGATCTCCCTTTAAAGCATTTAGCGGACCCGGTGAACCATCACCACATAGGACTTGTGAAGGACGGAGTGATTCGCTCTCTCGTTTATCGACGTATCCCTATGTAACGGATATTGAGATATTGTAGAGTTCGATCACTCCGGTCAGCTCTCTAGAGCTTTGTTTTACTATTTTCGATGAAATTGATACTGCCATTGATCGTCTTATCGGCTTGGCTGTCAGTGAAAATAAATGGCAATATTGTTTATAGGTTGCTGTAGTGCGCTCTAGTGCCCGAAAGCAGCCTCCCTTATTGCTGTTTCCTGCTGAAGTACTAGCAAGAAACACTCTTGCATTTTCAAAATCATGTCATGATCTATGGAAAAATCTCCCGCTCCGACTTGCAAGTCATTTTTTAACCATTTGTATTTGTGTATTGTGGATTTTTGACGCGACGTCGCCACTCTGTACGATGCTTGAATCTAGAGCTCAGGGGTTTATTTTCTCGGTGCTTTAATAAAAAATAAAAAAAACTACCTAGGGGTTCTATTAGAACTCCCACAGCATTCCAAGGTTGTCAGTAAAAAGGCAGCTAGGCCGGATAGGAGGTGTATGCAACATTGTAAATTTATATGGCCCACTAGAGGGGTTAAGATAATTATTAGTGGATATTTTGCACTCGTAATCTGCCTATTTTAACACTTTCTTTTTCCGTATTTTCAGGTAAGGATATTCATCAGCAAAAGCATAATGCGGTAAGGGTTGCTGAACACTAAGTCGATCAATTGTGTTTTGTAAGTATAGATAGTCGAAATCTGAAATTGAGCTTTACACAAAAAGATATCTAATTTGAATTGCCTAGGGATGCTTACGATAAAGTCCCACTGGAAACAACATAGTATAGACAGGCAGTTGATACCAAAGTAAGTCTTGGCTCATACAAGGAAGTCAAACTTCAAAACCGCCGACGCCAAAAACGCCATCCAAAATTTGGTGACTTTTGACTTTTTGACCTGTCCCAGCGAAGCAACAATGAAGGGTCATTTGTAGGGAAGGTGGGCGCCATTTGAGACGAGTGAAGTCATTTCACCACAATTTTATAGGGGAAATAGGATCTTGCCCATTACTACTAGTCCACACTACAAGCATTCGGCCAAAATTTCAAGTTAGTAAGGTATCTCATGTTTAAAGTATCATTTGTAGGGGAGGTAGGGGTTTCTTTATTGCTCATTTTCAATACCAAGTAACTAGATTTTACTACCCATTCAACAAAATTTTCAACTTGCTAGCTTCATTCTATCGAAAGTTGTCGTAATTAAACGAAGAATTTAACTTTTTGTCATTTGTAGGGGAGGTAAGCGTTCCTTTGGTCTGATTATTTTCATCTTACTCGAATTGAAGCAGTTTCTCATCTGCAGTTAACATGCCAAAAATCTGCGATCTACATCAATTGGTTCAAGAGTTGTAGACGAAAATCGTGAAAATTAAGGTAATATGGGGTTCTTTGTAAGAAAAGTACCGTTCGTTATCAACTGGTCGATCTTATTTTTACAAAAGAGTATCAAATGACTGTCTTGAGTTATCTACCGAAGGTAGAGCTTTTCACGTTTATTCAATCGGGAGTTAAAGATACATTCAATTATTTTAGAGGGAGGCGGTTACTTTAAAAATTTGTCGCCCAAGAACTAATTCTTTAGGTGCGCATCCTTGAGTAAATGTCTCTTTGACATAGCTTTGAGTTGTCTTCTAGAACATTATGTCTTTTGGTCCTTTATATCCTACATATCCTATTTGCCATTTACGTTCAAAGGATAGATATCATCACCTCGCTCCAAAAATTGTCGATATTAGCTAGTTTGGTTTCTGTTTCAATTCTTACCCAAGAAGGTGCTAGTTTCTTGACCAAATGACTCAAAACGCCATCAGAGAGTAGTTCAGTCCATTCGCCACCCAGTTAAATGATGTGCATCTTGCCTAGATGTCACTTCATTGCCAAAAATTTCCTTATTCCTCATCAAAAAACACAACATATAATCATCCCGACGAATGGACTCAAAATGCCTTCAACAGTACTTCAGTGCATTGGTCTCATCACAACGATTCAGTGGACACCTATATCTACCAGGTTTGGTTTCTATTTCATTTCTCGACCAAAACAGTCATTTTGTCCTGACGCATATCTGCAGCAGGAATAAAATATCACCGCATGGTACGTATAATAACCCAAGGAAGCTGTATACCAAATTTGGTTAAAATCGTACCACGGGAAATGCCTGGAGGAGCGATAATTGAAAAGATTTAGGCGATTAACTCTGGCTTGAACACAACAGAATATACCGTTAATCCAGTCGATAATCAAAAATGCGGTCCCCGATTTGTTGTGAGGAGCACACAAATAACACCAAATTTGGTTGAGATCAGAACACGGGAAGTGCCCGGACAAACGAACGTACTATACATCATGCATCGGACTACATGCCTGTCCATTACACGAGTATTTATACCCTAGATCTGATAAGGAATAGGGTATATTGCTTTTGTCACGATAAAAATATGTAACACCTTCGAAGGAATAGCAATGTATAGTATGTAAATGAATGATCCGAGTGACATCCTGATTCGATTTAGCCATGTCTGCTCGTCCGTCTGTCCGTTCGCACGATAACTTTCGACAGAATGAAGCTAGAGCTTGAAATTTTTGTTAAATGCGCGTAGTATGATCTAATTGATTGGTATTGAAAATGGGTATGATCAAGCCAAGGGAAATCGTAAACAACTTGGAAGCAAATGGATCAAAATGAAAATGTACTTGCTTGGGACGGGCCTAAAGTGTCAATGACCGTCGCTTTTTTTGTGTCATTAAAGAACCAAAGAGTTTTCAATTGGCGTAACCATATGAAATACGTAAACTGTGAAGGACTTTTTTTGTCCTATAGATATTGCCGTATTTTCTTTTATTAAAATCTTAATCCTATCCCTTCTTGTATACTCGAGGCTGCACTAGGAAAGACTTGTAGCTTCTTTGAGTTGGCAGATCAATTGAATGGGGAGCTAGAAGAGAAGAGACAAACCTTTTCATAGTTCAAGTTTTTTTTTTATCTTACGACTTCCAGATGTAATTACGTTTCATATTATAAAAATTTACGTATTTAACGGAAAATCATAGTTCCGAATAACATTAAGCAGGGCTTCTTCAACATGTAAAAGACAGTGACGGCCTCTTCTCCAACCAATGCCTAACAATTGCTTCATGGGAATTTAACATAATTTTAAGCCTGGGATCGAAAAGCCAAAGTACTCGCATACAATATTTTCACCATATATCTGCTGCAAGTACATGATGCCAAAAATAGTAGCCCCGTAGGGTTTTGCATAATTCTAAATCCATATGACCTACAAATTAAACTGTCTCCACTCCACTATATTTTTGATGAATGCTGTTGAACAATATAATAAAAAAAAATTAAGCAATCAATTGCTTGCAAGCCCCACAAAAAATCCATCTTCTATTGATGCTATAAAACCCGACGAACCACTTCCGAAACGAGAGTTGGAAACTTGAAAACCGGAAGAAAAACTGTCAAAAATGTATTCATCGAAAGCGTGGCGTAGGACATACTTGTATGGTGTCAAAAAAAAATCTTTATTATACTGGTTTAAAAAAGATTTGGTCATATCAAAAATGGACTGACAAAAAGAAATTGAACGAGTGAAAGATACCACGACCAAAAATTGTTTAACACCAAAAGAGAGCCCCCGATCTTTGTACAATAAAAATATATATACTAAATATCAAGTCCGTTACGAAACATAGTTGGTGTTCATTGTAAAAGAAGTTTGTTGTCTTGTGTCTTCTGGCTGTCTGGACAGACTTTCCGTCCATTTCGTTTGTCATGTTACTGAAGAAGTTGTGTATTTATTTCGCTACCAAGTAAGAAAAAATATATACTCGTATATAAATATATATTCGAGTTATAAATTTCTCAAGTGGCGCAGCGTAGTAGGTTAGGTACAAGTGTAGGTACCTACCATAATCATTATCATCGTGTTAGCAACTTTGTTTTTTTTGTTTCTTACACATAGTATGGAAGCAGAAGCTGCCTATTCCAAAATGATTCGATGTTCCGCGCTGCTATGCTACGAGAGTATTATGCAATCAATGTTATTATCGCATTTGATTGCAGCATCAGTAGACAATTCGAGTGATTGTTGTGAGTGTTGTATCTTTGTATCTTAACGATGATGAAGACTGATTTTCGCCTTCCTGATGATGGTTTTCTTTTGGCTTTGTTTGATTGAACCACCAGAATTGACTGGCGACTGTAAGTTTAGGCAGAATATTCCGGGGCGATTATGTTGAGTTCGGTAAAACGTCAATTAAAAAAAAAAATTATGTGACTGATCAGTCCCTCGATAAAATACCGGGAGGGCGAAGAAACGAGAAGCAGGAAGTTTCTGCGGGAAACCCATTGTTTACGAAAGAAATAGGCCTGGGGATGAATTGTCAACGGTACCCTAAATACTTCAAAGGACAAAAGACCGTGGCCACTATAGGAGCCGCCCTATCTAATATGGACGCGATGGCAAGAGTGATGCAGATGATTGTATAAATTTCGAAAAGTGCAGGAAGTTCGAATGTGAACTAGGCTTAGCCTTCGGTAGCCTTAACCTGGCAATGATTTTTTCACTTTCTGAATTGCGATTGATAAATGGTACAATCCTACTTGAAAGGATGATCGAATAAAACTAATGGAGGTCAGGGTCGGCCAAATGCGACGTCCAGGGCGCCAAGAAGAAAGCCGGGTTGACACGCGAGAACGATTCAATATTGAGTCTTGAGCTTTATTCTTCAGTGTTAATTGCTTTGAATCCTCCAGGGGCAAGGGCACGTCAACATATCTTGCATTTCTATGCCTTGTTGACGTTTCGATAGCATATCTACTTTTCGCATATGCAGTTGCTAGTATGCACCTCCTAACCCTGCCGTCATTATACTAGCCAGCTGGGAGTGCAGGGGGAGTTCTGATATTACCCACAAGTAGTTTTTTTTCGCACCGAGGGTCAAACATTCATTCTCTCCGTACGAACACGACCACCGAGCGCGTCAAAATAAAATTCATTCTCCAGTGGTATAGTGACTTACCGAAGATAATTACTACCAAGGAAACTCTATCAATTGCCCTAACCCCTTTGTGTGGCATAGCGCGTCAACTGTTACATGTAGCCCAGTTGACGTTTCGACGGCATAAACTGGTTTCGGAGAATACAGTTGCCAGCATGCACCTCCTGCACATCCATGGCCACGAACGTCGTCGTGGACAGGATTGGAACCCGAAACGCCGGTAGTTAATGAGACTGATGCCTCAACACACTGCGCTACCGGTCGCCCCCAAGGAAAACTCGCCATCCAGACAAAAATGCACTATTACAACTGCTCTTCTCCAAGCGGCGTCGACATTAGTATGAAACGAAACCGTTTAGATAAAAGTGGCGGCTGAAAAGTCGCTCTCAAAACCGCCCTTGTCCAGGTGGGCACTTGTCACCCCCCGCCAAACTATTTTGAAAAATTGAAAATTTCCTGATGCAGGTGGTCGGAACAAAAAATTTCGTGCTCATAAGGCTAACGCCTAGTCAGCCCTAATAACGAGCCTAGAACCAATCCCCGATCCGAGTGCCGAACTGTTTGGATAGTTTCAAGCACCTTAATGCTTTTGCAAAATTGGCTGCGATTAATAAATCCAAATCTGTAAAGTGCGGTTTAGTTGCTACGACTTACCGTACGTTTTGTCTGAAACGAAATCGTATCCAGTCAAATCTGAAGGTTATGTTAGGTTAAAGGGCTGCCATGAATAACCAGATAACGCGTAGACCGCGTTTGGGTCCATTGTGATTCCCAATGGGATATGTTGTCCCAACCATCTGAAGCCTCGAATCGGCCTGAGCGCACAACTTTGGCAAAGCAGTAGGCTCTAAGAATATACCTTCTCATACTTTTTTGGCCTGGGCATTCACAGAAAAAGTGGAATGTACTCTCCTCGTCTTGCCCATTCCCACAGCTTCGGCAGAAGTCGTGATACGGACGCAAAGACTCTCGGGGTGCTCCCCGATTGGACAATGACCAGTGATGACGCCAATGACCGCACCAATATGATGCCTTTTCAGCGACAATAGCCTAGTTGAACGACTCCTGTCCAGCCTGAGCCATTTCAGCTTTGTTCTATAATAAGTGTACTTAGCCATGTTGTGTTAATCCTACCAATCGTAGCCTGCATTAGGCCGGCCACAGACTGTCGAACACGAACTCCTCCATCACGAACCTGGTACATATGTCCTCTGAATAACTCATTACATATACACACACGTTCATGTAAAAGCCCGCGCAGACGGCGAACTTTTTAGTTCGCAGAAAAACTAAATGGTTTAGTCAGAAAAATAAAACACACTTTGTTTTATGAGACCGCGCACACAGTGATTATTAAACAGTTTAGTTTGATGTGTGCGCGGTCCCAAAAACCGCCGTGTGTTCTATTTTTCTGACTAAACTATTTAGTTTTTCTGCGAACTAAGAAGTTTGCCGCCTGCGTGGGCCCTAAATGTAGAGAAAACCGGTCAAATTGTGCCATGTTTGTGTTGGAGTTCGACAGTCTGTGGGGGAACTAAAGCCATTTTGGCATGCATCGATAGGCATTTCAACTTCGCAGCGAGTAAGTTCGGCTTCTTCCGTTGCCCCACTTCTAGGAAGTTCGTCAGCTCGGTAGTTGCTGTCGAAATCACAGTGCTTAAAAATCCAGCACAAAACAATGTCATAGAAATTACCCATCTTTATAAGAGATTCGCGGTACTTCAACAACATCGTGGAGGTATACCGCGAATTAAATACGAATTCCACAGATCTAATCGCAGCTTGACGGTCTGTTAAAATAATAATATTCCTCACAGATACGACATGACACCCCAGCCAGACCAGGACTTCCCAAACGCTACAGTAGTCGGGTAGGCGCGTTGTACCGATCAATTTAGGCTTAAGCTGTTGCAATAAGCTTCTACACTATTGTCGGTCTTAGAGCCATCCGTGTAGATGCGTCTCGTATCTATGTTGTCATTTGAAGACCTTCTTTCCATTGTGTTCGAGGTGGCATGAAGTGCTTGGTGAACATATGTTTTGATGAATAATAATAATAATTAGATACCGGCTACTCACCCAAGGTAGGCACAGCGACCAAAAGCGGTATTTTGTGACATACCCTATTTTTTATTATCCAAGCAAAATGCCTTCCACCACTCGTACTAAGGCTAGTATATCTTTTATAGGAGTGCACTGATAACGGCAGGGCACCCGGTAGCCTACAAGTAGCCTAAGGTCGGCTCTACTCATGTGGGTGGTGTGTAGTTAAGCATGGGTGTCCAACCTTTTAGCTTCTCTTGGCAGCATTGGCAAGAAACGAGTTGTACTGGGCCACATTAACACTGTCAACAGCTGGTAAGCAACGAAAAAGAAACAGGTACCGAAAGATTTATTTACATATGTAATTTATATTGTAACAATGAAGACCAAAAGACGAGGGCGAGGTTTGGCCGTAAAGGCCTTCTTATACACAAGGTGTAAGAAACCCTCTCCAGAGACCATCAAATGGCGTGTTTTGGCAGATTAGCCTAGTGATCGGGAGTAGCAGGGAGGGTCATCGCGGAGGTTCTGGCCTCCTCGATTGGCGTACAAAACAAGATAACACTCACTCCACTGCCTTGAAGGCATATCATATTGATTTTATTAACGTTTTCTTATACATATTTCTCATGAGTTAGATCTCCCACAGAGTGTGAGGATGTTTCCTTCCGAAATGTGGTAGGTGTGAAACTGTAGCCGAATGCACCAAATACACAGCAGAAAACCCAATTGGTATAAAATCAATCTGTTCCTTTTGCTTGTATATGAAGAATTGTATCCGGTAACGCAAGATTTTATTAAATTCATAGTCACGTTGAAATCATGGAGATGTATTGATGTTTTTTTGACCCCGTGTTCGCTTCGTGGACCGTACTAAAACCCTCTCCGGGCCTCATACGGGCCGCGGGTTTGGAAGTGAACATGGGCCGCGGGTTGAACATCCCTGAGTTAACTCTTATCTCCTTCGATTGTCGCAGTCGTGGAAGGCTGTTTCAGCAGTGCTGGCGTATCCTTTTGGATCATTCCGCTACGATTGTCCTAGCTGAAGCCAAGCCCAGACTACGATAAGTTGCCGGCCCGACAAAATTTGATTATGAGCATTACCTTGTAAGTTCATGCGCCGCTTCGTTTCCGACAATGCCTTGGTGACCTGGCACCCAATACAAAACGATTCGGCTGTCGGTTGCCAGACATTGGGGAGGTTCACGACACTCTTTCACCAGCTTGGAGGAAAGCCTCTGTGAAGAGAGAGCCTTAATGTTTTGCCCGGCTATCTGTACAAATAGCAATATGTGCAACGCGGAGCTTGTTTTCCAGAATGACCCTGAGAGTCTGTACAGGGATTGCCATTCTCCCATTCCGAGCGGTCTGGGATGAGTGCTATGAATTTATTGCCAAAGCTTAACTCTCTGGTAATATAATCTGATCTAAGTCAGATCTGCATGCCAGGAATTTGTTTCGGAATGCTCATGTGACCAATGTCACTACCGCATGCAACAGATGTTGTTTTGATGAAACGTAATCCGTCTTTGCATGGATGTTTCGATTGTTTAAAATTGTCGAGTGTCCACTGTTTAGAGAGACAGAGAGAGGGCATTATGTTATACTTCGCTCAGAGTAGTGGGAAACATTCCCGAGATAGCGATAGCAACGTATAACCGAGCGCCTCTAGGCCAAGGAGTTCCATAGGAGGTGAGTGAGGACCCCTGCTTGCGGAGTACCCCTTTTCACACATCTTCGTACGTATACTACTACTCATTTGCCCTAACCCCTAGTGGGGCATAGCGCGTCAACTATTCCATGTGGCTAAGCTGACGTTTCGTTGGCATAAAGCAGTTTCGGACGATGCACGTTCCCAGCATGCACCTCTTGCTCCCATTTAGACGCCTGCCTGCGACAAGCCGAGAGATGTTGTAGCTTATTATTACACCCCACACGACAGGGGGAAGACAACACAAACATCCATGGCCAAGGGCGCCGTGGACGAGACTTGAACCCGTAACGACCGTAGTCAGACATGAGACTGACACTTCTTCGCACTGAGCCACCGGTCGCTCCGGATGATATGCCCAATTCAGTACAGATAACACTTGATGTGAGCAACAGGTAGATTAGTTTACTTAGCGAGTCATCGACTCCCAGACCTGATAGTCGATAATTGTCACAAGTTTAACGTTATTAAAGACACCTTCCGTGTCCAAGAAAGCTATTAAGATCCATTTTATGAGACACCACTCTGCGTCGATTGAAAAAATACACACAAATAGTGCTATGGCTTGATCGCGTCCAGTACTCCTTAAAACTTAGCGCTTTCACAGTGTAGGTCACGATGGAATAAGTCGAGTACCGACTAATGGGTCTTAGGTCATTTGGACGTGAGTGCGGACCCTTACCCGTATTACGGATAAAGACCACTTTGACCTTTGGCAATTTTTGAGGAATATAGTCAAATTTATACAGTAGGACCATTGAAACATTTATCGAGTGCAGCAGATAAAAGAACCGAAAAATGTGAGAAAATTAAATCCATCTCATTTGAATATAACAGAACGTTTGAAATAAAAAAATCATTTTTATTTGACGTCCAAAATATGCATTCACTAATGGTTCACTTGCATATTTCATGCATGTCATCGTCGGTTATGCTAGATCACAGTTTCTCAGTATTTCTTTTAGTTTGTTTTCTTGTTTACTTGTTTTGGTTCAATCCAAATCAAATGATGACGTACGTTGGTCGCCACAAATTCAAATTTTTATTTCGATATAAATTTAGTCAACGATCGATCGAAGTGAATATTTTTAGTTGAAATGTAACAGGAGGAGTGGAACAAAAACCCGTTGTTTTATTGTAATAAATAACTCATTAGCTCTCAATCTTTCTGCTGTCGGGACCTCCTTCGAAAAAATAGCACGCAGCCCCTTCATCGATTTAAAATATCAAAACCTTTTTTTTATGTATTTCTTTATGGTTTTTCTCCTTTTTTCGCATTTTTTTAAGGGAGTAAGGCGTTTAAAAAATAATTTCACAAAAAAAGTCAACTTTTTTTTTGTGAAATTATTTTTTAACTTTAGTTTAATGCTTCTCCTTTTGGTTTTTAAAAAAATATTTTGAATTTCCTAATATTTAATATAAAAATTATCTCCGTACGTGAATTGTAGGTTTTTCAGAGAAAGCGCCTCACATATTGGAAAATTTCCTTTGTGAAATGAAAAATTTGGGATTTGCTGATGTGCGAGTATCCGTATATAAAAAAAAATACATATAGTAATAGGTTATTTTAATTAGCTTTTAAAATTCAGTAGAAGCAGTGCTCAATGTCTCCTGGAATAAGTACTCTACTGAAAAAATACTTTCACTTTCCTCAAGAACATTGAATTACCTGGAAGCTTGTAACGGACGGTTTGGTGGGCATCCGAAGATGCCCGTGGGGACGGAGCCTAAGGTAGCATAATTGACCGTGAACGTTGGGCTGTGCCATATCTGGCGAAGAAAAAGGCTCCTCAATGAGTTAAGCAGAGGCCTATGCTTGCTATAGCTCAGTTCGGGAGACGTGGGTGGGGTTTTCTCCACTCGTTGCCCCTGTCCTTTACGTATTAAGAAAAATGCATAAGCCTAGGGAAAACAACACAAACAGGGGAAGTAAAAATGGAGAATGATAAAAAAGGAGGCGATGAGAATGGAATGGTTGGCGGACGGCGCAGATTTCCTCGCGTTCGTATCAGGGTCCAGGCGTACTGGGACCCTCGGCCTCTGGTTTCGTATCACCAACACATCCTTACTCATCGGGTGCTGTGCTGCCATAGATCTTCCGGTAGAAGCAGCACTACCAGACCAGAATATGGTTCATTACAAGCTTTTGACGTACAGAGCTAATAGTTGTGTACGTTCAAAAGCTTCCAAGAAAAGGCTTCCAAAAAATTCAAAGCTTTTTGACAAAAACCGAAAGAAGTCTTTTTTTTTGAGCGATTTTGCTTAGATGTCAAATTCACGAGAACTTTTAGTAAAGTATTTGCGAACACAAGTTAAAAAAATAAAAGAAAAAAATCAATCATTTGATTGATATTTGAGCGTATTTTGATTATGTTACTATGAGAAAAAGGTTTTTCATTGAAGTCTGTTGCAACGAGTTGCTTCATCAATTCTATAAATTAATTTCTGACAAACAGAAACATACATCCCACCACTCGATTTAAATCATTGAAATCTATTTCTTCTTTCGATAGTTTCCTATAAAACTAATTTTTTTGTTAAATTTTGAATTTTTGAAAACGTTTTCGCGACCCCCGGAAATAGCTTCGCGACCCACACTTTAAGAACCAATGTAAATAACTAATAACTTAAATTTGTATGAAGTTGGTCACCGTAACGGCAACAAAAAGATAACAGTTTCGGATAACACAGTTTAAACATGTGCTTTTGAGACACTCGTTAATAGAGACTACTTCAATCTTGCAGCTAATGTGCAAAAAAATCCCAAACATACTCTCAAATTATGCACATTTCTGTATTTGTCCATATGCGGTTACAAATATCCAAATTTGTTTGACATAATAAAAAGCATTAATTTCAACTTAATGGTCTGTTGTGGGTTGATCCATCTGTTCAAGCTACCAAGATGACGGTTACTGCAAGCGCTTGCTGCATCATTCATATTTATCTAAAACCACCAGACGTAAAATTCATGTGAGAAGATTTTAATACATATCTTATGTGAAATGACGTGAAGAAATGCCAGCTAATAGATGCAATAAAAAAAAATATTTGAATGGGCGGGTTTCTACGGCAAAACTATTTGCGGATTTTTAAAACTGTTTTCTGATTTTAGTAGAAACGCTTTCCGTTCCAGTTCCGATCCAGTTAAACATGTCGCCAACTAACGTCATTTTTCGGATCATAATTTTTTTCCCGGTCAATTAGCGAAACATGTTCCCAAATCGTATCTAAAAGCTCATAGCTGATACCTGCGGACATGTGCCCAGTTGTTGTGATATTCTTTAGTTATGATGCGATCTTCAATTTTCAGTTGCTTGCGTTAGCCATCTTTTTTGAGAATTTGTGGAAGCCGCAGTACTCGCAAAGATCAATTTCAATTCGAATGTCGTCAGTTGTTAGCTGCTCAGATTAACAGAAACTTCAAAACTGACAGCTGATGGATCATAGCCGTTTCTAAGGCAAAAATTATCAAATGAACCTGGATCTGGATCAAAGTTAAACCTATTTCTGATTTTGTTGCTATGTGACCGCGACCAATTTTATATTAAAATGTATTCCGGTTTTACTTTGATTATTTCGTTTTAAACTGTCATGAATATTAAAAATGTAGAAATAGATCGCAGACGATAACGATGTTGATAACAGCATATTAAATGTTATTTAAATTGATTTGACATCAAGGAAGGAGTATTATGTCATAAATAAAAATTTACAAAAAATATAATTAATTTTAATGTTATTGTTTTTGGTGTGGGTTTCCGAAACGTTAATTTGTTTTTGGTTGATTCGAGCAGAGAACTCTGATGAAGATGTTCGGCAGAGTTAGACGTGTTAGGAATTAATATCAGCTGCGTTTTTTTGCAGTCCAGATCGAGTGCAGAACAACTATCGCACGCATTACACTAACAATCAGCTCAAAACAACAACAAAACAATTTTGTTCGTATAACGCGTGCAATTGTTGTTCTGCTCTGATCTAGACTGAAAAAACACAATTATTAAAATCAAATGATTTAGATCGCATTATGGGTGGGATGGGCTGCAGGGTAACTGCTTATACGGAAGATATCTCGATCGTCGTCTCAGGTTAATTCCCAAGCACCCTTAGTGTAACGCAGACTGCTTCCAATATCGTAGCTAACTGGGCTAAGGACTGCGGGTTGGTGTCAATCCAAGCAAAACTGAGCTTGTTATATTCACGAGAAAACATCGAATTCTTCCCGTAGAATTTCCTGTCCAAGGAATGTAAGACTGGCCTCCACGGAAGGACAGAACTTGTTGGGTGTTATACTGGATAGGACTCAATTGGACGCCGAACGTTCAGGAACGGCTCAATAAAGCAACTGTAGCGCTATACTGGTGCAGGAAGGCTATAGGAAAGACATGGGGTCTGCAACAAAAAATACTCCATTGGCTTTATGTATCGGTCCTGCATCTGATACTGCTGCATGGGGTAGTAGTTTAGTAAAATGCCCTACGAACAGAGTCGAATCTCACATTATTGAGAATGGTAGAAAGATCGGTTTGTTTGTCTATCAGTGGCGCTCTCCGCTCAACTCCGTCTGCGGCTCTAGAGATTATGTTTAAACCTTTTCCCTTTGGACATTATAATCGAAGAAGTCGCCGCAAATCTGCCATCCGCATACGGGAGGCAGGTTGCTGGGCAGAATCATACACCGGTCACATATCCCTCCTAAAAAACATGGACATACCATCGTTAACGGACTACTGCACAGCAAAAATCCAGCAAAAATTATACGTGCTGAATTCCTTCCCGTATTCACTGGGAATCATGCGACCCGATTTGCACTGACTCGTTATGTATCTATGCGAATGGCTCCAAGACCAAGGAGGGGGTAGGGGCTGGGATATTTTCCGAGGGACTTAATCTGAACCTGGCGCTCCGCCTCTCAAGCTACTGTAGTGTGTTCCAGGCGGAGGTCCATGCAATTAAAGAGGCAGTGATTCAAGGATATCACAATTTATACTGGCAGCCAAGCTGCAGTAAAATCCCTCGATTCTTATCTAGTCTCATCAAAAACCATAACTGAATGTCGATGTTGCCTTACGGCGATGGGGAGACTCTATAACACTATAATATGCTGGATACCGGGCGACAGCGGCTTCGCTGGTAACTGCAGGGCTGAAGAGCTTGCCCGGAACAGTATAACACAAACACAACTCTTCAGTTAAGTCGGAATCTCGCCATGCCCATCTCCAGCTGTAAAAATAGACTAACTACAATAGCAATATTTCGATAATGTGAACTGAGATTGAATCTGGGCTGGTTTGCGCAGGAGAGGTATCCCTGAAAAGCTTGTGGCTATTATTAAGGTAACCTACGTCGGCGCGAGATGTCGTGTACTCCATAAGGGTAAGGTGTCGGGGGACTTTGAAGTTCAAAGTGGAGTTCGGCAGGGTTGCATCCTCTTACCGATCCTATTCCTCTTAGTAATTGTGATGTGTTGCATGCAGTTCTACCCGTGGTATGCCGTGGAATTCAATGGACCTAGATGTCTCACTAACAACACCTAGATTATGCTGACGATATATGCCTACTCTCCCACAAAATCATAGATCTGAGTGAAATGGCTTTGGATCTGGAGAGGGAGGCAAGCAAAGTTGGGCTAAATATTAACACTAACAAGACCAAAGTTCTTAGCCTGGCTAGAAATCCAAATCCAACAACTAATGTTAATGGACAGCCTGTAGAACAGGTGGACGAATTTGTCTACCTAGGCAGCATTATTGCCGTTGATGGTGGCACTGAGCAGGATATCGCTCGTCGGTTCAACCAGGCTAAATGCGCTTTCGGCGTGTTGTCCAAAATCTGGCAAAGCAGTTATCTTAGTGTTAAGATCAAACTGGGACTGTTCCGCTCCCTGGTTCTGTCTGTGCTGCTGTATGGGAGCAGCACATGAAAAAGCATCTTAGTCGGCGCATGGGTCAGATGCCTATCGACGAATTGATTCGCAGACGAAAGTGGCAGTGGATTGGTCACACGTTTCGCAAGGGCGATAATTGAATTGCTGGACGCGCTATGCGATGGAATCCCTTTTCCCAAAGAGGCCGACGAAGGGGTCGTCCTAGAATCTCGTGGCGCAGATGTAACGGACGGTTTGGTGGGCATCCAAAGATGCCCGTGGGGACGGAGCCTAAGGTAGCATATAACCGTGAAGGTCGGGCCGTGCCATCTGGCGAAGAAAAAGGCCCCTCAACGAGCTAAGCAGCGGCTTATGCTTGTTGTAGCTCAGTTCGGGATATGTGGGCGGGATTTTCGCCGCTAGTCGCCCCTGTCCTTTACGTATTAACAAAAATTCATAGGCCTGGGGAAGACAACACAAACAGGGGAGGTAAAAATGGGGAATAAAAAAAAATAGTCGATAAGGATGGAATGGTTGGCGGACTGATCAGACGGCCACGCGGTCGCACCTGGGTCCGAGTGTAATGGGACCCTGAACCTCTGGTTTCGTGCCGCTAACAGATCACTACTCATCAGGTGCTGCTTTGATCTGCCGGTGGGAGCAGCACCACCATACCATAATATGATTCATTACAGGTGGTTCGTTACACAGACTAGTGGACGATGAGTGTAAGTCATTGGGGAAATTTTTGGGGTGAGATACGTAATATGGCCGGAAACCGAACGCGATGGCGCGTAGGTGTAGTAGACGCGCTATGCCCCACAAGGGGTTAAGGCCATTTAGTAGTACAGTAGCAATAGACAAGACTGACTCGAAATAGTAGCACCAGCCACAATGCAAAGTTATTATGGATGCTATTAGCACTGGTGGATGGTTCAACTTTGGTGGATGGAACGAATTATTCAATACCATGGTAACACAATGGACCTTCATCTGGTCTTAGATAGATAGATAGATAGTACTTTATTTGATTTCAGTTGGTTGTTTGTTACAATTCACAAGGAAAATTCGCAAAAAACCTTGTTTGAGCATCTGGTCTTAGTGTACTGTATTATATACAGCAGCCCTTTACTAACTATCTACCCACTTAGATCGCATTATAATTGTAAAAGATGTGTATGTTGGTTTTGGCTTTTTAAAGCTTCTTTATCGTCTATATAAATTTTCGGCTGAGTTTAGAAGTGACGGCTGAGGCAATGGAGCGCTTTGAGAGCTCTACATAATAATACCCACAGGCAGTTTTTATTAACGCGCCGGGGATCGAACCCATGTGCCCTAGATGTAGCATCGTAATGTGGTGACCGAGACTTCACGGCTATCGAGCCTGAAATCTGGTCATGCATTCTTTAAAAATAGAAAACATCGCTATTTCACTTTTAATCTCAGCGCCCTACGACAAAGAGTAGGAGTATGTTTCGAGATATCGATGTCCCATTTTTTTTTAGCATGAATATGTTTTATGACGGGTTTTGTGAAAAAAAAATTATGACTGTGATGTGTGAGACAAAATTGTCTTGTTACGAGACAAAAGTGTCTTGTTACAGTACCCTCGGAAGCATGGGGCGAGTAGACTATAGACAGGGTAGGGTGGTGGGGAGATGAGAGCGATAAGAAGAGGGTGAAGCTAGCGGATGTGCACGAGGCGTATGCTGGCAACTGCACTCTCCCAAACCAGTTTATGCCGAGAAACGTCAACTGGGCCACATGGAACAGTTGACGCGCTATTCCCCACAAGGGGTTAGGGCAATTGAGAGAGAGAGAGAGAGAAGCTAGCACAGCTCGTAGGAGAAAGCTAAATAGGTATTAAGTTATATCAGTGTTCGTTTAAGTCGATGGGAGTGCATAAAGGCAAAACGTCACGTCACACAATTCACTGAAAGCTAAAAAATCGAAAGAAAAGATTTAAGTGGAGCCAAAAATTATCTGAAATTTGCATTCTTCACCTTCATAGTCCGGAGTAAATTTTTTCCACATATACGACTTCTAGGATCTCGCAACACCAACCATTCACCCCGAACCAGGAACCGTACAATATTCTTTTTCCCACACTGGATCCAATCAATAGCTTCTACAGCATCATCATCACACATCATCGTCTCTTTCACGAATGTGTATTTCGCGTAACTCATCATCATTTTCAATTTTTAATTTACTTTTAATGCTTTAATGTAACTTTAATTTTCTCAGCTGGTTATCTTCAGCACACACGAAACCTTTCCGAGAAAAAAAAAGAAACAACCACGCCACTCACATAACAGCCTGAGCCTGACTGTGTATAGCACCTGTAGCGAAGCTCTAGTCACAGCGCAGTCATGGCTAGCGATATTGAAACCTGTAACTTATACTCCATGCATGATGTAAAGGCTCCCCAGAAAAAAAAATCGTTAACAGTCAAAAAATCCAAAAATCTACAAGCATTGAAACTGAAGATTCTTAAGATGTGAATTATCTGACCGTTTTTCTGTTCTATCCGATAAAATTGGTAGGTTTTGTTCTGTATGATTGCTTTCGAAGATATTCGTATATTCTTTGTTTGGTTTTTTTTCGGGATTCTACTTCTTGAAGTATCTTCAGTTCTTAGCTTTTTTTCTCCTGCGACCATATAATTGACTTCTTCGACTCAATATATTGGATGAGGGTCATTCGTGTAATAATAAATGAACATTTTTCTCGTGATGATGAGCGCACAGCTCATACGAATACTTATGATTCATTCGATTTTACTTCCGTAAAGGCGTTTTCTTGCGCTGCCAGGCCAAATCCATAATTATTATCAGCAGAGTGCGCAAAGTCATTGCATGCCAGTTGATAGTTAAATTTTATTGGAATAAACAATTATTGGAGAGCTTGGGACGCGATACGGCTATCGGTTGGCAGTATTGGCATGCTGAAGCCAGGGGGTTGTTTTCCGAGAATCCGTATAAGACAAGTCTCCAGTCGCCGTTACTGATAGCGAAATTGCATATTTTTATCAGCTCAGGTCGTTCTCACTCAACCGTTAGCCCAGTCAGCCCGTTCAAAATGCTCTAAGTTGGCAAAAATGCCGATCTTAGATTTGTTGACGCAGATATTTTTTTTCTCTATTGTAAAGAACCTAAAAGCACCATATTCACAAAAGATTTGTTGTTGCGTTTTGCACCCTTAAGATTTTCAGGGGTGGATTGGTTTTTATTAAATATCTCGACGGACACAGGAAGTGTTCATAATAGAGAAGTATCTAAAAAAACTGTTTCGCAATAATGTGAAAAATGTATAATACAGATAATATAATGCTTCATAACTTACTTTTTGGAAGTTTTAACGTAAAGTTAAAAATGCGGGAGATATTTTTAAAAAAATAACGCACCCCTAAAAATCGCTAGAGTGAAAACGCAATGACAAATCATTTGTGAATATGGTGTTTTACGTTCACTGTGATAAAAAACGAGACCGAAGCGTGTATACACTAGATTTGTGCAGGCCTAGTGGTAACACTAAAACTTCAAATATGCAACAGCTTGATGCATTGAAATTGTGTTTCCTAAATGGTCGGTTTGAGCAGAAGTTTCCCGATAAAGCTATTCCATTTGAGACGAGAGGGTTCTTTTTACCAAAACTATATAGGGGAGATAGAGATAGGACCTTGCCCAATCCCAAAATCAACTAACCCACACCACAAACATTTGACCAAAATTTCAAGTCGCTAGTTTCATTCTATGGAAAGTTACCATATACAGTCAAACCCCGACTTATAGGTATTTTATTCCAAGGAAATTTACGTAAGTCGAGGTTCATTCTAATATGCATAGTAATATTGTCTTAAATTCGATCAAAATTTAAAAAACTCAGGATTTAAATAGGATTCATTAACATAAGCAGCTTCATCATAGTAATTTATAAAGTTAATCACTACTAAAAACATAAAGTGATCAGATCAGCTAATAGCTGAAAGACGTATCTCATAACATAACGTACCAACAGGCCTAAATATGCTGAGGTGCTACTGGAAAACTCTCTCTCTCCCTCAATCTTACGAAGAAAATTGTTCCCTTAGGACTATTCGAGTCAGCAGAGGAGCCCTGTGGTGGAATACCGAAATCTTTCGCTTGAGAAAATGAACAAGACAATTGCTCAGCAGAGCTAAGCGAAACAGTGAGGATTTATATCGTGCCACACTGACTGACTACAAACAACAACAACAAAAAGGTTAGGGCTGCCAAACGTGACAGCTGGGCGCATTTCTGCGAGGACGTACAAAACACCAACATAGCTGCCAGACTCCATTGTGTTCTCGCCAAGGCTATAATTCAGTAATCACACTTAAAAGAACGGATGGCATCATAACAGACGACTCCGGGTAGCAGAAATACGCACTTCGCCACGTGTATTATCGAACACAAAGACACACACAATTTGGACAATCAGTTTATATCCCCTGAGCCAGCCGGACTAACTTCTGCAAGGAATATCTTCATATATGAAAGTGGGGAATCATTTGTACATTCGTGCCCTACAAATCGACAAGCACTGACGCAACTTTTGGAGCTCTTCTTCAAAAAGGGCAACAGTCACTGGTCCTATACCTCCTAAGCGTTTTCAGATGCCGCTTTGCTTTGGGCAACACTCCCAGGTCTTGGAGGTCCAGTAAGAGTGGTCTTCATTCCAAAACTTGGTAGCAGACCCATGGATGACCTAAAGTTCTATCCGTCAATCAGCAATATCTTTTATGCTAAAAGCAATGGGAAAGATGTTTGCTTGTCTATCGATCCGTCAAATTTACTGAATACGCTCTACACAACCTTGTTGGTGACATCGCAGCGGCTTTCGACAATACCACTTTTGATTCCATCAGCGCTCCTCATAGAAAGTCTTCAGGGAGGTGAACCATCTCCTGCTCTACTGCATCGTTGTAGACACTCTCATGTGGAGATTATGCTCGTTGTGATTTTCAACATACGGATACGCGGACGACCTCGTTGTCGTCAGGGGTGAATTTGAAGAAGTTCTACCCATTACGGAGAGCGTTGCACGTAATTGACTTCGGGTCAGCCCGGTGAAAATCGTTATTGTTCCATTTAAAAAAAAAAAAACAAAATTTGAACTTAGGGCGGTGAAAAGACTCTCTCTATGTAACTTCACAGCGAAATTAGCAGATAATGTCAAACACCTGGGACTTACACTTGACAGCAAGGTACTCTGGCCAGATCAGCTTAGTGTAACATCCAAAAAGGCTACAAAGGCTTTGTGGATTTGTAGGCCGCTTGCAGGCATAACTTGGGCACCAATCCTCGCATTTACTTCTGGATCTATAAAGCGATTGTTCGGCTAATTAATTAACATGGAGCAGTTGTTTGGTGGAAGAGAGCGACCGCCTCCTCCGCTGGTATGGGCATCCTCACTAAAATAAAAACGTTTGCATGCCACACTATAGCGCGATCCATGCGCTCCTTTCCTACTGCAGTTCTTGAGGTTTTGCTTGATCTATCGCCATTGCACAGTAATATCAAAGCAGAACTGAAAATTATACTAGCAAGACTTAGAACCTTTAATACACAAATTAGACTTAATCCAGAAAAAAGAAACTTCTTGCTGCTAAGTTATAGTACGCTAAGTATGACATCTAACCATCTGGTGAGGGAGCTACACTTTAAGCACTCCTTCCCGCCAACTGTGTGGTATAGAGAACAAGTGAACCAAGTCCCACAACTCTCTACGTACCAAGACAGAAAGAAAATCTTTGCCCAGGACACATGCCGGGGCACGACTATACCGGACTACAGGCTACATCAACAGAAATATAGGAATCTTCACTGATTGTCAAATGGCTTTCATGGCGCTGACTAGTACGTCGGTACGCTCAAGGTTAATACTCAATTTCCCTAACCCCTTGTGGGGCATAGCGCGTCAACTGTTCCATGTGGCCCAGTTGACGTTTCGTTGGCATAAATTGGTTTGAGAGAATGCAGTTGCCAGCATGCACCTCCTGCACATCCATGGCCACGAACGTTGTCGTGGACGGGATTCGAACCCGAAACGCCGGTAGTCAAACATGAGACTGATGCCTCAACACACTGCGCTACCGGTCGCCCCAGGTTAATGAAGTCCTGTCAATATATTCTCAGTGCCGTTGGAGCCTTACAATCTACTGGGTCCCTAGGCTTTCTGACTTGTAGACAATGAACAAGACAAACTTACTAGACGCGCATCTATTGTCCCTTACGTTGGCCTTTTGTGGTCTTCCAATCTGAATTGTCAAGAAGTAGATCAGGGGGTAGGAGCGGGAGGAACTCCACCTGGTCCAAAACAATC
Organism: Chloromyia formosa; assembly: GCA_964017055.1. Taxonomy (NCBI): domain Eukaryota; kingdom Metazoa; phylum Arthropoda; class Insecta; order Diptera; family Stratiomyidae; genus Chloromyia; species Chloromyia formosa. The sequence goes on from OZ024815.1 coordinate 116,161,323, forward strand.
TAAATTGTTTATCGCGGTATAAATCCGTAGCCGTACTCTTGATTTGCTCAACTTGAGCAGAAATAGGGTCAGAATTATTTGGCGAACTCTCACAGCTCCCTCCTCACTCTTCGAAATCGCACCAAAATTATGTGCTCCAGACGCTGCCGTTTTTGTGAGGCCAACGATGAATCTTCAGAATACATCCTCCGTGAATTTGAAGCTCTTGCTCGCCGTCGAATAAAATCTTCAATATCGAAAGGAGCTGTTGGATCAACAGATTTAGTCCTGCTCTCTAGGATTAGGGCATAGCATAGTCAATAGATTGAATGTCACAGTGCTTGTGGTTCTTTTACGGACCACGACCAAATAAATAAATAAATTTTCCATGAACTTTAGCATTTACGTAAGTGCGGATTTACGTTAGTTAGCCATACGTATGTCGGGGAGTGGCTGTATTTGAGATAACATTTATAGGGGAGGTAGGGGCTCTTTTTTTTCGGATTTTTCATATTTTCAATACCAACAATCCTTCCAAATTTTCAACTCGCTAGTGCCATTCTTTGGAAAGTTATCGTAATTAAATGAATATTTATTTTTTTTTGACATTTGTAGGGGATTATGTCTGGTCTGATTATGCCCATCTTACTAAAACTGAGGCGGCTTTTCTTCCGAAGTTTCCGTGCCAAAAATCATTTCTCCACGTCAGTTGGTTCAGCAAAGTAAAGACAAAAAACGTCAAAAGTAGAACAGTGCGGGGCTCTTTATAAGAAAAGTACCGTTAGTTGTCAACTGATCGATCTTATTTTTCATGCCCATTTTCAATACCAACAAACAAGATCATACTACGAACATTTGACCAAAATTTCAAGCCTCTATCGTCATTCTATCGAAAGTTATCGTGCAAACGAACAGACAGACAGACATGGCTAAATCGAATCAGGACTTGACCCTGATCATTATATATTTAAAGTCTAGGGTATAAAAATATATGCCTAAAAAAATCTAAGAACGTTGAAAGGGACATGTACAGGCTTGAGCTACGTCTCCTTTTTATTGAAAGCATAAAACAGCTGTGTATTCATCAAAGTTTTAAAGTGCATTAGAATGCTGTGCATTTAAGTGTCACTGATCGCTGTTCCGTGGAACCCTGACATGCCAGAGATGATGAACGTACATATTTGTTAACACGATCACGATGAAAATACAATATTTATGAACCAAATCGGTCATGAAATTGTCTGGCAAAATCATCGGCAAAATTATTTATCAAATCATCCACACACACACACGCTGGAATCGAAGAAGAGGAAATTGGTTGTTTACAATGGAGTAATTCTGGTAATTTTCCGCGTAAATAAAATAGCTTAAATTGTAAATATATTGGATTTGTTATGTATTGTATTTTCCAGCCGCCTGTCGTCTGGGAGATTTGATGGTAAATTTTGATAACACGGAAAGCAATGCGGAAATATTCTTCCCGCAGCAACTAATCCGATCCGGATCTCTGTAGTCCTCATCAACTATGACTCTTTTATCTGCTTGATCCGTGGTCAATCAGCACTCTTCGATCTTGGTCGGACAAAAGAACTAGCCTCTGGCGTATTTAGTCGTCCTTGTTCTCTGGGATTCATAGAACGATGGACATTGTCTAAAAAGTGACACCTCCTATGGGCACACCCACCACGACGATAATTTTCCACAAAACTGATAATGATCCTGGCGAACCAATTTAAACACAATGATCCGACGATGGAATTCTTTCACGTCCGGATAATTGTCTGATTTTTATGGGAACGTGTATCTATGCGCTGAACGGATGATTATCTCACATATGGTTTTGATACGTGATTACTCGGGTCCTGGCAAAAAAAATCAAACTCGAAAAGGACCCGTCTTGTCTGATTTGAAAAGAAATTCGATTCTTTTTTGACACAGCACCATCACAAACATTCCAGCGAGGATAATGTTCACCACATCTTCTCTCCGTGTGCACACTCGTTGTTGGTCCTTTTTGGTAAGGATCAACGAAAATATTTTCATGACTGCACACACCGATATTAAATTTCCGAAAATGAGGAAGACTACAAAGTGTGATCGTGTTTGATAGGATACGACTCTTTCTCTCTGGCCCATGTTGCTTGGAGTTGGAGCCAAGAAAAAACCATGAAAGGACCAACATTAAGCCATGAGTTCATTTTTTTGTTGTTGTTAGGGTTTTAGTTTTAAGTCTTCTGGTCCTTTTTCCCGGTGTGATCGTGTACACTGTTGTTGCGCTAGCGCGTTGTGTTCCGGCCAGAAAAAAATACACATTCTTTGCATGGGAACTTTATGAGAAATTCTGTTCATTTTCTTCGACCCATCAGCCGTCACTCTGACTTCTTCAGTTCTTCGGTATGACAGAGTCTCTACTATCCATCTACTGCACATATTCGTGTGTATCTTAACGAAAAATTCCTTCACGCATTATTTGAGCAACAAGTACGTTTAGTTACCGAGAACCTTTTGCCCTATTAACGCAGGAGCAGCGCGGCAACAGCACACAATCAGTGTTCCGGGAGTCTTTTTTTTCCTAAAGTGCATCTTAGTTCGGGATTTTCAGTTTTTTTTTTTCTGTTCGATCGTAGTTTAAACTTTTTTTTTCGGATCTTCTTCCACTAATGGCACGTCAGAGGCTTCGAATTTGAAAGGAAAATTGAGTATAGTCATGCAACACTTGATGTAGAATAGAATGATTTTCGGTTGTTTAGTGAATACTACTGCACACTGGAATGGAGAGAACGACATAAAATAAAGTGTAGTGTCCGATAAAAAGGATCAAGTCAAGTGAACATGAAAACCTATTCCCCGAAGGGACATTGAAGAGCGTAGAGAAATTAACGAGTGTTCCACAAGGCACGTATTTAGGTCCTTTAGGGTTTTTTTCTTCACTGTGTGTTTGTATCTCCCGTACCCGATGAGGATGAAATTGAACACATGCCTTGTAGAGTTGCTGCTCAGGGAATGGTGATTTTCTAGGAAATGGAATATGAGTCTATTAATTTTTTTATGAAGTGTGTGGATGGCCGAAATAAAAATTGAAGTGAAGTGGCTATTGTGCAGCGTTTCGGGATAAAAAAAAGTGAATAAAATTCGGACCGGTGAGTCTCGATGTGATTCTGTTTAAAATGTTGAAGAGTGGTTTGTTGTGGTAAGTTGTATTCTTCGTTAGGCAAAGTTGCTAATGTATTCGTATGATAAACCGTCGAAAATTATTTGATTCATCTTTGAATACTTCAACGATAGTGCCAGATTAAGATCGCTTCATAGTTCGTCGAAAATTAAAATTCCTGTTCCTACTGGACGTTTGTACTCTGATCCTGACGCGAAATTCAGTAGTTCTATGATATTGATGTACCCAAATCTGTAAGAGGAAAGATCAGTGCTCGTTGTGACTTTGTATTTAGTATCCTTTTAGGGTCCTCTGGGGCGATATGTTTTTTTGTTGCAAAGTAGGCCATTTATGACCCCCCCTCCCTTCCTGCAACTAGATTTGACACTGATGTTACCGATTGATACTTAATCGGCCGGAATTGATGAGTATTTTTTCCCTATGAAATGGAAGTCAATATGAAAAAGTGAGGTCATTATTTAGACTTGTACAGAGAGAGGCGGAAAGAACCTATTTATGTTTTTGTTCTGGTTAGTATACTCAGTTGTGAATAAAGCGAGATCTGTAAAAATCGCGATGTGTAGCGATGCTTTCCTGCATGGTTTCTACTAAAGATACCTTACGGACCAGAAGCAACCTGCTTCGCAGCCTTCCCTCTACCTATGGCTATGTACCAGCTATTTCAAAATATTTATCTTATGTTGAATAATCACGATCCCTCTTATGAGCTTATGAAGACAGTTTTCATCGATAACCTCCCCGGAGAGTATGTGTAGCTCTTCCAAAATCACTGCGGACCTCCATTCTCCAAGTTGATGAGCTTACCAAAAAGGACTCGGTAACTTCACCTTTTTGCCTCTGTTACTTTTTGTAGAAAAAAAACCCTCTGCCATTTTACGTAAATGAATGGGATCAAACCGAGCTCCTCTCGGAACTAAGACAAGCCAAGTTACCTGCTGGCCAGAAATAATGTTAGAATTATATACGGTCTGTGAAATGTAGTGGGTGGTGGTGAGGGCAATGGAATACGCCTTTGGAACGGAGCTGAAGTGATTGTGAACGTTCGGCTGAGTCAACAGGCGAAACGAGTCTTCAGAAACCGACTCATTAAAAACGACCGGGTACTCATCAAAAACCGACCGACTCATGGGTAAAAATAAACCCAAGTTACAAACCGAACTGAGTCTTTCTCAAATTGGCAATAGGACCTCATAAGTTGCGATGAGTATTTATTTTATTTATGAGGCAAAGTAGTAGTATGGTCAATTGGAGACCTCCCTTAATTATACTCTAAGCCTATGCATTTCTTAGCTCATTTTAGTGTGAGAAATTAAGATTCGTTCCTACGAAGTCATTTCAACTTATCCTCTATGAGTGTGGCTCCTGTTCACCGTTGAGCAAATCGCTTTGGATGAGAAATCATCATAATGGAAGCTGGATCGCCTAAATACGTTGGTAGTACAGTACAGGACGAAATCATTCAAAAGAAGGTTTTGGCTTTTGACTTTAGTGTTATTGAAAGATTAAATTGAACTGAAATAATTGTATGTACCTACTACTCAATTGCCCTAACCCCTTGTGGGGCATAGCGCGTCAATTGTTCCATGTGGCCCAGTTGACGTTTCGTCGGCATAAACTGGTCTCGGAGAATGCAGTTGCCAGCATGCTCCTCCTGCATATCCATGGCCAGGAACGTCGTCGTGGACGGGATTCGAACCCGAAACGCCGGTAGTCAAACATAAGACTGATGCCTCAACACACTGCGCAACCGGTCGCCTCAATATATATATATGTACCTATATAATAATGAGTCGGTTTTTACTAAGGCGGTTTGTAACCCAATTTTTTTTAGTCGGTCGGTTTTCAATGAGTCTGCTTTTAAAGGCTCGGTTTTTGACTCATGAACCGGTTGGTTTTTAATGAGTTGGGTTTCGAAGGCTTGGTTCTTAATGAGTAGGTTTTTTTTTAACCGTGAGCCGGTTTATTTAGAAGATCTCATTGATCGCTAGTAAAACCGTTTGTCACTAAAACCGGTGTTGAGGCAAAACTCCTTACCCAAGTTAGTCAGTCGACGCCTGCTGGCAGGCTCGCTCAGTGGCGGGAGTTATAGGGTGGGTCATCGACCAACTGAGGCCCTACCCGTTATCATTATAAGAGTCACGCGTCTGCCCATGACAACACAGACACATGAATCGTAAAAGTCAAATTAAACGAAAATATCATGCTGGACGAAGTGTCAGTGTCAGCAGAAAAACTTGCAAATAAAAATGCTAAGAGGGATGTCAATCATCACCTCTGGAAGTTCCGCGAAAATGCGGGAAGCCAAGATATGGAGGTTCTGGCACTCGATTCCCGTCCAACCATGTCTAGGGCGCACCACAGATTCCCAGAACCCGAGCTTAATCTAAAGACAGAGGGAAGAAGCTCTACATTAGGAGCTTTGGGGAGGTGGCGGCCACTAGTGAGCCATATTTTTCACGAAATTTACCGTAAGCAAAACAAAACAGTGAAACGAAACGGAACAAGTAATTAATTCACCTGTTGGTGATATAGACACACACCCCTGCACTCATGCACAAACCTCTGCCTCCACTTTTCAAACTCTCCAACGCCTAGCACCAGGTATTTTTTCCACTCTAGCTGGTAGAATACTGTACGGTTTTATCACTTTATCGTTACGGGAAAAAAATTCACCGTGGCACCGGACCGCCGCTAAAATCCACAAAAACCGCAAAACGAATTTTTTCGCTGCACTGCCTAAGTTTCCACACCGTGGTGGAACTCAAGTAAACGTGAAAAATATGCGATATGACAACCGTCCCAAATCTGATCCCACCCTCCACTCCACGACCGAAGCTGACCTTCGGTTTTTTTTCCTAATCTCGGTAGCCCCGCTACAACAAAACTCGACCAAACTCAAAAATTGCAAACTCGTAACATTTTCACGGACGTTCGCACACAGACCCCCAATTTTGAGCACTTATTTCTCAATTTATTCTACAAGCGCTACGACGTGATTTCACTAGAGGCACACAAGCGATTATCGAGCACCTCCGCTTCTTCGTTCACACGACGGCGATATTTAATTTGCGTTTTGACGACGGAGCTGCCAAAAAATGCCAGCGGTTATAATAACAATCGCGCAGAGCTGGAGAAGCACGTCACAACCTCCACTTTCTAGAAAAATATGCCACGTCAAGCTCAAGACTACTGTCCACCGACAGCGCAAACTCTCCTCCATTGGCTGATTTTTCCATTGCTCTCTTCGTTCACAACGTCCGAAATGCCCTTGGGCGTGCCAAAACAGCGATCCGTTCACACTGCTCTCTCTCTCTCCCCCCAGCTCCATTGGCCGATTTCTCTACTGCTCTCTTCGTTCACAGCGTCCGAAATGTCTTCGGGCGTGCTAAGACAGCGATCCGTTCACATCGCGCTACCTCCTCCCTTCCCCCTTTTCCTCCAACAAACAACTAAAACAAAAACTCGTCTTGTCGTTTCCGCCAATTCTTGTCAAAACTCCACTGTGCGCAAACCCAATGACAGACGACTGCGTTTGGTTTGCGCACAAGCCGGTCACCATCAAATAGTGCATGCATGCACAATTTCGTTGCCCTGCCTGTTCATATCTGACGCACATCTGACGTTTTTGAATTTGTCAGCAGAACCACAAGCACAACTACATATCTCAAAACAAATCAAAGTAAATAAAATATTTTGAATTACATCGAAATAAATGCTCTTGTGAAATCCATTCTGACAAATGCCTAAATGTCAGACGTATGTCAGAATTGGTTCATTGCAGTATCTTAGAACCAAACAGGTCTAATTGAAGTAAGGTCCCGCAAACTCAAAACTAAACAAGCAGTGAATCATGAAACTCACACGTTCTGTTTCTGCTAGAATGAACTCGGCCTTCTTTACTCATCTCAACTTAAGAGGTCCTTTTGGCGTCAGCATTTTGGGAACCTCCCTTAATCGAACACTGAATCTATAAAATCTTTAACATTCATATATCTATCTGAAATAGAGAAGCACTCGTACCTCGTAGGAATAAAAATAATAAGGACGAGATAGGATCCCACGACTGCAAAAGTAAACAGGCAAATGCCGTCGACCAGCCCATCCACGCTCGGCTTAAACGGACTTTGACCTTCTCAAATTGGCAATAGGACCTAATAGGTTGCGATGAGTACCTATGAGGCCCTTTTGGAGGACAATTGGTGGAGCTCCCTTAACTATTCTCTGTGCCTATGCATTTCATAGCCCATTTTAATGTGAACTTCCCGGATAGAACCACTTCAGCGCAGATTGGATGTCTATCACTTCTTTATCGATACTTCAACCGCCGCTGCTCTGCTGAAATAAGTACATAGTTTAATTGCCGATGTTGCATTTCCTGTACGCAAGACCAGGCAGTCAAGTCGTGCCCACCATCTTACCATCGAAACTAGTCAGTCGAACCGCAACTTTTTATGACTCTTTCGTATGCAGAACAACTCGAATGTGGAACGCTTTACCATCATCTGTTTTCCCCCGCAGTTACGACCTGCAGAAATTTAAACAAAATGTCCACCGTCATCTAATTTCGTGTAATCCAGCTCAACCCATCCCTCCCCTCTTACCTTAATTTCCCCACCTACTAAAGCTATGCTATTGCAATAAAGGGTATCCCCTAAGCTTTGGTGTTAACATAGAAAAAAAAAGATTCATACCTACGAAGCCATCTCAACTTATGCGCTCGTCGCCGAGCAGATTGCTTTGGATGCAAAATCATTCCTAAAAATTGAGATCATGTCTTCAGTCATTGGATACTGGAAGCTGGATCGCCTAGTCTATTACTGAATACATAATACCAGATTTATAGCAACAGAATAATAGAGCTCGTACTACTTGTAGATCTTTTGATCCCACTAATCTACATACTCAAAACCTGGAATCCAGCCTAACTCTCAATGAGAAAAAAAAACTTCGCCAATTCACTTAAATTCCTCGATGGATATTGTGTCGGCTAAAGAGGTCAACATATCAACAACTTTTCAAATGAGTTGGTGTTTTTTTTTTCGTACCGAGTAGTATTACCTGTTCCACTATCTACACAATAGTTCAAACTCGGACGTATATCAATGCCCTTTTTACAATGGACACATAATGCATAACGTTGATTTTTTTTTTGTTAACGCCAAGTGTCGAATCGTCATGTGGCCACTAAGCTGAGACTGAAAGATTGATTTCCACCATCGGTTTCAAAGCCTGTCAGCAAAAATTTATATTGGACAAAAGCGCCTGACGAATCGCTCGTAGACTCTTCAGACTCACCTCACATTTTTCTATACTCGTACAATATCTTTTTATTTTTACACAATTTTTTCTCCAATGCTTGCTTAAATTTTCTTGTTCTTATTCTTCACTTCAAGAAACTCTAAAAGCACAATGAACTGAAGTTAATATCGTAACCTGCTGTGGCGAAAATATTGATGACTTTCATCTTTATTTTTTTTTACATGCATATTTCGCGACTGGTCAAGTCAATAGATATTGTATATGAACTATAAACGTGGACGATACAAACGGAATGGACATCGACCACTTGTTGTATCGAACCTGCATACACCTATAGATACATCGCGTGGACATGCAAACGTCCGCGAAAATCCCAAAAGCCAGGTGGATAGATCGCGATCACGGGGGAGGTGTCGGGGCCTCAGGTGGGGTGGTGAATTTATTGAAAATATTGTTTATTGCATAGGTTCTGTCGATGTCGAGTTCTAGGTTGTATAACTCATTTTCTTCCAAGATTATAGCACTCTTTCAACAAGAAAAAAGAGTAGTCGTTGAGTTTGAAAAGTATCTATCGTTCAAGATACACGCCCGAAGCAGTAGAACGATAGAACGAAAAATCTCGGTGTAGAAGTTACATACTCGCGTACCTCTATGGAATTAGAATAGAACGCCCAAAACATAAAAAAATAGTTCCACATTTGTTATTTGACAGGTTAGGTTTTTTTCCGGAGGTTCTTTGCGTCTTTACTACCGTAGATTGCTGGATGATGTTACGGCCCGATGTTGTTTGATGCTGATGATGATGGTGATCTTAATGGAAAGTAACAGACCCACAATCTGGGTGGATATCGTCTATAGACATTAAAATGAACATGGCATTGCTCTTAGAGCGAACATATTTCTTCTTTTTGTGGCCTCACTTCATAGTAGATTTTGGATGCCAAAGTATCTGGATTTGTACGGTCCAAAAAAGAAAGAAACTAGTTTTTCTATCTCCCTATCGAGAGTTCACTGTTTTTCAGGGTTCAAAATGTAATCTTCTGCAGATTTAAACCTTTTCACTTATGTTTAACCAGTTTGCTTTTTTCGAGCAGATTTTTTTATATATATTTCACTCTTTCGCTAGGTACGTCAAATTTAAATTATCGATACTTTGTCGAGATCTGTTGCAAAGATATTAGCGCCGAAAGAGATTTGTGAAGGTGATTTCAAGAGGTGACATCAAAGATAGTTTTTTTTTATTTGGGAATCTGGAGTTGTATAAAAACTATGCGATTGATTACCTCTGGAACCTATTCTGCTAGGTTCTTTTGGGCTGCTACGATATGTAACTAATTTGGTGATAAATTGTAGTCGAGAGTGAAAAATGGTGTTCAATCAATTGGAGGAGAGAGAAAAGAGGTTTCAAAGGTCGTGATCCGCCCGCCTGAATAACATGAGCTTCCACCAAGATGGATGGGATGTGTGATGAATGTTGTAATCGATAATATAACGATTACATACTTAAAATCATCCCGGTGGAGACGGGTTTAAATTGAAAACAAGAGTGGGAGTTTGTTGATCTCTGTTGAATTGAAAAGGGTATAGGAGGTCGTTTTTTTTAGGGAACTCAAGGTTAAACGAAGCTTCCATCTAAATTAAAAGGTAGTTACTTACACATTTTGCAAATTAGTGATTTTTTTCGTCCTTGACTACAGAAACTCATTTGAAATATGTTGGATTAGATTTTCTTAACCCCGTAGGTGATGGATCCACCTGAGAACTGAAGCTAAGGTTCGGGTATAGGTATATTTTCAGAAACCCCGAGATGATGAATTGAATTGGGAATTGTTTAGAGACAAAACTTAAGTAAATCCAGAGAAGATTACTGCACACGAGATAGGGAGAGACGGGGCACGTGATGAAACTCAGAGACGATTACTGTACCTAAGATAGGGATTTTGGGCTGGAATTGACAGAAACTCAGTGACGGTTTTACCACTTAAAACAGCAACTACGAAGACCATTTTCTCCTGAGATTGGCTAAAAAGAAAAAAAGAAACGCTGATACGATTACGTTACCTAGGGATGGAGGTTCAAGGTTGGAATCTAATGGTTCAATCAACCTGCGAATTTTCAATGATAAATTTCACCTGAGATGTGATGTTAATGTTTTATTTCTGTAAACTCGAAAAGTCGACGATTTCTCCTGACATAACCAGGAATGTTGTAGGTTTCAGAAACCCAGAGACGATTACTTCATCTGAAGACATATTTCAGGCTAAATAGATAAGAAAGCGAGAGAGATCGATTGAGAATGAATTGTCTATTGTGCTATAGCCCCAGAGGGAATACTTAGAACTAATCCACCCGATGAAACTTGATCGCACTGAGGAAGCTGCTTAAATGCTTAAGTGGAGTTGAACCTTTCTCTTTGACGACTGGTTAACGCCTCATATTCTCCGAGAATACGCAATAATGTCTGATCTTAACCCTCGTAGAAATGGGAGATGCTGTCTTCCACTTTTAGCTGTAGTAGATCAGAAGATCTGATACTCGAGTAGGCCGTAAATAAATTTCTTTGCCTGCCTTAGCCCCGGGAGACTTTTCTAGAGGGCGGCGGTCTCAGTTCGCTTCCAATTTGTGAAACGTTTTCTAGAGGTACGTAGTACTCAATTACCCTAACCCCTTGTAAGGCACAGCGCGTCAACTGTTTCATGTGGCCCAGTTGACGTTTCGTTGGCATAAATTGGTTTCGGAGAATGCAGTTGCCAGCATGCACATCCATGGCCACGAACGTCGTCGTGGACGGAAGTCGAACCCGAAACGCCGGTAGTCAAACATGAGACTGATGCCTCAACACACTGCGCTACCGGTCGCCCCCATAACGGTACGTATGTAGTGGAATCCCACAAATCAGTTTCGGACCATAGACGCTACAGGGTGAGGCCATCTTGGCTTATTCGTCAGCTATTAACTTTCGGGCGATGCCGACGTATTCAATAACCACATTCAGACACCGCCTAATCGGGGAGCATGCTACAAGATTGCGGCCTCCATACAACGATTTTTGCGGGAACTGTGGGGACTAGGAAGAGGGGGAAGTACGTACCACCTTCCCTGACGAGTTGCAGGAAGAACGTCTTTGGTTCCTATTTTTCAACCGATCTGGACGACCTGAAAGAGGTAAGTGTTCGGTTCCTACGCTTTATTTGAGCTCTGGTTGGTTCGACGATTGAGTTGTCCAGTCAAAGGTTGCGACGATTACGCAACCTCTGACCGTGGCACACGTGATGTGAGATAGAACATTGTGATTTTCACCGCTGTATTTAAATCCATAAAACTGGGTCTGACTTTGACCGTGACGAATTGTCAGTCAATGATTACGGTGATGAGTGCGTTTACTTTTGGTATTTTTTTAATGTTTGATTCTAGATCTCAGTGGTTTCCCTGGTAACTGTAGTGCAGACAAATTCTCCAGGCAGGGTACAACAGCGATTCTGCGCTAATTCGTCGGAACTGCTGTGGAAGTCATCACTGGGTTTCTTATATTTAAGGACTATGTAATGAGGCTTCGCATCTACTGTAATAACTACTGTAGAAGTTTATCTTCTCTGCATCTGTACTGCTCTGGCAAGAAGGAGGAAGGCATTTCTTGGATCTCGCTTCTTCACGGGACTAGATGACGTAAGCTAATGTTGAATAGAGAATCTCAATCATTTTATTGGAAGTTCTGTTAAATGATAAAGATTGCTGACTAATGAGTCTCTGTAGGTAACAGAACGAAACCTATTGCAGTCCATGCGTGGTGTGTTAAATATAGCAGCACTTACACCTAACCTAACCATGATTCACGGTTTTGAACGTTCATCATTGCAAAAATGCTTCCGCGCCTCCAATTCCAATTGACGTGTGCGCGTATCCCTCTTGCGGACCGAAAGTTGAATAAGTGTGGACAGATGCTTACGGCTCTAGGTAGTAAACAAAGTCGGACCCCTCCAAATTCGGTTCTTAGATCCGCCACTGCCTGTTTCAGAACAAAGCTGATATGGCCCCGTTTAGATATGAGTCGTTCTGCTAAGCTATATATTGGTGCGGTCGTGGGCGTCATCCCTGGACATTATTCAATCGGGTAGCATGCCAGGAGGCTTCGGTTGATGTTGGCCAGCTACAACGTTTCATTGTGCGCTCAGGCTGGTTCGAGGTTTAAGATGCTCAGGATAACATACATATTGCGTTCGGTATCACAACGAACCCAGATGTGCGGTCTATGTATGCTATGCTTATTCACGTCAGCCCTTTAACCGAATCTAACCTATCTTGATAAATTAATTAGGGGCCCTGACCATCGGTAGGAAAACCGAGGACATAACTTTTTAAATAGCTCTAAACTTCATCTCCAGTTTATTAATTACTAAGCTACAGCAAACGATGGTTCCACCCCACTAACTAACAGTTTGTAAAGGCAGATTTAGGAGGTAGGTTACATTCTGAGATAAGTTAGGTTAGATGGGCTGCCTTGAATCCCTCATATAGAGAGAACCCAAAGCACACATAGACCACCATTGGATCCGTTACGATACCCTAGTACAGTAACCGAGCCCAAACTCAGTCGTCAAGCCAGCCAGAGCTGACAATGAAGCGATGAAGTTGACTTGCCTTGATATCTTTTAAATCATCCAGATCAGTGGGAAAGAAAGACCCAAGGATGCCTTTTCTGGGCCTCGCTAAGGCGGAGAAGGACTTTCCTCTTCCTCCTCGTTTTCGCAGCTCTGACAGTAGTCACCGTGGGGGAGCCGAAGTCTTCTGGCATGCTCCCCGATAAGGCCCGGTGATACCACGTTTCTTAAATGGCTTCTGCACAGCATCATCATCTCGTAAGAGCGGTTGGGATCTATCTTGCGCCATATTTGCCTAGTTGCATGACATGTGGTGGCACTGCTCCATTTTGAGTTGGCCCTATAATATGCCATAGCTTTAGTAATCAATTTGCAGGCTGCTAGGGACATTCCAGTGCCGCGAAAGCACTCTCCGTCGTTATTAGTTATGCCCGCTTGGGCCAGCTCATCAGGTTTGCAGTTTCCAGAAAATCCACTATGGCCCCGTGTCCAGCTAAGGATAATACTGAAAAATCTCCCCACCTCCAAGAGGGAGCTACGATACTCCAATACAATCGTTGATGTAACCAAGACCCGGAAGGCGGAACGACAGGCTGATACATATGCAGGCTCTCCGAGTACACACTAGTTCCAAGCCCCTCCCTCAGTCTTCAAGCCGTCAGTGAAAATGCTAAAGGCATCAATTGCTAAAGCAGCGTTTTCCGACAACTCATTCCTCGATGGGATCAGGCTTGTGAAGTTCCTGTTGAACAGGTATTTCGGAGAGATATAGTCATCTTATCAATGTTGCTTAAAATAGTCGAGTGACTTATGATCGAAGTTGTCTACTGATCGGTTTCTCGAAGGCGAATAGCAGTGTTCTGAGATACTTCGATGTTATCGCAACCAACATAAGTTACATTTTTAATAAAACCAGTGACAAAAGCGAATCCATCTCGGTCCACCAATTTTCAGCATATGTATTTCCCAGCAGTTTTTAATCGCCTTATCTTCAAACGTGCATCGAATAAGTCCCAACCTGTTTCTTCTTTCCATTTAGAATAATAGAACAAACACGCTTCATATAATCGAATTAGCTGTAATAAAATGATTGTAACCAAGGAACGTTTTTTTCTTTAGGTATATCTATACTTCACCTTTCTCAAATGACTTACACATGTCTCCACAGAAATCCATTTAGAAAAATCTAAGAAAAAGATATCAAAAAGTCCTCCTCATCTACCCAATTGACGACAATAAATTGTCGTTTTATTGACAACTAATGTCGAAAACAGATTTTTATTGGCTTTCTTTCAATTTTCTTGTTAGGGCGATTTTCGTTTACTTTACCTCCTCCACCTCTCACAGATAAAAATTGGTGACAATTTTTGATAATACACGGCCAAAGGAGTTTCTCAGAAAAAAAAAAGCATTCTTCCAGTCACTTTTGTTTCGGGATCAATGGCGGCATGTTCGAAGAAAATCAGAAGTCAAAATCGAAAAATGTGTGACACTTTTTGTTGGTTTCTGCATTCCAATGAAAACTGGGCACTGTTCAAGAAGAACCGATCAAAATCTGTGGATCTTTGTCCTTTCTTGTTTTTTTTTTAAATCATGCCACTTGCATCCCATAAAAAGATACAGATCAAGATTAGATTCAAGATATAGTACATTCAGAAATTTCATGGATTCATTCTGATTTCATCGTACGGCTAAAGGAAGAAGTGTCTCTTTGTCCTATTTTTGTTCGGAGTCCCTTCCGAGATCAAGACCTGAAAAATAATTTTCTTTTTTTTTACGATTTTTTAATGTCCTTCCGACTTAGGTCTTCATAAATCTTAAAATTAGCCACAAATGTAGACTCGATTCGATTCGTTTTTTCTTCTCTTTTTACTGCACTGGCTCGTTTTGGTTCATTCTCTAATATACTTACATATATATTTTAGGGCCGATAGTCGCGTATAAATATTTCAAATATAGAAGAGATACAATAAAAGACGCTTTCATTCCTTTCGGCTTTAGAGATAGAAAGATGCTTGATACAATTTTTTCTTTATTTTTGGCTTCTTTCGAATACACGAAAGAAATTCGTCTTCGGAAGAAAACGCAAAGCGTGTGCGACCTTTCTTCCGCGTCTCCCACTACGTCGGCATCGTTGTCCTGCATTATCCGCAACGTTTGGAGGATTTTTAAAAACTCATAAAAATGAGAATAACGATGACAATAAAATCGTCGAAACAAGATGACGATTGAAATAGACTCGACAAAAAAAGCGCACGACAAAAACGAATCTTTTCATTCAGAAAATTCCATGGAAATAACATAGTACAGTTAATCGCCAAAAGAAAGATACAATTGTGAATGCTTTCAGAGAAGAGGAAGAAAGATGCGCGGGGACGAGACGATGACGTTGCCGAATGACTCGGGGCATATCCTTGGCGTGTAAGAAATCTACACGGATACAAGATATGTACATGATTATATTATTTGCGCCACGTTTTGAGAATTGAATCGTTACATGCGAGAGTGCAGCCTCTTTTTCATTGAGTTGACGTAATAATGCCATTTGTTCAACATAGCAACAGTATGCATTATTGCACCTATTTAGTGAAGCTAGGAGATGAAGCAGCTTCTTGTTTAGTATCTTTTGATGTTCTCACACAAAACACTTTCGAATCTTACCGCGCCAAGTGGATAAAAGTTAAAACTTAGCAGAGAGAGACCGAACAGACAAAAAACCAGAGTAGGTTCTCCAGGAAGAATGTGTGTGATTCTTTCTTCCTTGTTGGTATGAAAAAGAAGAAGACGAAGAAGCCTGTTGGCTGCGTGCCTATATGGATGGACTTTTTGCTGAGCGCTCGCTTGCTGCGTCAGAAAACGTGATAATGATGCAATGTCCGTGTCAATTGTTTTGTTATTGTCGTCGGGTCTGTTTATAATAAAACTTCTGGTTTCTTTTTTTCTGGTGGTCTCCTTAAAGAACTTTCAATTCTTCCACCCAGCCAAGTGTCATCACAATTAAAATTATATTTTCTTGTATCTCGTGTGGTCGTTGTTATGAATGTACAGATATTTTTCATAATGCAATGATGCAGTTTTCGTATCCGAGCTGGCACTTTGGACAAAACAGCCCTCTTCAACGAATGAAGAAGGATCTAGGAAACATGAGACCCGACATACACACATTAAAAAAATAAAAGAAACTTAACAGACAATTAGTTGCAAGAAGTGGAAGTGCTTCTTTGTCCCGTGTATCTCTGAATGGTATTATCTGTTACAAAAACGTGCGGATTATTATGATAAAATTATGTGACACGACTGGGTTTTTGGTCTCCTATTATAGTTGAGAGTGCGACAGGGGCAATGCGGCAGGACTAGCATTGTTTCCTCAAATAAATAAGGTTGATTACGATTGTGATGATGAAAACAAAAATCAGGATATAATTATGCAGTTACTGCAACTCTCATCATGAAAACAGAGAGGGAGCTCTTTCGTTTGGGACAAACAACAACAATCACGACTCATTCTTCCGGGCTAGAGAAAAGATAAAAAAAAGATGGTTTGAAACAAAGCTTGGTCAAACTAATTACGCAATGTGCAGCACGTCCGTCATCTTTGGACTAATTTCTGACGAATCTTTTCTTTTATCAGCATAACGCCGGCCGCTACTCAAAAATTAGAACGTCGCAATTTTAATGCACTTAATTTTCATTGTTTTATATTGTGTGTGAGTGTGTGTGTGTTCGGAAGATAAAAAACAACGACCAAGTCATTTAATTCACCATAAAAGCACTTTCAATTGCTGCTATACGGTTTCTATCAGCCAAGTAGCCTCAAGATTTAATACTCCATTTTCTCTGAATGTACACATTCTGGCGTCATTTCGAGTTATCTAGGCTGGCCACCTCAATCTTGCAGTTAAATATTGCGGACACAAGATACCGAGTACTGACCGCATAGAAAGATAAAAACTTTAATAGTCCTTTTTCAAAACTGTGGGTGCTGTTTGAATTCAAATAAAAAAAAATTAAACTCCACTCCTTTCTACAGTTTCCTATGTCGTCAGGAAACTAAAACTAATTTCGAAAATTCTCAATGAGGCATACAAATAATATCTTTTGTTGGGAATTAAATTTCCGATTCAAGAATATTTGTTGCTGATATATATTGGAATATGCGTAATTTTCCCTATTGATTAATTATCGTTTTATTATCTTAGCATGACTAATAAGCGTGTATTGACGCAGAGATTATAAGAAAAAACAGCAATAAACAATGTGGTTTAAATAACCCGGAAATTGTTTAGCTGTGACTACTATGAATCGGGTGCGATTGGCCTTTTCCAGGAAATTGAATAAGCTTGATAAGTCTGCTTTCCGTCAGCTGGTACGTCGGTCAACCGTTGCACAATTTTGGCATAGGACCGACCTCACCAGAAGTATAGAGTTTAATGAGAGCTTTCACATCGCGAAGCGACAGATGGGCTGACCGATGTATGGCTTTAACATGAGCTGAAATGGACATTTCCGATGATCGGCCCGACTGACTAACTCAACCCTTTCACATGATCTGCGACTAATCGACGTACCAATGCTACGGCACATCTGATCAACGTACGGGCAACCGGTACGCGCCCGACTGGCTTAAGTCAAATTAATTTCGTTGACATTTCACAAGAAACACGACTCAACGACACAATTGACACGAACATTCATAAATTTTGCGCATGAGTCCGTAAATTGCACTCAGGCTTTTTATTTATTTGATCACCGGCTGACCGTAGTCGATCAGCAGTGCCATGCTTTTAGCATTGATACGTCAGTCAGCCGCGAATCATGTGAAAGGGTTGAGTGGGTCATCCGGTCAGTCGGGCTGACGGGCTGGTCATGTGAAATGGCACTAAGTAAGTCAATGAACACAAAACCTTTCCGGGTATTATGAAAAGGCCCTTAAAATGAATGACAAAGATTTTTATACTCTAGATGAAATCTGAGAGTATTATAAGTTTGCCACAAAGTTTGTAACGCTAAGAAATAAGGCTCGCAGAAAAAAATGAATGATACAGAAGTTCATATTATCACTCGAATATCTCAAAACCGGATGTCCGTCTGTCCGTCTGTCCGTCCGTCCGTCCGTGACCTCTCTAGCTCGAGAACGCGTTGAGCTATGAAGTTCAAATTTTGCACACGTTATTTTTGACAAAAAATGAAGGCTAAGTTCGTGAACGGGCTAAATCGCTCCACCCCTTCTACCCCCTCCCATACAAAATGACACATTTTTGAAAAATTACAATAATCAGATTTTCTCAGAAACTATAAAACATATTGCTTTGAAATTTTTAATATATCACTTTTATGATAATTGTAACCTATGTTATAAAACTTATTGTAATCCTCACCCTCCTTCTACCCCCTCCCATACAAACTGCACTATTTCATGAAATACGTTAAGCCAATTTACTCAGTATGTATACAATTTATCGGGCTGAAATTTTGTACTTAACACTTAATTAACAATATCAGTTAGACTCAAAAAAAATTAATCCATTACCCTTACTCCGTCTACCCCCTCCCATACAAAATGACACATTTTTGATAATTTACAATAATCAGATTTTCTCAGAAACTATAAAACATATTGCTTTGAAATTTTGAATATATCACTTTTATGATAATTGTAACCTACATTATAAAATTTATTGTAATCCTCACCCTCCTTCTACCCCCTCCCATACAAACTGCACTATTTCATGAAATACGTCTTAACGTCTTAACGACTTACGTCTTACGTCTTACGTCTTAACGATGCATCCGAGATTGCAACCAAAATTATTTATTGGCTTTAACCAGGTTCAAATTCATCTAGAGTATTGCATGATTGGGGTTTACCCCAATCGTAGTTCTTTTATGTTTTTTAAACTTTGTTTTGCATTCGAAATTTAAAAGGTCGCAATAGGGGTCAAAGGAAGCGATCTAGTTTTCCGCCTTCGAAAAACCTTTGATCAATGCCGCCGCTTGCAATATGAGAGCAAATAAATAAGATATATGGTAGAGTTCACACTTGGTCAAATATTGGACGATAAAAAGTCAAGTTTATATTACAATACATTCTAATGATTGGGACATGTTGTAAATGCTTAACGACTGTCCTTTTTAAAACACTATTTATATTATAGCCGTGTTTTTTTTTCATCCGGGTAAAGGTGCGTTCCCTTACAAAACGCCTGACGGTGTCTATGATCCATATCTCGTGTTTGTTCACATCTGGATCAGAGTTGAAAGTGAATTGGTTGAACGTCAACTTCTTTCTCGGCAATTAGCCCATATACCTTTTTATACCGAGCCCACAATTCGGCCCCACGCGGTAGAAGAAAGTATACTCTAAGTTCTCCTTACTTTCTTGACCTGGATGACTTGGAAAGACGTAGGTGCTGGTCATCTACATCGCTCCGGGTGGTTAGACGACTAGGCTCTTATGGCGTTGAGATATCACAACAGACCTAGTGGTGGTCTATGTGTGCTGTGTTCTACACAACATCATTTTTAACTTAACCTTACCTATGTGTAGGACGTACGGTGTGTAAGTATGGGACTTAAAGTTTATACATAAAGCCGGAAGACTCCTTGTAAATGCAAGCTACAACAAACTAGCAAACTAATGTCTAAATGTCCTGCTGGAGTATAATGCAACAATTGCATCATCAGATTTTCCTATCGAGAAAAACGTCAGTAGTCTTGCTATAATAGCGAAAACAAGTACTTTCCATGAGTTGTGGTTCAAATGATGGTGACCTAAATCATCTAGTCTCTCTCTGGATCCTGTCAACCCCTTGGAGGGCATAGGACATTAACGACGCCGACTCCACCTCGTCCTGTTCGCCGCCATCGCCTTCAGCTGTCTCCAGGATTTGCCTAATTAACTTATCCCCGACCTCAACTGATCTTCTCCAGGTGTTTCTAGCTCGGCCAACGCGGCGACTTGCATCGTTTGCCTGTGGATTCCAATCGAGGGCCTGTTTAGCAGTGTTTTCCGGCACTTTTCGAAGTGTGTCACCTATCCATTGCCACTTTCGCCTTTTTATGGAGGTGTCTATCCTGTCCTGGCCCGTAATGAACAGGAGGTCGTCGTTAGAAATGACCTCCGGCCAGCGTATGTGTAGAATTCGCCGTAGACACTGGTTCACGAAAGTTTGCAATCTAGTTGATATCGCCCTGGTCAGCTTCCAAGTTGGAATAGCCATAAAGAAGCACAGATTTTACATTGGTTTCGAAGATCCTGAGTTTGGTACGTCTGGAGACGTTGTTGTTTTGCCAGAAAGGAGTCAAACTGAAAAAAGCTGTCCGAGCCTTATTGATGCGAGACAGTACATCAGCAGCCTCTCCACCATCCGCTGCAACTACGCCTCCGAGATAGCAGAAATTGTCCACTTTTTCCACCATCTGCCCCGAAACACAAATTTCGCTCTGTCTTCCTGGATTCAAGCTTAAGTACTTAGTTTTGACAGCATTGATTTTAAGCCCCGCATCGCCATTTTCGCGGTGCAGGGCATCCGTCATTTGAACTAGATGATCCGATATAAATATTTGAGAGAAGACAAATATCGTCAGCGTAAGCAATCTAGGTGTTGAAGGTATTCAAATCATCCAGTAAAGAGAATCAATTCGGCTTTGATCGGATTTGGCTCTTCAGATTGAAGTCAGGGTAGGATGGTAAGAAAGAGAGTGACTATTACGCCTTTTTTCTTTTGCGTCTCGCCAGAATTCCGCCTGCCTCGACTCATTGCAGGATGCAGAAAATACGTAATTTACGATGACAATAAGTCGAGGCATATGGGATTCTGGCAAGACGCAAAAGAATCTATTCAATGAATCGCAAAATGCGTACTATTCGTTATATGTAGACAACAGGATAGTAACCGCATCATTAAGCGCGTTCTTTTGTACTCCAGAATCGGATAATTCGAGTAAAAGTTAAGCGCCGTGCAAAAATTTAGTTTCTCTTTTTTTTATTGTATTCGCGATATTCCAAAATATAGAAAATTTCTTGAAAAATATCTACAATAAACTAATAAACTTGACATAAAAAATCAAATTCAACTACGAAAATTTCTAATTTTTATATAATAAAATCGCCATTTAGCGATTCAAGCGACATCTGTTGACATATCTACCCCTTGAGCTCTCCAGGTTAACCTATTGTCGTAACCCGAATGTGTTGTTAAGCCGAATTAACCTGCACTGGCGTACTAAAATACGTTCCTCTTGATAGCAGCACTTCCGACGTTTGTTGAGAGCGTCATCGACATCCAGAAAAGCAACAGATACCATGTAGTTTTTGTAGTTCAGAGACTTTTCGATGTAGCCTAGCTAAGAGTGTAAGATTGTATCCACTGATCTTCCCTTGCAGCATGTCTGTAATTTGTATTGAAGGTGCGCTGAAGTGGCTCAAATATGTATGTCATTTAATCACTCCGCCATCTTTAGCAGAGTCGAGGTCAAATATTGGCCGATGACAGGTCAGGCATTTGATATGTTGTGCTTGACAGATCATCGATCATCTATGTTCTTATCACGATTGTACTATGCCTTGCGTGGGTGATGTCCCTCCCAAAGCCCTGTAATTATTGTTGTTAATTAGCTTCACCCCTCCAGGGGTATGTGCGCGTCAACATCTCTGCATTTTTATGCCTTGTTGACGTTTCGATAGCATATCTACTTTTTCGGACGTGCATTTTTATGCACCTTTTATGCACGTCTTTATACTGATAAACTCGGAGCGCAGTGGCGGTTCTATTAGTACCACAGGCATTTTTTTTTTCATTTTGTTCGCACCGAGGATCGAACTTCCACGCTCTAGATCGTAGGTGACCGAACGAACACGGCCACCGAGCGCGTACATGACCAAGGAACTTCGCAGATCCAAAAAAAAGAAAAGCCCAGAGGTCAGGTCGCATGATCTCAGTGACCCT
Organism: Chloromyia formosa; assembly: GCA_964017055.1. NCBI lineage: Eukaryota > Metazoa > Arthropoda > Insecta > Diptera > Stratiomyidae > Chloromyia > Chloromyia formosa. The sequence goes on from OZ024815.1 coordinate 116,183,279, forward strand.
GTTGAAAAATCGATCATTTAAGAAAAATAAGAGTGTTTTATTGGTAAAATAATGATCCTCCTATCGGTCAAAAACTGACATCTAGTCGATGCTAGGGTTTCTGCACTGAGAATGATTACGATCGTGATGGATGTCAGCCGGCTAGCGGTTTCTCAAGTCGAGCTCTATACCAATGAGGCTTGCGCCAGGGAGACTGTCTATGTTTTCGTTGAGGCTTATGTTTATGTATAGGGACCAGGTAGGTAGTCCGGATGGCGCAACGGTTAGCACGTTCGCCTTCAACGCACTGGGCCCCGGTTCGATTCCGGGGATTTACGTGTCGGACTATGAGCCCACTCAGCTGTTAAATGAGTACCCATTATGGGGTAAATAACTCGGTTGAGCGTGTTGCTGATCACATACCTCTGCACAAAAAACCGTCACGATCTAGAAAATGAGATGATGCTAACTCATCTCGAGGCCGTGGTTCAAATTGGACTGTTGTGCCAGTTATTAATTTTATAGGGACCATAAACAAGGCATTGATAGAAACTTAACTCGTCTAGGTTGTAATTCGGTCAGGACTTTTTTAAGGGAAGGTAGACTGACAACTGATTGTATTGAAGGAGCAAGGAAGATGTTACAATCACATTAAAAAAATCGCGCCAAACATGTAGAGAGCCTGGCTGAAGTAAGATATATCGCATCTCCACGGGGTAAGATATCTGCTGATATTCTGATTAAGTATGTTTTTGTATAAATTCTTAGCTGTGGACAATTCCAGTTTTGGTGTGGACGATCTTTCGCTGGTACAATAGACCTACGGATCGGATAGTTCGACTCCCAATTTGAATTTCAAAGTCAGGCCCTTGCGTGTTTTAAATGATCAACCATCACTCCAATGTTAACCACATGACCAACGGGCGAGACTTGCCTTTTGTGGAACTGTCGCCCTGGGGTCTAGATAAAAATGTCAACGAGAACATTAAAATGAATGAGTCAATTTGTTGAATTCATTGCTCATTAATGTCAGCAATTGCATTTATAATTTCATTTTATCAGCCATATTCTTCAATCATTGCGACTTTCAATATATGCATGTCAGCGTGAGTTTGTAGCAAGAAACAATTATCTCTGTATTACCCGATCGTTTTCGCACAGGCACAAGTGTTTTATAAAAAGATACATTTTTTCCGGAGAAAAAGTTCAAGTTAAAGTTCTTGTGAAGTGCTCCTATTGCTTGTTTTTTATAATCAAGCCTAGAACTTGTTTTGAATTGGTCTTCGAAGAATGTAGTTGGTGATTTTTTATCTACTTAATAACGTCATCATATCTAAAGCTATAAGGGGCTTTGTGAGTAGACGAGATAGTCTTGGAAAAATTGTGTTTGATGTCTTTTGATATTTAACTTTTTTTTTGTACATACATATTACAATAATTCATTCCAAAATGCTGTTGCGTAGTTAAAAGAATATTTCATTTTTCGACATTTGTAGGGGAAGTAGGTGTTCTTTTAGTCAGGTTATCCCCATTTTACTAGAACTAAAGCACCTTTTCATTTGAATTTTACATGCCAAAAATCGGCTCTCTACGTCAATGGGTTCAACAGTTATAAAGAAAAACGGGGAAAGTAGGGTAATAGGGGGCAATTTGTAGGAAAAAAGTACCGTTAGATCCAACGGATCGACCTAATTTTTACAACAGAGTATAAGGTGACCGTCTCAAGTCATCTACCAAAGTAGAGCTTTTAACGATCATAAATTACAGACACATTTCACTATTTTACTTATATAGGGAAGGTAGGCGTTCCATTGGTCGGATCATGTTGATCTTCAGTACCAACCAACTACTGTTCCATATGGCCCAGTTGACGTTTCGTTGGCATAAATTAGTTTCAGAGAATGCAGTTGCCAGCATGCACCTCCTGCACATCCATGGCCACGACCGTCGTCGTGGACGGGATTCGAACCCGAAAGGCCGGTAGTCAAACATGAGACTGATGCCTCAACATACTGCGCTACCGGCCGCCCCAAAGCTAGCTTCATTCTACCGAAGATTATCGTGCGAACGGACAGACAGACGAACAGACAGGCGAACAGACAGACAGACATGTCTAAATCGATTCAGGAGACGACCCTGATCATTTCCATGTATATATTGTAGATCTAGGGAGCCTCCTTTAAGGTATTGCATATTTTCGTTGTGGCAAAAACAACAGACCCTATACCTTACAAGGTATAAAAATGTTTAGAGTTGCCGCATAGTTTACTTTATATTTTGAAAACCAGTCTCTCATTTTTCGGAGACTATTCGAAATAATTGTAGGCTGCAGCGTAAATTTGAAGAGGGTCCAACTCTGGCCGCAGAACTTAATGCGTAGATGCACTCACCGCAAGGAATTTCTGTATTGAAAGCCAGCCGGAGACTATTTTGAATAATTATAGGATACAGATATCATGTTCAGAGTGGCCGCACAGTTCAATGCATAATCGCCTTGTTGCTGTTAAATGCCTTGACCTCTTCAGGTCCAGGGGCATGGGCACAGGCGCATCAACATCTCTTATTGCATTACTACGGTTTGTTGACGTTTCAATAGCATATATGCACGTGTAGTGGTACTATAAGTTCTGCCCTTTGTTCAAATCGGTTCAATTAAACTAAAATATTGAAGTAAACAAAATCTTTTGTTGGCACTTTTTTCCATTCACAAAGGAACAAAAAAAATGCATGTTTGCAGTAGTCCAGGGGATTGAGATCGGGACTTCCAGAAGGCGAATCATCAGCGGCTATAAAGTCAGGAAGATTGTCAGCACACCACCTCTGGTTGAGTCTTGCTGAAACGACCAGTCTTGCCCATTAAACAGAGTGTCGTTCAATGATTTCACTACCTTTACCAAAATATCGCTCTGATAGTTCGCTGCTTTGGTTTTCACCCCTTGTTCACAAAAATGCAGCTGGGTGACACCGTCGTACGCAACGCCCCACGAAACCATGAATGAACCAGGATGGTGGCCTCTTTGGATTGGACCCTTCGAATTTTTTCGGCAGCTTCCCCAGAACTGTGAGCGTAAACTCTGTCATTTGCCAATTGAATTTTTCTCCTACCATGAAAATGTTTTCATCAATGAAGAGGATTCGCCTGTGTCCCCCGTTTGCGTAACGCTGAAGTTACGACTTCGCTCTTGTGACTCGTATCTTTTTCATAGCTGGTGTCGGCAGTTGTGGGTTTCTGTAAGTCCTAGGTTTCACGTCCTGTTTGAAAATGCGGGACATGGTTCTTTTTGAGATTTTCATCTCCCGGGCCGGATTTTCTGTTTTCGAAGAGGGTTTCGACGAGTTCGCGCAACTACGGCTTTCACAGCTGCTGACATCCTCGAGGTGCGCGGGCGGCCACTTCTAGCTCTGTCGTCGATTGAGGAGGTCTCGTCGAACAGTTTGATGCACCGGTAAACAAACTTTTGAGAAATTCTCAAAGGTTTTAGCAGAACGAAAATCTCTGCTGACGATTTTTTGCACTTGTGCAGGGCGATCACAGTGATACGATTTTTATTCACGCTCCACTTCATGTTAACTCCGCGTCGAAACGACCTAAACTGAAAAATATTTTGCATTTGCAATAGAGAGAGGGTTCACTCTGTGTTTTGTAAACAAAGCCGCTCGCGAGCGTCAGTCCTATAACACTTGCGTATTCACAGGACTTAGGGGCAGAACTTATGGCACGTCTACGTAGATTTCGGATGGCGCGGCCGCTAGCACCTCCTATCCGAGCCGTTTTTCACCGACGAGCTTGGAGCTCTGTGAGAGTTCTAATGACTCGTAATACTCACAGACAGACAGTTTTTATTGATTCGCCGGGGATCGAACCCATGTTCTCTAGAGTAGTGACCGAGACTTCACGGCTATCCAGCGTGTCAATAATCGGCTGACAGATTATGAAACATACATAATGTATATGTATACAAATATGTGTCATGGGGAAGGAAGTAAAGACATCCCCGAAGTCAACTTCATCCCTAGTCGACAAATCGAGCCCACTTAAACAGTAACCCTCCATAAAAGCTTCTGTGTCAGCTGCAACATAACCCCCTACATCATGCTTATTACAAATATGTATACAGTATCTTATCTGAAACTACTGACATTTTTTTTTTGCTTCTTTTTTGTCTACTAATAAAGCAAGAGTTACGTGCTCTTGTTCTCTCCAATATCTAATGTGTATGTAATTGTAATTAATGTACATACACTAACTTTACTGTTATCTTAATGTTCCAATAAAATAACAGAACCAAAAAAAATTAAAAAAAGAAAAAAAAAATACTGAAACATATCTAGTCGCTGGAGATTCGAAAAAACATAAGAACTTAGTTCAGATTCAAATAGTATCTCATATTTTTTGTCGTGATAAGATTTCATTGCTAGACTAGTGTAGGAGTGTAGAAAAGAAGCACGCGTATGTTTGTTTAAATAAAATAATAATACATACATACGTTATTTGCTTTCTAAATGTACGAAGTACGTATAGCACGCGTGTTCTGTTATGTATCTTTCAACTGATAAAAAAATGCTTGTATCCACAAAAGCCTCAGATCCAAACTCTGAGTACGCGATTCGTAATCTAATCCAAACTACCCCTAACTGAAATCTTTTGAGCTTTACCAAACAGTCAAAACACATCTTAAGGGTCCTATTCATGATAAATTGTTGGGTCTTGGGTGTTGTATCGATGATTAGAGATCAGCTTAAAAAAGAACCTGGTATTTAACAAGAAAGACTTATGATTTGAGAGTCTTATAAAGAAACCGTGGAGCCATCAGCATTCAGGAGGCTTGCTCAGCACAACTGGCTTATGTCCCCCATCATGTAAACAATACAATAAAAGATCTGACCGACTGATATCATTCGTTTGGCGTAGTAAAGTTTCGGTTGTTGTCTGCGTTTGGATAAATCACCAATAAATGTCATTTATATTGATGAAAGCCAACCCAGGGTTTCCAAATGCTATACCGAGAAACAAAGATCAAACCTCTAAAAAATATCAAATTTTCATCTTAGCTGGTGTGTTCATAACATCAATCTTTGTTGGGCTTTTCTCGGTATTTATAATAGATAAAAAGATTTTAAACAAAACGATGAATATTTATTTATCCGATTCGGCTAAGCTATTAATCAGATACATATTAAGATAGGCTAGGCTGGTCGATGTAATGAGCAAAGAAGATTTTTAGTATGTTTTAGTGGGTGCTTTTTAATGAAAGATGTATCTGTTGGTAGCTAAGATAATTGCAGGTTCAATCATACATTTTTTTTTTCGAAAATTTCAGTAGAAAAGGTTTGACGTAATTCTCTGTTTAAAATGGGTTTGTCCGTACTAATCGATTATGAGTTGCATGACATCATGATTAGACGATATGTTTAGAAAATTAAATAAATAAAATATTTAGAAAATTCGTGGCCTGAAAAAAAATGTTGATGGAGTGTTGCGCCCCGGCTCAATAAGTTCAGTGTGTCGGCAGGGCTTTGCCAGTGAATGACATAATGCTTTCACCTGGAAGTTTCGAGACAAACCAGTGACGAGTCATGCGGTGTAGGTGTAGGTCATTGGATCACGGCTGCACTCCCTATTGTAAGCTATATTGAAAAATCTGCTTCGGATATCGAAGCTGCCCGTCAACAATGTGCCTAAAGCTGTCACTGCTGCTCTCTCTGGTTTACAAGTCAGCGATTCCATTTACAAATTTATCAACCTGTTACTAACTTCTAGGATCATAGGAGCTAGTTTGGGCACATCGTTCGAGTATACGACGACTGTGGCCGACGTTGACGACACTTCCTGCACATCTATGGCCACGAACGTCGTCGTGGACGGGATTCGAATCCGAAACGCCGGTAGTCAAACATGAGACTGATGCCTCAACACACTGCGCTACCGGTCGCACCAAATTGAAATTGTCTTATCGGAAAAACTTTCTTGCATTCTCAGTGAGATATTACAGAATGGTCTTTCATAACTAGCTATCAGGGCTCACTACAGCGGTTTGACCGTATCTGAACAAATCGGAACTTGTCCTCCTCACAAGGATGTACAAGATACCTGCAGCCGAGCCTCTAGTGCTAAATGGTACGCGGCTGGCTTTCGTTGGTAGTAGGGGGACGGTAATTTTTGGTTCATAGTTCGCCGAAACTGAATGACCTACAGAAACTTTGGTCGGGCGGCAGCCATCGATTCCATACAACTTATATGGATCTTTGCATGCCGCCGTCCTTAACGATCGAATGCGATCAACCTCTTGAAAGGATAAATTCCCCAATGGGGACCCAAAAAATGTTCGCCGGTTTCGAACACTGACACGAGATACGTCTCATCAGGCGCCTCCACACTGACACGAGATACGAGGTGGAGGCGCCTGATAAGACGTATCTCGTGTCAGTGTTCGCCAATATGAATTTTTGGCAATTTTGTCGTTTCATTGCAAGCTCCGGCTGGTTTAATGATTACGAAGGTCGGGATATGATTCTCCGGTGATAACACAACACACCTTGTCGTGGACTACGTGAACTGTGGCAAATTTGGCAGCCCCTTGAACCTAACCTAGGTGAACCTAGTGTTCTTGAGATGGACGTGTTGCACTTTGAAAATCGGAATTTCGTTGATATCCCTTTAGATTCGACTTTAGCTTCTTTTATTTTATAACTGCCAGGATCATATGTATTATATACGTTATGCATAACATACAATGGCTGCGTTCATATAAAAAATCGCTGAGTCAGCGCTTAGTCAGCTCTTTGTCAGCGCTTCACAATTGCTGAACAGCAGCACATTATGATTATTTTCGTGTTTTAGAGACGGCATGCCGTCTGGCTCATTTGTCAAATGCCATGTTCAGTTTGGCATTTGACAGAAAACTCGAAATTTCTTGCTTAGATGAGTCCCAAGTGACACATGAGATATGATAACAACTTTCTTTCTCACAATAAGGTTAACAATGACGTTAAAAACACGACCATCGACCATACACAACACAATCGAGGTTAGAATCGAAGTTTGACAATTGTCGCAAATGTCAAATATTGCGCTGAGCCAGAAAAGCGAGAAAATTTTATGCTGAGAAAAAGTGAAAGCGCTTAGTGTCAGCGCTTAGCTCCGTACAAGCGTTTCTGGGAGGTATTTATATGCAGCACTAATGGCTTCTTAGTGCTAACTCAGCGATGGCGTTTTTATGAACGCAGCCAATCCATAAATCGAAATCAAAATCTTTGCATGGAAATGTTCCAGTGCTATAATGTCTGCACGTTAGGTTCTTACTGCCTAAAGCGGAAATCCACTAAAGCGTGCTTCCAGAATGGATCAACGCTTTAGGTAGTGCGAAGGTTATTAATTGTATTCCTTGAAGTTAGTATTAATGAAATCTGAGTCTTTTTTAATTTTGTAGGTTTGGTTTAATAGTTTCTTTATGATATCGTGGGTATTTAGTTCCTTTTAATTCTTTGTTGAAACATGGCTTATGTTGAGTTACAGTGATTTCTCCTTCATTTTGTTGATTGTGGAGGTTTATGTTCCAAGTGCTCGTATATGGTTTCCAGTTGACGTTGTTCTTACGGCAGCCTATTGATTGGCGATTTCATTGACAATCTGCATTTTTTTCTGCTTCATTCCGAATTATTGAGCTGCAGTTATGACTATACAGTGCTGTGCAAAAAAAAATTCTCTAGACTGTTTTCTTCCATAAAACCGTGTTAATTGATTGAGAAAATTACCAGATATTTTAGAAAAGTTGATTCATTTCATCAGTTTACTCAATACTATCGGTTTTTTTTTTTGTCAAATTTGTTTTTTCTACTTAGGCTTCCGGGGGATGATTTAGAAAAGACCGAAAAAACAAGCTATTTTTTTATTGGTTCATAGGACTACACTAATGACAATAAATATTTAGTTGAGCCTCTTTCGGCTTTAATTACGGTCACACACCTTCGGTTCATAGACTCCTATAAATTCTTCAGGTCGATGCCGGAATTGACTCCCAAGTCTTCATTAGTAACTGTTTTTATGTGTATATGGACTCGGGGCGTTTCCTAGCCACTTCCAGCTTCATGACAGACCAGATGCTTTCTATCGGATTCAAGTCGGGACTATACGGGGGTGAGTCTAAGACGTTGGCATGTATCTCTTCGAAATACTTCTTGACCTATAGAAATAAAAAAAAAACTGATTTTATAATTAAATTTAGTTGTTAATCTTGTGTTGTTAGACTTGTATTAACTTATTACTTAAAATACATCTTTCGCTGCGTAACGCTCAAGGCTCCAATTCATTTTCCAGGACCTGCAAGTAAACCGCTGCTGTTTTTTGTTTGTTTTTTGAATTGAGGAAGAATATTGGACCCCTTTCATGACCAGAAAAACATCCCCAAACCATAACTCCTGATTTCGGAGGGTGTTTTCGAAGGCATTCATTGCTAAAGCCGGGGTTTCCTAGAAAAACGGTGCCGTCACCTAACGTTGACTCGCCTCACAAAAACTTTCCCTATGCAAACTAAATGTGGTGGTTTTCTAAATAGATAGCGTTGGTTGCGAATGTAACATCAACTAGCCGTGGTGCCAATACGTGACGGCAGTCCGGTGGCGGTGGGGTCATTTCATGACGACCATCAAGTAGCCATTTTCTGGCGGTCATCAGGGCGTTGTCGTCATTGTCAGAATGACTGCTATAAAGTTGACAACACGTAGCTGAAGGTTTTTTTTAACGGTGAATTGTGTTGATCTATTAATCAGAAATGGGTGAAAATGCTATTTGGTCCCTTGGAATGGACGTCCTTTATGCCACCGCTACATGATGGTGGGTTTTATAACCATCGCTTTATTACGGCCGTTAACTGACGACCGTCAGCTGACGGCACCGTTTCTCTGGGAAACCCTGGCTTCAACCTTTCTTGCGGTTCCCACCGAACAAGAACTCTTCCGTCGCCTAGGTATAGCTTGAATTTTGACTCGCCTGAAAAGTTTACAGAGTTCCACATGTGCTGAGTCCAAGTGACATGCTCCTGAACCCATTGTAAACATTTTTGTCTGACTCTTAATGGAAGGTCTGCCTTATGCACTGGTTTTAATGTGCGTAAGCCAGCTTTCACAAGCCTTCTTCTTACTGAACTCGATTAGATTTGCGTACATGTTGCTCTGACTAGATTGTTCCAGAATTAAAAGCGATATTCCAACAAAACAGTTTTTCTTGGCCGTCCAGAGTCATTCTTCCGCTCGGTGGTCGTCTTTTCCCGAAATTTCTTCAAGTGCCATGTCACAGTACGCTGACGAATATCCAGTCTTTCATCCATTTTGCGATTGGTTAGGTTTTCTTGTGCCAAAACCAAAATATTGCTTCAACTTTTTTTTTAATTTTTTTTTTCACAGTCTAATTGCCTGTATCCAACACCAGTCAAGTCGTGCCCATCATCTTACCATCGAAACTGGTGTCAGTTGAACCGAAAAATTTTATGACTCTTTCGTATGCAGAACAACTCGAATGTGGAACGCTTCATCATCGTCTGTTTTTGTCTGCACGTACGACCTGCAGAAATCTAAACAAACGTTCACCACCGTCATTTAATTTCGTCTAATCCAGCTCAACCCATCCCTCCCCTCTTAGCTTAATTTTCCTCACCTACTAAAGCTATGCTATTGCATTAAAGGGTATCCCCCAAGCTTTGATGTTAACATAAATAAAAAAAGTAACGGTATTATCACCGACTGAATAATTTTTATTCATAGATTTTTCACTATTTATGGATAAGATACACATAATTTATTACTGAGTCAGTAAAACATCGGTACGCCAACTGCTTCGAAGAATTTTTGCTAAAAAGCAATAAAGTGGTTTGAGCAACTTCTTTTTCACAGCACTTCACAGCACTGCATGAGTGAACAATCATTGCGATTCTTAATCCTCTGCTTAGATGATAGATGGGTCGTGACCCATAAAAGAGCCACAAGCACTGAGACAATAAAGTCTATTGTGTTATGTCCGGATCCTGGAGAGCAGGATAACATCTGCGTATCCAATCTGCTCATCTCTATAAATCGACTGATATGCCCGAGTTTGATCGAGGCTACGTCCTCGGTCATCGGGTAGGCAATGCCTAAGCAAACAGTTCGACGGTAAGCAAGAGCTTCACATTCACAGAGGATGTGCTCTGGGGGTTTCATCGTCGGCCTCACAGAAACGACAGCTTGCATCCGAAACGATGTGCATTGTTTTCAGGTGACCTCGAAGACGGGAGAGACTTGCGAGAAGTCCACATACGGATATAACTCGGACCCTGTTTCTGCTCAGGCTGAGTAGATCAAGAGAGCGGTTATGAGAGTAGCCCGCAATGAACAATTTTGATTGTCTCATACCTAGGTGACGTTCCCACAGAGAGGCAGCTCTCTCTCGCTCCCATTCCCTAATCCGCTGCTTGGTAAGGCAAATAGGTATGCCGCAGAAAGGGTTTGGGCCATCCTCTACTTGATTACGGCCGTTTACACAATGTCTGGTTAAAGTTTATCTTATAGATAAGCTAAACGGCACCCATCCTCCAGTTCAAAATTTATTGGATCATAATTCCACTGGCAGTTTAACCTGACATTGAGAAAGCCGGCCTAAGAATCTCAATGGAAAAAATGCGCAAACTAAACACCACTTAGTCGCAACTAGTTTGGAACATGTTTGCTATCAAAGAAACAGCAACAGTTTGAGAGAATCGCATTCTTATCTGAGGCCCCTTGTTGCATTTGTATCTTCATTTCAATATCAAAAATCTATCATTAGATCAAATACACACACACATCGATGTGCTATTAATGTCAATTTTAAAAACCAGTATCTACCTCAAAATGACAGCAAATATCTTCTGCATTATTATTATTTAGAAAAAAAGTGTCAATATCATAAATTTTCAATTAATACTTAAAAATCGCTAGATAATAATAAACAATATTGTTTATGGAACGTTTATTGTTAGATTTGGAATTTCCCCATTCTCAGTTGAGCACGAATATACGAACAATAGCGACCATCATCTCTAAATCTTTTACGATGGACACTTGAATAAGTCTCGTCAAAAAGATGATAACACTTCCTTATAGGCAGCTTATATACTATATGTAGAGTTTTGTTGACACGTTTCACTTCAAACTCGACTTTGTGGGAAGTTTGAAACGTGTGGAGTGACAGTGTAAATATGAATGGTGAAAGGGTTAATCAGAAATTTTTGATGTAGTCAAAATGATAAAAATTGAGTTGTGAGATCGACGGAGATCTTACGCCGTCGACCCTTTCTAATTAATTGGAATACAGGATTTAGAACACGGTTTTTGTTTGGATTTGTTTTGTTAGACACGACTCTGCGTCGGTCGCAGGCGACGATTTGAAAAATACGCACAAATAGTTTTCCTTACTCTGTGGTTTGACCGCTAATCGCTAACTGTGTCCGACGATCGTGTGTCTGCAAGATGAACCTTAACGAAGCACCTGACGAATTGCCTGCTGAAATTAAAGTTCATGGGTAACCATCAGACTCAAAAACGCAGGAGGCTTTATCCAATGAACAGATGCTGTCATTCACTTTTAACCAATTTTGTAGTTTCAGCCCTAAGCTTTAAGTAATACATACTATACTTTTAGGCAGCCCGCAAATTGGTTCACGTTTACGTCTCCCATTCGCGAGTTTTCTATCAACGGGTTGCGCTTTTGCTTTTCTCAGCAAAGACATAACTCTGCCTGTTTGACATTTAATTGACTGTTATCCTATTAAGAAGTTGTGATGATTGTCGTGTAAGAAAAATGGGGCACAACAAACGGCTGAGCAGTAGTAAGACTGATATTATTGTCTTTCTAAGTTCAGGAGTTAGCACAGTCACCACATATTACCCACCTGATTATTATTCGTTTTAACCAACAACAATAAGCACGATTTGTTGATACGATAACAGCTGGTTAGCTGTCGCCTTTGCTTTTGTTAGCAAAGACGCAATCCATTGACAAAAAACGCGGACCAATTTGCAAGCAGCCTTACATCGGGAAGCCGTGACGTAATAAAACGTTTGAATACTCGTATTTTAAATGTATGGCTAATTTTGATCAAAATTTATTCCTGGGACCTTTGGGATAGTAAACGTGCATACATTATAGATACTCGAACATTTTTTTTTCAGAGTATCTTTTTTTCTCTTTTGTACTTTTATCCACAATCATAATATAAATTTATATGTAAATATATCAATATCTATATGTATTTATAACTAGCTGGGAAAGTACGTTTCAATCAAGATCAATTTAATTTAATTTTTGGCTGAATGTGTCCATGACTTAATCGTATGTCCGATAAGCTTCCGATTTCGTCAATGCACCGCGAAAAAAAAATTATGACTAATAAATTAATTTATACACTTTTATTATGTGTACACGTTTTGGAGGATATGATGGTGGTGTTTCGTGCAACACCACACCAGTATAAGAAAGCCTGAGAGATTACATTATTTCGGAATTTGATTACATTGATTATTATTGGCTATTGAATTATTAAGACTTGTTGTGTTTTGTTGCTGATTTTGCAATAAGATATTGTTTTTTTTTTTGCTTTTTGGGTTTGCGGATAAGGATAATTTCGAAAATTAATATTATATTTTACTATAGGCTTTGCACATTATCAAAATAGGAAGAAGATAAAATTTGTGTTAATTGACGTCAATTGTTTGGTGCAATTTTGTCGATTACTTTTTTGACACTATATTGTTGGATGAATTTTGAGATGAAGGAGCGCGATAGACATAGCGTTAAATAGTGTTCGATTGTATATGTATTGTTCCATTGTATTGTTGGATTGATGTCAATATTTTTGACAAGTATGCATAGTTTTGTTTGGGGGAATTAAAATATGTTAGGTTGTTCGGAAATAATTTCACTACCTTTCAAGGGATGGCGCTGTTATTGAAAAAAAAATTATGGTGGCGTTAGTCAAGATTTTTTTTTACCATTTGACAGCTGACGCTTCAAGCTATAATCAGTCACAAATTGGTGGTCCTCTGTTTACAAATCTTTATTTGGCATCGACTCGAAAATGGAAAATAAAAGTGAACATTTTCGACATATTTTGCTTTTTTACTACCGAAAAGCCAAAAACGCAGTGCAAGCGCGGTGAAAGTTGTGTGATGTTTATGGTGAAGACTCATTAACAGAACGCCAGTGCCAGAATTGGTTTGCTGGTTTTCGTTCCGGAAATTTTGATGTCAGTGGTCGCTCTGGTCGTCTAACAGCTGTCGATGACGACAAAATAAAGGCACTGATCGAAGCTAACCGGCGCAGTACGACACGGAAGATAACGAAGAAACTCAAGTTATCCAATCACGTTCACGAACATTTACAGAAGCTGGGATACGTTAGCAAGCTCGATATTTCGGTTCCACACGAATTGAAGGAAAGTCACCTCACCAAACGAATTAACGTTTGCGATTTGCTGGTGAAACATTACGAAATCGACCCATTTTTGAAGCGATTCATAACGGGCGATGAAAAATGGGTTGTTTACGACAACGTCGTGCGAAAACGATCTTAGGGAAGTGAGATGAACCTGCACAATCGACATCAAAAGCAGATATCCATCAAAAGAAGGTTATGCTGGCTGTTTGGGGGGATTTCCAAGGATTTTTTTTATTTTGAGCTGCTCTCAAGGGACCAAACTATCAATTCAGATGTATACTGTCGCCAGCTAGTGAAATTGGGCAAAGAAATCAAGGAGAAACGACCACAACTGGCAAATCGTAAGGGTGTCATCTTCCATCAAGACAACACCAGACCCCATGCATCTTTGGTTACTCGTAAAAAATTATTGGCCTTAGGCTGGGAAGTGATGCCTCATCCACCGTATAGCCCTGGCCTTACACCATCAGATTACCACTTATTCCGTTCACTGCAGACCCATTTAAATGTAAAAACATTCGTCTCGGATGAGGCTGTCAAAAATGAGTTGATTCAATTTTTTGCTTCTAAAGGCCACACTTTCTTCGAGCACTGCATTATGCAGCTGACTGAAAGATGGCAAAAGGTCATCGAAAAAAATGGCCAATATATAATTGATTAATGTTTGTTGCTTGTTTTAATAAAAGAAGTGTGAAAATCATGAAAAAAAAACGAAATGACTTTCCGGACAACCCAATATTTTATTCATGTTAGTCATGAATGACTATATTCGGGTTGCATTTTTTTGGCGTGGAATTGAGTTTATTTGAGCGAATTAAACTGCATAAAAAAAAATATTTTCTACATGTCCGATTTGATAGCATCCGCATTTTTAGAGTTTTGTAGTAAAAAGAAAACCCTTAGGAAATCGGTCAAACGTCCGTCTGTCTGTCTATCCATGAAATATGCCACGTATTGCAGACGCAGGGAGGGTGTCCCCATAGAGGGAAAATTTTTCTCTAGTATAGGCAAGTGGGGTGTCGTGAGAAAGGTAATATTGAGTACATTTCATTTTTGACATTTTCTGTAAATCTGTAGAGAGGGGAACAGTTTGGAGGAGAAAATATTCGATCGTAATTTGTACCCTGCATTTCGAGATCGTTACACTTACGAAGAGTGGAACAGTTAATCTCGTATACATACTCGTACAAATATATCTACAGTACAGCATTCCGTTTTAAAATTATTACTTTGAGAGGTGAGAGATGGGGTCTTTTTTAAGAATTGGCATCTAAGATGGTGTTTTTATCCATCTGATTGGAACCAAGAAAAGCAAGGAGCCGATATGTACATACCAAAATAAGCGCTTGCTGCAGAACCCTCGGATTGCCCTCTGTATTCCGGTTTAATTTATTTTTTGTTTTGAAATTGGTTAGGGCCATGGGCTAATTTTAACAAAATAAGTCTAATTATTAATTTTTTCTATTTAGCTTGAGCCCGATTTAACCATTCTTTCATTTTCTTTTCCAGGTAAGCAACGAAAAATTCTTTTTATTGAATTTCGTTTAATTGTTGGATCCTTAATTTTCAAGGTAGGCTAAATCTGTTCCATTTGATCAAATATTTAAAATTCTTGTACTTTTAAATTTTTTATTTTGAATCATATTTTTTTTTCAACCACGCGTTGCTTCCAAGAAACGAAAGAGACTTTCCTGCGCGAAATTTTCAAGTTCCTCGAAAAGATCACGAATTTCGATCAACACCTCATAAAATGCATTATTTATTAAAATGTTTATTATGTGCCTATTGAAATGGCCACGTGTATGCCACTGCATTCTCTCGCTACCTAAATACTTAGAATTCATACGAATGTTTTTGATTTTGTCACATTTTGCACACTGTTCGTGGCCGGCGCTGTCTCTTTAAATATCGCTTAAAAAAATCATTTTATTGTTTTAATTCAAAAATAAACGAACGAGCCTTTTGAAAAAATTACATCGGAAGAAGAGCTGTTACGATAGTTATGACGTTTGGACGATTCAGAAGTGTGAATCAAAATTATATTGTTGGAAAATATTATGCAACAAAAAAATGCTTTATAATTTCCGAACTTCCGTCATCAGGAACAGAAACATTTTGATTGAATTAAATTCGGTGCGTTTTTTGCGTGACATTGACAAAATGATGTGGTGAGAGAATTTTGATTTTTCGGTTGTTATGTTGTACATTTGAGATAATCGGTCACTCATTCGTAGCATAAAATTTTAATAAAAGAATATTGGATTTCTTGTGCGCAAGCAGAGAGTGTCAAATGAGACTGTCGAAATTGTGTCGGGATGGTTGACATTTTCCATTATCGGGTTGGCTAGTTGTTGTTTGTTGTTATCACACTCAAATCGAATTACAGAAAAACATAAGGTTTAGAATAAACAAATAAATCTTAATTTTACGGATATACATTTGTCGGAGGCTTCTGACGACCTGTAAACGAAGATAAAAATGTGTTTTCTGCTTTTTCCCACATTTCTCCTTGTCATTTGTTGTTTACGGCACCGAGATAACCTCGAGACAAAAAAAAGCCAATTAATCTAATAAAAAGGCAATTTCAATGAAAAAGATCTTACCACATTCGAGATACGAGGGTGAGATGAAAACTTCTCGGCCTGACAATGAAACAACACTGCCATTTTCAGTTAAAAAATTATTTTATATTTCTACATAATCTCCCTTGACCTCAACAGACTTGGTCCAGCGTTTCTGCAACATCAGTATTCCTTCTCGTAAGTGAGAGTCTGGAAGGCTGTGAAAGTATTCATCTAAGGCCCTCTTTACTTTTTCATTGGATGCGAAGCGCTTCCCAGAAACAAATTTCTTTAGGTTTGGGAACAGATGGAAGTCTGAGGGTGCCAAATCAGGAGTATAGAGGGGATGGTCGAGCAAATCGTACCCCAAATCCCGCAATTTTCCCATCACCAACGCACACTTGTGTACAGGTGCGTTGTCCTGGTGAAAGATTATTTTTTTTCTTCTTCAAGCCAGGCCTCTTCTCGCGAATTTTATCATCCAGATGGTCAAGAAGTTTGGAGTAATATTCGCCTGTTATTGTTCTGCCTTTTTCAAGGTAATCAATTCAACAGGATCCCTTTCGCATCTTAAAACACGCTTGCCATGACCTTTCCGGCAGATGCGATAGACTTGACTTTCTTTGGCGCTGAACCACCGGCTTCCACCCAATGCTTCGACTGCTGTTTCATTTCTTGCGTGTAGTGGTGGACACAAGTCTCATCCATGGTGACAAATCGCCGCACAAAATCGGTCGGTAGCATTTTCTTTTGATCGGCATTCATCAAATCCGGCACCCATCTTGCGCAGAGCTATCGCATCTCTAATTCTTTGTGCAAGATGTTTCGCACCCTTTCTTCCGATATCCCCACAGCCTCAGCAGTATCACTCACTTTGATTCGCCTATCGTCCAACACGATTTCATCAACTTTTTCGATGGTTTCCGATGTGTTTGCGGCTTTTCGCCGTCCTTCACGTGGGCCGTCTTCTAGGGACGCGCGACCACGTTTAAATTCAGCTGCCCATTTTTTAACGGTTGACATCGAAGGAGCAGAGTCCCCGTAAACTTTTGTTAACATAGGATGAATTTCCTTAGGGGTTAATAAGTCTAGGTCGTAGTGGGAAGATATCATTATGATCCAAAAACCATGGATCGTAAATGTCATCGTGTGAGGTCTGAGATCACACAATTACGCTATTTTCTATATCAAAGATCAGACCAAGGTTTTCATAGTAAAAATACACTAATGCATTCTCATTTGCCGCTCATAGCAACACAGTACTAATTATAGCCCGGAAAGAGCTGACAGTCGACACTTTTACTCTAGTGTACCTGCCTTATGACGAGGCGGAGCCCTTCCCTCCCAGGCTTCTGAGGGAAACTATTGAAACCGCTAAGGCAGCAAAAATTAGCTTCATACTCGGCTGTGACACTAACGCTCATCATACTCTGAGGGGCATTTCTGACATAAATACTCGAGAAGAGTTGCTCTTTGAATTTGTCATCGGCACAAACTTGCTTAGGGTCAAAGTGAGTGGCGAGCCAACCTTCATCAAAAAGAATTGATCACATAGATCGAGTACGGAAATGGAGAGTATCGTTAGAACACTCCTTCTCTGACTGCAGGTATATTCAGTTTGGTCTGTAGCCTGAGCTTTCTGAACAGACGTAGAACCGACTGGTCCAAATATCGAGAGACTATTGAACAAGTCCTTCCACCTCTTCCTGGATAACCCCGCTGTAAGCTAGAGATAACATGGTGCTCACCTTACTCGACGCGCTAGCTCAAGCTACGGCAAAAAGGAAACAAAAACCTGGATGGTGGACGATCTCGTATAAAGGACATCTTGGTGAGTACAAAAAGAGTTGAGGACGCCAAACGAAGTTCATAGAGGATTTCTTGCGAACGCATTGACAAATTGAGCGAGATCTCTAGATTGTGGAGAATCCTATCGACAAGTACGACGACGACGAATTGATATGCTGGCGAAAATGGCAGTGGATCGGTCACACATTGCGGAAGGATGATAACTGCATTGCTTTACATGCCATGAAATTGAACTCCATTTCCAACCAAGGCCAAATTTGGGGAGTTGCACCCCATTGCCCAAAACAGAGTAAAATGGCGCGCAAGAGTGATTGAAGCGCTATCTCACATTAAGAGTTAAGGCAAAGTCGTATGCCTAGCTATATTCTGAAGCAAACTGGATCATGATAGATAGCTTCTAGTGGAGATTCCCTGGAAATCTTACTAGACACGCACTTTCCGGACAATTTATTCGTGATTATTCATTATACCCACTCACAAGAAATGAATGGCTTCGTACGACTCCGAATCTATCGTTTCGAAGGAAAATATTTTCTGGCCAATATTCAGCTTTGAACCCTTAAAGCCTTCTGGCCCTGATGGCTGGATGATCATTCCGGTAGACATACAACCGACGACCGGTAGCGCAGTGTGTTAAGGCATCAGTCTCATGTTTGACTAACGGCGTTGCAGGTTCGAATCCCGTCCACGACGACGTTCGTGGCCATGGATGTGCAGGAAGTGCATGCTGGCAACTGCAGATTCTACCGTAAATTTTCACTGGCGAAGTATTGAAGGTAGGCTTAAAGTGGTAGTCTAATGGTAGCTTAAGGTAGCTTGAAAGTAAAATCAACATAATGTTTTCGTGTCTTGTGACTACCGGTGCCGCGCTCCTAGACGATTGCCCACTTCAGATAAACTAGATAAACTCGCACTAGCCCCACACTGGGCGCTGAGTATTTCTCGGGCTTTTTCGATCATTTTTCCCATATTTTCGGCTGACATCTGGTTGATGTCATCATGAATATACTAGTTGCCCTAATCTCCGGTGAGACATAACGCCTCAGCATCACAAAACCTGGCAAATTTGTAGTTTTCGAACAAGATCTATCATATTAATGCGATTTCCTAGTTTAGCAAAACGCTAAAATAGTTAAAATAGGACTATCATCAACCCGATTTTTTTTTCAGTGGGAATATCCTGAGTTAAACTGATAGTAAATGGGATCCTTTATGTGAATTTTCAGCATTACTAAAGATTATTTGTCTATTCATGAAGACTCACACTCGTCTTCTTGAGTTCCATTTCCGCAAATTTTAGACAACCTTCGTTTAGGTTGTTTGGTTATTTTGTCATTTACACGTGTCATAAAATAATAATTAATCGTTATCATTTGTCTTAATCACATCACACTCGAAACGTTTCACAAAATATATTGCAACAAACATGAATACATCGTTCCGCTCATTTTCTGCTAATTGGGTCTGTGTCATGTCAGTGCATTCACCCATCGTGGGGTTGAAATGTAGTCATTAACATTTTGAAATGTTTGGCAGTCATAGTCAAGCGTAAAAGGTTGATAACCTGTCAATGATGAAAACCGAAAATCAATCCTCTTAAATTGAATGGGTGAGGGGACTGACAGAAAGCATAACCAAAGTGGCAATTATGTCAAAGAAAAAAAGAGGTTCATTGTCAGCATCAGCTTCAGCGTTGAAATCTATGCTTCAGATTGATTCTATCCGGAATCCAAAGAAGAGTCTATACCTCTAACTAGTGCATGTACGGGTAATATTGAACTCCAACTCTAGCAAAACCAACTTGACCAAAAAGAAAATCATGTCTTTCTCCTTAACAAAGTCTAATGATCATCCATAATAACAAACACTACTCTCACCCCTGAAACGACAAATACAGGGTATGTTCGTACTGCCTCTACCCGAAATTCACTTCGGATCCAGCCTCAAGCGGATTCCCGCTTTAAGCAGTACAGATCTATAACGTTCATTCATTAGAATCATCATCGTACTGCCTTAATCGAAAACTCACGCCGGATTCAGCCTCAGGTGGATTTTCGCTTTATGTTTATGCAGTACAAATGTATCGTTAGATTAGAACCATCGTAAAAAACGTCACTCCACATGTTTGTTGTGGGTTCAAGGTCTCTTTGTAGTATTGGGCAGCCCATCGTAAAATTGTCGTTTCAGCTTTCGGAAGCAGACAGCTGTTTGCGTAAACCTAACGATTGTGCCCATAGATATTTATTGTACCTCCCAGAAACGCCTACAGATTTTCGGTATGTTTTCTTGTAAAATAAACTTGCTCGAGCTATTAAATGTTTTGCCAGTCATTCATTACAAATGAGCTGACGTTTTTAGCGCTCAATCGACAAGTCATTTGTTTTGATAATTTATCGAATATTTTTGCTGCCCATTCATGAATCCCCCAATACGACCCATCACAATCTGACGCTTGGTAACAGCGGAAATCAAACATAGTTCTGCCAAAAATAAAAAAATCACTTAACGCACTTTTCTATGTATCTTTGGCAATCGACAAAAGAAAATCAATTAAGGCAATCTGTTTTTTACTGTCATTATTACGGATACGGGCAATAAGTCTAACGACATATCAAGGTAATCAAATTAGCCGTTTAGCCGTCAGACGTATTTCTTTTTTGTCTATTCCATGTATTCGCGCACAAAAAGAGTGTAATTATTAAAAGCTTTAAATTCGCTCTTTTGTCGTTTGTTTTTTGTATGTTTTGACTTTCGACGGTAGTGTCGGCATTCTTTTTCCGTTTATCAATTTGACGATAATACCGGAAAGAAAAAATGAGGAAATTATGAAATCGGAAACATAAAAAAATTCGCTTTTTGTAGAGTTTTGAGAGACTTTCGAAGTATGGAATATTCAGAACTGCATTGGAGGGTGGTAAACTGTAGTAAATACTTTTTTACGAATAACAAAAATATGTTATTCGTATGTACTTTCCATTTGGTCGGAAACTCGACTGCGCTCTTTTGTAGAAAGAGTGAATAAAACGCCTAGGTTCTGGCTCTAGTGATAAGGAATCGCAGCTGTTTGCTCATGTTTGCTGATTAAATTTTTATAAATTCCAAATTAGCACTAAGATGACTTGAACTACCCCTGAATGTATTGAGTTATGATTCATGCTCAAAGCGTGGTTACCATCTACAAGTGTGTTTACAAGTGAGTCACGGACGGCTGCCACACTGGTGATTACCCAATGGGCTACTTTTTGCACTGATGGTCTGAGGTTTTGTTGAGAGGTTTTACAAGACATGTGACTCAGGTATTGAAGATTGAAATCGCTAGACTCTGTGGAGATTCACTAATCTGTTTTCCCTCTGGTGATTCATTTTGTGACCAACAGCGGTGACTAGTTCAAATATAAAGGACTGTAGAAAACCACTGGCTTCAGCATAAGTCGATAAACAGATTCCTGAGAAGATGTTATAATCCAGACCATGCATCTCGTTGCTACGTCACGTGGGGGGTTTGAGCTGAATTGACATGGCTGCAGACATCTATTAGTGGTGACTATGTTAATTAATTAAAATTAAATTCGGTTTTAACAGACGCGTCATGTGGTAGTGAGGATTCGATCACAACTCTACAATATATGTAGATATGTATTGATTAATGAATGATGAATAAGGGATCAACTATGTACTCAAAAGAAATGGTGGAAATCCAGTTGAGTTGAGTGGATGTGAACACGAGCCTGGTTCGGAAAAAGAAGGAGTGCGAAAAGTGACCGTCAGGATCGATCATGCGCCCAAATACCAAGACTTCCTAGCGGAATCGTTGAGTCATTCGTTCGATAAGAAGATGGAATATATTGAGGCGTCAATCTAATATCTCACCAGCTTCGGGCTCGAATCAGCCGTGGCTATGGTTGTCTGTGTTGTATGCTGGGCAATTGTTACGTACTGTTGGGTCGATTCAGGATAGGTACGAGCTTAAGCGAGAACACCAACCTGACCGGAGTTGAGCAAGTATCGTCCTAGTTGCTCTTGGTAGTCTTACTTCATCCGCTGATATGTTTGGTGGCTCCGCTGCTAGTACAGGGTTTGCCTTAAGTCCCTCAATCGTCGCATGGCATTTCTCTCTATGTAGAGTAGCAATAGCAGTTTCGTTTGGTGCCGGGTGGTTCTCGGTTGAAGCGTTAGACCTCATTTTCGAGGTCTCTTTAAGTTGCGACGGATGCGACGAGGTGGTGGTGTTCTGTCCATCATTTTTGTACTGGGATGGTCACGTCTGTAGCATCCCACAAGGTATTGCTTTACTAAGAGGTTGCTGTGGCAGCATTTGGGTCTTTTGATGTAGATAGTCTTCTGATGACATCAGGATTCAGCCTGTGGCTGTACATAGCGCTGCATTTTGACAGTTCTGAATTTTGTTCCACCGCGTGTCACACACATTTTGAGACCAAATGGGGGCTACTTAATTGGCCACAGATCTGCCGATGGCTTTGTGTGATACCAGTAGGATTTCTATATCCTTACCCCAGGAACTTCCAACCAGAGCCCTGGGAACTTTGTTCCTGCTTCTCATTTTGTTACATACATACTTTCGATGCATGCACAGAAAATGTGGTCATGCTATCAAGGGTGACGCCGAGGATTTTGGAGTGGTTTATGGTAGGGATAAGTTGATCGCCTACTGAAATGTTAAGCTACGTTCTGACCTCCTTGGTTCACGATATGAAGAAATCAGCCGAGGACTTAGGTGCTAATATGTGCAGATTTTTTCCTTGAGGAAGAAGTTGTTGAGCTCCTCAAGAAATCGGTTGATCAGGTCACATATTTGCTCGATATGAACAGTCATCTGCGTAGCTTATCATTCGAAGTCCTTCAGGTGGTGTTGGGAGTTTAGATGGAGCGAGATTCAACAGGGTGGATGATAGGACTCCTCCTTGTGGAGTGCCCTGTTTAATCCTTTTGAGTTTAGACTTATTGTTCCTGAACTTCGTAAATGACTGCCAGCGAAGTCGTTAGCGATCCACTTGATTAACTGAACTGGAAGCGAAGTACAGCTAATGTCTGACAAAAGTGGCAATTGGCCGACTGTATCAAAGGCTTTTGATAAGTCTGCCACCAGAATCGTCCTTTGACAAGGTCGGGATTGGTTGAGACCATTCCATATTTGGGAAGATATAATGATATCCAAAGCTGTCGCGTCGTTGTGCTGTGCATTCGTCTGAAGCCGTGTTTATAGTTGGCTAAGTTGAAGTGGGTCGTAAGTGTCACCATACACTGTCGAACACGGTACAAGTGGACCGTTTTTTTTCGTTCACGTTTATGTGAAGTGTGTGCGTGTGTATTGAGCTATTGAGGACGTTTGTATCAGGTTTGTGCTCGAGTACGAGATCGACAGTGTATGGGTTTTGTTAGTGTTCGTCCCTTTATGGATTGCAAAAACTCTAACACTAACACTAACAAAAAAAAAAAGATAAATCAGATTGCAAACATGGTTTCGTGTGAGATAAATACACATAATGTTAAAAAAAAGTGTATGGGTTAACTAAGCTTCGGAAGGAGTAGCGCTTCATGCGTCTTGGCAACATGTGATAAAAGAGTAATCGGACGATAGGATTCACTCGATGTTGCTTTTTCCCGGGTACTGGCGTTGCGATGGATAGGTTAAGTATGGACGTTAGATACTCCAGGACTGGCATATCAAAGTTTGTGAGCATTATCATCGAAATCTCGTAAGGACCTAACGTTTTAGAGCTTCTGTCTTCTTTGATGCTTGCTGCAACTTCGTCGGAGGTGAACTGAAGATTCTGGTCAAAAGTGCTGTTACAAATTTTCCTGCATATTTTGCGCTTGCGACTGTCAAGTGGCGGATGTTCAACGAATTGTCGGTTAAAGTCGCTAGCGCATTGTGTAGGATCACCAACTATGGTGTTTCCAGACTGAATGGCAACATTCCCTCGTTTTTTTTGGAGGGATTGATGAGGGCTCTATCAGTTGAGCAGAGTTTGCTGATTCAAGATTTCAAGTTTTAGTTATTTAAGTGAAAGCTCCATTTGGTCCTCTTATGCTCATTGACTTGATTAAATGATTTCGGCGTTGAGTTATCTAATCCTGGGATCAACAGGGTTGATATTACGGATACTATCTCTTCCGTCTGCCAGTCTTGCAGCTAAAGTCGTGAAATTAGGTCGAATTTTAGGAATTCGCTCAGTCGGAATATTTATTTATTTTTTGCAGGCTTTATGATGACTTTACTAAATTTCTTCTCAACCACGCGTAGATCTAGATGTGTTGGTAGGGCAGTAAGAGACGCATTGGTGAAATTCCTGAATTCCTTTATTGTGGTTCAGAAAGGTTCTGCGGTCAGAATCTTGTACGGAGGTTGGTCGAATCGTCGGTCAAGCCTGATGATAATGGGGAGATGGCCAGAACGAATTATTAGAATGGCTTCCCATAGGGCAACGTTGATTAGGCCAGCAAGTATTATAGATATGCAGATGCAGTCAGGCGGGTAGGGATGTCTTCGTTCAGAGGGCACAAGTCCGATACGTTTAACTGATGTGCTAGATCAATCCCTAGGGAGTCGTCGAGGTTTGAGTGCTACAACTCATGATAGGCGTTCAAAACACCAAGTATAAGGCGGTATTGTCCAGATAAGAAGGGGCTAATATTAGTTTTGTAACCAGACGGGGCGACTGTAGGCAGGAGGAACATAGATATTGAAAACTTCAATCACTATGTTTCCTGACTGAACAGCAGTCGCCTGTATCTCGAGAACATTGTCGTTGGTGGTAGGAGATATCTGAGGGTATTGTACAGAGCGGTGGATAAAAACCGCAAGTCCACCACCTAATCTATCCTTCCTTAAGATGTTGTAAGCACCGTGTGAGTTGAGGGTCGAATCGGCATTAAGTTTTGTTTCCTGAATGGCTCCTATTAGTGTCACCATACACTGTCGAACTCGAGCACGAACCTAGGACAAATGTCCTCTGACACACATACACTTCACATAGGTGTGAAGAAAACCGGTCCACTTGTACTAGGTTCGTCTTCGAGTTCGACAGTGTATGGTGACACGTGACACTTTGGATATGGTGTCTGTCCATGAATGCAGTTAGTTCTGCTTTTATTTTGAATCCCGTTACAATTGAGCTGCACTAACGAAAGTATATTGATGTTTCCAACCGCCGGAGCTGGAGTTAGGCTGAATTGCCATGATGGTCTTTGATGGTTGGTGTTGTTGCTCCTGCGGCAGCCGGTTTTACGTACCGGAACGACAAGTTTTACAGCAAAGAGCTGCCAAACCCCTTCAATACGAGAAGGAAGAAAATATATGTGTATCATATTATTCGAGACTGTTTATTCCCGACTTGTCGTAGTATGCGGCTAAATGGACAACAGGTGCATGCTAGTAACATGCATTGTGCGGAACCAGATTATGCCAAAGAAACGCTAAGTATACGCAGATTAGGAATAGTTGACATGCTATGCTTCACTCGGTGTTAGGGCAAATACTATATATGTAGATGAATCGGAGGCAGTTATTATAAGGCTAGTAATCCTTATAATGCAATATTGCCCCTCTTTGGGCGCCAAAAAAAATATCGTTTTTAGCGATCGTAATCATTAGTATGTGATCTTTATAATTTAAACCTCTGATTTTCAAAGCTATATTAAACTTTTCAGTGAAAATTAAAAAAAAAATTAAGGCTTGATTTTACCAAAAAGCCATTGTAGGTTTTAAATGTAGTGTTTTCTTCTGCTAGAAAAAACTTCAATCCTAGGACACCTACAATTAGTCACATGTATTCCGGACAAATCACCCCATCACCATGAACCAACCTCCCTTTTCTTAGTTCCTCCAAACCATATCAACGTGGCGTCCATCAACTATCCAGACACATGTCTTGCGCCCTGGGAGAACATCCGTACAAATGAAAAGATACCAATTCGTGTGCCATATGTGTCGAAAAGTGCATACTAAAAACTAAAAATATCTTTTGTACAATTCCCATAAATACGTTTTACTTAATCACATTTACTTTACTATCGACAATAGTGTGTGTGTGTGTGTTTGTCCCGGTGTTTGAAATTGTGTGGTCACCAAATCTGTTTAGTGTACGGAAGTGTAAACTTTTAAACTCTTTATAGATAATATTTATGTATGTCGTGTTCCGTGTGCCGTGTTCGGGTCGATATCAACATACATTATCTATACTTTGCTTCAACTTACAGAGCATTATGTGTGTTGTTGACCATTTCACAGTGGAGGAAGTAGAAGGCACTGACAAAAGACCAACAACAACAAATCGGTCTTGTAATAGCACAAACAACAAGAAAACTTTACCAGCCAAGAGTCAAACATCACACGATAATGATAAAATGTACACATATGGGTGTAGTGTTTGTGGGAAAAGTTTAAATATAATAGGTGTGTGCTCTCTGCTAGGTTATAGCTCTAGCTAGCTGGCTGGCTAGCCCGGCTCACTGACTTGACTGACTTGACTGTCTATGCTATTTCGAGGAAGAAAACAAAAATAGTACGGAAGAGTGAAATTGTGAAAATTTAAATAGTAAACGTAACGTATAGTGTTTAACCCAGCAGATTCGATAGTGGGGGGATAAGTTTTGATTTGGGTATTTCTTCGGGGAAAGGATGCGTTGGCACGGGAAAGTGTAGAGATAAATGTCAAAAATTTGGCCGTTAGAAATTCGTAAATCAATTTACAGCAAAGTGTATCTGTCAGAGACGCAATCGTGACCGAAAAACTTCGATTTTTTTTCTTCAAAAATGTAGCGTTACATTCAAGTTTACATTTAGCTGCCGAAATTGTACAATATTTACTGAGCTCAGAAAATCAAAATTTTGACAACCCGAATTCAGACTAATTTTTGGACCCTCTAATCTATCAGAAGTCGATAAAGCCGGTCGGATGAGAGCCAACATTTTCCACGGTCAAAAATTGATAAACCAACGTATGTTATAACTCGGATATATCAATCAAAACGCTGATTTTTTCTTTCACAGAATCGTATGGTTGAATTCAAGTCTAGGTTCAGCAAGGAGGATGCCGCCATTTTTTTTCACTGAATTGACTTCGAGCTCAGAAAATCAAATTTTGACACTCCACATTTACACTTGACTTCCGCATCAAATTTGGTCACAAATCGATATGGCGGTTTGTGGGAAAATGTGGGGATACGTGTCAAAATTTTTGGCTGTCCAAAATTAGTGAAACAATCTACATCAAATTCCTGATATCTGTTGTGGACACACTCCTCATTGATACACGTTGTTTTTTACTGAGTTTGTCTTTTAGTTTAGAAAATCAAAATTTTGGCACTCCGAATTTAGAATTGATTTTTTCGCTAGATGCCTGTCAAAAGTCAATAAACGCGGTTATGCTTAGTATTAACCTTTTGTTTTCGTGCGAAACTTGCTGAAGTACCATCACGATGTAAGAAACATAGGAAACCAAACGTCAAATTACTATCGCAAGTGCATTTATACGAGTACGTTCTCATATACGAGTAGAAGATTAAATCCCACAAGAAATGAATATACTCGTAGATGTATCGAAGATGATGATCCATAAATCGTAATAATATCGTTGTCAATCGCATGGAAAGTTTGAACTGAGGCGATTGATTTTTCTATATGGGAGGATAAATAAAACTGCTATTTGTCGTTTTGTTTTCCTATCCTTTCCATGATTTTATAGGGTTCGAATCCCGTCCACGATGACGTTCGTGGCCATGGATGTACAGGATGTGCATGCTGGCAACTGCATTCTCTGAAACCAATTTATGTCAACGAAACGTCAACTGGACCAAATGGAACAGTTGACAAGGGCAATTGAGTATCTTTGCAAGTTAGTGGTTCCCGGTTATGTCAACGAAACGTCAACTGGACCAAATGGAACAGTTGACAAGGGCAATTGAGTATCTTTGCAAGTTAGTGGTTCCCGGTTCCGACTTCTGCTCTGCACTAGAAGACGCGCGATTTCTGCTATAACCTCCCACCCTGGAGGGTATCAAACTGGTCTTCAACGACAAAGCTAAGTTCCACGGTCTCATTTTTGACAGGAAACTAAGGTGGAAGCCAAGAAAGCTACTGTTGCCCGCTACTCGTGCAAAAAGGTTATAGGTAAAAACTGCAACCTGCAGCCTATGCGCGGCCGTCCAATGGAAGCGTATTTGAGCGGCAACCAGTTTCCGCGATACAAGCGTCAACAAGCGGCAATGCGCGCCAAATCCAAAGTTGAGGATTTTCATGAACATGCGTCCACTACAAGCATATTTGAGCGAAGCGGCTACGATCGTCTACGTGCGCCACGCGACTCGAGCACCAGATTCAATTTTTTTTTAGAATGTGTGCGAAAGAAGCTTAAAGCTGTATATTGGATATACACAGCTGTCGTACGTCCTATACTACTGCACGTAATAAGTATGTAGTAGATAGCATTCCGAGTAGCGGCCTATAGTAACCTACTGAGTAAGGTACAAAGGCTGGCGGCGCGAACTCTCGTTTAGCCCTCAAGAGATGGGTGTTTTTTTTTCAACACTACACTCTGTTGGATACCGAGCCATTGTAGCTTCGCAGACAACTGCGTGGCGGATGAGCTGACTCGGCAGTGGGACAGCCGGTGTGGTTGACGGGGACCGCGTAAACATCAAAATGCCAGCCACACCGTGCAAACTTGTCATCGAAGCCACTGCGCTTGACAGGGCGAAGATGAGATGGTTAAACGCCATTTGTAACGGTTCGCTTGCTTGAACTGGGCTCAAACCGAGGACGGAGATCGAGGCTGGTCGTTCAGACCTGTCGTGACACCTAAGTGCCAATATCTCCTCAGAGATGACCAGAGGTGACGCGTGCTTGATAACTAGCTCAGCTATCGGTAGTATGGGCGGGGTTTTGGTTTGGTCACCCTGCTTCGTGATCGCTACAAAAAAAAATTCACGCGACTGCCCGAGGGCCTAAGCCAACGGATGTCCCTCAAAGGATATCATACAAAAAAAAAGAAAGTTGGGCCGCGAAATTACCTCAAAGTCCCTGCCATTAGCTCGGGAGCCCCCTGATGGCGATGGGGCTCCGCGCTCCCTCCCCGACCTTGGGTTGAGCCGCGCAATATTGCTCAACCCCCATGCCGTTGACCCTAGCCGCTCTGCCACACTACTTTCACTGAACAGGAAACACATTGGCAGAGTTGTGCCGGACACTGTCCTATCGGAGGCTCCGTATTCCTCACAGTGACTATTGCAGGAGCTGTGATGACGTGGGTGAGAAGGAGAGCGTTCTACATCTTCTTTGTCACTTTCCGGTTTTGACTGAGAGGCGGAAAACTTTAAGGATACGAGCATAATACTGCTCAATCGCTATATTGCTAGCACACGCTGGTTTGCTGCCTAGGTTTAATTTAATTACTTTGGTGGTATCACAACGGACCCAGAGGTGGTCTATGTGTGCTGTGCGGTGGCATGACCTAGTGGTCAACGTGGTTTGGTCAATGAATATGTAGATAACTAAGTAGTTAATTCCGCTGTGTGCGCGAGGTGTGTGAGTTTCTACTGTAGTTATTGTTGTTTTATTTTTTAAGGACAATTTTCAATTGTCTCGCTTAGATAAGATGACAATGATGTCGTTGTTACAAAATGATGGATAAGTCATTGCGTGTGGATCGTGCTTAGCATTATCTTATCTTGACGTAGCAGATCGTCAACTGAACCTATACTACAATACACACTCATCGTGTATAGTACTTGAAATATGCGGGTAGTTATCTTGTTTTTAGTAGCTCGACATTATTATATGCAACGTCTCCAATACACCCATTTACACACTCAAATCAACTTGCTCTAGGGTTAAACCACATTTCAATTCAAACAAATCCGTACTATTCTCAGTACATATGATTGTTTAGAAAAGTTGGGCGCAACAGACGTAAATCGTTCGCCAATAATATAACATTTTGCTTCCAACATGTATGCGGAACAAGCTGTTTTCTCAGGGTGTCGACAAAATGAGTTGAGTATTTATTTTTGCCACACGAATAGGGGAAAAAGTCGCATCATCATCACTTAACATATTTCCGCTGAAAGACTTATATGCCTTTGAGTGAAATGCAAGCCGGGCACATTATACATGTTCAAATAGACCGCTATGGGTTTTATGTAATAATTTTAAAATATATATTTTCAAATGTACAATTTAGATCAATGGAGAATATTTTTGGTTTTTGGCTGCATCGACGAATAAATAAAAAAAGAAATCTAATGCTAACAGACCGTCAAGCTAGGGAACAGATTGTGTACTATAGACTATTTCTTATGACTTGGATTATCCTAAACTTGTACGCCTTGGGAAAGTCAATAAAGTTGAGCGCCAATATACATTTTGTTTACATTTTCATAAAAGAAGAATACAAAAAAAAAAGTGTTTTAAGTTCTGAAGCTATCTATTTCTTCCTCAATATTTAATAGCCTTCGAATAACTAGTATTAGTCACAATGCAAACTAGCTGTCGTCTGGTACAACAAATAGACTTATTGTTCTTCCGATCAGTTGAATAGTGGCGAATGCACATTTTTAAAGGGCTTACAAAAGAGTGTAAATAATTTTGCTGTGATTCAGATAACGAGGCAGAAACACTGCGCCTATGCAGTAGGTTCGGGTCAGTTATCGGCTGATTAGCCCATGCTCTTGTTTCACAACAAAATACAAATATCAATTATTGATACGCAACGACAAAGGTTAAACTATTCATTTTCAATTTTTAATAGGTTTTCACCATTTGGATTAGTAGTTCACGAGTTCACTTTTCTATCTCTTCCGGATTTCATATGTATTATGTAGGTATGTACGCAGATACTGCAGTGTGAACTGATTTTATTAGCATACGACATTTAATTAGATGACGAGGCGGACTATATGGATAATATTCACTAATAATATGTCGTATTTGCTAAGTTAGATAAGGTAATCTTGTCAGAAATTTGTAAGATTTTTTTAACGTCACAAACGTGTTAATGTTTGTATCTTTGGCAATTACGGTACGGTCGCGATAATATCAATACGCGATAAATTACAACCCCTTCAAAATTTCAACACTTTTTTCGCAACATTATGATTTCAATTCATACTACATTTTCTATCAAATACGTACATATATCAACTTTTCCAATCTGCAGTTTTAGGTGATTTCCCTTTTTGACTGACTACAAAAAAAATTTAGTGTCATTCTCAATTAGCTTATACGTATGTATGTATATATGTATGCATTTCGATATGGAAAAGGGGTCGGCAAACTTCGGCCAGCGGGTCAAATTCCGTTCGCATCTGGTTTGCATCCGACCCGCGAGTTAATTTTGTTGTTGACATAGAAAAATTAAATTTATACAAATAATTTTTTTTTTTATCACAACGTAATTTGTTTGAGTGGAATTTAAATTTATTTGCTCTATTGGAAACTTGATTGGAATAATCAATCAAATGGTAATCCCTGTCCAGATTCTAGGTGTATCATATGGTAAAAACCAAGCAGACAGTCTGTAGTGGGGTCGATGGATTGAAACCCAGGATCTCAAACGCTATGAACGTCTGGTCCAGTGTATATAGGTATTAGGTTAGGTTCGAGTGACTGCCGTGTTTGCCACCGGCACACATAGACCATGACAAGATCCGTTGTGCTACCACGGTGAATCAACTCCCAACTAGCCATAGTATGTATGACCTGCTCCTCTTGCGGATCAGGTCGACCTACTCCGAGTCCGACAACGGAGTAGGTTGAAGAAACTAGGTTCACAGACCTACTCCGTATATGAAACGAATCTGTCGTCCGTCATGAAGTTGGAGATGGAGTGAAAGAACAGAAGAATGGGTGAACTAGGTTCCTCGAAATCTGAGTCGTAATTGTACCATAAATAACAGAATGGAGAACTGAACTACTGACTAGGTTAGAAGACATACATATCTATGTACATATCGCTATATCGCAGTGTCGAATAAAATGGATTTTGGATTTTATTGATATCAGGTGTAGTGGAGCTTCTATGGCCGGTTTACATTCTCGCCGAGTGGACGAGGCGAGTATATTCGGCGAGAATGCTCGAGGCAAGTAGCCTGGGCGAGGTGCGCGTTCATATTCTCGCCCGAGTACTACGAGTCACGAGTACTGTTCTGTTGGGCAATGACAAATAACTGATGGTGCGGTAACATACGCGCTCATATAGAGAAATAATTTGCGCACTTGTGAAGAGCGTTTACTTTAATTTTTACCAACCACATCATCATCATCGTGGCGCGACAGCCCGACGTCGGGCCTTGGCCGCCTGGATCATTGTCCTCCAATTATCTCGGTCACGTGACCGCGTCCTCCAATTTTGGGAGCCCAGCAGCTGCGCGGCGTCCACACCTACTGAGCTCTCCCAACGAGATCTCGGTCG
This sequence comes from Chloromyia formosa, assembly GCA_964017055.1. Classification (NCBI taxonomy): domain Eukaryota; kingdom Metazoa; phylum Arthropoda; class Insecta; order Diptera; family Stratiomyidae; genus Chloromyia; species Chloromyia formosa. The sequence goes on from OZ024815.1 coordinate 116,215,504, forward strand.
TCCTCGCAGTCTCGCTCCGTCGACTCGTTCTGCATTCATTACTCTCTTAGGCATGCGATCATCGTCCATTCTTTGTACATGCCCTGCCCATTGAAGTCGTTGTAGTTTGACGATTTTCGAGACTTGCAGCTCATCGTACATTTCATACAACTCATGGTTGTACCGGATGCGCCATCCATCTCGATCGCAAACAGCCCCGAAAATTCGCCGTAGAACCTTACGTTCGAAAGTGTCTAGCATGTTTTCGGAGGCTTGAGTTAGGGTCCATGCTTCGCAGCCATAGCATAGCACTGGTCGTATAATGGTTTTGTACACGCGCAGCTTCGTGTTTCTGTGCACATGTTTCGATTTCATTATGGGGAGAACCGAGAAAAGAGTCTTATTAGCTAACTGTATCCGTCGCTTGATTTCGTCAGTTTCGTTGGCGTCCCTTGACAGGTTGCAACCCAGGTAGATGAAGTTGTTCACGAACTCGATGTTGAGGTCCCCCACGTTGATGCTCGGTTGTGCAGGTGTCCTTGTCACCGATTGCATCATTATTTTAGTTTTACCCTCGTTAATACGTAATCCAACTTCCTTTGCAGCGGTATCAAGCGTATGCAGAAGTTCTTCTGCGTCAGCCAATCTTCGGGACATGATGTTGATGTCGTCGGCGTACGCTGCTAATTGTGTCGACTTGATGAGCAGCGTCTTGCTGTTGTCCATATTCATGGCCCGAATAACGTATTCCAGTGCTAGGTTGAAGACCGTCGGTGCCAGTCCATCGCCCTGTTTCAAACCAGTGCGTGTTTCAAATAGATCAGTAAGTCTATTCTGGATCCTGACTTGTGAGACGGAGTTGGTCATCGTCATCTTTGTCAGTCGCACTAATTTGGCCGGTATACCAAATTGCAGCATGATGTTGTACAGTACTCCACGGTCGATACTGTCGTATGCCTGCTTGAAGTCGACAAAGATTTGGTATACGTTTACGTTGTATTCCCAGCACCTCTGGAGTATCAGTTTGACTGAGAAGAGCTGATCGGTTGTGGAGCGACCAGGTCTGAAACCGCTTTGATATTCGCCAATGACTCGTTCTGCGTACGGTTTTATTCTATTTTCCAGAATTTTCGTCAAAATTTTATAGGACGTACAAACTAGTGAGATGCCCCTGTAATTCTCACACCGCAATTTATCTCCCTTTTTATGGATTGGACAGATGATGCTTCTGCGCCAATCGTCTGGGATCTCCTCGTTCTCCCATACTCGCAGGAGTAATTGATGTATGGCATCAACTAGGCTCGTTCCACCGAATCTTAGCAGTTCAGCTGGAATCTCGTCAGCGCCCGGCGCTTTATTTCGTTTTAGTGACCGCAACGCGAGATCAACTTCCTCTACTGTTGGGGGTTGAATGGGTGGGCCTAGATCAGCAATATCATCGAGAGCTTCCTGTGTGGGGATGTTAGATGGTCGGTTTAGAAGCTCTTCAAAATAAGAGGCCCATCGTTTGTTAATACCATCGGTGTCGCTGATGATGTTTCCATCCTTGTCCTTACAAAGGCTAGTCCTGGGTTGGTAGCCGTTCTTGATTGTATTTACTAGTTTGTACGCTTGTGTGGTGTTCCTATTAGCTAAGTTTTCGTTTATGTTCAGCAACTGCTCGTCAAAGTATTTACGTTTCTTACGTCTAATTATTCTATTCGATATTCGCCGTAGCTCGTCATATTTTTCTCTTCTGGCTCTGGTTCCTCGTTGAATCCATTGTCTGTAGGCCTCGTTTTTCGCGTCAAGTGAATTTTTGCATTCTTCGTCGAACCAGTCATTTCGCGCTCGCCGGGCTTTATATCCCACGACCTTCTCTGCGACATCCTTGATGGTACCCTTGAGTTCTTCCCAGAACCCATGGACGCCTGTGTTGCTGATGTTGTGTAGCATAGGTGATAGTTTTTCCTCAAGGGCGGTAGTATACGCCACCGCTGTAGCATCACTCAAGAGCTTATCAACCGCAAAGATTTTGGGAGGGCTGATTCTTGACTGGTGCACTGAGGAGATTCTACATCTGTAGGTCGTCTTCACCAAGTGATGATCTGAGTCGCAGTTTGCTCCTCGATAGGAGCGGACATCCATGACACTAGACGCCCATCTCCTGCAAATGAGGACGTGGTCAATTTGGTTGACGGTATGTGCGTCTGGAGACTTCCAGGTCTGCTTGTGAATGCGTCGATGCGGGAAACACGTAGAGCTTACGACTAGATTCCTTCTGCAGGCGAAGTCGATAAGTCGCTGGCCGTTATCGTTACATTCTTCATGGAGGCTGTGGCCTCCAGAGGTCCCCCGATGCCAACTCTCATTCCCGACTTTCGCGTTAAAGTCTCCCAGCAGCAATTTGACGTCGTTTGTTGGAAGTGAGTCGAAGAGAGTTTCAAGGCGGGCGTAGAACTCGTCTTTTACTGCGTCTTCTTTAACTTCAGTGGGGGCATGCACATTGATGAGCCAGAGATTGAAGAATCGAGTCTTGATGCGAATCGCACACAGCCGTTCATTTATGGGTTTGAAGTCAGTAATATGCGGTTTGAGGTGATTGTCCACTATAAATGCTACTCCAAACTCCTTGCGGCCCGATGGTTTGCCACTTGTAAAAATTGTGTGCGATTTCTTGTCATTAATCTCGCTGCCAAGCCAATTTGTTTCCTGGACTGCAGTAATGCTCAGTTTGTACTTTTCGACCTGTTGAAGGAGGGCCTTCTCGGCCCCCGGTTTGTTCAGGGAGCGTACATTCCTGGATCCGAAAGAATAATCCTTTATTCGTTTGCGTGGTCGTCGTTGTTGATCCGTCCAATCCGAGGCTTTTGTTCCAGGTTTCTTGACATGGAGTGGTTTTTACAAGGACGAGTTGTCAGCACGTCGCTTAACCCCATTCGGGGGATGGCCTCGGAGATAGCTGCTTCAGATGGTTTAATAAACGTGCTGGAGCCCACACAACTATGTAGCAGGTCCAACTACGCAAGTCATTCCATCCTACTAGACCTGGGACGCTTAGGTGTTTGTCAGCCATTCAGGCTACAGCTATCTGCCTTTTCCAAACTGTCTTATCGCTAAGACATTGGCCGTTAGCGAATTGATACACTGCCGTTACCAGGGGGCGCCCACGCGGAGGACTATGGAAAAGGTCTTTGCCCCCCAACCACATGTTTCATGTAATTTTTTCCGAAAACCGTTTGCTCGCGTTTAGGTTAAGCGAAACCTCTCACGTAACTCTCTACCAACTTTTTGTAAACTGATTGGCCGTTTCTTCGAAAAAAAGGATTGTCGTTTAGAATCTCCTTTGTTTTGTTTTTTGCAATTCTGACTTCAGATTCGCAATCAGCGACCCAATCGACGTACCACTTTTTTTCTAGCAATATTGTTCATAGAAGAAACTGTTGCCATTCTGGATCCCCACTTGTTTTTTTCCCATTTGAACTTCAGATTCGCAATCTCTCTCTCTCTCTCTCTATTTCTCTCTCTCTCTCTCTCTATTTCTCTCTCTCTCTCTCTATTTCTCTCTCTCTCTCTCTATTTCTCTCTCTCTCTCTCTCTATTTCTCTCTCTCTCTCTCTCTCTATTTCTCTCTCTCTCTCTCTCTATTTCTCTCTCTCTCTCTCTCTATTTCTCTCTCTCTCTCTCTCTATTTCTCTCTCTCTCTCTCTCTATTTCTCTCTCTCTCTCTCTATTTCTCTCTCTCTCTCTCTCTCTATTTCTCTCTCTCTCTCATTTGCCCTAACCCCTTTTGGGGCATAGCGCGTCAACTGCTCCATGTGGCCCAGTTGACGTTTCGTTGACATAAACTTATTTCGGAGAATGCAGTTGCCAGCATGCACCTCCGACCCAAAAAAAACCCCAATCCATCATCGGCCACGACCACCCACCCATCAATAAAATCCAATTGAAAGTTTACTCCACTTCATTCTACACCACAATATAGCGTCGCCACATTGTAAATACATATATCACATCATCTAATCTAATCAATAATTCCGTTCTCTCATCGACTTTTATATTCCCCCCAGATTTAAACGATCTGATCATGCTCCGGTACCGACAGACGGAACTATTAAACCTATTCACTGTTCATTTTTCAACTGCTCCGACTCCGACCGGAACTTAAAGGAACTAAATGACCTGGGTTCATGCTCCGACACTGATTTTTCGACCTGATCATTTTTCGATTGTGTAGTAGGTCGATCTAGACCGGTGTACGGAGTAGGTTAGAAAGAGTAGGTTCGTGAATTGACAACCATGACTATACTCGAGTACTCAAAACCTACTTGTTGAAAACCGACCGGCTCCGACGAGTTAAAAACGACTCATTAGAAAACCGATTCACCAAAAACCGACCGAGTACTCAAGCTCTCGAAAACCGACTTGTTAAAAACCGACCGGCTCATGGTTACAAAAAAAAAAAGAAAAAAACAGGTTAAAACTCGACTCATTAAAAGACCGATTCACCAAAAAACCGGTTTTTAACAAGTCGGTTTTGTGGTGAATCGTTTTTTTTAATGAGTCGGTTTTTAACAAGTCGGTTTTGGTGAATCGGGCTTTTAGCTCGTCGGAGCCGGTCGGTTTTTAATAAGTGTGTCGGTTTTTTGGTGAATCGGGTTTTTAATGAGTCTGTTTTTTTTACCGGTTATGATTCGGTTTTTACGACTATAAGCCGGTTTTTTTTATGATTCGGTTTTTCCGAAACCGATACTTGGTAATCTCGGGACCGGTACTAACAGAAGACCGATTTCAAACCGATGCACCAGTTTTAGGAACAGGCCTACATTGAGGTGCATGCTGGCAACGAGCATCGTAATACACATTATACTGTCAAGATTTATATAGTCTTTATTACGAGGTCCTTTCCGACAATGAACCATGTGATTTATGTTATTTCAAGTTCATCCTGATTCTCTTCGGTCAGACCGGTCATCTATGACGTATAAAATTTCGACACAGGCTAAGATAGCGTCTCTGCAAAATTTACATTACATTTCAAACAAAACCACCCCCAATTCCCACTGACATCCTATTTAAATCTAAATCCATTTGGTCAAATATATTTTCTCGACTATATCCAAAAATTTGGAAAATTTGCATTCGTCTGAAAATAGTCTACCTACGTCTTCCCCAAAGGAATTCAATCAAAATTCCTCACGTCTTCTGAGTTAGTGTGTGCTTTTTGAAAGCCTCGGTCATACATTTTATATCCATAAATCCATCCAACCCACTTCCTTCCTTCAAATATCAAACTTTTGTATCTTTTAAACAAATCAATTTCTGCGTCGTCGTTTCTTTTTTGTTTTTTTTCCCGAGAAATTATTTCGGGTTAGGATGCTCAGCACACTAGATGGATAGATTAGATGAATATATTATGAAATCACCCGAATTTATACCCAAATAAATAATCATATTTTTTTCGCACATTTAATTGAATCCAGAGCCGTGCAATTTTTCTTTTTTTTTTTTGTTTCTTCCTCATCCTCAATTATTTATTTTCGTTCCAAACAGTTGGGATAGATATACGCATACAAACAATAAACAATAGGATTAGAATTAACGTGTGTCAACACATTGGATTATGGAGGAGAGCAGAGACATGATTGAAGACAGGCCGGAAAAGATCTTGTGGCAGTGATCTTTGATACTTATAGTTATCTATCATTGCTCATGATCATGGGAAATAAAATTTATAGAAATTCGAGTGGAATTTTATATAATTTTAATAATTTGATCAAAGTTTTTCGGTTTCCATTTCGTCGATTGTTTGCCTTGAGCATTTTGAAGTCGTTTTTCTGGAATTGTTTCAAAATGAAAGTAAACAAACACAAATTAGTTGGGCACGGATCAAAATTTCTCACGTTCTCAAGTTTATTAGCGTTGAAAAGTGTTTGACCACATTTTTTTGATTCTGTTACTTATCTAATTTTATCGGATGAAACTATGAAAATGAACTGCGAAGGACACAGGTTGGTTGATGGAAGCCGTATGGAATGGCGGTTATGAATATTATGATCGGTTTGATCAAAGCATGTGCATGTTTAACGTTAGAGCCTTGTTGTTCACAGTCATCTCTTCGATACAGTTTCAGCACGTCAAATTGCTGCCCTTTAAATTGACCAATTTTTTGTGGATTTGTTCGGAAATTCTATGGATTTCCAAGTACGAGTTCCTGGCGAGGGACAGACATGCTGACAGCCAGAGTTTTCGAACAATTCCAGACATTGGTTGCATCTTCTTGTGACACAATCGAAACTAATATTACTTAACTACAACAATTGCACCTGGTTCCGCGAATTTGAAATTCCAAAACCAACTTGTTCCCATATTTAAACAGTTGGACAAATTCAACATAACTTGTGCAAATTGCGGAAATTTCATTGTCTAAGTTATTTTTATTTTATTTTTTTTTTTTTCGTCAGAAAAAAATAGAAACTTCATATGTTTCCACCTCTATCAGACAAACAAGCAGGAAATGAGGTAAATGCAAATATGTTTTAGCAACAATTTATATATGTATGTATGTATATGTACATATTTTTTTCTTCATTGCGGACTGCACATTTTTGTTCTAAACATGGTTTATAGCTCATACGAGCTACAAGCGAAGCAACATCTGACATTAACAAGTATGCAAATTAACTATACTTACTTCTTCTCGGTTAGTAGTTTGCTGTCTTGTTAAAATTCCCAACATTTTTTTCCGTCTTCACTTCCACGTTTATTGCTTCTTAATTGAGAATTTTAAGTTCTCAGACTTTCACCTTTTATCCAATTGTGGGGTGGTGTAGTGGGGATGATGGTGATGCCGTTTGGGATCTTCTCGTGGCTTTCCGGGTACTTTTTCTCACGCTATGGCGCCAACTAAATAAACGATCGAAATAAATTGCCTTTTCACGATTATAAAATGCTATTTACGCGCAATCTAGAACGTCTGAAAAAAAGATATACGGATGAAGATAGGATATATGATTTTGTTCAAGATGCTCCTACGTAGCCATGATAGCTAAGTTTAACGCCGAAAAATTGAACGCCTGACCAAATACTCTGTGTGTAATAAAATTGAGTCCGTCCATACAACACAACATTAACCAGTCGCTTGTTGAGGGAAGTATTCTGTATACACACTACTTGTGCTCGAAGGCGGAAGTAGTATGTATAGAATGTGCAAGCAAGGCCGCACACAATTCAGATAAGGTGCAGTAGTGACTCGACACCAGGAAGTGTGAAGTAAGTAATGCTTTCGGGCGGTAGACAATATTCTTGAATGGACTACTGTCACTTGGCTCGATTTGAATTAAGAATTTCAAGGATCGTTTCTTGTGAAATTTTCAGAGTGGCATTTTTCACGACATTTGGCAATCATGTAGAGACGGAGCATACTGGTTTCTAAACAAAATCTATTGCCACAAATTTCATGGGAAATTAACAATTTTCCTTGTTTATTATGGAAGCGATTTTCCGAGTCAAATTGACGCCTTTCCCGAATGAAATTTAACGATTTTTCGAGTGAAATTGACGGTTTTCTAAATGAAATCAATTATTTTTGAGTGAGAATAACGACTTTCCGAATAAAATTAACAATTTTTCTATTCAAAGTAACGACTAATTTGTCCATTATCTGAAATCTTAACTACGTCAAAAGTGGGTTAAAAAGATGCTGAAAAATGCTTAATGTACATACTTAAATGCTAACGTAGACTTGGGCCTTTTTTAGAACCGAAGCCTGAATACAGAGAAATTACCGAATAAGCTCTTAAACAGGCGATTTCTCATGCCAAAAAAAGCTGAGCCAAAATATATAGGTATATTCCTTCTCTCTCAATTGTCCCAAGTGTCACCATACACTGTCGAACTCGAACACGAACCTAGTACAAGTGGACCGGTTTTCTTCACACCTATGTGAAGTGTATGTGTGTCAGAGGACATTTATACCAGGTTCGAGTTCGACAGTGTATGGTGACACTTACCCCTTTGTGGGGCATAGCGCGTCTAGGCCTGTTCGCAAAACTGGTCCACGATTTAAAACCGGTCTTCTGTTAGTACCGGTCCCGAGATTCCCAAGTACCGGTTTCGAAAAAACCGAATCATTATAAAAAACCGGCTTATGGTTATAAAAACCGACTCATGACCGGTAAAAAAAACGACTCATTAAAAAACCGATTCACCAAAAAATCGACCGGGTACTCGAAAACCGACTTTTTAAAAACCGATTGGATCATGGTTAGAAAAACCGGGTTAAAAACCGACTCATTAAAATACCGATTCACCAAGAAACCGACCGACTCTGACGAGTTAAAAACCGACTCACTAAAAAACCTATTCACCAGCGGTCGGTTTTTAACAAGTCGGTTTTCGAGTACTCGGTCGGTTTTGTTATGAATCGGTTTTTAACTCGTCAGAACCGATCGGTTTTTAACAAGTCGGTTTTGAGTACTCGAGTACTCGGTCGGTTTTTTTTCGGTGAATCACTAGACACACTAGAGCACTAGAGTCCAACGTCAGACCTAAGCTGTCAGGTTCAAATCCTTGCACGAGCATTGGTTGGTTGGCTTGCGATACCCTCACTAAGCTGAATCCGGAACAGGAAAGTTAGCTCAGTGAGACCTGCATAACCTGTATGCCATCGGACCATCTGGTGAAAGAACCATCCAGCAACAAGCTCTTCAACACTATAATCTGGAGCAGAGAAAACTGATTGGAGGAACATTCCACTCTTCTTCCAGATACCATCAAGTGGTTTACGGATAGATCAAAGACGGTTAATGGTACAGGTGCCGGAATAGTGGGCCCTAACCAGGGTATTTCTATACCTATGGGTAAGTTCGCAACATTATTCCAAGCAGAAGTACATGCCATCGTGTCATGTGTGGAGCTCTGCCTGAAAGCCGAACTCCGTAGCAAGAATATACATAGCTATATTTACTGACAGCCAGGCAGCTATACTGGCGCTAAGCAACTGGTCTGTCTCGTCCAACTTAGTGCGCAGCTGCCACAATACATTACAAAAAGTTGGCTCCTCGAACATGGTAACGGTATACTGGTTTCTTGGCCACGTCGGGATTTCTGGGAATGAACAGGCTGATGAGTTGGCCAGGATGGCCTCGGACACGCTCTTTTGTGGACCTGAGTCCTTCTGCGAGATTCCTCTAAGTTCCGTCAGTAAATGCATCAGAGACTGGGAGCGTACTGCGGCCACCGTCCAATGGGACTATCTTCCAGGCCTGAGGCAAGCCAAGATGTTCATATCTGGTTACTCGCGCAGCAGGACATTTGAACTTTTAAAAATGAACCGCAGCAGGGTTAAAAGCATTTGTGGCCTTCTAACTGGACATTCTTGTCTAAGGTGTCACTTAAAGATCATGGGTATAGTATCGGACGCTAGCTGTCGTTTCTGCGAGGCCGATGATGAAACGTCACTGCACGTTCTTTGCGAATGTGAGGCACTGGCCCAACGTCGCCTAGTACACCTCGGCATCGACTGCCCTGAAGCAGACGACATTGCTTCGATGCCGCTCACCCTTTTAAGCAAATTCATTAGCGCGATTAAACTTGATCGACAGGCCTGTTGCCTGTTGCCAGACCTGGGGCTATAGCACAATAGACCATTTGGCCTCGGTGCTAGTGGGCCCACTCAGCTGTTAAATGAGTAACCATTTGGGGTAAATAACTTGAGCGTGCTGCTGATCACACCCCTTTCATAGTGGCTTTGATACTCACTGCAAAGCGAATGAACTAGCTAGAGAGGGCACAGCTGGTGAGGCCAGGTCATTTTTCATTGCCCTTAGCAACATGCAAGATGATGATAAAGATTGAGGCGTCTAGAACTGCCAATGCCAGGTGAAGTAATAGGAGAGACCTTAGAACTCTTGTCTCAGTGACAACAGGGCATTGCCTAAACGACGAACATGCTAGGAAACTACGGCTTCCATATAATGACTTCTGTAGGAGCTGTGGGAGGATGAGGTGGAGTGTAAATTGCATGCCCTGGCCGTAAGAAGGTATCCCTTCTTCTAAGGTCCTTCTACTCTGGCGATCTAGACGACCTTAAGAATCTTAGCATCGGCCAGTTGCAACGTTTTACCAACAGATTAGGCCGTTTTTAGGTGCCATTCCTGATAGAAACAGCAGTTATCTCGGACAAACTTCAGAAGCTTTCTATGGGCTTTGGACTATCTGAAAACTAACCGACATGGGAAGAAGAGGAGGAAAATCAAAATGAGAAAAATTGGAATGTAATTCAAAGTTTATGTATCATATACAGCCATGGCCAAAAGTATTAGGCACCCCTTCAAAACGCATGTAATTTGAAACGTGTGTTAAAATTGATAATTTCTTTTAATATTTACGATACTGGTTTGTCCAAACAATAATAACAGCAATAAATGATCTTCTTTGAAGAGCCATGAAACATCTGTCGTGCAAATTCCAGGAAATGGGGTATTTGAGAAATTGTTGATAACATTTTGTCAGTCTCCATTTGTTACTTATAGGGTGAGGTTGCTTGTTTTTGTAATTTATTTGCAAACTAGACACTCTGTGCAATACAATATGCCTAAAACGAGTGAGCTTGGTATTGAAAAACGCTGTAGAATTCAGTTATTACATGAACAGGGCAAATCTCAAGTTGAGATTGCCAAGCGAGTGAAATGTTCTCGGTGCGCAGTGCAATCTGCTATCATGCGGTTTGCGGAGACCAGTTCTCATGAAAATAAGCCAAGAACAGGCAGAAAACGCGTAACTTCAAAACGCCAGGACAGAAAACTTGTCCGCGACTCTTTGAAGGAGCGTAAAAAAAACATCTTCTGCGCTTGCTGCTAGCCTGTCGGAAAACTTGGGGAAAGTAATAAGTGCTCGAACGATAAGAAGGCGTCTCGCAGAAGCAGGCTTGAAAGGTTGTAAAGCTAGAAAGAAGCCGTGACTTTCAGCAGCCAACAAAAAAAATCGCTTGGAATGGGCTCTTCGGTACCAGCATTTCACAGCAGAGGATTGGGCAAATGTTCTGTGGTCCGATGAATCTAGTTTCCAGGTAAGCTTAATTATAACCTTTTTCAAACAACAATAACCGTAATTTTTTAGGGAGGCCTCGATTTCAGAAAATTTTTCCGAAAAATTGAAACAGGTTTTTTGTATTTTCTAACAGGTATTTGGAACACCTGGTGTGACTTTTGTTAGGCGGCGCGTTGGTGAGGAATATCATCCAGATTGCGTGGTGCCTACAGTTAAACATGGAGGAGGCAGTATCATGGTTTGGGGTAGCATGGCTGCTGGTGGAGTCGGCGAGATGTTCGTTTGTGAAGACCGTTTGAACAGTGAAAAGTACATAAATGTGCTGGAAACTGTACTAATGACTTCGTTAACGCACATTTTTGGTGACACGAATCTACGTGGAGTCAAATTCCAACAAGATAATGCTCCTTGTCACAAATCGGCGATTACGATGCGCTGGTTTAGAGACAACAATATTGAATTATTAAATTGGCCAGCGCAGTCCCCAGACCTGAACCCTATCGAACACCTTTGGGTATTCTGAAGCGTAACATACAGAAATACACCATCACATCAAAAGTGGCGTTAAAAACAGCTTTGGTACACGAGTGGAACTCCATAAGTACCGTTGACTGTACAAAGCTCGTTAGGAGTATGCCCAAGAGGATTGCTGCTGTAATAAAAGCAAAGGGTGGACCCACAAGATATTAATGTATTTAGTTTAATTTCATCGATACATAATAATTTCGAAAAAAAAACTTTGTTTTTTTCATTTAAACAAAAAAATATTCAGTTATTTACAGGGTGCCTAATACTTTTGGCCAAGGCTGTACGTGGTCCTGTCTTAAAAATTGAAACAAATAAGGAAATTCAATTATAAAATCGAGTAGGTCGGTTCGACTGCCACCATTTGATCTTTGCGTTCATATACTTATTATAACAAGAACTATTTACAGACTCGAAGCTCGCATATTTAAATCAAGTGAAACTAAAACTGAAATTTGCAAGAAGCTGTTTCAATAGAATATTTGCGAAGACGCGGCGACGATGACGAGAGTCGACAATGACAATATCTTAGTCATATGTTAGCATGATAATAATAGTATGGGCGACGGACTGTAATAATAGCATACCATGTAAAAGCTAAATGCGAGTAACACATAAGAACAAGTTAAGTTTAACTTCCGCGTTATTATATGGAATTATAATTGTGTCTACAAGCTATATCTTGATGGCTAGCTATCGGTACACACTTTATGGTTTTAATATGGAGACTAGGGTATTAGTATGATTTTGTTGTTGTTTTGTAGTGACGACAAAACTTGACGCGATTGATGTCGATTACTTGGAACCATAGGTGCTAATTGACTGTCTAAGTTTTCTCGGCAAAAAATAAAACTTATGTTTAATTAAAAATTTGACGAAAGAGAAGGTTTCTTCTATGGCTGCTGGAACAAAGTAATTTCGAGCATTCAATAAAATTCGATTAATTTATCTCCCTGTATTGCGGGGCGTAAAAATAAGTCACACCGTTCCCGGCTTGTCGTAGGCAAAACCGTCTCAGTGGGCAGACCCATTATGTTTAGGTGACACCCAGTAGTGTAACCAACGATTAACCTCAGGTTCGCTCTACCCAGGCGGCTACGTTTTTGGCGACTGTAGGGGTCAATGAGATCTTTGAGTTGCTGCAACCCTGGGAGATTATTCCAGTACCGCAATCTTTCCTCTGCAGACCATTCCCTCATCATCGTTCTGGCTGTGGCCCAGCTCAGACAGCAATAGTTATCAGGCCTGCGCGTAAGGGGATAACCGGTAATGTATGATAGTTGGAATTCGGGACAGTACCTATTGAAATGCATTTTGCGGTATGTAAAATGGTAACTAAGTCAGTCGCTATCTATTGGGCCAACACGGCATGCCAGTAATCCGCTCATGTGGACCTGATTGTACACATGAATGAGCTAAACAGCGCTTAAAGCAGCAGATTTCTGAATAAAAATATGCATCGGAGTAAAGTCCAATAACCGCCTCAATAGTCGATATCGGACATGTATGGATTGATCCTGCCATTCCAAGGCGTGCAAGACGTTATAATTTGGTACACAACTGTATAGTGCAACCCTGCTGCGTTTTGGGCCACAATACTAGCGCAGCATATGCAACATCTGATCGTACTAGCATCAAATACAACCACTCAGTCATTTTAGGGGTGAGAGCCCAATTATACCTATAGACCTGCAAGCCCATATGATCCCAGTGGCCTTACTAATAACAATCTCAATGTGTTTGCTCCGGTTGAGCCTCCAGTCCAACGTGATGTCTGGACTTTGGTGGAGAAATCAAGTATGTACCGTCCTGCCTAGGTTCACCGAGCTTAAACTAAGACTTTTCCGAGTTAATGGAACTAATACGGTTTTTTGAAGGTTGAACTAGGTCGAGTGCCGCACCTATTACCTCCGTGACGGTCGTTCCAAACTTACGATGTATCGGTTTAAACGCTCACGTGGAGTTTTTCGACCCAGAACCTGCAAAGTATCCAAATCATCAGGCATCGCTATCGCATACCTTGTATCAGTGTGGTATATAATCCTGATTGCGCCGCTCGTGCTGATGTAGCAGGTAGCGGAGCTTGATGATTCAGTACTAAGGGGATCAGCGAAGCCTCTGCTGTTTCCATGTGCTTAGACTTGTGCATTGTAACATCATGGGGCGCGATTCTTTTCTGGAGTACTGGTATTGGTTGTGGTTGAAATCTAAATCGTGGGAAAAGTCAGTGGATCCAGTGTGGAGTTATCTTGTTTTTGACGTGCACTTTGACCCCATGAAGGAGCAGAGGTACTTAGCCTGACGTTTAGCGGTGTGCTTTTAAGCCTAGAACATCTGAGCAAAGTTAAATCCTACGTTGGATGTGGCGTTTAAAATAGTCCGTACCATTCTAGTGTTGCCGTAAAAACCGTCTAAATGGATGGGATGTGTATGCCAGCAACTTGTGCCATCCGGAATTTTTTATATGCTAACGAAAGGCGAATGAAGCCTTTTCTGGAAGTAATGCTCTTTTTGCCTTTCTTTTGCGACAATACAAACGCTTCTTCATCTCGTTGCAAGATCGAAAGGGTCGTCTTATTAAAAACCTATTCCTAACTACCGCTTAACTTGAACAATGACTGACAAGTTCGTTCAATCTAAATTTAAAACGGTGACAACAACATTCAGCTCTTTAAAACGGTTTTAATTCAAATGGATTTATTTCCGGACTAAAAAAACGTTTAATGGGGTTTGCCCAAAAAGGGAGACTTAATGCCATCATCGTGGTCGTCGTCGACGTCGTCCATCTTCTCTCAAAAGCCACTTGTGTAGTTATATTCGAAAACGTCTTGATGTGACATGTGTTGTCGTCCAATTTCTACACTCAATCAGCCAATTTAATCTTGTAAAATTAGCTCAAATTGAATAAGAAAAGTAGCGTATAGTTAACGAGTGAATAATAACAGGAACAACAGCTTATAAGAAAACAGAGGCATAGTGGGGGATGGTTAGTATTTCAATTTGAAGTAGTGTGTATGAGAATCATTTCCCACTTCCATTTCAAGACATCGTCGCTGTCGTTTCATATTGTATAAGCGCGCATATATGCATTCGGTATCTTTATAAACGGGAAGAAAAATCAAATCGTCTTGCTCATGTTTCTCTGTATCTGTAAACAAACGATAAATAAAAGTATTGCCAGAACAAGTAGCTGATTTTTTTTCAAGACACGATATGCAGCTGGAGAGAAAGAAGATGATAAGCGACGTAGGCGTAGGCAAAAGCAACAAATTGAATAATTTAAATAAATAAAACAAAAACTGAATTGCGGAATTGGTATTTTATCCGGAAATGAGTGCAAGAATTCGTAGGAGAATTAATTAAAAAGTCGGGAAGTCGATGTTTGAGCTGAGGGCGGAGTTGCCACCGGATCAATAACAGGCTCGATGAATTTTAACAAAAAATGTATTTCGTCTAAAAATGTGTTTTTTTTTCTCTTCAAATTGTTTTGATCTGCAAAAGGAAGCTCAAATCTGAAACTAAGAGCACATTACGAACACTTCACATTGACGGATGCGCCTGTCGCACTGACGGATTTCTAGTACATAGGTCATACACATAGCAGGTCCAACTAATGACGGGCATTTATGAAAAAACAGCTGTCTGTTGCATGTAAAATGCAACGCTTTCGGATCTCATCACTTTCATATACGATGATTGAAACTTCCCCGATTGTAGGTAGGTGGAATTTGACAAAATTCGATCTAATGAATGATGAATGAAACTTCGATCTAATGAATGATGAATGAAAATCATAAAGTACCCAAATGATCGCCCCATACGACGGTCTTTTTCGCTATAAATCACATATGTACAGTAGAGCTCCAATTATCCGAATCAATTGGGACCGGACCCCATTCGGATAATCAAAAATTCGGATAATTGGATTCTTTCCTAAAAAAGGGTACTTATATTTTAAAGAAAAAGAGCTTATTTTCGGTACTATATGCATTTTTAATTAATTAAATGAAAAGGTAACACTTTAACATTTTATATATCTCACTTACAAGTGATGTACATTAGTATTATATTTACATATGTAGTATGTAAATGAAAGTCGTTGTTTGCTGAACATCTCGGTCAAAGTAAGCTATTTGACTGTCTTGATCCGTTTTCGGGCAGCCAAGTCCCGCATCCGCTTGACAGTGAGAAGTTGCATGTGGTCACACTCGGGCTGACGCTCCATCCACTTCAACGCAGTTTCAAGGCAGGCAAATTCTTCACTAGCTGATGGTCCCGTGTCTGCTTCAACTTCGACATTAAGTTCATCTTCTTCCTCGACACTTTCTTCTCTGACACTTTCAATAAGTTCATCATTATTTAGAATTTGAAACCCAGGGTCTGACGAATCACACACCATCCACTCTCCTACATCTTCAGCACTAACTTCTGAACATCCAGGAATTTTCAAAAGAATGTTTCTTAATTCCTCAAGTGACAAGTCATCCTCATCTTCTCCTGTCTCTTCACATTCCTTTTCTTGAGCTTCTTTTTCCTTTTTCTCCTTTTCCTTCTCTTGTAACACTTTTGGTACGTAGGCCGAAGCCTACATGAGGACGGAAGCTAAGTTCCGGTCGTGCAGACCATGCGTGGCACCTAAGTGCCAAAATTTCCTCAGACCAGTTTCGCGCGTGCTAGATAGCAAGCTCAGTTATTGGTAGTCGGGGTGGGGTGCATTGGTCACAACTGCCTCGCAGTGTCACAAAAAAAAAAATCACGCGCGTTCCCGGGTGCCTGATTTTTTTTTGTGACACTGCGAGGCAGTTGTGACCAATGCACCCCACCCCGACTACCGATAGCTGAGCTTGCTATCTAGCACGCGCGAAACTGGTCATATCTGAGGAAGTTTTGGCACTTAGGTGCCACTCACAGTCTGCACGACTGGAACTTAGCTTCCGTCCTCATGTAGGCTTCGGCCTACGTACCAAAAGTGTTACAAATGGCGCCCAACGTGGGGCACAATTCGTTACACTCTTCTTCAGTTGATAAGCCTTTCAACTTGTTCCACGCACGTCTTAATGTAACTGCCTTAACCAAGCTCCAAGCTTCCGCCACAATGTAAGCGCAATCTTTCAAATTTACTTTTTTGCGGTTAGCCAACACACCTTCTTCGTCTTCGCCCTCTACCAGAAGTTTCTTTAAAAGTTGCCTTCTGTAATAGCGTTTCATCGTTTCGATAACTGACTGGTCCATTGGTTGCAACAAGCTTGTGACGTTTGGTGGTAAAAAGATTGTTGTAAACTAGCCATTCCTTCTTTCCAACAATTCTTCGGTGGGATGAGTTGGTACATTATCAACAATCAAAAGCACTTTACTGCCTTCTTTTCCAAGATATTTTTGGTGCTTTTTGACTTCAGGGATGAAAATTCCGTCGTACCACTCGGTAAACAATGCTGCAGTCATCCAAGCCTTGGGTTGGTTTTTATAAAAGAGGGGAAGCTTTTTCACATTTTTCAATGCTCTTGGGCTTCTTGACCTCCCTTTCAACAGAAGGGGTATTTTATGACTTTCCGTAGAGTACGCACAGTTAAGCACCGTAACACGGTCGTTACTAATTATGTCCTGGAGCAGTACACTCTCTTTTAGAGGCTAAAGTGGTTTTAGGTAGAGCTTTCCAAACAAGACCGGTCTCATCGGCGTTGTATAAAAACTCAGGATCGTAAGAGTCTTCTACAACTTTAAATTTTTCAATAAAATCTTCTGCAGCTTTGGAGTCTGCTGCGATAAGTTCTCGCCAGTTAAGTCTAATTTGCGGACACCGTGCCTGAACTTAAAATTTCTTAGCCAGTCGTTACTTGCTTTAAAGGATGAACAACCAAGCTTCTGAGCTAAGATCTTAGCTTTTTCACAAAGACCTGGACCTGAAATAGGGTTTCCCATAGAACGTTGCTGCAGAAACCACTTGAAAACGACATCTTCTAAATCTTTGTTTGTTGCTGCCTTCATTGATTTTCTTAAAGAACTTTCATCTTCGTTTTGTTGCTCCTTTTGATGTCTGAAATCGTTGCTTGTCCAACACCGTACATCTCAGCCAACTGTTTACTCGTAACTCCTTTATCTGATTGCTCAGTAATTTTTAGTTTATCCACTAACGATAACACAACACGTTTTCTTTCAGAAGCCATGGTAAAGGACGAAAAGCACTCAGAAACAAAACAACGCACAGACGCGAAAGAGTACCGTCACAGTAGCACGTTAACAACACACTGACTGACTGATAAAAATAAACAGTGATAGGTTAGCCGGGTTTTTGTGGAAGGAAGGACAATAGCGCGCGTAGACAGAATCATAACATATTTTGCGTTTTCGTCTTGAATTTTTTTTTTCTGATAGCTATTCGGGTAGTCGGAGTTCGGATAATTGGAGTTGTACTGTATTATTTTTTAAAATCCGTCTACTGAGAGTAGACCAAGGCGAAGGATGTCTTCTCCCATTTTCATTTTTTGTATACATGACGAATTTTGAAGAGATAACATCTGATGGTTGAAAAACGATTGGATTCGAAACATGTAACATGCTTCAAATTGCTCCATTAACCTAAAAGGATTAACAACAGCTCACCTTAGAGTATATTCGACCCTCAATGTTAAAATCCAAAATATCTAAATCTTCACAATTCAACCCCTGAAGGCAGCTTGTAATCCTTAAGGGCTCCTTCTAGAAAGCCCAAAATCCCATAGCTTATATTTTATATTTAATTCATCTTTTTTTTGCTTTTAACTACTTTCAAGGACTTCCACCAACAGCTGACTTGTCGAAACAGCACTTCCTCAAATGCCGCTGTACTGGTATATTCACCATTTACGACCGCATTAACAATGGCTTAAACTTGTTCCATAAGACTAATTCCCCAAGATAATAACACTTGAGTCTATGTATCCTAGTACTTTAGTTCCAAATTCGGCACGAGACTATATTTGTCGTCGTATTTATTGTTCCGTAACATGTAATCCAACATTGTGTATCATTACTGCTAAACTATGACCCCACCATGTTTGTCATCGTTTCTCATTCTGTAAATAAGATTCTCAGATTCAAAACAATAGTCGTCCAAGTCCGCAAGCATAACAAAAACAACAAAATCAAGAAACTCATTTCCATCCAGTAATAAAAATGATATAATTTGACAATAAGGCGGAAGAGTAGATTTTCAAAATAAATTATTGTGGTCTACTGCCCGTACTATTGTATCCATCCCCGCGCGCGCATCAAATATCTTTGTCGTAAGCAAGATACTTACTTGTCAAGTCTGGTTAGTTTTGCTTTGTTTTTTTGTTGTACCTACCTACCCCCAGGTATGCTGATTCTTAAGTCATTTGTGTCATACGTAAGTACGAAATCAAGTAATAATATGCGCAAGTAATAATCGCGGACGGTCAGAAGTAGAAAGAGTGTGTGGACAGGTTGGTTGAGAGTTGTGTTACCAATTCAGCACACCAGCCAAGCCAGCAACCAGCATACACAGGTTACAAAGAAGGAAGCACCACGGAAATACATGTGCTAACAATTTGGACGACCAGATATCACAGTAACTTGAGAGGTTTATCAGATGTATGTTGATATGTTGAGCAAATACGCTTCCAGATCATACACATGACACGCGAGAATCTCAGGCAAGTCCATATACATGATAATAAAAAAAATAATAATGTACGAGTAAGAAGCTGCATGCGCTTCTGGTCTGAGAGCGATTATTATTAAGAAAACGATACTTAAATCCGAGGTCATACAGACAAATCACTTATTTCCGCTTTTTCTGTGCTCCGCTGCAGATAAATTTTTTTTGTGCTGGTAAGGTAGCAAGCGAAATACATAATATAACTAAGTTGATTTGTGAGATGTCATGGAAGTGGTGTTGTAGTTGGAGTTTTTAGGGTTCAGGTTTGACGAAATTGGTGATTCACCAGGTGGGAATCACATTTTTGGCTAAAACCTGTTCCATACGAACATGGTTTTCGTCTCGATGAAAACTTCCACCAGCAAAAAACGGTTGGCCAAATCAAAGGCTCTTTCACTTTGCCTTCGAAAATCACAGGACATATGCATTTTGCGTTGGCAACCAAAAACCGAGTCTTCTTGTGTTGGGTGCCAGGCCACCAGGGCATTGAGGGAAAAAGGGGTGCGGATGAACTTGCTAGACACGGATCATCCAGTTGTTTTTATGGACCTGAGCCTTACTGTGGCTTTGGGCTAGCCTCGGCCAAACTGCGGATCACAGATTGGTTTGCACTATTGCGTCATCAGTACTGGAATAAACTTCCAGGGCTACGTCAATTAAAGGAGCTGATAATGTCCTTCAGTCACAAAGGTACTACTCAAATGAGTAGAACCCACCTAAGACTCCTAGTGGGGTACTTATCTGGCCATCACCTGGTTATCACCTGAACAAGATGGGTCTGTCCAGCGAGACTGAATGCCGTCTCTGTCTGGAGGACGTGGAAACGACCAAACACATTTTGTGAGAATGTCCGGCCATCGCGCGTTTTAGCATGTCACTCCTCGGGCAGGCTACTATCAGCACTGCAGACTTCAGGTCGAATCCTACTAAAGACTTTCTGCCCTTTATTAGAAAGGTGGACGGTTTTTTTTTATTAATGAGCTACGGCGCAATAGATTTTTTATGGTCGCAGTGCCTTCCTGCTGGGACAATAGCTCGACGTTTTTTTTTTTATCTTTTATCTTCAGTTTTTTGCCAAAAAAAAAGTCGCTAAAGGAATGCTCTGGCGAAAATCATTCATACCGTTTATAACGTAGATTTGCTACAATTTGAGCCGCGTTGGCGCCCGTTATCTCCAGTAGTTACTTAGATATGTGCTTTAAAGGTTAGGTTAGGTTAGAAGGGCTGCCGTGAAGCACACATCACACTTAGACCACATATGGGTCCGTTGTGATACCCAAGGTATAAACCAACTATCATAAACATTAATCAAACATTGAACCAGCCGGAGCTGACAATGAAGCGATGAAGTCTGTAGACATCTATGTCTTTTAGATCATCCAAGTCCCCAAAAAAGAACGACCCCAGAATCGCCTTTCTCCTTACAGCCAAGGCAGGACAGGCACACAGAAGATGGGAAGTACTTTCCTCTTCATCTTCGTCATCGCAGCTCCTACAAAAGTCAATATAAGGAAGTGCTTTAAAAGTTGAGGATATTTTTTTTTCTCTTCTTAAATCTCAACTTTAACTTCTACTTTCGAGCAAATTTTGACAAAATACCCATCCTATAAAAAAAACTCATGGAAGAAGAAGTTATAGTACATCTAATTACCTGCAATTTAAGACCAGAGTTGTGCTACTGCATATAATACGAGTAGTCACCTCAAAACCGTTCTAGAACAAAAAAAGTCAAAATCCATTTTGAGGAAAAGTTGGAATATAAACGTTACACTGTTACTCAATAATTTTTGTTTATTATCATTAAGTTTAAATTAAATATATACATTACAATTAAATTCATCGATCGTTCAAATCCGTTTTCCTCTTCCAGCACTTCACTGTCCACATCAATCATCTCGATTGAAGGGATATTTTCACATGAGTAGCCTTCGCAATATTTGCAGAGTGTGGAACAAGTCGTCCCTGCTTTCGTGCATGGGCAGACCCCTAAACAACCCTGGCTACACTTACAAGATAAGCATTTAAGTAGCAATTCTGGGGCAGGAGGGTTCGTAGTGGTAATGGGGACAAGAGCTCAGTTTGCAAATATTTCATTCCCAAGCCACTTCTACACTTGGTGCTACGTTCGGTAGCAGTGGTACCTTGCAGCGTCCTTAGTAGGTGAAAGACGGGTCGAATTAATCTTCGCATTGGCCGCAGTCCTAACAAATATAGTATAGTAACGGTGGGAGTTCAGGCAGGGTGCCCCCCCCCCCCCCATCCGTAAAGGGTCACCAGGAATGTCTCTCCTGCTCTTCCTACTTCATCATGCTGCATCAGGCTGCAGAATCACCTCGAGGTCGTGTATGAGGTCCGTATTATTTACAATGGTATTGCAAAATTTCATTTTTTAGGGCGTGTAGTAGGAGTGACAATCCCCGAGGAACTTCGTCACTTGAATGAACCACTATAGAGGAAAATTTATCATCTTTTGACCCACTTTTGCCACTGCCAAAGAACACATTCGTTGCGGTGGAGCTTAATTCGTTGAGAGTACCCAACAGGTCAACATCTTTTCCGACTATAAAAACTTGAGCGAAGTTGGCGCCTTTTCGGAGAGCGGTCTCCACAATTAGAGTATCTGCATCTTCTTCAGCTTGTTGGTTCTCTACTCCCTGCTTATCAAATCATCAACATTCTGATATGTTGCTGCTTATTCTTTTCGTTGAATAGGCATTTTTCCTGTTTCATTGTTATCGATGCCGTTTCATGAAAGATGATATTCCTGGACAATGCATAGCGGCTAGAGCGTTCTGCATATTTTGTACTCCTGAGAGCACTCTTCGGGTATCCATCAAAAATTACAGACACTCTGCTACCAAAATGGCTGAGGATGTAGGATCTGCTGTATCCTTTAATTATATTTTTAACGGAATCATTCCGATGCCAAATAAATCTGTACAACAAATAGTCGCCATCCACCACAACAAATGTGCCTTCTTTTGATAAGGACAGGTTTTTAGAGAGAGGGGTGAAGGCAATATAAAAAGTCGAATTTGTGCCTTTCCGCATGGCTTCGTCAGTGAACAGTGCCATCGGGTATGGTGCCAGTTTAGACTTGAAGTGAGCGATTAAAATTGCTCATCAGAACGTTTCGTAATACAAACTCTCTGGAAAATCGTGAGAGGATCTACTTCCATCCTCCTATTCATAACTTTAGTGGATCTAGTCTAGTCAGCGAAGCTAATGTCGTAACTTTATCCTTCCCTTTTAATTTCACCATTCCAAACGTTTCTCCAACAAATTTTCTACTAGCTGCTTCTGATCCTAGCTAATGTTCCAAGTCGGAGTTGACATCAGGGCCACCAACCATCCCACTACTTATGGAAATTAACCTCTCATTGGTTGTAAATGAAGGATGGATATTTTTGCTAAAATTCGCTTGCTTAAAGTTAAAATTTTCAATTAAAAAAAAAAAAAAACTCAACTTTGAAGGGCCGTATCTCAGTTACTACTGGAGCTATCGGACTCCAATACAGCTCAAATTGTAGCAATTTTATCTGCTTTAAAAAAAGGTTTGAATGATTTTTTTTCGGCAGAACGTTTCTTTAGTGATGGAAACTGAAGAAATTAAGCATTTCGCGGTTTTTCGCCTAAATCTCCGCTGGTACAACTTTTTCAGGGTTACAAATCTGGATTCATAGAACCTAAGTGGCCTTTGCAACATAAAGAAAAATATAATGCAGGCAGAGGATGAGAGAGGCGTTTCGGTTTCAAATCCCGTCCACGACGACATTCCTGGCCATGGATGCTTGTGCTGTCTTCCCTATGTGGTGTGGGGCGTAGTAGTAAGCCACAATATCTCCCGACTTGTCGCAGGTAGGCTGGTAAATGGGGGAGCAGGAGGTGCATGCTGGCAACTGCTTTTTCCGAAACTACCTATAGTTTATGCCAACGAAACGTCAGCTAAGCCACATGGAATGCTTGACGCGCTCTGCCCCCTGGGGGTTAGGGCAAATGAGTAGGTATTTTTTTTTTTTAGCAAGATGACATTGTCTCCTTACCCTATCTCTTGCTAACATCATGTCATGTCATCGAAGCTGGAGGTTTCCTCTGCATGTTGAAGGGCAGTTATAAACTGAATCCATGGATCCCTTCCTTTCCTGCAGCTTTCTTCTGAAACTTAGCCTCAGCACACTTAGCACCATCCTTCTCTTTAAATCCGGATCTTCATTTCGTACGAAACATGACTATTTTCACGACAATTTTCAATACATCTTCACAACAATAATTAGTATTTAAATGAGTCGCGCAAAACACCTGCGAAATTGTTAAATAAATTGTTCAACTATCGACTCATATGGATAGACGACACACACACACGCCGGGTAAGATGTCACTTTATTCTCAGCTAATGTCGTTAGTTAGCGCTCTAATAACAATTTCATAATGCCATCAGAGAATTATCGACAACTCGTTACTAAACAAGATATAATATGCACAGGTAATATTAATAGACGTTCTAATGAATTCTTGGAGTAAATAGTTTAAGGCTTAATTGAAATTTGAATTGCATGTGTGGGAGCGAGATAGAGAAATAGATTTGAATTTCTGCGGTTCTTGTATGTCATTTGTAAATTTAGTTCCGGATTCAAATGCGCAATAGAACGGATATGGCTCGAATCGAGAGTGTATAGAAGGAACATATTGTATTTGTCTATAATGTGTGCGGTATTGTTTGATATTCGCATAATTTTGGGTTGCTTATAAAACTCCAGTGTACATTGTTGGGTTTGATTTAATGATAATTGATTTTTGATCGATCGATGAATGTTTCCGTGTTTTCTTTTTGAATTAATGACATTTTTCAGATCTATGCCGCCGAAAATCATTAAAAAGATACATCGTAATAGGTCTCCAGAATACTGTGTCTATGACACATTGACAGTGGTCTACAGCCGGTGCTTTATTTTTAGAATATTGTTACTCGGTGCCCAATGTAGGGTTGGTGTCGGCTAAGCCCGATATTTTCGATAGATTGAACTTCTACAAAACTAGTCAAATATATAAATATTACAATGAACCCTTAAAAGTGTGAGTTCCAAGGCAGCGACTGAGCGACTCAGCGACTTGCGGTTGCGACTGTGAAAAAAAACTATCATAACGGAGCAATATTCTTGTGTATTTTAAAGTTTACGAGATCATCGAATGCAGGCTGTAGTTGTACGACTGTACTTTCACATAAAGTACATGCTAATAGTGCTCAATTATGGCAGTTTTTTTCACAGTTGCAAACGCAAGTCGCTCAGTCGCTGCCTTGGAACTCACACCTTAAGCAAGAAAATGGGTCCGATTTTTTTTTCAAGAAATTTGTTTCTCGTTGCTTTCTTTTATATCCATTTTTCTCGTCAATTGTTATTTCCGACAACAGTCCTTTTCTATAACCGTTTCTTTCGACAACTGTTTTTTTTTTACAACCGTTCTTTTCGATAACCGTTTATTTCGACAGTAATTCATTTCACCAACCGTTCCTTTCGACAACCATCCTTTTTCGATAGTTATTATTATCGGCAATATTCGTTTTGCTAATCATTTCTTTCAGTAAGCGTTTTTTTCGTCTTCGAATAGATGTCATAAATATTTCACTTAGTAGTGGTGACAAGGGGTTTCCCGTCGCTGTTCCCGCAGTGTTTCTGTAGAACTTTTTCCTGAAGGTAAAGTATTTTCCGTCCATGTATAGCGCGGCTAGCCGCTTGTATTGTCTAGCCTCCTTTCGCTATTCCAATGTTTCACCGAAAGTCAGCAACCATTCCTCAAATTTGTTTATCGCCTCTTTTACGGGGTGCCTGGATGTCGAAGAATACGATGCACTAATCGACGTTGATTTCCTCTACGCTCTCCAGTCTCTCGATGAGTTCCGCCGAGTTTTTTTTATTGCATATGGATTATAGGAGCTATTCAGCCCATGACACTCCTTTATTAGCCACTTCGCGATGTTGAATGTCGGAGAGTTTGTGTCCGCTATGATTTCCGCGCATTTCGTTACATGCTTTGTGTATTTTTGGTTGGACCCTTCTCCGAGGTAGCGACGTAACTCCGCGATGTTCTTCACGACACTGTTGCATTCCTTCAAGACCTTTTCCACTCTTCTCACTGACTTTTGTAACGGATTGGTCCGGAGCTCGACGAAATTTCTCTTTTGCAACTTTTCGTGTACTCGCTTGGTGTACTCGTACTTCTCTTTTTCCATGATGGCAACCGCGTTCCCCTTATCGGCTTTAACAAAATGTACAAACGTCTTTCTCTTTGAGGGACTTTATTACGGTGGCATCACTGCCCAGTTGTTTAGTGGTCCTCGATTGATATGCTTTTATTATTTTCTCGACGTTGTACCTCGCATTCTCCTTATCTTCGCTGGTAAGATGACGGATGGGCTCCTTCGACGTCGACGATAGTACCCTCGATCTCAATCCTGCCCGCTGGTTCATAATTTAGTTGATTTTCAGTACAGTTAATAAATAACAATTATACTCAATTGCCCTAACCCCTTGTGGGGCATAGCGCGTCAACTGTTCCATATGGCCCAGTTGACGTTTCGTTGGCATAAACTGGTTTCGGAGAATGCAGTTGCCAGCATGCACCTCCTGAACTTCCATGGCCACGAACGTCGTCGTGGTTGGGATTCGAACCCGAAACGCCGGTAGTCAAACATGAGACTGATGCCTCAACACACTGAGCTACCGGTCACTCCAAGATGATGGAAGTGTGTACTCTAATAATAAAATTTTTTTTATCTTTCAATTATGAAAATTTTTTTCTAGGAGTAATATTACCATTAACTATAAAAATAACGTACTTTGTCGGGAAAAAATAAATGAAACTATTTTTGTACATGTTCCGGGGACTCCCGAGTATTCATTCCTTGATGAAAATTCGTTTAAATGTTCCTTGAAAAGACCATAAAAGAATTGGTTCTTCTTTCTGCCCCCATTTGTTTTACCACGTTTTGAACTTTTAGGTATTTTCGTATTTTTTGCTCGTTCCATATATTCATATATGTAATGAGTCCGGGCACTGCCCGTTGTTCGATCTCAACCAAATTTGGTACGTAGATTCCTAAGGTGATCCTTAGCACCATCCGCTTACGGCTTTTTGAATTTTCGATTTATGTAACGGTATCTATTGTGTTTTAAATTCAGTAGGTTTCTCGCCTAAGTCGTTTTCTAAGAACGTTTTTTCCTCTTTTCTGACCATTTCCCGTAGTCCGATTTCGATCAAATTTGGTACATAGCTTGCGTGATTCTAAGCATCACTCGATGACTTTTTGGTGCGGCTGTGGTATGACGGCAACAGGACCTTCTTGGGTATAAACTCAAATGGACACCAAACGTAGCCAACATGGTTAGGAGTGATGAAACCAATGCATTGGAGTACTGCTGAAGGCATTTTAAGTCCTTTGGTCGAGATAAAAGGACTTTCTTGGATATGAAGTGCAACCCAGATTTATTTATATTTATATTGTGGTTATTTTTTTTAGCTTTATTTTTTCTTTACTTTATAAATTATTATTGAAATACATTTTGAAAATACCTTTAATTCTTTGTTAATGTATTTCGACATGATAAATTGCTGGCTAGGTTTTTGGTACAAATACTCCACTGTGCGTGGATAAAGTCAGGTTCTGTAATAATTTTGTAAACAGTCTTATCTTTAGCCGAAATCGTACGGTCACAGCTTTGCCTTAGGAGAAAAATCAAAGTATGTAGGCTACAGCCCCCACAAGGAGGCGGCAAGGACAAATAGTAAGAGTATATAGGTTACAGATCCATATCCTTTCCCGGACAATTGGCTGACATAGAAGAAAAAGTAGATGGAGACCTGGTTCAACGACGAAGCATCCGTTGCTTTTCTTGCTAGTCCAGTTGTTTCTGTTGTATAATCAACATTATGATGATGCATTTGACTTGTGAATGATAGATTGGTCGTCGTCTGCATTTGCAAGCATAATAGGATTTGGTCTATCTCTCTCTACCTTTAATTTATTTATTAAAAAGCCCTTTGCCTCCTGTTATCTCTTCCAAATAAAAATTACCTAACGACAGTAGTCACTCCTTCTAGCTTTTTACAATTCAAGATGTGGCATCTTGTCGCTCGGCCGTTGCTTATTTATTGTTTCCATATGTAAATATTTTTTCTTTTGCAGTTTTTTTTTTTTTTTTCTTTTTTTTTTTTTAATGAGCACCTTTCCACAGAGTTTGCACATGAACAGTATACAGCTAATGCGAAAAATAAAACAAATTCTCGCGAGTTTCATAAAACGCTGGGAATCAGAATTCATTGCAATGACATCAATCTCGGAATAATATACGAGTATAACAAAGCTCTTATTTTCATTTCCTATTCAGATAGCAAAAGTTGCAGGAACACGTCGCGTCGGGAGAAAAAAAAACTGTAGTTTAAATCAAACATATCAACAGACAAACATAAATACTTGCACTCGTTTATGTATAAAATTAATTGTATATAAAATGGGAGTTTGCTGTCTTATCAGCGAGCAGTGGCGACCTCTTTAAATATGTATGTATTAATAAAAGCAAAAATCGGGCCTCGAAAGGCGAATAAAATAAATGACATCAGTAAATAAATATAAATACAAAAGGGCGCTAACAATGTGCATTCGCGCACTAACTACACCCAATCTGAGATGCACCCATGTACAACATACTATCATGGTTCCGTAAATAAATGGACCCAAACATATTTGACGAAGGATTTGTTACACTGAAAATTATCTTGTGATAACACCAAATCTAATTAAATGCTCGTATCTGTGTTATTGTTTTTTTTTTCGCTCCCGATTTCCATTTGTTAATAATTGTTCGGGTGGGAGAAGTTTTTTTTTTCATTTTCGCTATCAGATGTGAGAACTACTTACCTGATTTTCATTTAGACTTATTTTTAGGGTTTTACGTAGGTAGGTTGTTTTGTTGGGGTATTTAATTTATTGTTCACATATTGTTAAAATGTTAGATAGAAAATGTTATCGTTTGGATAGGGATTAAAGTATCAGGCAAAAAGTGGAATATGGTCGCGGATCATAGTACGAAAGGATAGTAAATTTCGATGTTATCGGAAGGTGAATCTAATTTGTTTGGTAAGGATTGTTTTTTATTTTGATGATGGAATGACGTTTTCGATTAATGATTTGTTCTTATTTCTTATATACAAATAAAAATTTTGCAATTTATCTCATTTTGAATTTTCTATTTTCTTTTCAGGTAAATATCAATTCGCCATCAATACACAACATTAGAAATCTAAATATTTGCAGTAAGTAATTTTTAAATAAGAGACACAACTGAATTAAAATAGGGAACAATAGACCTTCGATAAACGATGCCATATCGAAAACGACCCGCTCCATCTATTGTTTAGCCAAAGAGGATTGATATTCTACAAGAGTGATCCTGATCACTCCATAGAACTTTCCCCGCTACCAGTAGATTTGTATATATTGACAAATAGTATAAACTACACATTATGGTTACTCAAGAGAATCAATACATACAAATCTACCGGCGGAGGGTTATTTTATATGGAGTGAGCTTTCTTGTAGAATATCAATCCTCTTTGGTTTAGCATCACAAGACCTGTAAAGTGCAGTTGGGGAGATGTAGGTTAGGTTAAAGAGGCTGCTCTACAGAGCAACATAGACCATCACTGGGTCTGTTATGATGATACATCGCAATCTCAAACGCCCTGAGAGTCGTCTAGTCGTCGAACCATTCAAAGCTGTCAATGAACCTATGTAGATGACCAGCACGTACTTCTTTCAAGTCATCCAGGTCAGTGAAGTAGAGAAACCCTAGAGTGTCCTTTCTTCTACCGGTCAGAGCAGGGTAAGTGCAAATTCAGATAGTTCAGCGAATGGATCGAATTAAATTTCTTGGACTAAGAAAAAAAATACTCTCAAGATTAAACATGATATCCCCATTTTGATATTTATTTTCATGCCGCAGCATTCAATCTAGGTGGCTTAAGGGAAATGCATGCTTTCTAACTTGACATTTCGTTGCTGCTGCCGCTGCTTTCTGCGTTCAATCTGGTTCGCACATTAGTCTTAGGGCGACCACAGAGTGAAAGCTGGTGCTGATGCTTGTACTGATATTTTGATTGTGAACACTCAGCGAAAAGAAACGTTCATGTGAAACGTGTTCATGGAGCTTTCCCGGCCCATGCTATTGCTGAAGCTCCAGATCGCATTCGTAATTGTCCGGTGATTTCCTATATAAACTCCATTCATAACACATAGAAAAATGAAACGAATATACCGGACAATTGCGAATGTGATCTTGAGCAGCATTCGCAGGAAAAGCTACATGAGCACGTTTCACGTGAACATTTCCCTTTGCTGAGTGTTCACAATCAAAACACCAGCACAAAGACCAGCACCAGCTTTGACTCTGTGATCGCCCTTTCATTGTAACGGTACTTTTAGTTTTAAGTGGATAATACTATTACTCAATTGCCCTAACCCCTTGTGGGGCATAGCGCGTCAACTGTTCCTTCTGGCCCAGCTGACGTTTCGTTGGCATAAATTGGTTTCAGAGAATGCAGTTGCCAGCATGCACCTCCTGCACATCCATGGCCACGAACGTTGTCGTGGACGGGATTCGAACCCGAAACGCCGATAGTCAAACATGAGACTGATGCCTCAGCACACTGCGCTACCGGTCGCCGGTGGATAATGCTGGTATATGTCCCGTCCGATTATTTATTTCTTTGTCCCTATGGTAACATTGACTTGACAAGCGGCCATTATGGCGCTCACTGTAGGTACATCGGAACACTCAAGCTAGTGCAGTCCTGTCTGGATATTCTTCATATATTGTAGTTGGAGCTTTAAATCACCTTACACTGCACTAAGTACATTCTTACATTGAAAGCATCGAACGAACAGTTAAACATGCCAGTGCCCTCTACAGTGACCCAAATCATTTCTGTGATCTTCCAATCTGCCATGTCTAAAAGCAAATTAGAGATTGGGAGCGAGATAGAGCTGCCTCGCTGTGGGAAACTTCGTCCTGGTTTGAGGCAATTTAAATTATTTATCGCGGACGACTCTCATAGTCGTTCCCTGAATCTACTGACTTTAAGTATTGTAGAAATAGGGCTAGAACTATCTGTCACAGATCACTCCCGGCTTTGAGATCTCCGCAAAACCCGGCGCATTGTACTATATGAGTCGCAGCTAACGTTTTTGTGAGGTCAACGTCGAAACATCAAATTCTCTGTGAATGTGAAGTTCTTGCCCATCGTGGAACAGAATGTTTTGGCATTGCTTTCCCTATGGTCGATTGACTGATCTAGTTTGGCTCTTTAGGATTAGGGCAATAGCACAATAGAGACTGACGTCGTCAATTTTTGACGTGTCAAATTGCCAGTTTTCAACAAAAAGAAAAAGTACTTCAAAGATGTTTTAAGAATATTATGATCTATTGGGCACCGCGAATTGTGACAGCTTCCACCCAGCTTAGGGGCGCTGGGCCGCAGTAGCTCGATGGGTAGAGTGACCATTTACTACTACGTATGTAGTATTAAGCGAGAGGTCACAGGTTCGATTCCTGCCACGAGAGCATATTTGAATAGGTGCTTTTCTCACTTCGCTGCAGTCCATTCAGCTGCGAATGAGTACATTGATTTGATAAAAATTAATGGAGCAAAGGCGGGACAATGAGTACTTGACGCGGTATGCCCCATTAGGGGTTAAGGCAAAGTAATAAAAGGCCGGACGAGCATGATACTCAGGGCCGGGTCGAAGTCTAACTTAAAGAGCAAGCAAGGAAATTTTGTTTGATTTTAAAATTTGTTTTTGAAGTGCTGACAAATTTCGAACATGGTCTTCTCTTTATTTTCTGGGAAGGGTGACTTCTCAGTCGCCATATTTGTCCAAGGTGTTTTCTTTCATACTAATATAGATCATGTTGGTGATGGGGAGGACTTGGACAATATCGGTGGTGAGAGTGTTTTATTAAATGATTCTTTTGTCCGAGCGTCTTGGCTTCATGCAAGTATTGACGCGGCTTGGAAGAAAGCGGTTTGGAGAGTAACTTTTCAATGCCACTTTTGTCCGAGCGGGATTTGTTCGGTACTAATTATCGTCGGTAAGAGACTCTCACGAGAATGATTCTACACTTCGTGGCTCATGTTCCGCTTCGGAACAGAATGAGCAACACTTTGGAGAGGATAGGGGAAGTATTCCACGTGGATTAATTACCCAACATCATTTGTGAAAAATGGCCACGAAATTATTGTACTTCATGATACAAACACGCTATGTCCGTACAGTGAAAACATACTTGATAGTGGATTTTAGCTTTAGGCAGTATAAACGTGTGTACGTGAGCATGGGTTCAACTTAAGGCAGTATGGAAATAACAGTTTCTTAGTTTTACATTTGGAATACACGATTCAAGTATCATTGAAAAAAAATTTTTTTTTTTTTTTTTCGAAAAGAAAAGTGATATTTCTTAACATTTGGGGATAGCTCATCAGCTAAATTTATGCATTTTGATAAGTAGCACGACACGATGGATAACTTACCCAAAACTATTACAATCAGAGTACTCCCAACCAGAAATTGAATAAAAACTCGGTTCATTTGATACGCTTTGTTTTGTTAGTAGCTTGCTTACGGGGGTAGAGATACATTATTAATGCTGTGCGGCAGAACCTGAAAAAAGAAACACCTTAAAATTATGATGGTATCATTTAGAACTTAACAATTCATAACTCCGTTTTGGGAGCTCGTCAAGTTTGACGGCCGGGGGGACTTGTATTTCTGTGTTGAAATGGATGCATTAAAAAAAACCCAAAGCATGTCTCTATATGTGAGGCCCTGATACATCCGACATTAAACTACTAATTGGTGGCAATCACCAATTCGTTTTGGAAGTGACATACACACATCAATGTGAACGTCATTCCAACTGTCATTGCGAAATCGACTAAGCACTGAATTTTACGAGTAAATATTTCCTTCGTTCCTAAAACACCAGCGCTGAGTCAGCGCTTAGTCAGCCCTTCACATTTGCTGACCAGCACATTGTGATTATTTTCGTGTTTTAGAAGCGGCATGATGTCTGTTAGTTTGACATTTGACAGAAAATTCGAAATTTCTTGCTTTGATGAGTCTCCGCTGACATACTGGATATCGTACCGATTTTCTTGCCACAACAAAGTTTGGTAATCACATTAAAAACACGACCATGCACAACACAACCGTGGTTAGAAGCGAAGTTTGAAAACAGGCCTTTGTCATTTTACAACTTGACAGTTGTCGCAAATGTAAAATATTGCGCCGAGTCAGAAAAGCGAGAATATTTTGTGCTGACTAAAAGTAAAAGCGCTTAGCCCAGCACAGGGGTTTCTAGGAAAAAATTACCCCGCAACACTAAAGGAGTAATTCCTATGCTGCGTTTTGAGTCCTACGGCTAGAGCCACATGTTAAATTGTATGAAATTTAAGGGATTGCGAGAGCAGCAGCCGTACGGCTCAGCATAAGAATTACTCCTTAAGCGCTTCTCAGTGCTGTCGTTTTAGGAACGCAGCCGTTAGTTATTTCGCTTAGCAACTAGTGAATATTATTTATATTGCTTAGCAGATCAATGGCGATTTTCGGATAGGTGACACTGCGCACACAAAGAAGGAATTATATTTGCTCTGTTAATTCTAATTCGCGAATTATCATTCGAACCGCATTCAAGTGTTTAGCGAGGACAAACATAAAATCGAACTAACTATCATTCGAATGGGAATGATCATTTGAGGGAAACGTCTGTCTCAGGGATTAATACCTGACATAAAAATCAGGTTCTGGGGCTGATTGATGTTGTTCTGCAAAGATGAACCGTTCGCATAAATCTTTGTCGTCCAATGGAATAAAACTGAACCTACCGGGGTAATTCAATTTAAATCTGTACACTTCTGTATATCTGGTAAAAATAATTTTTTTGTAACCTTTAACGTGTAGCCTGGCTGTTTGAGCAAACATCGGCTGGTTTTTGAGTCGTTCATCAATCAGCCAACGAGGCAGCAGCTTAGTCTTATCGTCAATTTGCTCCGTGAAGCAATCGACATAAATCTTAACGATAGACTGTTTTTCAATAGCTCGCCCCATTGATATAATCACTCTCTTCAAAATTTCAAAGGGAGAACTGCTTGAAAAGGGTGCTTAAATCAAGATCGCTCGTCTGTTACTCATTAGAGAGAGAGCTAATTAAACATTCAACAAATCCGAATGAAATTAACAATTTTCTGAATCAAAATGAATTAAATGAACGACGTTACGAGCAAAATTGATGTTTGTTCGAATGAAATTAACAATTTTCAGAATGGATTTAACGATTTTCCGAATGAAATTTTTGATTGTGCAAATTAAATTAACCAAATTCTGAATCAAATTGATGATTTTCTGAATTAAATTACCGACTTTCCGAATTAAATATGTAAACGATTTTCGTCTGAAATTACGCATTTCAAAAAATCATTCATTCATTCATTGATTTCTGAATTAAATTTGCGGTTTTCCGAATGAAATTAACGACATTCTAATGAAGTTAACTACTGCATACATTCTCGAAAAGAACGCCACGGCTCTGTGACGGGCGAACTTAACCATCATGCAGATACTTCGCCGTCGCGGTGGTGAATTGCGGTGCAGACCGAGTATATATTTAGATAGAGGCGAAATAAGTTGACTTTCAACCAATTTGCTTGAACTTTGATCCGATTAGATCCCATACGAGATCTGGATCTAAACCGGTCTGTCGTTTTGTATGAAAATGGTCTGAGATCCGGTGAGTCGAATATCTTACTTATCTAAACTGCCAGAAAAATCTTCTCAGTAACAAATCGACTGCTCTTATGACATTGAATTCACACCTAACCTGAATTCTTGTTATCTTATGGATTTCCAATTATTTCCGCAATCTCTAATCTTCTATACAAAATTAAACAAAGCATAAAAAAAAACGTTCCATCAAATGACATTGCATCCAAATTAAATTCTGATAGCACCTGGCAATAACTAGTCACATCACGATTTCCATGAATATGTGACTTGACATGATTTGTTAAAAATAAAAATTTCTCCATTGCGAAAAATTTTCGACAATTTTCCCACGAATTAGCGGAAAATCAAAGAGAGAGAGAGAAAAAAAACATGCAAACAAAGCAAAAGACAAGAATACAAGTGTGTACTATTGCGCTCGCTACGTCTAATCTAATCAAATTTTTGACATAATAAAACAGCCTTTTTTATGTCTTGATAATTGCCGATTACACATGATTTCATCGAATTTCAAATACACAATAATATAAATTAAAAAAAAAACCAACGACTTTACTTCCTCCTGGGAGACTTTTTTTGTAAAGGGTGTTTCACCTTGTTTCCTGCGAGCTTTTCTATGTGTGTGGCAGCGGTTTTTGTTGTATTTTCCTAAAAAAAACTTATCTTTTTCTTAGTAAATTTAGTATTTTATCATTGATCGATTTTCGTCTCTTATCGCAAGCAATGACTAGTTCTTATAACTCATGGAGGTAGATTGAAATTCCGCATATCTGCAAGTATCAACCATAGTCACAACCACCATCCCAACAAAAAGAAATCCAAAAATACTTAAAGGTGCAGTTTGCTAGGCACCACTCTGCGTCGATCGCAGGCGACGATCAAAAAGATACACACAAACAGTGCTCATTGCTCTACGGGTTGATCGCTAATCGCAAATAATGTGCAACGATCGTGTGCCTAGCAAAGCGCACCTTAAAGATATGAATTCGTATCTCAGATTACAACAGAAATCTTTCTTTTATCAAACCTTAAATTTAAATCGACTCACTATCAACAACCGCGCGTACTTGCGCTATCAAAAGATGAAAATTGGTATTGACAGAATTATTAGCACCTAATAATAATTTTTTTCGGTGTTCGTTATTACTACTGTGCGTGAATTTGGCTGCGTATTGTATTCGCGTGCGTACGCGCGGAGTACATACGTATTTATGCGGATTTTACATTTTCTCACTTGATATCCGTCCGTCAATCAAATTATGAAGAGTTGAGTTTTACGGCCAGAAGATTTTTAGTTTGCCACCGCGTCGCCGCACCGACCGGTGTGTTAATTGGAAGATTTAACTTTTCGCGAACAGTTTTAGTAGCTGCAAATTGGTTAAACCGCAAAGTTCGCGAAATGTCTGAGGTATTGTGCGGAATGGATTAATTTTTGGAAATTAAATTAAAAGATGATGACAGCGTGTTGATTGTGTATGATTGCTGCGCGCATTCGTGATTGATATCAAATTCAGTGAATAGTTGTTGGCGCTAGTAGTTACAACAATAGCGGAAATTTGAAATTCGCTTTCCGGGTTTTACGTTAACGCATGATAGTGCCCCTAGACGGAGAATGTGTGTGCATGCAATAGATGTTAGTTCATAGTCAGTATAAGGTCGTTAAGTTCACTGGAGTGTGGTGTTGTAAAGTGATCGCGGATTGATATTATTCGCCGCCCCCCTCAGAGTGCTCTCTTATGTAGTTTGTGGATTATATTCTTTTTGTGGATTTTCTACCAAATTGGATTGTTTCAATTGAATATTGATTAGCAGTGCGATTGAATGATTAATGCTGCAGTGATATGGTAAGCTGGTCTGATATACGAGTATATTAATACTTTAAATTTTTTTTTTACATTTTCGCTTCCAATTACCAGACACAAAAACTTACTGTGAGACTCAATCTCCCGAGTCTCACAGTAAGTTTTTGTCATTTATCGACAAAGAAGTATTTGCCCTAACCCCTAGTGGGTATTAACTACTCCTAAAAGGCTTAGTTGACGTTTCGTAAGCATATAACTAACCGCTTTTGTGGCTTATTCTTATACCCCATGGTGGGAAAAACTCACACCTTTACATTGATTTAAAGCGGAACAGTGAACAAATAGCGGCGGCACCAATGGCGGTTGCCGCAGTTTGAGTAAACTCATTAGTCCTGAATACACTGTGCTTCCGGCCCCCAACAGCCAAGAAAGGCTGCATAGAAATGCCTTTAATAAAATATTAATTGATGATGTGTATTACACAAAATGTCTGTGGGTCATCGGAGTAGGGGGGGGTCACGCACTTCTGTAGATAAACAAAAGTCTCGGGTATAACATGAAAACAAAGACCATAAAGCGTTGAACACATATACGCGATCGCGGTCACAGGAGGAAGCGAACGCACCCTGTTGCAATAGCGAACGCACCCTGTTGCAATAGCGATCGCAAAGAAAATCAAAGAAAATTTGTATTTTTTTAATTTTTTAAAAATTTGCATACGCACATTGTTGTAGTCAGATATGTGACATATCTTGGTGTCACCATACACTGTCGATCTCGAACCCGAACCTGGTACAAATATCCTCTGACACACACACACTTCACATAGGTGTGAAGAAAACCGGTCCACTTGTACTAGGTTCGTGCTCGAGTTCGAGTTCGACAGTGTATGGTGCACTTACAGCACATTATGTTTTTTTTACATATTCAATTAATTTTTCCGTGAGATCTGCATACTTGCGATCTGCGATAAATTCAACCAGTTGCGTTTGATCGCAGATCGCCAACTACCTCGCTATCGAACGCTACAGATATCCACTCTATCGCTAACAGATCGCAACAAGTACATATGTGCTGCCTAACTTGCGTACGTGAAACGCGTTTGATCGCAATCGCGAACGCAATCGCGATGGCGTATGTGTGTTTTTCGCTTAAGGCCATATACTCCAAACGCAACGATAACTGGACTGGTAAAAAGCGCGAAAAGTATGAATTTGATAGTTGTAATCTGTAGCGCAAGCTCGTTCGTATGGGAAATTTGCGGTTGAACGAATGTTATGTTGACATATACTTCATTTCGATCTCTCTCTCTAATTGCCTTGACCCCTCCAGGGGCATGGGCGCGTCAACATCTCTAGCATTTCTATGCCTTTGTTGACGTTTCAATAGCATATCTACTTTTCGGAAGTGCAGTTGCTAGCATGCACCACCTCCGCCGTCTTTATACTGACAAGCTCGGAGCACTGTGAGAGTTCTATTACTACTCACAGGCAGTTTTTGATCGCGCCGAGATTTGATCTCCAAGCTCTAGATTAGTATCGTAGAGCGGTGACTGAACGATCACGGCCACCGAGCGCGACATTTAGAAAACTTACCACTAATATTTGAAACGAAAAAAAGGGAAATCGTCGAAATAAAGTACAGTCATTTCCACAAGACCGTATACCTCACAAAATAAAAACAAAATGTTACAAGTAAGAAATTTTATTTTTTATTGAAAGTAAATACAAAATACATTTTCGCAATTATATTTAATACATGGTCCAATCGCCGTCACTATTGATTATTGACTGGCATCTTCGGTGACAACTTTCGGCCAATTTTTCCGCGTAGTCTGTCGATAAGTTGTGCTGCTCCTTTTATTTGCTTTCCTTGAAGCTTCTGCTTCATTAATCCCCAAACATTTTCAATAGGATTGGCATCCGGCGATTGCGAAGGCCAATCAAGTACTTGAATGTTATTTTCTTCTTTCCAGCGTGTACACAACCGGCTTCTATGTTTCGGATCGTTATCTTCTTGTAGAAACCAATCGGTGTTGTCGTTGCCATATAGCATCCTAGCAGACTTCAATAATCCTTTCTTGTACAAAATGATCATCCTTTCAGCAGTAAGAATTCCGGTAAACGTTATTAATTTTCCGAAACCGCGTGCAGAAAAGCATCCATAAACATGGACCTTCACAGGGTGTTTAACGGTTCGGTTCACGACAGCTTCTCCTTTTTGTGCCCACACTCGTCTCCTGAACGTATTTACAGCAAAACTTGATTCATCCGTAAAGATCACGTTGTCCCAATCACGATCGATGTTTTCCTTAGCCCACTCTACACGTCTTCGCTTCTGGTTTTCGGTAAGTAATGGTTTCATCAAGGCATACCTGGTTTTGATGTTTTCCTCTTGTAATCTTCGCCGAATCGTATTCAAGGACACGTAAATATTCTTCTTCGATAACATTTCCTTTGCTTGCACGGACGGATTTTTCTTAAATATATCAATGATGGCCTTATCCTGGGTTTTTGAAGTGCTTCGGGTTTTACCCCTACCAGGTAGATCGTCTACATTTCCAGTATCTTTAAAACGCTTTATCCACTTATTCACAAACTGTGTCGAAACTTTCAGGTACTTTCCGGCCGATGCAGGTGTCATTTT
Organism: Chloromyia formosa; assembly: GCA_964017055.1. Lineage (NCBI taxonomy): Eukaryota > Metazoa > Arthropoda > Insecta > Diptera > Stratiomyidae > Chloromyia > Chloromyia formosa. The sequence goes on from OZ024815.1 coordinate 116,253,974, forward strand.
TTGTCCTTTCGGATGACTTACTAAAAACACAGCTTCGAATCGTTTTTTGTAAATCGCACTCATTTCACTTGACGTCTTATCACTCTCCTACTTGAACTTAGAATGACCAAATTTATACAATGCGAAAAAGAGGAAAAATGCAGGTAACTAAAAGTCCCCCACCACTCTTTGAGAAATGGTGCATTAAAAAGTTACAAAGTATACGCTCTTGTGTAAATTACTGTATATGACCAGGACAGAGCAGGATAACTCCACAGAGTTGCACTAACAACTTCAGTTTTTTTAAACACCTTACACCACTACTGTGGGTATAAAGGTTGTCCTGATTCAAATGGTAAATACTTAAATGGTAGACAGTACTGTTCATTTGTGGACACTCTGTCTTAAACCGAGAGACAGAGTTATAGCATTTTTTGTAAATTATGTGGAAAAGCTAGACTTGCCGAACAAAATAAAAATTTTGCCACTCTTCAACTGATTTATTTCAAATTTTCACCTTTTGCAAATACAGAAAATTAAAAGAAAAATTTTTCCGGTTGCCATATTTACCGTTACTTCAAAGATACAACTGTTAAAACTTTAACGACATTTCAAAATCGATTTTTTTAACGAAATTTCAAATAAATATTTTGCAGCGGTACTTTGATCTGACAAGTCTGTAAATTTTAAAAAGTTACCCCAATGTGCTAGCTTTCTAACGGTATATTTTTTTTGCCACATTTTGGATTTGAAAATGAGAATTTTCGAATAATACGCATTGGAAGATGAAAAACATGGTCTAGAGATAAAACAAATTTACTTCAACCTAAACTTAACAGGTAGTCTATGCTACGAATGAAAAATGAAAAAAAAAAGAAAAAGATTGTGTACTTTTGAAATTTTGCAGAGTTGATGTGGAGAGTCTTTCGAATATATTCTCCAAAGTCTTCGGCTGTTGTCTGGAAGTGTAGGATAAAGGATGCTAAATGTAACTTTCCGATTTTTCTTGAATTTTTCGGTTTTCTAATGTAGACATCGATATCATCATCATCATCGTGGCGCGACAGCCCGACGTCGGGCCTTGGTCGCCTGGAAGACATCGATATAATAACATTAAAAAGAATTGTGCAATTTTGAAATTTTGCAAGATTAATAAAGGCAGTCTCCTAAATGTATGCTTCAAAATCTCCGTTGATGGGTTGCCTGGAAGTGTAGGGTAGAAGGAGTCAGAAGTCCTTTTATCCAGTTTTAACCGGATATTTCGAAAACTACGAGTTCTAAAAAAAAAAATTAAAGATGAATTAAAGCACATATGATTTTCTACAAAATTAAATACATTCATTAGGCCTTAAAATGATATATTATACCCTAGAGCATACAAACTTCAAAACTGATTTCTGTCCGTTTTCCTCTACATTTCTGGACTCCCCATCAACGAAGACTTTGGAGCACATATTCGGGACGCTGACTTTATGTACATATTAATTTTGCAAAATTCCGAAATTATACGATTTTTATATCGATGTCTATAGGTACACTAAAAAAACAGAAATATTCAAGAAAACTGTAAAAAAAAATTCACCTTTAATCTTCTTTATTGTACACTTCCGAAGGCTCTATCAACGGAGACTTTTGGGAATATATTCAGAGGCCACTCCATATCAATTGTGCTAAATTTCAAAATTACACGATTTCTTTCTCATTTTTCATTCGTAGCGTGGACTTGATAAGTCAAGGTTTAAGTAAATTTTTTTCATCTCCAGATCATATTTGTCTGCCTTCAATGCGTATTATTTGAAAATTTCCAAATTTAAATGTACCAAAGAAATATACCGTTACAAAGTTAACATATTGCGGCAACTTTTGTCGAATTGGCAGAATTATCAGATGAAAGTACCGTTGTAAAATATTTATTTGAAATTTCGATGAAAAATCGATTATGAAATTTCTTTAAAGTTTCAACAGTTATATCTTTGAAGTAACGGTGAATTCGGAACCGTTTTGTATGAAATTTCATGTGTTTTTAAAAAGTGAGGTGAAATCTCGGATTAAAAGATCGCGAAAATAACAAATATTGATTTTGTTCGGCAAGTCCACCTTTGTGACACAATTTACAGAAAATACTATAGCTCTGTAATTTTCCACAAATAACGGTACTGTCTGGTTTTTAAGTATTCACCATTTGAAGCGGGACACCCTATATATGAAAATAATACCGACGCGGCAACTCGGTGGAGCGTGTTGCTGATCGCACACCTCTGCACAAAACACACCGACACGTAACAGCTGAGTGGGCTCATAGTCCGACGCGTAAATCCTCCTTTTTTTATCGAAAGGGCCAAGTGCATAAAAGGCGAGCCTACTTACCAAAGCCCGAATTAAAATCCGCGAAAAAGGCCTCAAAGATTTATAGGTATTTTGGCTCACAGAGTCAGACCGAGGCCACAAACTCCACTTGATTTCTATTTAGTAGGGAGAGGTTCGAGTGGATTCTAAACGAATAAAATAAATAACTGGCGCAACAGTCCAATTTGAACCACGGCCTCGAGATGAGTTAGCATCATCTCATTTTCTAGATCGTGATGGTTTTTGTGCAGAGGTATGTAATCAGCAACACGCTCAACCGAGTTATTTACCCCATAATGGGTACTCATTTAACAGCTGAGTGGGCTCATAGTCCGACACGTAAATCCCCGGAATCGAACCGGGGCCCAGTGCGTTGAAGGCGAACGTGCTAACCGTTGCGCCATCCGGACTACTGGATTCTAAAAGAAACGATGAGTAAAACTAGAGAAGGGTATTAGTATGAATCAAATTTATTTGGTTTTATAATTTTTGATTTGTGTTAGATGAACTGTGTGATCAAATTTCTTATTCGTACTGTACCATAACATACGGCTATTTAACTCCACATGCAATAGAATACCGTTCAATCTACAGTATTATTGTAAATCAATAGAGCTGCTAATTTGGAGACTGACGTTCTTTCAATTAAGCGTTGATACAATCTTCTAGTTATTTATTTTATTTTCCTTTATCTGCCTATAGAAATCCATATCTGTCAAACTTCTATAAAATTTATTAGTAGCTCGGTTTGTTATGTTTATTAGTAGAAACTCATCAGATCTATAAACAACGTTCTATTTTTTCTTTTTATAGGTGTTAAGAAAAAATTAAACTCAAAAATATGATCTCCATATTATGCGTCCAATGTATCCCGTTGTGTTTTTGTTTTTTCCAAAAATACGACCATCACATCTGCGACTCCAAATCAATAACGAGCCTCCATAAAATGACAATATTGTCTTTTAATGACAAAAATGTTATATATTATCTCACCTGTGTTTTTCTTATTTTGAATATATACATATTTCTTTTTTCTGTATTCAATAATCTTTCTACGATGACGTCAATTGAATTGACAATAATTTAAGATACGAAGAATAAGATTCCCAAGTCTACGCAAAAGTATTTGCATATGTAAAAAAAGTAACTAAACACGCGAATTTAAATAGCGCCGAACTAGATACTCATAAAAAAAAAAGGTTCTCAAAATGTTATTAACCTTTTACTCTCTTTTGCTATATCCGGTGGAACGGTTTTTTTCCAAACTATTTTCATATGGAGGATGTCGTCTTAAAATATGCGCCGATATGACGTCTTCCTTCAAAATTGATTTAGCTAATCGGCCATAAATGACTAAAGTTTTGGCCAGTTGGACTTGCAGAGAACCCACCAGGTTTACAACAACAACAAGAAAAAATAATAGAAAAAAAACTAGTTCTTCGATTTGACTCTTATCTATTTATGTACATAATTATTGAGGCGATTATTTATTTTAATTTTATCTCGTGTTGATCACTTCACTTCTTGTTTTTTTTTTGTGGTGTGTATTTCCCTTTGGGACAAAACATCTCGCGCTGTTCCAGTACAACACAGATAAGATTTTTCAACACACTTGTCAAAGTCAAAAATCTGAACGTAGCAGCAAAGCGACAACTTTGCGCGTATCTTTTTCCAGTTTAGATTTGAGATTTTTATTGGATTGATCGACCGACCGCTACTCTTTTGGTCACACAGCCGAAAAATTAGTTTGACAATAGTTTAGATGGTTTTTTTTTAACTTCTTGGACAGGTTGATGAAGCGCGTTCAATAACCTTCCCAACGAGTGTTTTTTCATCTTCATAATTTAATTCGCACACGAGTAGAATGTTTTTGGGCATCTAAAGTAAACATGTGCTTTGAGTTATTAAGCCACATGAATTTCGAGGATAAATAAGAAGCACCCTGGGCTGATGGTTAGGATTATGGTACTATTAATTTGTTCGAGCCCGTCGTGATATAATTAGTGATTAAATAGTATGTTAATTTTATTTATGATAAACTTTTTTTTTATTGTTGCGTATGGGTTATTTTAACAGATTTCAATAGGTTTCGGATAGAGGCTTCATAAATGAGAGTTTGACCGACTCGAGGAAATTAAACAAAAAATTTTTTTTTAGATTCGCAGTGTAGTTCAGCAGGGGTGCGCTCTCTCACCGTTCCTATTCCCCATAGTGATCGGCGATGTGTTGCATCCAGCCCTATCCGGACTGGACAGAGGAATTCAATGGACTTTGACATCTTATCTACCACATCTTGACTACGCTGACGACATATGCCTACTCTCCCACAAAATCATGGATCTTTCCGCAATGGCGTTAGATCTCGAGAGGGAGGCAAGCAAGATTAGCCTAAAAATTAATACCAACAACAAGACCAAGGTTCTTAGCCCTCCATTACGAAAAATAAATACGACACCTATTACCATCAATATTAATGGGCAGCCTGTTGAGAAGTTGGACAACTTTGTCTACCTGGGTGGCATTGTTGCCGAAAATGGTGGTACGGAGCAGGGCATCGCTCGTCGTATCAACCAGGCTAAATCCGCATATGGCATGCTGTCCAAAATCTGGCAGAGCAGTTTTCCCAGCATCAAGACCAAGCCGGGCCTGTTTCGCTCCCTAGTATTGTCTGTGCTTTTGTATGGGAGCAGTACATGGAAAGTTTCCGTAGGAGTTAACAGAAAGCTGCAAGTTTTCGTCATCTCATGTCTTCGTCGCATTCTAAGAATATTCTGGCCCGAAACAATATCAAATGAAGAGCTAAGTCGGCGTACGGGGCAGATGCCAATCGAAGAAGAAAATGGCAGTGGACGGGTCACACATTGCGGAAGAGTGATAACTGCATTGCTTTGCATACCATGAAATGGAAGCCCATTTCCAACCAAGGCCGACCAAGAGGGAGTCCTAGAATCACATGGCGTCGATCTGTGGCAAAGGAGAGTCAGGCACTGGGTATTTTTTTTTTCGGAGTTATACCCCATTGCCCAGAACATAGTACGATGGACGCGCTATGCCCCACTAGGGGCTAAGAAAAAGTAGTGTACTAGTTAGTCACGGGTTCGAGTCCCATGTCGTGGCCATGGATATTTAGGTTGCCTTCCCCCGTGGTGTGGGGCGTAACAATAAGCCACAGCCTTTGCTGACTTGTTGCACGCAGCCTGCTAAATAGGTAGGAGGTGCATGCTACCAACATGCATCGTCCAAAACTAGTTTATGCTAATGAAACGTCAATTAAGACAGCTGGGAACAGTTGACGTTGACGCGCTATGTCCCACTAGGGATTAGGGCAAATAGTATATCACAATTTTTACGAGTCAATGATTTATCCTTATTTGATTGTGTATTTCAGTCATAGATTACATATTAGGATTTTGTTCCACAATCAAAATGTAGAACAGCTAAGAAAGGAAGTCAAGTCAGCTAATGTGTCAGTGGAGATAATTTCCAGAAGCCAGATATCACCTTCTGGGGCATTAAGGATGATAGAAGTAATATGGAAATGTTCAACCATTGACCCTTTCTCTCTTGCAGACTCTTTTCTATGCTTTGGGGATTTGTAATGCTAAATACATAACCGTCAGCTCCGTGCTCTTTGTCCTATTTTACTCGTTAGTGGGGAACCTCAGCAGTTATCGCACTGCTGCAATTAGTTGGGTTTGATTTCTATTCGACCGGTTGTGATAGGCCTATTTGGTACTGAGATTTCAATATCGGCTTTCGGCTTATCTGAGTATCGATATTGCCAGCGGTTTCCCGGCATCCCAGGTACTCGTTTTAGTACCAGTGCTAGTATGTTTTTTTTAGTACCGGTTTGTTTTTATTCTAACCGTAAGCCGGTTTTTTTTCAGGTACCGGTTATTCCTCCCCTTTTTTATGTCCTTGCTAACTTAGTCTATCTAACTGAGCCTTTTATAGTTTTTTTATGTCCAAAAGATTGGTCTCATCGTCCCGTTCCCGAAAACTTACGTAGTTGATAGCTTTGGTGGTTGTTGTAGTAGCAACGCCTGTTGGCATTAAAGGGATTTGACAGCCCTTGGCAGTTGATGATGATGAATGGTCGCTCCAGTGCGTAAAGCCGGCTGCCGTGGGAGCGCTAGGTTTGATTTTCGTTTCACTTCGCGCTTAAGAAGATGCTTTTGGCCTGACCAAAGGACTCCAAAGCCAGGTTTCACTTCATGCCCAAGAAAGGTCCTTTTGTCCTAACCTAAAGGACTCCAAATGATGTTTGGAAAGGCTTAGTCGTTGTAACTCTTCTTTGAACATAAACATATGCACAAATATACGCTTGGTCCAGTCGACCCTGGCAGTAATCGGTGTCACACAAGTAAGCTGCATACAGAAATTGGCTAAGGGAAGTGCCCGGACAGTAAACGAACAAACTTACAGCTTACATGGGACTATATGCATGGCTGGTCCGCAGTGCTTGTGGACTAGTGATGGGCGCAATGATACTTTTTACTGTGCCAATACAGAAATCCTAACTTCTTCAACTGAGTCTTTCGCAAGAGTTGCTTAAAAAGTCGTTCAAACAATTTCTCACATAGGGAATGGGGTCATTGATGCATGCTGGTCGAACCATATTAAAAAGGCTTTAGTCCAAGGGAAGGCGGGAAGATAAGTGTGTGCTGTCAGTCTGATGTCTCATCATAAGCTGCAGCTTTTCCCGGCTTGTAGAAGGCGACTAAATGGACATGCATCGTCCTAAACTTTTTATATGCTAACGAAACGTGAACTGGCTTTTTTAGGATAGTTGATGCGTTTATGCTCCACTAGGGCTTAGTAGTATAGTAGTATGTAGTAGTTTACTTTCAATTCAGTTTGGAAGTTACGTATTCAAATCACAAGTGACGAAGTACTAAACGGCAAACACTACACTACCCTTTTGCGGTAACTTAGAACCAGACTAAAAGTTTGACCAGTTCCTTTCCAGTTCAATCGCAATGAAAATCAAATCTGCAAATTTCCGAATCAAATTTTCATCCATTATTATTTGTTTCGTCTCGGACACCAAATAAATGATAATTCCGTGACACTTCCCAGTTCAGTTCCGCCCGAGCAGGCATAGGAGTCATCGAATCCCGACTGTTATCAACAGAGTCTTTCCCACATTGCTTATCAGTTAATACTTACAACAAGAGTGTCTAATATTATTTATAGACAATTTTCCAGCAAACCGCCTAATCTCACACTCTACCCAATATTTGACTCATGCACGGGTGCGCTATAAAAATGATAATAATTTCACTTACTAAAATTTATTACACACGACTCACACACACACTAAAATTTATTACACACGACTCACACACACAGATCCATAGATAGAAAGACTCTTATACATGAAAGTTGATTTTTTCTACGAGCTATACTCATCATTTATACATTGGGGCCTATGTTGTCGTTATATACACGTATTGTCTGACTAATTGTGTTAAATGTGTGCAATAAATTTAATTAAGAAAAATTTATGATCAACCGCTTTTTAAAGCTTTTTTTAAACACATGGGTGTAATATGCATGTGAATGTATCTCGGTGTATGCATTCACAAAAAAATTCCTGCAAAAACAGAAGCCAATTTTTTCCTCATTATTAAGGCCCTAAATTGTTCAAAATTAAATTGAAAATTTCCATTAATTGCCAATTTGACAAGTTTGCGAATTAATGGGTCTTATTTTATGCACATGTACATGCTATTTAAATTTTATCTATCAGTTATGTGCTTGCCGGTCACATAACTCACATCACAACAAAAGATATTTCCGGGTTTGAGTTTTCGTCGACGACGTCTGAAAATTTTGGCAGGTGGCATTGAAACGGAAGAACTGGCTGATCTTGAAAACTTTCTGAAATTATTCCGAGTTTTGGGTGTATGTAGTATGAAAATTCACGAGGGCGGAAATAGAACAGTGACCGGATTTTCGTGAGAACTTTTGCAGTTCCGCATTTTTTTGGCTTTTTTTTTATTTGCGAGAAAATTGTTGCCTTAATTTTTGGTGATAACTTTGCCTGTGGAAGGGACAACATTTTAATATGTAATTAATAGTCTCTCTGTCTCACTTCATTACCAGCAAAGATCGTAAAGTATCACGAAAGTGATCTTTTCACTTCCCAACTTCATTTCTTCCGCACGCAATTTTATCGCTGGCGTGGCAGTATCTTTCTAGTGGGTGCAAGTAGGCAGAACTGGTTCTTATTTCTGAAAATCTTTTAAGTCGTACGACTATGTATCTTTTGCCTTTGCTTCATAATGTAGCCTGAAAATTTATATTCTAGAACAGGAAGTATAATATACTATAAAGAAATTATTACTATACAATACTTTGTCTGTGCAAGAGAATCAAGAAGAAAAGAAGAAGTGTGTATGATGATTTACTTGATTTACTATTCTCTAGATGTAACGCTGAAATAAATATCTACATACATATATCTACTGAATGCAAGGTCGACATTTATTCATATCAGGTTTCCATCGATGGAAGAGCAGTGAACCTTAAAAATTCTTAGGTAGTAGTTATGTTAATGGTGTTTTCTTTTTGTAGCTCGGCGGGCGCTACTAATTGACACAAACTACGGACAAGAATTTATAGTTTAAGAGAAGTTTGTCAAGTTCTAGTTTTGCGCATGTGTGTGGTTGATTCTCTTTTTGACTTTAAATAATTTGCTGGATCACTGCACTACGCTGCTGCTGTGAAACTGTGAGCGATGACCGTCTTCTATAATGACGGTTTTATATACCCAGGAAATCAAAAAACCGAAAAAAAAACTAGTAAGGTTTTTTTACGAGTATACATATATTGAATTTGCTAAATTTCTAACAGAAGATTATTTATTGGTCGGTAATTGAGTGGATTATGGAATTTGACCTTTCTGGACTTAAGGTAAACTGTAGTCGATCTTTGAATTTGAACCGGAAATAAATTATAAATTTTTATGATCTCATTTATTATATGTTGAATTTCGCCGGAAATTGATCGTTGATCTGAAACATTAAATGGTTGAAGATTGTACAATAGATAATGTGAAGAAATCGAACGGTATGTACTGAGTTGAAGTCAGATTTTTGGGTAAAATCTTGTCTCTGTCTGAGTGGCAGTGATGCTTAATTTTGAATATACGCAGTATCATCTTTTATACTACCGACGAATTGACTGAGAGCTACTGTACAATATGAAAACATTATGCGCCCGGGGAGACCGGTAGGGCAGTGTGTTGCAGCATCAGTCTCATGTTTGACTACCAGCGTTTCGGGTTCGAATCCCGTCCACGACGACGTTCGTGGCCATGGATGTGCAGGAAGTGCATGCTGGCAACTGCATTCTCCGAAACCAGTTTATGCCGACGAAACGTCAACTGGGGCACATGTTGACGCGCTATGCCACAAGGGGTTGGGGCGATTGAGAGAGAGAGAGAGAGACTCATTCGGATCGATGGGATCTGGACTGGACACTTTTCTGTGGAGGAAGAGTCTGGTGATGGTCGCCCAAAATGTCGTCGTTAGCACATTTTGTTATTCTCGTGAAGTCATCAATTAACGCAGATCCAAGACTAACATATCAATTGATTGCTAATGATTTAGGCTCAAATGGCATGGTTGTATCATAAATCTTATGATACACCAAGAAATCTGCCCAGTGGGTACCACGAATTTTTACTGACGACCTAGAATAAGCATGTATGCAGTTTGCCACATATTTTCTCAAAAAATATAGAGAAGGGTAGTGTAGCACCTTTCATAAAATCGTCACAGGTGACGAATCTTGTTTTTATAAGTACGATTCGAACCAAACACAAGTCTATGATATGTATAAGCGGGACATACGCCTGTCGTTCCATATACCTGACCACTGTAGTGTTTTCTAGGCGGAAGTTACTACGATTTTCGAAGCTTTAACCTGGCTGAGGCAGCACGTCATATTCGATAAAGATATCCCAATATACACGAATAGCCAAGCCTCGATAAGGTCCTAGGAATCTGCCCTGTTAACATCCAGGAGAGTAACAGAATGTCGCTCGTCCGTCATCGTTTAAATAAGTCATTAAGGTTAAATAAAGGTGATTAATTCAAAATTGTTGATCTCACAACGAACTAGCTCGTGGTCTATATGTGCTGTGGTCAGGGCTGCCGAGAGGAAATCCTGGCCCGGGAGACATCAATTCCGGGCCCCAGTATTAAAGTGTTAGAATAAAAAAATGTTAGAATAAAAAAAAAATAGAATCTTGGGATTTCATGAATTTTGGGGCCCCAAATATCTCTAGGTGAACCCCACACAATCTCGGTGCCCATATATCGAGCGGCCCCACATACATATCTTGAGATTCCATACATCTTGGGGCCACTTACATCTCTAGTTGGTCCCATACATCTTGGGGCCCATACTTCTTGGTACTCCACATTCTTGGGGCCCCAGATAACAACTCAATATTTGAAAACGCTAGAATGTCGCGGTCATGATATATTATATTGAAATACATTATGTAAATCATTTTACAAGAACTTTTTTTTTAACTTTTTGCACTTAGGAAAATGAGTTCGCCGGTTTTAAGAAAATGTTCGTCAAGAGTGGGGCTCATCGGGCATTTGCCGAGTGGTTCCAGTCCGCCCCTGGGGCTACCCAAGAAAATAAAGCACGAAATTGAAACGTACGAAGAAACATGGTCAAAATACCATAAGAAAATAGAGGTCCTAAGGCGACAACAGTCTAAAAGATATTAGAGGCTGTAACGGACGATTTGGTGGGCATCCGAAGATGGGGACGGAGCCTAAGGTAGCTTAATTGACCGTGAAGGTCGAGCTGTGCCATCTGGCTAAGAAAAAGGCTCCTCTACGAACTAAGTAGCGGCCTATGCTTGTTGTAGCTCAGTTCGGGAGACGTGGGCGGGGTTTTCGCCGCTCTTGCCCCTGTCCTTTACGTATTACCTAACAAAAATTCATAGGCCTGGGGAAGACAACACAAGCAAGGGAGATAAAAATGGGAAATAAAAAAAAATAGTCGATAAGGATGGAATGGTTGGCGGACGGATCAGACGCCCACGCGGTCGAATTTGGGTCCGGATGTAATGGGACCCTCGGCCTCTGGTTTCGTATACCACCAACAGATCACTACTCATCAGGTGCTGCTTCGATCTGCCGGTGGAAGCAGCACTACCAGACCATAATATGGTTCATTACAGGTGGTTCATTACAAGGCGCCCAAGCCAAGTCCGGAACGTGTGTAATGTATTGTAGCTTAGAGCGCCGACTAGCGCCAAAGCGTGAATTCTGTTGTAATTCAGGGCCTCAAAACACTACAGAACTTGTAATGTACTCTAGTTCAAAGTACCATAATGAAAAAAAATCATTTAAAGTCCCCCCCCCCCTTCTCGCCCGGCCTGGCCTGGCCTGGCCTGGCCAGACCAACATTAGATTTTTTTAAGGGCCTCATATTTTGAAGACACGAGCCTTTACAAATTTTTTTTAAACATTCCTAGTTGACCGGGCGACATATAGTAGTTCGCGTCTTTATCAATAGTGAGGTTTTAATTGGGATGATTTCGCACACCCGTTGCGTGAGCTCCGCGGCTTATGGGGTTGTTACCCTCAGTATACAGAGCTAGAACATTCGCTATGCTACAACGGTAAAGTCACTTTTAACCCAGGGGCGAACCACGATGCGTTGCCCGATGAAATAGAAATACACCTTTTTTTTAAATCAGCAATTGCTAACAAGGTCTTCGTTTGAAATGATTTCCAAAAAAAAAACTCAGAAAAAAACCTGACTGGCAAATGTTGATGATTCGAAGTGAAAAAATTTAAATTTCAAGAGTCAAAACACGAGATTTCTTGCCTTAAAGAAGTAACTTTTGGTAGACTTAGGCCCGTTTTCTCAATGTCTGGTTAAACTGGCAGTTAGCTATCCGGGACACTAAATTTAACCTTATCGTATGCAACGTTCAAAATATGATAATGCAGTCCACAGCGCGGCTAATGCAGTAGAAAGTCAGCTGATTTTCTTGGCGGAATTCTGCCACCTGTTCAATTCTATTCTACGTCTGTGACACCTCTCAGCATTATTTTGCGCCTGAGTTGGTTTCACATCCGTTTCCTTCGAATGAATATCCAGAACTCTGTTCCTTGTGACCAGTTTAAATGTCTCATTTGAATGTGCAAACGTAAACAGCTCTAGCTGTCAAAATCTCAGCAGCTCGTATCAGCTGTTTGGAATTATTGTCCGATAAATTCTCAACCGGAAGATGAGTGCCGTTTAGCGTTTATCTACAGGATAAGATTTAACTAGACATTAAGAAAACGGCCCTAAACATATTATAGGTATAATAATCTCAGTAGCAGATCAAGTCCCATATTCTGACTGAAAAGCACTTCAGAAAGTAGACCCTCAACTGTTTTGTTAGTCCCCCTCTTTGATGGCGAAAAGAATTAAAGCGTTGTCGACTGTGACAGCTTAATTGACCAGCGCTTCACCAATCGTAATAACATTGAAAATCTGTGGGAAAATCTTATGACGTAAAGATGTTCCTATAGATTTTCAATATTGTTCAGATCGAGGAAGCGATGTGTACAATAATTAAGCTGTCATGGTCGAAAAGATGTTCTCACGCATTTTCAAAGCTGTTCAGGTTAGGGGCGAATCGTTCGCTACAGTTCCATCCCAGGCACCCCTTTGCAGGTACTTCCTTGATGTTTGATTTGTGACATTGTCAAGCTACAAATTTAGAATAATTTCCGGAATCAGTTGCATCAGGGGTTAATTCAATCGCGGTTTGTTTTTAGACGGCATTGCATGAAGTAGAGTTTTCAGTAAGTAGCTCTCTGAAGTGGAATGATGTAGTACAGCTCTCAGTACGGGGAAAGAGGATTGATAATTCTACAAGAGTTATCACTCCATACAACTTTCCCCTCTGCCAGAAGATTTGCATGTATTGGCAAATTGCATAGACTTCACAAGAAAGCTACAACTTTGGCCTCCGGCAGTAGATTTGTATGTATTGATTCTCTTGTGTATCTATACTGTGTAGTTTATACTATGTTTATACAATTTGTCAATACATACAAATCTCCTGGCAGAGGCGAAAGTTCTATGGAGTGATAATTTGGTAAGGGTTAGCATGAAAATATCTCCGACCTCGATAACTTTTCGTAAAGCTCGCCCTATCCTGTCTCTTGGATTAAGGTAGAATAAAGGTTTGCTTTAACTCGGAGTATCCCAGTATTCTTTTTTTAGTGTGTAGTTGAGGATAAAGGGCATTGGAATAGAGCCCGATGCTTGTAGGCTGAAGGTCTGTTGACGACCAACGTCGAATCACTCGTCAGGTGTTGCGTGAGTCTATTTAAAAAAATGTGTACTTAATCTGGATATTAATTTACCATGGAACATTGTTTTTCCATTGCATAACCCCATAAGATTTTATCATAAAAAAATCGCCTTAGTTCGAATAATGCTTCCGACACCTACTACAGTCAATTGGACGCCATACGGCGCCTTCTCCGCTTGACTTCATGTCTCAAATTACAATCAGTTACAACCAACAAAATTCCAATAAGGGCATTTCCAACGTTTCCGAAAGTCTCACATACTTCTCAAAACCCCATAAAAATCTATTTATTTGTCAAATAAACGGCACTATTTAGGTGCCATACTTTCATCGATCACAACGTAAACCTTTTCCGGTCAATCCTAATGACTACATACATATCACACTGAGAGTCTGAGACTCTGTTACGTGGCTTCCACTTTTGAAGGTATCGATAATATCGACCCGTGAAAAAAAAACGACGAACTCGTTAAATTTGGACTATTACCCAATATGCCGGATAATGAAGAGATTTCTACAAACTGCACTGTCCAAATTGTACCTACAGAAACGACTATAACTGCAAAGATCTCTCCGATTGATGTGTTTGAGCTGCACATACATTAAATATACGTAGCTGTTTGATCTGTTCAGACCACAAAAAAAAAACGCAGCTTACTATAGTACGAGTTTTTTGATTGACATGTTAGCGCCAAAGTTTTAAAAAGTTCATCTTTTGGGGATACCCTTTTCGTGGTCTGTGTAACTTGTTCGTATGGCATGGGTCGCATGTTTTTTTGAAACGAAATAATGATCATCATTTTGCGGATGATGGATTGTGAAGGTATTTTTATTGATTTGCAATCGAACCATATTTTCTTTCTTCGATTGGGTACTTCCAAGAAAGGCAAAATTATAATACTCTTTCAATTATGTATACTGATTTGATGGCTGACTGATAAGATTTTTTCATCTCTAGAGAATGACTCCCACGACTATATTTTACTTGGCAAAAATCACGTTTTCTAAGTGATTTCCGTGATTTCTCTGATGCCAAATTCATCAAATTTGAAAATCAAGTGACTTGGGAGCAAATCTCGTAGAAGGTTCATTGGGTCAAAAGCAGTGAGAGATATAGCTCTACTTTGTTGGAACCACATATCCTCTTTTGACTGACCTGGAGTTCTACCAGATAAAGGTTAATCATCTGCAAATATTGTCGTCACCACGCTAGGCCTGCCTCTTCCTTTTATTTTATTCGGCTTCGACTAAAACCGTAAACAAAAAGTTTTCGGGTAAACGACTGATGAAAAATATTTCCGTGTTATGTTTTTTTTTAACTCGAATTCATCAAAGTAAACTTTGAAATTATATAGAGCATCCCTGGCATCTGCAATACCGATAAAACGCTTTTTTTTTCTTTCATTTCTTCATTAAAAAAAAAACATAATTCAGTGAAACAAACTTTTTTCGGTTAATCATTTTGTTGAGTTGACAGGCGCTCCCTAAGTCATTCTGCAAATCACCTCAAGCATGCATTTATTTCCAAATGATCGACTTTTCCGAGTCAAATAGATTAGAACATAATAAAATTAATAATAAATTTGTATGTTTGTTATTTTGACAATGTGGCATCTTCGTTCTATAAAAGATAGATGTCCGGCCTCAATAAATCTCGATAAATTATGAGCCATGCCTATCCAATTTTCTTGAGAATTATTCGATACAGAAGTGTTTTGGGATGTTGTTTTGGCGCGTCTTTGGTCAAATGTGCTTTGACTATATTTTCAGTTTTTGACATGGTTTATGTGTTTTTTGTAATATGTTTTCTTCGATCTTTTCGATATGGGTTTTTGCGTAATAGTTCAGAATGGGGAGAGTATAAAACACTGAGTCATAAGCTCAGAAGAACTGCACTGTCTAAAAGCTTTTCCCTTACATGCGTTTTAGTTGTGTTTTTTTGTGGAGTCGAGAATCATAATTACACAAAAAAGCAAAGCAAATAAATTTAGTTATAAATGTCTAATAAGTTAACAGTAGGAAATACGGTAACGAATAAGTATCATAAGTCATATACAGTAACATTCAGTTTCAAATGATTTAATGTATATTTCTTCCTGACAGGGCAGATTGATCTGCCGCAAAATGGATTTGGGCCCTATGTAGGAGGCTGCAGATGGACGTCTGGCAAGTTCGTTTGCTTGTTCATTGCCTACAGTGTCATAGTGCCCAGGGACCCAATAGATTGTGAGGTTTTTTGAGGCTCCAATGATGTTAAGGATATCTTGACAACTTCACTAAATAAATAAATAACTGGCGCAACAGTCCAATTTTAAACCAAGGCCTCGAGATGAGTTAGCATCATCTCATTTTCTAGATCGTGACGGTATGTCTTGTGCAGAGGTGTGTGATCGGCAACACGCTCAACTGAGTTATTTACTCCATATATGGGTAGTCATTTAACAAGTGAGTGGGCTCTCATAGTCCGACACGTAAATCCCTTTTTTTTTATCGAAAACTACCGCATTCAGTAGGAAACGAATCGGAGCCCAGTGCATAAAAGGCGAACGTGCTAACAGTTGCGCCAGCCGGACAACTGCACTAGCCTTAAGCTAACCGATATACTATGTGCTAGTCAGCGCCATGATAGCCTCTTGACTATCAGCGAAGATTCTTATATTTCTGTTAATGTAGCGGTAGCCTGTAGTCCTGCACAGTTGCGCACAAACCTCGATGGCGTGGAGTACAGTGAGAAAATTTCTTATAGAGATGAGAATTCTGTGTCTTGGGCGAACAATGCTCGCACCCTTCCCTCATCCGTTTTGGAGCCATTTTATTGTGTTGGGATCTGAGAATATGAAGATTATATAAAGAACGGACATAAGCCAACATTTTTGGTACCCGTTTAAACATATTACGTACACCACGAAAATGTTCCTCCGGCTGTCAAATAATTTGTTGTGATTTTCAACATTTTGCGTTAGAAACACGTATGGATTGTTTGTGATGATATTCTCTCTTCATTACGTGCTCCGTACTCTCAGGTTGGGAGAATTGTAGGTCCCCCGCTCTCTATCCCAAACAGTTGATCGAAAGGAATACTTGAGGCGTAGATTCCTGACCAGTGACCAGGTAGCCAAATGACGTGCTGAGCTGTTTTGGTCCGGATGATTTTACTTCAATTGTTTTTTTTTATTTTCTCGATCGTTTGTTCTTCCTCTTCTTCTTGGTGGTCTCATTCCTGCTCTTCTTGTCGGGTAAACAACACGTTTTCGTCCAGTGAAACCAACTCCGAAAAAGTAAGATTCACCTGCCAATATAACTTTTTCGGAGTTCCTCCTCAATGAAAATTTTTACCTATTACTTCAGTGGTCACAGCTAAATGGTTCACGGATGGCTTGTAGAGATGAGTTGCTATTAGCATATCTGTTATTTTTTAGCAGCTAATCATTTTTTGCTGCTCAAGTGTGATCCTCACGTAACGGCTGCTCCATCATTTTGCATCCAACGACATCGTTGTAAAGTATATCGGAGCGTGTAAATAGAAAATTGCATCATGGTGCTACTACTACTACTATTCAAAATGATGGGTAAGTCGTTACATGTGGATCGTGCTTAACGTTAAAAAATAACATATACAGATTAGCCCTTGTAGCATCACGCTCAACACTCTGATGCGCGGTACATTTGTAGCTTTCTAAATAAGCTGCTTCTCAAACTTACAACTTGCTGCTTTAGTGGCTCTCAAAATTAGCTGTTTTTTAAATTATCAGTATGCCACTTTAGCATATATTCACATTATTCGTTTTCCGGATTATTGAATTTTCAAATCAGCTGATCTCCAAACTAATTTCTTTCTGATTATTTGAACAGCTTGACAATTTAGCAATTTTCCGCTTTTACGCGGTTTTGGAAATGGACATATCCCTAGATTTAAACGGTAGTTTACAAGCAGAATTCGCATTTCCGCCTTTTTTTTTCAAAATTGAAATCAATATTAATATTCATTTGCGACAGAGCTATACCAACTTTATTCCTTGGAGGGATG
Source organism: Chloromyia formosa (assembly GCA_964017055.1). Classification (NCBI taxonomy): domain Eukaryota; kingdom Metazoa; phylum Arthropoda; class Insecta; order Diptera; family Stratiomyidae; genus Chloromyia; species Chloromyia formosa. The sequence continues at coordinate 116,271,676 of OZ024815.1, forward strand.
AGTGGGGCGTGCCGCAAGTACTTTTACTAATGGCTCACAAACACAAGAGGGCCGGTGGCGCTGGAATTTACTTGTGCAGGTTGGGTGTAAGCCTGTCATTTTATCTTCCGGATTTTGGTAGCAAGCGGAGGTTACGTTGATTTCTGAAGTTTTGACATGGTCGCGATGTAAGCTCCGCCACACACTGTCGAACAGCAGTCTCCTTAACCTAATCTATCATCCTCTTCTTCAGCAGAAAAGAAGAAACCTTTTTGTGCATGTCCCGGTCTATTTGAAAAACTCAAAAAGGGACATTCCCTGCTTAATCTAAAGCTAAAAGATGAAAAATCTTCTGCTTTTTGCTAGACACACGATCGTCGTACAATGTTCGCGATTAGCGATCAGCCTATAGACCACGGAGCACCATTTGTATCTTTTTGATCGTCGCAGAGTGGTGTCTAGAAAAACGGACCTTAAGCGCGGCTTGCACGCTGCGTCTTATCATAAGTTTTATCGTTCAGACAAAACGAATGACTGTTTATTCTCCTATACAAAAGGAGAAGAAGGTTTCAACGGTTTAGGCGAAACAGATATTACTGAACCAACTGCAGACGGAAGAATTAGATGAGGCAGATTTAATCTCCATGGTTAATAAAAAAATCATCCTGACAGTGATCCCGACGAAATTGAGCCTAAACATGCAGCGTTCACTGGAAAAGTCATTCGCGATGGATTCAAATTAGGGGAAAACGTGCCCTTCGGTTCCAACGACATGTTAATAAGTGTTTGAATCAATATGAGGAGGTCGACAAATATCTTGCCAAAAATCGAACACAGTTTTTATTAACTGATTTTCTTACCAGCTCTTCCCGATCATCAACCACCATCCAGCCAGAACTGCTGTTGACTGATCAAAGTGATATCAACTCACAAATTAAATAAAAATCGTATACGACTTGAACTTCTGTGTACTTTCTAAATTAACAGGCTGGAAGTTTAACAGCTTTCCAAAATGGATGCATTTCAAATTAGGAGCATTTCAAGCTAGTAGCAGCGTAATCGGCACTTTGATATATTTTAGAATAACAGTTTGCTATTTCATTTGCTTTTTAAATTGGTTGGTGCAGCAAAAAGTACACTGCTACGGTTGTCATGAATAACCGTAGCAGTGTTCAGGGACTCTTGTCCGCCGTAGACTATATTTCGGAGATATTTTCCCCAAGGTAAACTTGCAAACAAGCTTGCCAGTTTAGCAACTTTTCAAATTATTTGCTTTCCAAATTATCAACTTGCCAATTTAGTATCTTTTCAAATGTTTTCCGGCTTAACTTATTTATAAATTAACGGTTTTTTTTAGATGAACAGGTGGTTAACAACTCAGTTGGTTTCTGAAATGGCTGTTTTTTAAATTAGGAGCATTCCAAACTAGCAGGTGTAGTAGCACAATCCGCATTTTAATAGAATTAAGAATAACAGCTTCTTAGTTTAGCTGCTTTTTAAATTAGCATCATTTCAAACTAGCAGATGTAGCAGCGTAATTAACACTTTGATATGTCTTAGATTAATAGCTTGCTAGGTTAGCTGCTTTTCAAATTAGCAATTAGGTGCAGTAAAAAGGATACATACGGTTATTCGAGACACCTAACCACGCCGCATTAGACTAAACTGTTACAGAGATATTTTCCTCATGGTTGAAGTCATCGTCTCCATTAATCCACTCAAGATGGGCAGATTCATTGAGTTGAGAGAACTTAAGATCCAATATCCTTATTTTAATGATTATCTTGTTCACTTTTCATCTTCTTTTTCCTTGCCCTTTCATACCACTCTGCGGCTTCGCATTGCTCTGCCTGTGGTGTTGGCACTAGAAAGGTGGAGTGTGTGGAAAATAAATTTGTATGGACTTTCCTTTTACATCCGGCGGTGGTCTCCAGGCCCGGCAACCCACTCATACACACTGACCTGTGGGAGGTCCTAAAGATGCTGAACAGTGCCGCAAGCTCATCTAGAGGTGTTGTTGTTGCCTGCACGTAATCGGTCCTATCAGTTGCCTCCTACGATCAAGGTAGGACTCACCTAGGGGTGCATATTCTAAACCCGTCACCCCACAGGTGTTCACTTTTCATCAATTCTCGGAAGTCCCTCCCAAAACTTCCCCCAGAACCTGTTTATTCCCATCGAAAAAAAAAACAAATCTTCTGCCGACTATGCCATTAGGAAGTAATGAAAACATTTTAAAATTCAATAATCCGTACATTGCCATGAATTTATGCAAAATAGATTCCAATGTCTATCGCGATGTGTGTAATCAACTGTATATAGAATTTTTTAAGCCGTCCCCAAAATATTATGAATTCGTCGTGTCATGTTCTTCAGTAGAAAAGCAAAAACTAGTACTTAAGGAAGACAAAGATTGGCTGGGGTCTAACGAACAGGTTCTCGGATATGTTTGTGCAGATCCATTTTTATAAGGTTGATGTCAATTTCCGATCAAAGCTAAATCAACAGATATAGCGGCGCGACTCTCCCACGAGAGTCTGATGGTCATGTTTAAATTATGTTCCATGATTATTGTCAAGATGGGGCAATTTATCGGTCCCAGACCTTTAGGGCGCCCCGAATATTTAATGAGTTAATTTGTTTGCACCAACTATCTAATCCGATTAAGTTATATCAATAGTCGATGATCGCCAGAAGTACCGTTGCCGTTGAGAAATGTCCCCAACTATATTATTGACGGCATGACGATACAACAGAAGTAAATGTGAAAAACTAGGAAGCCAATCAGCGAAAAAAGTTGACACATGGAGAATTTTTCACTATACATACTATACACAACAACACACTAGTAAGTGGTGGGCAGCAGCTTGTCCAATTAGATGGTAGAACCTGTTCAAATTCTTTTCCATCGTTCTTTGCTTGAATCTGACTTTTTTTTTCTCACTGTATTTTTAATCGAGGACACGGCACTACACAGAGCGGTATGATAAAGTATCTTGATCACTTCCCTCATACCGGTGGTGGAATGGACTCATCTTCCTTTTGCGGGGCCCTCTTTCACTCGGAGTATCTTTCTATTGATCGCCGCCAAGGAAGTATAAATTAACGATCCGTACATGCCCGGGAGGAGTGGTCTTGAAAGATATTGCGCCCGTAAGATTGAATAGAAAAAAAACCATCACCTTCATCAATATTGCGATCAGGTAGTTGTCGTCTAGTGTTCTTCTTTACTTGAATGGTGTGGTGGTGCGTTTTCATGTTGAAAGAATAGAAAAAAGTAGAAAAGAAATTTTCATTACGTTACGCTTCAATCGATCGCTACAAATGCGACGTAGTCCCGAAATAGTTCCCACACAACACGACACAACTCAAGTCATCCCTACCCAATACCATTTTCGAGGAACAACACTCCCACTCCCGGCCGTTGAAATCGTTCAAATTTCCGTTTCAAATCTGAAACCATGCCCTTAGGGCCATCATCACAATCATCATCTGTCCAGGTAGGAACCTTCTACATATGATCTTCATTGTTAGACTTCACCTTTTTTCTTTGGGTTCTTCTTTCTTTTTTTCTTTCTCCCTCTGCGATCCAGAGCTCTCCGTCGAGCTCTCTATTATTTGTCTTACCGCGAGCGTTCAAGATCTTCAGGTGATCATCAAATCCCTCTCCTCCTCCACCGCCTTCACACAAAAAAAAAAATAAGAAAAAGAAAAATATCTTTCATTCGACGTTGCGCGTTTTGTGTGTACGTACGGCTACTACGTACGGGGAACAGATGATCAAAAAAAGATTGTGCTATTTAGTTACTCCGGTAGGTTTTACCTTTCAGTTCCTGGATCGAGATTTCAACCTGTGATCATCGGCGGTTTTCATACTGAGCGCAGTAGTTGGGTGAAGTCGTGTGTAGTGTGTTGTAAAGTTTCTTGCTGTATAATATGACGCAAAGCAATGGTACGGTTAGATACAAAAAAAAATCAAATAAAAAAATCTAAATTATAATAAATATCTTCAAGTCGGTTGGTAGATTCTTTGCAAAGTGTCTCGTGTAGTATGCTCTCTGTCGGTTAAGATGAGCAGCACATCTTACCGCCGAAGCAATCATACGTCTTGCTGCCAAGTGTATCTGTGGAGGAGAGTTAAGTTGAAAAAAATAATAAGAATATTGTGGAAGAAGTGATGGAACCGGTTTAAACGGAAACAGCACATAATAACAAACAGAATTTTTTCCGCCAACAACAACGACGACAACGATTCATCCATATATGGATGATGACGATGATGGAAAAGATGATGATGCTCATAGTGTGGTGTGGTGTATAGTTATGTGGTTACGGGTCTAAGGAAAGGCCGACATTAGTCTATGCTCCGGGCAAATGTGAGCATTGGTGCGTTCCTATATCCTTACCTTAAGTAAGTGATCTTCAAATGTATGATAGTATGATCCCTAAACATATGCATGGTCTCATCCTCCTCATCACCATGATCGGGTGTCTTCAACATGTGAAGTGAAGTGCAGAATCAACCGTGAAGCCAACGAAGATGATCATTTCCTAAGAACTTCCAGCAGAGTTAAGAGTTAACAGAGCAGCATCATCAGTGGTGACTATACATTCATTTCCCCGTGAAGATAGAGTGGATGCTGGAGCTGCTGCTGTCTTTGCTTGGTTTGACAAGATGAAAATGTAAGAAAAACCACATCGAAGAACCTAACAGAATATATAACGTGCGCGCTGCTGCTGATGATGATGACGAAGCGATAGGTTCCCGGTAATGACTGTTTGTTGTCGCGCAACTGTGTTGTGAATTGTTTCTTCTTATTCTTTTTTCCGGAAAAAACGTATCTTGTGCGGAATGCTCTTCGATGCTATCAGATCAGTTGATGTGGTGCTACAGTACGCGCGGTCCGTGGTTCGTTATTTGCAGAGGTCTTCTGAGGCTATAGTGTTTTGATCCCCCGTGCACAACATGCACAAGTGTCTTGTGAGGTGAATTAAATTATATACTTGATGTCGATTGGGGCCATGAGGAAGTAACTTGGATAATGGTTTATACTTTGTACATATATGTATGAAAATTTCCTGATGGCCTCTTGAAGTGAATGAGTGGTAAAGAAGAAGTTGTAGTGGTGGTGATGGTGATCCCTAGCTGTGAGTGGTTCATATACATACGGGCCCTTAAACAATACGAAATTTCCACGAATTCGATATGCATCCTTCTCACAGTCACGAGTCCCTTTTCTTATAAAAGCAACAAGTGTGTGCGCGCTCACAATCTTTGTCCTTTTTTTTTGGTGATTCTGTCTCCGCAGTGATTCTTCGACATCCACTCCTCCGGAGTCCGGAGGCTTAAATGGAATGTCGTTGTCTTGTGCAATAATTTGCTCGTATTTATGATTCATTTGTTAAGTATATCCGGTTTGCAGACGGATGATGGTAGTGTTGTGCGGGCAGGCAAAGAAACAAGTAAAAATCGTTAAGAAAATAGTTTTTCAACGACCAAAGATCCCATGCGACGACACTTCTCGACTGGCGCAATTAAAAGTCCCCGAGATAATGAATGTTATTGGATCATCGTATTATGTCCGGAATGTGTGCAATAATTAAATGTTCTGATTGCGATTTATTTTGTTTGGAATAACCCCAGAAGCGATGGCTGATAAGTACAAAGTATTTTACGATCACCGTTTTTTTGTGGAATTTGTTGGAAGTTCCAAAGCTTGGAATTTATTATCCTAAAAACGATTGCTAAATATTATGTATATTGCCTGGAAACAGGTTACATAGGTACAAAATTCGGGATATTTTTATTATAGTTTCCGGAGCCCGGGGTGAGAAAATCTGTTTCACTCGGATTTTTTCTCACTTTTCGCTCGCGTTACCGTAAAACACTCAAATTTGCAAAAAAAAATCGTTTTAATTTTTTTTACATTTTTTTAATGATTTATTCTGAATGTTTGGTATATTTAAAACTGATCAAAACGTTGTTGCATGCAAGGCGAGCTAAGCGAGCGTTCATGTGCGATACTGTGGTTTGCGATTCCTTAAGCGCGAAGCCCATTCAAAGGGACTTGCAAATGTTGCAATTGTCCATGCCTGCAATATACCAAACACTCAGTAGAAATCAGTAAAAAATAAATAATAGAAAAAAAAATTTCTTCCCAAATTCATGATTTGTGACGCAAGTGAAAAGTGACAAAAATCCGAGTGAAAGGTGATTTCTTCACTCCTGGCCCCGGAAACTAAAAGATTGCCCAAAATTCACCTGTTCAAAATCCACCAATCAAAATCCGCCTAGTTTATTCGAATAATGCACACACGTTGGATTTTTAGTCCCTAAGGCGGCTAAAGCGGAAATAGACTCTGAACCCGCACTCAAGCAATTTCGGCTTTATGCCTAGTACTGACCTTTTCTTTTCGTGCAAATCATACAAATACTGCCAAAAGTTTCGTCCTGTTGACAGTACATATTTGAATGAAATTTCGCACGAAAAAAAAAGGTTAGTACTAGGCATTAGAAACTCCATCGTGTGAGAGTTGTTGTACTGGTACTTTTTCATACAACAATTTATCGATTTTGAACTGGTGGATTTTGAATCGGTGGATTTTGAATCGGTGGATTTTGATTTTTGGTGGATTTTGATTTTGGTGAATTTTGTACCTAACCCCTGGAAACTACTCATGTACCACTATTTTTTATGAAAAATTACGATTTCTGGCTAAATGCGGGTGGCGCCCAATGTGGGTCAACATGAGTCCCACGATGGGATTTGCTGTGGAAATATGACAAAAATTGCTCAGCTATTATCCCTTAAATGCGTAGGAGTCATCTGACAATAGAAATGCTGAAAATTTGACATACATTTCTGAATTTTTAAGACGTGGAACTGACGGTGACCCACATTGGACGCCTATCAAATGGGTGACTAGAACAAAGTCTTGGGCATGGGCACAAAGTAAAAAAAAAAGAAATATTTGAGCTTTTATAATTTAGCTATGTATATACCATTAGGGCTCAGAAAATATAAAGATATTCGAAATTCATGAAAAGGTAACGAAGTTTTTGCAGCAAATGTACTTGGAATTGACGGCTCAAGGTCTAGCTTTTACATGGAATCAGGAAATTTCTTTTTATTAGTTTCCGGAGCCCGGGGTGAAGAAATCACTTTTCACTCGGATCTTTGTCACTTTTCACTCGTATCACTCTAAAAATTTCAAATTTGCAATAAAAAAAAAATTTTTTTTTAGTGATTTATACTGAATGTTTGCTATATTGAAGGCATGGAAAATGGCAATATTCTCAAGTCCCCTTGCGAAGGCTCCGCGCTTAAGGGATCACACACCTCAGTACGCACATACTCGAACGCTGCCTTAACTCGCTCTGCGTACAACAGCGTTCTGATCAGTTTTAAACATACCAAATATTCAGTAGAAATCATTAAAAAAAATATACAAAAAAAGAAAAAAGTAAAAAAAAAAGAAAATTAAAAAAAAAAATTTTTGTTTGCGATAGAATTTTCTCAAAAAGTCGAGTGAAAACTGATTTTTTTTCACCCCGGGCCCTGGAAACTAAAAATATCGCGTATGTACAATAGTAATCGAAAGTGATGCCGAACGAAAAATGTTGTACGTGAGTTTTGGTAAAATTTGGTTATTTTTTAGCCAATCAGCTTTTGCTGCTAACGTTACGAAATAACAGATGCAGCACCTCTATTTAAAAAAAACAGCTTGCTGGTTAGTAGCTCTTGAAATAAGCTGCTTTTCAAAATACGAGCTTCCCACTTTAGCAGCTTTCCGAATTAGCCATTTCCGAAATTATCCGATTTCCAAAATTGGCACGAGTATATTCCTATTTCACCGGGCGACGCATCGTGGTTCGCGGCTTAACTAATAGGGGTTTTGTCGCTATAGCGTGTAGAGCGAACGAAGCGAACATTCAATGGCGGTATATTGAGCGTCGCAACCCCTTAAGCCGTGGGGCTCGCATCTCGAGCGGAGCCCACTCAGAGGGAGTACGAATTCGTATCAATTTAAAACATCTTTTTGGTCAGAGACGCGAACCATTATGCGCCAACCGGTTAACTAGGAATTTTCCCCAAAATTAGCTGATTTTCGAATTAATTGCATTCTAAGCTGACAACTTGCTAGTTTAGCGTTTTTGAAACTATCTGCTTTTCCACTTGCCAATTTAGTATCTTTTCAAATCAGCTGATTTCCAAATTAGCTTATTTTCAAATTAACTGTATTTATAAATTCACAAGTTGGCAGTTAAGCAGCTTTCCAAGCTGCTAATTTCGGAGGAAACGTAGTTTTTCCGGTAAATGTATTTGATTTTGATGGCTCGAGGCGTAAATTTTCCATAAAATCATGTTTGACTACATTAATTGTTCGCACTGTAAAAATCATGTACCACGCCAACCTCGTCCCACTTTGCCCGCAATGTTTGCGATAGAGCCTCATGCAATTATAGAGTGTAAAATGACACTAATGACGGCTGCGATTAGCAGGGCCAATACTAGATGGAGTACATGGAGCACTTGTCAAGTAACTAAACTGATATGGCCTAAAATCGATCCTGGCCGCTGTTCAAAACTTTTATCAATGGAAAGAGATCACATTGCATACACAGCGCATGTGTTGGCGGGAGTTATCACTGGGCATTGTCTGATTGGTGACCACCGCAAAAACTCCCAACTTTCCTATACAGATTTTTGTAAGAATTGCGATAATGAAAATTAAGAAGAATCTACTGAGTTCCTTGAAATTTTCCTTGTGTCTTGTCTGCCCTGCCTTGGCTGGAAGTAGAAATTACATGAATGACCTAAAAGACATTCATGGGTGTCAACTAGTTTCATCGTTTCATTGTCAGTTCCGGCTAGTTCAATGATTTCGCAGGTTGGTGAATATCAGGTGTTTCACAATGGACCCAGAGGTGGACTAAGTGTGCTGTGGCGTTCGTAGCCGCCCTTCTAAGCTAACCTATAATTAAAGAAGTGAATTCCAATGCTAAATGATACATTTGCTGTTAAAAGTTGAGTATGCAAAAATTGCGCATAGCGTTTTCTCTTTTGATTCATGTACATGGTATATAGGAGAGAGTAAGAAAATGTAAGGTTCCAGCGGCAAATGCTGGCAGATATCGTGGGAGGGCGTGCGTTCTATACGCAATGCGAAAGTTAATCGTTACTTGCTCAACACGGAAACATCTACTTAATTTCAAATTGTTCACTTTTTAGTTCGGTTATGAGACATTTTTGCGAAAAAGTTTGAATACATTTTAGTAGTTTTTGTTAATCTTTAAAAAAAAACTGTATGGGCCGTTTTCTCAATGTCCTGTTAATTTGCCTGTTAGCTAACAGGGACTTATTTATCAAACGCCTAAACCATATACAACTCCCAAAATACGACAAAATATTTGGATTCTCTCCCCTGATTTTTGATTTGCATTATCGTATTTTGGGTTTATCAGCACATTGAGAAAACGGGCCTAAATCTCTTAGGCTCGTTTTCTCAATGTCTCGTTAAACTGCCAGTTAGTTATCCGGGACACTAAATTTAACCTTAGCGTATGAAACGCTCAGAATATTATATGATGATGCAGTCCACAGCGCAACTAATGCAATGAAAGTCAGCTGATTCTCTTGGCGGAATTCTGCCGCCTGTTCTATTCTACGTCTCATCATTATTTTGCAGCTGAGTTGGTTTCAAATCCTTTCTTTCGAATGAATTTCCAGAACTCTGTTCTTTGTGACTAGTTTAATTGTCTCATTTCAATGTGCAAACGTAAACAGTTCTATCTGTCAAAATCTCAGCAGCCCGTATCAGCTGTTTGGAATTATTGTCCAATAAATTCTTAACTAGAAGATGAGTGCCGTTTAGCGTTTATCTATAGGATAAACTTTAGCTAGCTAGACATTGAGAAAACGGCCCTTAGTCCAATAGTTGGGTAAACTTTAGTCCGCAACAATCGCAAACTGCGACTTTTCCTTTAATACTTGTCTATAGGAGGTGTAGGAGGATAGGATAGTGGTAGCGATTCGGCGAAAAGGTGAATTTCGTTTAGCTGATACCGACTAGAAGCAAAATAACAGGTATTTCTGCTAACTGTTCATTATGTTAAGGACCTACAAGATTTTACGGCAAAAAAAACAACGACAAATCACAACAGCACATTCTTATACACTGATGCAAAATAATTAAATCGTAAACTTGATTCTTTCGACTGAATTTTTCCTAACATCTTCGCATATTTGCCGGCCGTTTTCACAATGTCTGGTTAAAATGCCATGTATTTGACCCTAAATGAAACCTTAGCGTATGCAACGCTGAAAATATGATAATGCAGTAGAAAACTCAGCTAATTTTCCTGGCGGAATTCTGCCGCCTGTTCTATTATTCTCGTACGTCTGTACCGTCTTTCAGCATAAATTTACGACTGAGTTGATTTCAAATCTTGCATTGAATGAATCTCCAGCACTCTGTTTTTTATGACCACTTTAATTGTCCCATTTAAGTCTGCAAACTTAAACACTTCCTGCTGTCAAAATCTCAGCAGCCCGTATCAGCTGTTTTGAATCATTGTCCGATAAATTTTTAACTAGATGATGGATGGACGATGGGTGGCGTTTAGCGTTTGTCTATAGGATGGACTTTAACCAGACATTGTGAAAACGACCCTACGTCGCGACTAACAGATCCAAAATTGCCTTTAAGTGGATAAATTATATCCCGAGCGTTTGTGTAGATTTTTTTTGTTGTGATTGCGATATCAGTTGTTAGCAGTAACCTGCTAATGCTAAAATTATCTGCTAAAAATACACTCATATAACAGTTATTTCCAGAGAAAACCTCTAATAGCCGGACAGCTCGAAAATTTGGCAATTGCTTTTATTCGCATTTTCATGACTTTGCTTGAGATTATGAATGAACGACTGGTTAGCGACATTCAATAATCAAATGAATCGGCGTGATAAGCAAGTGTTGCTATTTCTTGATAACGTTGGTTCGTACCCAAAAGAATTTGAAACTTTCCAATGATCATAATGTTTTCACCTGTAAATACAACCAATGAGTGCCAACCCTTGGATCAGGGTGTGAATTTCACCATCGGTCCAATTGATTCTTCAGAAAAAACAAATTAAGGATACCTTAAAAAAAATTGGCGTTATTTTAAGCGAATACTCTCCATAACCGGACAAACTTGTTGGTCCCGATGGTGTCCCGTTATGGGAACGGTCACTATCTCTGTTCGCAACCCATCTCGAAAGAATGGATAATTCCGGCCTGGAAAGTGGTCGTGGCAAGACAAGAGTGGGAACAGGTAGAATTACTAGATAAATACGTTCTGATAGCTGGAAAGGCAGTGCCCTTGTTTCCAAATAGCGAGTACGGAAATTCAAATTCAAAAACAATTTGAACTGCTCATATAAACAAGATAGCCGGTAGCGCAGTGTGTTGGAGCATCAGTTTCATGTTTGACTACCGGCGGTTCGGGTTCGAATCCCGTCCACGACGACGTTCGTGGCCATGGATGTGCAGGAGATGCATGCTGGCAACTGCGTTCTGCGAAACCAGTTTATGCCGAGAAACGTCAACTGGGGCTCATGGAACAGTTGACGCGCTATGCCCCACAAGGGGTTAAGGCAATTGAGTGGGAAAGAGATACATACTATATATGTATATAAACAAAAACTAAACAGAAAAAAATTGATTGTAGGCAATCATTTTGAACATTTATTATTGGTTTTTAAGTACTTTGGGATCACATCATTTAAATTGCAGTGTTCCAGTTTGTCATTTAATGTGTTTTCATTTTGGGCTTTATGCATTTAAAGGCCTGTTATTGCCCCTTCCTGAAATATTTATGGAGAAGTAGCTGGGTGGTAATGTCATGTCCAGAGAATCGTACGATTCGTCCCACTGTGAGCCATCTCGATATTCGCCAAGGAAGCGCAAACCGCCCGCCATCGAAGGTCAATCGGCATTCACCGGTAACTGTTTAAATTTGTTCGAATAAAATGCAGGAACTGCTAAACCACAAAAGGTTAAAGTGTGACACAAATTTTGTCTTCGATAGACATACCTCAAAAATGTATACGTACTCGGTATGTTCTATTTCAATCCTCGGAAATGCTTCTTCCTGCTATAAATAATCCTCACCATAAAAACACAAACGTACAAGACACAAATTAGTAAGACAAGCAGACAAGCGAAAAAGACAATTTCCTCCTAAGTGCTTTGAGAAATATCGTACCGCCATCATCGTCATCCCATCTCATCCGCAATCCGTTCCGTACCCCATTTCCCGTCACACGGTGGCCTGCTCTTGCTCTTCGACAATAAATAAACTCGTTCAACCGAAAATATATTATTATGTATAAACGCTGAACAATGCTCGGACGCGCACAATGGATGATACACCCAAAACAATGCAAGATCGGTCAAGGAGGAAATAAAAAACTCCGATCTTCGCAGATATACCGAGTATTTCCAGTGATCAGTGGCGGTGAGCAGACGACACTAAAAGATGCATAAAACGAGTCAAAAGATAAGATAATTAACTCGAAAATTATCGAAAGAAAAAGATAATTGCAATTTTTGGTGGTGATCGTGATGAATTACCGAGTCCCGCAGACAACGCGACGTAACACCGTGAAATATGGCCTGCCTGGAAAGTCGAATCGATCTTGTCCAGCTCGACTTACACCATCATCGGAAGTGGAAGTGCTACACCACTAGCACTCTCCATCTCCGCCGGCTATATGTAACCTTAAACCACCTTCAGTAGGTGGATATTAATGAGCGGTCAAGCGCCTCATCTTCTCCGGCTGTACATACACGATGCTGATCCCCCGGTGGTCATCTATAATAAAAATGTCCGAATATGAACAATCCCGATATGTACATGCTGAAGAAGTTCAGAGCGAGATCTCGAAGAAATGTGTATGTGTACTGAAAAGATGATGAGTAGCAAGTATCTTCCCACGAAACAAAAAAAATGAAAATTGAATAGCTCGTCTTCGTCTTGATGAGCTCTCCGATCATCAGATTCTTGGGAGTAACGCACTAGACACGCTTGAACATTGTTTAAGAAGTAACATATGATCGTATTGGATGCTTAGCTGTGTTGTGCGAGATGTGGTGGCAGAAAGGTGAGGTGGGATGTATTGTAAAAGAAAAACGTGTTTTGTGCCGGTCCGATTAGGATGCAATCTGTGATCTGTAGTACTCAAGAAATTAAGAATAAACGTGATTCCGAGTGATTGATCCTCTCGTATGACCAATAAGCGATTCCCGAAATTGTCCTGAAAGTTTCCAAGACTCAAATCCGATCCGGCGTATTACAGTAAGTTCGTTGGATCTGTGAGATTGCATACTTCCTTGGAGAATCATCATATTCAATTCAAAGACCATATTGAATACATCGATAGTGTCTGTGAAGCGGGGCGACCGGTAACGCAGTGTGTTGAGGCGTCAGTCTCATGTTTGACTACCGGCGTTTCGGGTTCGAATCCCGTCCACGACGACGTTCGTGGCCATGGATGCGCAGGAGGTGCATGCTGGCAACTGCATTCTCCGAAACCAGTTTATGCCGTCGAAACGTCAACTGGGTCACATAGAACAGTTGACGCGCTATGCTCAACAAGGGGTTAGGGCAATTGAGAGAGAGAGATATATATTGTCATGCAGGACCGCTTGTGGGACTATAAAAGGTTCCCACACTAAATCAGAACTTTCATCCAATAACCATCCCTGATATTTGTTCTATTTACTTTCTTTGTGGTGACTCTTTGACGTGAATGTAATAATAAAAGTATTTAATAATTTTAGTACATGTGTGTATGCGTGCTTTGTGCAGGACTACAAGCAGGACCGTGTGTGGTATATTGTTTCATCTGTGTTTTTGTCCAGCTTGGCGCCCAATGTGGGGCCCATTTCTGGTCAAGAACATTACTAAAAAGGACTTCATCGGGTTTCTTTTTAGTCCTTCCACCGATTTGCCCCCTCACAAGCACATTAACGCTAGTTGCTCCAAGTCCCACTTTACTTCACGTATTTTCCCTTCAAGTAGCTGCGCTTTCGTCTGTAGCACCCCTATCCTTCCTATAGAGTAGATTATCCTTTTAAAGTCAGTTCAACAAGGCAATGCTGGTGTTGAGTTTGTCTTTTGTGGTTTAGCCATGTACTTAAGGCCTCCATAAATGCTTTGAATTGCCGGCATTTGGAACATCTTCGGTGTCCGGACAAAGCGATGAAGAGTCCTGGGTTCCTTTCTGTTGCCAGGATTGTCTTTTTTGTCACTTCTATTAGCATTTTTGCGTTCGTTTCAGTATTAGAAACGAACAGCTCAACAGTTTGCAGAGATCATGAGTGAATTATTGCAAGGAATGCAGTGTTGCGCCTCTGCTATCCTCGTGATTCTCTGAACTCTGTTGGTCATCTGAATAATGGGGAAATGTATCTTTTTTTTCTCCTCTTTTTTTTTCTCCTCTTTTTTTTTTCTCCTCTTTTTTTTCTCCTCTTTTTTTTCTCCTCTTTTTTTTTTCTCCTCTTTTTTTTTCTCTACAACGGTTGCCGGCTAGCTCAGGAGCCCAGTTCGTTTTTTTCCTTTTTGCATTATACTCTGTCCTCTGCTTCTACTTCTTTGCCGGCCTCGAAGTAGAAGCTGCCCTGTAGTGAACCATATTCTGGTCTGGTTGTGCTGCTTCCACTGGCAGATCGATGATGAATAATGATCTGTCGGTAGCACGACACCAGAGACCAAGGGTCCCATTACACCTGGACCCTGATGCGGGCGCGAATGCATTATCGCCTCATTTTTGCTTATTCTCCATTTTTACCTCCCCTGTTTGTGTCGTCTTCCTCAGGCCTATGAATTTTGGATAATACCCCCACGTCTTCCAAACTGAGCTACAGCAAGCATAGACCGCTGCTTAGCTCGTTGCGGAGCCTTTTTCTTCGCCAGATGGCCTGGGAAACCCCACACAAATAGGAGAGGTAACAATGGAGAATACAAAAAATTAGGCGATAAGGATGTAATGGTTGGCGGACGGCTCACCTGCCTTGGCGCTCGCATCGGGATTCAGGTGTAATGGGGCCCTTGGCCTCTGGTTTCGTATCACCGACAGATCATTACTCATCAGGTGCTGCCATCGATCTGCCGGTGCAAGCAGCACAACCAGACCAGAATACAGTTTATTACAGTTTCTTCGACTAATAATAGGGGTCCTCTTTCAACGTGACGCAGACTCCTGGAAAAGCTCCAAAATAAGCATGATTGAGTGTTTTGATGACTTTTCCGGGGAACATGATTTTTTCATGTGGGTCTGCTTGCAGGATGAATGAAAGGTCCCTAGACCAACTCAGAACTTTGAATCGGTAACCATTTTTAGCGTTTTCTTCGAACGTAGACAAAGCTATGTAACTTGGCTAAAAATGTCTCTTGGACTTATGTGCGTGTACGTGTACATATAACCATTCTGTGTGTAGGACTGCACTCATTTCGCGTCATTTTATCGAAAGACTTTTATTGCAGTGGATGTATGAAGTGTGAAACTTGTCTGCAACAAATCTACAGCATTTATTTTTTCTTCCGACTCTTCATTTCCATCAACCATTCACCCAAGAATGGTAATTGCGAGTGAGAACCATGAAAGTGTCGAATGAGTGGGCTTATTATTAAATTTCCATTCAAGCACTTCCTCCAGATCCGCAAAGCAGCAAATGGTCATCACACCCCAAAATCGGATCAAACAATCGAATCGACATCTCACGGATGATATCCGCCCGAAGAAAAAGTCAACGGAACTATTGCAGCAAAAACCGTCGCGCGAAGGTGTGCTTACATAAAACAAAACGACGACACTAAAATCCATTTTCAAATCCAAATAAAGTCACGACAACTATCTCAATTGGAATTTTTTGTTATTTATCTTTTTACCTACTGCAAACAAAAGATTCACATATCCACAAATCTGCGACCATCTCGCCATTTCGTCGACAACATATTCAATTTCCGTTCGAACCGGATTCACCGGATATTGGCTTGCATGAGTTAATAATCTTGAACGGATTTGGTTCTTATTTATTGCCTCTTTAGTATGTATTCCCAACAAACTTAGAGGAGCAGTTTGCACTGAAAGTGCTGTTGCTTCTTGTGGGCTCTCTATGATCATCTCCTCCTCGCATCATCATCATCATTGCGCTAACATTTTATTTCAGTATGTATATCGTGGCAGATGCATATATACAAAACTTGTGCTTTCTTCCCAGATTTGTCTGTACAATAAACATCTCTTGACTCGATCTTCTGTCGTAAATTCTGTGCATTCAGAATGCCACTGGAATTGATGAAGAGATTTTTGTTCGTTCTTTTTTCCGACTTCTGTAAAAAAAAGTTGAATTTGTCTGTCTTTTATTTCCGGCCTGTGATAGTATCTGAGTTGCCGGGAACGGACTAGATCAATTCTAGTTTTGTCGTGACTCGCGTCGCATTATAAGATACACCACAACGGGCTTCCAATCATTTTAAACGTAATCTTGGTATAATTCCTTTAATTTATCATAATATGTTTTCTAACCAACTTGTTTTCTCTATCTCTTTGCAGATTATCGACAGAATAAAGTTTAGCCACACTTAGAACGAGCCTACTGAATACTCCCCTGCAAAAAAAAAAGAGAAGAGAGAGGAAGTCTTCAACCGAAAGACAATACAAAAATTGTATTGTGTAAAATTTGCACAATAGACTCAATTTACAACATCGCGGTGTCGTAACCAAGATGAAAATGTTACCAATACCATTATCATTGAGCGGACCACCGCTAGGTCTTTGGAGTGATGTTTTGTGGCGTTATCCGCCAGCACCACCAAGTCCTCTGGCCGACTTAAAAACACAATTGCCACCACAGCTGCCTCCAGATCCCCGACTATGGACCCGTGAAGATGTCTCCGTATTTTTGCGCTTTTGCGAGCGTGAATTCGACTTGCCCAAATTCGAATTGGATCTGTTTCAAATGAACGGTAAAGCACTGTGCCTTCTAACACGATCAGATTTTGGCGAAAGATGTCCCGGCGCCGGCGATGTTCTACACAACGTGCTTCAAATGCTTGTGCGCGAATCGCAAATGATGCATCGACATTTGCCCAATAGTCCAGTGACGCCAACAAGCCGATATCCCCCGTCGCCGCACAGTCATCCGCCGACACCGAATTGGGGTAGTCTGGCGCCGCCCGAAAGCCCCTTCCATAATGCTCATCTGCATCATTTCATGCAACCGAATTCGGTTACGTTGAGTCCCGCCCCGTCGATAGATTCGCAGGCGAGTAGTCCGCCTCAGGGTCAGGAGAATGGCAACCAGAATGTGTTCACACAGAATAATGCGACAAGTTCGAGTAGCAATCAGTCGGATTCGGATGAGGATAGCTATCCGGAAGTGAAGCCACAATTGCATGGCGGTAGTCCACCGACAACGCCAATTCTTAAGGATCTCAAACCAAATCTAACACAACAAATCACGAATGTGATGAATTCGTGGACGAATAGCCATAGTATGAAGAATGAGAGTAGCGGCGGATCGATTTCAGCGCCCACGACGCCGGCATATATGACCGTGAAGCGAGAGTTCTTCGCCGAAAGTCCAGAAACGAATACAAGTAAGTGGCTTTCGATTCTCGATTTTCTTTATAACATAGAAATTTTTTACGACTTAGTACTAAAATGCATTTTATCCTTCTTTTCTTTATAGACGGTCGACTTTTGTGGGACTTTTTACAACAGCTGCTGAATGATCCCTCACAACGTTACAGCAATTACATTGCCTGGAAATGCCGCGACACAGGCGTGTTCAAAATTGTCGATCCAGCCGGCCTGGCCAAGCTGTGGGGCATTCAAAAGAACCACTTGTCGATGAACTACGATAAAATGTCGCGTGCATTACGATATTACTATCGCGTGAATATCTTGCGAAAAGTTCAAGGCGAACGACATTGCTACCAGTAAGTTGAATTTTAAGATTTATTACATATATACAGTAAGTTCGTATTGTCTTGAGCGGAAATCCACTCGACTACGGGTCAACCCGTAGGTGGATTTCCGCTTTAGGCAGGACAAACCTACGTTTTGCAAAGGGTGATTCGTACTGCCGTCATAAAAATAGATTCAGACCAAAAATATAGTCTCGTTCTGTCCTGGCGGATTGACCCAAACGGGGCTTCCGCTTTACCCCGGTCACACATTATCGAACAAGAGCTCGAACTCGGAACATGGAACAAATTGATCTTTTTCTTGAGATTTGTGTGAAGTGTTTGTGTGTGTGTGTGTGTGCGTGTCTTGAGTCATTCGGAGGACACTTATACTAGGTTCGTGTTCGTGAACTTCATTCAGAAATTAAAAATCGCTCGGCTTTTTTTTCTTTCAATTTTGAGAAGCTTTTTTACATCATGTTTGGTTTTCACTTTTACCAAAGTCTAATGCTTCGTTTACGCGTGAACGCTGGGCCAAACATGGAACATTGAAAAATTGCATTGAAAAGCACCACCAACAAAAAGATACCTTTCTGTTCTTACGAGGGTAAGGTGAAAAGTTCTCGGCCTGACAATGAAAGACTGCGATTTTCAGTTATAAAATGATTTTATTTTTCTATTTAATCTTCCGCGACTTCAACACACTTGGTTCAGCCTTTCTGCAAAATCAGCAGTCTTTCTCGGAAGTGAGACTCTGGAAGGCTGTGAAAATATTCATCTACGGCCCTCTCAACTTCTTCATTGGATGCAAAGTGCTTCCCAGAAACAAATTCCTTAAAGTTCGGGAACAGTTGGAAATCTGAGGGTGCCAAATCAGGAGAATAGGGGGGATGGTCGAGCAAATCGTACCCCAAATCCCGCAGTATTCCTATCGCCAACGCACACTTGTCTACAGGTGCGTTGTCCTGGTGAAAGATGATTTATTTTTTCTTCTTCAAGCCAGGCCTCTTCTCTCATCCACCTGGTCAAGAAGTTTGGAGTAATATTCGGCTGTTATTGAGAGAGAGACTTTCACATCCCAAAACACGCTGGCCATGACCTTTCCGGCAGATGCGATCGACTTCGCTTTCGTTGGCGCTGAACCACCGGCTTCCATCCACTGCTTCGACTTCTGTTTCGTTTCTCGCGTGTAGTGGTGGACCCAAGTCTCATACATGATGACAAATCGCCGCACAAAATCGGTCGAATCCTGATTGAATCGGTGCAAAGATTGCTGCGAAAATCGTTCGCGCATTTGCTTTTGAACGGCATTCAGCAAATGCCGCACCCATCTTGCGCAGAGCTTTCGCATCTCTAATTCTTTGTGCAAGATGTTTCGCACCCCTTTTTCCGATATCCCCCCAACACGATATCCATTTTTTCAATGGTTCCCGGTGTGGTTTTTGGCCGTCCTTCACGTGGGTCGTCTTCGCGGGACGTGCGACCACGTTTAAATTCAACTGCTCATTTTTTAATGGAAGGAAGCCTAGTCCCGGTAAACTTTTATTAACTTCGGATGAATTTCTTTAGGGGTTAATCCATCCAAAACGAAGAATTTTATGACCGCACGATATTCAAGTTTCTCCATTTTAACGAAAAACACGTAAGACGTCTACTGAAAAAATTCGTGTAATCAAACTACTTGAGAGAACAAGTTGAAACTTGTCATGCGAACTAATGTGAATCACACGTGCACCCAAGCAGGAAACATAAATTTTTGCTGATTGTAACGGTATATCTGTGTCAGGCCGAGAACTTTCCGCCTTAACCTCGTACATCGCCAACATGAATTCACGAGCATTTGAGTCGTTTCCACATGAGATGGGAACGGGTCTTTTTGTTGGTGGTACCTTTCAATGCCATTTTTCAATGTTCCGTGTTTGGCTCGGCGTTCACGTGTAAACGAAGCATAAAGCAAATTTTACTCTAGAAAATGTTTTTGTACATTTTTCTTGGAATTCGAAAGTTTTTGCTATTCAAATTTTTGAAGACCCATTTTTTGTACAAAAGTATGTGTAAAAATTTGCTAGCCTGAAGTGACTATTATCTTGGCCACACACTGTTGAACACGAACTCGAATACGAACTCAAATACGAAAATGTTACAAGTATAGTAGGCCGGGTTTCTGCAGATTTGTGTGAAGTAAAGTGTGTGCCTTGTGCTAGTCGGAGGACACGTGAACCATGTTCTTGTTCGGTGCTTGGCTCACGACCACCATCAAACCATGTCAAAATCAATAGAACGTGCGGAAAAGGAATCTCCCCATTTCCACTGTTCTACAAGGTGGCGCAAAATTAATCACCCAATTTTGTTTTTGAATAACTTTTTTACTAAATAAACAGAAATGATTTTGAGTGATGAAAATCTTTATTTGGATCTTTACAATTTTTCTGTTAAGTGGAAAATATGATATCCATCAAGTGGCTGCCGCCAGTGTTGATACACATTTGTGCCTGATTTATCGCATTTCCCATGACTTTCCGCAGGATTTCCGGTGATAACTGTTCGCATTCCTGTCTAATTTTCTCCTGAAGGTCTGCGACTGTCTGAGGCTTGTTGGCATAAGCCCGCGACTTCAAGTAGCCCCAACGAAAGAAGTCTGGGATGGTTAAATCGGGTGATCTTGCTGGCCACGCCAAATCGCCAAAACGGGAGATTATGCGACCAGGAAACGCTTCCTTTACAATATCCATTGTGGCTCGTACTGTGTGGATTGCACCGTCTTGTTGAAACCACATGTTCATCAAGCCCCGCTCATGCAATTCCGGCAGTAAGAAGTCGTTTATCATGGCCCTGTAGCGTTCGCCAGTAACAGTGACTGTATTGCCGATGGTGTCCTCACAAAAATACGGCCCAATCACTCCTCCCTCGTGGACGCCGCCCCACACAGGGGCTTTGAGTGGATGTAATGGCTGTTCGTGCATCACAGGCACCCCAGAAACAAAGATTTTGCTTATTGACTTAACCGCTTAAGTGGAAATGCGCCTCGTCCCTCATGATGATTTTCGACACAAAATCGTCCTCTTCGTTGTTGAGATTGAGGATGGCTTGACAGTAATTCACACGCGACTGACGGTTAGCAGGCATTAACTGATGCACTGTTTGCACTTTGCACGGGAACATGTGTAAGTCTTTCACTATAATCCGCTGTAGGGTCCGTCTGGTGATGTTCAATTGCGTGGCCCGTCGTCTGGTTGATGTTTCATCATTCTCAGCGACATCGGCAGCCACAGCCGCGATATTCTCGGTCGAACGACCAGTCCGGTGGCGGCCACGCCCTGCAAGGTCTCGTGTGGTTCCAATCTGTTCGAGTCGAGCAGCTAAGCGCCGGATTGTTTGACCAGTTGGCGCGACACGATTAGGAAATCGACGCGGAAATTCACGCTGCGCCAACACCACCGATCGATTATTGGTCAAAAAAAAACGACACGATTATTCCACGCTCTTGCGGAGTATAGAGCACCATTGCTTGCCTGTTTGTATACTGCAGCTGTCTAGTTCACAAATATCAAATATGATTCACGTACGACGCCATTTGCAAAAATTATAACATCTTCCGATAGGCTGATTAATTTTGCGCCACCCAGTACTATCGAACCTCGTCCAAGGTTCGATGGGGGTCGCGAACAATTTAGCTCGCCATGTGAGTCGAGCTTAAGGCTCCTCGTTCCTGCGGCAGCCGGTTCTTCGTACCGGAACGACCCGTTTTTTAACGGCCAAGAGCTGCCAAACCCCCTCGATGCAAGAAGAACTGCAGTATTCGAAGCATCGCTACCACAACAACAACAAAGCTTAAGGCTCCTCTCTTGATCAACCTTCCTGGGGATTTTAGTTCTAGGCAGTATAAGGCTAAATTTTTCGTCTGAAACTATTTTCGTGAAGTATACACGGATAGGTTCGTATCGGCTAAAACGAAAATAGACTCTGGACCCACACTCGAGAGGTTTTTCCATTTAAGTAGTACGAACCCACTATTTTAAGCCACCGTGTCAGAGCCATCACATAAATCATTGACAATTGCGACATAACGCCATATGGCTGCACGATATGACACGCAATCGAATTTAAACACCATTCATCTAGCAAACATCATGTCTAACAACATTTTAACTCCCCTTTTTCACAGATTTCTTCGCAATCCAACCGAACTGAAGAACATCAAAAACATATCCCTACTCAGACAATCGGTCAACAATGCTCAATCGTCGACGCCGTCAAACAGTAGTACAAACTCGAACAGCGCATCAGTATCATCGTCAATATCATCGCAATCGATATCATCAACAACAGCCGCCAGTAGTGGGCATGTTACAGCTTCAACTCACCAGCCATCATCGTCTGCCTTGCATCAACCGCAACATTTATCATCGCATCAGTCGTCGCAGCAACAAGCGCATCATCAATTACATCAACAACAACAATCCAATTCGAGCAATAATCTTTTGATTCCACCATCATCCGTGGCGTCATCGATCTCATCAGCGTACGGTGGTGGACCGCCCACTTCACCAATCATCATGCATGCCATTAATGGTGCCTTTCACTATATGACCGCTGCCGCGGCAGCTTCGGCCGCGTCCGTGTCGTCATCACAACCGCCTTCGTCGCCCGGACTTCAGTCGAGTCCTTGCGAAAAATTGCCTTTTAACAATCTGCGAATTGAGAGCAGCAACAGTTTGGATAGTGACGATATGAAGCCCACCGATTTGAGCGTGGCCGGTCGTAGTGAGGAGAGGCGATTCAATGCCGCCAGCAATGGCAGCAGTAGCACTGATTGTTATCCGTAAGTATTTTTTGTTTTCCTATTGGGTGTACAACTTTGCCTCCGCCGTTTTTTCCTGAAATTAAAAGCTTAATTGTCAAAAAGTACTTACAGATGTATTATTCAAAGTACTGTCCATCGCTAGCGACAACTTTCGCCCATCTCTCCGACAATTTCCGGATTCCATCTGGGAAAAAGGAGGCGTCTTTCGACTCGACTTTTCGACTCTCGACTTCCTCGTACGAACGAAAATTCTAATCAGCCAGGCCGTGCGTCATGGAACGAAACAGACGGTAGTCGGAAGGAGCAATGTCTGGGGAGTGTGGCGGGTGGGGCAAGATTTCCCATTTCAGGGTTTCCAAGTATGTCTTGGCCACTTTTGCGACGTGTGGCCGAGCATTGTCATGCTGGAGAATGAATTTGTCGTGTCTCTCTTGGTACTGTGGTCGTTTTTCCTTTAATGCTCGACTTAAACGCATCAATTGCGTTCGGTACCGATCTCCTATGATAGTTTCATTCGGTTTCAGTAGCTCGTTGTATATCACACCGAGCTGGTCCCACCAAATGCAAAGCATAACTTTGGCGCCGTGAATATTCGGTTTTGCCGTCGACGTTGAGGCATGTCCGGGCATTGTCCATGACTTTCTGCGCTTGAGATTATCGTAACGGACCCATTTTTCGTTGTCGGTTACGATGCGATGTATAAATCCCTTACGATTCTGCCTTTGAAGTAGTTGTTTGCATGCAAATAATCGCCGTTCAATATCTCTCGGATTTAACTCGTACGGAACCCAATTTCCTTGTTTCTGAATCATGCCCATGGCCTTGAGGCGTTTCGAGATGGCTTGCTGAGTCACTCCCAGTGATTCAGCTAATTCTTCTTGCATTTGGCACGAATCTTCATCGAGCAGTGCTTCCAATTCGTCGTCTTTGAAAATGTTTTCTCTCCCACCACCATGCTTGTCTTCGACATTGATATCGCCACTTTTAAAACGTTGAAACCACTCACGACATGTTCTGTCACTCAGAGCAACCTCACCGTAAGTATCTGAGAGCATTCGATGAGCCTCAGCTGCAGTTTCTTTTTTTCAAATGGAAGCAGAAGATCAAAACTTCCCGCAAATGACGAGAACTTGGCTCGAAAACAGACATTTTGAATCGCGAATCTTATTAAAAATGCGAACAACTTTTACTAATGCGGGGATGTCGATAGGTTCACAGACGTCAAAACTCACTTTGTGACACTTTTGAACTACGTATTTTGACCAGCCCTCACCGATGCAGCCATCTGTCGGAAAACGGCGGAAGCAAAGTTGTACACCTAATAAATCCACAATCGAACCGCATCTAACCGCCTCCTAATCTTTTTTTCATTGAATTGCAGGCTTATTCGCAATTCGGACGGTCTAACCACCATCAAATTGATCCGATACAATGAGAACGGCTCGCCACAAAGCCAGCAACAACAACAGCAATCATCACAAAGGCACGACAATTCACCACAACATCCATCACAAAATTCATGTGATGTAACAATGGCGACTGCATCAATTAAAACCGAATCGATTGATGTCAACGTTGATGACAGTATGATGCCAACAGATTTGCGAAAGTAGATAGAAAAAGCTGCAAACACAAGAAGATTCCAGCACAATTTTATGTGTGTGTGACTGTCGCTTATATGTTTGTTTGTTGTTAATTGCAAAGACTCTGAGGATAATAAACACACACATAGCCCCGGCGGTGTAGTCTTATCCTTCGATAGCACGTGATAGGTGGATAAATTATGTAGCATTACGGACATAAGGAATATTCAACCAAAATAAGGAGAATGTAAAGAGTTGACACCGTTCCAGGGACGTACAAAAACCTTTCAAAAAATTACAAAAATTATGCATATTTTTTGTCGACCTCGGCAAAACAAAAATAAAACCCTGTTCTTCCATTCTAAAGAATAATTCTCACGCAGTTTTAATTTCTGTTCGTGTAAAAGTATTTAAGACAATCATTAGCGTTTTGTTGGTAAATTAACAGGCGAGGCAGGAATGTGTTTTGGATGGTTGAAATTATGCAGATAATAATAGTAGTAGTAGATAAACCTGTACAGTCATAAATCAATGTAAAAAGCAACTTATGTAGACACGATAAATAGACATATTATAAAATAATGGAAAAATCGAGGGACCTATTTCTAACAGCACCGATTACATAATTATATCACGGCCAAAAAAAAGCAAGACGAAATCTATATATACAGGGTGTTCCAAACCCCAACGTGAACCCGGAAACCGGTGATAGGCCAAGTGGTGGCAGTTATCAGAAAAGTATTAAAAAAAGTCTGCGTCAATTATTTTTTGACTTATAGACATTCAAAAAATAATTGGAAAAATTCATACCCTGCGATGATTTTTTAAGTACTGTTATTACAAATTTTCATTTTTTACTTATTTTTTTTTTATGAAGCAACCCTGACTAACTGTTCTATAAATCACAATCTAAAAGTAAAAAATTACTGTATTGGTTTTAAATAAAATATGACTTTTTCCCCCAATTTTGTACTCAAAATTATCACTTATCCCAACTTCAACTGACTGCACTGTAAAAAAAATATACCACGCGGTTTTGGCAAGTAACTGTAAAAGATGGCGCATTTTGTCCAGATTCCAAAATGGTACGACACTTCCTATATTATCTCTTATTTGAGGCGAAAAGAAGTAATAATCTCATTTAGGCAAAAGTGTAATTTATTGAACAAAAAAAATCAATTTACAATTAAACGTTAGAACTTCAATTTACAACAAATGTTCAAAATGTTTGCCTTCAGCTGCAATGCAAGCACGACATCTTCTTAAAAAGGATCGAGTTATAAGCCGGGCGAATCTTCCGGAACTAATGGCTTCAGCGGCTTCCGCAATTTTTCGGCGGAGTTCCTCCAAATTTTCTATTTCTTTCGTGTAAACCTTTTCTTTTACCGCTCCCCAGTAAAAAAAAAAATCGAGAGAATTTAGGTCAGGTGAACGTGCCGGCCACGAAATTGTACCAGACCGCCCTATCCACCTCTCGGGATATTCTCGATCGAGGAACTCTCTTACTGTACGGGCATAATGCGCTGGGCAGCCATCGTGCTGATACCACATATTTGCAAAAGTACTGAGTGGCACGTCTTCCAATAAATTGGGTAAATGATTCAAATCTAAATATGTCTCGGCACTTAAGTTATCCGAAAGCTCGAATGGTCCAATAATTTGGCCATTTAAAATTCCAGTCCACATGTTCACTTTAAAGCGATGCTGCGCTCTATTTTGCCGCATTAAATGTGGATTTTCAATGTGGCACTCGTGTAAATTGTGGAGGTTAATGTAACCATCTTTAGAAAATGTGGATTCATCGGTCCATAGAATTTTGTCAAAGAATCGGGGATCTTCTCTGTACTCACGCAACATCGTTTGACAAAATTGTACTCTCTGCGGATAATCTCGAGTTTGCAGACTTTGGACTCGTGGAACATGGTACGGGTGCATCTTGTTTCTCCGTAGAATTCGTTGTATTGTTCTTTTGGGTACTCCTGTGCTACATTCAATTGCACGTACTGAGGAACTGGGGTCTTGTTCGACTGCTTGTAAGACTTCCTCCTCGTGGCATGATGGAATTTGGCTCTCCTGTCATATGGTGTGGAATTCGACCCTCTGAGAATGACTGGTGTACGTTTATAAATATTCGGTGATCCGGATAACGTTCAGCATTTGGATATCTCTCACGATAAAGTCTGGCTGCAGCACCAGCATTGCATTTGCATTCCCCATAAATAAGATGCATGATAGCATATTCCCGCGCACTGTATCTGTATGGCATAATGGCAGTTAAATGCGTCCTATAATCAAATTGTTACTGAATCACTAAATCATTCATAAGGTTACATGTGCTACATATGTCGTACCATTTTGGAATCTGGACAAAATGCACCATCTTTTACAGTTACTTGCCAAAACCGCGTGGTATATTTTTTTACAGTGCAGTCAGTTGAAGTTGGGAAAAGTGATAATTTTGAGTACAAAATTGGGGAAAAAAGTCATATTTTATTTAAAACCAGTACAGTAATTTTCTACTTTTAGATTGTGATTTATAGAACAGTTAGTCAGGTTTGCTTCATAAAAAAAAAATAAAAAAAAAATGAAAATTTGTAATAACAGTACTTAAATGAAACCGGAAAATAGAGGGCTACGCCCGCAATCCGAGGGTTTTGTAGTGTCCCATGCCAATAGGAGATGAACTATTCTACTCTTGGAAATGTTAAGACGATATTGCAAATTGCAATTTTGCGTAAAAAAACATTGAAAATAAATTGTTTGAATAATTATAAAAAGTAGAGTCGACCAGCATACCTCTTGAGAAGAAAGATATCAAAATTCCATAATTTTTTTGTTTTCTGCGCTAGTTGAAAGCCATCTTCCTGTATGTTTTCATATTTCTAAGTGTAACGGTCTCGAAATGGTAAGGGGGGTGGGACAAATTATGATCTCATATTTTCCCCTCTGCCTCTTTTCCCCTTTCTTCAAATTTGATGAAGACGCCAAAAATGGAATGCCCATATCAGATGAAAAAAAATGTTGACCTCATTTCCCCTCTATGGGGACCTCCCCTTAAAGCAGCAACCCAACTACCTCCCTCCTTAAACTTATCTCCCATCCCACTCCAATACCACCAATCTCTAACCTTTCAGAAATGGTCACTTTACGAAAAACAATAAACAATATTCAAGTATGCAGTGCTCGTAGTACATACTAGTACGTAGCAGAGGCCGGTTATGTGCATTTTTTGTATGGATGGTGTCAAAATTTCAGTGAATGTACTATTATTAAATATTATGTGATTGTAATGAAACTTTGAGGTATTATTGCCTATGATGTTGGCTATCATTGGCCATCAATATTTTTGACCTCGGGTGCGCTTAAGGGGTGCAGGGGTGTGTTAACTGCAACTATAGAAATGTACTATTATTAACCTTTTCTGATTAGATTTCAAAATTCCATTAATCTAGGTTTTCTACGCTAGTAAAATGGCGCTCTTCTGCAAATTTTCATATTTCTAAGTATAACTGTGTCGAAATGCAAGGGGGGGGGACAAATTCGAGACTCATATCTTCCCCTCTCCCTCTTTTCCCCTTTCTTGAAATTTGAAAAAAATTTCAAAAATAGAATGTATTCGACGGTACCTTTCTTACGATACCCCACTTGCCTATACCAAACGAAAAAAAAAAATTTCGACCTTCATTTCCCCTCTATGGGGACCTCCCCTTAAAGTTAACCCATTACGACGCATCGCTTTCTCCGGCGAATTATAGTAGTTCTACACATTCCTTCAAAATTTCATGTATGTAGCTTCAGCCGTTCGTGAGATATTCCATGGACAGACGGACAGACATTTGACCGATTTCATAAGGGTTTTGTTTTTAATACAAAACCCTAAAAATCATCACAGGGTATGAATTTTTCCAATTCTTTTTTGAATGTCTATAAGTCAAAAAATAATTGACGGAGACTTTTTTTAATACTTTTCTGATAACTGCCACCACTTGGCCTATCACCGGTTTCCGGGTTGACGTTGGGGTTTGGGATTGGGACACCCTGTACATATATAGATATATATACAAGTTTGTTATTATTTTTTGTAGATAACTAAAAAAAAAAATGGGAAAAAATTTAAGGCCATCCCATCTGAATACAAATCTTATTGAAATTACAACAGTAGAGAATTAATTAGACGTAGACGAGAGAACATGAAAATTGATTCTAGCGAAACTGATCTAAATACAATAACTAATGTGCCAATTTATACTTTTTTTTTCTTTTTTTTTGTTTAAAGGGTGTTACGCCCTCATTCTTCTTGGTTTCGTAAAAATGAATTAAGACAATGCCGTGTCATTGCGCGGAGTAGAGAATCAAGATTATATATTAGATACTTCTAAATTGCACTCGCTCTTGCGAAAGATGATTAGATTGCACTGTTCGTAGAATACACTCTCGTTGCACGAGAGTGCCAGCAAATGGAAAAGTGATCCCCCACATCTGATTTTACAATCAGTGAACGAAAAACAAAAATTGATTGAATGAGAATTTTTCGTTATGTAAATTAAGTAAAAGATTTAAGTCCATGGAAAAGGATAAAACAAATCACCCCCCAACATAGGCTTTACATTATTTCTAAGTTAGAATTACTGTATAGGTATATGCTGTAATATTATTTTAATATTTTCTTTTTTTTTCAAGTACATGTAATAATTTCAAAGAAAATAACTTTTAATTAAGGACTTGTAAAATGTTTCGTGAAATCATCATTGTTATGAAAACAGTAGTATAATATAATATATAATTATTCAATAGCAACGGTTATTCAATTAGCAGTTATATATCTTCATATCTAAGTTGACAGTTTAGACATTTTTGCAAGCAGTACGTAATGAAATAGTAGAGAAGAAACACACGAAACACTTTGAATACTGAATCGAGCAAAAAAATAATGTTTTTGCTTTTAAAACTGACAGACTTTCTTTTTAATTCAATAATACACATGTCTTCGTACGATTCATTCTACGTTCTTCAGAATGTGTCGTAATTAATTCACCATTAAGTCTTCTTTTAAGTGTGATTTAATTGATACTTTTTATTTAGTTGTAATATTATTTTGGAAATATTTATAGTATTTTGTCTTTTTTTTTATTTTATATTTCAAAGTAAGCCTTGTTTATTTTAGTTTTTTTTTCTTGTTTTTATTCCGATTAAGAATAATTACGTAATCCTGTCTCCCAAGCTTTCAAAACAAGCACATTGAAATGTGCGTGTGTAAATGTACTTTTAGAATTTTATTTTTTTCTGAAAAAAACTTCAGTGGCTTCCATTTTGTTTTATAAATGTTTATAAACGAAAATCAGAAACAATAAATTTTCTTTTTATGTTGACTTTTTGGTCTTTCTTCCAATACATTTATCGTCTATAGATCAATCATAATAATAGTAGCAATGAAAACAAGTTTTAATTGTCGTAGCAATTTTCAATATTCATAAGTTCGGCATTAAGTGAGAAAACATACAATAGAGATTTTACGTTTTTGCCCTTTTTTTTCGTAGAAATACACCCAGAAAGTTAATAGACGGAAAATTTAGAGATACATTACGAGAAATTTTCAAAATAGAGATAAAATTGGTGAAATTATCAATTTTTATATATAAATAAATATATATATATATATATATATACAATAAATACAATAAATACATTATAATATTACATATATTGTGGTGATTGAATGTGATGAAAACCAAAATGTTACAAAAAAAAAGAAGAAAATGAAATGAAAATGATGAGAGAGAATAAATGAAATATTATATAAATATAGTGAAAAAAGAAACGTTGGTTAAAAATGAATGAAACAACACAATACACATGCATACATTTTTTTAAAAATAAAAATAACAAAAATTGACGAAAATATTTTGTTTTATTGTTCTGGATATGTTATTGTAGCAGTTTGAGAATTCGTTCGATTTCGTTTTCAATGCTCTTGTTTAATTCACTGTGAGCAAGAATCCAAAATTTCCACTAGTTTCGCTAACAACTTGTATTTTGAAAGAAAAGACTTGGCACTTGAAATTTTTATACAATTTATTCGATGTGTAGTCACGGCTTCCAAACAAGTGACTCGATTCTTAAGAAATGCCAATTTGCTGAACAATAAAGAGCTTTTTCCAATAACGGAAAAAGTGACAACAGTAACAATATTTTCTATTACGAAATTAAACAAATTCATCTTCGAAGCGTTAGCGCACTCTGGCGGCAATTCAATTTAACTTGATGAGCCAAATTAAGAAGTGTCATTAAACCATCAAATTAAAACAAAAATAAACGATAGGAAGAAGGTATTGTACTTGTCCACCACCTTGGTGCTCGTTGATTCTTTGTGGCTTCCTTTGTCATTTCAGGACGAACTCGCTAACAAATTTGGCCGCGATGAGCCTAAACAGCTCTCGTTGTCAAGACCAAGGAGCATGGCCAACTTGATAGTGTCTTTCCGGAGCGCTATAGGTGTCAGTTGCGTGGGTGCTGCTGTAAAGTTGAAAACATGTTCCACGTTGTGAGGGGTAGCTGACGCTGCTGGTTGTGGTCTGTGGGATCACCCGTTCTTGCGGCAATCGGTTCTACGCACCGGAGTAACCCGTTTCACACGTAACAACCATGTTTTACAGCCAAGAGCTGCTACAACCCCTGTAATGAACACCTTTTATTTAAATCTTCGCGCGCACCCATCACTTGGTGCCAACTTAATCACTACGTTTAGACCGCGGGACTATCTTCGGGATCTAACTAAATCGATCTAACTTTCGACGATATAAACGTATCGATCTAGTTAGTTTTGGACTTGGCTTATCTCTACTTGCGATGCGGAACTGGACTAAAAAAATTGGGACTATGTCGCTGTCATCGCTAATGTTGACGTTGTTGTCGTTTTTTTTGTTCGGCATTTGTTTTGTTTGCAATTTCTGGGAAGCAGTGCGTGATCACGGGCAAGAAAAAGCCTTTTTCTGTCGTAAAATTTATATCTATCAAATTTATTTGTGCTGTCAACGGAGAAAGAATAAGAACAAGTACCTCTCCGTATGGTCGGTATAAACACTCCACCAACAAGTGCTAACACTAAAATGATTTAGTTAAATCGACTTTTAGTTCCACGGTCTAAACGTGGCCAATTGGCTGCGTTCCTGCGAGCGGATCAGGGTTTGACAATTCTCAAATTCTCCTCCATTTGCTTTCCCCTCCGGTAAATTTAGTACAGACAACTGTCACTTTTAGATCTGACAATTTCCCCTCTGGATCTGAATATTTTTCCGGTCAATTTCTAAAATCAGCAATTTTGACAGTTCTCAGATGTCACCGGCGCCTCTGTTACCAAAGCAACATAGCCAGTCATCCGTTAGCCAGCGTGCAGGACGTGTTGCGAAGTGTTTAGTGGTAGTTTGCTGCGCCTTTAGCCTACAAACCTGCTCCTTGAATAGGAAGTCGTCGTATCGGGGAACTGTTTGTTGGAAATAATTTGCATTTCTGGGTCGGTTTTCGCGCTCAATCCCGTCCAACAAACTCCAATCGTTTGTCATGTTGTTATCCATGGCAACGCGCACTATATTTAGTATACTTTGCACACTATTTACAATTTGTATATCACCGAAATCATCCAAAAATTCCGCAATAACTAAATTTTCAATTTTGAAATTAAAAACTTGACAGATCTTTTTTGACAAGACGGCCGTGTATGCCGTCTGTGGGAATATTTCTCAGATCCAAAAATTGACAGTTGTCTGTACTAAATTTACTGGAGGGGGAAGCACATAGAGGAGAAAACAGAAAAGTCAGATCCATATCAGAAGGCTCCCAGGACCGCGCCCATTGTTGGCTCAGTGATGAGTGACGCGGGTGGACAGCCGTCAAATCGAGGAGTTGCTTATCACCCGCCAACACCATCGGTAGGATTTCGGCATATCTGAGCAAAAAAAAAGCCGCCGGGAAGATTCGTCCTCAACTTGATGTACATACAATAGTTACAGTGGTCGATGGCGTTATTTGAGAAATATCTCGAGAAAATAAACCACGTGCGAGACAAGCAATTTGTGGAAGTTTTTTTTTTTCTGCTGCCCAGGGTCGCTTGCCGACGTGCTATTACCGGATTATCGTTCAGGTTGTCGGAGCGGAGCACGACTACCTTTATTTGGAGTTGGTTGGCCCAACATTTTTTTCTGCGTGTCTGCCGCCTATACCTGTTCGCTTGATCGCTGTGATCTTAATTGAGCCCATCAGATATTCAAGACGAAGACGGGAAGGAAATTTCGATAGAACTGATTTCGAATTCGCAAATGTTGCTGCGCCGAGTTGCGTTGAATTGGTGCCGTACGTCTATACCAGCCGCGTTTTATGCTGTTTGCCAGGAATTTGAGGTTATGCACAGTGTGGTGTGGTTCAGATGGTGATGCCAGCAAAAATTAAAAAAAATTCCAACGACGGAGCATAATTATTGAACCAAATCGGTTTTGATTTCGTTGTGCCGGACGCCAAAGTTCAAAATCCTATTGAGACAGTTTTTTTAGGGTTTTGTAGTAAAAACAAAAGCCTTATGAAATCGGTCATACGTCCGTCTGTCCGTCTGTTGTCCGTCTGTTCACCTGTCTGTCCGTCTGTCCATATCTCATGAACCGCTGAAGCTACATTTATGAAATTTTGTGGGAATATGTACAATTATAATTCGCCGGAGAAAGCGATTCGTTGTAATAGGCTGTCTTTATCCCCATAGAGGGGAAGTGAAGGTCAAATTTTTTTTTTCATCTGGTATAGGCAAGTGGGGTATCATAAGAAAGGTAACACCGAGTACATTCCATTATTGGTATTTTCATCAAATTTAAAAAAAGGGGAAATGAGGTAGAGGGGAAAATATGTGATCCGAGTTTGTCCCCCCCCCTTGCATTTCGAGACCGTTATACTTAGAAATATGAAAATTTGCAGCAAAGCGGCATTTCACTATCATGGAAAACCAAAAATCGTGGAATTTTGATATCTCATCAAAAAAGGTTAATAATAGTACATTTCTATAGTTGCAGTTAGCACACCCCTGCACCCCTTAAGCGCACCACAAGTCAAAAATATTGATGGCCAAAGATAACCAACACTATGGGCAATAATGTCTCTAAGTTTCATTACAATCACATAATATTTAATAATAGTACATTCATTTAAAGTTAGGCATTTTGACACTATCCACACCAAAAATACACCTACTGGCCTCATAGGTGTGAGTACTTTCATGTTATTTTTCGTAGTGCGAATTGCAGTTATTTAATTAATCATTTTTGAAAGGGTAAAGATTGGTTGGGGCGCTGACTAATACAACTTCAGCGGGTGAAGGGGGGGGGGGGGGTGTCCACATAGAGGCGAAATAAAGGTCAATTTTTTTTTATCGACTGGTATAGGCAAGTGAGGTGTAGTGAGAAAGGTAATGTTGAGTACATTCCCGTTTTGCATTTTCTTGAAATTTGTAGAAAGGGGAACATTGGGGGAGGAGAAAATATTAGTTCGTAATTGGTCCCCTTCGAGACCGTTATACTTAGAATTATGAAAACTTACAGGAAGGTGGGTTCCGAAAAAATGGAAAATAATGGAATCTGTATATCTTCTCAGAATAGGTCAATAATATCATAGTTTATTTCTATAGTTACAGTTAGCACACCCCTGCATACCTTAAGCACGTTCGAGGTCAAAAGTACTGATGGCCAACGGTAACTAACACCTTAGACAATAATATTTTCTAAGTTTCGTTGCAATCAAGTAATATGAATTGGCATGTAAAATGTAAGCGAGTAAGACATTTTAATTTTTTTTTTATCCATCTGAGTAGTATCAATAAGAGCAAGGAACCGATATTTATACACCAAAATAAGCGCTTGCTACAAAACCCTCGGATTGCGGGCGTAGCCCTCTATATTCCGGTTTCATTTGTTTATGAGTGCGAATACGTAAGGACTGTTTTTACTGGTTGCATTGGCTTCGTATCAATGGGATATGATGTCGTCATTAACATACAGACTTTTTTTTGTAATCTATTATTGTCTTCTTAATTTTCGTCATTCCTATTTTTTTTTTTGTTTACGAATTTTCTTGAGTTCATTTAATAATTTTAGTTAGTTGCCTCAGTTTTAATCAAATTAGTTTGCAGTGCTCCCGATTCCAAGTGGCCACCAGGGACAACTGGTGAGTAATGCATTTTTTTTAAATTTTATTTGGATTCATATTTGGATGTAGATCTTTTGTTTTGACGTTACCGGGCAACGACTTTATTCCTTATTTAGTTTAATTTTTTTTATTGATTTTATTTCTTTAGCTTTTGTGACAACTTATTTTTATAAAATGTTGTAATTGAGAACATCATGGTTTTTCCTTTGCGGAACCTTCCCCACACCCCTTTCAAGTTGCTGATGACATGTTCCGCTTGGGAGGTCCCAACATTTTTGCCGGCCATGGGACCTCATTGGTTGCGTTTATTATATATTGGGTAAAGAGACCAAGGGTCCGCAACACCAAGGCCAGGAGCGTGTAGCAGAGCCGGTCGACGGCCATTGCCTGCATTTTTTTTTCTAGTTTTCCTGAATCGTGGGACTCAGCTTTATCCTTTGTTGTTCGTCTACCCCCAAGGCACATGATATACTATATATTATCCTTGTAATGTCTGGAACCTGCTCATAATACCCCTTCGATGCCTGAAGGAAGATCTGTGTGTGTCACACTTTTTGATTTTTTTTTTTTTCAGGAAATTGGGAGCAACACATGTCGGCACTATTGTCCTCAATATTTCTTCAACGCGCCGGAATTGAGCTCAACCCAGGTCCTTGGATTTGCTGTGTCTGCAATAGAATGCTGCAACGCGACGCCACCGGAGATGTATTTTACATGCTGAAACAACTGGTGTCAGCTAAGGAATTACTCCGGGGTGAAACACCATGGACAATGTAGATTCAGAGGACAGCAAGCATCAACGTCATCGCAAACACCTAACGTACCACCACCTGTTAGTGTGAACACAAGTTTCCAGCCCTCTCCCTCGACTCTAGTGAACCATATTACCACCAATAGAATTACATTGCAACACAACCTGACACCTGCACCAGCCGTTGCGAATTTCAACACCGCGTCAATTGTACAACTTAACTGCAATGGGTTACAGCGAAAAATTGCAGAATTATCGGACTTCATGGATAGACACTGTAATGAACCACCTGTGAAGAACCATATTATGGTCTGGTACTGCTGCTTCCACCGGCAGATCTATGGCAGCACCTGATGAGTAAAGATCTGTCGGTGGTACGAAACCAGAGGCCGAGGGCCCCATTACACCTGGACCCCAATACGATCGCGAGGGCAAGCGAGCCATCCGCCAACCATTCCATCCTTATCGCCTCATTTTTTTTATTCCCCATTTTTACCTTCCTTGTTTGTGTTATCTTCCCCAGACCTATGAATTTTTGTTAATACGTAAAGGACAGGGGCAACGAGCGGCGAAAACCCCGCCCACGTCTCCCGAACTGAGCTACAGCAAGCATAGGCCGCTGCTTAGCTCGTTGAGCCTTTTCTTCGCCAGATGGCACAGCCTGACCTTCACGGTCAATTAAGCTACCTTAGGCTCCATCCCCACGGGCATCTTCGGATGCCCACCAAACGGTCCGTTACAACACCGCGTCATGATTGGAGCTATACCGGAGACGAAGCTTAACACCAATTCGTCCCTCAACTCCTATGGCAATCACAACATCATTAGAAAGGATAGAGTTTCCAATGATGGTGGAATTGCATTTCTAATCCATCATTCAGTACCATATCGTAAAATCGACGTCACAGTCACCGACAACATCTTGGATTCACAGGCCATTGCCGTTCAGTCGGGCAATATCGATATTGAAATCTACAACATCTATATTCCACCTACATCTAGTTGTCTCTCGGGATACAGTGTCGATATCACACCACTGCTAGCTGGCCAACACCGTCTCCCACTTGGTGACTTCAACGCCCGTCACGAATTGTGGCACTCTAACCTTGACAACGATGCCAGAGGGGTTGCCATAGCCGAACAACTTGACACGGCAGACTTCTGTGCACTTAACGACGACACGCCCACTCGTATTGCTGGAACATATTCCAGCTCGTCCGATATTTCAATTGCCAGCGCTGGACTTATCAACGATGATCAATGGGAACCAGTCTTGAATTTAGATCCGGGAAATCTAAACTGAGACGAATTAAACAGGGTGTTCCCCAAGGAGGAGTCTTATCTCCCACCCTGTTTAATTTACATGTCAGGACTCCCTACGCCTCCTGACGGACTTGAAATTGCCAGTTATACTGATGACTGCACGATTTTAGCAACCGGCAACGACATCACTCAAATGTTCAAACAGATAAATGGGTATCTCGACGAACTGAACACCTGCTTCGTCAGCAAAAATCTCACTCTGTCTGCGCCGAAGTCTACTGCTACATTTTTTACCACATGACCAAAAAAGTGAGGCAACAACTGGATATAGCAGTAGACGGTCAAACTATCCCCACCATTAACCACCCTAAAATTCTCGGTCTCACCCTTGATAGCATGGCTACCTTCTCGGCCCATGAGTCAACCATTTGTGACAAGATGAGAAGCAGGAATAAAGTCCTTAAAGCTCTAGCTGGCAGTTTCTGGGGGAAGGACAAAAAGACCGTACTAACGACTTACAAATCTATCGGGAGATCTGTGGCCAATTATGCGGCTCCCATCTGGTCGGAAAACTAATGTGACACTCAATGGAGGAACGAGGAACGTCCAGACCTGGCAAAATGCAGCTCTTAGAACTGTCACAGGCTGCCTACTGATGTCGTCGCAGGACCATCTTCACCAAGAAACTAGAATGATGCCCCTAAGAAGCCACAACAAACTTCTAACGAAGCAGTATCTGGTTGGCTGTTATCGGAGTGACCATCCTTACTCTAACCTTAGGGTCGCCCGATATCGATATCGGCCGATGGATCGGCCTGTGTATGTGCTTATCGTTGACGATTTTTTTGACAGTTCCGTATAATTTTTGATCAACTGACATTTTGTGGCGATCCATCGGCCGATCGATCGGGCGACGGATCGGATAATGTATGGCGGCTATAAGACGTAATATCGAGTGGGTGATGCAAAGATTTAAAAGAGTTCCCTTCGATAACGCCAGCTACAGATCGACCATCACAACACTGTATAGTGAAGAAGTGCTATCCTCAATCGTGGACATGAAACCAAACAGGGTACTAAATGCGCAAACACCTGCTATATCTTCAGACGAACTACGATTTCCTAGAGCAACTAGGACTACACTCGCCCAACTTCGTTATGGTTGGTGCTCACGTCTCTAAACTCGTACCTATCCCGCGTTGATAACGACATACAGAACTCCTGTCCAGCCTGTTGCCTCACTCCACACGATGTTGAATACATCTTTAATTGTCCTGCAGCTCCCACGCGCC
This sequence comes from Chloromyia formosa, assembly GCA_964017055.1. Taxonomy (NCBI): domain Eukaryota; kingdom Metazoa; phylum Arthropoda; class Insecta; order Diptera; family Stratiomyidae; genus Chloromyia; species Chloromyia formosa. The sequence continues at coordinate 116,309,486 of OZ024815.1, forward strand.
TAACACCTACTGCGCTGTGGGATAATCCTACTGAGGCATTGAGGAAAACATGGACAACCAAGCTTTGTGATACACACATTCATCGGATATCAGCGCGTCGCCACTACAACAACAACTACGGAGGTTGCCTTTTATATTTCGGGATTGGACAACCCTAGTGTTGCAATCTGGCAACTGACAGCTCTATCGTAAAGTTTGACATTTTTGAGGTTATACGTACTCAGAACGTTTTGACATACGAGCGTTATTTGTGTTTTTTACAGTAACTTAAAAGATTAATCTCGGCCAAATAATGGAATTCAATCGTGAACATTTTCGTGCGATTATTTTTTACAACTTTCGACGTGGATTAACTCAGCAACAGTGCATGGATGAACTGAATTCAATTTTTGGCGATGAAGCTCCATCGAGGAACAGTGTTTATCGATGGTATGGTGAATTCAATCGAGGTCGTAGTTCACTCCAAGACGAATTTCGTGAAGGTCGTCCAAAAGGTGAAGGTCGTCCGGAAACCATTGATGCTGTGCGCGAACTGATATTGCAAGATCGTCATGTGACCTATCGTGAGATTGAGACAACCTTAGGCATTAGTGGGACCAGCATACATATTCAATATTGCATGAACATTTGACTGTCAAAAAAATTTGTTCGCGTTGGATACCACACAATTTGTCAATCGCTCAAAAAAAGGCTCGTGTCGATTGGTCGAAAGAAATGCTCAAAAAATACGATCGCGGTGCTTCGAAACACATCTATGACATCGTGACAAGTGATGAATCGTGGATTTACGCGTATGAGCCCGAAAGTAAACAGCAGTCGACTGTATGGGTGTTTCAAGATGAGCCAAACCCAACAAAAGTTGTTCGCGCACGAAGCACTTCCAAGCAAATGGTCGCCTGTTTTTTCGGAAAAACTGGACATGTCGCAACCGTACCACTAGAACAACGCAGAACAGTCAATTCAGAGTGGTACACAACCATTTGTTTGCCAGTTGTCTTCCAAGAAATCAGGAAAACCAACCGCCGAAGACGGATCACTTTTCACCACGAAAATGCGAGCTCTCACACATCAGCTCAAACAACTGCATTTTTGAGCACTCAAAACATAGATTTGATGGCACCGAATGACTTCTTTTTATTCCCGTACGTAAAAAACAAACTGAGAGGTCAACGTTTTTCAACACCTGAAGAAGCGGTTGCTGCGTTCAGAATGCATGTTTTGGAGACACCTCAATCAGAGTGGCAAAAGTGCTTTGACAATTGGTTCAAACGCATGCAAAAGTGTATAGATCTTCATGGGGAATATTTTAAAAAACAATAAAGCGATTTTCAATGATTAATATTTGTTTTTGTTCTCTAGTCCCGAAATATAAAAGGCAACCCTTAGAATATGGTTCATTACAATAGGAACGAAGTTCAGAAGTCGATCCAGGATTTACAACCAAACCCAGTACTCTCAGCACTACCTCATCGAGTGAGATAAATCTACCATGTGCAACAAGATCTGTACCCGCACAACTCATGTCTGGATGGTGCTTGCGCCTAAATTCGTACTTGTCCCGTATCGATGGTAATGGTTCAAAATACCTGCCCAATGTATGACGGTACCCCCCCATGACGTTCACCACATATTCAATTGTCCAGCAACACCCACGCTACTTACACCCAGAGCGCTTTGGGAGGACCCTACTGAGGTGGCCTTGAAGCCGAGAACGTCGAAAATGATTTTTAATGTAATATATATAACGCACACACACACACAAGTATTTGAAACATCGCTATAACGGCAAGAACGCCATTCACGTTCACTAAATGGGCCATACATTCATTGTTTACTAAAATGACAGTGTAGCGGGTATCCTCATCATCGGCGGGCTCCTCAAGTTTAGCAAGCTTCCAGTTGCTAGTAGGGTAGGGAGACCCAGATTGCTCGTTTGAAGAAGAAACCGAATATCCTTCGCGTCGAATCTAAGGGTAGCCAGATACTGGCCCTAGGTGTCCCGTATCCTGGCCTTCCAGGATTACTCTGAGATGTATTCCAATAACAATTAACAAACTATGGCTTGATAAGCTAGGAAAGGAGTCGACGGAACAGAAGCCAGAAGCTCATCAACAGTGGTGGAGTTAGAAACAACCTCACAATATGATAGCGTGAAAATGACCTTTAGAGAGCGCCTCAAGTACGTATGCGAGAAAGCGGCAAACATAACAGCGACTTTGGCAAGTAAGATTCTCAACATTGATGTGTTATGTTAATTGCCTCGACCCCTTCAGGGGTATGGACCCGTCAACATCTCTAGCATTTCTATGCCTTGATGACGTTTCGCTAGCATATCTACTTTTCGGACGTGCAGTTGCTCCTATCCGCGCTGACTGACAAGCTCGAAGCGAATCCTCCGAGCGCATTAATATCGATGGAATTAGAAAAATCTGTGCTTGAAGACGCTTGATGCCATTCGCCAAAAAAAAAACACACTATACCTTGGGTGGAAAAAAATACACTAATTTTATATTCGATTTATGTTTAATATTTTATTTGTAATTTATTTTTGGACGATATTTTGTACTTAATATTAAAATAACAAATAGTCAAAATCAATATGTATAAGGCTGTGGTTATGCTTAAGCGATTTCATGTCATGCGACGCAGGTTGCTTATAATAAAAGCATTGTCGCAAAATCGGTAGAAATCGGCTCATACCAAACGTAGCCTTATGGAAAAAAACAGTTCTATAAATTATGAAAATTCACTTAATGTTCCCAATTTGCAATAAGATCGTCTAACAATTTTGTTTCAATCAAATTAGGGTAATGTATGTATTAGGACTAATCTCGTATTTATTTGTCTGTCTTATAGTCAAACTATTTTCATTTATTAAGAGAAACCGGAATTGTAAATGTTTATTTGGTAAGAAATAAATAGTATCTACATCAACTTATTTACTAATTAATATAAAATATTCTAACAATATAAACAAAAGCCCAGCAATGCGCTTCCAAGTGGATAGCGTCTTGACTTCACGAAAGTGATAGAACGATTCTCCAAATACTGATCATTCTTTAAATTCTCCGTTGTTTAAAAAAAACAGCAAAAGAAAGAGTGCTGAAAATATTATTCCTGAAATAGTTAATGAGTTAAGTATAGCATTTCCAGTCAAGTACGTAAAATTCCGAAGCAAGTAGATAACTTTCTGAATCAAATAGACAATTTTCCGGATAAAATATATAACTTTCCGGACCAAATACAATAAATAGATTTTCGGATTAAATAGATAACTTTCCGGATCAAATAAATAACTATCCGAACCAAACAGATAACTTTCCTGATAAAATAAATTAGTTTCCGGAACAAAAAAAAACTAAGTTTACAGATTAGATAAATAAATTTCCGAATCAAAAAAATAACATTCCGAACCAAATAAATAAATTTCCAAATCATATAAATAAATTTCCAAATCAAAGAAATACTTTTCCGATTCAAATAACTTCATTTCCAATTAATAACGAATTTCCGGGTGAATGAATGCCGCCATATTCACCAATGTTAAACCCTATATTGGAAAGGTCAACCGAGCAAAGCATAGTTGTTCGTGTCTTTGACCAATAGTGGGTTTTAATTTGAGTGAATTTCTCACTCCTTTAAGGAGTTGCAAACCTCAGTATTCTGCACTGAAACGGTCGCGGCAATCGCACTGTGACCTGAGACGCGAACCACAATGCGTCGCCAGGCAAAATAGGCAAATACCGAAAGGTGTTTTCTAAAGTGACGCCGTATGTACCTAGGTAGGTACATACGTCAAACCTGGAGGAGGGGGTCGGATTGGACGTATCAACAGTGGCGACCACGCAAACGACTAATATTACGTTTACACTATCCCCAGATTACTTCATCTGCAGCGTAATCTGGGTGTGGTGAGTTCAAAATTGTATGTATTTGACAGTCTCAGATTATCTCAGCTGGCGCAGATGAAGTAATCTGGGGATAGTGTAAACGTAATATAACGAATTGTTCTTTCGGATCCTGGAATGTATACAAACCGGGGGCCGAGAAGGGCCTTCTTCAACAGATCGAAAAGTACAAACTGAGCATTTCTGCAGTCCAGGAAAAAAATCGGCTTGTCAACCAGCGCAATGACAAGAAGACACAAATTTTAAAAGTGTTAAAGCATCGGGCCACGTGGAGTTTGGAGTAGCATTTATAGTGAACAATCACCTCAAATTGCACATTGTTGACTTCAAACTCATAAATGAAGGGCTGTGTGCGATTCGCACTAAGACCTGATCATTCAACCTCTGGCTCATCAATGTGCACGGTCCCACTGAAGTTAAGAAAGACAAAGTAAAAGACGAGTTCTACGCCCGCCTTGAGACTCTCTTCGACTCACTTCCAACAAACGACGTCAAACTGCTAGTTGGAGACTTTAACGCGAAAGTCGGAAATGAAAGTTGACACCGGGGGATCACTGGAGGCCACAGTTTCCATGAAAAATGTAACGACAATGGCCAGCAACTTATCGACTTCGCCTGCAGCACGAATCTGGCCGTAAGCTCTACGTGTTTCCCGCACTGACGCATTCACAACCAGACCTGGAAGTCACCAGTCCAACATACGGTCAACCAAATTGAGCACGTCCTCATTTGCGAGAGATGGGCGTCTAGTATAATAGATGTCGAGGAGCAAACTGCGACTCAGATCATCACTTGATGAAGACGACCTACAGATGCAGAAATTCTTCAGTGTACCAATCGAGAATCAGCCATCCCAAAATTTTTGCGGTTGATAAACTTGAAGACTATCGCCTACGTTACACAACATCAGCCACACAGTCGTCCATGGGTTCTCGGAAGAATTCAAGGGCACCATAAAAGAGCTCGTAAGGAAAGTCGTGGGATATAAAGTCCGGCGAGAGCGAAATGACTGGTTCGACAAAAAACGCAAAAATTAACTTGACGCGAAAAACGAGACCTATAGACCATGCAATCAACGAGCAAAAAGAGAAAAACATGACGAGCTACGGCGAATATCGAATAGAATAATTAGACGAAAGGAACGTAAATACTTTGACGAGCAGTTGCTCAGTTGCTGAATATTAACGAAAACTTAGCTAATAGGAAAATCAGACAAGCGTACACACTAGTAAATACAATAAAGAACGGCTATCAATCCAGGACTAACAAGGGTGGAAACATCATCAGCAAAACCAATAGCATTTACAAACGACTTGCCTCTTATTTTCAAGAGCTTCTGATTCTACCATCTAACATCCCTACACAAGATAAAATATCCTAAAATTCGATGGAACGGGTTCAGTTAATGCCATACATGAATTAATCCTGCGAATATGGGAGGACGAGGTGACCCCAGTCGATTGGCGCAGAATCATCATCTGTCCGATTCACAAAAAAGGAGATAAACTGGGGTGTGAAAATTATAGGGGCATATCACTAGTCTGTACGTCCTATAAAATACTGACGAAAATTCTGGAAAATAGAATAAAATCGTACGCAGAACGAATCGTTGGCGAATATCAAGGCGGTTTCAGACCTGGTCGCTCCACAACCGATCAGCTCTTTACGGTCAAACTGATACTCCAGAAGTGCTGGGAATATAACGTAGACGTATACCAAATCTTCGTCGACTTCAAGCAGGCATACGACAGTAACGATCGTGGTGTACTGTACAATATCATGCCGAAATTTGGAATACCAGCAAAATTAGTGCGACTGACAAAGATGACGATGACCAACTCCGTCTCACAGGTCAGGACAGGACCCATAATAGACTAACTGATATATTTGAAGCACGCACTGGTCTGAAACAGGGCGATGGACTTTCGCCGACGCTCTTCAACCTAGCACCGGAATACGCTATTCGGACTATGAATATGGGCAACAGCGGGACGCTACTCATCAAGTCGACACAATTAATAGCGTACGCCGACGACATCAACATCATGTCTTGAAGATTGGACGACGCAGAAGAACTTCTGCATACGCTCGACATACATAGCTGCAAACGAGGTTCGACTACGAATCAACGAGGGTAAAACTAAAATAATGGTGCTATCGAGCACAATCGAGCATCAATTTGTGGGACATCAACATCGAGTTCGTGAACGACTACCTATACATGGATTGCAACTTATCAAACCAACGAAACTGACAAAATCATGCGAAGAATATAGCTAGCTAATAAGACTTTTTTCTCGGTTGTCCCGATAATGACATCGAGGCATGTACATAGAAACATGAACCTACGCGTTTACAAAACCATCATACGACCAGTGCTATGCTATGGCTGCGAAACATGGACTCTAACTCAAGCCTCCGGAAACATGCTAGACACATTCGAACGCAAGGTTCTGCGGCGAATTTTCAGGACTGTTCGCGATCGAGATGGGTGGCGCATCCGATACAACATGAGTTGTGTGAACTCTACAATGAGCTGGAAGTTTCGAAAATCGTCAAACTATAAAGTCTTCTATGGGTAGGACATGTACAACGAATGGACGATGATCGTATGCCAAAGAGAGTAATGGACGCAGAACGAGTCGACGGAGCGAGACTTCGAGGACGACCGAGAGCTCGTTGGGAGAGCTCAGTATATGCGGACGCCCGGCAACTACTAGGCTTCCAAGATAGAAGGATGGGGTCACGTGACCGAGATAATTGGCGAACAACTGTCCAGACGACCAAGGCCCCACGTCGGGCTGTCGTGGCACGATGATGATGAACAGAGATGTGAAGTATTGTATAGCGGTAAGTGGAAAAGAGAATGTCGCTTTTCTGACAGGATCTTTAGAGGGATCGACCGGGAAAAATGTGTGATTCGTTTCCCCATTTCACGATTTCTAAGCAAATACTCTGTTTCTTTCGGTCTAGTGCAATCGCGGCTATTTCAAATCCTCTATCTAGTGTGGGTCTAGATGACCCACTTTGTCCTGACAGGTGTGTAGGGGAACCCCTCAAGGGGGTGTTCTGTCCCCCTTTGGAACTTGGTGGTTAACAGGTTGCTCCTGGACCTGGAGGAGCTGGGCTGCAAGGTCGTTGCTTATGCGGAAGATTTCGCCATTGCTATCTTTGGAAAGTTTCCCGGGGTTCCTAGTGATATTATGCAAAATGGCCTAAATATTCTATCACAGGCAAGTTGGTGTTGGAGTCAATCTGGTCAAAACGGAACTTGTACTCTTCACCAGTAGGAACACTCCACCTTCGCTGTTACCACCATTTCTGTAGGGGACGAGATTGGTTCTTAGCGAAAAAGCCAAATTTCTGGGACTTATATTCGATAAGAAGCTATCCTGGAAGGCAAATATTCAGGTACAGTACTCTTGCAGGCAGGCTATTGGCCTGAAATGGGGCATGCGACAGAAGGTGGTTTTCTGGTTGTACGTATTAGTCATACGCCCCATATTAATGTATGAAGTAGTTGTTTGGTGGACGGCGCTCAATAAAGCATCATACAGGAATCTATTGGATAAAGTTCAAAGATTGTGTTGTATTGCTATCACTGGTGCTCTGAAGACCACACCGATTACTGCTCTTGGTGTACTGCTGAATTTCCTAACCTTGGACATCCTGGCTGAGCAGGTAGCTGCGATTACGGCCATCTGTCTTAGGGAAATAGGGCAGTGGAAAGAATCTACTTATACCGCGGATACTGGGCAATCTGGATATTCCAGTAGACACGGACTATACCTCTCCGGTGTACTCTTTCGACAAAGAGTACACGAGTCTAATGCCGTCGCGACAGAAGTAGGATGCAGATAGTACCCCTGAGTTAGAAGCCATAAGTTTCTTTAGTGACGGCTCGAAAACGGAAGACGGTGTGGGCGTAGGCGTCTTCTCAGAGAAACTGGACATTCGCTTATCACTTCGTCTTCTAGCCTTCTGTAGGGTTCTGCAGGCGGAGATCACTGCGAATGCCGAAGTTCTGACTTGGTTGGGTCGTAATATCATATCTACAAGGAATATTACTATCTACACAGATAGTCAGGTGGCGATTAAGTCCCTGGACGCAAAACTTACTACTTCGGAAGCCGTGGTGGTATGTCGCACCGCTCTTAAGGAGCTCGGCAACTTCCTCAACATCACTTTGTAATAGATTCCGGCTCACAGTGGTTTCAGCGGAAACTGCAAGGCAGACGAACTGGCTCGGGCAGGTACGGCCATTATGGACATGGGATGTTTTCGCAATATCAAAATGCCTATAGCAGCATGCAAGAAGCTAATTAAGCCAAACGCTATTAGCCGTGCTAACATAATGATTTTTGTATATAATGATTTTTGCGGAAGCTGTGGGGACGAAGAAGAGGAAGAGACAACACATCACTTCCTGTGTACCTGCCCTGCTCTGGCCATTAGAAGAGAGGGTATTTTAGGCTCTCTCTTTTATTGACTTCGACGACCCAAAGGACGTAAATGCTGGTCATCTGCATCGTTCCATCTGCATCGTTCCATTGATAGGTCCGGGTGGTTTAACGACTAGGCTCACATGCCGTTTTGTGCCTATGAGGTATCACAACGGACCTAGTGGTGGTCTATTTGTGCCGTGTTTGTGTGCAGCTGCCTCTTTAACCTAACCTACTTAACCAGTTGTAAAATATCGCGCTTTTAGAACCGCGACCAATAAAAATGCTTCATTGTCGCGTTTCATGACACTTCTCGAAAGCGTCACTTCTGTCTGACTCGAAATGAACCAGCTTCATTGTGATGCCGATCCGTTATTAATTATCATCCTATGTACTTACGTCGAAGTCTCCTTCAGAATCTATATGTTTAATTTTTTTATGGCAATACAATAATTTCTCTCACTTCAATCTCAGCCAAAACTTTTTCCGTCAGTTTCTAGAGGCAACATCTACTTCGTTTTCTTGCGGCCAACTTATAATCAGTTGTTGTTGTAGCAATGGTCAGAATTCGATGTGCTTGTTTGTTACATGCCTACGGTTTCGTCTTCATCCCCGGTGTTGAGGGATAGAAAGTTAGCTGCCTTTATTGGGTTCTCCCACAGCGATCTAGGAGTCAGGTGGGTGGGTGCAGCTGGGCAGTGAAAGATATGGTTTACGTCGTGAGGGGTTCTGTTGCAAGCAGGACAGATGTTTGAGACGTCCTGGTCTATGCAAGATAGGTAGGAGTTCAGTCGTGAACACTAGCCTGACCGAAGTTGGGCGAGTGTTGTTCTCGTGTCTCTCGGAAGTCTTTCCTCTTCCGGAGATATCATTGGTGGTACAGACGAGAGAACTGGATTCGAACCTAAGCTTGCTATTGATTTATTGACCTCCTCTCGATGTATTGCTGCGATGGCCGACCTATGTGCGTTACCATCAAAGGGTTCCCTTTTGTATCTCTGGACGTCTCTTTCTAGGTCCCTCAAGTCGTGCCTAACATGTCTTGGCGGCGGCGTCTTGTCCATGAGGTTGAAGTTAGGGTGATTACTTCGATAGCAGCCCACCAGGTATTGCTTGGCAAGAAGCTGGTTGTGGTCCCTTAAAGGCATCATCCTAGTTTCCTGATGTAGATGGTCCTGGGGTGACATCAGGAGACAGCCAGTTACAGTACGGAGAGCGGCGTTTTGGTACGTTTGAATTTTCTTCCATTGTGTGTCACAGAGATTCTGCGACCACACAGGAGCCGCATAGTCGGCCACTGATCTTCCGACTGCTTTATACGTGACCAGTAGAGTTTCTTTATCCTTTCCCCAGGTGCTACCGGCCAAGGCTTTGAGGATCTTATTCCTACTACGCATCCTATGGCACACAGTTGAGGCATGGGGTGATGATGTGGCCATGCTATCCAGCGTGACTCCTCAAGCTGCATCTTAACCTCCTTCGTCCAGGTGGTGAATAGGGTTGCCGAGGATTTGGGCACTGAGACGGTAAGGTTTTTGTTAATGAAGAACGAGTTTAGTCGTGCAAGATAACCGTTGATGTTTCTGCACATAATCGCTATGTCGTTCCCTGTTGCTAGAATGGAGCAGTCGTCAGCATAGGAGATAATGTCGATCCCTTCAGGTGGTGTTGAGAGTCCTGAAAGGTTTAGATTGAACAAGGTAGGAGATAGAACTCCTCCTTGAGGTACGCCTTATTTAATCTTCCTAAGCTTTGATTTGCTGTTCCTGAATTCTGTGTAGGATTGCCTACCAGCGAGATAATTGGCAATACATTTCACTACTTGCGTCGGAAGCATTGGATGGTTGATGTCAAACAGAAGCGCTGAATGGCTGACAGTGTCGAAGGCCTTCGACAGGTCAAGTGCCACTAATTTTGTTGTCACAAGGACGGGTCTGGTTGAGACCATAATGGATGCGGGATGTAATGGCATCCAAGGCCGTGGTCGTACTGTGCATGCTTCGGAAGCCATGTTGGTGATCGGCGAGCTGGATGTGGGCCGTAAGAACAGGGTGAATTAGTGGTTCAAGCGTTTTGGCAACTGGTGATAGTAGGGTTATTGGATGATAGTATTCGCCAAGTGTTGCTTTCTTCCCAGGTTTCAGTATTGGGATGACTCTCCCTTTTTTCCAGATTTCCGGAACGATCAACGAGGAGATGGATAGATTGTACGTAGCCGTGAGATGATGGCTGCCAGATCGAGGTGTTTGAGCATAGTCATTGAAACGCCATCTGGTCCTAATGCTTTCGAGTTGTTCACCTTCCTTATAGCTGCAACTACTTCGTCCGTGGTGAAAACAGGTATGCTGCCTGTGGTTCGGTTGTGAATCTGTCTACGAATTTTACGCTTAAGGCTGTCTGGTGCGGGGTGTTCAATAAATCGTTTATTGAAACGACTTGCGCAGTGGGTAGGGTCACTTGTTGGATATTCACCGAACTGAATGGCGACGTTCCCTTTCTGTTTTGGTGGATTGGAGAGGGCACGGACAGTCGACCCTAACTTGCTTAACCTTGTGGTTAGATTGCAGTTATTCAGATGGGTGCTCCATTTTGACCTCCTGTGTTCGGCTACCTGTCTTTGGATCTCGCAGTTCATCTCGTGAATTCTGGGGTCGTCCGGGTTTACGCTCCTAATGCTGTCTGTCTCGTCTGCCAATCTAGCGGCAGTAGTTGGAAAGTTGGGCCGAATTTTCGGAATCCGTCCTGCAGGAATGAACTTCGCAGCCGCTTTGTTCAGGACTTTCCTTATGTTTGATTCGGCTGTAGGAACGTCGGTTGGCGTTGACAGTGCGAGGAATTTGGCGTTGCTATGGGAGGCAAAACTGTTCCAATCAGCCTTATTGTATTTGATAAACGTGCGGTGTTCGGAAGATATGATGTTTGACGGTTTGTCAAGCCTTATCACGATTGGTAGGTGGTCTGAAGATAGTGTTAAGACCAGCACCCATTGTGTTTCATTTATGAGGCCAGCACTAGCAATCGTGATGTCTGGAGAACTGGAACATGTACCGGCGATGCGAGTGGGGATGTCGTCATTTAGGGTACAGAAATCGGAGGCATCAATCTGTTCGGCTATTGAGATACCTCTGGCGTCGTTGCTAAGGTTGGAGTGCCAGAGTTCATGGTGAGCATTAAAGTCACCGAGCAGGAGGCGATGTTGACCAGTTAGGAGATGGTTGATATTTACGTGGTATCCAGGGGGACAGCTGGTGGTGGAGTCCTGAGCAGTGTCTTAGGTGGCACCACTGATTGCAGCAATTGCATCTCACCGTCGTCGCATTTGGGTGCAGCACTCTTTCACATACGCAGTAGATCCATGGTCCTGGATTTCTCTCAATATCGGCGCGGAGAAGTAGCACTGAGAGCAGTTGCGCCGAGATGTTTTGCTCCTAGTGAACATAGAAAAGACGATACGGGCATGTAACATACAAACATACTTTCCTACTTGCATTGAAGGGTTTTGGCAGCTCTTGGCCGTTGTGAAACGGGTCGAGGTCTCTCCGGTGTGCGTGATCGTATATTGCTTGAAGAACGTTCGAAAATATGTCTTTAAAATTGTATGTTTATTTGCGAAATAAATTATTTGATTTATGAATTTATTTCTTTAGACCATCGTTTCCCAAACTGGCGGTCGCGGTGTGATTTTAGGGGGGTCGCGAAGCCACGTTCTTAATTTTGTAAATTGAAGAAACAGTGTCATATCAGATAAAAATTGTATCTATTAAAATAAATATTTTCCATTATTACATATTATAACAAACAAAAACATAACGAATTCTTTACTTCATTGTACATGGATTATAATTAAAAATAAAATGCATGGTAACATAAATAGTACATAAATTCACAGAAACTCTTCTAAGCTTAGCAGTCAAATGCAAAAAAATAGCAAGTACAAAAATTCAATGCGATGGATGAGCTTGCTTTTCTTTGCATAACAAATCAATTTTGGGCGTCTTATCGGTAATGCATAAAAGCAAATTGTCTTCTAATGATAGCAATTTATTCCTGTATCGTCGTCTTTATAGCCACCATGCTAGAAAATCCTTTCTCCCATAGATACGAAGTCGGGAAAGGAATAAGGATCCGCAAGGCTTCTGTAACTAAACTCCTGTATTCGCTGCGACGTGCGAGTCAAAAGTCTACCAAATCGTTCGAAGAAAATTGTAATCCCAAAGTTTTTTCCTCGGACAGCTCTATCAGCTCATTGAGAGTGTTAATAGGCAAGGATGCTGCGGCGATCACATTTTTATCGAAGGGGTTCAAAACCCATCTTTTAAAGAGGTCATTTTGATCTTCCGGAAAGTACTGTTGGAGCTGTAGCTTCAAGGCGGACAAATGGTTGTTTACAACTTGTATATTAGAAATGAGTTTATAACTGCATTTGTGCATTCGATTATTCTTCGATATATTTTGAAGCTAGCGGAAATGCATAAAAATTCTTAGCATTTATCCTTGTACTCCATATGTTCAATTTTTGGACGAAAGCACATACTTTATCCTCCATGTTGATTGTTTTGCCGTAGCCTTGCAAACTCAAATTTAAATCATTTAACTGGGCAAATTTATCTGCCAAGTAGGCAAGTGAGATCATGAAATGGTGGTCTTGGAAGAAGTTATTAAAAGCTGGATGGTCTTTAAAATATACCTTTAATTCTTCCCGTAATTCAAACAGTCCTTGCCCTGTTGCATATTCCGGTATTCGTTTACAAAAAAGCATATCCTCTTTTACTGAGCCATTGTTTTCATATCTTACGAAGCATAAAAAATGGGCCATGTTTGCAATGTCTGTCGATTCATCGAATTGTATACTGAAAAATTCACTCGATCGTAAAGCATCTAATATTTGTTCCTTAACATCTTCAGCCATTTCTGTTATCCTTCTGCCTACCGTGTTGTTCGAAAGAGGTATCGCTTTTAGTTTATTCGCCTCTTCAGGTCCAACTAAAATACTTACCATATCTAATGCAGAAGGTAATACAAGGTTTTCTGCGATAGTATGAGCTTTGCCCACTTTTGCAATCCTCAGTGACACCAGATAGGATGCTCGAAGTGCAGCAACATTGGTCTGATTGGGTTTCGATAAATTGTTTTGCTGTTCTCGCAGGCATTCGGCTTTTCTTTGAAAAAACTCCAGGGGTTTCCCTATTAAGGAAGGATGCTTGGTTTCTACGTGTCGAATAAATTTTGATGGCTTCATGCTCTCAGAGCTTAAAACTTGGCAACAGATGACACACTGTGGTTTTCCATCCAGCGATATAAATCCGTACTTTAAATATTCTTCGTTGTACGATCTGATTTTCTTTTTCGCACCGCCATCAGATGTTGATGCAATGTTACGTTTAGTTATAAACTTATCCATTTCTTTCAAGCTGTGAAAACCAGAACCGAAACTTAATGTGAAGAAGTTGCTAACTTCTTTAGTAGAGAAAACGCTCACAACTGTACTTACGTCTATTATTTTAGACACTAGCACTAGAACTCACTTTAAAATAGGATCTTAGATAAACTTTTAATCAAAATGAATCCAGAAGACTTGTTTTAATTAATGCAAGATTATCCCCTAATATGCAAAACTTATTCAGTGCGCGGCTAATCGCTTACTACCCCACACAATGCATTGTCTTACCGAACGAAATTATGAATAAAGAAAAACATTGTGTCAATAGGAAAAACAAATGAAACGCATGTGGTATAATGGTAAAATGGCAGCTTATATTTTTTTTTGGGTTTTGTTAGCTATTATTTATTATACAAGGATTACCATCATGAAGTAAATACTTTAATAGTCGGTAGATAGTACGGTCCATTTGGGGAAAAATAATATCTGACGTCAACCCTCAAAGAAATTTCAAAATCGATCTTTAATCTAAAATTCGAACGAAATTTTTACAACGGTACGTTGAACTGACAAACCTGCGAATTTGACAAAAGTTGCCCCAATATGTTGGCTTTCGAACGGTATCTAAATTACAAGAACTTAGATTTCAAAATTTGCGAATATTACGTATTAAAAGGGAAAAACGTAGAACAAATCGACGTAAACATGGTAGTTATAGTTTTTAATAGAGGGAGACTAATGTGCATTCGCCCGGTGCATAGTATTTAATTCGCCCAACACTCTTGTTTGGGCTCAGGAAATCCCTCACACAGTTTGCCCTTCTCGATACCAGCATGAGTTCAGCGTGAATATCTTGGTAGGTGTCATTGTCGACCAGATGATTCTTCCTCAACTTGTTAATTTATCCGCCTTTTATCGCATGCGGCAAAATTAAGTTGAACCCAAAATATTGGAGGATATACCTATTTCCTAACGAAGGGACATTTGGCGAGAAATGGACGCATATCCGGCCTACAACCAAAGAATTTTCAAAGAATTCATGAATAGTGAGTTCCGAGAAATTGGACGATATGGACCGGCCGGATTACCTGCTTGAAATCCCGATTTAACACTTCTTGCTTCTTCGTTTGGGGAAATCTAAAAAACGAGGCTTACATTGCACATACTGTCTTCCGGAACATCAATTGCAAAAAATTGAAGCAACTTGCAACAATTTGAGAGAAAAGAGGGAAGATGCCTTTTTAAGCTATTTCATCTGTTGGTAGATGTCGGGTTTGTATCCAACATGGAGGAGGATATTTCGAGCAGTGAAGTTTATGTGTTTAGTTTTTAAGGGGACTTAAAGATTTTTGAAATAGTTGCTAATCTCGCTTTTGTTTTTTTTTATATCTGTTGTTTTTCTCAAATAAAAAGGGTCAGAAAGACCATCGATTTGTTCCACATCAAGACCACATTTGTTCCCTTTAAAAACGTAATATTTGCAAATTTTCAAATCTAAGTACATGATTTTTTATGTCATTCGAAAGCTTACATAATGGAGCAACTTTTGTAGATTTGTCAGTTAAAAGTACCGTACAATATTGTACATATTTTGAATTTTAAATGAAAAATCGATTTTGAAATTTCTTTAAAGTTTGAACCGTTATATCTCCGAAGTACCGGTGCTCTTTGAAACTGGGAAAATGCGTTGACGTCAGATATTACTTTTCCCCAAATGAACAGTACTATCTACCATTAAATAAAAGTATTTACCATCATGAACGGTACACTCTGTATTGATAAAATCAATTTTATGGAAAATTTACCCAAGAAAATCAGTGGGGGTCGCGACAGTAGAATTTATTTTTTTTTCCTCAAAAGGGGTCGCGGCTAGAAAAAGTTTGGGAAACGATGCTTTAGACAATTTGGATGTTTGTTCATTTGATTAGAAAATTAATTTATTTGATTTAAGTTTGACTGTAAATTTATTTATTTGATCTGGATTTTTTTTTAATTTCATTTATCTTTGATCATTCGCAAAGTTACTTATTTGATCGGGAAAATTATCTATTTGATCTGGAAAAGTATCTGTTTGGTCCGAAAAGTAATTTTTTTTTTAAAGTTATGAATTTGGCCCGGAGAGTTATCTATTTGATTCGAAAAGTTATTTTTATGATCCAAAAAATTGTCTACTTGATCCGAAAAGTTACCTATTTGTTTCGAAATTTCACGTATTTGAACTGGAAATGTTATGTATTCTGAAATAATTATTGTGTTAAGTACTTCAAAATAAAACCTTAAAGAAAACGGAATTGGTATAGTATCTTGAAATTTAACCAAACTTACTTGAACGCTGGAATGAATATATATTTTTGAAACCGTATTTAAAGTTTAGGCTATATTTTCATCTGAGCAAAATGTATAAGTTGGTTTGAAGAAATACATATACCACAATCTTATACTATATTTATATGTTATAAATTAAAGGTACATTTATAATCATAGCCAAGTAAATTAAAGGAAATAAATATGTTTCGTCCAATATAAAATTTTACTAGGTAGGTACACATTCACAAACAGCTCTTTAGAATCCTCAGTTTCACAGTTATATATTTATTTCAGAGATATTTTATATTAACAATGCTAAATATATTTATATACGTTATAAATGTTTTTTTTTTAACTTTAGTTTATTTGTTAGGCTATTGTTATCAGGTGAAGCTCACGCAATAATTTTTACTCATATTAATCTGATATAATGTCCTCTAATTAGTTAGTAATATAATAGTTATCATGAGGTACATTATTCTCCACATTACATATGAATGTATCAATATTTTTTTTTAGGTAAAGAATTTATCATTTTTTTTATTTAGGTACTTTGGACATATTTCGTTTATAGAAAAGTATGTTCTAAAAATAATTATTTATGTTCAAAATTTGTCAATTATCCTAAATTTTCATAATTCATTATCTTCTAATATTTTCCATAACTTGTTTGTAGCCATAACGAATAAGTGTTTTCTCTGTTTTACGTTAACCATTCTGACCAATTCGCGGTCGTAAGGCTTCCGAAACATTGCCGCAGTAGGATGAATGCCGTCGACTAGAAGAGAATGCCGTCTAGATCAATCAGATTTATTTATCTTTCACCCCATGATGAGGTGGTTTTAGCTTTCCTCATGGAATTCGAGCATCAGTTAATGGTATCCATTGAGCAGTGGCAGTCTTTGATCGGAATACTTCTTCAAAGAACGCTCGATCATCGCTTCGCACTTGTGGAGTGTTACCTATGATGGCACGTCCTAAAACCTCGTCTGATCCTGGAAAGTTTCAATAGCACCGGCCAATCGTTAAAATACTACAATTACTTAATTATAAAAAAAAGTCGTACCCAATAAGCTATCATGAAGCACTACGAACTCTATGATGGCATTTTTTAGAGTTTCCTTGCCAATGTCGAAGGTAAGCGCTTCGTTAAATGTGGGACACACGGTGTTGCGTTGAACGCCAGTTTTTCTCTTTTTAATCTTCTTGCCACCGTGAATGATAGCTACTTTGACGTATGGATCGGAAGAGTTGCGGGAATCATCGACGACCAATAGATTGCGACCCTTTATCACGACAACCGTGAGCCTTTCAGCTGATGGTAAGAACGATAAGGAGATCATAAGATCGCCAAGATCGATTTTGGCATCCTAAAAAAAAGTTAAAATGCGATTGGGTTTTAGTTTTGAACATATATAGGGTCATTCAGGTTACCTGTTCTGCACAGCTTCCAAGTGTTTTCCACAATTCAACTTTGTCCGATAAGTCAATGTGGGCTAATGCAATCTGGGTGCCACCGATACAGACATGCCGGGAGTACGCATCGAAATCGTAGAGAAGAATCTCTAATGTTCGACGTCC
Source organism: Chloromyia formosa (assembly GCA_964017055.1). Lineage (NCBI taxonomy): Eukaryota > Metazoa > Arthropoda > Insecta > Diptera > Stratiomyidae > Chloromyia > Chloromyia formosa. The sequence continues at coordinate 116,327,104 of OZ024815.1, forward strand.
AATTACTGCTGGGCGTTCTTCGAAAACAAAATCTTCGTCGAATACTAAAAAAATGTGAAAGGAAAATCAACTATAGGCTCTGGTAATAATGTAGTATACAAATCCAGAAAACAATACCCAAAATTTAAAATCTGTAACCCCGGGATTTGTATGATTGTCGGAATTGAAATAAATTAATTAATATCAGTCGAAATTTTTTTTTTTTATTTTTTTGTTACATCATAACTCCGGAAAAATTGAGGCTAGCTCGCTGAAGTTTTTTTGTTTGATTTGTATAAGTTTTTTCTTGTAAACAATCTGTGAATTATTAAATTCGAATAAGCAAAATGAAATTACAACCATTCAATGCGTCATTTTTCCTAACCAAGATTCATCTAGTTAATGTACCTTTATATAAAAACTACTAAAGCTTTTTCGATTTTCAATTCAAATGTATAAAGGGTAGAATACTGCAAATTTTGTCGTTTTATTGTATTTATTCAGATCTACTGGTGTGGGAAGATTTAACCCGTTTTCACAACACTTTCCCGATTTTTTAATAGGAATTTTATGAATATAAAACGTTAAGACCTTCAGATACTATTCAAGAACGGTTCATTAAAATTTGAGCCCCGCGGGATTGGTAGATGCCAAGAAAATGTACAGGAAAAACGTGGTTTTTCAGAAGAGCGCTTTCTCTGACGGATGAGGTATTTCAAACTAGAATCGATACTTGGGTTATTGTGGAGACCAGGAATGATATCTAATCGATCGGTGCGATCTTTTAAAACCTTCTTACTAATGCTTTGTCGAATTCGAACCTAGTGTTGTGTAAATTTGTTGCCGCTTTTGCCTACACTATGATGTGTCTGTTAGAAGGCTATTCGTTGCTTAAGGTTACTGAGCTGTTCAAGAAAATATTTTTTTATCCATTTATAATTGAGATATTTTCACCATTTTTTACCAATATGACCAGAATGACATCCCAAGTGGCACATTATAACCATGGTTAGAATATAACGATAATGATGAGTTATATTTCAGTTATTTTTCAACAATATTGTTTCAAATTTATTGTGTTATATTTCTAACTACAATATAACCATTCATTGTTATACGACTAAACCAAATTGTTAGGTTTGTAACAATTATTACATGTTGTTACAGCTACAACAACTTCGTTACTCTCTAACACTATTGTTTAGTTAAAACAATATTTTTATAGCAAAAGTGTCACAAAATTGTTTAAAAAAGAAAATATTGTTATGTTTTTTTCAACCAAACTGTTATTTCTATAACAATTTAAAATATTGTTATAATTATAACAACCATGTTACTATGTAACTTTTTAGTTAGTTTGATAATAATGTTGTTTGATATATAACGTCGCACCATTGTTGTTAAACGAAAATATTGTGATCTTTTCTAACCAGATTGTTATGTTTACAACAATATTCAATTTTGTTGACAAGTTTGTTGAAATTGTAACAATTATGTTTTAATACAACACTTTTTGGTTATTTTATAACCTTATAATCGAAAATTCGAGAAAAGGATACGCCAATCTTTTCTTGTGAGTGACTGAAAGTTCAGTTGCACTCAGGTCTTCGACTGCATAACATGAAATTAAGATTTCGCATTTTACGTCATTTTTGTGAGTGTTTTGCGTTGCGGTCGGTGTAAGACGGTGATATTTTAATCGACCTCCTGAAAGTTCTAGCTACCGCGGAACATACGGCGAAAATTCCAAGTCTGTGTGCCGAAGGTAAAGAGGCCCATTTATCATGCCGTCGATAGTCGTTGTTTTCGATCGAGAAGTGCATTGAAACGGGTGCCGTGTTTGTTTTGTCGAAGGATATTCTCTCTCTGGATCCTGTCAACCCCTTGTGGGGCATAGGGCATTAACTACGCCGACTTTAAACCTCGTCCTGTTCGCCACCATCGCCTTCAACTGTCTCCACGATTTGCATAATGACTTACCCTCGACCTCAACTGATCTTCTTCAGGTGTTTCTAGGTCGTCCAACGCGGCGACTTGCATCGGTTCCCTGTGGGTTCCAATCGAGGGCCTGTTTAGCAATGTTTTCCGGCCCCTTTCGGAGTGTGTGGCCTATCTATTGCCACTTTCGCCTTTTTATAGAGGTGGCTATCCTGTCCTGGCCAGTAATGAACAGGAGGTCGTCGTTAGAAATAACCTCCGGCCAGCGTATGTGCAGGATGCGCCGTAGACACTGGTTCACGAAAGTTTGCAATCTAGTTGTTATCGCCCTGGTCACCTTCCAAGTTGAACAGCCATAAAAAAGCACAGATTTTATATTGGTTTCGAAGATCCTGAGTTTGGTACGTCTGGAGATGTTGTTGTTTTGCCAGAAAGGAGTTAACCTGAAAAAAGCTGCCCGAGCCTTATTGATGCGAGACTGTTCATCCGCTCCACCATCTGCTGTAACTACGCTTCCGAGGTAGCAAAAATTGTTCACTTTTTCCACCGTCTGCCCCGAAACACAAATTTCGCTCTGTCTTCCTGGGTCCAAGCTCAAGTACTTAGTTTTGGCAGCATTGATTTTAAGCCCCGCATTGCCACTTTCGCGGTGCAGGGCATCCGTCATTTGAACTAGATGAACCGATATATTTGAGAGAAGACAAATATCGTCAGCGTAATCCAGGTGTTGAAGGTATTCAAACAGGTTCCATCTGATACCTTTGCTCTGGTGTTCACGAAGCGCACTGCAGAGTACGTCGTTAATGGCAATCAAAAACAATATAGGTGGCAAAATGCAGCCTTGTCTCACTCCGCTATGTGTGTACCTGGAAGGGATCTGAAAGCTTACCCTTGTGTAAGACGTGACATTGGGCTCCGCTATAGGACTCCTTGACGATGGATATGATTTTATCTGGTATACCTCTCCTATGTAAAGCCTTCCAGATGTATTCCCGGTCAACGCTGTCAAACGCCTTCTCGAAATCGATGAACATGAGATGTAATGGGGATCTCCACTCTGCGGATTGTTCAAAAATAATTCGGAGTGTGTTGATGTGGTCGCTACATGAAAAGCCCTCGCGAAAACCAGCCTGTTCATCGTTCAGTGTGCGGTCAACTGTTTGCTTGATCCGGTTTAAGACTATTTTTGCCATCAGTTTGGAGACTGCGGGGAGGAGGCAAATTCCACGCCAGTTATTACAATCCTTCTTCCATCCTTTAGGGAGAGTTTCGGTTTCCCATCACTCGTGGATAAGGGGGAGAAGAATATCCGCAGTACCGTTGATATCCGCCTTAAAGAATTCCACCGGAATTCCATCTATCCCCGGGGCTTTAGTCGCTATCTTCGAATTAATAGCCACAGTTACTTCTAGTTTAGATGGTGTTCTGGTATCAACTCTGGCTATTTACGGAATGTTTTCTGCTTCAAGTGAAGATGAGTTCAAATGTCCAAAGGTGTCGTTGAGGACCTCAATGACCTCTCCACCGTCGCAGTTAGTCTTCATCAGTCACCAGTAAGGACCCATTCTTTATCTTCCACGAAATATTCAGTTGCAAGAGATTTTCCAGTTAATGGCTTGATAAGTTTGTAAAGGGTTCCACTGTCATCACGGTAAGCCGCTTCCTCTGCCTTCTCCGCTAATGCATTGATGTTGTTGCGTTTGTCCCGTCTTACGCTTCTGTGCACGCCTTTCTGAAGAGAACGGTATTCAGCTCTAAGTTGACTGCGTCGTCAGTAGCTGAGTTAATTTGTTCTTTAATTCTCTTGCGTGCCGAGATTAGAGACCATGTACAGTCACTAAAGAATGGTATTTTTCCGCGCTCCAATCTGCCCGCAAAAGTTCCACCGCACGAAATAAATGAGTCCTTAGCGACGTGCCATCTATCATCAATTGAAGGAGTCTCATAAGGTGGTGGTGACATGACATCATCCTGATGATATCGTATTAATTCAAACATAATTTTGAAGATTGTTTAACTATCCTATCACCAATTTAACTATTCAATTCTAAATGAAAAATAATTTTCTTATCAATAACGGCATTTCAAACGATAAGATACTGGTTCCTATATTTACATACGAGCTTTGTTGGCATTCATAGTAAAGTCTTAAACAAATACGTTAAGATTTTCCTTTTACACATTGCTGTTAGTTTAGTCGACAAAAGGTTTCCACATAGGGTTTTACTCCACTAAATTGTTTTGCACACTGACATATCAAAGCAAAGAAATCCTTGGGAAAGTCCTTCAATATTCCAAACAACTAACAACAAAAAGTTTAAGGGTACGGGTCGGCTATAGTTTCCTGGCTATATATCGACTAGTATGTATGGGCATTTAGTAATTTCAAGAGCCTTTTTTCGTCAGACATAAGCCGCGTTTCTTTGTAAACAGATCAGGAAAGCATACACGCAATACACTAATAACATCGTCCTTGATTGTGCTGGATAGAAAGTAGGCTGGAAACTTGTTCGGAATGCGGCTTTAGGCAGATCATACAGTATATTTCCAGTAAACATAATTATGTACTTTGAAAAGAAAAAAAACTAAAGGATTTTGCTGTCCAAATAAAATTTGTTAAGTCGGCCATATACTCGTACATACGTTCAGGTTTACCTTGGGGTATGCCTGCAGGTACAACTGTGCAGGTCTGTACGCCTGTGCAGCGAGACACAGGTTTGTCATACCTCGAGAGCTACCTCAAGGTAAGCCTAATCGTATATGGCCGACCTTAGAATGTACTTTTCACGTATTTCACTGATTTTAGATTATAATTTAAGTTTTCCCCTGACATTTGAACTGAGTTTCGACGGATAAGGTTCACCATGAGCCAAGGGAATACTCCATTTTCCCCGAAATCTCCCCTTCACTGTTCTATTCTCTATCGTTTCCTTGCTGCTTGTTCTGTTCTGTACTGTTATAGTTACAAATAAACGCGGCTGTTATCGAACATGAGTCCTATATGTTTACAAATATACTTTTCGGAATTCCGATGAAAAAATAATGAGAATCTGTCATTGTTTGTTCATAGTCACAGTTGGGTAATTAGTTTTGTTAGTGTTTCTCCTTCAAACGAAAAACCCGAGAAGAAAATTAAGGAGGCATTATAGGCACTTATTCTATTTTCTAAACCAGGGGTCGGCAAACTTTTTCTGAAAAGGGCCAGATTTTTTAAATTTTAAGCTCAGCGGGCCGGATAGCAAATTCGAAATGAAACTGCTTACCGTGCGCCAGCAGCCCTAGTCGTTAGTCGTATCGTATCTATTATGCCCAAATCCAATGACGAAATCGATATGTGTTTCTGCAAATGACCACAAACCTGTATCGATTTCGTCAGTTCGAAGTAACGAAACACATAAGATACCATTCCTGATACATATAACTAGATGTAGACGAAATTTAATCGAAATTATGAGCAATGTAACTACTAGATAGAAGAAAAAAAACGGTTATTTTTTTCGTGCCGAAATTAAAGAGAATTCAAGTAATTTCCTTATTTTTTGCATTGTTGTTATTGAGGGTGAGTCCTGAATTCCCCCTTAGTATGTAATATTGTATATATCTGCACCATAACCAAAGCTTAACGCCGAATAACGAAAAACCGTATTGCCTAAAGTGGAAATCTATTTCAGCGATTGAAATTTTTGACAGAGGAGACCGCAGTAAAATGTGAATCTCTGCAGGCTAATATTGCTAGACAAATTGAAAATATGCTGTGTTTAAACCTCCGTATACAGGGTGACGGAAGCGAAATGTTCCACCCCCATTGATATTTCAGGTTAACATGTTGTTGAATTGAATTGCACTAGATAGTCGTGTAAGAAAAACTGAGCTACTATGTATACACCAGGCTGTAAGATTCAATAAACCTCATGAACATTTCCAGATCGATACTCAAATAATATCGTTTATTTCAGGAAACACTTTAGTTTCTTTTTAAACATCAAATTCATAACAAAAACAAATCACCAAAAACTATCACCAGCAGTCCATCTAGCTAAAGCTGTTGAAATAGGCACAGTTGTACTATTACTTTACACCGCAAATGCTATCGGAAAACGTATTTGCTTCGTTACCTGGAATCGACGAAATCGATGCGAGTTTAAATTCATTTAATCGCAGCACACGCATCAATTTCGTTACCGGATCTGGAGTAGTGAATACGTTAAACGCGTCATTCTGCAAGCAGTACAGAGTGGCCTGGTTGCTATTCAAGTTTCCTGCAAAGAATTTTAGGCGTGTTTTTTTGTACTGCGGTGCAGGTTAATTGGGGGCTATCCGGGTTAACTTACACACATTACACAAACAACATACCCTAGTTGTAACTTACACACATTACACAAACAACATACCCTAGTTGTTTGTGTAATGTGTGTAAGTTAACCCGGATAGCCCCCAATTAACCTTCACTGCAGTACAAAAAAACACGCCTTTTGTTTCACTGAAAATTGAAAGCTTGGTTGGTTTGGTTTCATTCTGCATACAAACTTAGTATGCATGTGTAGATTAGCTTGACAGCGTGTCATTGCGTTCCCAGTCGAAACACTGTGGACTGAGGTTCGCACCCTTACGGGACAAATCCTTTTTGTCTCCCAAATTCCCTCTATTTTAATTAGTCTGAATTTATTGGACAAGTATTTGTACCGTGAGAGGCGCGAACCACAGCCGGTACGCAGAATGAAACCAAGTCAACCAAACTTTCAATGATCAGGTTGGTGTTCACCAGATATTCAAGGACCTCGAAGCACCGTTCTACAAGTCTCAATAAGATCTTTTGATAAGAGTGTATACGTGCTCTAATGCCTACATTATTATCTGCACAGATAGCAATCTGAATTAATATTTCCTTGGCGCAGGACGTAATGGCATGAAAGTAGACTTAATAAACGCTGGGCCAGACATCCATAGCAAGATCCTACTGTTTAGTTCAAATACCCCACCACAGACTCTGTGATCGGTTTTTACCATATATGGATTATTATTCCAATTGAGTCTCCAATGCAACAAAATAAATTTGTTTTAAATTCAACTCAAACACAATTCGTTGTGATAAACACAAAAATCGATTTTAAAATATGTGTTTGTATAAATTTGATTTTGTCATGTCAAAAAAATATTAGCACGCGGGCCGGATTTGGCCCGCGGGCCGGAGTTTGCCGACCCCTGTTCTAAACCATTAAAGGTAGCATATTATTTTTTAGATCTTACATTATTCAACAAAAGTTCGTTTGAAGCACGTAGGACATCAACATATATGTACTTTTTGTGTGTAGCATAAGCGCGTCAACTAGTTCTAAGGGGCTTAGTTGACGTTCATTAGACTCTCACATAACTAGTTTCGGATGATGCATGTTACTAGGATACCACTACTTCTGTCCATTTAGCTGCATTTTGCGACACTTCGGGAATTGGCTGTGGCTTATTGTTACGTACAGTGTTTTAGCGCCCGGTTCTACCACAATAATAGGAAATCGCTCGTAACATTTTAGAATACTCGTAGTACTTAAAAATGCATATACATATATACAAACGCAGGATGTCCCGCTTCGAAATTTCAGCACTTAATAAAGTCGAACCTTACTTAGTTCATTGTCATCTTCATATGCAGAAAAGCATAGTCAAAGTAGGCAATCGATCTACACTTAAGCGTCGTTGTCTTGAAAAAGAAAGACTGCGAGCATATGCGTCGACTAAAGGGGAGGTGGGGCATGGCACTTTTTGCCCCCTAAATCCATATATTGTGGGTACAAATATCTCTATTATAGGTTTCGCAAAAAAAGTAATCTTCACTCGACTTCTTTGTTCAAACAATCAAACATTTATTTAGCAATGGCTAAATTCATATCACACAACAGTTGGCATACTGTTGCTAATTTGTTTTATGAACTCTCTCTCCACTGAGTTTTTGATGGACGCAACATGCTGTGAAAAATGTCATTTTCTCCATCACAAAAATTTCTCCGCTGGCTAGGACCAGCATATGATGACAATCCTGAAATGACAACCGCGCTGTAATATTGGCTAAGTTCAAAACACACAGCGGAATCGCAACATGCTGTGGCAACAGTATCGAAGCAGTATTGCAACACGTTGTTGTGTTCTGAACTGCACTCGCATCTAGTCATCCATTAATTGTCAAATTTCCGGTTCAAAACTGACTACTGTCGAAAAATCGTATGAATGGTTAAGTTCATAACACACAATCGTTGGCATACTGTTGCCAATTTGTTTTATGAATTCTCTCCACTGAGTTGTGTGTTATGAACTTAGCCAATGACTCATAGGGAAAGAAAACTTCTACAACAGGCATTGAGAATTTTATCATACTTTATTTGATTTCAAAATGGTTGTGTATTACAAATTATTCTTAAGAGCTACAGACTGAATATGTCTTTTCATCTTTGATTGAGTTGTAAGCTCATGGCTGAAATGTATTTTTCATAATTCATTGTATAATTTACAAGGAACATTTTCAAAAAACCTTGTTTTGAAACACTTATAACTACAACTACACTATCTTAAATTTAAATTACAAACTAAACTTAAAAGTAGATTGATTTAAACTAAATTTTGCTTCAAGCAGTATTTAAGGGCGGAGGCGTCAAGAGAAGATTGTTTGCTAGTCTGTTCTGAAAGTTTGAAAGTGATTTGTCTATTAAGTCTTTAATAGGAGTGACTTCCGCGATCTGATGTAGGCGGTTTGTGGAGAAATACCAACGTTTGTTTAGAATGATTTTAAGGCACTTATTTTGTGCGACTTGTAAACGGGCTTTGTGGTAATTAGCGCATTTTCCCCAAACGGCGGCCCCGTAAGAGATCATGGATCGCATTACCATTTTGTAAAGCAGAACTTTATTGCTCATATTGATTTTAGACTTCCTATTAAGAAAGGGGTATAAGGAGCGTAGGCAGTTTGAAACTTTTAGACAGGTGATATCTACGTGGTTCTTGTAGGAAAGTGTTTTGTCTAGTGTTATACCTAGATATCTGGTGGTTTCATCCCAAGGGATATCTCGCCCTATGAAGTTTATGCCTCTATTTGGATAATTTTTCCGTTTTCTTTTCTTCGTGAAGAAAATAGATTTCGTTTTCGTAGAGTTTATTTTCCATCTGTAGTAGTATTGATACAGTTGATCTAGTTCACTTTCTAGCACATTTAATATTGCAGCTGGGTCATTCGATTTGGTGTAAAGGCAAAGGTCGTCCGCGAATAGTGCGAGTTCACAACGATCGTTGCATGGAATGTCAGATATAAAGATATTAAAAAGTTTGGGGCTTAAGCACGCACCTTGTGGTACCCCTGCTGGAATGTCTTTAGGTGAAGATAAACTTTTGTTGACTCTGACACAGAATGTTCTTTCAGATAAAAAGGACTGGATTATTTTGATAAGGTATAGGGGGAAGGAGAACTTAACCAATTTATATAGAAGATCCTCGTGCCAGGTTGTTTCGAAAGCCTTTTCAATATCGAGAGTTACCATTCCAACAGAATTTCTTTCCGAAAAAGAATCTGTTATGTACTGGGGTTCTCTGTGTAATTGATCGACAGTTGAGAAACCTTGCCTAAAACCGAACTGCATGCAAGGAATAACAGGATTTGTGTTTAGGAAGCTTTGAATTCGAGTGAGAACAATTTTTTCGAAGACTTTGCTTAAAGTTGGTAGTAAACTAATAGGGCGGTAATTTTTGGGAGAATCAGGGTCTTTTCCCCGATTTAAGAATTGGTATGGCTACAGCTTTTTTCCAAACCGTAGGAAAGTATCCCAGTTTCAGGCAAGAGTTGAAGATGAAGTTTACATAGATAATTGCCTTTTTCGGTAATTTTTTTAGGACCACGTTTGGGATTTTGTCAATACCAGGTGACTTGCGGCTTTCTAATCCTTTGAGAATATTAATGAGTTCCTTGGTTTTACACATGCAGTTTGTGGGAAAAACAAAATCTGAAGGTAGTTCCTTTACCGTCTTTTTAATTAAATTGTCGTGAATCAAGTTTCCCATATGCTGAGTTAGAAGATGTGTAGAATAAAAACTATCAGCGAGAAGGTTTGCTTTGTCGAGATCTTGATAGACAAAATTTTGCCGGCGTTGTCTTTCAGGGATGCCGCGTGACGATTTTGTTTGAGTGTTAGGGTTCTTCTTAGTTTCCACATACTTTGGGATCCTTTACTGAGATTCGCTAGAGTTCTATTCCATAGATGATTTCTATGAGAATAAATGTTCTGCTCTATGGCTTTAGAGAGACGGTTCACACGGGATTTAATGTTCCTATCGCGAGTTCGTTGCCATTGTCTTCTTAAGGTATTCCTTTGCCGTATCAGAAATCTAGTTTCTGTGTTGATTTCAGGTGAATATACTTTCAGCGTTACGACTTTAATTTGTGTGGATTGGGTTATTGCTGTCCATACGTTGTTTAATAATGAGGCTATCATTTCATCAACCTGGGTTTTATCGTTGATGCTAGTAGATTAACTGAAGACAGTTCGAATTTGGCGGAACTGTAGCCAGTTTGTGTCTTTAAAGCTGAAGGTTTCTCTTGCTGAGTAGTGAGTGCACAGTTTAGGGATGCAAATGCAGGCAGGTGTGTGGAAGATAAGGCATTTAGGACGCATGGTTCCGTTAGATTAATATTTCCCTTGGTAATTATTAGGTCGAGGTATGATCCTCTACCCTGCGGGGAATAGAAGGATGGCTCATTTGGTACATGGATGGTAACATTGCGCCGGGAAGATACATCGCAGAGAATTCTTCCCGCTTTGTTGGCTTTAGCGCAGCTCCAAAATCGGTGTCTTGCATTAAGATCTCCACAAAGAATGTACTTATGGCGCATGCTAGTAAGTGCCTTAATATCATCCTCAAACATTTTAAGTTTTCTCCAGTTTAAATTTGTACCCGGAAAGTACGCTGCTACGATTGTGAGGTTCTCATCAGATAACGTGACAGAGATTGTTTCAACTATTTTTGTTTTAATTATTGTGACCGCCGAGTGTTTGATATCTTTTCTGATACATATGGCAACACCACCTCCTCTTGAGCCTTCCCTATCATTTCTATAAATACAATACTTATGATTTTGAAACTTATCATTTTGCTTGAGCCATGTTTCAGTAATAACAAATATATCTATTTCTAATCTACTGATGAAATCAAAAGTTTCTGATATTTTATTTTCGATGCTTTGAGCGTTCCAAACTACTAATTTCAACATTTATCCATACAAAAATTTAACTGCAAGCTTAACAATTGTGTCGTACTGGTCTTTCTTGGTCTTACAATTGGCCAGGTTGGCAATAAGTTCGGAAGATATTTGTAAAAGCTCGTCAGCAGAGAATAATTCCTGGCTAGAGCTTTCCATTGAGCTGCTTGTAAACATTACATTTTGCCTTTTTGTCACATCACTGAATGATGCTCTGGTTGTGTACTGTGTTTTTTCCGCTAGTTTCGATGAATTTGACTCTGTATTGTGAGCTAAGCTAAAAGCGTTATTTGCAGTCACTTGATTTCTGCCTGCTTTCTGTTGTAATTTCGCTTTGATTTCCAAGTAGTTTTCTCTGCTCTTGCAGCTTTTATCATTTGCGAAGTGGTTTAGTCCGCAATTGGCGCATTTGATCTTGTCAGTTTGATCTTCTTTGAGCGTGAATTCGGTGTGTATATGAGTGCATTCACGACGCTCGTTTTATCCGGATCGAGCGCTCCGTAGCGCTCCGTAGCGCTACAACCCCTCCCGGTCGTGATTGCAACCGCTCCTTCCATCCGCTCTGGAGCGGTTACTTCCCCTTGGTAGCAGAAATTTTTTATGCTCTCTGGGCATGTAGCGCTTCATTTGACAATTCGCAGCTGGTATGTGCGTTGTGACGTTTGTGTACATCAAAAGCGCAAATAGAATCCCCGTCTATGTAAATTCACTGCCTTCTCGTCTTTGATTTGATATTTCCTTGTTTCGTGATGTGCCAAAGAAATGTTTTACGATGGAAAAATGGCAATTGTCAAATATTTGCGGTGTCACCTGTTTGTCAGACATTTCATATGTAGCGGTTCAATCACGAAAGAAATGTTGACAGGTAGCGTCTCCTCAAATGTGTAGTGGAGGGGATGTAGCGTTCCGTAGCGAAATTTTTTCACATGAATGCAGCCTATGATCTCCACTGAATATCAAATATTTAAGTGGCAGATGACAATGTGATGATCCATGTCCGAACATTTGGCAGTTACGGCACTGTGTAGGGCCCGAGCTTCGTCGAGAATGATAGTCCCAACGAACTATAGTGTGCAAAATGCTCTTTTTGGATCTAAGTTCACTCAACTTGACACCCGGTGGGAAGTACAGTAAATAACGAACGTCGTCTCTGTGTTGATCGGAGGTAAATTTTTTGATGTCGTCGCATTTTATTTCCATGGATTCCTTTAGGTATTTTTTCAATTCTTCACATGGCATGTCGTGTAGCCCAGATAGAATAATTTTTGTCGGACGTAGATCCGAGCGGCGATGTGTGAAGAAACTAACTTTTTTCGACACAAGGTATTTGCAAATTTTTTCATATTCTTCCGCTGATGTAAGAAATAATCTCCGGCCAATCGACATAATTTTTATCTCAAAATCGGATATTCCAAGTTCACCCATCATTGCGACAATTGATTCCCTAGGTAGTATGGGAAAAGTGATTGGAGGAACTTTTACCTTGTTTGTTGTGCACGGTGAATTAATATTCGAGACATCGCGGTCGCTGGAAACGGTGTCCGCAAGCAGTTGGAAACGATTTTCGTAGGCAGATATTGGCCTCGATGTTATCCCGGTTCGTTGTATTTTCAATTTGTCCCGTAGGAACATTGTTGGGGACGTTTCCCCGAGGGGTCTTTTCCGAGACGTTTTGGTTTCAGATATATGTAATTAAGGAACAAAAGATGACGTTTTGAAAAAACAGAGAAAATTATCAATTTTCACTTGTTAACACGGATTCACTCGGCTTAATTTATGCCACACTTCCAGTGCTCAGTGCAAAGGTCGGTGACTGACTCAGAATTTTATCATTGAATCTTGTGCTTTAATAAGGCTCATCAGGGAAGAAAACTCTAATGCCGGGTTTCCACCAAAGAGACAGTTTTGAAAAACAGTTTTGTTTTCAAAAACAAAAACATAAACAAGTTTTGTTTTTTGAAAACAGTTCTGTTTTATGTAAACAAACTGTTTCAATGTATCTAGTTCTGTTTATCTTGTTCTACATAGTGTCCAACAAAAATTTCAGACGACGAGGATTTCATAATTTGCTGTGGTTTTTTAATTGATGGCATCCAAAACAGAATAAACGGAGAAATTGGGTCAGTTCTCAAAATGACAACTGATAACTGACTGTGTACTTGGATACTGTCACAGAAAACCAAAGTGCGTGCTTCAACCAACCAGACAAAAAACAAGAACAAATGTGTTTTCCTTTGATCTGTTTTACAAAACAAAAACATTTTCCCATAGACAATCGCTAGACTATATCTTGTTTCTGAGTGTATACAAAGCTTTACTGTTTAGAATTTGAGACCGAACCGTTGGGTAGAATTTTTTTGTTATGGTTGGAGTGGATTATCAAACGGATACACTTACATTCTTATTGGTAATCAATAGAAAACTGTTCTACATGGTCAGTTTATACATTGATTATAGAATCTAGATTCTTAGATTTAGATTCTAGATTCTTAAATTCTATAATCAATGGTTTATACAAACTGCTCGACGACAATATTAGGGGACTCCCCTTTAAGTATTGTTGTCAAGCATATGGTGTGCCTAGCCCTAGCTTTTACAGTTTGGATGGTATCTTACTTAGCAGTTATTTTTTTTTTGCGGATAAGCGCGAGGCCCTCCCAGGCGCAGGGCCCGTAGCATTTGCTGACCTTTGCTGTATTGCTAATCCGGCACTGCAATAGATCAAATCACACTGACCCCACATTAGCAGCGAATATTTTCGGGCTTTTTCGATCATTTTTTTCGGCTATTTCTACTGACAATTTTTACTGGCTTAGGAAAAAAATCAAATTTGCACTGATCCCACATTGGGCGCGAGTGCCTCTCAGGTTTTTCAATCTTTTCTTTCGTCTGTTTGATGGATATTTAAAATTTTCACTGAAAGAAAAGAGGCCTTAAGGTAGCTCAAGTTAGCCATGTAACAGTCATCATCAGCCGTGTATCATGGATGAAATTCCTGAGAAAAGAGACCACGTAACAGAGAGAATGAAGTGAAATAATGTGGCTTGGGTATATTGAACTGACGAAGGATGACAGGTGTCTGATAAGTGATGACTTTACTTCTAGTTATGTATGTTTGTCAGTTTTAGTTTTAAGTTAAAAATCAGTATTTAGAACTCGTCAATTTACTACCAAGTTCAATTTTCTGACAGATTCGCCAACTTTTAAAAAATATTGTAAAAAATATTGGAAGGCTTAACAACTTTTCATAAGTTTTTAAATAACTGTCGGATTGACTTCTTGCGTAAACTTTTTGTGATGGTAATCCCACTACAAATGGATCCATTCCTGAACGAAATAACAATCAACGTATCTCTTCCACTTAAACCAAATCCACGAAGTGAATGGCCCAATAGCCCTAGCTAAAAAGGTCGTCGTTTTAAGGCACACAGATATTCGATATCGGTACGAATGTACCTATATAATCTCTAGTACAGTCAACTAACCAGTTTAGAATCGATTCATTCGTCAAGTTTCGAGTTGTCCCGACCGTAACGATGAGTTACGTTGTATGGAAATGACGTTTGTTATACCCTTCACCGATGTGATAGGGTATATTAACTTTGTCATGAAGTTTGCAACGCACAGGAGGAAGCATCTCCGGCCTTATAAACTATATGTATTCTTGGTCAGTATGATGAGACGAGTCGATTAAGCTTTGTCCGTCTGTCTGTCTGTTTCTAGTTTGCATTGTGTATAGCCCCTTAGTTTTAAGGCTATCGAGCTGAAATTTTGTACAAAGCCTTCTTTCTATTGCACGCTGTATATATGTCGGAACCAATGGAATCGGATTACTACGTCATATTGCTGCCATAGGAACGACCGGTCCAAAAATTCGTCTTTGTGAGAAAAACACTTTTAATTTCTAAAGATATCTTTTTCAAATTTGACACCAATCAATAGTATCATTATTCAAATCACATTCTTTTCAATTTGGTTGAAATTGGACTACTTTATCATATAGCTGTCATAGGAATGACCGTTCCAAAAGCAAGTTTTTCTTAGAGAAACTTTTTTATTTTTGAAGATATCTTTACCAAAT
The DNA here is from genome assembly GCA_964017055.1 of Chloromyia formosa. Taxonomy (NCBI): domain Eukaryota; kingdom Metazoa; phylum Arthropoda; class Insecta; order Diptera; family Stratiomyidae; genus Chloromyia; species Chloromyia formosa. Next base: position 116,342,334 of record OZ024815.1, read on the forward strand.
TTCATATTATTCAATCAAATTGATTGCCAAATCACGCTCCTAGATTTCGTTGAAATCGGCCCACTGTTTCATATACCTATCATAGGAACAATGAAATCGGAATTGATCTGTTTTAGAAAAGAAAAACATTTTCCCATTCGCGATGGGAAAGTGTTTGGTTTCCTTCCTAAAACAGTTTTTCGAGACATAAATGTTTTAAGAACTGTTCCGTTTTTACAAAACATTGGTGTTTTTGTTCAGAAAAACAGTTTTTGTCCGTGTTTTTCAAAACTGTCTCTTTGGTGGAAACCCGGCATTACTTACGAGCCGTCAATCAGCCATGAGCAATTAGTCGGCACCATAATAGTCACATGAGTAATAATGATTCCTGAAGATGATATCAAATTTTAATCGATCTTTTGTGCTAACTATTTTATTATGATCTTAAAGGTCAAAATACAGCGATAACTCTACTATTTTACGCTGAAATCTTGCGTCACGGAATGCCGCTTGCAATGAGAAACGAACGCGGAAGTGGCTTTTTGTGGAGTTCTGGCATTGCTACTACGCTATGCATTATGTACGAGTATTGTCAAAATCCCCGATCGTCTATAGAACAAATGGAAACAGAATCTGTCATCGATTGAAAAGCATCGAAATTTTGAGTTTCGTAAAATTTTGCGGTAGCGTAAAAGCGCGCGTGTACATTAGCTCTGTTCAATACATTTTGCATGTGTTTAATCTCGTCGCAAAGTTTAATGAAACACAAAACTTTACCGCGGTCGAGAATTTTGCCAATACCTAACAGCGTAGTGATAGTGGGGGTGTACGCCAGTACTCCACAAAGTACAAAATACCGCTGCCGGGTTCATTAGCCATTGCAAGCGGCGTTCCCAAGATTTTAGCGTAAAATCGAGAAGTTATCGTTTTACTATATTTTGACCCTAAGATGTGGTTAAACTATTCGAATTCAAATCAAATGAAAATTTTATTTATTATTTTGTATTATAAGATAAAAAACATTATGGTTCCATTTACAAATTGACTTGGATCTTTACACTCCACTCTAACAAAAGAACACAAGAAGGTATGATACCCTCCCTGAATTGTATCATACCTTCGTTACGACTTATAGTGCATTTGCCACTTTGAAATTAGTAGTAAAACTTGTTCCGATTTCATGGTTCCTATGAGAGGTATATGAAACAGTGGGCCGATTTCAGCGAAATTTAGGAGCATAATTTGTCAATCAATATGATTGAATAATATGAAATTTGGTAAAGATATCTTCAGAAATAAAAAAGTTTTTCTAAGAAAAACTTGCTTTTGGAACGGTCATTCCTCACTCAGAAAAATTTCCGATGTGTAATCAAAGACAACTTATATTTGAACTCTACAAGTATTTTTCGCCTTTGATTTAAATAAAATTTCTTCAGTTTGTATATTTTTTACTTGAAACGAAGAAAATTTCCTCTATTCAAAGAAATAGGAAAGTAATGCCTATTTTAATTCAAAGACTAATTTTTCTTCAGATTGAGTAAATGAAAGAGAAAAAGGTGTTTTGGTTTATATGATATAAGTCTATTCGATCCTTTTTTATCGTAGGGGAAAAATACGTACTTATGTTTGAGCATGGCTAGAACCAAGTTAACTTTCCAAATAGTCATATTGGTGTACGAGTACATTGGAACAATAAAAAATAACCACCACATTGACACATATCTATGTTTCGAAGAATTTTTACTTTGAATTAAAACCACGTACTTCTCACGGTCAAGGAAGTACTAGTGTCAGTTCAAAGCTAACAGCTTAAAATTGATTGCGTACTTCTTCTTGTCCCGTATTCTTCCGTGATGACACATTATTTTTTATGGAAAGCATGCCAATAAGTGGTTTAGTCGTGTTTCGCTTGTTGGACCAACGAATATCTGTGACGCGTGCCAGATAAGTCATGTGTTTCATTTTCACGGAGTTTATGCCATAAGTTATTCTGAGGATTGAAAACACCGTTAAATAACTGTATATTGCATGAACTATAAACCAATTCGTTGGCCCGGTAATCAGAAATCAGTAAGTCAGAAAATCTGCGCAAAATAATTGGGACGATCTTTTCATTACATTTCAGGGTTATTATTTGTTATGCCCAGCAGAAATAGGTTTAAATTGTGAGCCGACTGAATCGATAACAATTTCATTTGTACGTAACGATTTTGATTATTCAAGTGAGTTTCCTTTTCTCTAGAATTGGTAATATTATGGATGAAAGTGTGCCAATTTGCAACGATCTGGACGTCGTATATGTGTGTGATGTTCCTACTCATTCATTACGTCCAGTAGACTTGCCCGTAAGTGAATCGAACTGTGTGGAGCTGCAAGATGAACTCTTGGATACATTAACAGAACTAAAAGGCGAACTGTTCTACTCTATTTTTAAAGGTGAGTGAATCCGATAAAACTATTTTTCACTCATTGCATGCATTTACACATTAATATTCGTCGAATGAATAACAAAAAAAAATATATTTACAGATTGTCGAATCGACGTTGAAAGCTTAAAATATCTTAAGCCAATGCATTTGGACAACATCATTCCGAAGTCATTATTTGGTCCTCGAGTTATTTTCGAATATCATCTGGAGAAGTGGCAAAAGAAACAGGTACTTTTTATCAATACATCAATATATTTTAGTATTTTTTCTGATTTTCGTTTTACAGATACTCCACTTGGAACGCATGTCATCAGCCGCTACTATCCACTCAGTATCTACGGAGTCCTTAAGCTCAAATTTCGAAGCAATAATGGACAATGAGGTAATTAGAAAACCTATGTAAATAATGACATGCTTTACAATTTAAATGTTAGATCACCATTGAAACGATTTTAGATCAATCAATCTCAGGAAAACAGATTTTAAAATTTTTCGATGAAAATAGGTGCTTGAACCCCAAGTACAGAAAGCTTCTAGCGAATAGTGTTACCGAATACCTCTTCGATAAAAATATAAACCCCTCGCCAAAAACGTTTGACCAGATAGCGACTAAAATAGTAAATTATTTTACATCAGAATCGAAAGTACATTTATTATTGCAATTATTTGTTTTACATTTCTAACTAAATTTATTCCTTAGGATATATATTTTATCTACAAGACTGGCAGGAAACCAGGAGGGAATTTGTATTCGAAATACCATGCAGCCCTTCACCAACTACGAAAAGACGGTCTTGTTCGAAAAAAGAACACGGAAAAACGGAAAAATTACGAAAAAAATGACGGAGACGGCTTTGGAGGTAATGATAATAATCGCATAAAATCAGAATATTCTTACTAAATATACAATGCTATTTTAGATGCGAATGAAAACGAAATAGCTTTGCGAAACTGGCTTAAATATAATGTCGAACCGATAGAAGAAGTGCTGCAGAAGTGGAAACAAACTTTTAATTTTCGCAAAAAAAACTTGAGCGAGGCGTCGACTATCAACGATATCCTTGAGGAATGGCCTTTATATAAGCAGTCATTTGGCTACGTTTTGGTAAAGGTTCTATACTTTGTTACGGTAAAAATATTTGTATTGTTTTTATTTAGATCGAGTCTGATTTCGATCAGATTTATCCTGGGAAAGACAGCCTGCTATTTGAGAAGTGGGACCATTTTTGCAACGTTGTGCTTCAGCTGATGCGGAATAGATTAAAAGGAGAAAAGAGCCACGAAATCCTTGAAAAATTTGATAAAGGCAAATTTGGATCAGGTAGTCATTTTGAATATTAAAATATATTTGCATTTGTATTTATTTTATAAAAAACTTATAGCGGTCAGGGATAACATCGTCTGCGTGTTGCTTCATTGCCTGCTTATACCGACTAATCGTAGATTTGAAACAACCACGAGAAAACTCAAAAAATTTTCGGTTGATGATTCGAGAAATGCATTTATTATAATAGCTCCAACGCACAGTGATCTGCAATCTAGAATTAAATGTTCAGTAGACACTAACTTTGCTTGTAAAGGTACAATACAGCCAATAATTTGTGCCATAGGTTCTGACACATTTGATGCAACAGAATTTTACGTATATTATTTCAAAACATTTTATAAACTTGACAATATAGTCAAATGTATAGACATTTGCTTTAAAACATTTAATGTGCTAGACTTAAAATACCCGGACGAATGTAAGATGATTTGGACAATGTTTCAACATTATTTTTATGATATATATTTGAGTAATGATGAAAAATCAAGCTCTTTATCAGGACTCTTAACAGACATAAAGAATTTTAAAAACTAAAGCTATTTATCGTTGCTTTTATTTATAAAGGGCATAACTTTCATAATTTTCAAATACGCCCCTTTAAAAATCTCAATATGCCATGATAGAAAAGAAAAATAATTTAAATTTTTTAAGGAAGGTTGTTTTTGAGATAGATCTATCATAATCGACAAGGAAAAATCATTTCGAGAAAAAAATGTTGTTACGTCTTTTCAATATTAAAGCGGCGTTATTTAAGACACTTTTTTTTTATAATTTACGCGTCTAATATACATTTAAAAAAAATGAATTGCATCACTTGTTTCATTTGCTCACAAACATTTGTTGAATGTGAACATCTTTTCACTCATTTGAAATATTTTCATATGTTGCTTCCGAATCAAAATTATAAATGCGGATTTAATTCATGTAATCAAACATTCAGCTCTTTCAAAGCATTCTGTAAACATACAAGAAATGAAAGTAAAAAGACACTTGCTGTAAATGACAGCGAAAAGAAACAAACTACAAACAAGATAGAAATGAGTCAAGATGCAACTTCAATAAAGACTGTAATTAATAAGGACGAAACACAGATGGTTGATTTGTTACAATCAAATAATTTTAATTCGAAAGACAATGTCAATTCTAATTTAAAGAATATGAAAAGAGGTGCTCTTAAATTTACTCTTAAACATTTTGCAAAAAAGAATGCTGCACGCAAAGAAGCACTGAGTTTACAAGAAGATGTAACTTCAATGATTACTCAATCTATTAAAAAAGAAATACAAGCTATCTTAAGTCACTTAGGTAGTGATAATATCAATAAAGTTCAGCACATGTTAAATGGAATCGTAGAATATTGCGACAATCCTTTCATCGAATTTGACACGGAGTATAAGTTTATAAATAAAATTGAAGAAAGTGATATGTATAGCAAACCACTAGTTGTTAACATAGATAATTCAGTTTCGAACATGCGAGTAGATCATGTCAACACTCTTGATGTTAATATATCTAAAGGTGTCCTGCTACCTATAAAATTTCAAATTAGAAAATATTTTGAGATCCCAGGCGTTTTTGAAGCATTTATGGAGAATAATAGAAGTCTGGCTAACGAAACTTGTTTAACAAATTTTATAAATTGCAAAATTTGGAAAAACAGAATTGAAAAATTCAAAAATAAAATTGTGATCCCATATTTCCTCTACTTCGATGATTTCGAGGTAAACAACCCTCTCGGTCCACATACATCTTCAATGCTAGGCATTTATTATTGCTTTCCTTCTGCTCCAACTAATTTAAAACATAAACTTCAAAATATATTTGTCGCCGGTATATTCAATTCGAAGGATGTAAAATCGTATGGCAATGATAAATGCTTTTTCAAGCTAATTGAAATCCTAAACGATTTGGCACAAAACGGAATCGATATTTTTACTGAAAGCGGACACCAAAAAGTTTATTTTGCCTTAGGTTTAATAATAGGTGATAATTTAGCATTAAATAATGTCCTAGGCTTTTCGCGTTCTTTTTCTTCACAATATTTTTGTCGATTTTGTAAAAGTAGTAAAAAAGAGTGCCAATTTCTATTTGAAGAAAGTCTTAGCGACATTCGAAACAAAACCAATTATATTGAAGATTCGATTTTAAAAGACGTGAATCAAACAGGAATAAGAGAAAACTCGATTTTTAATAATATAAACGGTTTTCATGTTTCTGAAAACTTTTCGGTTGATATTCTTCATGATGTGCTAGAAGGCGTTTTAAAATATGATATCTGCCACATATTATTACTGTATATTAAAAATAAGACTTTTGATTTAGAAATGTTCAATATACGTAAGCAATGCTTTAACTACGGTGAAACTGAGAATGGAAATATATCCCCGCCATTAAAACTTAATCATTTAAAAAAATTCAATTTGAAATTAACAGGCAGAGAAATGCTGACATTTGTTCATTTTTTTCCTTTATTAATTGGAGACTTAATTCCTGAAGGGAATGAAACTTGGCGTTTTGTCATTAACTTAATTGAACTTTTAGATTTATTACTTCTTTCTGAATATAGCGATTTAGATATCATAAACTTAGAAAAGCATATAAATTACCATAACAAAGAATATACAAGGATATTTTCTGATACTTTAAAACCAAAGCATCATTTTTTGAATCACTATTGCAGAATAATAAAGCATTCAGGTCCGCTTAAGTATCTCTGGACATTTTCGTTTGAGTCTAAGCATCGAGAATTAAAATCTTATGCAAAAAATATGAATTCGAGAAAAAATACCGCGCTTTCTTTATCTCTGAAGTATTCGTTAGTTTTCGCAAATTTTATTGCAAATTTTATTAGCAACAATAATATTTTAAGTAAGAAAAAATGGAATGTAGAGAAATCAAAGTTTTATGATGAATTTTTAAAATTGAATTTAACAGATTTGTCACTTTACGTATGTCATACAAGTTTTGAAAAACTGGGAACAACATACAAAAAAGGCTATATCATATATTTTTACGATAAAAACTTTCGACCATTTAAAATAATCGAAATATTAAAATCGTCTGAAAAAGTTTTACTTTTTTGTAAAGAGCTACAAGTATTGGGTTTCAAAAAGCATTTCCTTTCATATGAAATCGGCAAGGAGCAAAATTTTAATTTCATAAATTTCGAAGACATAAAGTATCCACCAGTTCATTTATATAAAGTGAATAATCAGATATTTTTGAAGCCCAAGGTATTTTTTTAATGCGAAATGTATACAATTAAATCAACCTTTATATTTTCTGTCAATTTTCAAGCATATACGAGTACATTTTGCATGTTATTCTGAATTATTTCTTTAATATATGCCCATATATAATATATTAAAATAACAATAAATATCTTGCAATATATAAAAATTTGCGTTTCATTTAAAATAGGGATTATTTCAACGGAACCTAATCTATGGATCAGACCAAAGGAAACCCATCTTTAATTCTGAAAAAGGAATCTATTCATTTTGAGGAAACCCATTTCACAGAGTATATACAAAATTTCTTCCGATCATAGGAAATTTATGTTTTGGTTTATAAAAAAGAATATTCAATTTGGGTAAAACCCAACCCAGAAATAACAATCTGTTTCTTTCGTTCATAGGAAATGCACTCTTGCATCTAAATCCAAATGTATTCGTTTTGATAAATAAACTTCCCCAAAACAAGTAACTAATTTCCTTTGATCTTGAAAAAAATATTTCGGAACAAAATAACATTTCTTCAAAACAAACAGAACGATATTCGCTCAAATCAAGTAAATTTTCTTCTTCCAATCAAAGAAACATTTTTTTGGCGCCATATCATTATCAATTCTCTTTGGTTTGATAGCTGTTTCTCCTTGAACAAGAGAAATATTTTTCTGAGTGTATGACAGCTATATGATAAAGGAGTCCAATTTCAACCAAATTCAAAAATGTGATTTGACTAAAAAAACTATTGATTGGTGTCAAATTTGAAAAGAATATCTTCAGAAATAAAAAAGTTTTTCTCACCAAGACGAATTTTTGGACCGGCCGTTCCTATGGCAGCTATATGACGTAGTGATCTGATTCCATTGATTCCGACATATATACAGCGTGCAATAGAAAGAAGGCTTTGTACAAAATTTCAGCTCGATAGCCTTAAAACTAAGGAGCTATGCACTATGCAAACTAGAAACAGACAGACAGACAGAGAGACGGACAAAGCTTAATCGACTCGTCTCATCATACTGACCAAGAATACATATACCTATAGTTTATATGGTCGGAGATGCTTCCTTCTGTGCGTTGCAAACTTCATGACAATGCCAATATACACATCCGTGAAGGGTATAACAAACGTCATTTCCATACAACGTCGTTGAGTTACGGTCGGGACTCGAAACTTGACGAATGAATCGATTCTAAACTGGTTGGTTGACTGTACTAGAGACTATACACATATTTGATATCGAATATGTGTGTGCCTTAAACCGTCGACCTTTTTAGCTAGGGCTATTGGGCCATTCACTTCGTGGATTTCGTTAAAGTGGAAGAGATACGTTAATTGTTATTTCCTTCAGGAATGGATCCATTTGTTGTGAGATAACCATCACAAAAAGTTTACGCAAGAAGTCAATCCGACAGTTATTTAAAAACTTATAAAAAGTTGTTATGCCTTCCAATATTTTTTAAAAGTTGGCGAATCTGTCAGAAAATCTAAACTTGTAAGTAAATTGGCGAATTCTAAATACTGATTTATAACTTAAAACTAAAACTGACAAACATACATACATAACTAGAAGTAAAGCCATTACTCATCAGACACCTGTCATCCTTCGTCAGTTCAATATACACTAGCCACATAGTCTCGCTTCATTTTTTCTGTTGCGTGGTCTCTTTTCTCAGGAATTTCATCCATGATACACGGCTGATGATGAGTGTTACAAACAGACGAAAAAAAAGATGAAAAAGCTGAAACCGCCTGCGCCCAATGTGGGATCAGTGCAAATTTGATTTCTTATCCTAGGCCAGTAAAAATTTTCAGTATAAATAGTCGAAGAAATGATCGAAAAAGCCCGAAAATATTCGCTACTAATGTGGGGTCAGTGTGATTTAATCTATTGTATATACTTAATGAAATGGGCAATAAAATCGGAGCACAGTTCTTTTCAATCTTTACCTTAAAACTACCTTAAGACAACCATAAGCTTCCTTAAACGTACCTTAAGCCATTTAAGGTTACCTTAAGGCTATCCTACATCAGTGCAAATTTACAGCAGAAAATAAAATAGTTGAAAAATCCGAAAATATTTGGTGCCCAATAGTAGGGTCAGTGAGATTTCATTTAGTCAATAATGGCAGTAGGTTAGGTTAGGTTATATGGGTTGCCTAGAAGAACAAGGCGCACATAGACCACCACTGGGTCCGTTGTGATACCCCCTAGATACAGCATACCTGAGCTTATCTCAATCGTTAAACCAGCCAGAGCGGAAATGAAGCGATGAAGACAACAGACACTAACTGCCTTTAGGTCGTCCAGATCGACAAAAAAGTAGGACCCAAGGATATCTCTCCTACGTTCCGCCAAAGCAGGGCAAGTGCACAGAAGGTGATGACAGCTTTCCTCCTCCTCTACGTCCCCGCAGCTCCTACAGTAATCATTGTGCGGGAGTCGAAGTCTTCTAGCATGCTCCCCGATCAAACAGTATCCAGTGATAAGCCCCACCACATTTCTCAAATGCCGTCTGCTCAGCATCAGCATCCCGTAGGATCGGCTTGGATCCAGTTTAGGCCATAATTGCCTAGTTGCATGACATGTGGATCCACTACTCCATCTGGCGCTGGCTCTGTCATACGCCACATTATGGGTAATCATTTTGCAAGCTGCTAGAGGCATCCCTGTTCTACGCCACCACTCCCTGATCTCTTTAGTCGTTCCCGCCCGAGCCAGTTCGTCAGCTTTACAGTTCCCAAATATGCCACTGTGGCCCGGTATCCAGGACAGAGTTATGTTAAAAAAGCTACCCATCACCCTGAGAGGGTCACGACAGTCCAATACTGTCTTTGATGTAACCAGGACGGAGCTAAGCGCTTTAATTGCCGGTTGACTGTCCGTGAAGATTACAATATCCCTAGTGGATACAAAATTGTGCGCAGGCCAGACTAGCGCCTCGGAAATTGCTACAACCTCCGCCTGAAAAATGCTACTGTATTCCGAACGGCGGAACGACAAACCAATATTCAACTTCTCCGAATACACTCCTGATCCAACGCCTCCCTCAGTCTCAGATCCGTCAGTAAAAAGGCTAATGACATTAGATTCCAAAAAAAGCGCTTTCAGACCGCTCATTTCTCGATGGGATCAGGCTTGTAAAGAACTTATCGAACAGGAGTTTCGGAGAGATGTTGTCCGTCATTCCGGGAATCTCAAAGTTTCTCAATACTGCCGAGTGACCTACGATTGATGCGGTCCACTGACCGGTTTCCCGGAGGCGAACAGCCGTATTCGCAGCCATCTACTCAGCGAAAATGTCTAGGAGAAGTAAATTTAATAACACTCCTAAAGCAGCAGTCGGTGTTGTCCTTAGAGCCCCTGTGATGGCAACACATGCCAGTCTTTGAACCTTCTCCAACAGAGTTCTGTACGACATGATGCTAAGTGCCGTCCACTAAACGATGATCCCATGCATTAACATTGGACGCAGTACTGATACATAGAGCCAGTAGACCACTTTTGGATGTAGGCCCCATTTTTTGCCTATAGCCTTCCTGCACGAATATAGTGCAACAGTTGCCTTAGTCACACGCTCTTGAATGTTTGGGGCGATCGGTAGCGCAGTGTGTTGAGGCATTAGTCTCATGTTTGACTACCGGCGTTTCGGGTTCGAATCCCGTCCACGACGACGTTCGTGGCCATGGATGTGCAGGAGGTGTATGCTGGCAACTGCATTCTCCGAAACCAGATTATGCCAACGAAACGTCAACTGGACCACATGGAACAGTTGACGCGCTATGCCCCACAAGGGGTTAGGGCAATTGAGTATAGCATAGTTTTCTATCCAAGATGAGACCAAGGAATTTGGCTTTATCAGTGAGTACAAGCCTTGTGCCCTCTATTAATGGTGGTTCAAAAAAGGGTACAGCGTGTCCCTTAGTAAAGAGAACAAGCTCAGTTTTTTGCGGATTTACTCCAACACCAACCTCGCTAGCCCAGTTCGCCAGGATAGATAGGGCGTTCTGCATTAAGTGACTCAGGACACAGGGAAACTTTGCCGAGATTGCAATAGCAATATCGTCTGCATAAGCGATAACTTTGCATCCCAAACCTTCTAGGCTTAGGAGCAGCCTATTGACCACCAGATTCCATAGAAGGGGAGAGAGAACACCATCTTGAGGGGTACCCCTGCTTACATATCTGCGTAGAGATGATGCACCGAGACTAGAGGATACCAAAATCAGCGCAAAGCAGTGTCCACCGATCGTCCTTTCCAATAGGCGTGCTGAAAAGTGGATAGAAGATGCGATGGAATAGTGCACCGCAAGTGTGTGTCGATCAAACGCTCCAACACCTTCAGCAATGTAGATGATAGGGTAATGGGTCGGAGGTCTTTCGGGCGGGCGTGAGAACTTTTACCCGCTTTTGGGATAAAGACCACTTTAACTTCCATCCATATAGGTATACGAGGAATATGTACTAATTCTAGACAGGCTTTAAATATCGATTCAATCCAGGGGTAATTACGTCCAGCATATGTTGTAGGTCCGCCGGAATGATACCATCAGGGCCAGCAGACTTGGAAGAGTCAAAACTGTTTATAGCCCAAACAATCTTTTCTTTGGAAAGAATTGGCTTGAAATCACATGGTGCCATATTGGTGGTGGGAGTTATCCCGAGAGATTTAGCAGAAGAGCTGCCAAGAAAATGTGAGTCAATGGCAGTATCGTACGCCCACTCGATTAACCAAGTAGGGGCATGATACTGTCACCTAACAATATTACCTTATGATTTTTAAAATGTAACGCAGTGCCTGATAGAAAGGATAAATCGCGTCCCTAATTAAATAACACCCTGCTCAAAAGCACAGTCTGCACATATGGTACAACCTGGCCTGGTTACGCCCAAGCCCCGGGGAGAAGGCACCACAAACATCCATTATCACGGCGCGGCGGGATTCGCACGCACAATTTTATGGAAAATAATGATAAATGAATAATCCTAAAAATGTAGGATATAAAAATGAAAATATGGATGAAATGAAAAATATTTATATTATACACCCATTGACAAAAAAAAACCGAAATAACAAATTTAGCCAAATTTGTTTTTTTTTCATCCGAATGTCAAAAATTATTGCCAAATTGTGGAAATATGTATTTCTTGTTGTGTTTTTATACTGAATTGATGTTTTGACGATTAAAAAAATCCAATGTTAAGACTGGGTCTGAAAATACTAGAGACAGTGACTTTTTGGACAATAGTACTTCTTTATAAATAATTTTATCTAAACACGTATTTGAGAGATATTGTTTTATTTTAGGAGAATTTAGTGAATGCGTATAAATTTTGATTTTCTTAAACAAAAATTAATGAAAGAATATTAAAATTAATACATGTAAGAGCTGTTAACACGGGGGAACAGCATTTTGTTTATTTCGATTTGATATTCATTTCTAGCTAATTTTTGGTCGTAGAATCCGGAAATGCTAACCGTTTTTCTCCTATACGTCCAGTTTTTGAGATACAGGGGGCTCAAATTTTGCCCCCCATACAAACCTTCCCTTCATTGAAATCAAAACAAACGAAACTCGTTACAATTTTTTTATTTATAAATTTTGATTTTACATCTTAACAATATTACCTAAGAACTTAAAAAAAAATTATGGCAAAAATTTTCGTTTGTAGCTTTTCCTGGAGTGTTCAATTTCAGGACAGTCCCGTTTTATGCTCCAACAATAGTCCGCCATCATATTCGCATCCCATCTGCCTTCATATCGAGTTTCCATGATTTTTAAATCTTGATGAAATCGCTCTCCCTACTCATCACTCACAGCTCCAAAATTTTCCGGAAATTCATCTAGATGACTGTGTAAAAAGTGGACTTTGATGCTCATATTGCAGCCAAGCCTTTGAAACTGTCCAATAGTTGCTCGACTACTATCGCATAATTCGATGCACGTATATTGCCTAGAAAGTTGTTCACTATATCCTTAAACGCCAGCCATGCTGTCTTTTCATTTTCTTCCATTGATTCAATAAAATTTGTATCTCTAAGAAGCTGTCGAATTTGTGGACCGTCAAATACACCAGCCTTTATTTTTTCGTATGATAGCGCAGGAAGTGCCGACAGAATATACTTAAAACAATTGCCTTCTGTTGGTAAGGCTTTCACAAATTGTTTCATCAGGCCTAGTTTTATATGCAACGGCGGGAAAATGATTTTTTGTCGAGCCTTAAAAATGGCCGAAGAATTTCACAACTTTTAACAAACAATCCAGGTAGCGAGAAACTACTCTTTTTTATTGCTTTTAATTTTATTGTATACAGGTACTAGAAGGTCCTGCACAAGGATGCAGCCCCGTAGCTTTTAAAAAAAGTTGTTTTTTAAGGGGGCCTTTTGTAATTTTCCGTAAAATTAAAAAACAAATGATATCTCGAAAACCTGACGTATAGGGGAAAAACGGACTGCATTTTTGGAATCAGCGAGGCCGTTTTACTATAAACTAGGTGCAAAATTCAAAAAAAAAAACAGAAAAAAGTGTCAAAATTGTTCTCCCGTGAATTAATGTGACCGCCTTTTGCTTTAATAACAACTTTTATTCGCCTGTTCATACTATCATATAGCGTGGTCAATGTATCTGCATTTATTTCGTTTCGCCATACTTTTTGGATGACGTGTTTTATTGTTCTTGTCTCTTTTTCCTTGATTTTCGATCCCATTATCTGCCATAGATTTTCAATGGGGTTCAATTCGGGGCTATTTCCGGACCAGGGTAGGGTTTCAATCCTGAGTTGCGCCTTATATTGCGTGATCTGTTATTGATAAATGTTGCGATAACAGCGGATTTTGATTCAATGTCAAAGAAACTTACAGAGCGAGCTCGATGTGTTGGAGCAGAGTCATCCTGAAATATCGAATTTTGAATGTTTTCTGTTCGGTCCCCAATTGCTGGAACAACACCTTCATGTGTTATTTACTTGTATGCTGTTGCATTGACAGATCCTTCTAGAAGGATTAGAGGCTCTACGCGGTTGTACATGATGCATCCCCAAAACCATAACGTAGGGGGAATGCTTCCAGTGGCGTATTTAGGAAAATAGCACAGGGGGGGGGGGGGGGGGGCACGGATTTTTTTCGAATTATGCAATAAATAAAGCACACCATACTTATTTATATTTGCTCGTATTACTCATCTACATGTGAATAATGGTTATTGGAATAATATGTTATTTATATAATAGGCCACCCAATTTAGATAGTCTCTCTACATATAGTGGGTGAAAAATAATGGAATTAATACCCGTGTTTTTCGAAAATTGCAAAGATCAACAAGTGTCATTAATTAACTGAAACAGTAAATAAAATGGATTGAAAAATAAATAAAAATAAATGAAAAATATTTTCTTTGTAATTATAAAATTAATGGAGTATTGATATCGTGTTGTCGATGGACACTTAAAACGGCTAGTCCATTTAGACGGTTCTATTATTATTACCAAGCTAATAAAAGTTTTATCAAGTATTTATTATACCTGCCCAATCGTGATCCGTAAATATGTTTTCAGCCTCTTTAAGGTGGAAAAGGATCTCTCGCTGGAGGCTGTTGATACAGGTAAAGTAACAAGCAATTGAAGCAAGCGATAAATATTCGGAAAAATTGATTCGTCACATCTGATTAATCCTTCTACTCCATTTATAGGCAACGGAGTACCGTACTTGATGAATTCGGACTTAAGTGTTTGGTGCCATAATTTAAGTTCAGCTTGCGTAGCTGATTTTCCTGCAAGAATACCATCTTTTTGATAAAAATCAATCAGCATTTCCAGGTTGTTGGTCTTTTCTTCCACTCTTTTCTTTCTAACGATGATGGTATTAAACTTGAAAATCCTTCGAACAGTACACAGTGAGATGTAAATTTATCTAGGCTAATTCGATAATAATCTTCCACACTGCTTGCTTCAGGATTTGTCCTATGGCATTGCTTCTTGACTAAACGCGGTAGACGTATCTCGATATCGTGCTTATTATTGGACATAGGTCATGTGCTTTTGTAAATAATTGTTTGAAGGTCGTATTTGATTCAGAGCGCATATTTTTCAATACGGTCGCCAAATTTTTAGCATGTTGTAATGCAGATGCAAGATCTATATTTGACTTTTGCAAGTACATATTTATTTACTTAGTGGTAATGCATAGGAAAATAAATGCTCAACTACTACAATGGCAATAATAAACTCAGAGTTCAATATAGAATTTAATAATGCACTTGCATTGCGTGAAGTCGTCCTGTCAGGCCAATTCTTGATTACAGTCAAAGAGTCAATCACTGGATCGAAAAGCTCTAAAAAGTCGTCAATAGCGTGGAAACGTACAATCCAACGAGTTTGACACAGATATTTAAGAAATTTCGCCTTAGTGTCAGCTTTGGTAATATATTCGTTAAGCGTAGATTTTCTTTACGGAAAAAAAAGAAATTTCGAACTTCTTGTACAGTTCACATGGCATTCCTGATAGCAGTAACGGTGCAAGCATTAGAAACTACTAAATTAAAAACATGTCCCATGCAGTGGACATATGGGGCCATCTTGAAGTCTTAAGCTATAATAGCTTGGACCCCTTTCATTGAACCAAACATCGACGACGCTCCATCATATCCTTGCCCTCTTAAGTATTCCATGTCAATACCAAGTGTGTTTAGTTCTTTAATAATAGTTGTTGCTAAACCTTGTTAAGTTAAATCATCAATAGAAATAAATTTAAGAAAAGCTTCGCGCACGATTTTTTTCTGCTTGTCATAGTACTTAGCTCCAATCGAAAGTTGTTCAATTCCTGCTATGTCGGCGGTTTCATCAGCTAATATTGAAAATGCTTAGGTTTCGTTAATCCGGCGCACTATATCTCCAATAATAACTGCATTGCAAGAGTCGATTATGTCATTTTGAACACCGGGACTAATATAGTTATTTATTTCGTTGACCAGGTCCATGAAGGACATCCTTTAAGGTAGCATCTCCTCTTGATCGGTACGCCAAAATAGCTCGGAAATTCCCTTGATTTCCAGTGTCTTCCGCGAAATCAATATTGACTTTTCCGTTGTCACGATGTCCACGTAGGGGTTAATCTTGTCGGCCACATAGAATAATTGCTTCTATGATGGGTATGAGTCGTTTTCTATTCTCAATGATTTGCTTTTGCTTTTCTGTATCAAGAAGTACGACTGTATCGAGTGCCGTTTGCCCGTCATCAACTGCATAAAATCGTTATACGCAATGACAGTATTTTTGTGGTATGTCTTAGTTTCGTGCTCACGAAAATCTTCTGAGACGTTTTTCCAGTTATTGTATATTTTTTTCACTAGTGTGCCTAGTTGTTGTCTACATATACCGGCTTCTTTCGGAGCAAACAAAACGCAAAATTTGCATAATGCATCTTCCTTAGATGAATAACACAATCTGCTGAATTGATTCATCCAGTCGTATCGAAAATGTATTTTTTCCCATATTTCCTTGTGAAAGGAAACTTAAAACATATGGTAGGAACCCACAAATTTTGGATAACATCGAACTTTGTCGCGTTATTCAACTCTTTTCCTAATTGGCGATATCGTAATTTGGTTGAACTTTTCCGCTGCTGGAAGATGAACTTGATGGTTGATTGATTGTCTGTATAATTTCACTGGAAACTGGTTGAGAATCATTTGCACCAGGATCATCATTTTCTATAGAAGTGAAAAATATATCGTAATTCGTATCAGTCATTTGTAGAATGTATTCCTCATTAACCTTCATAAGAAATTTACATTAAAGACTATTTGGAGTATATCCGTAAAATGTACTCCAAACTTTTTTTTGTATATGTAAGAAACATATATATTTTACATTAGTGTCACCATACACTGTCGAACTCGAACTCGAGCTCGAACATGGTCTCAACAGACAATTTTCTTCAGATATGTGCGAAGTATCTTGGGTCATCCGGACGAAATTTTAACACATCGCTTGAAGAGTAGTGATCAAGGGATTTTCTTTCAAAGGCAAGACAATGTGGTAGGTCAGAAGGTGTTGTTGAATACAGGTTTCTTGCAACGATTGCATTGCATCGAATGTAATAGGAAAATTATGAAAAGGTTCGTTTTCGTTGTGGCTTTTGGAAAGAAGGTAATTTCAGGCAATTGAGTTGAAATTGACGGAGATGCAAAATTCATGGAATTCGGATGGATATAATATGATGAATGTAGTCCGGATGGCGCAACGGTTAGCACGTTCGCCTTCAACGCACTGGGCCCCGGTTCGATTCCGGGGATTTACGTGTCGGACTATGAGCCCACTCAGCTGTTAAACGAGTACCCATTATGGGGTAAATAACTCGGTTGAGCGTGTTGCTGATCACATACCTCTGCATAAAAAACCGTCACGATCTAGAAAATGAGATGATGCTAACTCATCTCGAGGCCGTGGCTCAAATTGGACTGTTGCGCCAGTTATTTATTATTTATTTTATAATATGATGAATGAATGAAATATGGTGGATAAGATTTTGATAATAGTAGCAGGAGATGCATGATGCATGATGGAAACGCTCGGGGACACAGATGCGAATATATCCGGCATAATATTGGTATACAAAAACGAATATAGAGTAGTAGAAACTTGATTGCAATGTTTTTTTTTAATAATTAGGGAACGTGTGAAATATTCGTATCTTAAAATAATAATGTTCAGATAACTAAGAGGGTAAGTGCATCTGCAGGCAAATAGTTTAAAGTATGGCGTCCGATATATGCACATTATCATTAACATACTCGTATGTAGCATGTGATGTATGGTGAATTGGAGTATGGTGTTTGGCATTTTGTAAATGTTATATGATGTAGGATTTCGATATACGTAGTAGGTATAGGTGTGTGTTATGCATGGTATTAATTATAGAAAGGGGTTAAATGTAGTTTTGTCACAATCCAGAGGTTCTTTTGCGTGCTCTCTATTATTAATTTTGCAACGCAATTACCGATTGTAAGATATATGCATAGGAATCCATTTCAGTGTCATATGTCCACATTTAATGGATCATTTACCTGGAATACGATTTTGTGTCCTTACGTGAAGAGCATTCAATTGACCATTCAATTCCCCAGAAGAGACAAGGTAACTCATTCAAGAAGGGATATTTTTTGTTACACTTAATTTATACGCAGAAATCGTGATAAATGTTGCAATGTAGAAAAATTTATGACCCTTAATGGTTCTGTATTACTAATGGTGGCCACATACGATTTCGTTGATGGTTTGGTCGTGACTGAGCTCGATCTTGTGTGGCTACTATAAGGATCGTGTTCCTTTCAACCCGCCAAATCCAAGAGTATTTTCAATACCTCTTTCGAAATCAACTGTTCACGTAATACCTGTCATTCATGTGCATTCGTAATGTGGAATGTTCAATGCGGTAGGTACATAATAAACACAATTTGCAAACTAATGATCTTTTAAAACCAGTAAGTAAATGGTGACATTGAATCGCATTTCAATTCGTTATTATTTAATATCTCATAAAGGTTAATTGTGGGAAATTTAATAACAATATAAACACTCTTTACTATGTATAAATCAAATAAATTTCCACACATCATGTAATGCCAGAAATCCCATACCACGTACATTCTTTAATGACAATGTATATCATGTCATACATTATAATATTTTGATGCGATGCCCTTACCCTCTACTCTATAGTTGCACAAAACTCCTTCAAACACACTGTACATTTTTAATCATTGTCTTCTTGGTAATGATACATCATTTGCCGCCTATTATTATCAGAAACAAAAATGTATACGCATCAACATAAATCCTCACTCAACCTTGCATCATAAACCACACATTCTTCTCTCATACATCACCCACAACTACTATATTCCATTTCGGATACCCTCAAATTCCACACTACCTGAAATCTCTTTTCAACAAGATCTCTTGTGTTTCAAAAACTCAATGCATCTACGAAATATTTGAAACACGTTTACCACCCCGGCAACACAAACATTAAAATTCAAAGAGACTTTGGTTTAACCTGTACAGGCCATGTTCGAGTTCGAGTTCGACAGTGTATGGTGACACTTACCTGAAGGTGGAATTCCTATGCGACAACTGAATCGACTACAGTACTGTAGAAAAATGGTATCCTGTATGTGCATCAAAACATGAAACCACTTTCATAAAACCAGTTTCATGAAACTAATTTCCTGAGTGTGCACCCGCGCCTTAGTGTTTTAGCGTTTCAATACAATATACATACATCAACCTTTAAAAATTTCTAAATAAAAACATGTATGCAACTTAAATTAATTAGATTGATGAGACTTAATTTAAGAGCCCTGTAAATACGCCACTGAATGCTTCACAGTTGATTCAACGCAATCATCAGAATAACGCTCTCCTGCTCTACGGCGTACTCTGCCTGATCCATCGGGCCCAATCAAATTGAATTTGGATTCTACGGAAAAAATAACATGTTTCCAATCCTCCAAAGTCCAATTTTCCCACTCCGTGCACCACTGTAGTCGAGCTTTCCTCATTCGTTTTAGCAAAAGAGGCTTCTTAGCAGGTTGACGGGAGCGCAAACCCATCTCATTTAGCCTTCTTTGGATAGTTCGCATACTACAAGGATTCTTCATCGAAGATTCCACATCAGCTCTTAATTTTAAAGCCAATTTGAAGCGATCCTGAAGTGAGAAGAGCTTCAAATGGCTCTCCTCTCTTGGCGTAGGAACCCGCCGCCATCGGCTGCCTGCTTTCCTCTCAACAGTGCCTCTTTCATTCTGTTTTTTATTATATTTCGCACTATCCACCCATGGCATCCAAAAGAACAAAAGACAGAATAACAGTGATGTAGCTATTATACATTTTCTGGCTTAGACCCTAATTTATACCTGTAAAATTTCAACCGCCTACGAAAAGGATAAAAGGGTCATTACCTCATTTACCGGGAAACCCATAATTCAGGTTTTTTTGTCGTTGGGTGTATTAAAGGCGCGAATTTGAACATAATAAAATTTTTGAAACAGGACAAAAACATTATGTATGTAAAAAATCGAGAAAAAAGTATTTTTTTTTAATGTACAACTATTAAACCGTTAGTTGGATTTTTACGGGATAAATTTTATTATAATTATAATTAGAGCAATATTATAATTAGAGCAAAGTATTAGCAGCGATTCAGTTTTTAATTGGGTATTTCAGTTTATGTGGTTTTTTGAGATATTACGCTTTTACGAGTAGTAATATGAGATCGACAACTTACAAAAAAATTTAACTGCTTGCAGCAGCTAAAGGGTTAAGAAATCGAAAACCCCCTGGGAGGTCGCAAAGATATGATTTAGTCATTTGGTAACTTGCAGCGACTTCTAGATTTGATTTTTATGACATACTTCGATGAAAAACATTTTTCTCGTAATATTCCAGCTCATCATCATCGTGGCGCGACAGCCCGACGTCGGGCCTTGGCCGCCATATTCCAGCTATAAACTCAAATATCAAATAGAATATAAATAAAATGTTTGTTATTTTTTTCAATTGTTTAACTGATGCTCGAGAACAATATACCAATAGTTCTCAAGAATTTGAAAGACTAGTGGTTTTCGCAGAAATCTGCCTAAATTCTTGCAAAAAACACAAAAAAATGATTATGATGATATTTTGGAAGCGGCTAACCTTAGTAAAAAAAAACGTTCTTCTACAAAGTTAAAGATGTTTAAAAATTCTATTAAAAGGGGAGCGCAATACTCTTTCTGAGTCCTCAGTAGCTTTCGAGATAATCTCATCTGAAAAACAATATTTTTCGTGCTCCATGCGTCTAGTTTTGCCCTTTTTCTACTGTCCCTACAGACATTCAATGCCTGCCATATTAAAGATAATTAAGATACTTGCAAACTCATTTCAACTATAATTGGCAATATACACCAACAAACCCATTTTTATTTCTAAAAAAAATTTTTCAGTGCATTAACAGTGTGCCTCCCATCAGCGCGAAAGGCGTGACTATTGGAACGGGTCCAGCGTAACTATTTTAAATTAAATTAAAATGTGTCTCTATCAGTATAGAGCCTTCGAGACTTTTTTGTTTAAAACTTACTCGGATTCAATGTTCGCTTGTGTATTCTAGTCTGCCAAACATTTTTCTTGTCCGGTAATAATCGAATTTTTGCATATGGATCTGCTGTGCCGCTAAAATCTCTCGGTTGTAAATGCTGAGCCTAGAATTAGTAAAACCAAATATTGGTTTTGTTTAGACATATTTGATTTCAACTCGAAATTTACAATAACAACCTCAATCAGTCTTATGGTGAGTATACCGGCAATTGGATCATACAGTATTGATAAATGAATTGTACCTCTCAGGTCAGCAATATCCTCATCAGGATGTTCTTCACCGGTCTGAAAAGACACGTTTTGAAATTTATTATTAACTCATTAACAAAATAGATTATGTCGAGTATGTCTTCATAAAAAATCCAGTGTAAATTAAAAAAAAAAACATTTGTACAATCTGCAAATGTTCCCCAGAAACTCATTCGTATTTCGCGGGTCAAACTGATATCATTAACTAAACATATTTTCCTTGACTTACACTCTGGTACAAGGATGTGTCAATTTTTGTATGGTCTAATTTTGCGGTCATTGATGCAACCTTTGGCCTTGATGGATTCATCGCCAGTACCATGTGCTTTTCGGATCTTGCTATAGGTATCGTTCCAGATCCAGCGGATAGAGTCACAGAACGATTACTGCCCGATGGCGAAGTAGGAGTCACAGGTGGTGATTCATCTAAAATGTAAAAAGCATGAAAAAAAGAATCATATTTGATTTAGTTAGAATTAAAATTTGTATAAGTATATAAAAAAATATCTTACCCGCCGATGAGACGGCATTGCCACCAAGGATGGCCTGTTTCGATGGCACCCAAAATGTCGGGTCATCATTAATTGATGTTGGCGTGAGATTTCCTTTGTTGAGTGATCGTGAACTTTCACTAACTGTATCAATATTGTATGGCAAAACGGGAACATTCACCAAAGCTTCTCGACTATCAATAAAATACGTAAAAATGACATAGCAACAACTATAAAAATTGTAAACTTGAGATGGATAATACCTTTGTGCCATTTCTTCTGTCTCAGAAGCAGCTTCTAAGAGGTTCTTTTCGAACCAGTTTAATTTGTATCTTCTCGAACATGTTATGTATAGGATTATGCCAAACAATGAGACTAGGAAAAAGGATACGGAAGCGTATAAGGCTACTTGCGCTAGTGAAAATTCCTCTTCTTTTATTGTTACATCCATGGTTGATTGAGAATCTATGAAAAGCAAAAAAAGGATTCATTAATAATTAATCTGTAAATAGGAAAACAGTTTTTTAAATCTTATTTTTAACTTGACGCAGTATAGAATAAGTTAATACAAGCTTATCAAAATCGGGAACATATAACAAAAAATAGAAATTTGTCAATTTATTATTTATTTATTTTTTATTTACAATTTATTGGTAATGCAGAATTGTCGGAATTGATAATTTTAAATGCGGCGCTAGCGTGATGTCGGCAACCCGCACTTGTTTTATATTGCATATATCAAATTTTAATTAAACGTAAAATATAATGAAAGTGTGAATTAAGTTATTTGCACTTAATTCACATTTTCGTTATAAGTTTAATTCTCTATTCTGGAATTAATTGCCACTGTAGAATTGAAGAACCCAAGCCCCTTACTTCCTTAGCAGACCATTCACCATCCGGAATTCCTGTCGGGAAAAACTGATCAGGCCCTGTCTTAAGGAATTCCGGATCGTGTATGGCCGTTTCAGGCCGCCTTCAGGTGACCTCAGTCTTGGTCTTGAGGAACTCCGGATCGCGGCGGCTGGACAGGCCTTTCAGGCGGCCGGATGTACAACTGAAAATCGATCTTATCGCCAGAGATTCAAAGAATCCTTCTATCTATTGAATTGAATTGTACGGCATTTTACTTTCCATGGGCAGGTTTCAGATACATTGGTACATTCAAATAAACTCCTGCGAAAATTCATTCTAGCCACGCGGCCGAACAGGTGGCCTTAAGGCGGCCGGATGCACAATTGAAAATCGATCTTATCGCCAGAGATTCAAAGAATCCTTCTATCTATTGAATTGAATTGAACGGCATTTTACTTTCCATGGCCAAGTTACACCTGTCCGGTAACCAGAATGAACTTTGGCAGGAGTTTATTTCAATGTACCAATGTATAGTATCTGAAACTTGGCCATCATAAGTAAAACGCCGTACAATTCAATAGAAAGAAAGATACTTTGAATCTCTGGCGATTAGATGAATTTTCAATTGTGCATGCGGTCGCCTCGAGGCCGCCTGAAGCGGCCATACACGATCCCGAATTCCTCAAGGCCTAGTGCTGACAAATTTTTGGTGGTTGTGGATAGCCGAACTAAGTCATTACGGCTTAGTTAGGCAATGACCCACTCCACTTTAATAATTCTTAATGTATAATACTATATCAAACACAAAAAAAAACCAGCTTTGCTTCGGCCCGGAGTCCGAAGCGTATATACCCTAGACTTGTACTTGTACCTAGTGGTGATACCAAAAGTCCCAATTGGCAACGACCATATGCATTAAATGTGGGTCTCCTATATGGCCAGTTCATAGGGGAGGTTGGCACTCATTCAGTGGGATCTTGACCATTCTCAAAATAAATTAACTAACCCATTCTACAAATATTTGTCGAATTTTTCAAGCCGCTAGCTTCGAAATCGAAAGTTAACGCTTATTTGAAGTTTCACTTATAGGGAAGGTAGGGGTTCCTTGGGTCGGATCTTGCCCATCATTGCCACCAACCAATTAGATCCCTCTACAAACATTTAAACAAAGTCTCTAGCTTCACTCTATCGAAAGTTATCGCTTATTTGAAGTTTCATTTGTAGGGGAGGTGGGGGTTCCTTGTGTCGGATCTTGCCCATTTTCAATACCAACAACATTCTGTCAAATTTTCAACTTGTTAGTATGATTTTCTCGAAAGTTATCGTAATTAAAGGAATAATTAATTTTTTGAAATTTGTAGGGGAGGTAGGCGTTCCTTTGATCTGATTATGCCCAACTTACAGAACCTTAAACAGCTTCCTACTTCAAGGTTACATGCCAAAAATCAGGTGTCTACGTCAATTGGTTCAAGAGTTATAGACAAAAAACCTGAAAAATAGGGAAGTACGAGGTTCTTTGTAAGAAAATTACCGTTAGTTTCCAACTGATCGATTTTATTTTCCCAGGAGAGTATAAGGTTACCCTCATGAGTAATCTACCAAGGCCAGAGCTTTTCATGTTTCTTTAATCGGGAGTTATAGATACATTTAAGTATTTTACATATGTAGGGGAGGTAGGCGTTCCCTTAGCCTGATCATGCCCATTTTCAATACCATCTAACTAGATCATACTGCCAACATTTGGTCAAAATTTCAAGGCTCTAGCTTCATTCTATCGAAAGTTATCGTGCGAACGGACAGACAGACGGACAGACAGACAGACAGACAGACAGGCAGACAGACATGGCTAAATCGAATCAGGAGGTGACCCTGATCATTTATATATACATAACTATACCTCCGGAGGCTCCTTTAAGGTGTTACATATTTTCGTCGTGGCAAAAACAATATACCCTATACTATAAGTCTAGGGTATAAAAACTGTGTTGCGCATATGCGTGAAAAACACAAAGATTTCTCAGTGAAATTCTTCAAGGCCGGGTCTGAGCAGTTTTTCCGGACAGGAATTGTGAACGGTGTATGGCTGGCTTATTTCAAATTCAAACCTAACGTTTATTGGCCAAGTAACTTCATATATCGGGTCGCACAAATCAGGAATGCATAATTGTTTTGCAGAGTTATTTATGTCTAGCTACTTATCTCGTGTTCACAACGCTTACAGTTTAACGCTAATCTCAGTTGAATTGAAAGTTATTCGACGCCCAACGTTTCAATTCCAACCAAAACCAAAGCCTTGGCTTTGTTGATTGTCATTCTATAACATACGCTGATTGGAAACTGCACACGCTTAAAGCCGAAGGGAAATTATTTGGAATTCGCGGTATACTATAAAGACTCTATCACCACCATCTGCCTTGCAATCTGTCAAAATCTCAGCTTCAATCGTTTCGTTGAAGATTTATGACTTCCAGTCGGGTAGTGTTGCATAGTTAAGGCTTAAATGTCTAAGCAGAATTACAGAGACGACGACTTTTAAAAGTATTTTGTGGGCGGAAGGACAGGTGCGCTTAGGGAATTTAAAGAGCAACCACATAATTGATAGCGTGTTTTTGTTCCATTAATCGCTTCATTCAGGAATATTCAACACTTTGTTAATTGTGTTGGATCGTCATACACTAAACACAGAATAAATCAGGTAATGCTGTGATTGAACTACACAACATAAATTATTACGCTGAATAACCTTCTCTTCTTCTTACGGATATGTACAGTCACCAATTTTTAGTAGAAAATCTAAAAAAAACTCTTAGGTATTTGGATTACCCCCAGTTCATACCCGCATATTGATTGACAAATCCATGGGTATTACAATAAGTTGTGGGCTTTTTAGACATACCCTAATTTTAACAGCCCTTATACCTCATGGTATTACTGGCCAAGTCTGCCCAAAGTTGCCACAAAAAAGTAGTGAACTACCGCCCATCGGCCGGTCGTTTTGTTTGAAGTCACATAAGTGACATTTTATGAACCTTCAAATCAGGATATCTTTTGATCAGTAAAACCGATTACAATGAAACTCAAAACTAAAAGGAAATGCAAGGTAAGCACTATTTTATAAAAAAAAAATACTTTAATCGGATCAGCGGTTTTCGGGTGATGCTTGCACAGACAAACAGACAAAAATTTCAAATAAAACCTTACGGTATTCTATTATTACGGTGACCGTTAGCTCAGTGCGTAGAGGCGTCAGTCTCATGTCTGACTACCGTCGTTACGGGTTCAAGTCCCGTCCACGGCGTTCGTCGCCATGGATGTTTGTGTTGTTTTCCGCCTGTGGTGTGGGGCGTAATAACAAGCCACGACATCTCCCGATTTGTCGCGGGTAGGCGGCCAAATGGAAGCCGGAGGTGGCGCATACTGGCGACGTGCATCGCCCGAAACTGGTTTATGCCAACGAAACGTCAGCTAATCCACATGGAATGGTTGACGCACTGTGTCCCACTAGG
This sequence comes from Chloromyia formosa, assembly GCA_964017055.1. Taxonomy (NCBI): domain Eukaryota; kingdom Metazoa; phylum Arthropoda; class Insecta; order Diptera; family Stratiomyidae; genus Chloromyia; species Chloromyia formosa. The sequence goes on from OZ024815.1 coordinate 116,368,531, forward strand.
GGTTAGGGCAAGTGAGTATTCTATTAAAAATATTTAACTGGCACAACAGTCCAATTTGAACCATGGCCTCAAGATGAGTTAGCATCATCTCATTTTCTAGATCGTGACGTGAGTTATTTACCCCATAAACGAGTACTCATTTGGGCTAATAGTCCGACACGTAAATACCTTTTCCTATCGAAAATTACCGCATTCAGTAGGAATCGAACCGGGGCCCAGTGCGTAGAAAGCAAACGTGCTAACCGTTGCGCCATCCGGACTACAGTATTCTACAGTATTCTATTAGTGACGATTATACTCAGAAAACTTTTTCTTTGTAAATATTTAGAAAGTACTGACGTAGAAATTCATAGATTTATTAGGTGTACAGATGTTGACCCGATGAAAAATCCACGTTTTCGATCTCAGAGTCGAACGCAACTATGTCGAAAATCCAGTAAATATCAATATCGGCCCTATAGGACTATCTATTTTGGAGAAAAGTCTGAAAACCTTTTTATAAGTAGACAAAATTTGCCACAATTTGAAACAAGAATGGTCTCCGTAAACCAAATACTTTCAATGATATATTCTTTGAACCTTGCCATTTTTTCATTCTGTTATTTTTAGCAGCATTGTGTCGTTTTGAATGAGTTTTGACCATGTAGACCTATTTTTCGAAAACAATCCCCCTTTAGCTTTACTTTGAGGAGAATGATTGCAACTGCACTATCCGAAATTTACATGTATCGAAAAGTGAACAAGGCACACCTTAAGAGATGTTCACAAGCCCAAGCCCCTGGAGGGGTCTATTTATTTATTTATTGAAGCAATTACCGAACAGACCCACAATGCAGTAATATGTTGTACAAGGAAAAAAATAAAAATTTATAAAGAGAGAGAATAAAAAAAAGTATTTAAAACAGAATAGAAAATTAGAATTCAAAATCGAAATATATAATAAAATATAAGTTGAGTAACGCAAAGAAATCAAGTTAGAAATTCAATAAGAGAGAAAACATAATAAGGAAATAAAGCATGCAAGAACAAATAATTCAAATAATGATTCAAATACAATACAATGTAATAATGTTAAATATCAGCTATTGATACTTTTAGCAGTAGGGTTTTTTTAAAAGCAGGAAAAGATGTGGTTAAAGGACCAAGCTCCAATCTGTCTGTAAACAGACAGCGAGGCCGTGGGAGGATCGAAAACGGAAGAAGTGCGAGTATTGTAGGAGGAATGTCTAGAGATAATATCATGTGAAAGCGATGAGCGCAATAACCCATTACATATTTTGTAGAGGAAACATTCGTCAAGGAAGATCCGTCTTCTTTGGAGGGACATCAAGTTGAGAAAAGTAAGACGCTCAGGATAAGAATTATAGGGAACATTAAATTTAAATATAGTAAGGAACGTGTAAATTTCCGTTGAACGGACTCTATCGCTTCAATAGAAACAGATGTTGACGGGGACCATACAACAGATGCATATTCCAAAATACTACGAACCAGTGAAATATACAGATTCACTGCGATGCTAACAGATTTAAAATCTACGGAACAGCGAAGTACAAAGCCCGCTAACTTAGAAGCCTTGTTGATAATGGCAGAATAGTGGTCATTAAATCTAAGTTTAGAGTCAAAGACTACCCCAAGGTCCTTGATAGAGGTGACGCTCACAAGCGGAATAAAATTAATTTTGTAACCAAAAGTAGCAGGAACGGATTTTAGGGAGTATACCATAACGGAGCACTAGGATATATTAAGAGGAAGGTCATTTGCACAGCACCAGGAATATAAAACATCAACGTCCGATTGTAGGGATAAGCAATCTGATGGACCTGATATTGAAGAGATAAGTTTACAATCATCAGCATATAACAACGAGAGGCAATTAAGTAAAGAAGGCAGATCATTTATGAAAAAAGAAAATAGTATAGGCCCTAGAACAGAGCCTTGTGGAATACCTGAGTGTAGACAAAAGGATGAGGAGACGGAGTTTTGAAATACAACGTTAGAGGAACGATCGAGAATGTAAGAAGAAAGCCAAGAAATCAGGTAAGGAGGAAAATCTAGATCTATCAATTTGTCAAGTAAAATTTTATGATTAACTGAGTCAAAAGCTTTGGAAAAATCAGTTTAAATAACGTGAACATCAAGGTGACTGTTAAATGATTTGGCGACAAAATTAACAAACTCCACTAAGTGGGTCTCAGTAGATTTATTTTTGCAAAAACCGTGTTGATTCGGACTAATGAGATGACCAAAGGAATCATAAATACAGTTGTAAACAATGCATTCTAGAAGTTTGGAACAAGCGGAAAGAAGTGATATAGGCCTGTAGTTGATAGCAAAAGTTGATAACCCCGTCCCCATAAAGGGGAAATAAAGGTCAAATTTGTACATCCTAGGCTTATAAGGTATATTGTTTTTGTCACGTCGAAAATATGTAACACCTTAAAGGAGGCTCCGGAGGTACAGCAATGTATATATATAAATGATCAGGGTCAGCTCCTGATTCGATTTAGGCATGTCTGTCTGCCTGTCTGTCTCTCTGTCAGTCAGTCAATCCGTTCGCACAATAACTTTCGATAGTGGAGCTAGAGCCTTGGAATTTTGCTCAAATGTTGGCAGTATGATCTAGTTCTAGTTGGTTGGCCTTGAAAATGGGCATGATCAGGCCAGGAGAACACCTACCTCCCCTACATATGTAAAATACCTAAATGTATATATATAACTCCCAATTAAAGCTCTCCACAAACCAGCGCGGTACGCGGTTGCGAAGCGGTACAGCGGTACAAATTTACATGGCGGTATATGCGAGCTCGCACTGCATACGCGGTATACCGCGGCGAAGCTGGGGTATTGCAGCGATACACTTTTGTGTACCGCGGCAAAGCTGCGGTACTGAACTTTTGTATCGCAGCCGGCACTATTGATCGCGATGTACCGCAGCCGGCACTATCGATGGAACCGTGCTCGTAACGCGGTGATTTGAATGGGCACGCGGTATGATGCTACCGCTTAAAGCTCTTCACAAACCAGCGTGGTACGCGGTAGCGGTACGGTACAGCGATACTCAGCGGTAGCATCGCGGTACATCGCGATCAATAGTGCCGGCTGCGATACAAAAGTTCAGTACCGCAGCTTTGCCGCGGTACACAAAAGTGTATCGCCGCCGTATACCGCGTATGCAGTGTGAGCTCGCAAATACCGCCATGTAAATTTGTGCCGCTGTACCGTACCGCTACCGCGTACCGCGCTGGTTTGTGGAGAGCTTTAATAAACATGAAAAGCTCTAGCTTTGGTAGATTGCTCGTGAGGGTAATCTTATATTTTCCTGGAAAACTAAAATCGATCAGTTGAAAACTAACGGTAATTTTGTTTCAAAGGGCCCAGGTTTATTTTTAGGTTTTTGGTCTATAACTCTTGAACCAATTATTTGTCACAGGCCTTAACCTAAATAATACACAACACCCAAAATACGACAAAATATGGAAATTTTCTCCCCTTATTTTTGAGCTGTATTAACGTACTGTGGGTGTTGTATATGATTTAGGTTAAGACCTTTGATAAATAAGTCCTTGTTAGCTAACAGGCAGTTTAACAGGACACTGAGAAAACCGCCATTACGTTTGGTAGTTTTCGATGGCTACCCAGCTGATGCTGCAGAAAAAAACACAAATTCTCTGATTTCTGTTCGCAGGGTCAAATCCCATTCATCCCTTGAAGTAATTTTCGTCATAGTTTTCGATGTAACGATGGAAATTATATTAGGTTTGCCAAGACACGTTTTTGTCAAGTGAAGAAAAAAAAAAAGAATTCCTTCACAGTTTTTTTTTCCTTCTGACAAAAATATTAAAACCAAACATCCAAATCTTGCAGGCCGAAGAAATTGCTGGCCGCATGATCATCACAACTACAACAGCTCTCTCTCTCCGACCTCTGCGTACTATACTCGTACTGTGATAATTGCTGGTTAGGAAGAAAATTTGTTGCTTATTCTCACTAGCACTACTCGACTCGAAAAGGAAATTTTCGAGGTTTTCTTCAAGAAATGTGGACAAGGTAGCTCTTGATGTGGCTTAGCTGAGCTCATACTCCATTCTCCATGCCTTCTGTAGTTGTGACTCGACGTCATCGTTTTTTGGCCAAAACGGTCAAATTACATCCAGACTACGAGAAAAAGGCTATTCTAAATGCTGATGCTATACTTGACGAGGTATCTGAAGCAGGCAAACATATAATAGTTACTTTTTATGAAGGCCAATATGACAAACAGAATATCGATGATATGCGCTATCAGCTAGTTGCAAGGACTGCTGTAAAAAACCAAGTTCCATCTTGCGTGATTGCCTCCAAGGCGAAATGCTGCGCACTTCCATTATTTGCAAACTTTAACTTCCCCGAAAAAGATGAACTGTCTGACGATAAGCTGGGCGTTGTTATTAGGACGTCTCCAATGATTTAAACACAGAGGATCCTGGTGATACTGAAAAGTTTTAAACCCAACACCTAACACCTAAATTACAATAAATATTTCATGTCCGTCGTATGCATTCATCTTCATTGAAGCTGGCTGGCTGTAGCATCAATGCCGCCGGATAGATTCGGTTAATCTCATCCAAATTACATTATACATGACAGTATAAAAAACCCACTGGAGTAATAAAATACCATAAGGGCACTTTTCCTAATTTCAAAAGTTCGAGTATTAAAGGACTCCCGACAATCTTTCAAAGTATACACAAAATAAATTCTATTTATAAATTTTGTCTAGTCAGTACTATATAAACAATATACTAGTATACATAACAAAGTTTCTGCAATACCCAAAATAAAAATGAAGTCATCAAACTTAAGCCATATAATTTGGCTGGCTTCTGATTTGAATTTTTCTTGAGAAAATTAAACTTATTAGACGCCAGAGACTATTCCGTTGGGAAATATGTACGAGTGCTTTCAATGTTTCATTTCAAATTAGCAAAAGTGAGAAAGTCTTCAGACAATACTCTAGCTTTTGACATTTGCTTTAAGAAAATTTAAATTTTAAGGGTGTGTTTATTACATTTAGTTGTATTTTCCCCGAAAACTGTTGTCCATTTAAAATTGTTGTCCATCTCATCCAGAATTGGCCAGTAAAAAGAAATTGTTATATGAAATATGAGGGAAAGATCTGGAAATAATTTTGATTCTTTCTATAGATCCTTAATACATGGAAACTGAGTTTGCACGGTCGCCGAAGTTGAAATTAACTTTTGGGGAGCGAGAATCCGACAATTTTCCTTAAAACTTCCAAACGGTGCCTCGGTCGAAAAATTTTATAGGATAAAATTGAAGAGCGTTCAATTCTGAGTGTAACGCATTGCTTAAAGTTGGTTCGGCTCAGAAGTCACAATAGCAGAGAATCAAGATTTTTTTAGGCTTAGAAGAAAAATTACAGGTTATCACTTTTCAAGCTCATAGATCTCTGAAATGGATGCTCCAAATGGAAAAGTTCATAAATAAAAATTGAAGATAATTTGATTTCAACGAGACGGCACGGCCACCTCTGGTCGCTCTTGAAAGCGGTAAGCACCTAAAATGTTGAGGCGTTTCCACACAAGGTGTGTCCAATGATGTCCCCTTCCATCTCGCATTTTCTGCATGAGTTGCTGGAGGTCAATCAAAATATACTCGCATGAGATGCGGTAAGGCAGTGTCTTGTGAGTAGACCTATCGTCGCTCTCCGTGAAATTCTTTTGAGTTTGAACAGTATCCTGTTGTTGCTCAGATCGGATGATGTCTACAGGGTTCTGGCTACCCTACAATCCGTTCTGTTTATCCAGACAGATTGAGTTTAGTCCACAAGGTCCCATCTCTTTCGTTTGTGATGTCCGTAAATGACCGTGGAAAAGGTGCCGATGGGCTGTTCTCGGCTCCCGAACCTGTCATTGCCAGTCCATCAGCTTCCTTGTTGCCTACGACACCACTGTGACCGGGAACCCACATAATCCTTATATTAGTATGTTTAGTTTTTCTGTCGACAGCCTCCTGCATACGTTTGCAGTGCTCGACGCTGGCACTAGAATGACCACCCTACTAACGACGTAAATCGTCGTCTTCCTCGTTTAGGTCCCTTGTATGGACTCTGCTGCTATGCGTATTTCATGTAATTCTGACTGGAATATGGTGTCATGGTTCGGCAGTCAATACCACTGGCTCAAGCCCAGTTCCACCGAGTAGACGCCTGAACCTACTCCAGTGCCCGTCCTTGGACCATCCGTATAGATGAGGGCGCCTCCGTTACTGATGACTACCCCACTCCCCCAGTCTCCCCTTGTTGGGAACTTAACTTCGAAGTTTCTTTCGAGGTATGTTTGTTTGGTCATGTGATCCGCATCATCAGGGTCTGGGTCGTATTGCTTCTGATATGTTGCCAGAATACAAGAGTGGTCTTCTTAATGTGAATTGTGCCACATACCTTTTTAGCGCGTATTGCTGCTAGCCATGTGGTTCTTTGGATAAAGCAATCCAGGGGCATAAGCTTTAGGATCATTTCCAGCCCTGCCGTTGGGGTGGTTATCAGGGCACCCGTGATGATTATGCAGACCAAGCTCTGCAATCCCGTTAGTTCCTTGATATTGGCTTTTTTCTCGGTGGTTTTGCATCATACGACCCACCAATGTAGGCCTTACTAGACAAGCAAATATGTAGTAGGCCGTCTGTGGTCTGAGACCCCATGTACTGGAGTAGGCCGATCGATACGTAAAGAGGGCTTCACAGGCCTTACTAATTCTGCGCTTCACGTTAGCCCCCAGGACAATCTCCTATCGAGAATTAGGTTCAAATATTTAACACTGTCAACAAAGTGTAATGTTATTCCGTTGACGGTGTGTGTGATAATTTCCGGCACATTATGCTTATTTGTGGCAAGTATTATTTGGGCGGTTTTTGTCGGGTTTGCCTTAAGACCAGCTTTTCCTGCCCAGATTTGGATCTAGCCTAGCGGCTATTGCATAAGGTCCGACAGGGTTTGAGGGAACTTACGTCTCACAAGAATTACAATGCCATCGGCAAATGCCACCACTTCAAAGCCACTGACTCTCAACCTCTCTAGTATTTCGTTGACCGTCAGGATCCAGAAGAGAGGGCATTATATCCTTCTTTACGGTGCTCCTGTGCTGGCTTCACTTTTTATAACCCCTAAAAAGGTGCTCTCGATTTTCCAGTTCCTCAATAAATCCGACACCCAAGTCGTCAGGGTTGGGTCAACCCCGTATCAGATCATAGCGTTAATAATGCTCGTCACTGTGACATTGTTAAAAGCTTCCTGCATATCTAGGAAGCTTAAATTCCTTTTGTTGAAAGGCTTTTTCTATCGTCCCGACTACTTCGTGTAGCGCCGTTTCCACTGATGTTAAGCTGATTGGTCTGAAGTCCTTCACATTATGGTGATTCAGCCTGCCTGGTTTCGGAATGAAGACCACTCGCGCTTTAGTCCATCGTCCGAGTTTTGACCCAAATCGTAAGAAGGCGCTATAAATGCGCTGCAGTAGGATGCAGGATGATGGCCTTTTGTTAGTGACTTAATATTATAACATTCTCTTTTGGAAAATTTCTTTGAATGGCGATCGCGATGCAGAGAGAATTTACGGATAACGAGTACGCCGGTATGGTATATATAAATTTACGCTTCCCCAAAGGCAGGTTGTGGACAAACGTTTGCAAATACATTCTGGATTTCGAGATAATCAGGAAGAACATGGAATCCCAACACTAGCGAACTTAGTCAACATACCGCAATAAGGGGGCAAGAGTAGATCCTTTAACACTTTGATTCTAACCCCTGTTTGAGCACAAAAAGGACCGCAATTCAGCTGAATTTCCCTCGTATGGCAATTCATTCACTTTACGCCGATAATCAGTATCCATAAAATCTCACGGAAATTCAAGATATTTTGCCTGCAGACTGTGAAAGGAGAATGACTTTCTGCAGTTGGTTTCTATTGTAGAAAGAATTGCGGAAGATCGTCATTTCAAAAGAAAAGTGCTGTGTACGGATCAGGCAACATTTATCCAGAGTGGCGTATTAATTCGCGGTACAGCAATTTTGTTCTCAGGAAAACCACCATACAATTCGCTCTTCTCGTTACCGGCATAAACTTAACGTGAATGTCTGGATATGGTGATAAACTTCAAGACCAGATGATTCTTCGTCAACGTGTGAATTCATCCACACACTGCACAGTGAAACTGAACCTTAAATACTTGACGATATACCTGCTGCCCAACGAACGGATATTTGGTGGCAAATAGATGGATGTCACGGAATTATTTTAATGAACAGAGAATTTCGAGAGAAGTGGATCGGATGATACGGAACAGCATAGATGCCAATGAAGAAAAATGAGAATCATATAAATTCTGAAGAGAAAATCGTAAAAATCATAATACATTTTAAAAACCATGACGAGAGACTGCGAAAATGCATGTTAATGGTCGATTACGTTAGGCGAGTTTACTAGCTGCAAGTTGGCCACAAATGCAACCGACGAGTCAACTAGCACTGTTGTCGTATTTACTCAAAACTTTTTTAATATTCCTATTCCACCAGGCGATGCATCGTGGTTCGCGCCTTGGCTAATAGTGGTTTTACCGCTGTAGGATATGGTGCGAGCGCAGCGGCATACTGGATATTGCAACCCCTTAAGCTGCTCCAGCCGCGAAGTGAGCGGAGCCCACGCAAGGGAGTGAGAAATCCAATCAAATCAAAACTCACTATTGGTCAAAGACGGGAACCACTATGCTTTGCTCGGCCAAGTAGAAATGATTCCAACTTTAGCCGGAGGTCGCATGAGTGAACTAGCTCTGTCGACATTTTGAAAACATTGATATGAACCACCGGGACCCATGAAGTGATTCAACTATAGCAACTATGATTTTGGTTACACACAACACTAGTTTACACCGGGTGAGCAGTAAATGTCCTGTCTCCAAATTTCCTTGCAAAAGCTTAGCTGCCTTCAATAGTTAGCTAGTGAACTTGAATACGTTTGGCGAGTTTACTGGAATGGATGCTAGAGACTTCCCTTTCTTGTAGCTACTAAACTCACGCAATATAATTGGCCCATGGAATGGAAAGAAGTGAGCAAGGCAGGAGAGCTACTAATTTTGTTCATATCCTTTCGCCATCATTCAAGAGTGCCATAGTCTCACATTATAAGTCCTGAGGTTTCAAGAGTAAAATCCAAAACCCGTACACCAGCACACTAAGACTACCTTTTTCTGATCAATTTCGGTACATAATCACAATTTTGAACAAAATTTCGGTACTCAATTTTAAACCGTAAAATACGTGTACCCATTTCCCAGAAATTCTCCCAGTGATGTGGGGCGTAAGAATAAGCCACAACCTTTCCGGCTTCTTGTAGAAGGCGACTAAATGGATAAGATGTGAATGCCAGCCAAATGCATCCAAGCGTTTATTTACCAACGAAAACTCAATGCGACTTTTTAGGAGTAGGTGACGCGCAATGATCCACAAGGGGTTAAACCAGAATAGTGTTTTCCAGAAACCAAAGACATTTAAATATAAGTTATAATATTTTTTATTTTTTTATTGTCCCGGTTTGCAAAAATCTATTTTCTATCCGAACCTATCATTAGAGTTTGGTTGAGATCCTTGAGTTCTTAAATGGTCGTTTGAGGCATTTGTTGCAAATGCTCTAATCCTAGTGAATTCATATTCTGGCGACTGATCAAAATTATTTAACAGTCTTTTTGAAAAGATATTTCTTGTAAAATAAGAACAGTGAAAAAGACAAATAAATATTTATTTGATTAATCAATTGAATTCAAATCACACTTGATCCTGCCGGAAAACTAACAAAATTGTTGTTTTTGGATCCTCGAGGAAAAAAAGACCGGTTAAATATTTATTCCCCGTCTCTCGACAGACACTTTTGTGTTTCATGTCTTATTTTTTTTCCATTTAATTTATTATTGTTATTTTTCTCGATTGTCCCGATTTTTGAGATTTGGGAACACAAAATTTTCATAATAAAATTCGGTCTCAGGTCTAAATTTTAGTGCTGTAGCGGTGAGGTGCCTGGGGTACCAAAAGTGGCCAGGGTTTCAGGCTTTAACGGCTAAGCGCTCACTTCGTCAACTATGATCGAGTTTTCCGGGAAAACAAATCTTTCGAAAAATGTCTTAATGGGTTTCTAGCGGGGTTCTAGGTTTGTCGCGCTCGGTGGCCGTGGTCGTTCTGTCATCGCTCTACGATACTAATTTAGAGCTCGGAGTTCAAATTTCGGCGCGATCAAAAGCTGCCTTTGGGTACTAATAGAACTCTCACAGTGCTCCGAGCTTGTCAGTATAAAGACGGCGCGGGGAGGAGGTGTATGCTAGCAACTGTATTTTTTAAAAGTAGATATGCTAACAAAACGTCGTTCTATGCCTTGAAATGCTAGAGATGTTGACGCGACCATGCCCCTGGATGGGTCAAGGCAATTAACATATAAATTTCAGTTTTCCCATCCGCTCTCTACCCGTCTTGCCATCAGCTTAGCTATCCGTTCCATCAGCTTTGCTGTGAGTTAAGCAAAACAAATAGCTAACTGATATAAAAATGAAACTCACACACGTCAAAAATCCTCTATATAAGTCAGATCATAGAGGGCCACAAACTGAATGATTTAAGGCCAAATAAAGTATTCGATGAGTAGGATTTTTTTGAGCGCATCCAGCGTGCATATTTCTTACTGCTACCCCTCTTACACTATGCCTACGATTTTTTTGGAGAGCACAGTGCCGTTTGTAGTCCGGATGGCCCAACGGTTAGCACGTTCGCCTTCTACGCACTGGGCCCCGGTTCGATTCCTACTGAATGCGGCAGTTTTCGATAAAAAAGGGGATTTACGTGTCGGACTATGAGCCCACTCAGCTGTTAAATGAGTAAAAATGAGTAAACATTTACGGGGTAAATAACTCGGTTGAGCGTGTTGCTGATCACACACCTCTGCACAAGACCGTCACAATCTAGAAAATGAGATGATGCTAACTCATCCCGAGGCCATGGTTCAAATTGGACTGTTGCGCCAGTTATTTATTTATATTTTTTACAGTGCCGTTTCCTACTCTCCACCAGTTCATAGCCAGAAAGAAAATCTGCGCATCAAGAATTTCGCATTTTTAATTTTATCTATAGATTTTTTTATTTTTTGGAACTGAACTAGAAAATTGTAAATTGTATTTTTGATTTTTCAAAATCGTATAATTTTATTCTAGAAGTCTGTAAAAATCATAAAATCATATTTGAATCTGAAAATCGTACAAAATACGATAAATCGTAGTATAGTTGGCATCGCTAAGGGCCAGTCACCTGTTCTGCTAGAAGTCCCGACTTAACGCGTTTTGACTTCTACGTATGGCGGAATCTAAAAAATGAAGTAAATAGAGAGTTTTAGCAAGACGTACAAACGCTTGTCGTTTACGTCTTTGAGTGCCGGAAAGGTATCCATAACTTTGCCAACGTCAAACAAGTTTGTCGAAAACGTTAAACAGGCCAGCTTGTCGTATTACGACATCTTCTTCTTTCCTTTTTACGACAATAGACTCCGTGCGCACGCGCATTATCTTTCCGGTACTCGTAGACGTAAACGACAAACAGTTTGCTAAAACTCTCTAATATACCTATATTTTCGCCCGATAACACTTAATCCAAATACATAATTGAAATTGCGTGCAAGAATTTGAGGGAAAAGAGGGAAGAAGTCGTCTGTTGATAGAAAATGTTGGGTTTGTATCCAACATAGAGGAGGGCATTTTAGACAACACCTGCAATTTTAAGTTTAGTCATTAGATTTAAGGATTTTAAAAGTAGTTGTCGTCAATATTATTTAAATTCCTTTTTAATAAATTTATTTGTTGCTCTTAAATAAAAACCTTCTAGAAAATATGCGAGCCGTTATTTTGTTTACCCAGAAATTTAAGTTTTAAGTCGATTTGTTCTACCTCAATACCACTTTTTTTTGCTTATAATACTCGTACGTAACATCCGAAATTTGTTTAAATCTAAGCTCTTGAGATTTATGTTACAAAGTCAACCCATTGAGACAACTTTCTTAGAAATTGCAGACTTCTAGGTTATAAAATCGCCATTTAATTTTTCTACGGAAAAATGACTTTTAAATCTCCCCAAGATTGAAACCGTTATATCTTGATGTCCATCAAGTTAGCATTACCACTTAAATATTTCGAAGTCGAGTATAGTGGATTAATTGTCGAAGATTTGTTGTAAATTTTTCGTGAAAGAAAAATTTTGTCGCGTTTTTTTTTTAATATCCAATAGTAATGCTAACTTGACTGTCAACTTAGCATTATCAGGGGATATTTCTTAAAAAACAAACGCACCAATTTTGTTTCCTTTCACGAAAAATCTACGACAAACTTACAACAATAAATTCACTATATTCGACCTGGAAATTTTTAATTTTTACCCTATTTCAAGGGGTGGTAATGCTAACTTGACTGTCAAGTTAGCATTACCATACGATATTTAAAAAAAAGCAAACGCGGCAATTTTTTTTCCACGACAAATCTACTCTGCTCTCTGTGACCAGTTTAATTGTCTCATTTGAATGTGCAAAGGTAAACAGTTCTGTTTTGAACTTAGAACATAGAGGCATGGAATGAGCTTGTCCTGAATGTCTCTGGCTCCAACATTTGGCGAATAAGTCGACAGCCAGCCTACTCGGTTGTTGTGTAAAATTGACATATGTTGACTGTTCTGTCGAATTGTGCATGAATAAAGGTCAATTCTTGTCTGTAGTCCGGATGGCGCAACGGTTAGCACGTTCGCCTTCTACGCACTGGGCCCCGGTTCGATTCCGGGGATTTACGTGTCGGACTATGAGCCCACTCAGCTGTTAAATGAGTACCCATTATGGGGTAAATAACTCGGTTGAGCGTGTTGCTGATCACATACCTCTGAACAAAAACCGTCACGATCTAGAAAATGAGATGATGCTAACTCATCTCGAGGCCGTGGTTCAAATTGGACTGTTGCGCCAGTTATTTATTTGTCAGAATATCGACAGTCAGCCTACTCAGTTGGCGTTTCGGTATTGACATAATGTTCACCGCACTGTCGAATTTTGCACAAACAAATGTCAATTCTTGTCAATATTTAAATTTTTATAATTACTAAACGGTCTACTGAGTTAACAAACTGACGACCACATGTCGACTTAGTACCCAGATTTTGGAGCCACTGTTTCTATGGAGACATACAGGACAAGCTCATTCCATGCCTCTATGTTCTAAGGTTTGGAAGTATTTATTTGTTTTATTTATTTACAATTTAACGGACTATAATCCTTATGACGTAAGAAAATACAGAATGGTAGTAAATTTTCATATCATCCGATAAATTTTTAACTGGAAGAAGGGTGCCGTTTAGCGTTTATCTATAAAATAAATGTTAACCAGATATTGTAAAAACGACCATATAACAGTTAAAGACTATATTGGGGCCAGTTTTCGACAAATGAACGGTAGTGTCTACTATTGAAGTATTTACTATCTGAACCGAGACACCCACTATCTTTATCTGACGAGACCCTGTATCGAAAGTTCTAATTTGGCGCCCAACGATGACAAACCAGTTGATATGAATTCTTCTACCTCCAACCGTGCAAAGCACAAACATTTTCCCTTCTCGGAAATTCATTTCACAGTGATAGGGCATCAATTCTGTTGTCAAAATATACTCGTAATTCATCGTGATGTTGACGAATTATTTCCTGAAAGTAAAAGTCTTATCGACCGTAATAACACAATTCGTCTATTTTTTTCCTTTTTCCCTTTTAAATGTGACCAATACAATTTCCACATCGGTTATGTCATACAAACGTAAAATATCAATCAATTTTCAATGTCACCGGGCAATTTACTGCTTTGGCAGCAATTTGGGGTGCCAGTTTCATACTTCTGATAACAAAATTCTTTTGTAGATTTATGAATCAATTTTTCAACAAACGTAAAATAACAAAGAATTCACCAAATAAAAAGAATATGTAAGGTTACGTGGCAAAAGGGTGGAGTTAGAGTTTGAGCACACTATAGGAGCTTTTAATAAAACTCGAGGTTTAAGCAAATCTACCCCCGAATCTCGTAGACTTGCCATATATTTATCTAGATTTACTAATAGACTAGACTAACCTTTGAGAGCGAGTATGGAGGAGCAATCAGCATATAATGCACATGAAGTAATTCCACTCGTAAAAAGTAAACAGACAGACACGCGCACTCTACCCTGGAACACCCGCCCGGTCCACACGGTCGTGGACCAAAATGTCAAACAACACATTCTCCTCATACTTCCCCCTTCTGCGAATTAACTTTCCTTTTGTCTTTCCACACCCGAACAGCCGCACGGCCCACACGTCAAGTTCACATTCCCCTCACACTCCTCCCTTGTGAAAAATTGCTTCATTTCGCTTGCTCTGTCTCATTTCCTTCTATCTCTCTCTTCTCAGACGAAAACAGAAAAAAAGAAGAGATCATATGACTGATGTTTGTTACGGAATTCACACGCACGTGCGGGTACATGGAGAAAAAAAGGGATGATGTGCATGGGTTTCGGGATTGGCAAGTCTGTATCAAGCTTTAAGTATCTGGTGTGCATATATTGTATTTTAGTATATCATACTTTAACTATTACTACTGTTTGGCTTTATCGCGAAATCGTCCATTTAATTTTTTTGCATACGAACGAAGAATGTTTTGAAGATATCTTTAATTACCATTTAATTAAGACTGAATTCTCGTCCTATCTTTTACTCAATTAAGCATTTTAGTATAACACGTCCATTGTTCATCAGGGGATCAAAATTATTTTTATACCCTTCACGAATATGATAGGATATATTAACTTTGTCATGTTGCTTGCAGCGCACAGAAGGAAGCATCTCCGACCATATAGGTATAAACTATATATGTATATTCTTGCTCAGTATGACGAGATTGGTCGATTAAGCTTTGGACGTCTGACTGTCTATTTACCTGTCCGTCTGTTTCAATGCAAACCAGTCTCTCAGTTTTAAAGCTATCAAGCTGAAATTTTGTACAAAGCCTATGCTGTATATATGTCGGAACCAACGAAATCGGAATCGCACCACTGCGTCATATAGCTGCCAAAGGAATGGCCGGTCCAAAATTCTGTTTGTCAGAAAAACTTTTTTGTTTAGAAAGATACCTTAACCAAATTTCACATTTCTCAATGGCATTTAATGCCAAACTCCTAGTACATGCCCGAAATTGGTTGAAATAGGACTACTATATCAGATAGCTGTCATAGGAACGATAGTATTATAGACTTCACGTAATTTTCGAGCTTTGCGATCTATACAGCTCAATTTCAATAGTTCAGCGCGGCTGTTTGCCTATTCGGCACCTCCAGTGGTCCGAGACTGCCACTACTGTAAAGATGACAGAGTCCCATCACCACTTTCGAATTTCAATATTTATTGCTTAGGTTAGGTTAAAAGGGTTGGTTAAGTACACTTAGACCACCACTGGATCCGTTGTGATATCCCTGGACTCAGCCACTGAGACCAACTTGTATTATACATAAATTAAAATATGAATTTATTATAATAATTAATAATAATGTTTACTAATAAGAAATGTACTTAACCGAAATACATAGTACTACAATCATGTTATTGAAATACAACATTAATAATTGTAACAACAATGTAATAGATGTAAGAGATAAACAACTGTCAATAAACCAGTTCACAAATAATACATGGCGCAGCCGGTAGCCCAACATCCTAACATGGAATTTAGAAACAAATAATAATTAACAGAAACGTTTAAAATATAGTTAAAAACAAAAGATCCAAAGTGGAAAATAAAGCTATAATGAAAAGTGAACCAAAATAATTGCAAAGTGCGACGATCACTGTGAAAAATAGAGATTTCGTGACAGCACATGGGGATTGCAAAGAGGACGAAAAAGGAAGAAGTAAGGAAACCGCGTGGAAGACCACCAAAAAACGTTCGTTTCGTCTATATTTACAAAAATATGGAGTTCGTAAGAAAAATTGACGAACTTAACCTACAATCGGGGAATTTAGAAGAGAACTGACGAAGTTTCATTCGAAATTTTAATATTTTCGCCACGACAATAAAATAGAATTGTCGAAAAAGTCACAAGAAGTGCAAGTGGCGATCTTCCTGAATGCAGCAGGGAGAGACGCCACGGAAAAATTTTACACTGCATTGAATATTGAGGAAAATGATAGGAAGAATTATAAGAGTGTCATTGGAGCCTTCGAAAGTTTCTGTAAAGGAAAATCCAATGAAATCTACAACAGTTTTCTATTCCACTCACGAGTACAAGGATCGGGTGAACCGTTCGACATTTTTCTTATGGATTTGAAACAAATCAGCCAAAAATGCAAATTCAAAGATGCTGAAAGGATGGTACGAGATCGAATCATAATCGGGACAGCGGACAAGCGACTTCAAAAGCGGTATTTGGAAGCAGAGGATTTGGATTTAGTTAAGACCATTGAAATGGCACGAGCGGCAGAAGTCACAACTAAGCAGTTAGCAGAGATGGCGAAGACAATACATAAGACGGATGCTGTCGAAAATAAGATAGGTAACATAAATGATAGAAAGAACAATACTAATCAAAATAAATTTTCTAGAAATTTTAAAAATGGAAAAGATCGCCATCAAGACAATGTGAATTGCACGAAATGTTCCCGAAAGCATCAACCGAATAACTGTCCAGCTTACGGAAAACGGTGCAACATTTGTAAGAGGATGAATCACTTTGCCATTGCCTGTCGAAGCAAACAAGTAAACGAGATTTGTGAAGGTTCACGTGAAAGTTTGCGTGAGTATACGTATAATGAGCATAATGATCAACCATTTTATATTGATTCCGTGAATTCTATTGAAAATAAAATGTGGTTAGAAAAAGTAAAGATAAATTCTAAAATAGTGAAATTTAAACTAGATACGGGCGCTCAAGCCAACATAATCCCATTTTCTTATATCGACACTTTTGATAATATAAAATTTTTAAACGAAAATGGTAGTCTAGAAGCTTGTAATGGTTCTAAAATTAAAACTATGGGAATCTGCGAATTTAGTTGCATTATTAGAAACAATGTGTCTAGAGAAAAGTTCTACATTACAACGGAAAATAGTGTACCCATATTAGGGCTTGACACATGTGTTAGATTGGGTTTAGTTAAAAGAATTAATTCAGTTTTAAATAAGGGAAAAGAACAAGTTTTTGAAAAGTGGTCGTCTGTTTTCGAAGGATTAGGATGTTGCAAAAATGATTTTCACATCGAGCTTAAGAAAGATGTTTTGCCGGTAACAAGACCTTGCAGGCGTATACCGCAAACACTAAGAGAGCCATTAAAATTAGAAATAGAAAGACTAATTGAAAATGATTTAATAGAAAAAGTAGAAGGAACAAGTGAATGGGTATCCAATATTGTAATAGTAGAGAAACCAAATAAGCAGGTTAGAGTATGTCTCGATCCCAAATATCTCAATTTGGCTATACAAGAAAACTTTTATGAGATACCATCGTTTGATCAACTAAAATGTGATTTTGTAAACAAAAAAATATTCACAGTTTTAGATATGAAAGAAGGTTTCTATCAAATAAAGTTAGATGAGGAATCGCGAAAGTTATGCACATTCAGCACACCATACGGATATTATAGGTTCAAACGCCTCCCTTTTGGTTTGAAAATAGCGCCTGAAGTTTTTCAACAGATTAATGAGAAAAATTTTGCTGGCATACCAAATTTAGTGATCTAAAATATATAGATGACATTGCAATTGTTGCTGAGACAGAAGAAGAACATGATAAGATATTTGAAATGGTAGTTCGAAGAGCTGTAGAGAAAAATATCAAATTTAATAAAGAAAAAATGCAATTTAAAAAGAAGGAAATAAAATTTCTGGGGCACAAAATATCGAAAGATGGTATTAGTCTAGACGAGAATAGACTAGAAGCAATAAAAAATCTGAGTAATCCAAAAAATAAAAAGGAGTTACAAGTATTAATGGGGTTCATTAGTTATCTTAGAGATTATATACCACGATTAGCGGAGATTTCAACGCCTTTGAGGGAACTTTTAAAAAAGAATGTTGAATTCCAGTGTCATAAAATACATGATGACTGTCTTTTCAAAATTAAAAAGCTTATAGAAGAAGCGCCAGTATTAAAACCATTTAATACGCAAGAAAAAATAGTTTTGCAAACGGATGCATCGCAGAATAGCTTAGGAAGTTGTTTTATGCAAAATAATAAGCCAGTATGCTTTGCTTCGTGTAGCTTAAGTGATACCGAGAAAAATTACTCTCAAATCGAGAAAGAATTGCTTGCTGTAGTATTCGCTTGTAAGAAATGGCACGCATTGATATATGGTAGAAAAGTTGAAATTCAAACGGATCACAAGCCCTTGATTGGATTAATAGGGAAGGAATATAACAAAATTCCTTCAGCAATGCTTCAAAGAATGAAGCTAAAATTAGAAAAATATAATTTAGAGTTTCAATTTGTTCCGGGAAAATTTTTGTATTTAGCAGATTGTCTCTCAAGAAATATAAATAATCCGGTTTCTAAAGAAGAAATCATAAAAGGTATTAATGAATTAGTCCACACAGTCAATGTTAGCGACCAGAAGAAAAAGGAATTGCAAACAGAAACTGAAAAAGATCCTATATTGAAATTATTGAAAGAAGTTATAATTAAAGGTTGGCCAAATGAGAAAAAGTATGTTCCGGAAAAAATTAAATATTTTTGGAAATTTCAAAATGAGCTTTATATAAGCGACGAGTTATTATTTTTTGGAGATAGGATATTAATTCCAAAAAGCCTTCAAAATTACATTTTGAGTTTGCTACATAAGTCACATCTAGGAATTGAGAAGACCAAACAAAGAGCACGTACGCTTGTTTATTGGCCTTCAATTAATACAGATATTGAGGATGTTATCGTAAAATGTAGCATTTGTCAAAAATACAGGAATTCTAATATAAAAGAGCCATTTATTAACTATGAGATTCCAGATGCACCTTACCAAGTATTAGGCGTAGATATTATGGAAATTGATGGAAAAAATTACTTAATAGTTGTAGATTATTTGTCTAAGTTTCTTGACATAAAATACTTCCAATGGTAAGAAAAACTGCTCAAGCTGTTATCAATAAATTGGAAATTATTTTCTCCATTCATGGAATCCCTAAAACGGTAGTAGCCGATAATATGCCATTTAATTCCTATGATTTCAAAAAATTTGCTAAAGATTTAGAATTCGAAATTACAACTAGAAGTCCTTTATATGCCCAATCGAACGGCTTGGCAGAAAAATATGTAAACATAGCCAAACACTTAATCCGTAAAAGTAAAGAATCAGGAAATAGTTTATGGTTAGCCTTATTGGAATATCGCAATACACCAATTAAAGGTTCTACATTGTCACCCGTTCAGGTACTAATGGGCAGACAAACAAGAACATTAGTTCCAGGGAAAATGGAAAAATATGTAACTAAGGAAAATTATAATAACATAGTCCCAATAATAAAAAGAAATAATAATGCTAACAAGACAAGATATGATCAGAAGGCTAGAGAGCGTAAGCCTTTTAGGGAAGGGGAAAAAGTGTGGATACAAGAAGATGGATGTTGGAAGCCTGGATTAATAAAATTAAAACTTAAGGAGCCTCGTTCGTACTTGGTTGAATTCAGCAGTGGAAAAGTTGTTCGTAGAAATTCATTTTATATAAGGAAGCGATTTTAAAAGTTCACTTGTCTTGATTGGTGATATGTAATTAAATTTTTATTTGATAATTAATTTTATGTATATTGATTTAAAAAGAAAAACAAAAGGAGGAGATGTATTATACATAAATTAAAATATGAATTTATTATAATAATTAATAATAATGTTTACTAATAAGAAATGTACTTAACCGAAATACATAGTACTACAATCATGTTATTGAAATACAACATTAATAATTGTAACAACAATGTAATAGATGTAAGAGATAAACAACTGTCAATAAACCAGTTCACAAATAATACACAACTCACTCATTAAACCGCAGCCTGAGCTCACAATGAAGCGATGTAGCCGACCAACATTTACCTTTTTCAGGTCATCCACATTGGTGAAGAAGTGGAGGTCCTTGGAGGTCTTTCTTAAAACTCTCAGGGTCAGACAGGTACGCAGAAGATGAGACATACTTTCCTCCTCTTCCTCGTCCCCACAGCTCCTACAAAAATCATTATATGGAAGACGAAGTCTCCTGGCATGCTCCCCAATTAGGTAATGTCCAGTAAGCACTCCTACGACAGTTCTTAGATTATTTCTGTTTAGCGTTAGTAACCCAGAAGAATGTTTGGGATCCAGTTTGGGCCACATCTGTCTAGCCACATAACATGTACTACCATTGCTCTATCTGATGCAGGTGCTATCATAGGCCGCATCTTTGATAGCCAGTTTACAACAATCAACGGCATCCTGGTACAACGTAACGGCCCGCTAATCTCATTGATCGTACCTGCTCGAGCCAGTTCGTCGGCGTTGCAGTTACAACATAGCCACTATGCCCTGGCACAGGGAAATGTTCCCATCTCTATTAGGGAGTTTAGCAGTAGTTAGCAGTACTGTCTTCAAATTTGCCAAGACAGAGCTAGGCGATTTAATCGCCGGTTGGCTATCCGTGTAGATTTTAATGTACCAGATATATCGTTTTGCTTAAAAAGTGTTTGAAAATTTTTGATAACAAATGTTTAAATAAGGAACGGTGATTGGTATGTTGTTTTTGACTTTTCTCGTGTGTTGGATTCAAAAGACGAGATTTCTCATGTGTTGAGGTCTCAATAGATCCAACACACCTTTCGCCGGCTATGTATTGTCTAGCCGACGCTTAGAACATTCAAAAGCATTTCAAATGGAAATAACAGAAGTTCCCCCACGAACGTACCTTAATTATAATTATCTAAACGATTGGAGGAATGCAAAATTCGAATTTGATTTTGACTTAGCACCCGAGTCGAGGACGCCTTGGCGAAGGCCCAGAGATTGCTACATGCATTCATACAAAAAAAAGAGCACTCAGAAGCACCCACGGTAGTTTGCTTCGAGTACTGTCATTGAATTACACAGGCCTCCGCTTAGCTGATCGTGGTGAATTCCGACTTCTATTTTGACGTCATTGTTACGTCATTCATGCCTTGCCAAGGCAGTGACTGCACACAACGCTGTCCCCGGCACGACATATGTTTACAATTGGAATTGCGTAATATTACGTTAACACTATACCCAGATTACTTCATCTGCAGCTGAGTCTGGGTGTGGTGAGTTTAAAATTGTATGTATTTGACAGTTGCAGATGAAGTAATCTGGGGATAGTGTAAACGTAATATAAGACGGCATTTTTGTCCTCTAAAAACACACTTTCTGGACACTTGCAGCAATTTGGTCGAGGCCGCAGCCGCGGGGATTAGTCGCAGAGTATCGCCGAACAGTTCGCACTTGAAAGAATACGTCTTTTGACTGTACGACACATTTTCATCGTGCAAGTGTTTGTTTTCTCGGATCACAAGATGAAATTTAATCAACAAATAAATACTGAACGCGGAAAACGAGAACTAAACACGAAAAGCACAAAAACCGGGGACTCACCGCCATCAGTCGCCGACCACTGGATTCTTTTTCACAGACTCAATGATGAAAGCGCATAAGTAAGTAATGACATCATTCACCCATCAAAATCGGCTGAGCGGAGGCCTGTATATTAAGATGGCAATGGTACTGTGACAATACAGAGCTGCAAACATTATGGATGGCAACACTGCCACCAACACAGAAGCCTATTATTAGTCAGTCGACTGGAATTTTATGGAATGAATTGCTTTATCTCATGAATCCAATCAATCGAATCGGCAGCATGAATGCATTCACCACAATTCTAAGGAATAAAAGAAAATGGCTTTTTAAATGATCTGAAAGTCTATATGTATAGTAATATCAGTATCTACAGTCATTCACTTGAGATGGCTGCTGATTCCCTAACTCATCAAAGACGTGAGAATGGAATTCCAATGGAAGCCGAGAGATAGTTCACTCCATAAGAACCTTATTCAGGTCGCATCCTTGCGGAATTTTCTATTCATCAAAGTCATACTTTGAGTTGGGGTGACCTTTTGCAAAATATTTTGATTTGAAATGTTCTTTTATAGGGACACTTGATTCCACAAAGGATAATGGCAGGATTTATACTAATTGACTTTGAATGTATTGTACAATGATTCCATTCCGAGCATTATACTCGTACATATAAATGCTGTCTACGTAGGCGGGTGGCTATTAATATTCTCTGACCATAATGCTCTTGCGTGTGGATTATGGACATATTTATACAAAACACACGAGTAGAGCACCTGTTGAACGCACAAGCCGGAAAGCACCTTTGCCATAACCATTATAGATTTTCTAAAAATAGGTTGGTTTCCATTCCTTCCAGCTATGTATGTATGTTAAAGTCCTCTATGACACAACATGAGTTAAGGTACCATTAGACGATTCGTAGGACCTACAAATTTTCGTAGATTTCTGCGATTTTTCTGCTACACATTGTCTACGAATCGTGTAATGTGAAAATTTCTTAGCTACAAATGTTTGGAGAAAGAGTTTGTAGACGATTTGTAGATGACCGTCTACAAACGTTTGAAGGTGATAAATGCGGCTCGTGTGATGGCAAATGTATTTTATATTTGTAGGTTGATTGACATCCGTAGATAGATTTGGAGTTTGTAGATGTATGAAATTTTACATATACGAACTACAAACGTTTGTAGATGTATCAAT
Organism: Chloromyia formosa; assembly: GCA_964017055.1. Classification (NCBI taxonomy): domain Eukaryota; kingdom Metazoa; phylum Arthropoda; class Insecta; order Diptera; family Stratiomyidae; genus Chloromyia; species Chloromyia formosa. Next base: position 116,391,419 of record OZ024815.1, read on the forward strand.
TCTGATATTTGATGTTATGGTCGCCGTCGCACTTGTCATTTCGTGAAAATAAAATCATACGCGTTTTACATTGATATTATATTTAAGTGTTGTTTGTAAAATGGATCCGAATGAAGCAATCGCGATGGTTTTAGGACTGAATTTGTTGAATAGCAGCGATAGTGATAGTAAAGTGGAATTGCCATCGAAGCGTCAACGACGTGTTTGGTCAAAGAATTGGGTTCTTCGACGAAAACAAGAAGGATTTTGTCAGAAGTTGCTCGCTGAATTGCGGAATGAAGAGCTGAAATTGTATCATAATTTTGTACGCATGACTTCGGAACAATTCGACCATCTTCTGGCTTTAGTGACTCCACTTATTAAAAAGCAGGACACGAATATGCGCGAAAGCATTTCACCAAAGGAGCGACTTGTATTGACGCTTCGTTACTTGGCCACCGGCGAGAGCTTTGAATCTCTGAAATTTTTATTTCGTGTCCCGCAGCCGACAATCTCGTGCATCATTCCAGAAGTTTTAGATGCTATCTACAATGTACTTGTGTGCGAATATTTTCAAATAAATATATTATTTACATTAAATTTGCATTTGTTTTCAATAATAATATTCGTGTATAGGTACCAAAAACAACAACAACAAACTGCCTGCAAACTAAATAATTATCCTACAAACCGTTTAATGGTTGAATATATTTCCTACAAACGGTTGTAGACGAAATATGCACAATATGGTTTGTAGAAGTGTTTGTAGGTCTACAAACTACTACAAACCTACGAATCGTGTAATAATAAAATTTCACGCCTACAAACGTGCTACAAGCATTTGCAGTTCGGAGGCAGTTTGAAGGGTTTGTAGATCTACAAACGTTTGTAGATCCTACGAATCGTCTAATGCTACCTTTACACAGTGAACGCAGAACATTAAATTTCAAGTATTGGACTCACTCTTCTAGAGCCTTTTGAAATGATTACATTCGTTCATAAAATATACAGTCGACTCTCGATAATTACACTCTCAATAAATTGAATTTCTGGATAAATTGTAATTCCCTTTAAGCATTCTTCGTAAATTGAAAAAAAAAAAAAAATAAAAAAACTGTAAAAATATCTATGTTATGTTAATTTTGCCATTACACCTCTAGGGGCATGGGCGCGTCAACATCTCGGGCATTTCTTGCCTTGTTGAAGTTTCGGTAGCATATCTACTTTTTGGAAGTGGAATTGCTAGCATGCACCTCCTGCCTGCATTGTCTTTATACTGACAAGCTCGGAGCGCAGTGGGAGTTCTATTACTTAGCACTAACGACAGTTTTTTTTACGCCGAGGATCGAACCTTTCTTCGCTAGATTAGAACGAAAAACTTATTAATACTCCAGTAACTATGTACATTTAAATAAGAAAGTGAACCTACAAACGAAATTCTTTTTGTAAGGTGTAGAGGGGTTTTAGAAAAGCTTAACTTCAAGTTTTCGACCTCTGTTTCATATGTGGCTTTTTTGCTAGAATAAAAAAAACGTAATTTTTTTGTTTTTAGGGTTTTGTAGTAAAACAAAACCCTTATGAAATCGGTCAAATGTCTGTCTGTCCGTCTGTCCATGGAATATCTCACGAACGGCTGAAGCTACATACATGAAATTTTGTAGGAATGTGTAGAATTACTATAATTCGCCGGAGAAAGCGAATCGTCGTAATAGGTCAACTTTAAGGGGAGGTCCCCATAGAGGGGAAATGAAGGTCGAAATTTTTTTTTCGTTTGGTACAGGCAAGTGGGGTATCATAAGATATCGAGTACATTCCATTTTTTAAATTTTTTTCAAATTTGAAGAAACGAGTTTGTCCCCCCCCCCCCCTTGCATTTCGAGACCGTTATACTTAGAAATATGAAAATTTACAGAAAAGCGCCATTTTACTAGTGTAGAAAACCTAGATTTCTAGAATTTTGAAATTTCATCAGAAAAGGTTAATAATAGTACATTTCTATAGTTGCAGTTAGCACACCCCTGCACCCTTTACGCGCACCCGAGGTCAAAAATATTGATGGCCAATGATAACCAACATCATAGGCAATAATATCTCTAAGTTTCATTATAATCACATAATATTTAATAATAGTAAAATACATTCATTTAAAGTTCGGCATTTTGACACTATCCACACAAAAAATACACCTACCGGCCTCATAGGTGTGAGTACTACTATATAGGTACTTTCATGTTGTTTTTCGTAGTGCGAATTGCAGTTATTTAATTAATCATTTTTGAAAGGATAAAGATTTGTTGGGGGCGCTGTGTCTTAATTGGCCAACTTTACCGGGTGAAAGGGGGGGGGGGGTCCACATAGAGGCGAAATTAAGGTCATATTTTTTTTTATCGACTGATATAAGCAAATGAGGTGTCGTGAGAAAGGTAATGATGAGTACATTCCATTTTTTCGCATTTTCTCGAAATTTATAGAAAGGGGAACTGTGGGGGAGGAGAAAATATTAGTTCGTAATTTGACCCCCCTTGTCTGCATTTTGAGACCGTTATACTTAGAATTATGAAAACTTACAGGAAGTGGGTTTCGAAAAACATATTAAATGGAAAATAGTGGAATTTGTATATCTTCTCAGAATAGGTCAATAATAGTTTATTTGTATAGTTACAGTTAGCACACCCTTGCACGCCTTAAACACGTTCGTAAAAAATAAAATGTAAGTGGGTAAGACATTTTAATTACGTTTTTTCTATCCATCTGAGTGATATCAAGAAGAGCAAGGAGCCGATATTTATATACCAAAATAAGCGCTTGCTACAAAACCCTCGGATTGCGGGCGTAGCCCTCTATATTCCGGTTTCATTAGGGTTTTGTAGTAAATACAAAACCCTTATGAAATCGGTCAAATGTCTGTCTGTCCATCTGTCCGTCTGTCCATGGAATATCTCACGAACGGCTGAAGCTACATACATGAAATTTTGTAGGAATGTGTAGAATTACTATAATTCGCCGGAGAAAGCGAATCGTCGTACTAGGTCAACTTTAAGGGGAGGTCCCCATAGAGGGGAAATGAAGGTCGAAATTTTTTTTTCGTTTGGTACAGGCAAGTGGGGTGTCATAAGAAAGGTACCGTTGAGTACATTCCATTTCTGAAGAAACGGGAAAAGAGGGAGAGGGGAAAATATGTCATACGAGTTTGTCCCCCCCCCTTGCATTTCGAGACCGTTATACTTAGAAATATGAAAATTTGCAGAAAAGCGCCACTTTACTAGCGTAGAAAACCTAGATTTCTAAAATTTTGAAATTTTATCAGAAAAGCTTAATAATAGTACATTTCCATAGTTGCAGTTAGCACACCCCTGCACCCCTAACGCACACCCGAGGTCAAAAGTATTGATGGCTAATGATAACCAACATCATAGGCAATAGTACCTCCAAGTTTCATAACAATCACATAATATTTAATAATAGTACATTCATTTAAATTTTGAGATTTTGATGCCATTCATACAAAAAATGCACATAATCGGTTACATACTAGTACTGCACACTTGAATATTGTTTATTGTTTTTCGTAAAGTGAATTGGAGTTAACCATTTCTGAAAGGGTGGAGACTGGTGGTATAGGAGTGGTAGGGGAGAGAAGTTTAAGGGGGGAGGTAGGTGGGTTGCTGCGTTAAGGGAGGTTCCCATAGAGGCGAAATTAAGGTCAACATTTTTATACCCTAGACTTATAGTATAGGGTATATTGTTTTCATCTGATATAGGCAAGTGGGGTATCATGAGAAAGGAACTACAGAGTACATTCCATTTTTGGCGACTTCATCAAATTCGAAGAAAGGGGAAAAGAGGCAGAGGGGAAAATATGAGATCATATTGTAATTTGTCCCACCCCCCTTACCATTTCGAGACCGTTACACTTAGAAATATGAAAACATACAGGAAGAAGGCTTTCAACCAGCACAGAAAACAAAAAAATTATGGAATTTTGATATCTTCTCAAAATAGGTTAATAATAGTATATATCTATAGTTACAGTTAGCACACCCCTGCATTTCTCAAACTCATCTGAGGTCGAAAATATTGATGGCCGACGATAATCAACACCATGTGCAATAATATCTCCAAATTTCGTAATAATCACGTAATATTTAATAGTAGTACATTCATTTAGATTTGGTCATTTTGATATCATCCATACAAAAAATGCACATAACAGGTCTCTTGTATTTCATACATACTAGTACTACGAGTACAACATAATTGCATATTGTTTTCCGTAGAGCGAATTGGAGTTAACCATTTTCAAAAGGGTAATGATTGGTAGGAGAGGTGGAGGAGGGGGAAGGGGGGAGGGGGTATGCTCGTCGCTGACTCTATTCTCTATAATTATTCAAACAATTTATTTTCAATATTTTTTATGCAAACTTACAATTTGCAATATTGTCTTAACATGAATGGTTAAGCATCTCCAAAAGTAGGACAGTTCATCTCCTATTGGCATGGGACACTACAAAACCCTCGGATTGCGGGCGTAGCCCTCTATATTCCGGTTTCATTTTTTTGTATATTATCGATTGCTTTTCAGATATCGAACAATAAAGCAAAATAAATAAGCAATAATTTCAGTTTTTGTTTTTTTTTTCTCGTTATTGCCAAGGAAAAGCAATATCCAAATGAAGAAGATAATGATGATCATCAGCTGCGATCAACAAAGCGTGCTAGGTTTGATTTATAATGAAAAATATTTCTTGTAAATTAGCACATGTCTCAACTGCAACGGTAAGTCTAATTTTCATATCAAAATAACTAAATGTAAAGGCAAAAACGCATCTGATTCCCCTAAGAAAAGTTGATAATTTTAAAGTAACGAAAAATTAAACCATAGTACCACGTAAATATCAATTACACGGAGGTCAGGATGTTACTTATAGCATGAGAAAAAAGTACCAAAACGTACACATATTATGGTTCGTTTTTGCATTAATGCATTCGGAAACTTTGTGAAACTGATGTGGCGCCACATATCGATATAACCAATGCGGTGATAATGCGGTTAGGCGGACTTCAAACTTTGAAGCGCTCTAGAAGGCGCAATTCTGAGCAAAATGCAACGAAAAAAAAGCAATATGTAGGATTCTTTGTGCTCTATGAATTTTACTTGGGGTATTTTAGCACTTTTCCTTGACAATAATGAGAAAAAAAGCAAAAACTAAAATTATTGCTTATTTATTTTGCTTTATCGTTCGTTATCTGGAAAGCAATCAGTCATACTCAAAAAAAGTGAGAGTAACTTGTAGAGCACAGTAAAACCTTTAAAATGAGCTATGAGTCGACCTTGTAAGATCAATAGTTACTGAGTTATCGCATCTTATAGCAAAACAAACTTTTTTACCGTTTTTTCACTCTAGCAAAAAAGCCACATATGAAACAGAGGTCGAAAACTTCAAGTTAAGCTTTTCTAGACCCTCCCTACATAATACAAAAGAAAATTCGTTTGTAGGTTCACTTTCTTTTATAATGCGTTTTCATGTACATAGTTACTGGAGTATAAGGCTGTGGAGGCTTCTAAAAAACAAACAGCGAAACGATCATTTTTATTTGCACTTCTTCCCATTTCTATAGCGATAACTCTCATTATTAAAAATTCTCAATAGTTTGGACATTTTTCTGCCTCCCTTGGGTCTCAAATTATCGAGAGTCAACTGTATAGCAACGAAAATACAGGGAAGGGAACTACAAAATGTAGGACAATAATAAGTTTCGACATATACTCGTATATCGTGAGAGAACGTAAGCACAATGTCATGAATAAGGCGTTGTCGATTTTTCCGGAAGTTGTTAAGGAAATATATTTTACAATATTATTGAAATCGATATCTTGAGGGAAAATTGTAGGTCTTATTACAATATATTCAACAGATGTTTAATATCCTAATCTTTACATCGTAGGTACAAATAAATATGATTTATTTGATCCTATTCAGCACAGAAACATTTCACTCGTAAAAGACGCATTTAATAGATTGAATTGAATACACTTTTATTGGTAGTAAGGTATTCAGAATATTTTATTTTATCATTTTCGGAAATATTCATTCAAGTTGTTCGCAGAATATGAAGCGGATATGTCAGAATTATTAAACTGAAAAATTGAAATGTATTCGATTCAAATGTAAAACTCAATTGGTTTAATCGATATTTCATTAAGTGGATGTCATGTACATAAAAGTCAGTAAATTTGATGTGTTCGCAATAAAGAAAAAAATTATAATAAATGAAGTGTGTAGAAGGCCAACGCTACGTCCGTGCTAAAACATCTTATGCACATCTTATGCCACGTGCACAATGGGCAACGTTATAAAACGGCTAACAGGGCTCTGGAAACCGTACACCTCAGAAAGAAAAAAAAACCATGGAAACAAAAACATCATCATCATGGCGCGACAGCCCGACGTCGGGCCTTGGTCGCCTGGATCATTGTCCTCCAATTATCTCGGTCACGTGACCGCGTCCTCCAATTTTGGGAGCCCAGCAGCTGCGCGGCGTCCACACCTACTGAGCTCTCCCAACGCGATCTCGGTCGTTTTCGCAGTCTCGCTCCGTCGACTCGTTCTGCATTCATTACTCTCTTAGGCATGCGATCATCGTCCATTCTTTGTACATGCCCTGCCCATTGAAGTCGTTGTAGTTTGACGATTTTCGAGACTTGCAACTCATCGTACATTTCATACAACATCATGGTTGTACCTTATGCGCCATCCATCTCGATCGCAAACAGCCCCGAAAATTCGCCGTAGAACCTTACGTTCAAAAGTGTCTAGCATGTTTTCGGAGGCTTGAGTTAGGGTCCATGCTTCGCAGCCATAGCATAGCACTGGTCGTATAATGGTTTTGTACACGCAGAGCTTCGTGTTTCTGTGCACATGCTTCGATTTCATTATGGGGAGAACCGAGAAAAAAGTCTTATTAGCTAACTGTATCCGTCGCTTGATTTCGTCAGTTTCGTTGGCATCCCTTGACAAGTTGCAACCCAGGTAAATGAAGTTGTTCACGAACTCGATGTTGAGGTCCCCACATTGATGCTTGGTTGTGCAGGTGTCCTTGTCACCGATTGCATCATTATTTTAGTTTTACCCTCGTTAATACGTAAAAGACGAGTTCTACGCCCGCCTTGAAACTCTCTTCGACTCACTTCCAACAAACGACGTCAAATTGCTGCTGGGAGACTTTAACGCGAAAGTCGGGAATGAAAGTTGGCATCGGGGGACCACTGGAGGCCACAGCCTCCATGAAGAATGTAACGATAACGGCCACCGACTTTTCGACTTCGCCTGCAGCAGGAAGCGGTATCGAGCGTATGCAGAAGTTCTTCTGCGTCAGCCAATCTTCGGGACATGATGTTGATGTCGTCGGCATACGCTGCTAATTGTGTCGACTTGATGAGTAGCGTCTTGCTGTTGTCCATATTTATGGCCCGAACAACGTATTCCAATGCTAGGTTGAAGAGCGTCGGTGCCAGTCCATCGCCCTGTTTCAAACCAGTGCGTGTTTCAAATAGATCAGTAAGTCTATTCTGGATCATGACTTGTGAGACGGAGTTGGTCATCGTCATCTTTGTCAGTCGCGCTAATTTTGCTGGTATACCAAATTGCAGCATGATGTTGTACAGTACTCCACGATCGATACTGTCGTATGCCTGCTTGAAGTCGACAAAGATTTGGTATACGTTTACGTTGTATTCCCAGCACCTCTGGAGTATCAGTTTGACTGAGAAGAGCTGATCGGTTGTGGAGCGCCCGCTTTGATATTCGCCAATGACTCGTTCTGCGTACGGTTTTATTCTATTTTCCAGAATTTTCGTCAAAATTTTATAGGACGTGCAAACTAGTGAGATGCCTCTGTAATTCTCACACCGCAGTTTATCTCCCTTTTTATGAATTGGACAGATGATGCTTCTGCGCCAATCGTCTGGGATCTCCTCGATCTCCCATACTCGCAGGAGTAATTGATGTGTGGCATCAACTAGACTCGTTCCACCGAATGTTAACTCTGGCTCTGGTTCCTCGTTGAATCCATTGTCTGTAGGCCTCGTTTTTCGCGTCAAGTGAATTTTTGCACTCTTCGTCGAACCAGTCATTTCGCGCTCGCCGGGCTTTATATCCCACGACCTTCTCTGCGACATCCTTGATGGTATGAGTTCTTCCCAGAACCCATGGACGCCTGTGTTGCTGATGTTGTGAAGCATAGGTGATAGTTTTTTCTCAAGGGCGGTAGTATACGCCACCGCTGTAGCATCACTCAAAAGCTTATCAACCGCAAAGATTTTGGGAGGGCTGATTCTTGATTGGTGCACTGAGGAAATTCTACATCTGTAGGTCGTCTTCACCAAGTGATGATCTGAGTCGCAGTTTGCTCCTCGATAGGAGCGGACATCCATCACACTAGACGCCCATCTCCTGCAAATGAGGACGTGGTCAATTTGGTTGACGGTAAGTGCGTCTGGAGACTTCCAGGTCTGCTTGTGAATGCGTCGATGCGGGAAACACGTAGAGCTTACGACTAGATTCCTGCTGCAGGCGAAGTCGATAAGTCGGTGGCCATTATCGTTACATTCTTCATGGAGGCTGTGGCCTCCAGTGGTCCCCCGGTGCCAACTTTCATTTCCGACTTTCGCGTTAACGTCTCCCAGCAGCAATTTGACGTCGTTTGTTGGAAGTGAGTCGAAGAGAGTTTCAAGGCGGGCGTAGAACTCGTCTTTTATTGCGTCTTCTTTAACTTCAGTGGGGGCATGCACATTGATGAGCCAGAGATTGAAGAATCGACTCTTGATGAGAATCGCACACAGCCGTTCACTATAAATGCTACTCCAAACTCCTTGCGGCCCGATTGTTGGCCACTTGTAAAAATTGTGTGCGATTTTTTGTCATTAATCTCGCTGCCAAGTCAATTTGTTTCCTGGACTGCAGTTAAGCTCAGTTTGTACTTTTCGACCTGTTGAAGGAGGGCCTTTTCGGCCCCCGGTTTGTTCGGTGAGCGTACATTCCAGGATCCGAAAGAATAATCCTTTAGCCGTTCGCGTGGTCGTCGTTGTTGATCCGTCCAATCCGAGGCTTTTGTTCCAGGTTTCTTGACATGGAGTGGTTTTTACAAGAACGAGTTGTCAGCACGTCGCTTAACCCCATTCAGGGGATGGCCTCGGAGATAGCTGCTTCAGATGGTTTAGTAAACGTGCTGGAGCCCACACAACTATGTAGCAGGTCCAACTACGCAAGTCATTCCATCCTTCTAGACCTGAGACGCTTAGGTGTTGGTCAGCCATTCAGGCTACAGCTATCTGCCTTTTCCAAACTGTCTTATCGCTAAGACATTGGCCGTCAGCGAATTGATACACTGCCGTTACCAGGGGGCGTCCATGCGGAGGACTATGGAAAAGGTCTTTGCCCCCCCGAAACAAAAACATAGCAAGCGGAAAAAGAGCGAGGATATCTGTCCAAGTGTCAGAGGGAGAAGCGACCTCCCGCGAGGGCTTCTCCTCTACACAAGACGGGCAGTCGCCAGTGGCAAATGGGCGTACCGGCGTGCACCCCCCAACTCAAAGGAGGCCGACTGCAACAACAAAGAACTCCATTCACCCATGGCTACTGTGTCGCCTAACATCCAGGCGACTACAGTTGCTGGCTTGCGCAGGCAACGGATGAAATGGACAGAGGAAATTAACCTTTTATCATCCGTGTCTACTACGTGATCGAACTCGCGCAAGAGACAACATCATATCGTCCTTTGTTACCTCAGAGTTTTGTCGACCGACTTCCGCAATATGCACATGTCTCAATCTAGCGGGCATCAGATCAGTCCCGCTTCATCAGTACCGGAGACGACGAGGGAAAGAATTCGACTTGAGGTTATTGGGGCAACTCGAAACCGAAAGTCGGCGGGGTTGGATGTGGCATCACCACCACCATCGCGTCACACTGCCCCGCAGAACGAAGTACACTACTTCACCGCCAAGTGAAAGTCTCTTCTGAAATTCACGACGAATATAAAAGAACTTGCTTGAAATATCAGAAAATAGTTCCCTTGCACAAGCCTCGCATTCCGAGGTTACATACATATGCTGCAGCACCTGATATTCTTTCTCAAATCGACAGCGAAATCGCATCCAGACTCAGCTCTGATACGACGTTACTGGATCCCTTGTGTATTGCGGTGCAGTGGTGTCTATCAGATTACATTATCAGGGATCCGTGATAGCGTTGTCGGCGTAAGACAAAAAGAAGAATCAACCTGGAAGATTCGTCTTGAGAAGAAGAGAGATTCCTTAGGACAGGCTATTGGCTGATTGACGCAATCCGTCGCCGGCAATACGTGCAGGCGGTTGAACAAAAAATTGGAAAAGATTCTCTGTAAATATTCCACTCCATCCGGAACTCCTTCGGTGGAAGTACTGGACACACTAAAACAGAAGCTCGCAGTCATCTCAAATTGTCTTCGACCTTACATGCTGAGCCTCTCCAGACGTGTTCAGTATGCCGCTTTAACCAAAAGCTAGCGGAACTTCTACAAGACCGTCAATGAGGAAAAACAAGCCAACCCCACTATTTATCTATTTATTTATTTATTTATTTATTTATTTGCAAACGGACTATTGTCCTTTGGATTATTAAATAACATGTAAATGGCTGTCTTAAATTAAATAACGCAAAATAATTGATAAAAAATAATTAACTAAAATAAATTTAAATGATACTTATACACAATTCAATAGTGCTCACTTAAAAAGAAATATATGTAAAATATATAAAAGAAAGAAATTCACTCAAATAAATCAAAAATGAACTTACGTAATTTTTCCTTATTTGTATTAAACAAGTCAAGATGTTTAGAGACAAGATTTCCAACGGTTTTTAATCTTTCAATAGGCAAATTAGTAATAAAGTTACTTCTATACGTATGTTGATAAAAAAGCTCATGATGTCTTGTCTGTCTGTTAGGAATTTTAAATGAGATTTCACGGAGAATGTCTGGAATATCAATAACTCCGTTAACTATATTAAATAAAAATATCGCATCGTAATAAGTTCTTCGGATTTCAAGTGTGTTAATATTTAATTGGGATAGGATGATGAAATAATCAATATCTTCACTGGAAATATGCAGCTTGAAACCCATGTATCTTAAAAATTTATGTTGAACCTTTTCAATTGTGTGGGCATGAGATTTGTAACAGGGATTCCATAAAACCGACATATACTCTAATTTACTTCTAACTAATGAGATGTATAACGTTTTTAATGCATGTATGTTATTAAAGTCCGAAGTATTTCTGATTATGAAACGCAACACTCTACGGGCCTGTTCTGAGATGTCCTTTATATGCTCGGTAAAATTTAAGGAAGTGTCGAATAATATTCCCAGATCTTTAATTAAGTTAACTTGTAAAAGTGGAACATTATTAATGGTATAGATGTGCTGAAAGTTAGTTCTACTTCTATTAATTATGATATATTGACACTTGGATAAGTTAAGTTCTAAATTGTTGCACGAGCAATAGGAATAAAATTTGTTTAAATTATTTTGAAGTATTAAAATATCGTTATAACTACTAATCTGCTTAAATATTTTACAGTCGTCTGCAAAAAGTAAAAATTCGACATTTTCAAAAATCGTACTTATATCATTAATAAATAATAAAAACAATAGAGGACCTAGTATATGTGAGCCCTGAGGGACACCAGACGTAGGAATAAATTCTTTAGAATAAATATTATCAACCTTAACTATTAAGGATCGATTTCTAATGTAGTCACTTATCTTAAAATTGGAACAAAGAAACCAAAATTGTCCAGTTTTTTTTATTAATAGATCGAAATTTAATCTATCAAATGCTTTTGTAAAATCAGTGTAAATTGAATGTACTTGTGAAGAGTTTATAAATGATTTGTAAATATAATTTTCATATAAAATTAGATTAGTAGCGGTAGACTTCCCGGAACAAAATCCATGCTGGTTGGGGATAATCAGTGGTCGCACAAGTGGAGTTATGAAATCGGTGACAAGACTTTCTAATAGTTTTGGAATACAAGATAAAATATTGATAGGTCGATAATTCTTAATGTCTGCTTTGTGTCCCGTTTTAAAAATGGGTAAAATATAGCTCGATTTCCATTGGGTTGGAAAATGACCAGAAGCAAGAGATTTATTGTATAGATACAGAAGTGGATGCAAGATATTTTCGGCGCAGTTTTTTAGTAAAATTGGAGGAATTCCATCAGGTCCAGCACTTTTAGAAATATCAAGGCTTAACAGTTTTTTCAAGAGTGAATCAGCGTTAATTGTGAGCTATGATAAACTAAATGTGTTATTCCGTAAAGGAGGGTCAAAGAAACTATTCTCAACACTATAAAACTCTAGAAAAGTGTTTTGCGAATAAGTTGACGATTTCAGATATATTCGAGCTTCTAACTCCATTAAGATGCATGATATCAGGTAATCCATTATCTACTTTGCGGGAATTTATAAATCTCCAAAAATATTTCATGTATGTCGGAACCCGAGACTCTAGCCTATAGATGTAACGTTGGAAATCGATCTTAGCTTGTTGTTTACAATAAGATCTTAATGCTGAAAAATAATTATAAGTTAAATCTCCCGTTCTTCTAAATTCCATATGAGCAATTTTCTTTTCACGAATAAGTTTTTTCAGTTCGCAAGAAAACCAAATTGGAAAGTTATCATTATTTAAGTGAATTCTCGGAACATATAAATTTATAAAATGATTAAGAACATTATAGAAACAGGAAACAGCTTCTTCAAGAGACAAATTTTGAAATTTTTCCGACCAATTTACGCTCGTTATAGCTAAATTCAAATTAATGTAATCTGCTTTTTTGAAATCTAAAAAAACTGAAACAATTCTATTCTTGGCTATATGGTTAGCAGATGCTATATTCACATTGATTTCTAATGCTGGATGATATACGTCAACAGGTGTTGTCGGAAAATTGGATTGATTTACATTAACATAATCTAAGTTTGAAAACACAAGATCTAGAATATTATTTGAAATGTTTTTGATAAAATTAAATTGACTAAAATTTAGGAATGAAAATGTATCTATAATCTCAAAACTTTTAACATTAGTATTGTTAATCGACCATGATTTAGATATCCAATCAACATTTCCTAAATTAAAGTCGCCAGTTACAATTAAATTCGCTCCTGAGTGGGTTTCGGCAGCATTCAAAACATCTTCAGCATGCAGTTAGTACAGTTCAGGTGATGCATCAGGTGGTAGGTAAACTGTCGTGATAATTGTGTCAACTGGTTTAGTTGAAATATTGACCATCAGCTGTTCAAGATTATTAAATTTGCATTTTAAGAGTGTGGATTTTATCGACTTTTTTACTGCGATCAGAACACCGCCACCAATAAGTTTACTAGAAGTATTAATATTGCGATCACAACGGTAAATGGTGTAATTATTAAACCCGATTTCCGAAGAGTAAAAGTTAGAATTTAACCAAGTTTCGGTAAAACTTACAACATCATATTGAATTGTGGACAACGCAAGTCTTAGTTCTGATAGTTTAGTGCGGATACCGCGAGTATTTTGATAGTAAATATTAAGGTTTAGTTTTTTGACGGTCGGCCATGTATTATACGAGGAACACTGTTATAATAGTTGATAGTCGCATCAGGATCTTCTTTTTTTATCTCCTCGAGCTGCGTTCTTAGAGAATTGAGATGTTGACGTTGACGTATTGTGAGATCAGATACGATGTTCAAATTATTCGATCTCAGGTATTGCTTAATGTTGTGATCTTTTTTCTTCTTAATAATATCCATGGCTATCGAAGAGCTGAAAGTAATCACTTTAACTGGCCTAAGTTTATTAGGGTTAGGCTTTCCAATACGTATGGCCTTGAAATCTTTAGCTTGGATGTTAAGAGTTGGTGCTATCTTATTAATAATCTCTAATGATTTATCCTGATCGACTTCAGCGCAATCTTCCGAAATGCCATGTACAATAAAATTCGAAGCCCTTTTCCTACGATCTTTCATCTCCGAAATTATAACCTCCATGTTCATCGGTACGTCCTTCGTTGATTTTAAAATATTAAGCTCATTTTTTAGCTCGGCAATTTCAGTTTTTAGTTCGGAAAAAACATTTTAGAGAGTCATGATCGCATGATCTTTTTCGGTACATATGGTACATACGAAGAGCGGCGGTTTAGCAGATGATTTTAATGACAAAGTTTGGGACCTGGTTAGCCCAGCACACGATGAATGCTCATTTCTCATGCAACATGAACAAAAGAAATAATCATCACCAACTTTTAAAGGTTTAATGCAAAGGCAGCAATTGGACTGAATGATTAGAGACATTATTAATATTATTTTTATTTGTTAGAATTAATAAGTTCTTATTATGCACAACTGTAACGAACTAAATAAATGTCGATGTGTGACTTGGAAATTCAATGTTGATACAAATGATTCAGTTAGTCACTATTGAAACACATACTGTATGGTGTGGCTAACGCGGAACAATACTGGGGTGAACTTTGGCAAACTTTCGCTCGATACACCCAACGTACTCAGTGGAAACAGCGGCTATGCCAGCTTGCCCCTGAATTCAAAGTCCGCCAAGTTATCAAGTGGTCCAAAAATTGGAAAGGGCCCAGTTCTGAACTGAATTTTTAAGAGAAGTGAAAACGCGGCTGGCAGATGCAGTGTTCCTTTTATCGTCACTGTGATAATCGTCATCTTTTTTATATGTCGTTAGAATTTTTGCTGACTCCTCTTCGAAGAATTTGAACAGCGCATCATACCGTTCCAAAAAAGTGATGGAAGAGGACTCCATAGAAAGCCAACGGATTTTAGGATTTATTTTTCTGGAAGATGATCTTTTGTCAGTTTTTGAAAGGAAATATTCCGATTGCTGCTCCTTTTTAAATAATTGTAGACGTCAGGTAGGAAATTTTCGATGAAATCTGGTGTTATTTTTGAAGTAGACGACAAGCTCCTTGCCAGAGGGTGACAAATGCATTTTATCACTACCAGGTTGGGAATTTTTCTCTTTAAACGTGTCGCTACTTCATTATTGGCACCAACCATCACACTTGCAGCGTCGCTGGCAAAGTCTACTATACGAGTATTCTGGAGAGGAAGTTTGTATTGGGTAAAAAACTCTTCTATAAGGGTAGAAGGGTATAGGGTGGTGTCGCCTGCATATACCTCTATGAATATTAAAAATGCATTCTCAAGCGTTTCAAATTATCTCACGATCGGTTGAAATTTTGAAATTGAATAAGGGTGTTTCATACGGGTTAAATAAACATTATAGCACAAGCTAAGCAAGTTTACGTAAAAATCGGTAGAGCGTAGAAAATCCATCAAAAATCAGTAGAATACTGATAAATCAGTAGATCTGGCAACTCTGCTGCCAAGCTCAAAGCACAGTGGGAGATCTATTAGTACCCACAGGCAGTTTTTGTTCGCGCCGAGGATTGCACCTCCATTCGCTAGATCGTAGAGCGGTGACCGAACGAACACGCCCACCGAGCGTGTCCTGTTCCGTATGCGACAGCGGTAAAGGTGCTATTAGGCAAGGCGTGAACCACGATACATCGCCCGGTGAAATGGGAATATACCACATTTTTGCCTCTGAATAATGGATGAGTCTTTAGTTTTCTCCCTGGAGGACAATCATTTCGACGATAGAAAATAAAAAAAATCATAATAAAGCTTTTTTTCTTTGTTTAGTCATAAAACATAATAGTCATTAAATCAGAATCTCCATTATTTAGCAGTACACGGTATTTCCAATTATCCTCACCCAATATTATTTAATTAAAAAGCCACCTGAATTTGCATGGCTGAAGCAGATTAGGCAAATTCGATAATTTAATTATTAAATATTTCTCTAACTGACAGGTGTGAAATAAAGCTTCACTGAAATCCTATATTCAATGAACACATATTACATTTCCCCAATTCACATTATTTTGGTATTTTTTCCGTTCTAAGCAAATATTATCTGCATGCTAAATGTGTATCTAAGAGAAGTAATCCAGTCATTAGGAGCTCAGAAGGGTTTCGGGGAAACTAATTGTGGTGGAGAATTTTTTTCTTTCATTTTTTATGTTTTTTTGGGGTGCTGAACACGAATCCGGAGCTTTCTACTAAATTTTTTTTGCGGAACATGATGAAACTCTCAAAAAACCTCGAAATTTCGGTACTTTTTTTCGGTTTTTAATTATAACTTGAAAACCGTGGAGCTAGAAAAAATCTAAAAATAAGTTAAAGAACTTAAAATTCTGCGTCAAATGAGCTACCTAAACATTAAATTCGGTCCATTGGTAAAGCCGCAATCGACAGTCGAAAAACGTTGATTTTTCTCAATTTTGCGGAAAACCCTGTTATGGTCACGTCTGTAACTTGAAAATGGCTACTAATATACGTACGTAAAAATGCAAGAAGTAAAAGTTGTAGAGCATGAAATCTTGTTCAGAAAGTAAAGAAAATTCAGAAACTCGAAATAGTTAAAATCACTTTTTGAGTGTTCCCAAACAACACATTTTCGGGCAGTTTTTTAATAGGTCACCGTTCTAGTCACCGCTTTAACCACCAGAAACATTGCGTTTCCAATTACCGCAGTCACAGTTCCACTCAGAAGTTCCCTGGAACGTTCTCGGTAGCAGTTCTACGAGTAAGAACTCGGAAAAAGTTTTAGAAGTGCAATTTGTGGTCAGGTAAAGAGCTTCTACAGTTTCCCTGGATTTCTACCCATTTATTGTTTTGTTCGGGCCCCCTCTCTTCCATCTTCATCCTTCCAACACAGAACCCAGCCATCCGCTGAAGGTCAGATCACCGACATGACAGTTCGGTTCTAAATTCTGACATGTGAACAATTTTTATTTCTGAGACTCAAGCGAGACAATCAAGGAAAGCTTATGGACTGGTTTCATGAACATCCCTCTTCCCCAGAAACATCAGACCTCACATTAATAAGTACTGGCATTTTCGGAGATGAAAGGATAGACTGCCACTGGGCTAAAGAGGTGGACGTGCAAGGAATAAACCGCATAGTTGGAGACGATTTTCGGTCAGTTAAGCTCAAAAGAGTTTATAGAGTGAAGCCCCTCGCATTGGCCACTTTTATGCCATGGAACTATGTTTCAGCTCTTAGCTTCACTTACGATGCGGTGCTGAACCAAAAAATTTGGGTTAGGTTTGTGTTTTCGTTGTTGATGGTTGTTTTGGTCGATGTTTATGTTTTGTTGTAGTCGGGGGTATAAGAGCGCTTTCCACGAGAAGGTACTGGGGTCTGTACATTTCTAAAATTTTCGGTTAACCTAAGTGATAAGCCAACATCTGACATTTGCCATATTTAGTACCGGTCGGTATAAACACTCCATGAATTAGAACTAAATCTAATATGATCTAGTTAATACTCCTTTTAGTTCCAAGCGGCCATTAATGAACAGTACTATCCAAATCGACGAAAAAACTGTTGTTGTAAATCCTGACACGCAATCCCATCGAATCGCTATCGCAAAACCATCAGATATTGAATTGACAGAGTTCCTGATATACCAACTGTCTCCCTACCCTCAATCTGTGAAACTTACTCGTGAGAAGATCAACCAAGAAGCAATCTGTTTAAGTTCACTGAACTGATGGTGCCCACAGTTGCCTAACACACTTTCTTGACCAACTCTTCTAACAAAAGGAGCCTGATCCCAATGCTCATGGAGAAATACACAGAGTTCTAGATGAAGTGCGAGCACGCCAGGGAAGACGCAGATACCCTCATAATCACGACAGCTCTCTTCTTGGCCTCAGCAAATGAATCCGTCACAGTGGTGGGGAAAGACGTTGATCTTTTGGTCATTCTGATTGGTCTTTGTGCGCAAAGCATACAAAACGTTTTATTCTTCAAACCATCAAAAGGGAATGTGCTGTAAACCCTACACGCTCCTCATCTAGCAAATGAGGAAATAATATCTCAAAACATACTACATATTTTTACATGCGACTCCACCAGTGCGCTGTTCAACCAGGGGAAGAAGAAATTTCCCATCGTCCTCCGGAGAAATTCACATTTGCCAGCCATCATAAAAGTTTTTCAGGAAGCTCGTTCAAGTATAGCTACCGCAGCAGAGGCCTTCTTTAAGGCGCTGTACGGCCAAAAAGACGCCACCACGTTGAATCTGCTAAGAAAAAAAGTTATGTGACGTCCTCTTTCACGGCGCGATTCAACATCGCCTCACTTCCATCAACTGATGACGCAGCTCAGCAGCATTCAATGATGGTATACCAACAAGTGCAGAAGTGGCTTTGCTTTGGCAAAAGACCCGAAGAATGGGGGTGGAAAATCACTAAAAGTGGACTCCTACCTGTAACAATCACGAGGAATGCCGCACCAGATGCCATACTGCGCACCATGCATTTTTTTCTTTTGATCAAATTAAAAAGATTAGATACTCTCTGAACGGAGAATTTCATGCTCTCCAACTCTTACTTTCAGCATTTTTACGTAATAGTAGCCGTTTTCAAGTTACAGACGTTCAAATGTAACCATAACAGGGTTTTCCGCAAAGTTGAGAAAATCAACGTTTTTCGACTGTCGAATTCGGCTACACCAATGAACCGAATTTGATGTTTATTGTATGCTCTTTAATTTATCTCTGAAGTTTTCTAGCTAGGATCCACTGTTTTTAAGTTATAATTGAAAAACCATAACCAAAAGTACCCAAATTTTGAGGTTTTTTGAGATTTTGATCATGTTTCGGAAAAAAAATTTTGTAGGAAGCTCCGAATTGTTCAGTGCCCCAAAAAACATAAAAAATGACAGCAAAAAAAACTCTCCACCAGAATTTGTTTCCCCAAATCACGCAATGACTGGACTACCACATTACAAAAAACCAGGCCGAAGCGTACATACCCTAGACTTGTACAGACCTAGTGGTGACACCAAAAGTAATAATTGGCAACGACCATGCATTCAAAGTGAGTTTCCTATATAGCCAGTTTATAGGGGAGGTTGGCACTCATTCAGGGAGATCTTGACCATTCTCAAAATGAATTAACTAACCCATTCTACAAATACAATATTTGTTGAATTTTTCAAGTCGCTAGCTTCATTCCATCGAAAGTTATTGCTTATTTGAAGTCTCACTTGTAGGGGAGGTAAGGGTTCCTTGGGTCGGATCTTGCCCATCATTGCCACCAACCAATTAGATCACCCTACAAACATACAAACAAAATTTTAAGTCTCTAGCTTCACTCTATCGAAAGATATCGCTTATTTGAAGTTTCGTTTGTAGGGGAAGTAGGGGTTTCGTTGGTCGGATTTTACGCATTTTCAATATTAGCCGACTGGATCCTACTACAAACATTTGGCCAAAATTTCAAGTCGCTAGCTTTATTTTGTCGTAAGTTATCGCTTGTTTTAAGTGTCATCTCTAGGGGAGGTAGGGGTTCCTTAGGTCGGATCTAAACCGTCTTTAATGCCAACTAAGTCAATCTCACTTCAAACATTTGATAAAAATTTCAAGCTGCTGGCCTCATTGTATCAAAAGTAATCGCTTATTCTAAGTTTCATTTGAAGGGGAGGTAGGGGTTTCTTGGGTCGGATCTTGCCCATTTTCAGTGCTAACTAATAAGACCTTACTACCAACATTCTACCAAATTTTCAACTTGTTAGTGTCATTCTATCGAAAGTTATCGTAATTAAAATAATATTTAATTTTTTGAATTTTGTAGGGGAGGTAGGCGTTCCTTTGATCTGATTATGCCCAACTTCCCAAAACCTAAGCAGCTTCTCACCCCAGGCTTACATGCCAAAAATCAGATGTCTACGTCAATTGGTTCAAGAGTTATGGACAAAAAACCTGAAAAGTAGGGTAGTACGGGGCTCTTTGTAAGAAAATTACCGTTAGTTTTCAACTGATCGATTTTATTTTTCCAGGAGAGTATAAGATTACCATCACGAGCAATCTACCAAAGCTAGAAGTTTTCATGTTTATTTAATCGGGAGTTATAAATACATTTAATTATTTTACATATGTAGGGGAGGTAGGCGTTCTCTTGGCCTGATCATGCCCATTTTCAATACCAACCAACTAGATCATACTTCCAGCATCTAGTCAAAATTTCAAGGCTCTAGCTTCATTCTATTGAAAGTTATCGTGCGAACGGACAGACAGACGGCCAGACGGACAGACAGACAGACAGACAGACATGGCTTAATCGAATCAGGAGGTCACCCTGATCATTTATATATATACATTGCTATACCTCCGGGGCCTCCTTTAAGGTGTTACATATTTCCGTCGTGACAAAAACAATATACCCTATACTAAAAGTCTAGGGTATAAAAATAGTCGACAGAAAACTTAAAAATGCCTTATTTCAGCTATCCAAAATGAACTTAAAGTCTTTTTATTATATTTTTTTTCAAAATATTCCACAAATTCTTGATTGGGTTCATATCAGGGGACTGTGATGACTAAGCCAGTATCTGCAGACAATACGTCAGCAAAGCATAATCCCCTATGCTTTGCCGACGACCCACATAGTTCTATGGATCGATTAGCGATTATCAAACCTTAAGTAGAATACAGTGCGGTTGTCTGTTGCAAAACAACCACTATCTTAGCCGGCATAACATGTCTGACTTGCATCCAGAGACTTGCGTCTATTGCCTTCACCGGGGCCATGCACTCTTGGCCAACAGCTGCTTTAGGGTTTCCAATCGACCTCCCCCAATAGATATATACATTGAAGCGCAAGCAAGAATGGCAACCGTCAGACTCAGGGGCTACGACATAGAGATCAAGCTGAGCCCGGGCCAACTAGGCTGTTGAAAAGTGACAATGTACTTAGTATGCCAACTGATTACCTTGTCAAAACTCTTCGATTCAACCATTCCTTCAGTCATTTGAAACAAAGAAAGGTGGGCGGACGGCTGCAACTCTCTCCGACCAAGCACAATTAAATGGTTCACAGACGAAAGAGGATTCCGGCGCTGGCATTCTCAGTCCAAAGAATTTTAATTAATAATTGGTAAAACGCCGTCCGTGTTCCAAGCGAAAATATACGCCATCGAAGGGACATAGCCAGGGCCGTCGAGAAATGAAAATTATAAATTAAAAAAGAAAAATCGGTTGGTTTTGTACCAAAAAAAGATACGAATCCATCGTTTTCCAAGAATGGAAGAGGAATAATTCACCTGCACATATACAATGACAGAAAAAGAGCAATGATTTTAATAGGCACTTTACGTCCGATTTTTACGTCCCTTGCAATTACATTTTAATTTTTATTCATTTGTTTTCAAGTTTGATTGCTTTCAAAAAATTTTAAATTACAAAAGTTATATATTATGAAAACTGACCTTATGACAAACAAAAATTGCTCGTGGCAGAACTTGAAACCGCCAGCGCTTGAATAAGAAATCAACTCTCTGCTCATTGAGCTACCATAGCTATCTTTTTCAGAACATAATCGAGTAAATCTCAAAGCCCCCATTCAGTCAAAATGCAAAAACCTCCTGATGAGTTTGTCAATTACTTTCATGAAATATTTTCTCAGCTATGGTCTGCAAAGTAGTAGTAGTACATAGTACGATCACGCAAAAGGGTTACAGACAAGAAAAAGGATTGTTCAAGGCCGTTCTGGATAGTTCGCCTGCCAGTTCATTCCCGAGTCCTGGCAATGACCCGATAACCAGCAACCCAGTTTACCTATGCCAAGGAAACTACCCAGTAGTCAACGTGTATCTTATAATGATGTTTGATGTATTGTATTGTATTTACTCTGAAATGAGAAATGTTTACTGGCAGTAGACGGATTTCAATTAGTTTTCGAGGGGCTTACGTCCATGCTCAATCCTGACTGCCTTTTTTGAGTAGCTTCTTTTCACTGCAAGCTTTCCAAATTTCAATTTCATTTTTAACTAACAACAATTTTTTTATTTGAATTGCTACTAGCGACATGCTAGAAAAGCGTAACGTAGAAAGACCAGATATGTTTTTCGTAGAGATATGATCCGCCCCCGTGTCGTGTTGTTGAACGTAGTGAAGTGATCTAGTCAATCGTCACTGATCTCGTCGTGCTTCTCCTATAGTGCAAGCTACGAGGTGTGGAAGCGCCTGCTGAATTCATGCCTTGCACCATGGTACTAAACCAGACTTTAACCGATTTTTTTGAGGATTTTTATTCTTACAACAGTCTTTCGCCTGCGCTCTTAAACATTCGTCTTTTTGCAATGGAGAACAGAGCCACCGAATCACAGAACCCTAAAACCATTCAACTACCAACATCCCTGACGGGACTTTAGGGCATATGCCACCCGGGATGGAGTTCGTTTCCGTCATATTTAGATCCATTTGGTCCAGTTACAAGGACTATAGGCGTGTTCTTTTGCAATTCTTAACCTGTATAGGTTAGTGAGGGGCGACCGGTAGCGCAGTGTGTTGAGGCATCAGTCTCATGTTTGACTACCGGCGTTTCGGGTTCGAATCCCGTCCACGACGACGTTCCTGGCCATGGATGTGCAGGAGGTGCATGCTAGCAACTGCATTCTCCGAAACCAGTTTATGCCGAGAAACGTCAACTGGGCCACATGGAACAGTTGACGCGCTTTGCCCCACAAGGGGTTAGGGCAATTGAGAGAGAGAGAGATAGTTTAGTGAAATAACACACAATACAACAACAATGTTGCCCTAGATAGGTTAACGCTTAACCTGATAATAGTTAATTTATAGAGGGCCAATCATGACCTGGATAGCACACAAGTAAAGCTTTTATTTAGGGCGCATCTACCGGTTGCTAGAAAAAGTTCGTTCACTCGACAATGTTCCACTGTGTTTCCACCTCAATTAAATTCAATGGGATTCCACATTTTTTTCCAATTGGAAAAGCGATTTTTGTCGAAATATTAGGAAACTGCTCGGAATCAATTAGTTTCTTCTATCACAGTTGAATTTGATATGTTCAATGACTGGTCTTGATGTTTGAAGTTTGTTTTTAATATTTTTCAAAGAGTGGAATTATCCCACCACTTAAAATCCTGATTTGAGACAAAATCCATTTCAAGTCAAATACATGCTTTTGCCCTGTATGGGTCAGATACATCGTTTTTTGCACAAAAGCTCGGGTGAACTACCCTTGACCTGGAGGGTCTCAAGGCCACTCATTCGTTCGTAACTTATGCTCCGTTTACACGTGACCATTGAGAAAATCATGAAGCATTCGCGTGAGCATTCTGCTGTGTTTCTGATCATTTGGACTAGTATAGCACCCAAGTAAATTTTGTTCCGGATCAGCTCAAATGGAGGGTATGTAAAAAGATGGGCTGCTGAAAAAAATATTCGCTTATGGACCGTAAACAGAAAATTACCCTTCGTCTGTTTGTTGTCATTTGGTGGTGACCGGAGGGACCGATTGATTGTTTGAAAAGATACATCCATATGAAAAGTTACAATACATTTCCATTTCGTGCGGCGCGCATTCGAGTCCGTTCCCAGTCATCACGGGAACAGGTGTGAGCGGTCTTGAACATCTTGGACGAGCAAGAATCTGAATGGACCTTTTTCGTCTTACTGTTATTTCCATAAGACGAGCGGAAACATTTTTGTGGAAAAATTTTCGGGGAATGGGTGGATGCGAATATTGTTTGATCCGAACCACGTTTAAACGAAGTATTAGAATTGCTGCGGCTTAGCAAGGACATGGTAGGATAGTTTGTGGAATTTTAACGTCATACTCGCGTCTGAGGGGTCACCTGAAAAACATGAGTATCGTATCAGACGCTAGCAGCCGCTTTTGGAAGACTAACGACGAGACCTTACAACACATCCTTTTCGAGTGTGAAGCGGTTGCTCAATGATGTACCGAATGCTTCGGCGTAACATTTCCTTTGGCCGAGGGTATCTCCAGATCAGTTAATTTCTCTAGAAAAGCCGACTGATCCATATGATCTAGCCTAGCTTCTCGATAGAAAGGGCAATAGCACAATCGACCTCATGGTCGCAATGCTTTTGGTTCCAATACGACCCACATCTCACCTTCCTTAAATATCTATCTATCTATGGGCATAGTAGGTTAGAGAACGAATAGTTTATACCAAATCGCTATCGGGTTAATCCCACAACTGAACCAGCAACTGAATTGAGCAGTCACAAACAGGGCCGGTCAAAGTCGAACTAAAGGCGCAGGCAAGGAAATTTTGGCGCCCACCCCCTCCAGACATTTTTCAAAAATAGTGCACACTTGTTCAAGGGCGGTTGTGAGAGTGAATTTTTCAGCGCCACTTTTGTCCAAGCGGTTTTGCTTCATACTAATATCGACGCAGCTTGGAGAAAAGCATTGTCAGCTTTAAATATTTCAGCGCCCTGTTCAACTGATCGAAACTAGCTCGTGATATTTTAGCTTAGTCCTTAAAAACACATATTACACACACACAGGAAGTCTCTGCACCTGTTAGGTTTACTGTCCTGAAGGTCTAGAGAATATTGTTTACAAAATAAATTTCAACTTTCATTTCTCGTCGATGAAGTACAGCTCTTGTTTCAAAGTTTATGAAAGTCAACGTTAATTTTGTTCCTGTTCTCCATTGACCATCTAAAAAAATAAGCAGGGCAAAGACACGTCACGAAATCGGACTTGTTATAAGAAAGAGCTATTGAATGTCAGTGCCTACTACAGAAAGGTGAAAGCAACGATCGAGGATCCTGGGTTGCGTATTGGGATTAAACTATCGACACCGGTAGTTCAATAGGGTATCCAAGCCGATAAAGTTGCTGACTACGATGCAAAACAGGTGAAGTTAAAACAGCATACTTCATTCTGTTGTGGGATAGGTGTGGGAAAAGAAGGTTTACTTTACATGAATGGGATATGAACTAAGAGAGAGAAAAAAAAATCGTGTGTCTGCAAGACCTGTGTACGTGAAGGGCAAATATTAGGACTGATCCTCAAACCACTTTGGTGAGGACAAAAGGAGCTTCTTGGGCATGAAGTGAAATCTAGAAAATTCCAGAGACACGTATTTTCTAGATTTCACTTTATGCCCAAGAAGCTCCTTTTGTCCTCACCAAAGAGGTTTGAGTGCCTTTAACAGTACTCCAGTGCTTTCATCTCAACACCTCAATATGCATCGCACTGTTTTCACTTCTTACCGAAGAACGACCTTTCTTAAATAGCAAAGGACTCAACATGCTTTCCACAATACTCCAGTGCATTGAGAATAATGAGACTAATACACTGGAGTACTGCTGATAAACATAAACCAGATTTCATTTCCGCCCGGAAGAAAAGTATTAAAGGAACCTTTTAAAAGACAGATAATTTCAGAAACGGAAAAAATATTTTTGTTGTTAAAATTTTGTTTCCATATCTCTATTTCTAGATACAATTGTCCCTTAAGCTATTTACAAGAAAATCAAATGATATTTTTCGCCGCAGAAAATTTATCTATAGAACTCAACATCTAATGCAAATGAGGGATGATGCTGCTTTTTATTTTGCCTAAGAAAACTTGTCGAAAACAGAAACAAGGACACTCTTCCCGGGTTTTGTCGTTCCAGATATCAATATTGATTTACGATGGTCAAAATTTTTAAAAGGAGCAACAAAACAAGTACATATCAGATTTGATGTTTTAAACACATTTATAAATTTATATTTCTTTACTTTGATGGTTGATTTTTATAACGTTTTTCATTCATCTCTCTAACATCGATTCGGGCATATTTCGTACACAAATAGCTACGAATATACACAGCAACGAGAACACCATAGATATGGATGAAATTCGAATAATGGGGGATGAAATATTGAAATTAATACCCTCAGCTTAAAGTACCACGGCATATCAAGCAGATAATAAATTATTGTGGCCTACGATTCAATTGGATTGGAGAATAATTAATAAATGGATTCGGTGTGGTAGGAAATGGAAGGTTTCCTTTCGGGATTTGCATGAAATTGTGACGCATCACGTGATCTGATTTAATATGAATTGAATTAATATTACATTCACACCAAGTGGGATTTCGACGAAATCTTCTTTAAAATTACTCGATTTCGCATACATTTTTAATGCCAAACGCAATCTGGATAGTTTGCAAGGGCACATGAAATCCTTCTGAAGTCTCGATTGAAATCCTGATTGCATATGGCAATGCCCCACATACCAACATAACAATGCTAAATTTCCAATGCCACATTAGGCGCGTTTTTTTCAAGACCCATATAGAGCAGAGCAGGTTAAGATCACACAATTACACTAACAATTTGCTCATGAGCTGCTCTGGATAAAACATCAGTGCGAGAATGCTGCTCCGTTAAGTAGTCTGCGCTTTGAAATAAAGGCGGTGCAGGTGCCGAAATTTTCGAACAGTTTACAGTTTGGAAAGCACATAAAGTTTATTTCTGGTCAATAAAATGCTCGTTTTGTGTGATTATTTGGAATAGTAAACATACAAAATAATTCTGCTGCCTAAAGGAAATTTTTCCGATTGTATATGTATCAGGTCGGTTCATAAGTTCCCGCGTTTTTTCAAGTAGCTCAAATGATTGAAATTTCGTAAGTTGTGAAATCACAGATCAAAGTTTTCTGTAAATAGGTGGAAAGGGTGAAGGGTTATCAGTTAGCATTGACTTCTTAAACAGGAACGATCACTATTCATCGGGAAAAAACATGGAAGTTACGAAGGAGTATAAACGAAGCATTTTGTACTTTTATTTAAAAAGGGCAAAACGATATACAAGCCGCTGCAGAAATAAACGAAGTTCATGGAGTGAACACCGTAAGTGTGGGGACTGCACAAGAGTGGCTCAGGAAATTCAGGCAGGGCTGCAGAACCTTGGAGGATGCACCCCGTTCGGGTCGTCCAGACGAGTTAAATGAACAATCCTTGAAGGATGTGATCGAAGCAGAACCATCGTTAACAGTGGATATGATAGCAGACAGGCTAAATTCATCTCATTCAACCGTTTTTCGCCATTTGGTCAACATCGGAAAAGTTTGTAAGCTTGCAAAATGGGTTCCTCATCAATTGTCAGCATCGAATCTCGCACAAAGAATTACCATCTGCTCTCAGCTGCTGCAACGGCACGAAAGTGAACCTTTTTTGAACCGCATTGTAACGGGCGATGATAAGTGGCTTCTATACCAAAATTTTAAGCGAATGTGCAAATGGGTCGATGCGAACGCCACGCCAGAGCCGACTGCCAGGTCCGGATTACACCCGCGGAAAATTCTATTGTCGATATGGTGGGATATGCAAGGAGTCGTCTACTTCGAACTTCTGGCACCGAACGAAACCATCAATGCAGAAAGGTATTGCCGTCAGCTCAACAGTCTGCATGCAGAATTGATAAAAAAAACGCCCCGCTTTAGTGAATCGACAAAAAGTTTTATTCTACTATGACAACGCTCGGCCACACACGGCAAGAGTGACTGTGGCAAAGTTACGTGAGTTTGGTTGGGAAATCATGCCCCACCCACCATACTCCCCTGACATTGCCCCTAGCGACTACCACCTGTTCCGGAGCCTGCAGTCGTTTTTAAGTGGCAAAAATTTCCAAAGCCAAATTGATGTCCAAAGTGCGCTAGTTTCTTTTTTCACTTCAAAAGATACCAAATTTTCTTCGGATGGAATTGAAAAATTACCTCAACGCTGGCAAGACATTGTGAATAATACTTACTTACTTAATTGCCCTAACCCCTTGTGGGGCATAGTGCGTCAACTGTTCCATGTGGCCCAGTTGGCGTTTCGTTGGCATAAACTGGTTTCGGAGAATGCAGTTGCCAGCATGCACCTCCTGCACATCCATGGCCACGTATGTCGTCGTGGACGGGATTCGAACCCGAAACGCCGGTAGTTAAACATGAGACTGATGCCTCAACACACTGCGCTACCGGTCGCCCCGTGAATAATGATGGAAAATAAATAATTGATTAAAATTAAAAAATTGCGAATTTTTGGAAATATTGAAAATATTGTACTATAAAAAAACTCGGGAACTTATGAACTGACCTGATACTAAGGATTTAAATTTTCACTTGAAATTTAAGTTGACATTTGAATTGTAACTAAACCAAGACCTACTCCCAGCAAATACATGCCCCGTTTTCGTGTTCGGTACCCCAATTTGCTCACGATAAACCATCCACTGTTGAACTCGAACCCGAACTCGAACACAAACCTGGTACGAATGTCCTCTGAATAGCTCATGGCACACACACACACACACTTCACATAAACGTGAAGAAAATCGGTCCACTCGTACCATGTTCCAGTTCGAGTTCAACAGTGTATGGTGACACTTATGACTACCGAGTGCATGGAACATGTTTTGTCGAAGATATCGACGTAGGTTTTATCAAGATTCCAGTATCGTTAATTATACTGGATAATTGGACAAAACATGCTCCACTCATTCGGTAGTCATAAGACATATCCATGTACCGACGTATCTGCATGCA
This sequence comes from Chloromyia formosa, assembly GCA_964017055.1. Taxonomy (NCBI): domain Eukaryota; kingdom Metazoa; phylum Arthropoda; class Insecta; order Diptera; family Stratiomyidae; genus Chloromyia; species Chloromyia formosa. The sequence goes on from OZ024815.1 coordinate 116,419,899, forward strand.
CTGCAGATTCTCGTCGCCAGTTTACTGATGATGCACTGTAGCTAAGCGGATACGAGGACTAAGCTGTGGACTACTTTCATCCTAAAGCTGGACCTTTCAATTTCATTCAACGGCATTCAATTGTTTTCCCTTTGATCACTCACTAAACAAAATTTGTGTACACAATTTGAGATAAAGCTCAAACTCCGTGCTGTGTATGAGAATTTTCATATTAAACTCGTTTAAATAAAACTTGACCGGCTGATAGTTCTGCGAGTCTGGTTGGAAATATGTACTCTAGGCGCGCTCTTTGCGTATGTGTATATCGAGTGTAGGGTAACGTAGGATAGCAAACACGCTTTACACAAACGACAAGGTGCTTGTGGTTTGTGTAATGCGTGTTTATTACCCTACACCACAATTGATAGATACGCTAAGAAACGCGCCTTATATGCGCCATTCAGCCACCACATTAATGGCGCTTGGAAACATTTGTTTCCACTTCTGCTAACCAGATGAAAATCGTGACATCTGGAGTGACGGACAAATTTTTAAGATGGTCCCCAGCCATAAAACATATCCATGTCAAAAGGTTATATCCACGTGCACAGAAATGCAGTTAACAATGTATATGGCAAATATTGGCAGCGCTAGGTGGCCGTGGTCGTTCAGTCACCGCTCTACGATACTTATCTAGAGCTCGGAGTTCAAAAACTGCCTGTGAGTACTAATAGAACTCTCACAGTGTTCCGAGCTTGTCAGTATAAGGACGGCGCGGATACGATGTGCATGCTAGCAACTGCACTTCCGAAAAGTAGATATTCTATCGAACGTCAACAAGGTATAGAAATGTGTTGATGCGCCCATGCCCCTGGAGGGGCAAAGGCAATTAACAATAGACGTTTTAAAATCAGTCGCAAACCGTAGCAAAGTCTTAATGAAACCGGAATATAGAGGGCTACGCCCGCAATCCGAGGGTTTTGTAGCAAGCGCTTATTTTGGTATATAAATATCGGCTCGTTGCTCTTCTTGATACCACTCAGATGGACAAAAAAAAACATAATTAAACTGTCTTACCCACTTACATTTTACATGCCAATTCATATTACGTGATTGTAACGAAACTTAGAACATATTATTGCCTAAGGTCTTGGTTATCGTTGGCCATCAGTACTTTTGACCTCGAACGTGTTTAAGGCATACAGAGGTGTGCTAACTGTAACTACAGAAATAAACTATTACTTACCTATTCTGAGAAGATATACAGATTCCATTATTTTCCATTTTATATGCTATTCGGAACCCACCTTCCTGTAAGTTTTCATAATTCTAACAGTCTCGAGATGCCAGGGGGGGGGGGGGGGGGGGCAAATTACGAACTAATATTTTTTCCTCCCCCACTATTCCCCTTTCTACGAATTTCAAGAAAATGCGAAAAAATGGAATGTACTCAACATTACCTTTCTCACGACACCTCACTTGCCTATACCAGTGAAAAAAAAAAAAATTTGAGCTTAATTTCGCCTCTATGTGGACCCCTCCCCCCTTCCACTCGGTAAAGTTTGCCAATTACGACGTAGCGCCACAAACTAATCTTCACCCTTTCAAAAATGATTAATTAAATAACTGCAATTCGCACTACGAAAAACAACATGAAAGTAGTACTCACACCTATGTACATATGAGGCCGGTAGGTGTAATTTTTGTGTGGATAGTGTCAAAATGCCTAACTTTAAATGAATGTACTATTATTAAATATTATGTGATTATAATGAAACTTAAAGATATTATTGCCGATGATGTTGGTTATCATTGGCCATCAATATTTTTGACCTCGGCTGTGCTTAAGGCGTGTAGGGGTATGCTAACTGCAACTATAGAAATGTACTATTATTAACCTTTTTTGTTGACATATCAAAATTCTACGATTTTCGGTTTTCTACACTAGTAAAATGCCGCCTTTCTGCAAATTTTCATATTTCTAAGTATAACGGTATCGAAATGCGAGGGGGGGGGGACAAACTCGGATGACATATTTTCCCCTCTATCTCTTTTCCCCTTTTTTCAAATTTGATGAAAATACCGGAAATGAAATGTACTCGGTGTTATCTTTCCCATGATACCCCACTTGCCTATACCAGATGAAAAAAAAATTTTGACCTTCATTTCCCCTCTATGGGGACATCCCCTTAAAGTAAGCCTATTACAACGAATCGCTTTCTCCGGCGAATTATAATAATTCTACATACTCCCACAAAATTTCATGTATGTAGCTTCAGCCGTTCGTGAGATATTTCATGGACAGACGGACAGACGGACAGACGGACAGACATTTGACCGATTTCATAAGGGTTTTGTTTTTAATACAAAACCCTAAAAATTGCTTCTTTTGGTGGACCATAAGAATCCTTAATTTTTAATTATGAAGCAAGGCAGGAAAAAAATGATTGCCACATTTATAATATGAGGAATACTAACTTAATTTATAATTCCAGCAAATTTCGGGGTTTCGTTAAGTTTTATGCCTTTGGTAAGGAGGCAAAGTCACAGTTCATTATAAGACAAAAGCACTGTATTGACCCTTCATCCATGCTCAAACTCTATTTATCAATTGTGTTTGACAAAATTTGCTATTCTTTTACTAGAAACGTACTAGTAAACTAGTTTGAAGACTGAATAATAAGAAAAAAGTTCACAACCATTTTTTTTTTTGGATTTTTTTCCGCTCATAAACCACTGTGCGGCGGCTTAACCTACACTCTACGGGACTACCACGTTGTGTCGCTCCAGATATGTAACATACGCAGCCAAAATATAACATCGCAGCTAATTATCTACGTTAAATCTCTAATAATTAAATACGTAGGAGTATTTCGAAGAACCCGATAAAGCTATAAACATATAAGAAGGACATTATTGCGTTGTATTTCGCCATTTTCATAAAATACTGTATGTGCCCGTATTATTGTACCTTCATACACAGTGTTGCTCCTGTGTTGTATATTGCACTTTCCCGTATCCAATTAAGTTTAAGGATTGAAATTATTGCAGCAATGTGTATTTACACTTTATGCATAGGTTGCATCCACTACTTTTCAGAGACTGAGTATGTGATGATGGTAACGTGTAAATGGCAGGATTTAAATGGCTTTCGTGCACATAAAGGTGTGTTAGGAACACATTACACTAAAACGCCAATTTGATATATCTCGCAACTAGGATTACCAGATTGGGCTACTAAAAAAGAATATTTTTTAATAAAATTATATTTCTGTTTTATAACAATTAAAAGCAATTAAACAATGCTTTATAGAAACAGCAGCTCCGCGAAGTTATAGTTAACAGTGGTTCCGCGGGCTATCTGGTTTTTATCTGGGTAACAGCCACATTAGTAAGATTAAAACCCCAAGCCATCGCGGATGACAATGGCCGGTAATACGCTTCTGGGGATACTGCGAGTGACGTTTTATTAGATTGGTGCAGATGAAATGTCGGATTTTGCAATAACATGAAGTTGGCTGCGATTTTATGTATCAAACTGCCACCAGGCGGCGCTAGTGAGATAACAAATTGAAGTATAAATACTGCTACCTTGGCTTATGGAGTCATTTCGGCTTTGCACTTAATGGTGATCGGTGAAAAAAAAAGAAAAAGAACATAGAAGCGAGTTAAAACGGCTAATTTTCCTCTACGAATTTATTCTAGAGCACAACGCAACGGAAGCAACTAGGAATATCTACAGCGCATTTGGACCTGATACGGTTAACGAACGAACCACTCAGCGGTGCTTCAAAAAATTTCGATCCGGAGATATGAATCTTCGAAATGAGCCACGTGGTAAGCCAGGACTATCGATCTATAACGACGAGCGCGTGCATTAGTGGAGTCTGACCCCAGCCAAACCATAAGGGATCTTGCGGAAAAATTGGGCGTACACCACTCGACAGTTTGCCGCCACTTGAAACAACTTGGAAAAGTGAAAAAGCTTGACAATTGGGTTCCGCAAGCTCTTACCGAGCAAGACATGGCGTGTCGAATGTTGATTTCTAGTTCTCTCTTCTCTCCCGCAACAGAAACGAACCGTTCTTGAACGGAATTGTGACCTGCGATGAAAAGTGGATACTATACGATAATCGTCGCCGATCGGCCCAATGGCTAGATGCCGATGGGGCTCCAAGACTCATGCCGAAACCAAGCCTTCATCCAAAGAAAATAGGGGCGACTGTTTGGTGGTCTGTAGCTGGATTTATCAACTATTCGTTCCTGCAACCTGGCGAAACCATCAATGCTGAGAAATACTGCGCTCAACTGGACGAAATGCATCAGAAATAGATAGTTCAACGACCTAGGCCAGCCGACAGGAATGGAGTTATACTGCTTCAAGACAACGCACGACCTCATGTATCGAGAGCAACGATCCAAAATTGGACGAGTTGCGCTATGAGACTCTTTTTTTATACCCTAGACTTATAGTATAGTTACGATGGAAATATGTAACACCTTAAAGGAGTCTCCGGAGGTATGGCAATGTGCATATATAAATGATCAGGGCCATCTCCTGATTCGATTAAGCCATGTCTGTCTGTCCGTCTGTCTGCCCGTTCGCACGATAACTTCCGGTAGAATGAAGCTAGAGCCTTGAAATTTTGGTCAAATATTGTAACTATGATCTAGTTCAGGGGTCGGCAAACTTTTTCTGAAAAGGGCCACATTTTTTAAATTTTAAGCTCAGCGTGCCGGATAGCAAATTCGAAATGAAACTGCTTACCGTGTTCCAGCAGCCCTAGCCGTTAGCCGTATCGTATCTATTACGCCCAAATCCAATGACTAAATCGATATGTGTTTCGGCAAATGACCGCAAACCAGTATCGATTTCGTCAGTTCGGAGTAACGAAACACATAAGATATCATTTCTGATATAACTAGATGTAGACGAAATTGAATCGATATTATGAGCAATGTAACTGCTAGATAGAAGAAAAAAACAACGGTATTTTTTCGTGCTGAAATTAAAGAGCATTCAAGGAATTTACTTATTTTTTGCATTGTTGTTATTGAGGGTGAGTCCTAAGTGAGTGCCTAAAGCGACTGAAATTCTTGATAGAGGAGACCGCAGTAAAATGTGAATCTCTGCAGGCTAATATTGCTAGACAAATTGAAAATATGCTATGTTTAAACCTCCGTATACAGGGTGACGGAAGCGAAATGTCCCACGCCCATTGATATTTCAGGTTAACATGTTGTTGAACTGAATTGCACTGGATAGTCATGTAAGAAAAACTGAGCTAGTATATACCAGGCTGTAAGATTCAATAAAGCTCATGAACATTTCCAGACCGATACTCAAAGAATATCGTTGCGATGCGAGTTTAAATTCATTTAATCGCAGCACACGCATCAATTTCGTCACCGGATCTGGAGTAGTGAATACGTTAAATGCGTAATCCTGCAAGCAGTACAGAGTGGCCTGGTTGATATTCAAGTTTCCTGCAAAGAATTATGTTTCACTGAAAATTGAAAGCTTGGTTGGTTTGGTTTCATTCTGCATACAAACTAAGTATGCGTGTGTAGATAAGCTTGACAGCGTGTCATTGTGTTGTCAGTCGAAAAACTGTGACTGAAGTGCACGCCCTTACGGGACAAATCCTTTTTGTCTCCCAAATTCCCTCTATTTGAACTAGTCTGAATTTATTGGACGAGTATTTGTCCCGTGAGAGGCGCGAACCACAGCCGGTACGCAGAATGAAACCAAGTGAACTAAACTTTCAATGATCAGGTTGGTGTTCACCAGATATTCAAGAACCTCGAAGCACTGTTTTACTAGTCTCAATAATAGCTTTTGATAAGAGTGTATACGTGCTCTAATGCCTACATTGTTATCTGCACAGATAGTAATTGGCGCCACGAAGCCTCCCAATTAATATTTCCTTGGCGCAGGACGTAATGGTATGAAAATAGACTTAATTTACGCTGGGCGAAACGTCCATTGCAAGATTCTAATGTTTACTTCAAATACACCACCACAGACTCTGTGATCGGTTTTTACCTAGGACCTTGACAGGAATTGCTATATGGATTATTATTCCAATTGAGTCTCCAATGTAACAAATAAATTTGTTTTAAATTCAACTCAAACACACTTCGTTATGTGTTTGTATAAATTTGATTTTGTCATGTCAAAAACAATATTAGCTCGCGGGCCGGATGAGAACCAGAGGCGGGCGGGATTTGGCCCGCGGGCCGGAGTTTGCCGACCCCTGATCTAGTTGGTTGGTATTGAAAATCGGCGTGGTCAAGCCAAGAGAACGCCTATCTCTCCCACATACGTAAAATAATTAAATGCATCTATAACTCCCGATTAAATAAACATGAAAAGCTCTAGCTTTGTTAGATTGCTCGCGAGGATAATCTTATACTTTCCTGGAAAAATAAAATCGATCAGTTGAAAACTAACGGGAATTTTCATACAAAGAACCCCGTACTATCCAACTTTTCAGGATTTTTTTGTCTATAACTCTTGAACCAATTGACGTAGACACCTGATTTTTGGCATGTAACCGTGAGGTGAGAAGCTGCTTAAGTTTTAGTAAGTTGGGCATAATCAGATCAGGGGAACGCCTACCTCCCCTACAAATTTCAAAAAATTAAATATTACTTTAATTACGATAACTTTTGATAGAATGACACTATTGAGTTTAAAATTTGGCGAAATATTGGTAGTAAGATGCTGTTAGTTGGTATTGAAAATGGGCAAGATCTAACCTAAGGAACCCCTACATCCCCTACAAACGGAACTTCAAATAAGCGATAACTTTTGATAGAATGAAGCTTGCAACTTGAAATTTTTGTCAAATGTTTCAAGTGAGATTTGGTTAGTTGGTTTAAAAGATGAGCCAGATCCGACCAAAGAAACCCCTACCTCCCCTACAAATGAAACTTAAAATAAGAGATAACTTTCGATAAAATTTGTAGAAGGATCCAGTTGGCTAATATTGAAAATACGTAAAATCCGACGGACGAAACCCCTACTTCCCCTACAAATGAAGCTTCAAATAGGCGATAACTTTCGATAAAATCAAGCTAGCGACTTGAACTTTTGGTCAAATATTTGTACTAGGATGTAGTTGGTTGTTGTTGAAAATGCACAAGATCCGACAAAGAAAACCTCTATCTCCCCTGCAAGTGAGACTTCAAATAAGCAATAACTGTCGGTAAAATGAAGCTAGCAACTTGAAAAATTCGACAAATTTTCGCAGCGTGGGTTAATTAATTGATTTTAGAATGGTCAAGATCCTTCTGAATTATCGTCAACCACCCCTATAAAGTGGCCATATAGGCAACTCACTTTTAATGCATATGGTCGTTGCCAATTCGTACTTTTGGTATCACCACTAGGTCGGTACAAGTCTAGGGTATATACGCTTCGGACTCCAGGCCCAACTGCTGGGGTACTTGAATCGATCACCAAGTTTTCAATTGTTATGGGTGTCGGCTCCGTCGTTTTTCAACCCGAGATCCATACCATTGCTGTCTGTACCAATGTGATTCTGGAAAAAAGACCTCACAGCGCAGCTCACATATCGCTATCTACACAGATACCTACGCAACCATTGGGGCGCTTTCATCGTACAACCTCTCTTCAAGACTTGTGAAAGACTGTCATGAACTCCTTCAGGATCGTGCCACCACCAAGAGAGTCTTCTTCCTGTTAGATGCTAGGACTCCGTTGATATGAGTAATGAGGGAAACACGAGGCCGTTTATGAATTCACCAACAGGTGGAGTTGATCCTACAATTCTATCGATCTAACTTTACTGTGAGCAAATTCTGACTCCATCCAGGATAATATTTATACGGGAAAAGTCTGTAGAGATACTAGGAAAATCTTCCATTTTTCTGCGTCAATCGAAGAAACTGATGGAACTTTCAAACTAAATATTAAAACATTACTGTCCATAAATTATTACTCAGCAAAATTAATTTGACAAATAAGACGTGATGCCGTCTTTGTACGTAGGAAATTGAAACTAGAAACACAATCTGTGCGAATGTCCGGCGATCGGGCCGGCTAAGAACACGTTTCGAGAAGGGCAGCCTTAACTCTATGGATATCAGGAAACTCCCGCTAAAGACTTACTAGCCTTCGTCGGCATGGTGGAGGGTCAAGAACCGCGCTTGGTTGAATAAAATTGACTAATAATATCAATATTTTGTACTTTCAAATAAGAGAGAGATTTGTTAGCGAAATTACATGTGGGCGATTAAGATTAATCCATTCACAGATTTAAGATTTGTGCAAATACAAAAAGCTCTGACGTCCTTTTTGCCTTATGCCGAAGCTGTGGCTATAACAAGTTAATTTATTTTGCTATATCTTTTATTCTCATTATTATTGCCCAATTTAATAAGTAGTAAAATATTTATGAAATATTACGATAAACGAGGACAAATCGTTATATTTTGAAAAAAGAAAGAGGACATGATTTATTTACTTCAAAAGAGGACATATACTCTTAAAAGACGACGTCTGGTAACCCTACTCGCAACTAAACGGCTGGATAACGTGCTATAAATAATAAAACTAATTGAGATAAGTTTTAAGTAGTTCCTGTAGAACAATTGTCAACGTGGTTAATGAGAGAAAGGTTTTGTTTGGAAGTGTGATTTTGTTAATGGGCATTTTACATTTTGTTGTAACTGATACTGACTGGAAATATATGATTCCTTTTTCAATACTCTGCCGTGCTCCTATGATTGCGAGCTTTTCAGAACTTTAAAAACACTTACTACCATTAACGGCAAAAACAAAATTCAAAATGCCCGTTTGGTTGGTTGGTATAAGTGGAGGCTGAAGCACTACTTGTCAGAGCCCAATTAGCGCGAATATCGCATTTCGTAACAATAAGCCTCGTGAAATTCGGTTGTAGGAAGATTATTGGACTAACGGGAGATGCAAGGATATCTATGTAGATCCAATCGAAGGAGTTCCGGAAGGATAGCAGCTGCACGATCTTCAACCCTGACACATCCCCCAGGTTAACAAGAAAGGCCTTGTCCAATGCTCGATGTCTGACCCTAGCAAGGTCCAGGCATTCGCAAAGCAAGTGAGTGAGGGTTCCTTTCGCATCCTCATTCCTGCAGCTACCGCTATGCCTTGTTACACGTTCCGTCCAATAGACCAATATCCTGTATCGACCGCGGTGAGCCTGGCGGCATCTTTACGCGATTTGGTCAATAGCTCAGATGTTTTCCTCCTGTCATAGGAGGGCCATATCTTTCTTGATACGGCGCAAACGGGTAGATTCCGCCATTTCGAAACCGGAGCATTGAGGTAGTGAGAGGAGATTTTGTATGTAACAATCCTTAGCGGAATACAAACAGGCTCCACATGAGAGCTTCCTAGGACGGCCCTCTCCTGGTCAGCTCGTCGACTTTTTCGGTGCCCTCAATATCTCTGTGATCAGGGAACTAGAGCAGGTTGATATTGAGCTGTCTGCCAAGGAAAGTAAACTGTTCCCCATACCGCTCGACCAGCTTGGAGGAAGTACTTACCGATCTCAGTGCCTTAATAGCGGTTTAGGTGTCTGAGCAAATGGCAATGTTCTGGTTATCTGGTATGCGTCTAAGAGTGTGACTGGTCTTCCTAATTGCGAGCGTTTCCACCTGGAAAATTCTGGCGCTCACTATATCCAGGGCTCTTTTCATGAAAAGGATTATCACGGAGAGTCACATTCCTGACACCATTATTGCGACATCATCCGCGAACCCGACAACTTTGTCAAGCCTTGCTTGGATTTTGTTGATGACCACAAGTCAAGTTCCTCTGTATACAAATCTGGTTGGATGGCTGTAGCCCAAGTCCGCATGAATTATTCGTTGTTGAAAGCACCCTTTATGTCGGGAAAAAATATCGCTGGTACGCACCACCTCGTGGAGAGCCGTTTTTGTGGATCTACCTCTGATGTAGGTGTGTTGTGACTTCAAGAACGGTGAACCCTCCAGGAATTGTCGGATGTGGAAGTCTAAGATGCGAGTCAGCGTTTTGAGGCGAAGGAGGATATAGTGATCGGCCTGAAGTCCTTTGCACTTACCTATCCCCTCTAGGCGCAAAATGCCCGAATTCTTTAAAAAAGATAATAAACGGAAAACTAAAATTTTAGATCCACACACAAACTGTTAAATTTTATTGAAATCTATGTCACAGATTCGTTTAAAGTAAGTTATGAAAAGTATGAAATTTATTGGAGTCCAGGGAATAATTTAGCAGCAATTTCCAACAGTTTTCAATACTATTTACCAGTACAATTCATAGAGTTTCGAATCGAATATGTAAGGCGCGTTCTTTCTAATAGCCATGCTGAGCAGAGCAGGTTAACACTATACAATTACACTCAGTGGCGAATCCAGAGGAAGAGTCCGTGGGGGCCCGGGCCCCCTCTAAAATGTTTGGTATATAGCGCTTGGTCTCGTAATATTCGAGGCAATCCTTATAAATGATTTATAAAAATGATAGCGAATACAAAAACACGCGACATGGTGTTTACTTTTTTCGCACTACGCTACGCAAAGCTTATGGTGCTGGTATTGGCACACTTGTCTGGGAGCATTGTCTGAACGAAGACTTGTAAGCAGGAATAGCCTGTAAGGATCTTGATATTGGCTACCAAATATGCATGAAGTGGATGACTACCAAATATGCATGAAGGGAATGATTTAGATAATGTTGATAGTGGTGAACTCCATCGTTTTATTGGAAGTTCTGCCTGGCTTAATGATTTGGATTATCGGGTGACATGGAAGAAACACAACGAATCCTATTGCAGTCTATGTGTTTTGTGGTAAGCCCAGCAGCTCTTTTATCTAACCTAATATTAGTTCATGGTGTTGTACGTTCATTGTTTGTTTCCGATGAAAATGCGTCTGCGCTTTCACTAGACCGAAATTTGAATAAGTGGGAATACACCCTTAGCTCCCTAGGGAATATGCAAAGTCGGGCCTTCTCCGAATGCAATTTTTAGATCAGCCACTGATTACACTAACAACTTGATCTGAGTTGCTTTTGATAAAAGGTTAGTGCAGCAATTCTACTCTGTTAAGTAGTAGTTCTGCGTCTTGAAATACAGGCGCCCGGCGCAGGTGTCGAAGTTTTCGGGTAATGTACTTCACTTACGCAGTGTGGGAAGCACATAGAATTCATTTCCTGTCAATCAAATGTCGATTTTGTGTAATTATATGAAATAGTAAAAACAGAAAATGATTCCGCTGCCCAAGGGAAACTTGTCGGATTACATCTGAACTAAGGATTTAAGTTTCCTCTTGAAATGTGAGTTGACGTTTGAGTGCTAACTTTGCTTTAAATTCATAAAAGTTTCAGATCATACCTTTTCAAGTCAAATTGATAATTAATTCTAATGAAATCCATGATTCCATTCTGCATTAAATTCATAAACTTTTTTAACGAATAAAATTAATTAATTCCATCGAAAAATTACTGACACTAATTGTGTATGTAATTGTAGTCCGGATGGCGCAACGGTTAGCACGTTCGCCTTCAACGCACTGGACCCCGGTTCGATTCCAGGGATTTACGTGTCGGACTCAGCTGTTAAATGAGTACCCATTATGGGGTAAATAACTCGGTTGAGCGTATTTCTGATCACATACCTCTGCACAAAAAACCGTCACGATCTAGAAAATGAGATGATGCTAACTCATCTCGAGGCCGTGGTTCAAATTGGACTGTTGCGCCAGTTATTTTTTTTTTAATTGTGTATCACATTAAAGTTTTTGTGAATCGAGTTGAGTGGTGTAGGTAAATGTTAATCCAAGCTTCTCCCTATGGAAGATTCCACTACCACCATTTTATTCGGCCCTAAAGGCCTTCCCACCCATGGTGTGCTGGTTTCGTCACACAATGGATCACTCCTCAGGTGCTACCTTTGATCCCATTGTGGAAGTAGCAATGACGAAACCAGCACACCATGGGTGGGAACTTGGGAAGGCCTTTAGTGTCGAATAAAATGGTGGTAGTGGGCTCTTCCATAGCGAGAAGCTTGGATTAGCATTTACCTGCACCACTCAATGCGATTCACAAAAACTTTAATGTGATTCACAATTAGTATCAGTAATTTTTCAATGGAATTAATTAATTTTATTCGATTCTTAAAGACTTGAATGAGATACACAATTAGTACCAGTAATTTTTTGATGGAACAAAATTCGCACCATTGGCGTAGAATGCGCATTATAAAAGCGAAAACATTCTACCTAGGGACCCTTCCAAATTGAGTCATTAATCAAATCGGAATGCTCGAGTGCCTGGTCGTGCTGCTTCCACAATGGAATCAAAGGCAGCATTGATCCATTGTGTGACGAAACCAGCACACCATGAGTGGGAAGACCTTTAGTTCCGAATAAAATGGTGGTAGTGGTCTCTTCCATTGCGAGAAGCTTGGATTAGCATTGAACTCAATTATCAAAATTAATTATTGTTAAGTACAAAAAAATAAAGGAAAGTAGTAGACATTTTCAGTTTAATTCAATGGAAATCCGTTTTGTGAAAAAGCCCCAATAATTGTGTTTCATGAAATGTATTAAAATTTGAGAAAAAGGAGGGCGCAAGAAAATAAAGTGCTTTTGGAACAAGCGCGCTTCGCCCTCAAGTTGTTGCCACCCTCACTAGGCCTCCCTATAAAGCTCGCTTCGTTTGCTCTGTGTATAACAGGGGTGTACCGTTCTAGCGTATCCTCATTAAAGATATTTTCCAGCTCACTTCCAGGGAAAAGGAGAACGAGCTCATGCAATAGAAAAGTCCGGAAAGCGAAAATGCACTCTCAGCTACTAATAATTATCCAGAGAGATTAGGAGTTCCGACTTCCTTTCTAGCAAATAGGTTACATCCATAACTTGTCAGAGATCGGAATGTGAACTGAAAACAACGCCTACTTGTTATGTAAAGGTTTGTTGCTCGTAGCCCAATTGTCATAGTAAATATTAAGAAACCTTCGATAAAATCATGCTACAATGTTGCGACTGCAATTTGAGCAAATATTTTGATACATTGACTGAATTACTTATTACCTCGGAACAAACATGTATATATATAGGTACATACTTATGCACAAACTTAAGGATATGTTGTAGTGCAAAGTACTGGTAGAATATCTAACAGTTCCCGCAACACAATTCTATTTATTCATCAGCTTTATTCGCACCCTTAATCATTTTTTATAAAACTATCTAAATGAAAAACAAAAATCTAGAGAGATTGTAAATACTAAAATAATTTACGCCACGACAGCCATGCCCGGAATCTGTGTAAATACTGAATTGAAATTTTCACAGTCTCTGTATACACAGTACACATAACCGACATCTTACAATTACGGACAATTATTCATACTTATAGGATAAGACTCGTACAAGTGAGTTGAGAAAGTTCTCGAAACTTTGTGAATAATGCCATTCAGCTGAAACAATAGAATCTTTCATGAATACTTTGAAATTTTCAAGTCGAAAGTATTTAAATTGAAAATTAAAGTTCTTGTGAAAACAAGGAAGAATCCGGTGCACTGTAGATGGCAATATCTATGATTACATTTTCAAGAAGTCTGTACGTTAAGAATTCGAAACTGTGGTTTTTTTTCTGTGAACGTTCAACAAAAATTAGTTTCCAGTATATTGCAACAAATTTGTCCAGCTTCACTACCACGCAGAGCGAAAAAGTACCATTTAAAAACAATGATATTGCCTTATCGTGCTATTTTACGAAGAATTCTTATTAAAAAGAGGAAAATGTACTATACTATATGATTATCAAGTGATTTTATATAGGGAAATCTTTTTGAAACTATAGAGAAAACCTTCTTACAAACTCAAATAGGAATCCACATTATCTTCAAGTGCAACATAATTTTAAATAGTGTGAATAATATGTCAGCCTGGTTACTACTTTCTAGTTTAAAAAGAAAATCACATTAAATTTCGTCTTAATAAGAATCAAAAGAAAATCTCAAAGAATCTGGAAGATTGTCCTTTAATGGAAACAGATTCTCTTTTAAAAAAGTCCTTTTAATAAGCAAATTTCATGATTTTCACTCCTCAAAATGCTTTTACGTTTGGACAAGAACATCAAGATCAAAGCATCTAAGGAAATGGCAAAATTGCTGTACAACTATGAAATTTTTATAAGTAATACCACCTAAATTATAACATAAATGAAACCGGAATATAGAGGGCTAAGCCCACAATCCGAGGGTTTTGTAGCAAGCGCTTATTTTGGTATATATATCGGATCTTTGCTCTTCTTGATACCACTCAGATGGATAAAAAAAAACATAGTTAAAATGTCTTACTCGCTTACATTTTACATGCCAATTCATATTACGTGATTGTAACGAAACTTAGAACATATTATTGCCTAAGGTGTTGGTTATCGTTAGTCATCAGTACTTTTGACCTCGAACGTGTTTAAGGCATGCAGGGGTGTGCTAACTGTAACTATAAAAATAAACTATCATTGACCTATTCTGAGAAGATACACAGATTCCATTATTTTCCATTTTTTTCGGAACCCACCTTTTTGTAAGTTTTCATAATTTTAAGTATAACGGTCTCGAACTGCAAGGGGAAGTGGACAAATTACGAACTAATATTTTCTCCTCCCCCAATGTTCCCGCGAGTCGCGCTCGGTGGCCGTGATAGTTCGGTCACCGCTCTACGATACTAATCTAGAGCTCGGAGATCAAATCTCGGCGCGATCAAAAACTGCCTGTGAGTACTAATAGAACTCTCACAGTGCTCCGGGCTTGTCAGTATAAAGACGGCGTGGATAGGAGGTGCATGCTAGCAACTGCACTTCCGAAAAGTAGATATGCTATTGAAACGTCAACAAGGCATTGAAATGCTAGAGATGTTGACGCGCCTATGCCCTTCGAGGGGTCAAGGCAACTAGAGAGAATGTTCCCCTTTCTACAAGTTTCAAGAAAATGCGAAAAAATGGAATGTACTCAACATTACCTTTCTCACGACACCTCACTTGCCTATACCAGTCGATAAAAAAATGACCTTAATTTCGCCTCTATGTGGGCACCCGCTAAAGTTGTATTAGTGAGCGCCCCCAACCAATCTTTACCCTTTCAAAAATGATTAATTAAATAACTGCAATTCGCACTACGAAAAACAACATGAAAGTAGTACTCACACCTATAGGCCAGTCAAATTAAGCCAATTTTGGGGCTTTTTAATAATAATGAGAGAAAGATCTGGAAATAATTTTAATCCCTTCTATAGCTACTGAGTACATAAAAACTGAGTTTGCACGGTCGTAGTAGGTGAGCTTAACTTTTGGAGGGCGAAAATCCGAGAAATTTGAGCCCTTTTTTTTAATATTATCATTATAACTCCTAAACAGTGCCTCGGGTCGAAAAAACTTGCGGTAGTAAATTTAAGACCGTTGAATTCTGCGTTCAATGCACTGCTCAAAGATGAAATTCGGTTCAGTAGCATAGTCAAAATTGATAGTCAAAAAATGACGATTTTCGAGGCTCCGGAGAAAAATCACACTTTAGCCCTTTTCAAGCTCACAGATCTTTGCAAACGGAAGCTTCAAATAGAAAAACTTGTCCGTAAAAGTTGGGGATAATTTGATTGTGAGCCTAACGCGGCCAATATTTTTCAATTCGGGCCATTTTTAGAGTAGCTATGAGCAAAAATTCAAAAATTAATGCTCGTCGATTTATGCCTTAAAAGCTCTATCTAGGTAAGTACAATATAACAGCTAGAAGTTTTATTTTAGTCTCAAATTGTAGATAAATTACTGTAGTTAAATAAAATTTTACAAGATTTCTTCTGAGACCAATTTAGGAGATACTAAAAAGAAACAAGACAAGCCAAACATTTAGGCATATTTTCAGCATGGTGGCGGGGTCCGTGGGGTTAGGGGGGGAAATAGAAAACTCGAATTTTTAAGCAATGTACCAACTTAAACAATATATCAAAAATCCAAACTACCTTAATTAAAGCACCCAGTGTTATAACAATTTGACTGACCAAAGTAATTTAACCTTTGCAAAATCACCGACTTTTTTTTTTAAATAAAAACGCAATTGCTCAAAAACTATACCCGCTGGCATATTCTAGTAAAGAGTGAATCACAGGTAATTTCCTACCCTACAAACAGAAAATAACCTGTCGAAATCAGATAAACTGTTAATTAGATATGGCCTTGGAAAATAAAATAAAGAAAGTGTGAACAAATTACTTTTTTTAATTAAAGGGCTGTAAATGACTCGGAATTTAAAAATTAGTATTATATAATGTTAAAACAAATTGCTTACAACAAAACAGGAAGTTTTTATTTTTGATAAAATTTGTATAATATATAGGTGGAAACTCGAGAAAAATAAGATGTAACAGCAAAATGTTGATTGTGGGCTACATATCCTTCTTATTTTTTCGAGCTATATTTAATAAACAGTTTATCTGATTTCTACAGGCTATTTTCCGTTTTTAGGATAAGATATTACCTGCGATTCACTCTTTACTAGAATATGCTAGCGGGTATAGTTTTTGAGTAATTGCGTTTTTATTTTTAAAAAAAGTCAATGATTCTGCAAAGGTTAAAATACTTTCGTCAGTCAAAATGTTTTAACACCGGTTGCTTTAATTAGTTTCGATTTTTGATATATTGTTTGATTTGGTACATTGCTTAAAAATTCGAGTTTTCTATTTCCCCCCTAACATCACGGACCCCGCCACCACGTTGAAAATATGCCTAATTGTTTGGCTTGTCTTGTTTCTTTTTAGTATCTCCTAAATTGGTCTCACAAGAAATCTTATAAAACTTTATTTAACAGGAGTAATTTATCTACAATTCGAGACTAAAATAAAACTTCTAGCTGTTATACTTACCGAGATAGAGCTTTTAAGGCATAAATCGATGAACATTAATTTTTGAATTTTCGCTCATAGCTACTCTAAAAATGGCCCGAATTGAAAAATATTGGCCACGCTAGGCTCACAATCAAATTGTCCCCAACTTTTTCAGACAAGCTTTTCCATTTGGAGGATCCGTTGCAAAGATCTGTGAGCTTGAAAAGTGAAAAAGTATGATTTTTCTCGGGAGCCTCGAAAATTGTCATTTTTTGACTATCGATTTTGACTACGCTACTGATCCGAATTTCAATTTTGAGCAATGTATTGAACGCAGAATTCAACGGTCTTTAATTTATTCCTACAAGGTTTTTCGACCCGAGGCACCGTTTAGGATTTATAACGATAATATTAAAAAAAGGGCTCAAATTTCTCGGATTTTCGCCATCCAAAAGGTAAGCTCACCTTCTACGACCGTGCAAACTCAGTTTCCATATAGTCAGTATCTATAGAAGGCATTAAAATTATTTCCAGATATTTCCCTCATTATTATTAAAAAGCCCCAAAATTGGCTTAATTTGACTGGCCTATCATGTTTTCTTAAGCAAAACTATTACAATACAGAAACAAAAATATGTTCTTAGTGAATTAGAATTGATACGTATTGGATTTTGGGAAGAAACTTACAGACATTTTATTAGTCTATGTATTTGTCAAAATAAAAATATTTGGTCACAGTTTCCAGGAGCAACGTAACCGAACCTTGGCCTCCAAAAAATATGCCGAAAGCAGAACTAGAAAGAATTATGATAGATAGTTCCCCAAACCAGCTGCTGGTTGGATTAAAATGCAATGCATTTCATTACTAAAATCTTAAGAATTCAAAAGATTTACATTGAACCAAACAAAACAGTTATTTCCAACTTTTCTTTAAAATCTGCCACTTTTCTTTAACTTTCTCCATTTTGCTATCCTAGATGCATTCATGGGTTTTCTGGATTTTAAAGAAACACTGCGTAGATGTATACTCTTCGGGTTGTTGATTTTACAAACTATAATGTGACAAATTTTATAAACATGTCAAAATATATGTATTCTTAAAAGAATCCTAAAAACAACACGGTTATAAAAGACAAATTTTTTATAACGCTCGTACAAGAATTTTAATGAAAACTGTAGGAGTATTGTATCTTTATTTAAAATATCTCTAAGTAAGGCTTCTTATAATGGTTTCGTTAGACTTTCACTGAATATGGTTTCATAGAGCTCTAAGCCAAAACTTTTAAAGGATTCCTTTCTAATACTACACTTGCACAAATTTATTTCAAGGCTGTAATAAGAACACAATATCTTTAGTCAAGCAACCAACGCTTGTAAGGGTTTTCATTGAGCATATAATCTCCACTAATGATATTGTACGAACCAATTCTTAAGAGTGCTGGAGGAGAATCAATTATAAGTATTTTCTTTTACCCAAAACCTTAACATTTTAAACGAAATATGTATCTCTTTGCGAAAAGTTTAATAGGGTTTATATAAGAATTGTTGTTCTTATCCAAGGAGGAAATTGTTAGATGGGCATCATCACCTCGGTTCCTTCAAAAATTGAAGTCGAAGCTTCCTGGCATGATTACAGTTACCATTGCCACACAAATGTTTCGACATAGACAACAATACGGCTCTAACCACTCTAACTGCTCTAACCAATTCTTCATTTCTCGTTAAAGTATTAGAGCATGAGGGCTCGAAAGCTGTAATCATCGTGCTAAAATACAATTTAAACGAAGTGCTGTGGCTCATACGAAACTTTACGAAGGACTCCAAAAACAGGTACTCCCCGGAGTACTTTAAGATGAGAGAGGCGATTATTCGCCAAGCGTGGGCAAAATGCCCAGGGCTACATCGTTATACGTCCTGAAAGTCCGAGCTAAGCAGAAGGAGCACTTCGATAGCTATGTCCAGAAATACAAAGAAGTGGAAAACGCCTATGGGGAATGTATCATTCTCTTCAATCAACACGTTGTGGAGTACCAGAAGGAAAACGAGCAACCTTGACAGTGGGTAACTCTTCACATCGCGAAGAAAGAAATGATGTCATCAAACGGAAAAGGATCACCATTCCGGAGTTCAACGGAGATAACACTCAACGGAGCGCCTTCCATGACTTATACGAAGTTATGGTTCACAATCGGCAGGGACTAACTGGAGTCCAGAAGCTACAATATCTTCGGGCTTCACTAAAGGGTGAAGCTGAGGCCCTCATCCATCATCTGAGCTTCAGTGAAACTAAAAATATGCTAACAAACGAGCAATTGTGAATGCGTTCATGCGCAATTTGTGGAATTTACCAGCTTGTACTACTGCGAGTGCAAGTGGCAACAAGTGCATACTGGATACGACCAATCAGGTCAAGGTGAACGTAGAAGGTTTAGGATTAGATCTGGCAGATCTAATTTTAATTTTCCTGCTTTAGCAAGAGTTGGATAGCAAAAGCAATGCAGAGTAGCAAAAGGCAATTGGGGCATCAAGGGAATGGCCGAAGTTAGACGAGTTTCTTGACTTTCTGGACGAACGTTTCACTGTTTTGGAGTCGATGCAGGCAACTCAGCGAAAATCGGTGATAATCGGGGCTCACAAGTATCCAGAGAGGTCAGCTGCCCAGTTTGCAAAGGTACGCATATAATTTTTAGTTATGAAACCTTTCAAAAATCTGAAGTGGGCAAACGACGCGAGTTAGCGAAGCGATACCGCTTCGTTTAGGTTTCGATTTTTTGACGACCAATCACAGTGCGAAAAAGCGTAGTTCGCAGTACAAATGTAAGGTTTGCAGTGGCAATCATAACACGTTGTTTGGCAATTTAGACCAGTCAAAAACACGTTGTAGAGTGCATGGAATATGCGATAATTTTTGACTTCAGGACATTGTAAGGAGTAGCTAGTAGGGAAACATACTAAAAGTCCCCACCCCTGGCAGGAGAGCTAACGGTGGGAGGGGTGGGGGAAGGTCCCATTTTTGGATTTTTCGATTATAACTCGGAAAAAGTGAACCAGAAAAATATGGTCTACACAAAAATAAAAACTTAGGTATTCAATTTCCTATAAAATTGTTCGTGTACATACTATATTTGCCGAATTTCTAACGGTTTACAAGATGTACCTTATTGAAAATCGATAATTTTCGAAGAAATCATTTTTTTGAAGAAATAATTTGCTTTATTTGTCAGAGACAAAGTAGTAGAGAATTAAATTTCCTTTAATTTGATGTACTTTTGCTAGTTTATCTTAAACCAATCAAAAGTTATAGAATTTCTAAAATATACTTTCAACTTCAATTTTCCTCTAGAAATGATTATGTTGACGCTACCATGATGATTAACATGTATTAGTATTTTAGTAGCTTCAACCGTTCACGAGATGTTTCATGGACGGACAGACAGACGGACAGACAAACAGACGCAAGGACAGACGAACGGACGGACAGACGGACGAAAGGACAGACATTTGAAAAATTTTATAAGGGTTGTGATTTTCTACAAAAGCCTAAAAAAATAAGCATTCAAGGCGACATCTTGGTTTTTCTGAGACGGAAGAATCGAGGCTCATTCATCTTTGTCAGTGTATCGATGACATCGTCGTCGCCTTCTTCGTGAATTACTATTCCGACTCCGTTGTTGCAACTGCCAATGCAATTCGGGCATGTGACAGAGTAGTTTAATGATGCTTTTCTACAACCACATCTGTCACTGTGACATCCTTTTGTGCATCGGCAAAAAATCATCCTCAATATTTCATCAGGAGCAGCATCCAACTCTGAGAGTTTCGGAACTAGTTGTTTATTCCTCCACTCCCAATCCCAATTCGACGCCCCACCACTAGGTTCGTCCCCCTAACCACAGGTGTACTTGGTGGTAGGTCCGGAATGCATGCTGCTTAACAGCTCCTTCAGTCGGAGGGAGAGTTGAGAGATCGGGCTTCATGTGTGCAGCAGATTTGATGAATGATTTGTAGCGGATCGCGTTGAGGGATTTTTCGGTGGCTGGAGCGTCATACCAGGAGACAGTACTCATGATACCCGCTATCTCAATGGAGTCAGGGGAAGGAGAAAGGCTGGAAAATACCTCAGCTGCACGCTGAATGATTTTGGACTTCTGGTACGATTTGACAAAACCCACTTTACTCTTGCGATATGCTGCGGATGTTGAGTGACAGCCTGTGAATGCATGTAAGAATAACAAATGGGCATTGTCCTTCATTTTCAAATCCTGTTGCTGCAGCTGTTGTAAAGAATATCTAGTAGTCTTGACTTTCCCTCTTCCAGGTTTTAACAGCAGAATGTCACGATCTGATGGGGTTTTGGCTACCACGAGAAGAGTCAAGTCGACGTCCTCTCCAATAACAGCTACCGAGCAATTTTGCATTCTGTTGATAGCTGCCTTCCAAATATCTACGTCAGCATCACTTGAAGCTTGAAGCGTATTTATCCCATTTTTCTGCCGCTGCATCATGAGCAGGTTTATCAGCTGACTCTTATTATGAAAGTTGGAAAGGAAGTCCTCTTGTTTGACTTTCATTTCACTTTCCAAACTGATATTGATGTCCACACAACTACTGAGCCGATATCGTCGACTCTGTTCAGCTGCTTTTGTGCTATCTGATGCGTCAGTGTACCCATCAAAAAACACTGTACAACCTCTCCTATTATAATGGGTCTTCAAAAATTAAACGTAACCATCACAAATGTGTGATACAGTGGTCTCTTTTTGCCAAACAACTTTGTGAACTAGGAGTCCCCCATCAACAACAAAATCAAAGGTGGTTAAATAAACGTTCTTATCAATTTCCTTAAAGAGTGGGTATAGAACTTAAAAATTATCGATTTTCATTACCTATATACCTCGAAATCCGTTGGGAGTTCCAGAGATATGTATGGAGACAATTGCATACGAAATTTAATAAGTTTTAATATTTTGAAAATGACTGTACATGCTAGAAACTCTATAACTTTTGATTGGTTGAAGATAAAGTAGCAAAAGTGTAAATCAAATTAAAGGAAATTGAATTCTCTACAACTTCGTCTCTGACTAGTTTTCTGAGAATAGATAGAATAAATAAATAACTGGCGCAACAGTTCAATTTAAACCATGGCTTCGAAATGAGTTAGCATCATCTCATTTTCTAGATCGTGACGGTATGTTTTGTGCAGAGGTGTGTGATCAGCAACACACCGAGTTATTTATCATTTAACAGCTGAGTAAGCTCATAGTCCGACACATAAATTCCCTTTTTTATCGAAAATCACCGCATTCAGTAAGAATCGAACCGGGCCCAGTGCGTAGAAGGCGAACGTGCTAACCATTGCGCCATCCAGACTAATAGATAGAATAGGGTAATTTATACCCTTGATCACGCCTCAATCTACTCCACTGACAACAGTGCAGTCATCGTTCTAATTTCAATCAAGAACATAAGTAGAGAAACGCTGAGTTGTGAAAAGTTTTTGTGATTGGATAAGGTAGGGTGTGTATATTTTGAAATAAAATATTTGGAAAAATTTACGCATTTTGATTGACAAGACGCGGCGGTATAGCTCATTTGTAAGAGGAAAATATGTTCTACGAATCAGAATCCAAATCCAGAACACCGTATCATAGTGTTCGCCAAAATGCTTAATTGCAATGCTGGATTCCAGCAATTGTATTATTATTTATTACGCATTTCAAACAATTGTGTTGAAATTATTACCTGGTGAAGTTTAGCGATTAACAACCATTCAGATATTCTCAATCTGCAAAATTAAGAAAGAAAAATACTTCAATGATATATAGTATTATTAGATTTATAACATATTTATTTTTAATAATCATTTCTGATTCTGCAATTATGTATCATATTATTCCTAATCCATTTGGCTCTTTAGAGCATCTTCAGAGCAATTAATTGAAGGTATCCTGATATGCCCCAAAACGTAAAAAAAAATGTGATAATCCGACTTACACAGACCACCAATTCAAAGAGTCCAGCTACCTCTTGATCATCCCTTGTATTTTCTTCATCATCATAAATGTATTTACAATTTCCCTATAAAGCTTCTGATGACATTTACTGCAAAGAAAAAATCCATAAATTGTTTATATCCTTTTTACTTAAGAAAATAGCTAATTGAATTAATTATAAATTGAATTGTCCTTTAAAAAAATCTCTTAAACGCATACTCAAGCACACAATTTATAGCTCTTAATATCAGGGTGTTATTTTTCGATGCGAATCCTCATGGTCGTAGAAAGCTATAAAGCAGCTACAAGAAAATAAATGGCAACAAGATTTTAGGACTAGCGTGAAAATTTGCATAATGGCCGCTAAAATATTATGAAACGACATAAAAATTGAATTTATGAGTCCGGCATAAGCTTTTTTTTAAATAAATATTAGGGGGATAGTAAGCAAAGCGATAAGACAGTTTGGAAAAGGCAGATAGCTGTAGCCTGAATGGCTGACAAACACCTAAGCGTCTCAGGTCTAGTAGGATGGAATGACTTGCGTAGTTGGACCTGCTACATAGTTGTGTGGGCTCCAGCACGTTTATTAAACCATCTGAAGCAGCTATCTCCGAGGCCATCCCCCGAATGGGGTTAAGCGACGTGCTGACAACTCGTCCTTGTAAAAACCACTCCATGTCAAGAAACCTGGAACAAAAGCCTCGGATTGGACGGATCAACAACGACGACCACGCAAACGAATAAAGGATTATTCTTTCGGATCCTGGAATGTACGCTCCCTGAACAAACCGGGGGCCGAGAAGGCCCTCCTTCAACAGGTCGAAAAGTACAAACTGAGCATTACTGCAGTCCAGGAAACAAATTGGCTTGGCAGCGAGATTAATGACAAGAAATCGCACACAATTTTTACAAGTGGCAAACCATCGGGCCGCAAGGAGTTTGGAGTAGCATTTATAGTGGACAATCACCTCAAACCGCATATTACTGACTTCAAACCCATAAATGAACGGCTGTGTGCGATTCGCATCAAGACTCGATTCTTCAATCTCTGGCTCATCAATGTGCATGCCCCCACTGAAGTTAAAGAAGACGCAGTAAAAGACGAGTTCTACGCCCGCCTTGAAACTCTCTTCGACTCACTTCCAACAAACGACGTCAAATTGCTGCTGGGAGACTTTAACGCGAAAGTCGGGAATGAAAGTTGGCATCGGGGGACCTCTGGAGGCCACAGCCTCCATGAAGAATGTAACGATAACGGCCAGCGACTTATCGACTTCGCCTGCAGCAGGAATCTAGTCGTAAGCTCTACGTGTTTCCCGCATCGACGCATTCACAAGCAGACCTGGAAGTCTCCAGACGCACATACCGTCAACCAAATTGACCACGTCCTCATTTGCAGGAGATGGGCGTCTAGTGTCATGGATGTCCGCTCCTATCGAGGAGCAAACTGCGACTCAGATCATCACTTGGTGAAGACGACCTACAGATGTAGAATCTCCTCAGTGCACCAGTCAAGAATCAGCCCTCCCAAAATCTTTGCGGTTGATAAGCTCTTGAGTGATGCTACTGCGGTGGCGTATACTACCGCCCTTGAGGAAAAATTATCACCTATGCTACACAACATCAGTAACACAGGCGTCCATGGGTTCTGGGAAGAACTCAAGGGTACCATCAAGGATGTCGCAGAGAAGGTCGTGGGATATAAAGCCCGGCGAGCGCGAAATGACTGGTTCGACGAAGAATGCAAGAATTCACTTGACGCGAAAAACGAGGCCTACAGACAATGGATTCAACGAGGAACCAGAGCCAGAAGAGAAAAATATGACGAGCTACGGCGAATATCGAATAGAATAATTAGACGTAAGAAACGTAAATACTTTGACGAGCAGTTGCTGAACATAAACGAAAACTTAGCTAATAGGTACACCAGACAAGCGTACAAACTAGTAAATACAATTAAGAACGGCTACCAACCCAGGACTAGCCTTTGTAAGGACAAGGATGGAAACATCATCAGCGACACCGATGGTATTAACAAACGATGGGCCTCTTATTTTGAAGAGCTTCTAAACCGACCATCTAACATCCCCACACAGGAAGCTCTCGATGATATTGTTGATCTAGGCCCACCCATTCAACCCCCGACAGTAGAGGAAGTTGATCTCGCGTTGCGGTCACTAAAACGAAATAAAGCGCCGGGCGCTGACGAGATCCCAGCTGAACTGCTAAGATTCGGTGGAACGAGTCTAGTTGATGCCATACATCAATTACTCCTGCGAGTATGGGAGAACGAGGAGATCCCAGACGATTGGCGCAGAAGCATCATCTGTCCAATCCATAAAAAGGGAGATAAATTGCTGTGTGAGAATTACAGGGGCATCTCACTAGTTTGTACGTCCTATAAAATTTTGACGAAAATTCTGGAAAATAGAATAAAACCGTACGCAGAACGAGTCATTGGCGAATATCAAAGCGGTTTCAGACCTGGTCGCTCCACAACCGATCAGCTCTTCTCAGTCAAACTGATACTCCAGAAGTGCTGGGAATACAACGTAAACGTATACCAAATCTTTGTCGACTTCAAGCAGGCATACGACAGTATCGATCGTGGAGTACTGTACAACATCATGCTGCAATTTGGTATACCAGCAAAATTAGTGCGACTGACAAAGATGACGATGACCAACTCCGTCTCACAAGTCAGGATCCAGAATAGACTTACTGATCTATTTGAAACACGCACTGGTTTGAAACAGGGCGATGGACTGGCACCGACGCTCTTCAACCTAGCACTGGAATACGTTATTCGGGCCATGAATATGGACAACAGCAAGACGCTGCTCATCAAGTCGACACAATTAGCAGCGTACGCAGCGTACGCCGACGACATCAACATCATGTCCCGAAGATTGGCTGACGCAGAAGAGCTTCTGCATACGCTCGATACCGCTGCAAAGGAAGTTGGATTACGTATTAACGAGGGTAAAACTAAAATAATGATGCAATCGGTGACAAGGACACCTGCACAACCGAGCATCAACGTGGGGGACCTCAACATCGAGTTCGTGAACAACTTCATCTACCTGGGTTGCAACCTGTCAAGGGACGCCAACGAAACTGACGAAATCAAGCGACGGATACAGTTAGCTAATAAGACTTTTTTCTCGGCTCTCCCCATAATGAAATCGAAACATGTGCACAGAAACACGAAGCTCCGCGTGTACAAAACCATTATACGACCAGTGCTATGCTATGGCTGCGAAGCATGGACCCTAACTCAAGCCTCCGAAAACATGCTAGACACTTTCGAACGTAAGGTTCTACGGCGAATTTTCGGGGCTGTTTGCGATCGAGATGGATGGCGCATCCGGTACAACCATGAGTTGTATGAAATGTACGATGAGCTGCAAGTTTCGAAAATCGTCAAACTACAACGACTTCAATGGGCAGGGCATGTACAAAGAATGGACGATGATCGCATGCCTAAGAGAGTAATGAATGCAGAACGAGTCGACGGAGCGAGACTGCGAGGCCGACCGAGATCTCGTTGGGAGAGCTCAGTAGGTGTGGACGCCGCGCAGCTGCTGGGCTCCCAAAATTGGAGGACGCGGTCACGTGACCGAGATAATTGGAGGACAATGATCCAGGCGGCCAAGGCCCGACGTCGGGCTGTCGCGCCACGATGATGATGAGTAAGCAAAGCGAATGTCGACATAAGCACTTTAATATTTATTACAGAATAATTGATTTGAATTAAATGGTTTCAAACGGCTTCGATTGAGGGGAAAATTGAAAAATGATGACTAATTGATTGGTAGTTCTGGGTGGACCTAATTAAAATAAATAACTGGCGCAACAGTCCAATTTGAACCACGGCCTCGAGATGAATTAGCATCATCTAGATCGTGACGGTCTTTTGTGTGCAGAGGTATGTGATCAGCAACACGCTCAACCGAGTTATTAACCCCATAATGGGTACTCATTTAACAGCTGAGTGGGCTCATAGTCCGACACGTAAATCCCCGGAATCGAACCGGGGCCCAGTGCGTTGAAGGCGAACGTGCTAACCGTTGCGCCATCCGGACTACACGGACCTAATTAAAAGTACGTATTTACGGATACAACGTCAAATAATGATATCGCCCGACAAACAATACACTATTTTTTGTATCGTTCACCGGCTTCGTTTTACAGCGTTCCGAACAATTACCAATAAAATGCTAAAACTCGCTACTACACGACACGACTAATTCAAGCACATTCGTCACGCTCGTAGAACTACAAGAACACTGTGTGTGGGCCCTAAATTTTTACCACCTAAAGCGGAAATGGACTCTAAAGCGGGACTTAAGGAATTAATTTCCGCTTTAGGTGGTAAGAACCTTGAGCCCATACACGGTGTGTTTGTAGTTCCTAAAGCGGAAATTCCTGCAGCTTCAGAATCCATTAAAAAGTCAAATAGTGCAATACGAATGTAGGCCTATTTGCCGGAATTTCCTAAAGTGGTTCCGGAGAAAAGTGCAATAAAATTTGACTCCTGTTTGTCGGCAAACTTCATAAAAAGACGGAATATACATTTATGGAATTGGAAAATGCAACGAATTAAAATTAAAATGTTTACAGTAAATTTAATTATCTCGAATGCTTTTTTATCGTTTTTGGACATGAAAATTGCTAAATAAAATGAACATATCCGGATTATAGTGCGAACGATTTTTTTGACAGTAGCGAGTATTTTAGTTAGAGGAAAGTAGACAAATATGGAACACCATTTTGTTTTTCGAAGATATTTTTAATTGGACTCATTTTTATTGAGAAAACTTTCTTTTAAAACAAAGTCTGTTCAGTTTGGCTCATAGTTTGGTTCATAGTCAATCAAATTGCGTCTTTAAAGAGGGAGGTGAAAAAAAAAACAAAATAATGCATGATGCCAGTCATACCATTTTCTGAATAGGTACTTTATTATGGAATATGGGGTACTTAATTATGGAATACTCGACTTAAGCTTAACAACGAAGTGGTCATACGTATTACATTTTAGATTTATTTACAAAAGTCGCAAATATATGCTCCGAATTCATATCCCGCACATAATGTGTGGAACCATAGCTCGCACATCATGCACTGAACCCACTTTTCTCCTTTTTTGTCAGTGCTGAATAGTTCATTACAGAATGCACATTCTGCGTCATCTTTGCTGGGAGCTTCTTTTCCAATATTTGGATCATCATCCAGTGAGGACTCATGGAGGCTTATTTGACAATCCGAGTCAGACGAACTGTCAGTAGGAATGGGTTTTGATTTGACCTTTGACTTGACCTTGATACCGGATGGACCAACCTTACAAAGTTCCCTGACTTTGGGTGTTGGCAGCTTTCCTTTATTTTTTCCGGCCACTCCACTTGCTAATTCATTTTTATATGGTGAGGAAGTGATAACGACAGCTTTGCCTGCTTTTCTGCCACGGTTGGTTTGCCTCCGCCTGGTTTTAGGGACAGGTGAAATCATTTCAGGTGTGATAAGCATGCTGACCGATGTTGTTGTTGACGAAGTAACATTAGGTACATCTGTTTTTACTAGCTCTGTAATAGATAAAGTAGATATCTACATCATTATTAGATATTTACCATATAAATAGAGGTAGATGCATCTGTGGTCTTACCCGACTGTAGAAGGCACTGTATCGGTATTAAAACTTTGTAAGAGCTCTTCCTCTGTAGCGTAATCGGCTTCGTTGAACACCAGTGGATTTAGAGGATAGATATGTACCTGTCGCTCGGAATCCGTTGACTGCAATCTCCCCCATCTGGACTTGTAGATATGCCCTTCCGAATAGTTCGGATACATCTTGAGGGGTGATTGCGCGTCCCTCCGTTCGCGTGAACAACGTTATTTGTTCGCTATAGTGGTGCTTCAAAGGACCCATCAATGATTTATCAAGAGGAACCTGAAGGATGGCAGGCTGAAATCGAGCCAGGTGGGGCCCCTTTCATGAGATGGATGCTCATATTCTTTCTAGAAAAAATTAGCATAGGAGGGACAAAATCGCCGCCTGCACTCATCGCAAGGACTACTGTTATCAAGGAACCTCGCTCTGCCGATGTAATCGCTCCAATTTGTCGTTTCCCTTTTGCTGCTACGACTTTAGGTATTTTGGATTGCACAATTGACAGCCCGGTCTCATCAACGTTATAAATACGATGAGGTGGAAATGAATGCTCAGCATATGTCTTTTCAAGTATGCCAAAGAAGGCTGCAACGTTCTTTTTGGAAAACCTTTCTGCTCGCGAAAAAGATGTTCCTGTAGGCTTCCTCATTGCTATTTTGTCGGCATGCCGTTTCAGCCAGCCTTTACCTCCAATGTCTCCGGCACCAAATTGTATGTTGTAGCTGATGGCTAGCTGATAAGCCATACGTCGTATATCTGCTCTGGTCAGGCCAAAAAACTTTTTCTCCATTAAGAGAACATCCACCAATTGATTTTCTAATTCTGGAGGCAGAACAGTCTTTCTACCCAGCTTTGTTTTGACAATGGCAGTGGGATTCCCATCTTTTTTATGAAGTCGAAAGAGGCTTGTGCGCGGAACGTTAAACTTGGCCGCCTAAAGAAATCCCATTCTCTTCTTCCGCACTGCATCAATTGCAGCGGCCATATTGCTCTCGTCCCATTGTTTTCGCTTTTTCTCAGGAGCCATTTCTAAAAACAAAAGTGTACTTTGTATATATCTACTAAAAGCACTTAGAAACGCTGAACATTAAAAATGTTATCCCCATTTTTCAGGCTTCAAAACAAAGGTATATATATGCAATACTATTCCATATTGATTGCCAAAACTATTCCATATTAGAATACTTCCGCGAAAGCCATTGAAGCATGAAAAATCAACACTTCTCCAATGAACTCATTTATAGTTTCTTGGAAAAAACTTCACTTACGTATTGCACTAGCAGCTCCGCTGAATTATACGTGGAAAAACTGTACCCGAAAATCGCAACACAAAAAACCACTGACTCTAAAAAAAAATATGGAATTGAGAAAATCCTGGTTTTCATAAAATCTCAGACCGCAGAACTTCCATGCACTGCATTTGAATTGCGACTAACTGTTTCTTCCTAATTTCATATCTCACTGAAGAGAAATGTGAGTTTAACCATTTTGTTTGCCCAATATTGATGTATTCCATATTAGTTGACTATTCCATAATTGTATCCTTTCTCTACTAAATTATTCGCCACTTGACTAAATACTCGCGTAGTCCGAACAAAGCTTAATAATCTCCAAAACATAGAGCCCAGCCATCAAAAGGAGACAGCAGCCTCTCTGTGCTCATTGTACCTCCTCGTATTCGAGGATTGACAACAGTTTTGTGAACAATTACCGATTGTGCGATTTTTCAATGGTCATCACAAATAGCTAGCTTTATAATATTTTCGACCCGAGAAGCGAATCGTCGCTTTTTTTTATGTTTCAAACAAAATGGCCGTACCACTTAGACCACTTAACTTTCTATGTACCCATAAAATGCCACCACCACCCATTAAAATATAGCATTTTTTATGCTGCGTAGATACTGATTGACCGTCGAGAGAGTCAGAAAAGGATCCGAAATGAGCCTTTTAACCGAAAAAAAAACATGCAAGCCATTAGAGAAAATACGAGTACTATAAGGATGGCAAGAATTTATGAGAACACTGCTACCGCTATAAAACTTAAGAATACAGCTCGTGCAGCCATGGATTTGCGACTATTAATTAATTTAAGCAAAATGTCGCCTAGAATAAATTACCAGAAAATAATCAGATTGTTGATTTCTAGATCTTTGTCGCTTGTTTTGCAGTACTTTTTGCGCTTTCTTTTGTATGTAAAATACATATACTATTAAATTTCGGTTAAGATTTAATCAGCTTATGAACTTCTGGTCGCGAACTTTAGTAATTTGATTAGAAAATAAAAATTGAGAAAGCTGCCAATAAAGATATTCAGAAATCGAAGTGTAATTATGGACAGAAGCAAATTGATTAATCTGAAACATTATATAAAATTGTGCCCAAAATTACATGATTTAACCCTGCTGTCAATAAAAGCAATATAAATAGATTAAACATATATATTATAAAATATAAATAGATAACAGAACATCTGCAAAAACATTCCAAAATTAACTTTCATAAAGCGGGATTGAATAATTCCTTTGTCGATTGATTTCCTTTATAGTTGGGACGTTATAACCTTAACCTAACCTATACCTGAGACGTGTTCACGCGTGCGCGAAGTTTTTTTCCTGTTGAGCGTAAATGCGACTAGTGCTTACACGAGGGTTGAATTTACCCTTTTGAAGCCAGCCAAACGGCTCATTATCATCATCGTGGCGCGACAGCCCGACGTCGGGCCTTGGCCGCCAGGATCGTTGTCCTCCGATTAGCTCGATCACGTGACCGCGACCTAAGATTTTAGAATTCCAGTAGCTGCTCGACGTCCGCATATACTGAGCTCTCCCAACGAGATCTCGGTCGTCCTCGCAGTCTCGCTCCGTCGACTCGTTCTGCATTCATTACTCTCTTAGGCATGCGATCATCGTCCATTCCTTGTACATGCCCTGCCCATTGAAGTCGTTATAGTTAGACGATTTTCGAGACTTGCAACTCATCGTACATTTCATACAACTCATGGTTGTGCCGGATGCGCCATCCATCTCGATCGCAAACAGCCCCGAAAATTCGCCGCAGAACTTACGTTCAAATGTGTCTGGCATGTTTCCGGAGGCTTGAGTTAGTGTGAAAACATACCGCATCAGACAAAACGTTTTTGTCTTTTAAGACAAAAAAACGTGTTTCATGGCAGCACACACCAAGCGAAACACAGTGAGACAAAACAAAACGTCTTTTTGTCTTGTTTCGCTTGGTGTGTGTTGAGATAAGACAAAATTAAATTTGCAACGACGACGTCCATAATTTGCGACATTTTATTACTTAAAATGACCAGCTATTAAGCGGAAATGAATTTTTGTCTTTGAAAGATAACTGGCCGTCTAGTGGCAACGAAACATGTCTCTCTGTCTTTTCTTGTCTTTTTGTTTCGTTTCATGCGGTGTGTGTTGCGCCTATTGCAATGTATGCAATTATCAACAACGACGTTTGTCTGAAGCATGTTTGTTTCATTCGGTGTGTGTTGATAATATCCAAAGACATGTATTATCGACAACCAGTCATAGGCTGAAGACACACCGCATAAGACAAAACGTTTGTTTCTGTGTCAACAAACAACCGACCATTGCTTCTTATCAGGCAGCACACACCAAAAGAAACGAAACAAAACAAACGTCTTTGTCTCGATGCGTTTTATGACTGGTTGTCGATAATGCATGTCTTTGGATATTATCAACACACATCGAATGAAACAAACATGCTTCAGACAAACGTCGTTGTCGATAATTGCATACAGTGCAATAGGCGCAACACACACCGCATGAAACGAAACAAAAAGACAAGAAAAGACAGAAAGACATGTTTCGTTGCCACTAGTTGGCCAGTTGTCTTTCAGAAACAAAAATTCGTTTCCGCTTAAAAGCTGGTCATTTTATGTTAAATGTCGCAAATTATGGACTTTGACGCCGAAAAGTTGTTTTTAATTAAGGCAAGAAGCCCAATTTATAATTATAGAGGAAAAGAGCATGCAAATAAAATTGCAATTGATAAGCTATGGGTATAAATAGCAACCGAAATGAATTGTGAAGGTAAGTTTATTGTATAGTATTTCATTTTATTAAACATTGGTTCTACTAAAGCAAGTTGCAAATTCAATTTTGTCTCATCTCAACACACACCAAACGAAACAAGACAAAAAGACGTTTTGTTTTGTCTCACTGTGTTTCGCTTGATGTGTGCTCCAATGAAACACGTTTTTTTATCATAAAAGACAAAAACGTTTTGTCTAATGCGGTGTGTTTTCACACATAAAACACATCGAGACAAAGACGTTTGTCTTGTTTCGTTAATTTCGATGTGTGCTGCCTGATAAGAAGCAATGGTCGATTGTTTCTTGAGACAGAAACAAACGTTTTGTCTTATGCGGTGTGTTTTCAGCCTTAGGGTCCATGCTTCGCAGCCATAGCATAGCACTGGTCGTATAATGGTTTTGTACACGCGGAGCTTCGTGTTTCTATGCATATGCTTCGATTTCATAATGGAGAGAACCGAGAAAAAAGTCTTATTAGCTAACTGTATCCGTCACTTGATTTCGTCAGTTTCGTTGGCGTCTCTTGACAAACTGCAACACAGGTATATGAAGTCGTTCATGAACTCGATGTTGACGTCCCCCACATTCATGCTCGGTTGTGCAGGTGGTCATCGATTGTTCAATTATTTTAGTCCAACGTAGTCCAACTCCTTTTGCAACAGTATCGAGCGTATGCATTAGTTCTTTTGCATCGGCCATTCTTCGGGACATGATGTTAATGTCGTCGGCGTACGCTGCTCATTGTGCCGACTTGATAAGTAGCGTCTTCATGTTGTCCATATTCGTAGCCTGAATAGCGTATTCCAGTGCTAGGTTGAAGAGCGTCGGTGACAGTCCATCGCCCTGCTTCAGACCAGTGCGTGTTTCAAATAGATCAGTAAGTCTATTATGGATCCTGACTTGTGAGACGGAGTTGGTCATCTTCATCTTTGTCAGACAAAGATTTGGTATACGTTTACGTTCCCAGCACTTCTGGAGTATCAGTTTGACCGTAAAGAGCTGGTCGGTAGTGAAGCGACCAGGTCTGAAACCGCCTTGATATTCGCCAATGATTCGTTCTGCGTACGGTTTTATTCTATTTTATTTTCCAGAATTTTCGTCAAAATTTTATAGGACGTACAAACAAGTGCCCCTGTAATTCTCACACCGCAGTTTATCTTCCTGTGTGAATTGGACAGATGATGCTTCTGCGCCAATCGTTTGGGATCACCTCGTCCTCCCATACTCGAAGGAGTAATTGATGTATGGCATTAACTAGACTCGTTCGGCCGAATTTTAGCAGTTCAGCTGGAATCTCGTCAGCGCCCGGCGCTTTATTTCGTGTTAGTGACCGCAACGCGAGATCAACTTCCTCTACTGTCGGTGGTTGTATGGGTGGGACCCTAGAACATACAGGCATGGAATGAGCTTGTCCTGTATGTCATTGGCTTCAACATTTGGCAAATATATCGACAGCCTGCCTACTCGGTTTTTGTTCGATATTGACATAATGTTGACCGCACTGTCGAATTGAGGATAAACAAACGTCAATTCTTGTCAATATTTAAGTTACATAATTACTAAACGGTCTACTGAGTTAGCTGACTGTCGACCACATGTCGACTTAGTACCCATATTTCGGAGTCACTGTTTCTATGGAGACATACAGGACAAGCTCATTCCATGCCTGTATGTTCTAAGGGTGGGACTAGATCAACAATATCGACGAGAGCTTCTTGTGTGGGGATGTTAGATGGTAGGTTCAGAAGTTCTTCAAAATAAGAGGCCCATCGTTTGTTAATGCCATCGCCATCGGTGTCGCTGATGATGTTTCCATCCTTGTCCTTACAGAGGCTAGTCCTGGGTTGATAGCTGTTCTTAATTGTGTTTACTAGTTTTTACGCTTGTCTGGTGTTCCTGTTAGCTAAGTTTTCATTAATATTAAACAACTGCTCGTCAATGTATTCACGTTTCTTACGTCTAATTATTCTTTTCGATATTCGCCGTAGCTCGTCATATTTTTCTCTTCTGGCTCTGGTTCCTCGTTGAATCCATTGTCTATAGGCCTCGTTTTTCGCGTCAAAAGAATTTTTGCAATCTTCGTCGAACCAGTCATTTCGCGCTCGCCGGGCTTTATATCCCACGACCTTCTCTGCTACATCCCTGATGGTGCCTTTGAGTTCTTCCCGGAACCCATGGACGCCTGTGTTGCTGATGTTGTGTAGCATAGGCGATAGTCTTTCCTCAAGGGCGGTAGTATACGCCACCGCCGTAGCATCACTCAGAAACTTATTAACCGCAAAGATTTTGAGTTTGCTGATTCTCGATTGGTGCACTGAGGAAATTCTACATCTGTAGGTCGTCTTCACTAAGTGGTGATCTGAGTGCAGTTTGCTCCTCGATAAGAGGAGCTAGTCAGTTCGATGACTCTACTTTCTACACTTCTTCAAACAATTTATTTTTAATATTTTTGAATGCAGGCTTGCAATTTCCAATGTCGTCTTAACATGAATAGTTAAGCATCTTCAAGAGTAGGACAGTTCATCTCCTATTGGCATGGGACAATACGAAACCCTCGGACTGTGAGCCCTCTACTTTCCGGTTTCATTTGAATGTGCGCTGCATTAAAAAAATGCCAACCATGAACTAAGTAATTTCCCATCAAGGCATAGCCAGATATTTCCTTTTCCCTAGTCCGTTCATATCTTAATCATATCATATCAATATCATATCATTTAATATCTTAAATGAGGACATCTATGATGTAAATTCTCTAAATGTAGTAATACGTGTGAATGAGGATGATTTTTTGCTGACTTGTCTATATCGTTCCCCAAATGACACAAATGTTGACATAAATATCTGAATATGTTATATGGATTGGGTTTTATTATTCATGTGTACGGGTGTACACGTAAATGCA
Organism: Chloromyia formosa; assembly: GCA_964017055.1. Lineage (NCBI taxonomy): Eukaryota > Metazoa > Arthropoda > Insecta > Diptera > Stratiomyidae > Chloromyia > Chloromyia formosa. The sequence continues at coordinate 116,455,384 of OZ024815.1, forward strand.
ACACACGAGAATCGTGCGTAGACCATTTATTCCTTAAATGCAAAAAATCCTATAAATTTAGTTCAGCTATGTATATATACTACTTACATAACTGACCACTACGCTATCTTTGGAAACATACTATGTACAGCACAGAACTACCTATATAAGCTAACCAATATTTCAAAGGAAACATCTATAAAACAAACTCTAGATACATCCAAGTTTAAATTCGAACTAGTATGACGAAGAGGAAGCTGAAAAGTCGTTTGAAAATTTCTACAATAGACTTTTACAGATTCATAGTAACAACCTAAAAAATTCAAGTAAAATTAGTTGCAAGATGAAAAAACTCAAACCCTGGATCTCTAGAGGGTTAATTATATCTGTCAGGAATAGGGATAGAATGGCCAGTAAGCTACGAAAGCAGCCTTTCAATACGGATCTAGTTAACCAATACAAACATTATAGAAATATTCTGAAAACGTTAATTCGCTGTGCTAAGGATCAATATTACAAGGCCAAATTTTAAAACTGTGGAAATAATATAAAAAAGATTTGGGATATTGTCAATGAGGCTACAGAAACGAAAATTATGAAAGGGAAATTTAATAGTGATATAACTTCTATAGCCGGTGAATTAATTCATAGTCACAAAGAAGTAGAAATAGCCAATGAATTTAATAGACATTTTATAGAAGTTGGCCAAAATATTACAAGGAATACACCGATCATCACAGAAGCAGATCGAATCATGACAAGAGAATATATTGGCCAAAATAGTTTGAATTCATTCTTTTTGCACCCAATATCCGAATTAGAAATAGTGGGCCTTACAAGTGACCTCAAATCCAATGTCGCTCCTGGAATGGACAATCTTGAGTCAAAACTCTTTAAAGATAATGCCACTGTTTTGTCCAAACCTTTGTTACACATAATTAATATGTATGTGCTTCACCCAAGGCAAATTTCCAACACGGTTAAAGCACGCGGTTGTGGTTCCACTGCATAAGGGTGACAATAAGAGTGATATGAACAATTTATCGACCAATATCCCTGTTGTCATGTTAGACGAAAATTTTTGAAAGGGCGATCAAAAATAGGCTAGTTAACTATTTAGATAAAAACAATTTTATCTCAAAGAGGCAATTTGGATTTAGGAAAGGTAAAAGCACAGAAGATGTTATTTATGGCGTAACGAAAACAATTATGTCCAACTTAGATAAAGGCTTGAAATGTATAGGAATATTCTTGGATCTTAAAAAAGCGTTCAATACCGTCAATCATAAAATCTTACTGTCCAAGATGAATAATATTGGGATCAGAGGCGTGTCGCTTGATTTGTTCAGGTCTTATCTGGGAGGTAGAACACAATCTGTGCGTATAAATGGCTGCATGAGCTCTCCCCTCAACATAAAGACTGGAGTGCCGCAAGGAACAGTATTGGGTCCCATTATGTTCCTAATCTATATTAATGATTTACTGAAAATTAATATTACGAACTGCACATTATATGCCTTTGCTGACGATATAGTAGCGCTATATCATGGAAAAAGCTGGAATGAAGCATTCGAATATGCCAACGATGGTTTAGTGAAAAAATAGCTTGGCTATCTAAAAATAAGCTTTGCATTAATTTAAATAAAACTGTAGTCATTCCATTTTCTCTCACATCAGCAGGAGTTCCTCCGGATAATTTCAGAGTTTCGGTACATACTAGTGGCTGCACAAAAATATGTTGTAACTGTCCTGCGCTGCACATTGTAAACAGTACTAAGTACTTAGGAATAATAATAGACCGACATTTACGCTGGCAAGAACATATATCCTACGTTTCCAGTCGCCTAAGAAAAATAATTTACAAATTCGTAAAATTGAGATCAATGGTCTCAGTTGAACGTTTAAGGATGATATTCACAGCTCTAGTACAGTCCGTTATAGAATATGGGATCATAGGCTGGGGAGGTTTAGCAACTTCCAATCTACAACCCCTGATTATATTACATAAGAGAATAATCAAAATTTGCCTTAAAAAACCGTTAGATTATCCAACCATGTTGATTTATTCTGATTTTCGTGTTCTAACAGTTCCAAGACTTTATAAATTCAAGTCACTTAAATTTGTTCATACACACTTGATTGAATTTCCATATAATCTAAACGATGCACTACATTTGACTCGGAACAGTACAAGAAAATTACGACGGGAGCCTAGATACAATACGTCAGCTGCATCTAATCATGCATTTTATTCAGGACCAAGGTTATTTAACAATCTTCCAGCAGAAATCATTAAAATCACAAATTTCCACCGTTTTAAAATAGCATTAAAAAATTACTTCATGGAAACGTTACACAATTAAATTTGGCAAAAACAAAACAAAATGCGGGTAAACCCTAAATTCTGATACGTCGATCAAAAGTCTCACAGCACGAGCCTAGCTCATAGTGAGATGGCCTGAATTATTATTTTACTTGTTTACATTATTATATACATATCTTATTATTATTATTTTCATGCAAATACTCCAACGCAGTTATTATCTAGTTGTTTTTATTTTAAATTTTATTTTTATTTTTGTTGGCTAAACTAGTAATTTATATAGTATTATTGTATAATTTAGTAGAATAAGTTTTGTATAAATTATCTGTATTACATTGAATTAGAGGCAATAAAGAATTATTATTATTATTATTATTATATACAAGCTCTGCAACTGCTGCCTATAGGCAATGTTCTGCGATTTTTATACCCTTCACGGATGTGATAGGGTATATTAACTTTGTCATGAAGTTTGCAACGCACAGAAGGAAGCATCTCGGACCATATAAACTACATATATTCTTGGTCAGTGTGATGAGACGAGTCGATTAAGCTTTGTCCGTCTGTCCGTCTGTCTGTCTGTCCGTCTGTTTCTATGCAAACTAGTCCCTCAGTTTTAAGGCTATTGAGCTGAAATTTTGTACAGAGCCTTTTTTTTATTGCACGCAGTATATATGTCGGAACCAACGGAATCGGACCACTACGTCATATAGCTGGCAAAGAAACGACCGGTCCAAAAATTCGTCTTTGTGAAAAAAACTTTTTTGTTTCTAAAGATATCTTTTTCAAACTTCGGAAGAATCAATAGTATCTATAGTTAAATCACATTCACGAATTTGGTTGAAATCGGACCACTATGTCATATGACTGCCATAGAAACGACCGGTCCAAAAATTCGTCTTTCTGAGAAAAACTTTTTTATTTCTGAAGATATCATTTTCAGACTTCACATTAATCAATAATATTTTTAGCTAAATCATTTTCCTGAATTTGGTTGAAATCGGACCACTATGTCATATAACTGCCATGGAAACGACCGGTCCAAAAATTCGTCTTTGTGAGAAAAACTTTTTTATTTCTAAAGATATCGTTTTCAGACTTCACACTAATCAATAATATTTTTAGCTGAATCATACTTCTGAATTTGGTTGAAATCGGACTACTCTATTATATAGTCGTCATAGGAACGACCGTCCCAAAAGCAAGTTTTTGTCAGAAAAACTTTTTTCTTTCTGAAGATATATTTACAAAATTGCATATTATTCAACCGTATTGACTGCTAAGCCACGTTCCTAAATTTGGTTGAAATCGCCCCACTATTTCATATACCTCTTATAGGAACAGTGAAATCGGAACAAGTTTTCTACTAATTTTTAAAAGGCAAATGTACCACAAATCACAACGAAGGTATAATACCCTTCACGCGTAACATACCTTCGGCAAGCTAGCCGAAGGCTAGCTTGTTCCAACTAAACTAGTTTTTCTGCGAACTAAAAAGTTTGCTGTCTGCGCGGGCTCCTTTGCAACAATTTGTCGTGTGCACATGAGCATAGTATTGAAAAAAACGTGAGTTGTGAACGAGCTTCAAAGTTGGTACACATTGTTCCGAATTGTTCGCCACTGTCTACATACAAAATCCGAAATTTTTCTACAGGGTGTACTGTTCCTGATGGTAAATATTGTACTTTAATGGTAGACAAAAGTGTTTATTTGATTACAATTAACATATAACATGGACACACTTTCTTTAACCGTTGGAGAGTAATAGCAATTTTAGAAAAAGTGTCAAAAGCTAGACTTGCCGAACAAAATCCAAATTTTCCATCCTCTTAATCGTTTATTACGAGATGTGACCTCATTTTCGAAAACTACATAAAATTTCATATAAAAATAAATAACCTTAATAACCATGGCCTCAAGATGAGTTAGCATCATCTCATTTTCTAGATCGTGACAGTCTTGTGCAGAGGTGTGTGATCAGCAGCACGCTTAACCGAGTTATTACCCCATAAATGGGTTCTCGTTTAACAGCTGAGTGGGCTCATAGTCCGACACCTAAATCCCCTTTTATATCGAAAACTACCGCATTCAGTAGGAATCGAACCGGGGCCCAGTGCGTAGAAGGCGAACTTGCTAACCGTTGCGCTATCCGGACTAGCAAATTTCATATAAACAACCGTTATTTCAAAGATACAACTGTTTAAACTTAGGCTATCTGTTAAGTCAAGGTTGAAGCAAATTTGTTTCTTCTTCAGATCATGTTTTTTCCTTTAATACGTAACATTCGCCAATTTTCAAATCTAAGTCCTTAAAATTTAAATGCCGTTCAAAAGCTAACAGAGTGCGGCTACTTTTGTCAACTTCACATTCACAGTTTTGTCAGTTCAAAGTACCGTTGTTAAATAATCATTTGAATTTCCGATGAAAAATCGACTTTGAAATTTCTTTAAGGGTTGAACAGTTGTATATTTGAAGTAACGATGATTTTCGCAGCCGAAAAAAGTTGTTTAATATGAAATTCTATGTAATTTTAGAAAGTGAGGTCAAATCTTCGATTTAATGATTGGAAAATTGGCGAATTTGGATTTTGTTCGGCAAGTTCAGCTTTTTGACAGAATTTACAAAAATACTATAACTGTGTAACGATTAAAGAGAGAGTGTCCAGGCTTGATGTTAATTTTCCTCAAATAAACACTACTATCTAACATTAAAGTATTTACCATCAGGAACGGTACACCGTGCATACAGGAGAATGGCTTTCCAATGCATTTAGTGAAGGACAAATGTGAAATATGTTTGGTCGTTGAATCGCGCCATATTTGAGAGCACGCACCTCATTTAAAGCCAGTCCTGATCCTTTTGAAAGAGGCTTTATATGCCTCTTTTATGATTAGCTTAGACCAATGCATAAGTTCGGGAAGTATACGTGAACTTACTGAATGAAGACGAATAACCACATCTTCTTTAATCCAACACAATTTTGGGACTGATACCAAGACCGCAAAGAAGTGAAATACAACTGTAATATAAAAAAAAGTAATAGTCGTAATTTACCAGCTTACTAATCTCCTTTTTATATTCTCCAGTTTGCATTGCAGTGGCATAAATATCTTCAACCATAAAATCCCTGGCCGCATTCGAAATAAATAGGACACATTCGCACGAAATCAACCCTTGCTAAATTGCTAGAACCTTTTTATATGTTATGTCCCCAAAGATAAGGATAAAGTCCAGAAAAACAGTTTCGTAGTCACACTCAGTGAGAATAATCTCATGCAATACGAGAATCACGTAATTCGTTTCCACGGTTTTTCCCTGGTGGCCTGCTCTTCTGTAAAAAAAAACATTATTTTTCTCCATCTAAAGGTAATAACTCCCCGGTAAGTAACCATTTTTCAACAGATCTGAAACCAAAAGATGGCATGCTCCTTCTCCTATTGAAAATCGACTGGTTCGTTTAACCATTCAAAGGATATTATGTATGTTTTACCAGCAAGTGACAGTTCGCTTTTTATGTTCTCTTCACAACAGATGTTCAGATGAAGCTCATTGTATTCCCTGAAATATAGATACTCGGTTACATAAAATATGTTTGTGAAGCTCAACAACAAGACAATAACTGGCCAATCCTTTGCAGCAATATAAACTGCACTTTATTGCGTTCACCATCCAGCGTAATACATACGTGGTCGGTATGGATCAGGTCAGCTTATCATGTGCTTGTGCATGTTTCGCAAACGTTTACATTAATCCTGGACATGTTTTATTCCGCTTATCCAAGGACGTGCATATACTCGTAGTACACCTCATCCTCATCTATTGATTTTCATCTAAAGGAAGCTTTATACATTGTTGGACGCCGCGTATTCTTCCTCCGCAGGACAAACTGTTTTTTTATCCGCTCTAATGACATTATAACGTGAGTGGTTGACTGTTCTATTTGATGCCCGGAGGAAGACAGTGGGATACAAATGTGCCGGAGCCGAAGAGCTGACAATGCGATGAATAATAATAATGGGGAAATATAAGACCACAAGTGACATGAATTGCGTGTTGAGCTTTTTTTTTGAAAAGATTCTTTATCATTACCTGTTGTCCTTCATTTGTACTCAGGGTGTGCTGTCATGTTCTATGATGGCTTCTCTTTTGTACTCGGTAAGTTACTAGCTTACTTTTGCCTGAGGTAAGGTGGGTTGACGATTTAAGTACCTTCCAATTTATTTGCTTTATCAAGGAATGGCGACGACATGGTAATATATTTACGTCTTTCTAATCTTTTCTATTCTTATGCGTATTTTTTTGGGTGCCTTAGGGCCAAGGGTGATATGTGGGAGCGTGGTATTAAAGAGATTATCATTCTTGTCACAGTCATCAGTGAAGGAAAATTCATGTAAACAGTGTCAGAGCAAACAAATATGCAGTGTTACCTGATTCTTACCCTAGGCAATAAGACTTTCTAGATAGAAATGTCGGTACCACAAAAATGAAGTATGGGGTTTTGTTTGGATTAGTTAGAAGGTAAACATACTAAAAGTCCCCGGACCTAGAATCTGTGGAAAAATTAGGGGGTAAAAAAGGTGTCATTTTCTAGTTTTCCGCATATATTTCGGAAGTAGTTCACCGTAGAAAAAAAAAGCTTCATAGCAAAATTAAGGCGCACTAAATTTCCTATAATATTGTAATACATTATTATTTTGTATCTTTTACAGTTTAAGGCATACAGTGGCGGACAAAAGTCTACGGCAGCACTTTATATTGAGGTTTTGGTTAATTGGAAGCTTTAATCACAAATCCGTTGATGCACATTTTTTCAGTAACGTAAATATATTTATAAAAAAACGAAAACAAAAACTTTTCACAACAAATTTAAAGAGAAATCCATAAAAACATAAAAAATTGAATGGACAAAAGTCTACGGCAGTCAGTGCTGGCAGACTTATACACAAAAAATTTCCAACTAAACCTAACTGTATTTCTTCGAAATTTGTTTATTTGATCTTACTGCCATTCAGTACATGTGCGGCTGCAACTCTACTATAGGTTTTTCGCTAGTTTCGAACTGTAAGGACCGCAAAATGTCATTGCGAAAAGAGTGATGTCCGAAATTTGATCGTCCAGTATAAAAAAGTGCTCGGAAATTGCGAAATAACTGAAACTAAAACGAAGTTCTGTTTATACCATTCTCAAAAAATTTTAAAGCAATGGTTCCATTGAAAATAAGCCGCGAACTGGCCGACCGAAAAAGCTTTCACGCAGAGACATTAGTTCAATTTGAAAAGAAGTGAACAAAAATCCAAAAATAAGTGCTCCAGATTTGGCGAAACAAGTAGCTGCGGTAAGGAAAAAAAGGATGTCCATGCAAGAACAATCTCGAGAGCATTAAATTTTAATGGGTTTCAAAGCAGAACTTTACGTAAAAAAAACCATTAATATCCGCAAAAAAACGACTTCTGCGGCTAGAGTTCGCCAAGGCCCATATCAACAAGGACAATGATTTCTGGAATCGAGTCCTTTTTACCGATGAGTTGAAATACAACATGTTCGGGTGTGATGGTCGCAGTAAAATATGGAGAAAAAAGAATACGGCATTAGAGACCAAAAATTTGATTCCTACTGTCAAGCACGGTGGAGGTAATGTTATGGTTTGGGGAGCCATAGCTGCATCTGAGGTCGGCAGATTGGCTTTTGTTGAAACTACTGTGGACCGCTATGTTTACAAGAGCCTGTTGGAAAAATATTTAAGGGAATCAATTGAGAAGTTATGCCTTGGAGGGAGCTAGATTTTCCAAAAGGACAATGATTCGAAGCACACAGCACTTTTCGTCAAGAACTGGTTGTTGTACTACGCTCCCAGGCAGGTGAATACCCCAAAGTTCGGATTTAAACCCAATAGAACATGTATGGGAGCTTCTGGGGCAGAAAATTCGAAAATGTTGCGTAAAAAATAAAAATTTGTTGAAGGAAGCGCTCATTACAGAATGGGAGAAAATTACATCCGCAGAAACTGGTAATTTAGTCGCATCTATGCCCCGAAGACTATGTACAAGCAGTAATTGATGCTAAAGGGGGTCCAACCAAGTATTAAGCCAGCAAATAATTTTAAAAATTCCGACACGTTTAGTTGGAAATTTTTATTGTATAAGTCAGCCAGCACTGACTGCCGTAGACTTTTGTCCATTCAATTTTTTATGTTTTTATGAATTTCTCTTTAAGTTTGTTTTGAAAAGTTTTTGTTTTTGTTTTTTATAAATGTATTTATGTTACTGAAAAAATGTGCATCAATGGATTTTTGATTAAAGCTTCCAATTAACCTGAACCTCAATATAAGGTGTTGCCGTAGACTTTTGTCCGCCACTGTATATGCTCTTTAAAATCGGTAATTTAAAAAAAGTCGTCTTTTTGTGTTTTTCAAGCTTTTTTCCTTTTATCTTTTTTTACCATTAATTTGCCAAATAACTCGTCAATGAAAAATTTGTAGATAATGAAATTTTCCATAAAATGAGCATCAAATTCATTGTTGTATCAACTTGTTGGCAAGTTAGAACCATTTATTTATTTATTTATTTATTTACCAAACAAGGCATAATAAGAAATATAGTATATGTATATTTAATTTCATGTTATGCATTTCGTTAAAATTTTTCGATAATTAATTAATTACATTCGGCAAATTGAATTGGGTCGGTTTGAATAGACTAAGATGTTAAAAGGGCCTTTGTCAATTTAAGCTTAAAGACAGATTTAGAAATGCCCTGAAGCTTTTTCTCGACTGGACGTCGACCTTATGAATACAGGCGGTAGTAACACCTTTAGAAGAGGAGGTACAGGCTCCATTATAAATCTTACATTTGTCAGTAGCTTCTTGGCATCGACAGTGGAATGGGGCGTAAGCGAGGACTATACTCACAGCGACCAGCAAGCCATTTGCCTCACCATTGCCAGCAGAACACCACAAGCAAGGAATCCAACGATAAACCGGAGATGATCTGTTAAAAACTTCGACGGGGAAGCGTTCATTAAACCTTGCATCAGAAGGGGGCTATTGAAGGATATGCAAAACAAAAGGCGTCGCAGTTATTAAAGCAGATGGTAGAAGCCTGTGATGCCTCTATGCCAAGAATAAGGTCTTCCAACCGCCAGAAAGCAAACTACTGGTGGAATGAAGAAATTGCAAGCCTGAGGCGCAGGTGTCTAAGAGCACACCGATTGTACCAGCGAACAAGAGATACACCAGACTACGACAACTTGGCACAAGAATACAGGACTTCACGCAGACTACTAAAGCAGGTAATAAAAAAGCGTAAAAGGAATTTTTTCAAGCAACTCTGCGAGGACGCAGATATAAATCCATGGGGAATGGCCTATAGAGTAGTTATGAAAAAGCTCAGCAGTTACCAAACACCCCAAGTGAAGTGCCCTCTTCTACTAAATCGAATAGTTACAGTTCTCTTCCCGCAGCATGCGGTAGAAAACATTGAAAACCAGGAAATGGTCCATGAAGATCAGATACCGGCATTAACTGACAGAGAAATTTTGGAGATTGTTTCCCGAATAGGTGACAATCAAGCACCAGGCAGAAAGTAGCAGTTGACACGGTTCCCGGAAAGTTTGTCAGTGTTTTTGAATCCTGTTTGCAAGAGCGAGTTTTCCCTACTGTATGGGAGAAAAACAAAGATTGGTTCTGCTACCAAAACCCAACAAACCGCCGGGCAAACCAAATTCATATCGTCCAATTTGCCTGCTAGACACCGCGGGGAAGGTGCTAGGACGAATAATTTTTTTAGCAGACTAGCTGCCGTCGTAGAGGAAAAGGGAGCACTGTCGGACCGACCGTTTGGTTTTCGAAGAGCGCGTTCCACGGCCGACGCCATCTTGACAGGGACAGATCTAGGGTAACAGGCACTTCGTGATGGCAAATGTTGCGCGGTTGTGACACTGGACGTCAAAAATGCTTTCAATTCGGCAAGCTGGAAATGCATTCATTTGTCTTTGCAAAGGATAGGTGTGCCTGACCATTTGACGTACCTTATACAGAGCTACCTTTCGCTTAGAATCCTACAGTACGAAACCAGCGAAGGGCCAAGAGAGTACAATATAACAGCAGGCATTCCGCAAGGATCTGTACTCGGTCCTTTGCTGTGGAACATCATGTACAACGGCATATTGGATTTACCACTACCCAAAGAAGTAACGATAACGGGTTCACAGATGGTGGCCAAGGATCCGGCATTCGCCAAAGTTCATGCCACCGAAGCAATCACAACTGTTAAGTTGTGGTCGGATAAAGTAGGGCTGGAGTTAGCTGAACAAAAGGCGGAAGCCGTTCTCATCAGTAACCGAAGAAAAAAGAACACTCTGAGGATCAGTGTCGGAAACACCATCATTATTTCTAAGCCAGCAATTAGGTACCTGGGGGTCTTGATTGATGCGAAGCTGACATTTGGAGAGCATCTCAAGCACATATGCAAGAAGGCGGCTAATGCTACTGTGGCTTTGGCAAGGATGATGCCAAATGTAGGAGGACCACGACCGAGTAGGAGACTTTTATTATCTAGAGTGATAACCTCTATACCTCTGTATGTATCACCAGTTTGGATCGACGCGCTTCGTCACGCCTGTAATAGTCGAGGAATCAACTCTGTTTATCGAAGGAACGCATTGAAAGTGGGCTGTGCATACCGAACAACATCAGATGAGGCTGCCTTCGTTGTATCAGGTATGATCCCCATAGATATTCTAGCCGACGAAATGGACCGATTGCACAAAAGCCGATGTTTGGAGCCACTGGACGTATATAATGCGCGTAAAAAAAGGAGACAGGTGCGAGTCTCTGAAGAAATGGCAACAGCGGTGGGATGAAACTCCGAAGGCAAGCTGGACACATATACATACTTATCCTGCAAATCGAATTGTGGCTGAACCGCAAACATGGAGAGGTGAACCACTATCTAACCCAGTTTCTTACTGAATATGGCGGATATAGGAAGTACCTACGCAGATTTAAGCTGGACGTTTCGCTCGACTGTCCGAGATGCCCAGGAATAGCGAAAAACACGGAACATGTATTTGTTCACTGTCCAAGGTTTACAGGAAAGCGTGAAGCACTGTAGGTCTAACTTGGCAGTGACCTCAATCTACATGGCATAGTAGAGCACACGATAAGATCTGAATAAAATTGGGAGGCCGTAACTCGCACAATATGCGACATACATAGGGAACGGAGGAAAGAGGAGCAAATACGAAAAAGGACGCAACGGATTAACGACTAACTAGCCAAAACTAACGGTGGAGAAAGTGGTTTGAAGGCTTTACTGGGTAAGTAGTCGCACACTGACAATGAAAGTTCCATGTCGCTGCCGTACAATTGACATTAGTTGACGGCAGTGTCTCCAGACCAATGAGATTTCCACCCTCTATAATAAAAAAAAACATTTAGAAATGCCTGGAGAATAGTGGATACTAAGTGAATTGAAAGTTCGACAGCATCTGTTTATTGGTTCGCTATAACTATAGACAGTAAGGTATTGATATAACCTAAGCAGAGATGTATGACTAATGCGTCTTAGTTGATCGTTTAAAGGGATTTTATTGCAGAGGAAATCAACATAACTGCGCCGCTGATAAGGTTAGAAATAAACCAGACCAGTCTGGAGTCCGAAGCGTATGGACTCTAGACTTGTACAGACCTAGGGGTGATACCAAAATACCAATTGGCAATTGCATTAAAAGTGAGTTTCCTACTATATGGCCAGTTTATAGGGGAGGCTAGCGATCATTCAAAAGGATCTTGACCATTCTCAAAATCAACTAACTAACCCACACTACAAATATTTGTCGAATTTTTCAAGTCACTAGCTTCACTCTATCGAAAGTTTTCGCTTATTTGAAGTATCACATGTAGAGGAGGTAGAGGATTCCTTTGTCGTATCTTGTGCATTTTCAATAAAAATTAACTAGATCCTAGTAAAAATATTTGACCAAAATTTCAAGTCACTAGCTTCATTTTATCGAAAGTTACCGCTTACTTGGAGTTTCATTTGTAGGGAAAGTACGGGTTTCGTTTGTCGGATTTTACGGCAAATTACGAACTAATATTTTTTCCTCCCTCACTATTCCCCTTTCTACAAATTTCAAGAAAATGCGAAAAAAATGGAATGTACTCAACATTACCTTTCTCACGACACCTCACTTGCCTATACCAGTCGATAAAAAAAATTTGAGCTTAATTTCGCCTCTATGTGGACCCCTTCCACTCGATAAAGTTTGCCAATTACGACGCAGCGCCCCCAACTAATCTTTACCTTTTCAAAAATGATTAATTAAATAACTGCAATTCGCACTACGAAAAACAACATGAAAGTAGTACTCACACCTACATATGAGGCCGGTAGGTGTAATTTTTGTGTGGATAGTCTCAAAATGCCTAACTTTAAATCAATGTACTATTATTAAATATTATGTGATTGTAATGAAAATTAAATATATTATTGCCGATGATGTTGGTTATCATTGGCCATCAATATTTTTGACCTCGGCTGTGCTTAAGGCGTGCAGGGGTATGCTAACTGCAACTATAGAAATGTACTATTATTAACCTTTTTTGTTGAGATATCAAAATTCTACGATTTTCGGTTTTCTACACTAGTAAAATGCCGCCTTTCTGCAAATTTTCATATTTCTAAGTATAACGGTATCGAAATGCAAGGGGGGGGGGACAAACTCGGATCACATATTTTCCCCTCTATCTCTTTTCCCCTTTTTTCAAATTTGATGAAAATACCGGAAATGAAATGTACTCGATGTTACCTTTCTCATGATACCCCACTTGCCTATACCAGATGAAAAAAAATTTTTGACCTTCATTTCCCCTCTATGGGGACATCCCCTTAAAGTCAGCCTATTACAACGAATCGCTTTCTCCGGCGAATTATAATAATTCTACATACTCCCACAAAATTTCATGTATGTAGCTTCAGCCGTTCGTGAGATATTTCATGGACAGACGGACAGGAATTCCCAGAATCGTCTACATTCGGTGCCTTAAGGAGTACCTAAGCTCGAAGCTCTTTACCTCCCTCCCTTACGGGAATGGCGTTTTCTCTGACCGAAGTCAGAAGGATGACTACTTTGGAACATGCACTTTCCTCAGAACCTTACCATTATAGGCTGCGACCTAGCTTAGCCGACTTAACAATAACTCACAGCCACCACGAGTCCAACACCTTGATGGGCCAGTACCTTGGTACTGTGGGCACACCCATCCCCGTGGTTCATTATTTGCTACTGACTTCTCAAAAGCCGGAATGATCTCACCGTTCAATATCCTTACGGAATATCTTACTGATTAAGTTGTGCATCACGGGCTCAGTTAAACCCACTATCCCCAAGAGAGTTGAATGTGCTTCCGTTCCTTACGTACTAGTAAGCATTCTCCTCAGTCGGGAATAGTGCTTCCTTTCGCATCACAGGTCGGCACCATGTTCAGGTACTAGGAAGCCAATTGACTAGGTACGTGGGATTGTCTAGTCCCAAAGCAGTATAGGAATCAGTATCTCTTACTTTCCACCAATCCACACCTATGTTAGAATCAGAGCTTGGGAAAAACCCCAAAGCCGTGTCGTCATCAAGTCTAGGAATCGGAATACTGGGAGGACCCCAGCAACCTTTCCGCTTCATGACACCTATAGGATTGCTCCAATAGGAATCGTTCAAGATACTTTTCAGCCTATATAGCCCCTTTTCGTAGTTCGTTATGCGGGGGCACCACTCCCCAGGTGTCGTATAACGACGGACTCAAGAGACCATCACACAACACCGGTGGCATCATAACGACGGACACCACTAGCGAGACCGTCAATCAGCCACCTTAACTTCATAACTAAGGTACATGGGGTCGTCAGTCCCCAAAGGCATGCATAGGGATCAGCGCCAAGGCCCCTTTACCCTATACACCACCTCCTTGCGTAGCTCAGTTCCGTGGGTTCGCTAAACCCAAAACACCATAAGTCTTTCGACCCAGTGGGTGTCCCCTGCGGGGGGACAGACGGACAGACATTTGACCGATTTCATAAGGGTTTTGTTTTTAATACAAAACCCTAAAAAGGGTAAACCGCCAACCGTACAATCGAACCATTTACACGATTGTCTCTTTTTATGTCAATCGAATTGATCATTGGTTGACGCTTGTATTCTTAAGCGCCAATCAGACAAACCCAGCAAGACATTTGTCTCCGACACGAAAGCTGTAAATTTTCCCAAGAAATTGATCCAACATTGACGTCTTTGGTTGATGCTCGAGACGTCAACCACTAGTTGACGCAATTGAGCTGTTGGTTCACACTTGTGTTTCAAAAAGGTTCGTTTACATGATTGATGTAATCGTGTAAATTTTTTTTGACGGAAATTGGGGACAATCTAGTCGTCAACCAAATTGGCGTAGATTGACCTAAAAAAATTGTGCCTTTACACGATTGATATCGATTGAACATCAAAAAAGCGTAAATATTGCCGCGAATCGTCAATCGTGTATTCCTAGCCTTAGATTACCCTCACGAGCAATCTACCAAAGCTAGAGCTTTTCATGTTTATTTAATCGGGAGTTATAGATGCATTTAATCATTTTACATATGTAGGGGAGGTAACCGTTCTTTTGGCCTTTTCATGCCCATTTTCAATACCAACCAACTAGATCATACTGCCAACATTTGAACGAAGGGCTCTAGCTTCATTGTATCGAAAGTTATCATGCGAACGGACAAACGGACAGACAGACGGACATACAGATGGACATACAGACGGACAGACAGACAGAGCCTTCTTTAAGGTGTTAAATATTTTCGCCGTGACAAAAACAATAAACCCTATACTTATAAAGTCTAAGGTATAAAAAAACAGGCGGAAAGTAATGTTCTTCTAGACGAAAGCGTCATCAATATATTAATAGGCTAACAACTTTTGTATGGGAATTTTGTGACGGGAACTCCTCCCAAACTACTGAACCGATTTTAATGATTTATACACCATTAGAAAGGTATTCTTTCGAAGGTGTGCAAATTTTATATTTTATTAAAATTGGCGAAATACTTTAGCTATAATCCGCGAAAAACATTACGAGCTTAGAATCCAAGCATGGCCAGAAGCGGTTCGTGGCTTTGCGGGTATTCGGTAAAACATTGCGAGCTTAGAATCCAAGCTGTACCAATCTTGGGCAGATGTATTCGCTAGGGGATTCGATTCATGTATATAATGACCAAGCTTGGGTAGATGTATCCGCTAAGGATCTTTCATAAGATTGTGGGTGGAACAGCGTTCATTGGATTGTGAGTGGAGCCGTCTAGAAAAGATAAAATAAATAACT
The DNA here is from genome assembly GCA_964017055.1 of Chloromyia formosa. Classification (NCBI taxonomy): domain Eukaryota; kingdom Metazoa; phylum Arthropoda; class Insecta; order Diptera; family Stratiomyidae; genus Chloromyia; species Chloromyia formosa. The sequence continues at coordinate 116,471,043 of OZ024815.1, forward strand.
GGCACAACAGTCCAATTTGAACCACGGCCTCGAGATGAGTTAGCATCATCTCATTTTCTAGATCGTGACGGTTTTTTGTGCAGAGGTATGTGATCAGCAATACGCTCAACCGAGTTATTTACCCCATAATGGGTACTCATTTAACAGCTGAGTGGGCTCATAGTCCGACACGTAAATCCCCGGAATCGAACCGGGGCCCAGTGCGTTGAAGGCGAACATGCTAACCGTTGCGCCATCCGGTCTAGAAAAGATACTCACGAAATAAATAAACCGTCGAATTGAAAATATGAATCAAGTATCCGAGTGTACTTAATTTTTATGCTGCATACTTATGAGCGTCGAATTGAAAAAATGAAAGTATAGTCCACTTAACAAGTGGAAAAGAAATGTTATGAGGAGAGATCTATTGTGGGTGTTCAATCGGGCCAATAAGTGTGATACGCAGATCTATTGTGGGTGTTCTCAAGTAATACATATATAAGTATCGTGGTGACCAAGATACGTGAAGGTCAATACATACCTTAGTTACTTTCGTGGTAAATAATTATTTTTTGTGCAGTGCTTTCGGGTGAATAAGTGTTTTTAAGTAAATAGGTAAATAGCGAGGAAGAAGTAGTAGTTTGCAAAATGCCGTCCCAACGACATTCTATAATTACTGGTAGTATTGAGCGGCGTGGTAGACGAAATTACATGAGGGTAATTAGAAACCACGACGCAATCAATCATTTATTTTAGATGGTACATATAAATGTGCCTTAAATATAGTTTCATGGGATTTCGAACCTTTTAGTTGCGGTCCTCTGAATTTCCGTTGCTCATTTTGTGGTGCAAAACATTTTGAAGCAGAAATTACTTCACGTAATAGGAATGCCTTTAGGTTATGCTGTCATAAGAGCAAAGTTCATTTGCCATCATTATCTGAGAACATATTTTCCAAGAATATTTGCGAGCCGTGGTGAATGGGCTTCAAGGTCGAATTAAAACCAACGATCTAAACCAAACACCTACAGCTATATTTTGAGCTAAATATTTGGCCGTAACCAATTAAATTTCATTTTTCTATAATTTTCAGTTCGGGGCTTTATTTCTAGAGACTGCAGTCGAATTTCGACTGCAGTCGATTCCAAAAGGTATACCGTGCCGTGGTGAATGGGACTTAAAATCGAAGAGACTGCAGTCGACTCAAGAAGGTGTACCGTGCCGTGATAAATGGGCTTTAAAATCGAAATTAAACTATCGATCTAAACCAAATAACAGCTATGTTTTGAGCTAAATACTTGGTCCTAACCAATTTTCCGTTTGAGTGACTCTTATTCTAGAGGTTGGGGTCGATTTTACGATTTGTTCTTCTTATTCTAGGGAGTGTTTAGGTAGTGACGTATAGCCCATGATTCAATAAGACATTGACCCGGCGCATCCGGGTTGTTCGAAGATCCGAAGGAGCCGGGTCGCTAGATGATCTAGTGCGCTAGTGCTCTTTAATTTTGTCATTTAACTTTTTTGCTACGGCGAACGTTTTTCGAGATAAAGTATATGGGAAAAACTGAAAAGTGGCACCTGGCACCTTCTTTGTCCACCTTTCCCTTTTCTACACCTCGTATGTCCGGGGACTTTTAGTATGTTTACCTCCTATCTAGTCCAAACAAAACTCTATAGTTCATTTTTGTGGTACCGACATTTCTATCTAAATGAGAATTCATTTCCTGGGCTAATTGGAAATTTCGAAGCAACAAACCCATGTCATGTAGCGCGGAATATATGTATAAGGCAAAACAATACGCATAGTTAAAACATCGAAATACGAAATGCTCTGATTTGCTTCAAAGGCTCGAAGCAAAAATCCCCGAACTATTGTTAGCCAAGAAAATTACTCACATTGTAAAATAATAATTTCCATTTCTTTCTAAATCCTTCTGAATTCTTAATTTATGCCTTGCTTTAGATCCAAATCTTCCAAATTATTGCTTCACTAAATATGTTTAAACCACAATTGTACAATGACAATATATTGTTATGTGGTCGATTTCGAAATATTGTTCACCACGAGCAACGCCTTCCATAAACAACAACAATCCCTCACATCCTCTCATCGAAACACGAGACGGCAACTCCCAACTGTAGCCTGTTGAACGGATCAAAATTATAGGCCAGCCAGCAAGTCCTTCTCCACTTTGTCATCATTGAACCTGTCAACTAAACTTATTGTCTGTTCTTGCTCCAATGTCTCGACAGTGGTTTCAGATATCCTTAATGTCTACATCGTAGTCATCGTGCGTGCAACAAATACTAAGGCCTATCGATTGTTCTGGTGAACATGGTATCCTATTGGTATTGTGTTATTATGTTGCCAACCGGCAAATACTTGTAGCCCTATGTTATTCATTATGTTTATATAAAAGGGACATCTCTCTCCGGGGCTGTTACAAGTAAAATGAATATCATTGTTGCAATTTATCTTCATTAGAATATTGTCTTTAGCTTTTTATCAATTTTTGTGTAGAGGTTGGTCATTTTTTATCCTGTTTTGGTAATGGAAAGGAAAGCGCACTATGCATATTGTAATAAATGAGCAGGTGAAAATCATATTAAATTTGATAAAGTATGCGAAAAGTTTAAAGTTGAACTTGGTGAGTATAGCGAAAAGGTTAGTTTTATAAATCATAATATCTTGAGCATTTACACCGAATATCATTTCAGCTTCTGCAAATTTTCCTTCCAAATAATTTCCGTGTGGATTCTCTTTAAACAGTTATGACAGAATTTCACATTTTCCAGGAAACGACTCGTTGGCATTCAGGACGAATATGCATGTCTGTCCTTCTTTATATGAGTGTGTATGATATGATATCATACAAAATATGCATCTTCGCAGTGAAAAATGTGCGAAGTCTAAAGGCCAACAGTCGTTCTTCACTGTCAGGAGAAATGAGAGTGAGACTGAAATACATAACACATGCGAGCGTGGGGAGAACGTGCAAAATATATATGAAAACGTAAAGTGTGCACTAATTTCATACATTCAAAATGCTGTTTGAGATTCTAAAAAGACTTCAGTTTCCTTTGCACGATATGTAACGTAAATGGTATAGCAAATTTTATGCAAAGTGCACTATACATTTTGCACTTCGCGTATCAGCCATATATTTTTTAGCCAAAGGATATAGTCTAGTTATCAGGTAGTTTGCGTAAAACAACTTGTGATGTAGTTTTGATTTTCTTCTATTTTTGTTTTTTAGGGTGCTGATTACGAATCTGAATTCTTTCTGGATCCTGTTAACCCCTTGTGAGGCATAGGGCATTAACCACGCCGTCTCTCCACCTCGTCCTGTTCGCAACCATCGCCTTCAACTGACACCACGATTTGCCCATTGACTTACCCTCGACCAAAACTGTTCTTCTCCAGGTGTTTCTAGGTCATCCAACCCCTGTCCTGGCAAGTAATGAACAGGAAGTAGCCGTTAGAAATGACCTCCGGCCAGCGTATGTCTAGGATGCACCGTAGACACTGGTTCACGAAAGATTGCAATCTAGTTGTTATCGCCCTGGTCACCTTCCAAGTTGAACAGCCATAAAGAAGCACAGATTTAACATTGGTCTCGAAGATCCTGAGTTTGGTACTTCTGGAGATGTTGTTGTTTTGTCAGAAAGGAGTCAAACTGAAAAGGTAGCAAAAATTGTCCACTTTTTCCACCGTCGGCCTCGAAATACAAATTTTGCTCTGCCTTCCTGGATCCAAGCTTAAGTACAAGCTTAATTTCGGCAGCATTGATTTTAAGCCCCGTATTGCCACTTTCGCGGTGCCAGGGCATCCGTCATTTGAACTAGATGATCTGATCTATTTGAAAGAAGACAAATATCGTCAGATTAATCCAGGTGTTGAAGGTATTCAAACAGCTTCCATCTGCTACCTTTGCTCTGGTGTTCATGAAGCGCGCTGCAGAATGCGTCGTTAATGGCAATCAAAAACAATGTGGGTGACAAAATGCAGCCTTGTCTCTCTCCGTTCCGTTACGCACCTCCAAGGGATCTGAAAGCTTACCCTTGTGTAAGACGTGACATTGGGCTCCGCTATAGGACTCCTTGATGATGGATATAATTTTATCTGGTATTCCTCTCTTAGGTAAAGCCTTCCAGATGTATTCCCGGTCAACGCTGTCAAACGCCTTCTCGAAATCGATGAACATGAGATGTAATGGGGATCTCCAATCTGCGGATCGTTCAATAATAATTCGCAATTTGTTGATGTGGTCGCTACATGAAAAGCCCTCGCGGAAACCAGCCAGTTCATCGTTCAGTGTGCGTTCAACTGTATATTTGATCCGGTTTAAGACTATTTTTACCATCCGTTTTAAGACTGCGGGGAGGAGGCAAATTTCACACCAATTATTACAATCCTTCAGGTTACCTTTCTTCGGGATCTTAATAATGACGCCCTTCTTCCATTCTTTAGGGGCAGTTTCAATTTCCCAACACCTTTGAATAAGTGGGAGAAGAATATTCGCAGTAGCGTTGATATCCGGCTTAAAGAGTTCCACTGGAATTCCATCTATCCCCGGGGCTTTAACCGCTACCATCGATTTACAGATACAGTTACTTCCAGTTTAGATGGTGGGCTGGTATCAACTCTGGCTATTTGCGGTATATTTTCTGCTTCTAGTGAAGATGAGTTCAAATATCTAAAGGTGTTGTTGGGGACTTCAATGAAGTGCTCTCTCCACCGACGCAGTTAGTGTTCATCAGTGACCAGGAGGGACCCGTCTTCATCTTTCAAGGGATGTTCAGTTGCAAAAGATTTGCCAGTTAATGGTTTGATCAGTTTGTAAGGGGTTCCACTGTCACCGCGATAACCCGCTTCCTTTCTCTTCTCCGGTAATGCATTGATGTTGTTGCGTTTGTCCAACATTATGCTTCTTCGCACGCCTTTCTGAAGAGAACGGTATTCAGCTCTAAGTTGATCTTTGACTGCGTTGTCAGTAGCTGAGTTAATGTGTTCTTTAATTATCTTGCGTGCCGATATTAGAGACCATGTAGAGTCACTAATGAATACCTTTTCTCGCGCTCCAATCTGCCTACAAAAGTCTCACCGCACGAAATAAATGAGTTCTTAGCGAAGTTCCATCTATCCCTCCATTAAATGATAAAAGTAACTTTGCCAATTGATACAGTTCAGGTAAACCGGCACGATTTGCAGATTTACGCCTGGCCCGGGGCTAAAGTTTAGGATAATGTTTGAGTTAACAGTTACAAATCGCATACATAAACAGTTCTTTTCTATCCCTAGAAGAATACCACCAGAACCTCTACCGCGATAGCTAACTCAAGTTGCCGGGATCCAGTGAAGATTGTGTTGCGTGAAGTATTTTTCAAAACTGGTCGACTGATCTTTCATAACAAACATTTCAGTCAGTATAAATAATTCATGTCCATTCAAAAAAAACCAAGAAATCAGGGTGCAATAATTTGTTCTTCAATCCTGATACGTTGTTACTTATAAAACTAAATTTTTGTGTATCTCTGCACACTTGTTTATACTACACATTTCGCTGTCTGCGTCTCCTTGGTGATACAGTTCTACCTGGAGTTTTGATGGTTTCGGCATCATTTCTCGAACCACTTTGAACTGCAGTTACCTCCGCCAACCTCGATTGTTCCCTCTCTTGCGGTTGTTGATTTGGTGGTGTAAACCTCGGGAATAGTTGGCGTAGTATGATGGACCCATCTACTCCATCGCATACAAGATAAGTTTGTCCTCCTCTAACTGGAAAATACGCTACTCGAGAAGAAGCTTATGCCCTTTGATTTTGAAGTTAGCGGATGGACAAACTTTCTCAATTGCGCTCAGCCAGCTAAAAAGCTAGTTGCGCAACAGCCTGACTGATCGCGGAAGATCCCTGTGTAACCGAATTCCAGAGTTTGTTAGGGCGCTGCCTACGCTTTTTATAACTTCCGACACCAACTCCTTCGTGCGCATCTCCGGATCATAAGTGACTTCGGCGTACTGCTTAAAATTCTAGTAGCTGATTCGACTACGGTTGTGTTTTTAATTTGTTTATACCTCGAGCTGCCACTTTGTAATCTTCATACAGAAAAAACCCGACAGCAATCCCACAAGCGCCTCGACAGCCCGCCGCAACCAGACTCGAGATAAGCAAAACATAATCGGTTTGCTACTTTTCCGATCGATGTTGACGATAAATGGAAAAGGATAGTTGAAACGTGATCAGGATAACTCCGCTACTCAAACTCGATTTAATATAAGTCAATAAAAACTTTAGCCGGCTTTCAATTTGACGTCTGCTCTTTTCGACATCATAGTCAAGACTCCAAACCCCATATATACAATAGTATCAATTTTCAAATATGCGAATAACAAAAGTATTAATTAAGTGCTAATTTGGTGCGCTATTGCCGAATTAAGTTGTTCTACAGGAGTGGCAAGATTTTAGTTCAATTTTGATTTGAAGATCACCACCACACTAGCATCCCTACCGGCATTTATATCAAATTCCAAATGTGCTTATATTAATTTTGTGGTCTGTCCTCGAACTAGGTGCTTCTCCCCAATTGCCAAAAATTATCATTTTTATTTGGGGGTGCTGGATTGACGTCACGCTAGCACCCCCACTTTTTTAAACCGCATATATCAACTTCCAAATAAGCGTCTAATAAAAGTCCTAATTAAGTGCTAATTTAGCGCTCTATCACCGAACTAAGTGCTCCTCCTGAATTGCCAGAAAGTATAATTTTTATTTTCGGGGTGCTGGCTTGACTTCGCGCTAGCACCCCACTTTCTTCAACTCCATATATCAACTTCTAAATAAGCGTATAATAAAAGTGTTAAGGCCTAATTTGGTGCTCTATCCCCGAATACAATGTTCCTAGAGGATTGGCAAGATTTTAGTTTTCAAGTGGGGATCACCCCAAACTATGACGCCTCTGAACTATCCCCAGCGGCATATATCAAACTCTAAATAAGTGTATAAATAAAACGTTAATTAAGTGATAATTTGGCGTTCTATTTTCGAATTGATTGCTCGTGCAGAATTGTTTGGAAATGTTATTTTCATAAAAAAAAAATTATCATTTCAGCCATTCCTGCAGGAGCACTAAATTCGGAAATAATGCACTTAATTAACGGCTATTTGAAATTCAATATAATTATCCGAGCCATAGTTGACGTTTCGTTAGCATACTATAAGTATATAAGTTTTCGGATGATGCAAGTTGCAGGCATTCACATCCTGTCCGTTTTGGTCGTCTTCTACGACATGCCGGGAAAGGTTGTGGCATTATTCTTACGCCCCACACTTCACGGGGAAACGGTAAAAGAGTGTGAGTCTCTGGGTAAGACGTGGGGAGAGTTTGCCCGTACATAGTACGGTGGCATGCAGGAATAGTTGACGCGCTAAAGGAAATAGTAGTAGTGTATCACTTTCCATTCGAATGTTTGACATTTGAAATCCATGGCGTTCAATCCACAAGTGATCTAGATCCAAGTGAACCGGACGCACCCAGTGCAAACTTGCATAACTACGAACAACATTTTCGGTACGTCAGGTTGCAACTCATGGTTTTATAAAGTACACGAAATATTGACAACGTGTTACTAAAGAGAGACGTTCCCAACGTAAAAATAAATTTCCGTTTTTTACTAACTTCTGTCATCCATTTAAACAAATATTGTACCAGACGTTTCAAACTAAATCACCTCTTCCGTGTTCACTGCAATATGCGAATATATATGGATTGACCTTTTTCCGGATCTAAAGAAAGGATAACAACTTCCATACCACTCAACTGCGTACTGCCCATGCAGAACTTTCTTGCTATGGACCTTATTATGTTTCTATGGTTTATCCGCCCACTTCCTTTCCCTCCATTTCTCCATATCTCAATAGAACTGAAACATCTATCACGTCACGATTCCATAAAATACTGCATACCAATATAAAGGATGGCGTTAAATTTTCTGACCGAATAAGATTTATCAGATTAGGATTTTGTATAGTCCCAAGAAAATGACCACGATCAATGATTTGATGCCACAATTAGGACGATTAATTTTACCCGAACAAAAATGGATGATTTCAAATGAGAATCATTGATTACACGGGGGAACAGCATTTTGTTTATTTCGATTTGATATTCATTTCTAGCTAATTTTTGGTCGTAGAATCCGGAAATGCTAACCGTTTTTCTCCTATACGTCCAATTTTTGAGATACAGGGGGCTCAAATTTTGGCCCCCATACAAACCTTCCCTTCATTGAAATCAAAACAAACGAAACTCGTTACAATTTTTTTATTTATAAATTTTGATTTTACATCTTAACAATATTACCTAAGAACTAAAAAAAAAAATTATGGCAAAAATTTTCGTTTGTAGCTTTTCCTGGAGTGTTCAATTTCAGGACAGTCCCGTTTTATGCTCCAACAATAGTCCGCCATCATATTCGCATCCCATCTGCCTTGATAGCGAGTTTCCATGATTTTTAAATCTTGATGAAATCGCTCTCCCTGCTCATCACTCACAGCTCCAAGATTTTCCGGAAATTCATCTAGATGACTGTGTAAAAAGTGGACTTTGATGCTCATATTGCAGCCGAGCCTTTGAAAACTGTCCAATAGTTGCTCGACTACTATCGCATAATTCGATGCACGTATATTGCCTAGAAAGTTGTTCACTATATTCTTAAATGCCAGCCATGCTGTCTTTTCATTTTCTTCCATTGATTCAATAAAATTAGTATCTCTAAGAAGCTGTCGAATTTGTAGACCGTCAAATACACCAGCCTTTATTTTTTCGTATGATAGCGCAGGAAGTGCCGACAGAATATACTTAAAACAATTGCCTTCTATTGGTAAGGCTTTCACAAATTGTTTCATCAGGCCTAGTTTTATATGCAACGGCGGGAAAATGATTTTTTGTCGATCTACAAGCGGTTCATGAACAATATTCGGATCACCAGCCTTCAGATCAGATCTCGGGGGCCAATTCTTTGTGTCCAGTGTTTATCACGAGCTCTGCTATCCCATTATTGTATACAGGTACTAGAAGGTTCTGCACAAGGATGCAGCCCCGTAGCTTTTAAAAAAAGTTGTTTTTTAAGGGGGCCTTTTGTAATTTTCCGTAAAATTAAAAAACAAACGATATCTCGAAAACCTGACGTATAGGGGAAAAATGGACTGCATTTTTGGAATCAGCGAGGCCGTTTTACTATTAGGTGCAAAATTCAAAAAAACAGAAAAAAGTGTCAAAATTGTTCTCCCGTGTTATCTACGAGTATAATGGAATTATGAGAATATTTGAGCGGTGATATTCTAATGAAGGTCCTTACACGAAATTTTAAATGAAACCACAGAAATAAAATTTGATTTTTTCCTTTTTTTGTTTGTTTATTTTCTTTTCTCGTTTAATTTAGAAACATAAAGCCATTTGTCCCTTTTACGGTCTAAGCCAATTGAACGGTAGAAATCTATTTTGTATGTGTAGGCGTCTACCGTTCAATTGGATTAAATCGCAAAAGGGAAAAACTCAAAGAAAAATTTTAACTGGTAAATTTCCAAAAGAACTATAAACCAACTGAAAAAAAAGTATACGCCTCCAGGAGCATGGGCACGTTAAATCTCTCGGAAGTGCAGTTGCTAACAGGCACAACCTATCCGCGCAGTCTTTAGACTGACAAGCTCGGAGCACTGTGAGAGTTCTATTAGAACCCACAGGCAGTTTTTGATCGCGCAGAGACTTGAACTCCGAGCTCTAGATTCGTATCGTAGTCTACCTGTGCAAAGAGGATTGATAATTCTACAAGAGTTATCACTCCATATAACTTTCCCCTCTGCCAGGAGATTTGCATGTATTGGCAATTTGTATAGATTTCACAAGAAAGCTGACTCCGCCTCCGGCGGTAGATTTGTATGTACTGATTCTCTTGTGTATCTGTACCAAATAGTATAGATTCCACAAGAGTTATCACTCCATAGAAGTTTCACCTCTGCCAGGAGATGTGTATGTATTGACAAATGGTATTGTATAAACATAGTATAAACTACACAGTATAGATACACAAGAGAATCAAAACATACAAATCTACCGCCGGAGGCGGAGTCAGCTTTCTTGTGAAATGTATACAATTTGTCAATACATATAAATCTCCTGGCAGAGGCGAAACTTCTATGGAGTGATAACTCTTGTGGAATCTATACTATTTGACCTGTGCTTCTACACGAACATATAGGAGCGGTAAATCAAGCTGTTGGAATTTCGTAAAAAGGTTTCTTACAGACGATGTGCTGGCTCCCTCCCAACAAACGTCTGCACCATATTCCATGAGTGGTCTAACAATCGCTTTATAAGACGATGACGTGGGGTCTCGCCTGTTATATTACCTGCGCATTTGTAGCCTTCTCAGTCGTCATCCTGATGTGTTGCGCCCAAACAGTAATTCACCGTTGAGTCAGTTCCCGGGAGTTATCCCGGGTAGTTGACCTGATCTGCAAGATTAACAGGAGACTTATACATGGAGCGGGTACCTCAGCGTCCTGAGTCGTCTCTCTCTAGTGAATAGGAAAAAGTTGGCTTCGTTGGGCCAACCCGAAGGCCGGTGTGGTCACATCATAGGCGAAGCGCCCTATGTGAAATATCGAGTATACTTGTCTCTGTATACTTGTCTCTGTATTTATGTATACTTGCCTGTACATCATAGCCGGGCTGTGCTTACGTCTAGTTCGGTAGTGGGTATGACGTCAAGTCCGAATCCAGGAACTTGTCACCAGGGAGCATCGGTAAAAGCCTCTACCTCTAGGGCTGTTCACGATTCTAGGGCTTTGGACAAACCTGGCCCTAGTAGATCAGGAACAAATCATTATCTTGAAGATACGTCAGGAGCTTCCTTTTTGGTGGATGCGCCGACTATTCCCAAGCCAGATACTAGTCGTCAATTTGCATCGTTTGAAACCTCCTCCGCTAGGTTACCAATTCGACGACTTTGGACAAATCTGGCCCTAGCAGATTAAGAATCCATCATCTGGAGGATTCGTCAGGAGATTCGTTTGTATGTGGTCCAACCTCTGACAGGGCTGTAGTGCAGCCTGGCCCTATCAGGGTTGCACACAGTAACGCAGAGATAGGTTATAAGCACCTGACTCCTTCTAAAACCCGCTATCGGGATGAACGTAAGGCTTTTAGCGTCCGAGACTTTATCTTAACTATCGAGGTCTACCCGAGCGAAAAGCAGAAGGCGCCCCTCGAGTGAGCGCTGAAAGTTGTCGCTGGAATTCCGAAAGTTGCCTGGGTCACCAAAAGGCAAAGGTCTGTTGAAGGGTACGCAGTGGGTTAAGCGTTAATTGCACAAGCTGTGGTGATCAGGATGAGGAGGAGAGCTCCTTTCACTTGCTCTGTACCTGCCCTGCATTGGCTGGATGTAGGAAGGCCACCCTTGGGTCCTACTACTTCACCGATTTGAATGACCTCCTTCAGGTTAAGTGTTACATCGTTTCGTTGTCACCTCCAGCTAGTTTGATGAGTAGGTTTTTTGGTCGGTGGATTAATCCATGGTGAAATCACAACGGACCCTATAATAGTGTAAGTGTGCTCTTTGTGTCAGAGCAGCTCTTTTAAACTAACCTAACCCAATTGGCGTTTCGTAAGCATAAACTTGTTTCGGACGATACATGTTGCTAACATGCATCTCCACCCGACATGTGACTCCACGCAACTGACAGTCGAGAGCAGACCAGCTGATATGGGAAGCTAGAGGAGGAAAAATAATTTGTGGAACAAACTCATATTGGGATGTGGGTGATTATAATCTAATATATAAAAGTGAAGATTATTTTCGTGTGTTTGTCGTGCAAAAACTTTTAAACCACTGGAGCGATTGTCGCAAGAGTATATTTGGCAAGCTTGAATAGACAGAAAGGTGGTTCGCGACCACATACAGTAAAATCCCGTTCAACCAAACCCAAGGGTGTGGCGTCATTTCGCATAGCGAAATTTTTCATAAGTACTTTTGGGAGGTCGGGGAGGAAAGTAAGGTGATTCGTGACTTTAAAATGATAGTATATACAGTAAAACCCCGATTAACTGAACCAAAGAAGGCGGCGTCGTTTGACAAAACGAAATTTTTCACAAGTACTTTCGGGAAACCGGGAAGGAAAATAAAGTGTTCGCGATTCCAGAATGTTACAACATACAGTAAAACCCCGATTAACCGAACGAAGAGGGAGGGGCGGCTTCATTTCGGATAACCAAACCAGACGCGAGTATATTAGGGAAGAAAGAAGGATGGTTAGAGACTGCATGATGTTACATTAAAATCCAATTTAAGCCCATCAAACCCGAGCTCGAACGCGAACATAGTATAAGTGGACAATTTTGTTCATATTTGTGTGAAGTGTATCTGTGCGTGTGTCATTCGGTGAACACTTGCATCATGTTCGTGTTAAGAGTTCGTGTTCGGCAGTGTGTAGCCAGGCTAACTATTTTAAAGAGGCCGGCGTTATCTCGGTTTACGAAGTTTATGGACAATCCGTGGAAACTATTTAGTTAACGCTAAACGGCTCAATTAATTTCAATGAAGATTTCATAAACATATCTGTTACAATCCGGAATAGGATCTAGCGTTTAATTTTTTTCAACTTGTCCGCAGCCACCAATCCCGACCCCCACATGAGTGTGTATGAGAGCCATAAAAGTAATCTTCAAAACTAGCGAGATTAGAGTCAAAACATTGGTTTCCGGCGTCGCTGAGATGACTGGTGGCACTCGCAAAACTCACCACCCCTCCCCCTTCCCCCACTCCGGCTGCTAAGTGACGGTGAATAAAATATCCAAACTGGAGTTAGTGTCGAAGCAATAGTATTCGGGTCGCTAAGATGTATGGTGACACTCCAAAAAACCCACTTCCCTCCCCCACCCCCGCAATTGAGTGACTGTGAAAAATATGATCAAAATGACCGAGATTAGCATCAAAACCACAGATTTTTGGGGTCGCTGAGAAGAATGGTGCCCCTCCCTCCACTCTTACTCTCTCATTAGTGTCGGTTTGATAGTTTTCGAAGACGAAAAGATGTATGGTGATACTCCCAAAAAAACAAAATAGTTGAAAATAATGGTAAGATCACAGGGACGAAATAGCACCGATGAGCGAAGGATGAGGGCAGCCAGACGGACAGAATCAGCAGAAGAACGTCAACGGCATTTTGGAAGTGTTCGCTGTAGAGTTACTGAAATACCGTATATATGCGAGGCCCGCAACCAAGGGACAAAAAGAGTGACTGCTGCGTTTCAATTGGGAATGGGAAAAAAGTGTGTTTGCACTGCCATGCTTTATAATTTGAAAAAAGAACGCCCAGAATATGCTGTTCAAACGGAAAAGTTCTCCTGCCCCCAATTAAGGAGCCAACAGAAGAATTTTCAAAATATTTTGGACGAGATCCGCTATCAAAACATTTTCCTCGAATTTTAGGAAGTACAAAACTTGCTTCGAAATGATATCGTTCGGAGCAAAAGAGTTGCTAACGAGGGTAGATTTATGCCAAAGTTTAAAGTACAGGGTCAGATATACCATCAAGTGGGCTCACTTCTTCCACTCCCTCACCATGACTACAAGTTCTTGCATATTTATTTCATGGGCAACGCAGAACACAGCAAGTGGATCAGCGTTTGCAAAACATTCCCGGTGCAAATCATAAATTGTGACTGATCCCCGAAGGCATTAACCAGCGGAAAGTGTATTGAAATGCCTATTCTGAACCGCATTGGATCAAGTGGCAACGGGGGACATGCGAATTCGAATAAGGGGCGATATGATACTAAATAAATCCCGAGGTGAATAAAAATGAAACCGGAATATAGAGGGCTACGCCCGCAATCCGAGGGTTTTGTAGCAAGCGCTTATTTTGGTATATAAATATCGGCTCGTTGCTCTTCTTGATATCACTCAGATGGATAGAAAAAACGTAATTAAAATGTCTTACCCACTTACATTTTACATGCTAATTCATATTACGTGATTGTAACGAAACTTAGAACATATTATTGCTTAAGGTGTTGGTTATCGTTGGCCATCAGTACTTTTGACCTCGAACGTGTTTAAGGCGTGCAAGGGTGTGCTATCTGTAACTATACAAATAAACTATTATTGACCTATTCTGAGAAGATATACAAGTTCCACTATTTTCCATTTTATATGTTTTTCGAAACCCACTTCCTGTAAGTTTTCATAATTCTAAGCATAACGGTCTCAAAATGCAGGCAAGGGGGGGTCAAATTACGAACTAATATTTTCTCCTCCCCCACTGAGTATATGGAATATACTCATTATTACCTTTCTCACGACACCTCATTTGCTTATATCAGTCGATAAAAAAATTTGACCTTAATTTCGCCTCTATGTGGACCCCCCCCCCCTTCCTTCTACCCGGTAAAGTTGGCCAATTAAGACACAGCGCCCCCAACCAATCTTTACCCTTTAAAAAATGATTAATTAAATAACTGCAATTCGCACTACGAAAAACAACATGAAAGTAGTACTCACACCTATGAGGCCGGTTGGTGTATTTTTTGTGTGGATAGTGTCAAAATGCCGAACTTTAAATGAATGTACTATTATTAAATATTATGTGATTATAATGAAACTTAGAGATATTATTGCCCATGATGTTGGCTATCATTGGCCATCAATATTTTTGACCTCGGCTACGCGTAAGGGGTGCAGGGTTGTGCTAACTGAAACTATATAAATGTACTATTATTAACCTTTTCTGATGAAATTTCAAAATTCTAGAAATCTAAGTTTTCTACACTAGTAAAATGGCGCTTTTCTGTAAATTTTCATATTTCTAAGTATAACGGTCTCGAAATGCAAGGGGGGGGGGACAAACTCGGATGACATATTTTCCCCTCTCCCTCTTTTCCCGTTTCTTCAAATTTGAAAAAAATTTCAAAAATGAAATGTACTCGACGGTACCTTTCTTATGATACCCCACTTGCCTGTACCAAACGAAAAAAAAATTTCGACCTTCATTTCCCCTCTATGGGGACCTCCCCTTAAAGTTGACCTATTACGACGATTCGCTTTCTCCGGCGAATTATAGTAATTCTACACATTCCTACAAAATTTCATGTATGTAGCTTCAGCCGTTCCTGAGATATTCCATGGACAGACGGACAGACGGACAGACAGACATTTGACCGATTTCATAAGGGTTTTGTTTTACTACAAAACCCTAAAAATCACGAAAATGACGGAGATTAGTGTCAAACCAATGGTTTTCGGGGTCTCTGGGACGAATGGTGGCGCTACCAAAGGCCCCTCACCCGCGGTGAATGACCGTGGGCAAGTATCTAAAACGACCAAAATTAGTGTGAATGTTATGAGCGAAGTGAACCCTAGATAGTCATAGTTCATAGTTGTCTTTATATTATCATGCATTAATGACATACGTCTTTCAGAATTTACCATCAGCGACCTATAGTATCGGCTGTCATCATAGTGTTATCATGAGAGGTTGTTCACAACAAATGGAACGCTTTATGTATTAATGTTCTTGCAAATGTACAAGTGCGAATCATTTTCAATTTAAATTGGAATTGTTTGTGACACTTGGTTTCATTCTGCACACCAACTTAGTATGCGTCTGTAGCTTAGCTCGGTAACGCACCGGGCATTTTTTGCTACTCGAAACACGGTCTCTGCGGTTCGCGCCCCGCAACGGGACCAACTATTTTTTATTCTCAAATTCCCTCCGAATTAATTTCTCCGAGCTTAGTGGTTTCGTATGGATAGTAGCACTCATCAGGTCTTGCATCTTTGCAGCTATCCATGTGCAAGACGACCACGAAAGTGTGAGAATTCTGTTTGTATTAAGCCGTGAAGGCGTGATTTTACTTGAAAACTCGACCGTGGAGGTCTATTAATTCAGAGGGAATTTGAGAATAAAAAATAGTTGGTCCCGTTGCGGGGCGCGAACCGCAGAGACCGTGTTTCGAGTAGCAAAAAATGCCCGGTGCGTTACCGAGCTAAGCTACAGACGCATACTAAGTTGGTGTGCAGAATGAAACCAAGTGTCACAAACAATTCCAATTTAAATGGAACGCCTTTCTCCGAAAAGATTTCGAAGTCACGTCATACCATCTGACAAACTACAATACTACGGATAAATAGTGGGTGTCTTTTAATTGGGTGCTACAAATTTACGGAGGATTAAAAAAGGTCAACCCACTTGATAGACAATATGATGTTCTTATCTCTTAATTCTGCCTTCAAAGATTCAAAATTCTTCGTACAACAACTTCTATATTTATCAGAGTTGTCAATAATTCAAATTGCAGGATGAAATAAACATGTTATTTAAAACCATTTGTCCTAATTAGAAGTCCTTAGTAGGAAATTCTTGCAATTTATTTTTGAACTGTCATGACATGTAACATGTATTGCTATTAATAGGCATTTAATCTGCTACTTATTGATGTTGACACCACCGATAAACACATTACAAATAGGAGAGACAACATTTTATGGTGAAAGCTGGTTCATTTATGTACTCGTATATACAAATATCTTATGCATTATTCATATCACGGTAATGGTGAACATCGATAATTTCCATTTTGAATATATTTTCATAAAAAACAGACAATACACACTTTACAGCGAAGAAAAGGGATGCTTTCACTCCTCCGTTATCTCTTCCGTCAACAGACTACATCATTATAAATTCTCATCGGTATTCACTACCATTTAGTTACGTTTTTCTTTGCCAACTTTTGAGATTGTTTTGCGAAAAGTTATGTTACATTAAGAGAAGTTTGTTAAATTAAGATATTTTTTTCGAAGTAGAGCTGAAAAAAGAATAAATCTAAAAGGCAAAGGTTGTTGTCAAACCTCACTGTCAAGATGATAGCGTAGCGGTAGAGATATGTATTGAAATCTCTCTACAACGGACAGTCAAGGTACCAAATAAATTGTCCATTGCAGAGGGGTGTCGGCTAAGGAGAGGTGGACGAAAATATTGCTTCGAAAATTTTCCTCGCTCCATTAGGGTAAGTTGCCTTATCGATAGTGCACTAGCAACCCTGTAAACTGTTGTCGCTGATGTTCGCACAGTAATGTGGTGAATTATTTTTATTGCTTAGGACATAATTCGTCCTATTTGATCCATGGTTCGTTCAGATGTCTGACTTCAGAAAAGCAAAGAAATTATGAAGACACTAAATAAAAGTTATTTCTTTAATTTGTAATGAAAGGAAGCTAACTTTCTTCATTAAGCCCACAATCGGCGTAATCTTCTTGGCAAGGGAGTCTGTACGTTGATCCCTTTTTAACTTAGCATCCTTTATAACTCCTAGATATTTAATTTGATTAACGCAGGCTATTAACTCATTTCTAAAATGGAGTTCTAAATCTATTGGCATTTTATTTTTTTGATGATAAATCATATAATTTGTCTTTAATGCATTTAGTACCAACTTGTTATGAAGTAGCCATTTACTACACTTCGTGCGGTGAAACTTTTGCGGGCAGATTGGAGTGCGGTAGAAGGCCATTCATTAGTGACTCTACATAGTCTCTACTCTCGGCACGCAAGAGAATTAAAGAACAAATCAGCTCAGCTACTGACGACGCAGTCAAAGATCAACTTAGAGCTGAATACCGTTCTCTTCAGAAAGGCGTGCAAAGAAGCGTAAGACGGGACAAACGCAACAACGTCAATGCACTAGCGGAGAAGGCAGAGGAAGCGGCTTACCGTGGTGACAATGGAACCATTTACAAACTTATCAAGCCATTGGCAAGCCTTTTGCAACTGAACATCCCGTTAAAGGTAAAGACTGGTTACTGATAAAGATCAACTGCGACGGTAGTGAGAGCACTTCATTAAGGTCCTCAACAACACCTTTGGACATTTGAACTCATCTTCACTTTACTAGAAGTAGAACATATTCCGCAAATAGCCAGAGTTGATACCAGCCCAACATCTAAACACACGGTTGCAAATTTAGGTATAAAATTAATAAAAATTGTTATTTATATAAATCCATAAAGAAAACGTATAAACTATATAATCATGCCAGGTATAAAGATTTATAAGCTTCTGTATATTGCTTTTATATGTACCGGTATGAAGCTTTAATATTAATTTCGCATAAATTCAAAACCATTTGTTTATTCTACCAATAAATTGCTTTTATCAACTTTATACGATTTAGTATAAATGTAGCATTATTCAATCTAGTATAAATTCAATACCTTTCATTTATAGATTTCATCAATAACCGCATTTTATAAATTTTACCTTCGTAAATATACGTAGTATTTATAGAAGTATGTTATAGAATATATTTCTGTAACTATACATATATTTGTAATTTCATTGGGTGTAAGATATATTCAATATTATTCATAATTATTTAATATGTATAAAATCGTTACTTTCGAGAACTTTTCCTATTGTGCTATTCCTGTAAATTCAGTTTTTGGAAGAAAAAAATTGTTTGCATCCCTTATAGTCACATAGAAGTCAATAAAGTTTATTTTTTTTTCAAAACCTGGATTTAGAGCAAAAGGAAAAAAGTGCTCCGCTCAAAACTTACGATTTTGACCACCAATATCACGTTTATTAAACCATATTAAACGTAATTAATCTACTACCTTCTTTATAATAATCAAAAGACTTTTCGGTTTAAATTAAATTTCAATTTATTCATGTTGTCTTTATTATGTGCATACATTTTGTTGGTTTTTCGTGATGTATCGTTTAAATATGTTTCAAATCTTTTTATGTTTGACAGGCTTATTATACATATTTGGTCATTAAATTACTTTTCCATTTGGTATGAATTATGGAAGTAAGCAAATGCATTGTATTTTTTCACATAAAATCCAATAGTTTTTATTGAATTTGAAAATTTCAATGATTGCGTAGAAAATTGTATTGGTGGAATCATTTAAGTTATCAGATAATGTAGAAAACAGGCCTGGCCTATAATGAGCGAAATTCTGCAACCAAGCCACTATAACCAATAATTGGCCATCTGATTTTCCATGGCTCAAACTAAAGTCAAACAGTACCTGAAATTAAATGCTAGAAGCACACACTAGCCCAATGCAATCATAACTTACTAATTCGGGGCAAAAAACGAAATAACTGCCATTTTGAAATGGACGGAATTCCACTTTTGAAGACTGACGTCGGTTTCTAGCTGCTCCGGATATGTAAGATCCTGAAGGTTTTTAACATTTTGTTCTATTGTAGGTAGATCATAATTTTCGTCGATTTTGTCCCTTTGACTAAGATTGGCCTCTTCAAAAATATGTTCAATTTTTCGACGATTCGCCCGATTGTTTTTTGTTTCGTTTATAGAAACTCGTTGTTTGTTTTGTTTATATGAAGACTTAGAGTCTTCTTCTGTAAATGAAATTGTTAGTATTAGTGATTAAACCAAGTGTATTTGTAAATTACCAGCTCATTGTCATCATCTGCCAATTGCCTCCTGGAGATAAGCTGCTACGAATGAAACCACCTTCCTTCTTGCATATTTCTGGAGATTTCCATTTTCATACTCTTGTAACATATTTGGGCCGGCTTCTTGTTTATGGATATACATATGCTTTTAATGACTAAAATGTTTCACATTAAAAAAAAAACCCTCTTCATATTCTCAATTTTCAATTCACCTCCGAGTTAACAAGTAACGAAGGCCCTATGCAAGCATATCTTCTATGTACAGGAACTGCCAATGACTGTGGAGCAGGCGTAAGATGATCTCCCAAAATTTTAGCCATGGGCTTGGTATAATCTTCACATGTATTCTCCTTTTCACGCGTTTTCTCGGTTGTACCTTAATTTTTCATCTTTATTAAAAAATTTTAAAGCAAGAATGTTTAATGAGCTGCTTACCGTCCAAATAAAGAATATTTTGCTCTTCAGATGAAAGTCTGGGTGGCAGTAGTACTGGCCCAAATATCGTAGAAAAATATTCTCCGGAATCAGTGCATCTTTGGAGTTAGTAAAACATTCGAAATTATCAAACAGAATGTCGGTGTTAGCAATGTCAACCAATTCCAATTTCGATTCAGAAAAAAACTCAGCGCAACTCAATACAAACTTCAAAAAATTAAGGTTGTCACAATAACTTAGCCACGAACTAGATATTTAGAATAAAAACTTATATACCTGAGTACACGAAATCACCGTAATTTAAATACTCAGTGTCACTAACCGAACACTTAATAACTTCTCCGATCCGCGCTGACGATCCCTGAACAAAGGTAACGAATACTTCACTTTGCATTTTGCATGAAGTCTGTTCACTTCCTCCGCAAAACAACGTGAAATGAAAGATGTACAACAGCATCTAACAGTGATTTTCGGGTTCCATTCTACCCAGGAATAAAATTTATACATTTTGGTATAAACTATGCTCTTCTTGCTTGGCATTTAAACATAGAAAAAGTAAATTTTATACCACTACAGATTCAGAGCATCAATGCTTGGTATAGAAATTTGTCACTAAAAATCAGTGTAACATGAAAATGCGCCATTATTCGCAAGACAGGTTCAGGAACTCTTAAGTCCATTCTGTTCGTGCATAAACTTTATTTCTTGTAGTATAAATGATGTTTTCCTATCTAACATTTAAGCTAGAAAAGACTAGTTTTATACCACCACAAAATAAAAATCTCAGTATCAATGTTTTTTATACCGTTTTTATTATAGAATTAAGCCTCTGATAGTATATACAGGATGAATATTATTGTAATATATACATGTTATACTAATTTTCATATTCAAAGGTTTAATATGTTAAGAATTATTAAAAAAGCATAATTATTATACCAAAATTTTCAACCGTGCAGGAATTAACTGTGGCTTTTAAATCGATAGATGCGGGTAAAGCCCCGGGGATCGATGGAATTCCGGTGGAACTCTTTAAGGCGGATATTAACGCTACTGCGGATATTCTTCCCCCTTATCCAAGAGTGTTGGGAAACCGAAACTCTCCCTAAAGAATGGAAGAAGGGCGTCATTATTAATATCCCAAAGAAAGGTAACCTGAAGGATTGTAAAAATTGGCGTGGAATTTGCCTCCTCCCCACAGTCTCCAAACTGGTGGCAAAAATAGTCTTAAACCGGATCAAGCAAACAGTTGACCGCTACTGAACGATGAACAGGCTGGTTTTCGCGAGGGCCTTTCATGTAGCGACCACATCAACACCCTCCGAATTATTATTGAACAATCCGCAGAGTGGTGATCCCCATTTCATCTCATGTACATGGATTTCGAGAAGGCGTTTGACAGCGTTGACCGGGAATACATCTGGATGCTTTACGTAGGAGAGGTATACCAGATAAAATCATATTCATCATCAAGGAGTCCTATAGCGGAGCCAATGAGTGGGTTCAGGTCGCGCAACGTTTTAAACGCAAATGCAAACAGTTCGACAGATTTTGCTCGTGGACGGTCCGTTTCAGTTTGCGTTTGATCTACCACACATCGGGGAAATTAACCAGAAATTTTTCCTGGTTGATTTCCGTTCAATGGGGGGTAAGGGGTATTAGCGTATTTGACAGTTCTTAGTTGACGTATTGGATGAGACTGTGAGATGGTGTGGATTTTCGTTTTCGGGTTCTTGATTTGTACATGGCGTCTTATGTGCTTATTTACACCGAAGCAACACAAATTTGTGGCGATTTTGCAGTGCTTTTCATTTTTCCTGAAACCGTCGCGAATTTAATTGAAGTTTTGTTTGAAACTCAATAGCGAATCGGCTGTCAGCTGTTTAATACATGACAACTACAAAACAAGTCGTTCGGGTAAAGAGTTTATGGTTGAGCGGAGGGAAAATCCTTACCGCAATTACAACGTTGCAAACGTGAACGCAGGCAATGTCACGTCTTATACAAGGGTAAGCTTTCAGACCCCTTTGAGGTACAAAGCGAAGTGGGACAAGGCTGCATTTTGTCACCTATAGGCGTGTTTTTTTTGTACTGGGGCGCAGGTTAATTGGGGGCTATCCGGGTTAACTTACACACATTACACAAACAACATACCCTAGTTGTTTGTGTAATGTGTGTAAGTTAACCCGGATAGCTCCCAATTAACCTGCACCGCAGTACAAAAAAACACGCCTTATATTGTTGTTGTTGATTGCCATTAACGACGCAATCTGCAGCGCGCTTCATGAACACCAGAGCAAAGGCATCAGATGGAGCCTGTTTGAATACCTTTAACACCTGGATTACGCTGACGTCTTCTTTCAAATATATCGGATCATCCAGCTCAAATGACGGATGCCCTGCACCGCGAAAGTAGCAATGCGGGGCTTAAAATCAATGCTGCCAAAACTAAGTACTTGAGCTTGGATCCAGGAAGACAAAGCGAAATTTGTGTTTCGGAGCAGACGGTAGAAAAAGTGGACAATGTTTTTACCTCGGAAGCCTAGTTACAGCAGATGGTGGAGCGAATGCTTATGTACTGTCTCGCATCAATAAGGCTCGGGCAGCTTTTTTTCAGTTTGACTCCTTTCTGGCAAAACAACAACATATCCAGATGTACCAAACTCAGGATCTTCGGAACCAATGTAAAATATGTGCTCCTTTATGGCTGCTCAACTTGGAAGGGGACCAAGGCGATAACAACTAAATTGCAAACTTTCGTAAGCCAGTGTCTACGGCGCATCCTACACATACGCTGGCCGGAGGTCATTTCTAACGACGACCTCCTGTTCATTACTGGCCAGGACACGATAGACACCTCCATAAAAAGGCGAAAGTGGCAATGTATAGGTCACACACTTCGAAAAAGGCCGGAAAACATCGCTAAACAGGCCCTTGATTGGAACCCACAGGGAACCAATGCAAGCCGCCGCGTTGGACGACCTAGTAACACCTGGAGAAGATCAGTTGAGGTCGAGGGTAAGTCAGTAGGCAAATCGTGGAGACAGTTGATCAACTGATCGCCTTCGAAGGCGATGGCGGCGAACAGGACGAGGTGGAAAGTCGGCGTGGTTAATGCCCTATGCTCCACAAGGGATTGACAGGATCCAGAGAGAGAGAGAGAGATAGCCCCATAATTGTTTATGTTACTTTGTTCACCTCCTTTATGTACTGATACTATTGTTGACAGTTTAAGTTCGTCTGGGGAAGTTCCATTATGTATGTGATGATTTATAATGTTCGCAGACGGATAGGTGATATGATCCATTTTCAAATCATCGGTAGTAATACCATCAGTCTCCTGGAGCTATATGCGACTTAAGATTATAAATTATTTCCAAAATTTTGACTTCGTTCATAGGTGTTAATGAAGTTAGAGCAGATGTCGAAGAAGGCACATCTTGAAGTAGGCTTGTTGGTGTTGGCACTAATTCCTGACCGAACTTGCATAGTATTAATTCATTTCATCCGCTACCTCTCCGATATCATTGGGTGGGTTCCAGCGAGCGGATCAGGATTTGACATTTATCGAATTCTCCTCCGTATGCTTTCCCCTCCGGTAAAATTTGTACAGACAACTGTCAATTTTCGGATCTGAAAATTGACAGTTGACTGTACAAATTTTACCAGAGGGGAAAGCATATGGAGGAAAACTCAAGAAAAGTCAAAACCTGATCCGAACCCACCCATTGACGACTCCATTCCCTGATCTTATCTCCAAGATACCTTGATATGTTCCTGATGAATTTCGTTCCTGTTCAGTATATGCCATATTTCTCATAAATTACCCTCTTCGAAATCTCTTGCGAGAAGTAATTAGATTTCGTTTTCTTGATGAGTTTCTTTGTGAGATATCTTGCTTTGTTATAGTTGGTGGCATTGTATATCACATTTGTAGGATCACTCATAAGAATTTTAAATGCTTTCCGTTTCTTTTTTGAAGCATTAATGAAAGCTTTGCATTATCCAGGAGTCTTGTCTCACCCTAATTGTCTTTGTCGTGGTTTATTCTTTGCTTCTGCTATTATGTTTGTTATATTTTTCAAACTTTGAATATTCAGCGGTGTTATTTGCGCTGCTGCCCGTTCTCTGAAGTTATATGTTCGTTTAGGCACTTGATGATACCTTTAGTAGGTTTTAATTTCTGAGAAACACAATAGATACACAATCAATAGATATATTAATAATTTTATGGCCTTTTTCTGGCCAGTCAGTATAACTGTATATAATTTTGTCTTTTATTCTTATATTACTCGTATTAGTAGAAATGTGGTCTAAAAGCGAACTTCTAGTGGTACGAATTTGGGTCCCTACCCAAATTCGTACCACAATTCACATTTATTATATTATAGCTGTAATCCGGATGGCGCAACGGCTAGCACGTTCGCCTTCTACGCACTGGGCCCCGGTTCGATCCCTACTGAATGCGGTAGTTTTCGATGAAAAAGGGGATTGACGTGTCGGACTATGAGCCCACTCAGCTGTTAAATTAGTACCCATTTATGGGGTAAATAACTCGGTTGAGCGTGCTGGTGATCACACACCTCTGCATAAGACCTACCGTCACGATATAGAAAATGAGATGATGCTAACTCATCTCGAAGCCATGGTTCAAATTGGACTGTTGCGACAGTTATTTTTATTTTTTTTTTTACGATCGACATTGTATAGGGTCGTTCAAATAGAGCAACGCATTTTGTTTTTCAATTAAAAGTCTTGTGGGTGGAAGCGCTGGCACGAGTGAATACGCTGGACCGAATTTCCCATGGCTCGAGCACACAAACCGGCCAAAATACCAGAAACTTCGCGTTCGATGTTGGCCTGCAGCCGTTCTTACGTTGCTGGCTTATTGGCACAGACAAGCGATTTGACGTAACCCCAAAGAAAAAAGTCCAAAGGGGTTAAATCGTACGAACGAGGCGGCCATTCGCGAGGACCATTGCGTGAGATAACACGCTCGCCAAACTTGATCTTCAATAATTCGATCGTGTCGTACGCTATATGGCACGTTGCGCCGTCCTGTTGAAACCACATATCGTCCAAGTCCCTAGCGTCGGGCTAGTTCCAAAAATACTCCGATATCATGGTCCTGTAGCGATCGCCGTTAACGGTTGTTGGCGCGCCGTTTTCATCAAAAAAGAAAAATGGGCCAGAGACACCGCCGGAATTTTTCGAATAAAGTTGTGTCTCGTGCATCACTTTAGGCTGCTCACTCGACCAAATGCGGCAATTTTGCTTGCTGACAAAACCATCGAGCCAGAAGTGAGCTGCATTCGAAAAGTTGATTTTCTTATGAAAGTCGTCGTCGATAGAACAAGAACTTTGATAAAAAAAGTTGAATAATTTGTAAACGTTGTTGAAGCGTGTATCTCTCCATGATTAAATGGTATACACTGACGTTTCAAAATGTGAAAGAGCTGCGAAGCCAACTTCACTCCTATTC
The DNA here is from genome assembly GCA_964017055.1 of Chloromyia formosa. Taxonomy (NCBI): domain Eukaryota; kingdom Metazoa; phylum Arthropoda; class Insecta; order Diptera; family Stratiomyidae; genus Chloromyia; species Chloromyia formosa. The sequence continues at coordinate 116,496,426 of OZ024815.1, forward strand.
GAGAAATGTCAAAAACAAAATGCATCGTCCCTATTGAAATATGTATAATATTAGTTGTACAGCTTTGCTTCCGCCGTTTTCCGACAGAGGGCTGCATCGGTGAGGGCTGGTCAAAATACGCAGTTCCAAAGTGTCACAAAGTGAGTTTGGACGTCTGTGAACGTATCGACATTTCCTTGCATTAGTAAAAGTTGTTCGCATTTTTAATAAGATTCGCGATTCAAAATGTTTGTTTTCGAGCCAAGTTCTCGTCATTTGCGGGAAGTTTTGATCTTCTGCTTCCACTTGAAAAAAACTGCAGCTGAGGCTCATCGAATACTCTCAGATACTTACGGTGAGGTTGCTCTAAGTGACATAACATGTCGTGAGTGGTTTCAACGTTTTAAAAGTGGCGATTTCAATGCCGAGGACAAGCATCGTGGTGGAAGAGAAAACATATTCAAAGACGATGAATTGGAAGCACTGCTCGGCGAAGATTCGTGCCAAACGCAAGAAAAATTAGCTGAATCACTATGAGTGACTCAGCAAGCCATCTCGAAACGCCTCAAGGCTATGGGCATGATTCAGAATCAAGGAGATTGGGTTCGGTACGAGTTAAACCCGAGAGATATTGAACGGCGAATTTTTGCGAACAACCGCTTCAAAGGCAGAATTGGAACGGATTTCTATTTTGCATCGTAACCGGTGGCGAAAAATGGGTCCGTTACGATAATCCCAAGCGCAGAAAGACATGGGAAATGCCCGGACATGCCTCAACGTCGACGGCAAAACCGAATATTCATGGCGCCAAGGTTATGCTTTGCATTTGGTGGGACAGCTCGGTGTGATATACTACGAGCTACTGAAACCGAATGAAACTATCACAGGAGATCTGTACCGAACGCAATAGATGCGCTTAGGTCGGGCATTAAAGGAAAAACGACCACAGTACCAAGAGAGACACGACAAAGTCATCATCCAGCATGACAATGCTCGGCCACACGTCGCGAAAGTGGTAAAGACATATTTGGAAACCCTAAAATGGGAAATCTTGCCCCACCCGCTGTACTCCCCAGACATCGCTCCTTCCGACTACAATCTGTTTCGTTCCATGGCGCACGGCTTGGCTGATCAGAATTTTCGTTCGTACGAGGAAGTCGAAAAGTCGAAAAGTCGCGTCGAAAGACGCCTCCTTTTTCCGAGATGGAATGCGAAAATTACCGGAGAGATGGGCGAAAGTTGTCGCTAGCGATGGACAGTACTTTGAATAATACATCTGTAAGTACTTTTTGACAATTAAGCTTTTAATTTCAGGGAAAAACGGCGGAAGCAAAGTTGTACACCCAATATAATACATATATCGCTCGTAATTGAGTAACCGGCTCAACACCATCGACAACGTCACCCGCAGTATCCCCAGAAGAGTTGTATTGATCACTCGGTGTCAACTTCGTGTTGGATGAGTGATTGGTGACGCAAGTTGGCAGCCGTCATGGAAAAAAACGTCAACAGGGAGTTGCTTATCACCTGCCACCCAGATCGGGCGGAGTTTTTTTGGGTTGCCGACGCAGAATTTAGAGTTGCTCGTCAGCTGCAACCACGACCAGAGGTTTTTTTGCGAGCACCGCGCGTCACAGTAATAGAATAAAGAGAAAAGTTTTTTTTTTATCTGGCGCAGTAGGCGCTTTACCGGTATTGACATCCGCGGTCGAAAGAAAAAGGTCTCCAATTACACCGGACAAGGGAACTCTTGGCGGCACATTGTTGGTCGTGAGGAATTTTTATCCGCTATCCCACGAAGATCATCAACTGTGTCAGATTTCGAGGGCTAAAGCAGCCAAACCACCTTTAGAGTGATAACCATAATCCACATTTCAAGGTGCGATAAACAAAAATTACAACGGCTTCGGCGTAGGGATATTTTAAGTTTCCGAACTCTGGGATGAAAAAATCACTTTTCACTCAGTTTTTTTGTCACTTTTCTCTCGCGACACCCATATTTTTAGTTTTAATTTTTATTTTTTATTCGTTTGTTTTATATATTATTTTTAATGATTTATACTGAACGTTTGGTATGTTTAAAACTAATCAAAACGCTGTTGCACGCAGAGCGAGCGAAGCGAGCGTTCACGTTTTTGCGGTACTGAGGGTTGCGAGCCTTAAGCGCGGAGTGAGCGTAGCAAGCGAAGCCCACGCAAGGCGACTAGCGAATATTGCAATTTTCTATGCCTTAAATATACCAAACATTCAAATAAACATTAAATAAAAAATAAAAACTTAACAAAAAATATAATTTTTTTTTAAATTCCAGACTTTTAGAGTGACGCAAGTGAGAAGTGACAAAAATCCGAGTGAAAAGTGATTTCGTCACCCCGGGCCCCAGAAACCAAAAGATTGCCACTACACACGGAATTGGTCCACTTTTCGTTGTTGTTTTGAAAAGTGTTTATGAGCTATGTTCCAGTCCCGTCCTTGTTTTACGTGTTTGACTAGGTATCATCGCATACAAATTCTCAATTATCTAAGCTTTTCCTTGCATTTTAATGAAACTAAAACAAAATAAAGAGGAGCGACCGCAATCTATCTTATATCCTTTACATGCCATTAGTATTTATAAATACAAATTTATCTAGCGACGATCTGTTTCTCCGTGCAAGAGAGAATATGTTGTGAAAGGTCACTTTGTAAAATGAATTTCTTTGCATCTGATTTAAGATGACTTTGTGTTTGCCCTCAATAATATTAAAATCGATATCGTCTGACGTACTTCAGTGAATTCAATTGAAATTCGTTTGACAGATTTTGTCTTCATTATCATATCCAAAAGAAAAAGTTGAAAGGAATCAACAAAATCAAATATTCATCAGCTTAGCTAAAAGTACGAGGGTAAGGTTAAAAGTTCTCGGCCTAACACAGAAGTACCGTTAAAATCAGCAAAAATTTTTGTTTCCTGCCTGGGTGCAAAGTATTGTAGTTTGCTTACACGAATTTTTGCAGTCGACGTCTTCTGTGTTTTTCGTTAAAATGGAGAAATTTGAATATGGTGCGGTCATAAAATTCTTCGTTTTGGATGGATTAACCCCTATGGAAATTCATTCGAAGTTAACAAAAGTGTACGGGGACTCTGCTCTTCGAAGTCAACCGTTAAATGGGCATCTCAATTTAAACGTGGTGGCACGTCCCCCGAAAACGACCCACGCGAAGGACGGCCAAAAACCGCAACCACACCGGAAACCATGGAAAAAGTGCATGATATCGTGTTGGACGATAGGCAAATGAAAGTGATATTGCTGAGCCTGTGGGGATATTGGAAGGGTGCGAAACATCTTGCACAAAGAATTAGATATGCGAAAGCTCTGCGCAATATGGGTGCCGCATTTGCTGAATGCCGATCAAAAGCAAATGCGCAAACGATTTTCGCAGCAATCTTTGCACCGATTCAATCGAAGTCCGATCCATTTTGTGCGCCGATTTGTCATCATGGATGAGACTTGGGTCCAGCACTACACGCCAGAACCGAAACAGCAGTCGAAGGAGTGGGTGGTAGCGGGTGGTTCAGCGCCAAAGCAAGCGAAGTCGATCACATCTTCCGAAAAGATCATGGCAAGCGTGTTTTGGGATGGGAAAGGGATCCTGTTAATTTATTACCTTGAAAAGGTAGAACAATAACAGGTGAATATTACTTCAAACTTCTTGACCAGCTTGATGCCAAAACTCGCAAGAAGGGGCTTGGCTGGAAGAAGAAAAAACCTTTCCCCAGGACAACGCACCTGTAGACAAGTGTGCGTTGCCGATGGGAAAACTGCGGGATTTGGGGTACGAATTGGTCGACCATCCAACCTATTCTCATGATTTGGCACCCTTAGACTTCCGTCTGTTCCCAAACTTTAAAAAATTTGTTTCTGGGAAGCGATCCTCATCCAATGAAGAAGTTGAGAGGGTCATAGATGAATATTTTCACAGCCTTCCAGACTCTCGCTTCCGGGAAAGAATACTGATGTTATAGAAACGCTGGAACAAGTGTGTTGAAGTCAAGGCAGATTATGTAGAAAAACAAAATTATGTTTTAACTGAAAATCGCAGTCTTTCATTGTCAGGCCGAGAACTTTTCACCTTATCCTCGTACATATAAGGTCTTAAGCCTGAGGTAAGTTTTTCACTCTGGGGAACAAAAAATTTAAGATCTGGTATTTGTGCGAAAGTATTAACCGTAAACACTTGCATTCTGGCGCAATGTTTACCCACACAAAGTGCACAAATATGAAGTCTTAAAATGTTTATTCAAAAAGTTACTTGTATTAAATCCACCTTCCTCGACGCACATAGCTTTAAAGCTCAACCAACTAATTGTTTTCTAAGGCCCCTCACACGAGACAAATTTTTGTACAAAAGCATGAGAGCTTTAAGCTGACCTCACCATAGCAAATTTTTGTACAAATTTTTAAATACTCGTCTAAACTTAAAGCTCTGTTGTTTGTGCTAAAATATTAACCGCAAACACCTCTATTCTGGCCCAATATTTTCGGACAGACACCAGAGCCTTAAGTTTTTGTTCAAAAATTTGTCTAATAGGCACAAATTCAACAAATTTTTGTATGAAAATTACTGTGGCTTAGAACTTTGCCAGTGGTTTGGAAATTTGCTTTACCGTAAGCTCTTCAAAACAGCGCACAGACAGAATGGACGAGTGCGACTGCCGTCGTACAAAACTTTATTCGCAAAAATGTGAAATAGTCGGAAAAAATTTGAAGTATCCGCGAAAATCTTCAAATGGCTTTGAAAATTTTTGCGGTTGCAAAGTTAGCGGTTTAGATTTTTGCTTCTGAACATTTTTGTATAATGCGGGAATTTGGTTGCCGGCATCAGCTGCAGCATCGTCTGTATCTTGGCTCAGTGTTCATTTATACACCTTCCTCGCAAATTTGGAACTTTTCGTACAAAGTTTAAGCTTATTGTGCCGAAAATTTGCTAGGTGCGAGCTAGGTGTAAGAAAGCACACTTAGCCAAGACAGAGACGATGCCGCTGCTGCTGTCGCTGCTTTGCCCACACTAGACAATTTATATAAAAAAAAGTAAGTTAAGCCCTAAACGTGCTCTCGCCTAGTGAACGCTATTATCTGTAAAATAAATAAATAACTGGCGCAACAGTCCAATTTTGAACCATGGCCTCGAGATGAGTTAGCATCATCTCATTTTCTAGATCGTGATGGTATGCTTTGTGCAACGACACGCTCAACCGAGTTATTTACTCATTTAACAGCTGAGTGGGCTCATAGTCCGACACGTAAGTCCCCTTTTTTAATCGAAAACTACCGCATTCAGTAGAAATCGAACCTGTCTGTTAGCTAATAGGGACTTATTTATCAAAGGCCTGAACCTAAATCATATACAATACCCAAAATACGATAATGCAGTTCAAAAATAAGGGGAGAAAATCTCCACATTTTGTAGTATTTTGGGTGTTGTATATGGTTTAGGTTAAGGCCTTTGATAAATAAGTCCCGGTTAGCTAACAGGCAGTTTAACAGGACATTGAGAAAACGGGCCTAAATGACGATTCCGATAGTGAAATTGATATTTGTCAGTTTGCCTTGGGGAGGGGGTACCAAGACAGACAGACTTAGAAGATATCGACAAAGAACAACTATATCCAATTGTTCTGAATGATGTATGTGGCCAAGTACGCATTCTTCACAGGCTCAGTGGTAGAGGCCACACCAACCGTTTCATGTTCGAATCCCGTCCACGTCGCGTTGTGGCTATGGCTCTTTGTGTTGTCTTCCCACTGTGGTGTGGGCTGTAACAATAAGCCACAACATTCCCCGAGTTGTCGCAGGTTGGCAGCCAAATGGGCAGGTGGCACATGCTAAGTAGCAACATGTGTCGTCCGAAAACAGTTGCTAAGGAAACATCAACAGAGCCACATGGAACAATTGATGCGCTATGCCCCAATAGGGGTTAGGGCCATGATTCAAGGATAGAAGGCTACCCAATGCGCATGTCCATTATTCAGCCACCGAATGAGAGAGAGAAAGCTCGTGACATCACAGTTTCAATTTTTAATATGCGCGCGTGTATTTTATTTCAAATTTCATGATTTTTGAAAGAAAAAATGCTTTCAAATCTACAATTTTATTTCGATTTTGATGAAATTTTGAATATTGGATCTCCAGAATAAGGGGAAGGTTGCTGTCTATACGGCATTTTGAAAGCCCACCCCATCCCCCTTTCTAGCCCGACTTAAAAGAAATTTACATTTTTATAAACAGTTTTATTCCTATCTTGGCGAAATTTTATATATTGTGTAACGTTTCTTCTTGGTAGGCCGAAGCCTACAAGAGGACGGAGTCGTGCTCTGGTCGTGCAGACCTCGCGTGACACATAAGTGCCAAGACTTCCTCAGATGTGGCCAGCCGCGCGTGCTGGATAGCTAGCTCAGCTATCGGTAGTCGGGGTGGGGTTGAATGGGCCACATCTGCCTCGCGTGTTACAAAAATAAAATCACGCGCGTGCCCGGGTGCTTACGCAGACGAGCTATACCTGTAAAAGAAAACCTGAAAACGCGTAGGACTAACGGAGGCCTCTCTCGTCCCGTAACGAACGCGGGAACCCCATGATGTTTTAGGGGCTCCGCGCTCCCTCCCTTCCATCGGGCTAGGCCGCGCTCATGTTCCTAGCCCCCTTAGCGAATTAGCGAGTTTAAGAGTGAACGAGCGAAGAAAAGACGAGGGCCCTAGGAAGGGGTGTCAGGAAGCAATGATGAAGTCTATTTCCTAGAGGAATACATTTTCATTTTATTTTTAACAGATATTTTTACACTTCAATTGCATGGTCACAAGTTGCACTCATTGCAGTAGGTTGAAGTTTCACCATACTCTGTTATCATATTTCTTATTAAGATTTAATTTTCAATAATTTTAAGGCATTCTTATACTTGGAAAGTTTAAAGATCTCAAAATGTTCAGTTATAAGTGCACTTACACCGTTCTATGATTTAATATTTTATAAAAAAAAGGAAATTTTGCCAAAAGTTCGAATATAATATAAAATGGAATTGTTCTCAGCTAGTTTAAATGCATAATCCTCATCTTTTAGCATCATTTCCGATAATGACCTTATACTAATACTGAATTAAAGTTACCACACTCATCAAGTAGTTATGTTTACTCCAATTTGTGCATGGGAGACATCTTCGACTTTCATTATGTTTAAATCTACCTTTCTATAAAAATATACTCTTAAGTATGCATCAAATATGGAGAGCGTGTTCTTATTGTATTATCTTCTTTTTTGTTAAAGCATGTTCGCGTGAATAGTACAATAGTGCATTCGTATGATTTGTAGTCAACCTATATTCTATGCGTTAAAATATTTTTATTAAACTTATTCTATATACGTGCAAGATTTATATAATTTTCTGGGATATTTTTTTTTTTTATCTGGAAAGTCACCCTCTTTACTAGTAAAGGTCGTAGTGTCAGACGCAGAATCGTAGCACGAAACAAAAAGGAAACTAAACTGTAAAAATTAGCGACTTATTTTATAGTTCACCATTTTTAAATGCACTTGCATTTGGATTGTTCGTTTCAAAATTCATTTAATTTTACGCGCTTCCTAATCTAAATAATGTACAACTATTGATGAATGTTCAATTGAAGGTTAAATGAAATATGAATTTGACTATAAAATACACAATATACGGTTCCTGTGGAAAGCCGATAAACTCTTGTCCCAGTAAATACATGCACTCTTATTCTTTCCTTGTATTATCCTTACGATGTCCCCGGTACAAAGTAATCCATCCGACCAAAATTCCCAGTTCTATGCCACTTTGAAATCATTAACTTGTTTCATAAAATAATTAAAAATCATGGGATTCAATAGATAAGACCTTCGCTAAGTTTGAACTAATCTTTCATGCGACTCTTTTCCGCGTCCTCTTTGACCCGTTTAAATGCCTCGGTTTTTTAAGAAATCCACACTCTTGAAAAAAAAGAAAATCGCAAATACCTGGTTGGCGCCGGCGACTTTGGCGCTCGCTGACTGACAAGCTGGAACCTCTTGTGGCGTCTTCGACTAAGCCGACCAAAGGTGCCTCCTAGTCTCCGGAAGATCGCCAACGACCTGTCTGCTTGGTGGCGACACCCAGATTTTGGTGGCGCTCGCCGTTTGCAATGAAACAAAACTGCACGTGACAGCTGCTCGGTGGCGGCTGATTGTGTCGCTTGTGTGGCGGCTGATTGTGTCGCTACTAATTGGGTGGTTGCGTGGCGCTAATTGTGTCGCTTGTGTGGCGGCTAATTGTGTCGCTGCGTGGCTCTAATTGTGTCGCTGGTGTGGCGTGGCGCTAATGGTGTCGCTTGTGTGGCGGCTAATTGTGTCGCTACTAATTGGGTGGCTGCGTGGCGCTAATTGTGTCGCTTGTGTGGCGGCTAGTTGTGTCAAAAGAGTCACGCAAAGTCGACGAAATTTTGCACTGCACCCGGGGGTCTTCCTCGTCACACTTAGGGCCTCCGCACACGGGTCGTCTGATTTTCGGCACGTCTGCGATTCGAACTCTGCTCGTCTAAAATCGCACACGACGAGCGACGCCTTGCACCGCACACGAGTCGATTGCAATTCGGCGCGTCTGCGACGCGATCCGGTATTAGGCATGGGTGGTATTACGGATTCTTACTAGCACGAATATGATTTTGGAATTGGGGGTATTTGGGCAATATGTCGCCGCTATGTGAAAGGAGGAGTGCAGAGGAGTGTCAGTGAAAATATTTTAACCCTTTGGTTTGGCGAAACGGACTTTTTTGTACATGAAGTAGAATATGGGCGATATGGATGTCGCGTGATTCGAGGTGAAAGGAGGAGTGCACAGGAGTGTCAGTGAAAGCATTTTAACCCGTTGGCGTGGCGAAATAGACCTTTTTGTATATCGAGCGGAACACGGGCGATATGGGAGTTGCGTGATTCGAGGTGAAAGAAGGAGTGCACAGGAGTATCGGTGAACGCATTTTAACCCGTTGGCATGACGAAATAAACCTTTTTGTACATGGAGCGGAACATGGGCGATATGGGTGTTGTGTGATTCGAGGTGAAAGGAGTGCGCAAGAGTGTCGATGAAAGCATTTTAAACCGTTGGCATGGCGGAATAGACCTTTTTGTACAAGGAGCGGAACATGGTTGTCGCGGTATTCAAGGTAAAAGGAGAAGTGCACAGGAGTGTCGATGAAAGCATTTTAGCCCTTTAGTGTGGCGAAATGGACCTTCTTGTGCATGAAGCGGAAAGGAGAAGAACACAGGAGTGCTGGTGAAGCATTTTAACCCTTTGGCGTGGCGAAATGGACCTTCTTGTACATGAAGCGGAACATGGGCAATATGGTTATCACCTGAGTCGATGTGAAAGGAAGAATGCAGACGAGTGCTCGTTAAGGCATTTTAACCCTTCAGCGTGGCGTGAAATGTACATGTACATAAGGCGGAATATGGGTGCCGCGTGAAACAATTTTAACCCTTTGAAATTGAGAAATAAATCTTTTCATACATGGAGCAGTAAAAATTTGTGACCCTAATACGCTTTGCGATGGAAAAATACGGTGTTTCTACACGCTATATAATCGAGCAAAATATTTTTTTTATAACACAGGGTATTCGATTTCGACAAGATTACTGTGTCCGTGGCGCTCAGACAGTGGAATTAAAAGAAGTCAAATTATTTTGACAGTAAATTTGGTGTGAATTAGTGCAACCACAACTCGAACTCGGATCGAAGAGTTTTCTAAGAAGAAAGAAGAAGAATAAGTAATAAGTGTAATAAGCGACTATCAAAGTCGCAAAGTCTGAGTGTTATGGAGAAAGGCAAGGAAGGAAGGGCTAACCCTTTTTAATACCGGTGTTTGAGCAAGCGGAGCGAGCGTTAGAGGTTCGGTCTATGTATATTGAGGGTTAATATCGCTTAAACCTTTCAAATGAATGACCGCTAAGCTAAGCATTGAATCAGACGGGGCACCGAAATATACTGCATGCCGAAATTGTCCATATGAAATACTGCATTTGCACACTTTCGTTTTGAAAACGAAATAGTGCATGATGGCACGCGAATATCTCGTATACGGTGATGATTTAACAAAACATCAACGGATAGTGCACTGCCTAAATGTTTGCGCGACAACGTCAAATTGTTATCAAGAAAGAAAAAATGATACGGAAACTTTTCCTTTATTGAGAAAAATACTGGATCATGTATATATCTGTGTTAAAAAGAAGATATTGGTTGCGTTCAGGATTTCATACATTGGATATTTGAATTTCTGAGTTACACAATTGTTGTTTAATTCAGGAGTTTAGATTCGAATAAAAAAGGAATAGCGGAAATTAACCGGGAAAATTGGTAATTGGTTTCCCCTATATAGTGTCGACGTTTTTTCGTTTTTCCGCCTCGAGATCGCTTCAACATCACTGTGATATCGCTTTTACGATGCTTCGATATCATCGATTTTATATCGCTTCAGTGTAGCCTCAATATCGCTTTGATATCTGATATCAACACAAAAGTGTTAAAAAGACCATCGACAATATTACATTGCATTAACGTCATCAACCCTATTCAGACCATAGAGTTAAAAGCTCCTACAACAACACTCCATTGCATTGGCCTCCTCTTCCCGATTCAGACGACACCCGTATTTCCTAGATTTCACTTCATGTCCCAGAATGTATTCATTTCACCACCATAGAGTTAAAAGCGCCTTCAACATCATTCCACATAATTGGCGTCACCACCTCCATTCAGACGACACCTGTATTTCCTAGATATCACTTCATGTCCAAGAATGTGTTTATCTCAACACTTGTAGGATTAAAAACGCCGTGAACTACACTCCAGAGTGTTGGCTTCATCACTTCAATTCATAGACATTCGTATTTCCTAGATTTCACTCCATGTCCAAAAGTATGCTTGCGTCAACACCAAAGCGTTTAATTCAATTCAATTCGTTTTCAACTCAACTTCCGTCCCACGACACACTTCCCATAGAAGTAGCCACGTCAAAAAAACTGCCAAATTCCTGAATAATATAAAATCGCAAAAACCACTTGGCGCCACGGGCAGGGTAATTTTGCTGAAAACAAAAACGCTGTGTTATGACAAAAAAATATTTTACCCGATTATATAGCGTGTAGAAACACTGCATGCCGTCATCGCAAAACGTATTTGGATCACAAGCTTTTATTAGTTCATGTCCGAAAAGGTAATTTTCACCCCACCAAAGGGTTAAAATACTTACACCAGCACTCCTGTAAACTCCTCCTTTCACGCCGAATCACGTGATACTCATATCGCCCATATCCCGCTTAATGTACAAAACAGTCAATTTCGCCACACCAGCGGGTTAAAATGCTTTCACTAGCCCTCTTTTGTACTTCTCCTTTCACCTCGAATCACGCGACAACCATAATGCCCATGTTCCGCTTTAAGTACAAAAGTCTCCTTCTCGCCTCTACAAAGGGTTAAAATGCTTTCACCAGCACTCCTGTGCCTTTCTACTTTCACCTCGAATCACGCGACAACCATGATCCGCTTCATTTACAAAAATGTCCATTTCGCGACACCAAAGGGTTAAAATGCTTAAACCAGCACTTGTCTGCTTTACTCCTTTCACATCGACTCAGTTGACAACCACATTGCCCATTTTCCGCTTCATGTACAAGAAGGTCCATTTCGCCATGCCAAAGTGTTAAAATGCTTTCACCGACACTCCTGTGCACTCCTCCTTTCACTCCGAATCACGCGACAACCATGTCGCTCATTTCCCGGTTAATGCCCAAAAATGTCCTTTTCGCCTCACCAAAGGGTGAAAATACTTTCACCAGCACTCCTGTGCACTCCTCCTTTTACCTCGAATCTCGCGAAAACCATATTGCCCATGTTCCACTTCATGTACAAAAGGGTACTTTTCGCCTCACCAAAAGTTTAAAATGCTTTCACCAGTACTCCTGTGCACTTCTCCTTTCACTTGGAATCACGCGACAACCATATTGCTTATATCCCGCTTCATGCCCAACAAGGGCCTTTTCGCCACATCAGCGGGATAAAATGCTTTCACTAGCACTCCTGTGCACTTCTCCTTTCACCTCGAGTCACGCGACACCCATATCGCTCATATTCCACTTCATGTACAGAAATGTCCATTTCGCCACGCCCAAGGGTTAAACTGCTTTAACCAGCACCCGTCTGCATTCGTCCTTTCACATCGACTCAGGCGACAACCATATTACCCATGTTGGGCTTCATGTACAAAAAGGCCCATTTCGTCATGCCAATGTGTTAAAATGCTTTCACCGGCGCTCCTGTGCACTACTCCTTTCACCCCGAATCACGCAATACCATTATCACCCACTTTCCGCTTAATGCCCAAAAAAGTCCTTTTCACATCTCCAAGGGGTTAAAATGCTTTCACTAGCACTCCTGCGCAATTCTCCTTCCACCTCGAATCACGACACCCATATCGCCCATATCCTGCTTCATGTACAAAAATGTCCATTTCACCACTCCAAAGGGTTAAAATGTTTTAACCAGCACTCCTGTGCACTTCTCCTTTCACCTCGATTCACGCGAAAAACATATTCCCCATGTTGCGCTTCATGTACAAAAGTCCCCTTTTCGCCTCATCAAGGGTTAAAATACGTTCACCAGCGCTCTTGCGCACTCCTCCTTTCATCCCGAATCACGCGACACCCATATCGCCCATATCCCGCTTCATGCCCAAAAAAGTCCTTTTCACCTTGCCAAAGGGTTAAAATGCTTCCACTAGCACTGCTTTCGCCTTGAATCACCCGACGCCCATATACGACTACACCACAATTTCTGTGAACATATTTTTCAATTAAATAAATGCATCCATATATTTTTCTCTGGTGTCCGGCGTCGACGACTTTTCTCGTTCCAAGCAGTTCGCATGGTTCGAGACGCACAGACGAGTACATCGATTCGATTACGTGCCGACCAATGAACGACCCGTGTGCGGAACTCCATACATTTGCTTTGGAAGTGGAGTTCGAATCGCAGACGAGCCGATTACGAGACGAGTACGAGACGACCCGTGTGCGGACGGCCTTAAGCTGTCGTCCGATTATTTTACTTCGGTGGACCGAGCAGTCGGCCGCCACGTTGAAATTCACGCTCTGTCTACTGTCAGATCTACTCCCGGAAGTCCAATTGGAATTCCGAGAGCAGAGCTGCCAATTGCTGAGTGCGAATTTCAACCTGACAGCTGCGACTGGTATAATGGGTGCGTTCACCAAAGCATCGCGCTAAGTCGCCCTGAGCGATATTTTGGTGAGCGCCGCCATTATGGAATGATGTTGGTGCAAACAATTGCAGGCGGGTCGGACGAATAATTTCGCTCGGCTCGCCTGCATTTGAGTGCACCGCCAGAGAACATTCGAACATGAGCGTTCTGCACTCGTTACAATTGCAAATCCAAGGCTCAGGAAATTTTAATGATCACATAAGATTTAAAAAAAAACCCTCTCCTCCCTTTTCACCCCTAAAAGCAAAATCTGCAAATGTATCAACAGTTCTATTTCGATTTTGACGAGTGTTGGAACTCCAAAGGGTAAGGTGACTGTCTACATAGGATCTCAGGAAAGCACCCCTAACTTCCTTCTCTCTACTAAAAGCAATTCTGCAAATTTATCTGCATCGGATCTCGGGAAACCAGCCCTAGCCCCCTTCTCACCCCTAAAAATAAATCTGTAAATGTATTTACATTTTTGTTCCGATCTTTTCTCAAATTCTACGTAGACAGTAATTTTCCCTAGCCGTGAAGGTCTAATATACAAAGTTTCATCAAGATCGGAATAAAACTGTAGATACTTTTTCATATTTCCTTTCAGGGGTGTGAGAAGGGTTGGGGGAGGGAACTTGCCTTGAAGGTCTCATATACAAAATTCCATCACGGTCGGTATAAAAATGTAGAGAAGCTCGCAGATTCCTTTTTAGGGATGGGAAGTGGGATGAGAGTGTTCTTTCTAAATCTGATGTGAACATTAACCTTCCCTAGTCTTGGAGGTCCAATATACAAAATTTCCCCAAGATAGGAATAAAACTGTACACAACAATGTAAATTTCTTTTAAGGGCGGCGGCATTTTGAAAATCTACCCCCATGGGGATGGATTTTCAAAATGCCGTATTGTTCCGTCATAAATTGAAAAAATTAATTTGTGCAACTGAGCTTATTTCAGCGGCGAACAAACTCAGGAATTTATCAGATACCTGAGGGGGACATTTTGGAGTGCCAAGAGTGTCTTGTGGCCTAGTGGACCGCATGGGCTCAATCACAATGTCGGGTGGAAAAATTTGTCTGGCTTCAAGTCCGGCAGAATTCGGAAGAGCATACTTACATACTATGGCATTTTGAAAATCCATCCCCATGGGGGAAGATTTTCAAAATGCCGTAGAGACCGTCACCTTCCCTTTGTTCTGGAGGTTAACTATTTCAAATTTCGTGAAATCTCATGAATTCTCTTTTAAAAAGTATGTGATTTCATAAAATGCATTGAAAGCTTTCGAGAATGTGAAATTTTGACGTCATGCGCAGAGAGAGCGAAAAAGTTGCACACTTCTTTGTATAACCTTCTATTCTTGAATCATTGGTTACGGCAAATAATATAAAGTCTGCTCTACCGAATTCTGCCGGACTTGAAGCCAGACAAATATTTCCACCCGACATTGCGGTTGAACCCATGCGGTTCACTAGGCACACAAAACACTCTCAGCACTACAAAAAAAAAAACATCCCCTTCAGATGATAGATTCCTGAGTTTGGTCACCACTGAAATAAGCTCAGTTGCTCAAATTTATTTTTTCAATTTATGACGGAACAATACTTAGCCTATCTAGCTAGAATGGCTGAGATTTACACTTCCCGGCATGAGCAATTTATTCGGGTTGAGTGGAAAGATATTGCCCAACTCTTAGGCCTTCTTTTACTGAGTATCTAGTACCATAATATGGTCGCCACTCATGCAAAATGTTAATTCGAGGAAGACTGATACGATTTGGGTTCAAAATTTGGATGCTGTGTTCGGCCAATGGTTTTCCGCATAAAATGGAAATTTTTTAATTTATGGAAAAAAAGAGGATGAAGTCCAGATGCCTCTTGGCAAAAGAGTGGTCACTGAGCATCTATCGTTAGTTGCCAATCCGTTGCACGTTGAAGTTTATTTCGACAATATTTTTTCATCCTGCGATTTATTCATGGACTTAGCTAAAAAAAATATAAAGGTCGCGGGCACAGTTCAAGAAGGAAGGACCAGTAAATGGCCATTATTACCAGTACAAGAAATGGGAAAATTGGAGAGAGGACGATATTACTACAAAAGTCGTGGAAATCTTTATATGCATCGATGGAATAACAACGCTTTTGTGACAGTGGGAGTTAATCATTACACCCATGAACCGATGCGACATGTGAGCAGGTATACCGGAGAGTCCTTTTGTTTTTATACTCTAGATGAAATCTGAGAGTATTATAAGTTTGCCACAAAGTTTGTAACGCTAAGAAATAAGGCTCGCAGAAAAAAATGAATGATACAGAAGTTCATATTATCACTCGAATATCTCAAAACCGGATGTCCGTCTGTCCGTCTGTCCGTCCGTCCGTCCGTGACCTCTCTAGCTCGAGAACGCGTTGAGCTATGAAGTTCAAATTTTGCACACGTTATTTTTGACAAGAAATGAAGGCTAAGTTCGTGAACGGGCTAAATCGCTCCACCCCTTCTACCCCCTCCCATACAAAATGACTCATTTTTGAAAATTTACAATAATCAGATTTTCTCAGAAACTATAAAACATATTGCTTTGAAATTTTTAATATATCACTTTTATGATAATTGTAATCTACATTATAAAATTTATTGTAATCCTCACCCTCCTTCTACCCCCTCCCATACAAACTGCACTATTTCATGAAATACGTTAAGCCAATTTACTCATTACCTATACAATTTATCGGGCTGAAATTTTCTACTTAACACTTAATTAACAATATCAGTTAGATTCAAAAAAAGTAATCGATTACCCTTACTCCGTCTACCCCCTCCCATACAAAATGACTCATTTTTGATAATTTACAATAATCAGATTTTCTCAGAAACTATAAAACATATTGCTTTGAAATTTTGAATATATCACTTTTATGATAATTGTAACCTACATTATAAAATTTATTGTAATCCTCACCCTCCTTCTACCCCCTCCCATACAAACTGCACTATTTCATGAAATACGTTAAGCCTATTTACTCAGTACGTATACGATGCATCCGAGATTGCAACCAAAATTATTTACTGGCTTTAACCAGGTTCAAATTCATCTAGAGTATTGCATGATTGGGGTTTACCCCAATCGTAAATAGTTCTTTTATGTTTTATTCATGATTTTTTAACTTCTTTTATTAATACAATCAACAAACATTAATCAATTATGTATTGGCCACCTTTTTCGATGACCTTTTGCCATATTTCAGTCAGCTGCATAATATCGCGCTCGAAGAAAGTGTGGTCTTTAGCAGCAAAAAACTGAATCAACTCATTTTTGACAGCCTCATCCGAGACGAATGTTTTTCCACTTAAATGGTTCTGCAGTGAACGGAATAAGTGGTAATCTGATGGTGCAAGGTCAGGGCTATACGGTGGATGAGGCGTTACTTCCCAGCCTAAGGCCAATAATTTTTTACGAGTGACCAAAGATGTATGGATTCTGGCATTGTCTTGATGGAAGATGACACCGTCGTTTCACCTTGATTTCTTTGTCCATTTTCACTAGCTGGCGACAGTACACATCTGAATTGATAGTTTGGTTCCTTGGGAGCAGCTCAAAATAAACAACACCTTGGAAATTCCACCAAACAGACAGCTTAACATTCTTTTGATGGATATCTGCTTTTGATGTCGATTGTGCAGGTTCATCTCGCTTGCCCCAAGATCGTTTTCACAAGACGTTGTCGTAAACAACCTATTTTTCATTGCCCGTTATGAATCACTTCAAAAATGGGTCGATTTCGTTACGTTTCAGCAGCAAATCGCAAACGTTAATTCGTTTGGTGGAGTGAATTTCCTTCAATTCGAGTGGAACTCAAATATCGAGCTTGCTAACTTATTCCAGCTTCTATAAATGTTCGTGAAGGGGTGATTTGGATAAGCTGAGTTTCTCCGCAATCTCCCGTGTCGTACTCCGCCGGTTACCTTCGATCATTGCCTTTATTTTGTCGTCATCGACAACTGTTGGACGACCAGAGCGTGGTGCATTACCGAAATCAAAATTTCCGGAACGAAAACGAGCGAACCAATTCTGCAACTGGCGTTCTGGTAACGAGTCTTCACCATAAACATCCCACAACTTTTTCCGCGCTTGCACTGCATTTTTGCATTTTCGGTAATATTTATTTTCCATTTTCAAGTTGATGCGAAATAAAGATTCGTAAACAGAGGACCACCAATTTGTGACGGATTATATCTTGAGATGTCAGCTATCAAATCGCAAAAAAAATCTTGGCTAACGCCACCATAATTTTTGTTTTCAATAACAGCGCCATCCCTTGAAAGGTAGTGAAATAACTTTCCATGCAACCCAATACTTTTTATTTTAGGTAAACAGGTTAAACTTATTTTGCGTTTTCTCCATTTTGTAGGTATTCATCATCATCATCATCGTGGTGCGACAGCCCGACGTCGGGCCTTGACCGCCTGGGTTTTGTAGGTATTAATACTCCGAAAAAAAAAGTTGTTAGGTGCAAAATCCATCTGTTCGAAATCCACAAATGAAACTCGAGCAATCAAAATCCATCGATTCAAAATCCACCAGTTCAAAATCCACCTAGTTTATTCTGATTATGCACACACGATGAATTTTTAATCCCTAAAGCGGAAATGGACTCAGAACCCGCACTCAAGGGTTGTACTGGTGCTTTTCCATACAAAAATTCATTGATTTTGAACTGGTGGATTTTGAATCGGTGGATTTTGAATTAGTGGATTTTGAATCGGTGGATTTTGAATTAGTGGATTTTTATTTTTGGTGGATTTTGGTACAGTAGATTTTGATTTTGCTTGATTTTGAACGTAACCCCCAGCCTCACCTTATAAAAAATAAAATCTGAGAATGGGTGGAGTTGATGTTCGAGACGAACTACTAAGAGGCTATCGCTCTCACCTGCGTTCTAGGAAATGGTGGTGGAATTTGTTTTCCAATGCATTGGATCTATCCGTTGTAGCAGCATGGGAGGTTCACATAGAAATTCACCACAAAAAGGTTATGTGTCATCTAGATTTAAAAAGAGAATTAACGATGTCTTTCGTAGACTTCTCCCATAAATTTCAACCCTAGACCTGGGCTTATAGTGCGCATCCAAGTAGGGAAAAGAAAAACAGGTGGGCATATCCAGTTCAAACCATGATAGAAGGAAGACAAGATATCGCCTTGGGCATACTGGCTCTCTGAATACCTACGTCACACGCTCCTACAATTGTATGTATGTATACTTAGTTTTTGGCTTTTATCTCTGTAACTATTAAGCCTGGCAAAAAACTTTCTCAGGCGAAATTGAAGATCACGAAAATATACATCCCAAAATTGTGGGAACCATTTTTTTCTATCTTAAATAGTTTTCGAGATAATTTCATTCGATGGCTCCGTGTTTGCAAAAAGTTGGAGAATCACGGTTTTTGTGATGTGTCTCATCAAATAAAGAGCAAAATGGTAGTCCCACGAGAAAAATGTGGAGGATTTATTTCTTTATAACTAAATGAGCTCTAATTTGGAATAATGCCTATACCTGTAGATATAATAATTATTAAGAAAAAGGAAACAAGTTCGTTTCTCAAATAATATACCAAGCAGAGCCGACACAAGAGACCGCTGCACCGTGAGCGTCCTGCACCGTGCGTGTCCTACGCCGTACGCGTCCTACGCCGTACGCGTCCTACGCCGTACGCGTCCTACGCCGTACGCGTCCTACGCCGTACGCGTCCTACGCCGTACGCGTGCTGCTTCCTCAACAAGCGAAGCGATACTGTCGTGAGGATTGCAATGCTGAGATTTATGAACCACCAGTCTCTCAAGTGTATATGAACTTATGACGTGATGTGCAGAAAAATACGAAAATGAAACGCGGGAAGGCGATATCTTGTCTTCCTTGTATCATGCGTTCAAATTACCCAAAGAAGATGTGCTCAGTGTAGAATCAATGCGAGACTCCAATGCAAACAATGGAAAAAACGACTCATTTGAAATGTTTTGCTTTTAGAAGAAATATAACGATTTTGTATTGAGCCCATAGCCCCATAGAGTGGGTTCATTAAATAATAATTTCCTTCCCTTTACTTCTTTCGCCAAATCAAGAAAACAGAAAAACCGAATGAAGGTATCACTGTCAGCAATCAATATTCCCGTACATCCATTGAAATTCACAACACGCGATGCGTGGTCATTTGTTCCGATATCGGATTGTAAACGTATGCTGTTCACATTCGAAAAAATCGCTTTCATTAAGATGGAATTCAATTTAATTAGACCGCTTGGAAATCTACATAATAGAGGTAGTAGCTACGGGAAATGGCATCTACGTGTATATTTGTTTAACTTGGTGAAGGACTTCCGATAAAAGGAACACATACAAACAATTCCAACATTGCCATTTCCTTTCAATAAGGTTGTCCTCAAGGCGTTTCCTGAACAACTTCCTTCACTCCTCGGTCGTTGAGTGCGTTCGATAATAATAAGAAATTGAGAGGATGTAGTCAGTCGTATCGGAGATGGTTGTTGTATTGGCAATGGGTCATATTACACTTTTAATAATGTGGAGGAATAATATTATGCTATTAGGAATTATTTATATAGGTAACTGGTTTGCTTTCCTTGTACTTCTATTTACCTCTTGTCGGGCATAACATGTCACTACTCCTAAGAGGCATAGTTGACGTTTTGTTAGCATTTAACAGGATTCGGATATTGCCTGCTGCTGGCATACACAACCTGTCTATTTAGTGTTTAGTCCCCTTCTACGACGAGCCGAGAAAAATGCGGCTCAATCTTAAGCTCAACACTTTACACTAAACTTAATATTATATATAATCTTGACACGACTGCAAAGAAGTTGGACTAAGCAAGGACAAAAACGAAAATAAGGATGTAATCAAGAAGAAGGACTCCTTGTCGGTACAACGAATGTCGGAAGCCTCAGCATCGAATTAGCAGCCTGTCAAGAGACGCCAGCGATACTGACGAAACCAAGCGAAGGATACAGCTAGCACATAAAACCTTTTTCTCTTGGGCAACCGAAATACGAAGCTCCGCATATACGCAACGATCATACGACCGATGTTATGTTATGGATACGAAACCTGGACCCCCTATCTCAAACCCTCCGAAAACATGCTAAACCATTTGAACGAAAGGCCCTTCGGTGAATTTTTGGAGCAGTTTCCACTGAAATGGATGGCGCATCCGATAAAACCATGAGCAGCACGAACAGTACGATGAGCTGGAAGTTTCGAGAATCTTCAAACTACAACGTCTTTAATGGCCAGGGCAAGTTCAACGAATGGACGATAACCGCAGTCCTGAACAAATATTGAACAAGGCTACGAGGAAGACCGAGGCTGACGCCGAAGAATTGCTGGGTTTCCAAAATTGGAGGACAAGGTCGCTTGACCGAGATAATTTAAAAAAAAAAGGATCGCTAATGGTGTTGTTGGTGAAGAGGCTACTGCCTCTTAATATTTTCTTAATCATAGTTACCGAACTTATAAGCCAACAACTAACATCTTTCATATTTAGTACATCTTTGTATGATCGGTATAAACACACCACGAACAAGTACTAGCGCACTCCACAATATAAACGAGGCCATCTTCATCCAAGCCGAATTCGTGTAGCTGCTGATTAATTGACGATGGCTGTGCTGCGCCGTCATGGATGCGGTGGTTCCCACAACTATACTTTGTCTCCATTTAGCCGCTTCTAGCTTTGTCAGATACCAAGTGGGTTGTTGCCTGTGCAGAAACTATTCCGTACTTATAGTCACAACAGTTTTCGTTATAATTTAAACACGATTAATTTCGATTTTACAGAAAAAAAATCAATATACTTATTACATGATGCGGCAATGCGGCATTAATTCACTTAAGAATTCCGCAATTGTTGGCGTCATATGTAACTTCCGTCCAATCTCTTAACTATCAGTTTTTGTCGTTTTACAAACGGGTTAATTCACAATGGCTGCGTTCCAAAAAGAAGATCGCTGAGTCTGCGGTTCACAGTTGCTGACCAGCATCATCATCATCGTGGCGCGACAGCCCGACGTCGGGCCTTGGCCGTCTGGAACCGTTGTCCTCCAATTATCTCGGTCACGTGACCGCGTCCTCGAATCTTGGAAGCCCAGTAGCTGCTCGGCGTCCACATATACTGAGCTCTCCGAACGAGATCTCGGTCGCCTAGGCAGTCTCGCTTCGTCAACGCGTCCTGCATTCATCACTCTCTTTGACATGCGATCATCGCCCATTCGTTGGGCATGCCCTGCCCATTGAAGTTGTAGTTTGACGATTTTCGAAACTCATTGTACAGTTCGTATAACTCATGGTTGTACCGGATGCGCCATCCATCTCGATCGCAAACAGCCCCGAAAATTCGCCGTAGAACCTTACGTTTAAATGTGTCTAGTTGCTTTTCGTGTTTTAGAAACGGCATACCGTCTGTCTCAAACTCGAAATTTCTTGCATTGACGTCCCAGGTGACACACAAGATATGGTAGCAACTTTCTTTCCCACAATAAGGTTTAAATATTACGTTTAAAACACGACCATCGACCATATACAACACAAACGAGGTTAGAATCGAAGTTTGACAATTGTCTCAAATGTCAAATATTGCGCTGAGCCAGAAAAATGGGAAAATTTTATGCTGACTAAAGGTGGAAGCGCTTAGTTCAGCGCAGCATTTCTACGACGAATTACCTTGCAGTATTAATCGCTTCTTAGTGCTGGCTCAGCGCTGGCGTTTTACGCAGCCAATAACATAACAAACATCTAGGAGATGACATTCAACTCCATCTCGGCCGTTCTGACAAACATGATTACCCTCAATCATAGATTCAAATTCGTTTGCTCCTATCCAACAGTAGCGAGGCAGCAATTCCCTTCGTTGTGGAGGTATCATATAATTCATCTACGGTGACCACGGTCGTTGATGATTTGGCTGCATTGGGAAATGTATAGGATGATTCGAGGGCATCAGTAAAAGCATCGGATAATTCGGAGGCATCGGTAACTCCATCGGACAATTCTGAGGCATCGGTAACTATATTAGATGATTCGGAGGCGTCGGTTTCGGCGGCGGAATCGTCCAATCAAACTATCGGTGCAAATGCAAACCATTCAGCGACCAGGCAGCATCCTCCTCGTCATCGTCCAACTGTTCACCCTTATTAGCAGCTACCCTCAGCGGCTTCTTTAATCGTTGAACGTACAGCGGGTTGGTACAGGATTTGAGGCCCTTTCCAGGTCCCGAACATCGGTGGCAAACATCCCTCGGCCTTTGCTAATAAGAACACGTCGGCTTCCAGTGTCCAATACTCGAACAATTGTAACAGTGATCTCACACAGGTATAGTACTAACGGCTGTAATGGCACTTCTAACGGCGGTGGCGTTGTCGATCGAACCTTAGGCTGCGGTGGTGGAAACTTAATTTTTGGCTGCGGTATAACCAGTTCCTTCGGTCTCTTTGCAAAGACATCGGGTTTACTTTCCAGTCCACGTACGGCTTGTCGGCGCTCTCACATCCTCACAGCATTTTTCAACTTCCTCATTGTCCTGGCGGTGATGAAAATGACGTAGTCGCTGGTGTGATCTTTTAGGCCCTCCTGAATTAAGGCCACCAGCTCGGATTCCGTGGCTTTGCTGCGGAAGGAAATAGACTCCATCTCCACGACGTATCGGCAGATGCTTTCGTTCGGTTTCCTCACGTGGGTTCGGAGACTCTGGTATATTTCCAACAGAGTAATTGTTTGTCCAAATTCCTCCATTACATTCGCCTTTAACTCTGCATACCGTGAGGTACCTCCCTTCAGCAACAATCGGGCGGCTCCATCCAGCGAATTTCACAAAGTCGTCACCTTCAAAAATTCGTCGGCTTCCACCTGTTGTAGAACTTGCTCCAATTGCCGCAAAAAGTCGTCCGCCCCATACACTGGGTCCTCTCTACTGAGTTTCACTATCGCATGCTCAATCACCTGGTAATGTACTTGCCTGGACAGCGGCTACGCCGGACGTTCGGACTTTTCGGACGATCTCTCCCTTTATCATTCTGGCTATTTCACAGTGCAACCTTAGTATTTCGTATCGTCGGTGCAGGTTTACTTGCCCTCTATTCAGCCCATTTATGCACTTCGGTGTCTGCGTCTGAGGCCGCTCTCATTCAGAATTTTTTTCCACGCGGTATGCCATATTTTTGTAGTCCGGATGGCGCAACGGTTAGCACGTTCGCCTTCAACGCACTGGGCCCCGGTTCGATTCCGGGGATTTACGTGTCGGACTATGAGCCCACTCAGCTGTTAAATGAGTACCCATTATGGGGTAAATAACTCGGTTGAGCGTATTGCTGATCACATACCTCTGCACAAAAACCGTCACGATCTAGAAAATGAGATGATGCTAACTCATCTCGAGGCCGTGGTTCAAATTGGACTGTTGCGCCAGTTATTTTTTTTTTATGCCATATTTTTAAGTTTTTCTTCCTTGCCCTCAAATTATCACAAATTTATACTGGTTTCAGGATAACCTGGTTCCTTCCTATCCCACTTCTGAGCTATAGTCGCAATACTTTTCGTTATAATTTAAACACGATTAAAACTCATTTTCTTTACTACACGATGCGGTGGTGGTTCACTTAAGAATTCCACAATTGGTGGCGTCGCGTCGATGGTTCAGATAAGAATGACAAAACAGACAGTCAGATCAATCGGTTAACTGTCAGTTTTTGTCAGCTCTCAATCGTCTTCCAAACTGGTTCATTCACAATAACATAATGGACATCTAGGAAATGACATTCTACTATACATTATAATTATTTATACCTAGTAAATCTTCCAAACACATATGAAAGATTAGCTGCCTTTTAAGAGCAGATTAGAGCAGGATAATCGGCAAAAAAAACGATCGGGAGCTGATTGGAATAGCGAACACGAAAACGGGGCATGTCTTTGCTGGGAGTGTGTCTTGGTTTAGTTAGCATTCAAACGGCAACTTAAATTTCAAGAGGAAACTTAAATCCTTAGTACAGATACAATTGGACAAATTTCCTCTAGGCAGCAAAAGCATTTTGTATGTTTACTCTTTCATATAATTACACAAAACGAACATTTTATTGGCAGAAAATAAATTTTATGTGCTTCCCAAACTTCAATCTGCCCGAAAATTTCGACTCCTGCGCCGCCTGTATTTCAACACGCAGACTACTTAACGGAGTAGAATTCTTGCACTAGCCTCCTATCGAGAGCGGTTTAGATCAAATTGCTCTACATAGCTATTAAAAAAACGCCCGTATTATTGTGAATCGACAGTAATTTGTGTGGGCTCCGCAGAATAGAGCCAATTATACACCTCGGCTGAAACTGCCAGTCGGGTTGTAGCAGTTTGATTCTTCGTGCCGCTCGCCTCGCCACCTGGATGTCGGTTTTGCAATTGCCACAAGCTTAGTTGCAATATGCAATAAGGTTGGAATATTCAGATTAGGGAAACGGAAGTACTTTACATTTCCTTATTAAAATTTCCGAACATAGTCCCCTACGATGTTATCACGCGCAAATGCGGAAATTAAAAAAAAGAACGCGAATATAAAGAGAATTCTTTTTATCGTATTTAGAGAGAATTTTCACCACACTCAAGGAAATTCAGCTTTAGAAACTACAAATCATTCAAGTGGGCTCTAGGTTCTTACCACTTAAAGCGGAAATGAATTTCGAAGACGCGCTCAAGGAATTTTGGAAATTCCCTCTAAATGTAATAGAAAGAATTTTCCTATTATTCGCAAAACAGGAATATTCCGAAAAAATGCAAGAAGTGATATCTACATCTTTAATTACATATTTTACTAGTCAAAATAAAAGCTCGTCAAAACAACTTCGACCAACATTTCTGAATATTAAATAAGGAAAACGAAATATCTAAAATTTACGTACACCTACACTTTAGATTTGTTGTTGCTTTGTCCAAGAACTTACCCTTTAACCTATAGGACGCCCACTTCTTCTTCCTTGCTATTTCTTACCACTCTGCGGCTTCGCGTATGGGACGTCCACTATTTACCCTGTTTTCATACACTTCGAGCATGTGATAACAAAAAACGTATAAAGGGTATATACAATGTTAAACTTCAGGCCTTTAACCTACATTCTGAGGTAAATAGTTGATTATTAATTAGAAGATGAAACATATTTTGAGTGCCTAAGATCCTTCTCGTCTGAATTCCCGAATTAAATTTGCTTTTTAGTGGCATCAAACTGGTTCTTGGTATGTAGATTATATTATATAACTACGCGTACAGATACGAGTATTTATCTGTAAAGTCATTTGAGCCATATCAAAGCACACTCAAAAATACGAACCTATTAAAGGAATTCTGGAAAATCGTTAACTTTTACTATTCCTTGTTTGATAAATACTCGTAATTATAGTGGATGGGATGCTTCATTAATAAGGTAAATTCAAAGAAAAACACGAAACGTGCCAATACTTTAATTAAAAAAGAAGAGTGTGATTTTAACTCACTCCATTACAAATGAATGGCATCAACCAGTAGAATCCTGAATTAAAGAAGTAAAGTAAAGAAGTAAAATAAATTGGGTGAGATTCAGAAGATGAGGATGAGAGATAGAATCATTGAGTTAACACTTTACAGGGTTGTGATATCGATTTTCTGAGAATAACCTGGAAATGTCTATGATGAGTGAGAAAAAAGTTACTAGGATTTCAATGATGAGTTGGATAATGAAGCTTCCATACGAAAATACTGTTCGCACATTTCTGTAACAGTCAGTGTGTTCAGAAAATTATTCAAAACGAATTATCGTACGAAAGAAAGGTGAAATGACACCAAGTACATGCACTCATTTTCAAATAATCTTATATTCAAATTTATTTGATCGTTTTGGTTAAGTATTAAATTTTAAAATAATTCCAATTTTAAATTTTGTAAAGCAATCCAATTTCGAGGTTCAGACATTTACCAGTGACAACTCTTAAACTCGACATATACGATAAGCATTTTGGTCGCGAGCATGGATCCAACAACGTCAAAATCAGTAGAACAGTGGAAATGAGGAGACTAGGACTAGTCGTTCACCGAATCGTCATAGTACAAAAGGATTTTGTTGGTGTCACACGCGTCATAGTGCCCCTGCTACGTTGACCCTTGTTCTTCTGTGAAATCTGCGACTGACGAATCCACTCAGCCCAAACAGCAATAAAAAGAGTAGACTGTGTGAAGACTTCGGCGACAGGATCATCATCATAGTGGCGCAACAGCCCGACGTCGGGCCTTGGCCGCCTGGATCATTGTGCTCCAATTATCTCGGTCACGTGACCGCGTCCTCCAATTTCGGAAGCCCAGTAGCTGCGCGGCGTCCACACCTACTAAGCACTCCCAACGAGATCTCGGTCGTCCTCGCAGTCTCGCTACGTCGACTCGTTCCGCATTCATTACTCTCTTAGGCATGCGATCATCGTCC
This sequence comes from Chloromyia formosa, assembly GCA_964017055.1. Taxonomy (NCBI): domain Eukaryota; kingdom Metazoa; phylum Arthropoda; class Insecta; order Diptera; family Stratiomyidae; genus Chloromyia; species Chloromyia formosa. The sequence goes on from OZ024815.1 coordinate 116,523,181, forward strand.
ATTCTTTGTACATGCCCTCCCCATTGAAGTCGTTGTAGTTTGACGATTTTCGAGACTAGCAGCTCATCGTACAGTTCATACAACTCATGGTTGTATCGGATGCGCCATCCATCTCGATCGCAAACAGCCCCGAAAATTCGCCGTAGAACCTTACGTTCAAATGTATCTAGCATGTTTTCGGAGGCTTGAGTTAGGGTCCATGCTTCGCAGCCACAGCATAGCACTGGTCGCATGATGGTTTTGTACACGCGGAGCTTCGTGTTTATGTGCACATGCTTCAATTTCATTAAGGGGAGAACCGACAAAAAAGTCTTATTAACTAACTGTATCCATGGCATGATTTCGTCAGTTTCGTTGGTGTCCCTTGACAAGTTGCAACCCAGGTAAATGAAGTTGTGCACGAACTCGATGTTGAGGTCCCCCACGTTGATGCTCGGTTGTGCAGGTGTCCTTGTCGTCGATTGCATCATTATTTTAGTTTTACCCTCGTTAATACGTATTCCAACTTCTTTTGCAGCGGTATCGAGCGTATGCAGAAGTTCTTCTGCGTCGGCTAATCTTCGAGACGTCAGCGTACGCAGCTAATTGTGTCGACTTGATGAGTAGCGTATTGCTGTTGTCCAAATTCTTAGTCCGAATAGTGTATTCCAGTGCTAGGTTGAAGAGCGTCGGTGCCAGTCCATCGCCCTGTTTCAGACCAGTGCGTGTTTCAAATATTTCAGTAAGTCAATTATACATCCTGACTTGTGAGACAGAGTTGGTCATCGTCATCTTTGTCAGTCGCACTAATTTTGCCGGTATACCAAAATGTAGCATGATGTTGTCCAGTACTCCACGATCGATACTGTCGTATGCCTGCTTGAAGTCGACAAAGATTTGGTATACGTTTACGTTGTATTCCCAGCACTTCTGGAGTATCAGTTTGACCATAAAGTGCTGATCGGTTGTGAGGCGACCAGGTCTTAAACCGCTTTGATATTCGCCAATGATTCGGTCTGCGTACGGTTTTATTCTATTTTCCAGAATTTTCGTCAAAATTTTATAGGACGTACAAACTAGTGATATGTCCCTGTAATTCTCACACCGCAGTTCATCTCCCTTTTTGTGAATTGGACAGATGATGCTTCTGCGCCAATCGTCTGCGATCCCCTCGTTCTCCCATACATGCAAGAGTAATTGATGTATGGCATCAACTAGACTCCTTCAACCGAATTTTAGCAGTTCAGCTGGAATTTCGTCAGCGCCCGGCACTTTATTTCGTTTTAATAACCGCAACGCGAGATCAACTTCCTCTACTGTCGGGAGTTGTATGGGTGGGCCTAGATCAACAATATCGTCGAGAGCTTCTTGTGTGGGGATGTTAGATTGTAGGTTCAGAAGCTCTTCAAAATAAGAGGCCCATCGTTTGTTAATGCCATCGGTGTCGCTAAAGATGTTTCCATCCTTGTCCTGACAAAGGCTAGTCCTGGGTTGGTAGCCGTTCTTAATTGTATTTATTAGTTTGTACGCTTGTCTGGTGTTCCTATTAGCTCAGTTTTCGTTTATGTTCAGCAACTGCTCGTCAAAGTATTTACGTTTCTTACGTCTAATTATTCTATTCGATATTCGCTGGAGCTGGTCATATTTTTCTCTTCTGGCTCTGGTTGCTCGTTTAATCCACCATCTACAGGCCTCGTTTTTCGCGTCAAGTGAATTTTTTCATTCTTCGTCGAACCAGTCATTTCGCGCTCGCCGGGCTATCCCACGACCTTCTTTGCGACATCCTTGATGGTACCCTTAAGTTCTTCCCAGAACCCATGGACGCCTGTGTTGCTGATGTTGTGCAGCATGGGTGATAGTCTTTCCTCAAGGGCGGTAGTATACGCCACCGCTGTAGCATCACTCAGAAGTTTATCAACCGCAAAGATTTTGGGACGGCAGATTCTCGATTGGTGCACTGATGAAATTCTACTTCTTTATTTCGTCTTCACCAAGTGATGATCGGAGTCGCAGTTTGCTCCTCGATAGGAGCGGACATCCATCACACTAGACGCCCATCTCTTGCAAATGAGGACGTGGTCAATTTGGTTGACGGTACGTGCGTCTGGAGACTTCCAGGTCTGCTTGTGAATGCGTCGATGCGGGACACACGTAGAGTTTACGACTAGATTCCTGCTGCAGGCGAAGTCGATAAGTCGCTGGCCGTTGTCGTAACATTCTTCATGGAGACTGTGGCCTCCAGTGGTCCCCCGGTGCCAACTTTCATTTCCGACTTTCGCGTTAAAGTCTCCCAGCAGCAATTTGACGTCGTTTGGTTGAAGTGAGTCGAAAAGAGTCTCAAGGCGAGCGTAGAGTTCGTCTTTTACTGCGTCTTCTTTAACTTCAGTGGGGGCGTGCACATTGATGAGCCAGAGATTGAAGAATCGAGTCTTAACGCGAATCGCACACAGCCGTTCATTTATGGGTTTGAAGTCAGTAATATGCGGTTTGAGGTGATTGTTCACTATAAATGCTACTCCAAACTGCATGCGGCCCGATGGTTTGCCACTTGTGTGTGCGATTTCTTGTCATTGATCTCGCTGCCAAGCCAATTTGTTTCCTGGACTGCAGTAATGCTCAGTTTGTACTTTTCGACCTGTTGAAGGAGGGCCTTCTTGGCCCCCGGTTTGTTCATGGAGCGTACATTTCAGGATCCGAAAGAATAATCATTTAGTCGTTTGCGTGGTCGTCGTTATTGATCCGTCCAATCCGGGCTTTTGTTCCAGGTTTCTTGACATGGAGTCGTTTTTGCAAGGACGAGTTGTCAGCACGACGCTTAACCTCATTCAGGGAATGGCCTCGGAAGATAGCTGCTTCAGATGGTTTAATAAACGTGCTGGAGTTCACACAACTATGTTGAAGGTCCAACTACGCAAGTCATTCCATCCTACTAAACCTGAGACGCTTAGGTGTTCGTCAGCCATTCAGGCTACAGCTATCTGACTTTTTCCAAACTGTCTTATCGCTAAGACATTGGCCGTCAGCGATTTGATACACTGCCGTTACCTTTTTATACATATACTCTTCCAAAAATTCAATCCGATCAGTTATTCCGGATGCATTTTCGATTGTGCATTCGGTCGACTTATCTGGAATTCTGGACGTACCGAACTAATCAGTGTTTTGGGATAGATTTTTAATTTTTAATCCGGCCAACTGATCCGTTCAATTTGTGCATACACGGAGTTCCGCAAGGCCAGGACTGATCGATTTTTCCCGAGGGGAATTCCGATACATCTGTGGTGAAGGTAATATTTAAACAATCCGGAACACCAGATCTGATCAGTTTTTCCGAAGAGGAGTTCCGAATCGTCTATGGCCGGTGTTCTGTTCCGAATCGGAACATGCGGTACTAAGTGCACTAGAGCATTTCCGAAGCCGTTTTTACGGGATGATGGTAACTGGAAATTGACATAGTCAATACCATGCACGTACTCATTTACAGCTGATTCGACTGGATACCGAATTTGAATTTGAATCAAACCTGCGAATTCTCGCTCAATAAATTGACGCTCTAACCTTCTAGGTACCGCCGCCTTTGTTATAAATATATATAAATAAATTATGTATTAACGAATAAAGCTGTTCGTAATACATAGAAATGTACATATTTCATCAATTCAAAACTAATTTTCTTGTTTGTTGGGAATCATTTATATGATAAGCTCTTTGTGCTAATTTGGACACTCAGAAGAGAAGAGAAAATTTTTTGAATGATTAGAGAGTGGATTTTCATGAATCTTTTAATGAGCACAGATAATACTACAGTCATTTTATATCATTCTCCCAAGTGGTGACCTTTCTTTCTTCCTTTCTTTTGTAATATACATATATAAACTAAAGGTTGGTACTACATCCACTTCTTTTCTTGCTTTTCTTCGTACATATCCATGATATTGTAAATGCGACTAACAATGGTTGTGCCATTGTGTTGCTACTTCATGGGTTCACGAGAAACTTAAAAGCTCGTCAGAGGAAAAATTCTTCGTTTTATTCTGCTTTGATATTCGAGTAATCTCTATAAAGATAAATGGACTTTGCAACCTAATATATTTTCATATCTTGGAGGCGTTTTCACATTGTTTTGTATTGTTCGAGGAATATCAAAATCTCAAAGCGTTGGCCGAATATCTATATCTTACCTAGAAAAAAACATCGCATGTAATTCAATCCTTTCAAGGTATTTCTCAAAGCCTTATTATTCTATAAAAACGTAATATATTGTACATTTCCTCATATAATATACGAGGAAGCAATCCAATTTTTGTGAATATTTTGATGAAATTTTCCGAGATAATTTGGCGATAGGAATTGAATTCCTGTTTAAATCAGTTTCGTTGGATTGAAGAGATTTTTTGTTATCTAAATATGTATATTACAAAAAATATTGTAGGTGGATCAAAATCATAATCTTATCAGATCAAATTACGATAATTTTATTCATAGTATGCGGTTAATAATTTCAAGCTTCTGGCTGATGATCAATTTAGAATTATGTATATTGTTAAATTTACAAGCAAAAATTGGCGAGGGTGGGACAAAACAGGCTACGAGTAAGGATTTTTCTGATGTTTGCAGGATGTTTCTAGAATAAATAATAAAATTAACTGTGAATTGTAAATATCGGCGATATATTTGTAAATATGTTAGGTGTCGTCCGACGTTTGTAGCTGTCAACTAAATCAAAGAAGACGCAGCTTTCCCAAACTACAAATTTTATTTATATGTATATATATATTTCGGGAGCGACTTACCCCCTTCTTCAGTACAAAAGCTACCTAGTAGCTTTTGTACTGAATATTTCTTAATTCGTGGAAGCATACATGAAGCATACATGCGGCTATTATTCTATTTTGACGATGTAACTTTTTAAAACCTGAAAGCTTATGGGGATAAAACTATCAAAAACCCGTTTCATTACGTACACAAAATAGTTAGTGTTCACTGTTTCTCTCGAATTTAGAGAACCAAAAAACAAGATCCTTTTATCACCGAAATGATACGGTGTTGGACCCCTCACCCTTGTTTCAGAGGATATAATCGATTTTGTGTCCGTATGTCCAGAGAATATCTCGAGAATGGCTGAACCGATTTTGATGGAATTTAGTGAGAATGTCCACGATTACTACAATTCACTGGGGAAAGTATGTCTATTTTTCGGACACCTGCCCAAAGGGGTCAAAAATAGACGATTTTATATTTTTTGACGAACATAGGCATGTGTGGTATCATGTCAAAGGGGACGTAGAGGCCATTTCAGTTCTGAAGTTTATTGCAAATTTCGATCAAGCGTTAAGAAATGGAATGTGTCGCAAAAAAAATGTCCACCCCCTCCGTTTTTCGAGAATATTAAAGTCAGATAAACTAAAATTTCCAGAAACATGGGGCTCTACGTGCAGAGGAAACTAGCTGATATTGGATTTATTATAAGGTGGAATATACAGAGCTTCTGTTCTAAATACAAGCTATCTTTATGTGTGAAGTAGGTTGGAAATGAAAACTGAAAAACTACTGCAAGAAATTATCACAGATGGAATTTCTGCCGGTTGGTATATAACAAATCCCTAGAAATCGGAGAAATTGCTTTTAACTCTAAATCAAATTACTTCAGAAATAAATTATTTCTTCATGGGACAGTATTCAATAAAGTTTCATTACAAGATTATACTTTATGTACATATTTGTTTTTTTTTTATTATTAATTCATTATATTTCACAATATGAACATAGCTTAAATTCAAGGGTTTGTATGAAAAAAAAGATATAATAATAATAATTAAGTATTTAATATATTCCGCTAGCCGATTCCAAAAATTCAGTACAATTAACAATTAATTAATTGTTAATCGTGACTACTACAATAAAGAATTAATTTTGAAAAAAAAAATAGTGGGGGTGGACGCTCCTCAGCCCGCATGGGAGTTTTTAAGGGGGTGAGAATGGTGTCAAAAATGCGAAATTCCTTATATTTTAGAAGTTATGGCCACAAAACAGTTTATTTAAAACTAGGGTATTGAAAGTAGTGGGGTAACTGCTTGAAACAGAATGAGGCATGTGCACGTGCTTACTTGCGTCGTGTAGTAGTCCGTGTTCCGTGTTTTCGTGAAGAAAGCCTGCGCAAACAGAACTATGGTGATGCTTGGGCGTATAGTAGGTACTTGATTCAGATATGTACTTAAATTGGCTTTAAGTTCCAAGCTATGAAAGTACTGAACCCTCGATAATCGTTCGCGCTAATTTTGATCAGGCAAACATTGTCAAGCGCTTCATGTTAAAAACCATAGGACGGTGAAATCAAATCATTTCAGCATTCACTACAATTTCTAGAAACTCAATAAGGAGACAGCACGAATTCATATGTATGAGAGCCATTCGTGAAATATATGAATTTGATTTCTTCGCGCCAATTCAAGCCGCCAAACATTATTTCAATAAAATGATGAGCTGAGTCTCACATTCGGGGACCTCGGTGAATTCAAATCAATTCGACATTCGCGTGATTTTGTTTCGAAAGTTAGCCCGGCTAACTTAGCCGTGTTTTCGATGCTGTTCTGCTCCTTAAGCTCTGCAGAGCAAGCAGAACAACCACACGGTCAACTTTTATGATCGAAGAGCAAAATAGCGTAGGAAACACGGCTAATGTATTTATTCTGTACTATCCACACATAGTGAATTAATTGTAAGCCCAATGATTCATTATATGCAGTATTTTCTCCCCTTGCAATTGAAAATGAAGAATTTATCTACAGAATCTTAAGACCTGTCGAACTATTTCTAGAATACAAACTACTTAAAAGTCGCATACACGCAATCTTTAAAGTTTGCACCTTGGCACTGATCGTAGTATGACTGGAAGGCACTCGAAGGAAACAAAATGTAATCAACCGGGCAACACTGGCCCTCAGATGGGTGGCGAAGACCATACATTTGATACTCATATCGACTAGTCCCAGGAGAGATGAGGGTTCCCAGGAATGCAACCATTAAACGAAATGGATCCAAAAACTGTCTTGATACCCATCTCAATTTTTCGGTTTTCGGCCCCAGCGGCCCCTCGGAGGGGAGCGTCCTCGGGAGTATCACCATTCAACTCAGCGACTTCTTAAACCATTTTTTTTATATTCATTTCAAATTTTGGTTTGCGAACCTCACGACCCCATGGAGGAGGTGACAGTTTACGGGAGTACCACCATCCAACTCAGCGACCCCATTATTTTGATATTCTCAATTTTTTTGTTTGCGACCCTCACGACTCCATGGAGGAGGTGAGGCTGGACGGCAGTACCATCATTCAACTCAGTGACCCGGGAATCTAAGTCTACCTACCTAACTTAGTCTTTCCACTACCCGCTACTTTTCACGATTCGCTACTTAACTAACCACCACTTTTTACTACTCGCTACTTTTCACTACTCACTACACCTAAATACCCAGTATCCACTACTTTTCACTACTCGTTACTTTTCACTACCCACTAAATTCGTTACATTTACTACTTTTACTATTTTCGTTACATTTACTACTTTCGTTGAATTTACTACTTTTACCACTTTCGTTACATTTACTACTTTCGTTGAATTTACTACTTTTACTACTTTCGTTATTTTTTGAGTGTTACTTTTGTGAAGAAGTAAGGGTGAAAAAGTATTATGAGAAGTAAGGGTGGAAAAGTAACACTTACTTATTTTTTGTACATGACTAGCTACGAGGGCATCATGCATCATGTAAGCCGGTGAGAAGGCGGCCAAAGCAAAGGCTCTAGCAAGGCTGATGCCAAATATGGGGGGCCTTAAACCCTGCAAGAAATTCAGAGTAACCATATCCATTTTCCTATACGTAGCGCCTTTTTGGTCAGGAGCACTTGTTAAAGACTATAACCGCAGAATGATAAACCCAATTTACCGTCGAAGTGCACTGAGAATGCGCTGCGCCTATAGCACAGCATTAAAAGTTGGACTACGTATTGGCAGAGATGATCGGATAAACTGGCTGATGAAATGGGACATCTAGTTGGCGGACATCTGGTTTCCATACGGGACCAAGCGGAACGAAAACAGAGGTAGAGAGAGGTCTCAACAGCAATGTGACAGAATCGAAGGAATGAATCGACTAAGGAGAGGTGGACTTATGCTAGGATTACACCATTGACAGAAAAGCGTAAATCTAGCGTCAATGGCTAAGTTCTTAACACACAGCGGAATCGCAACATGCTGTGGCAACAGTATCGAAGCAGCATTGCAACACGTTGTTGTGTTCTGAACTGCACTTGCATCTAGTCATCCATCAATTGTCAAATTTTCAGTTCAAAACTGACTACTGTCGAAAAATCGTATGAATATGACAGCGCGAGTGTCATTTCAGGATTGTCATCATATGCTGGTCCTAGCCAGCGGAGAAATTTTTATGATGGAGAAAATGACATTTTTCACAGCATGTTGCGTCCATCAAAAACTCAGTGGAGAGAGTTCATAAAACAAATTGGCAACAGTATGAAAACTGTTGTGTGATATGAACTTAGCCAATAGTATTACGCCCGATTGGTGTATTTTAGACAGAAGCGTAAATCGATTGTTCCCCCGATTTATACGATTGACTTAAAAACCTCAATTTTGACAACGTCAACCAAAATGTCGATTGACACAAATTAAAAAATCTTAATTGATACCCGAAATCAATTAACTACCCCATTCTACAAATTTTTGTCGAATTTTACAAGTCGCTAGCTTCATTGTATCGAAAGTTATTGCTTATTTTCAATAACAACCACCTAGATCCTAGCACAAACATTTGACCAAAATTTCAAGTCGCTAGCTTTATTTCATCGTAAGTTATCGCGTATTTGAAGTTTCATTTGTAGCGCAGGTAGGAGTTCCTTGGGTCGGATCTTGCCCATTTTCAATACTAACCAACTATAAAAGTGAATTGAATCTTTTTATGTCAATCGAATTAATCATTGGTTGACGCTTATATTCATTAGCGCCAATTGAATTCTCCATAAATAACTCTCCCCAATCAGACAAACCCAGCAAGACATTTGCCTCCGATACAGCGTGGAATCGAAAAGTCTTCGATCCTATAGCGGTTCCATTCATCGGTTTGTCGCCGAATTTGGATAAATTCAAATGTCTTCGATTATACGAGTATAGTACATCGACTTTTGTCATCGGTTTGTCTTTGATGTGAAAGGGATCGAAATGTCTTCGATCATACATCGGTTCTGGTAATCAATTTGCCTGAAATTTGAATTCATTTTAAATTATCTTTTGCGACGCATGCTGTCATATTAGGCCAGTAAAACTAAGCCAATTTGTGGATTTTTTAATGAAAATTAGGGAAAGGTTGGGAAATAATTTTAATCTTCTATAAATACTGATTACATGGAAACTGAGTTTGAACGGTCGTAGAAAGTGAGCTGAACTTTTGGTGGGTGAAAATCCGAGAAATTTGAGCCCTTTTTAGGGTTTTGTAGTAAAAACAAAACCCTTATGAAATCGGTCAAATGTCTGTCTGTCCGCCTGTCCATGAAATATCTCATGAACGGCTGAAGCTACATATATGAAATTTTGTGGGAATATGTAGAATTATTACAATTCGCCGGAGAAAGCGATTCGTTGTAATAGGCTGACTTTCCCCATAGAGGGGAAATGAAGGTCAAAATTTTTTGTTCATCTGGTATAGGCAAGGAGGGTATCATGAGAAAGGTAACATCGAATACATTCCACTTTTGGTATTTTCATCAAATTTGAAAAGAGGGGAAAAGAGGTAGAGGGGAAAATATGTGCTCAGAGTTTGTCCCACCTCCCTTGCATTTCGAGACTGTTATACCTAGAAATGTGAAAATTTGCAGGCATTTTAGTAGCATAGAAAACTGTAAATCGTAAAATTTTGATATCTCATCGTAAAAGGTTAATGATAGTACATTTCTATAGTTGCAGTTACCACACCCCTGCACCCCTTAAGCATACCCGAGGTCAAAAATATTGATGACCAATGATAACCAACATCATAGGCAATAATATCTCTAAGTTTCATTATAATCAAATAATATTTAATAATAGTACATTCATTTAAAGTTAGGCATTTTGACACTATCCACACAAAAAATACACCTACCGGCCTCGTAGGTGTGAGTACTACTTTCATGTTGTTTTTCGTAGTGCGAGTTGCAGTTATTTAATTAATAATTTTTGAAAGGTTTTTCTCCTTTTTACAAATTTGAAAAAAAAACTCCAAAAATAGAATGTACTTGACGGTACCTTTTTTACGATACCCCACTTGCCTATACCAGATGAAAAAAAAATTCGACCCTCATTTCCCCTCTATGGGGACCCGCCCTAAAAGTCGACCTATTACAACGCATCACCTTCTCTAGAGAATTATAGTACTTCTACATATTTCCATCAAATTTCATGCACGTAGCTTCGGCGGTTCGTGAGATATTTCATGGACAGACAGACAGACGGACGGACGCATGACCGATTTGATAAGGGTTTTGTTTTTTTACAAAACCCTAAAAAGAGCAGCAGCCGGGAAGGTGTTTGCAGCATTCTATCAGCAGCATCTTAAAAGAGTATAATCAAAACTTATTGTACATATTGTTTGAAACGAAGAAGCACGAGATCTGTACATTTTCGCAAGAAATTGATCCAATACTGACGCCTGTGGTTGATACTCGAGACGTCAACCACTAGTTGACACTTGTGTTTCAAAAAGGTTCGTTGACACGATTGATGTAATCACGTAAATTTTGGTTGACCGAAATTGGGGGCAATTTAGGAGTCGACCGAACAGGCGTAGATTGACGTAAAAATTGTGCAATTACACGATTCATATCGATTGAACAACAAAAAACCGTAAATATTGACGCAAATCGTCAATCGTGTTATCCTAGCATTATACACTTACCACAGCTATGCAAGTATGGATCGAACGAAAACATAGTAAGGTGAACCGTTACCTGGCCCAATCCATCACAGCAATGAATGATAAAGGTAGTATCTGCACAAATTCTGGAAGTCAAACTTGTATGGGAGTCGCCGATGATGTGACACATTGACTTTTTCACTGCACAGGAGCGCTGGATAGCGTAAAGCGGCCAAAACATCTAGTTGCACTAATGCGGCGAGGAACTGGTTCACAGTGAGTAACATAGTGTGCGAGATACACGTAGATAAACGCAGAGGTCTGCGGAAGGCAGTCCTAAAGAGTTACTGATAATAAGGAATTGCTCGCCGTACGATGTAATATCCGTACCCAGCAGTAGGCTCGTTGGGCGAATAGCAGAGAGAAAAAGTGGGGTTTTACTTGGTTCTCGTGATAAGTATGCATACCCCAGGTCTCTGAGCAAACCACGTCTTAGCACCGTTAAGAAGACGCGGTGGCTGATAAGACGAACGTTTATTCAACCTAATAAAAAACAGATATGATTGCAATACTGCCACAACCGCTGATAGTCCTTAGCACAGCCACTAAATTTGAAGCTAATCTACGGTACCTAATATCCATTTATTTAAATTAGCAGAAATTAATGTTATTTTAAACCAACTTAATAACGGCTACATCGTATAAATCATTATAAATACACAGACACTCATTAGAGAATTTGTTCCATCCATTATTTCTACAAATTTCATAATTAATAAAGGACTCAGATTCAACACAAATTGAGAAAATTAAACAACATTGCCCGGATTATAAACATCAACAACAAAAAATGATATTTAAATTATAATATTTAATTCTGTATAATCAGCATCCTTCGCGTTTATGGTAAACAGGTTGGAATATAACATGGGCAGAAAGTTAGAAATTTAGGCAGGACTTCTGCAAAAACCATTGGAATATCACAAAGAGACGAGTGGCATGTTACACGGTTTTGTTGAAGCAATTCTCTTGTTCTGGGCTCGACAATTATACGGATAATCCTATATTTTTGAAGAGAAAAAATCATAACACACTTTAAACTGCTGTCGTCTTGCTATAAGTTATATGATCCATATCATATAATTTATAGCTATACCTAATATACGAGTTGCCCTTTAAATCAAATTTCTCAAAATGTTTAATATAAATGAAAATATATACATACATCTGTATGTACACTTGCGAGTAAAAATACTGAATCAAACCGAAAGCACGTGTATTTGTATGCATATTTTGAAAAGTACATTATGTATCCCTACAAATCGTATATCATTAGAAAACTTGAAATCTTAGCTTTACATTAATACCATTTTTAACAATATTTGAAGATAGATTTTAAAAGAGTGGGGCTTGAAATCAAAAAGTAGGAAAAATGGGGATTTTATAATATGGAGTGTGGTCAGGTTTTTGTTAAATAAAACAAAATTTTTTTTTAAAATAACAAAATTATTTATTTATTATTATCTGGTATTACCACCTCTTGCTCTAATCGCAGCTTGTACTCGATTTTTAATTGAAATTATTAATTTTTTAATGGTATCTTGAGGAATTTCGCTCCATTCCTCTATTAAGGCCTCCTTCAATTCGTCGATAGTCGAAGGCGCGGGATCTCTGTGTCGGACTCTTCTTTTGAGTTCGTCTCACAAGTGCTCAATGGAATTTAAGTCTGGACTGCGTGCAGGCCAGTCAATTGTCGCAATATTTGCTTCGTTCAGGAACTACTGTGCTTGACGAGATGTGTGACATCGTGCATTGTCGTGCATTAAAGTAAATTTGTCGCCAATAGATGCTGCGTAGGGAACAACATGGCCACGTCGAATACCGGTAATATACCGTTCGGCTGTCAGTCCTCCTCCTCGGCCTCCAGAGGGCACGAATACAGTTTCCATTTTTGAATCCACAGAGATACCGGCCCACACCATACACGAACCGCCCCCGTATGCTACTTTTTCTGTGATACAGCTTTGCGCAAATCGCTCACCTGGACGCCTGTATACCCGAACTTTTCTGTCACTGCCATGTAGACACACTCTGGTCTCGTCGGTGAACAATACGGACCGCCATTGCTCGAGGGTCCGATTTCGTAGCATACTTGTCACAATAAAACGATCGTCTCTATCGGAAGTGCACCTAGAGCGGCCGGGTCGGGGTCTCTGATTGTAGCTACCTTCCCCCCGAAACACTCTTGATACAGTAGACTGACTCATTCCTAGCTGACGAGCGACTGTTCTCTGAGTAAGCCCTTCCGAAAATAGGGTGACAACTTGAGCCGCCTGCTGAGGCGTGGTACTCATAAATGACAAAATTGTGACTTTTATTGCTTTAAACTTATTCAATCGACTTTCCAGATTCAACTGACCATTGAAAACCCTTTGCGGATGCATTTATAGGGTTAGTTTGCCTTGTAATAACCCATTCATAAATGTTCAATTTCCCGACTTTTTAGCTCCAGGTAGCGTTCATACACAAAACACTCATTAAATGGTAATAAAAAAGGTATCATTGTAAAGCTAAGATCTCAAACTTTCAAATGACATACATACGTAACGTACTTGTAAAAATATACATACAAATACACGTGCTTTCGGTTTGATTCAGTATTTTTGCTCGCAAGTGTATATACAGGCGTACCCCGATATACGACAGGGTTACGTTCCAGAAAAAAGCGACTTAACTTGAAACGACTTATGTATATCGAAACAAAGTAACATATGTATGCAAACGCATCAGGCCAAATTAAATTACAAAATTATATTATTAATATTATTTATTATAAACAATTTATCAGTAAACATAAATACATATTGTAATGTAGAATATTACGCATATGTACATGTGCAATGTGCATATGTATTTGTTAATTCCAGAAAACATTACATAAAATTTAGTCTGTACTTCCATTTGAAGTGCATATGGTAGCAATTAACGAAGTTTTTGCAGGCGGAACGATCCTATATCCAGCTTAAATTTCGTCAAGACTTTGGAGAAGTTCGATTGGTACTTCTGCGGAAATATACCCATCGTGTGACTTCGGTAAATTTGATGGATTTAACGAAGCCACACGATGGGGAAATTTCCGCAGAAGAACTAATCCAACTTTTCCAAAATCTTGACGAAATTGAGGCTGACACCAATTGTCTGTTTCAACGGTGTCGCCGGCTTTATTTGCTTATTTACGCATTCGGCAAACAAATTTTTCCAGCCTCCATTAATATTGGATATTTTTAATTCCTTCCCAAGATTCATAAGTTTTCTGGACTGCTTTCAGTGCATTGATATCGGTAGTACTTTCGAATTGTCATTAACGTTATCTCTTATATTAATTCCGGTTTTAAGTTGTCTAAACATCCTATGTGAAGGTCGACATCCTCTATCGTGCCGAACACGGTCGTATTTTTTCGACACTTTCCTTTGAGATGATTCTGGATGGCATATTTTTCCAGTCCAGACACTCTGTATACTAATTATGGATAAGTGGATTGTTATTAGGTAGACTATAATCACAACACAGTACGATTTGAACAATTAATTTATCCATAATTATTAGCAAACAGGGTGTTCCAGTTTGACCGAAAAAACTCTTTATCACGTTGTTCATCATGCAGTTCTCTGCAAAAGTATTTAAAAAAAATCCGATTATTAAACCTTTAGCCATTGGACGCTTTGAAAAATCGCCCGCCACTCATGCTATAACTCATCTTACGAAGTGTAGAATGATGCAATAAGAAATATTGTTGCTTCAAGCTCTCAAAAATTTTAAAATTTTATTTAATTTTTTTTTTTTCGAATTTTCACCTACACCTAAATTTGTTACAATTAAATCATCTCTATTCTATTGCGTTTAAATTGTGCTAACATTCTTTCGCCATAATTCCTTAACTTCCGCTAATTAAGACCGTACATGTAAAGCCACGAACGAAATATATACTTTTTCATGAAAAATTTCTATGAAAGTTTTCGACTTTTCAACTTAAAAAACACAGTTTTTCCCATTTAAAGGGCTGTAAAAGACACAAATTGTGTAACGTATTGTATAATATGACGAATTTCACCGACATCCTTTTTGCCCAATTGTACACCAATTCAAACAAATATAGCGCGACTTAGATACAAATTTAAATTTTCGAATTTCGAGGACCGACTTAAGTGTGAAGCAAAGTAGTCGTTAATCGGGGAGGGGTGGAAATCATTTGGCGACTCAAGTGCGAAATGACGTTAAACGAAACGACTTATATCGGTGTATGCCTGTATATGTATACAGGTATGTATAAAAATTCGACACACAGGGGCGCGCGGTCTTATGAAGCGATGGAAGCACCGCTTCCCTATCTTTCAATCCTAAAGAAAATTAATAATACGAACTTTCGAAACTTTTTGTACGGCCACATTTCTTACACGACACAGTGATCAATAAAATTCACCATGGGCAACATTTTATTCATCGGGTACTCGCTTTGCAACAAGTTGACAACAATGAATACAACGGCGACATAAGGATGCGATCATATTCGGCGCTTCTACGTCCTATCGAAAAATGTCCCCACCGCCATCTTTATTTTTAAGTCTTGCCAGTATGAAATATGCGGCTTTCGGTGGGCGAGAAGCACTGTTAGTGTCCATTCATTTAATTTATTGAGGTTTTCTACAGAGATGTGACAGGTCAATTAACAGCCAACAATTGTCAAGTGTCTTTTGTAATGTACAAGATTCAGCTTAAAATATTAATCATTCACAGTTCACAATTTGCCTTTGCTCAAAGGCTATAATTTTGATAGACTCTTTTAAAGAGAAGTTAAATCTTAAAAGTAGCAAAAGGGCGAAATTAATAAATTTCTTTCAAAATAAAACGAAATTGGAAAATCCTTTAATAAGAGAATTATAAGTAGAAGGAAATTTCCACTATCAACATTAATGCCATTGGAGAAGTTCCTCCCTCCACCCATAACCTCCAAGGAAGTTTGGCGCCCAAGTTTTCAAGAAAAGTGCCATGTATTAGGAAAATATACTTTACAGGATACATAACTAGATAATTGGTAAATCACTATTAGTCCAGACTAGGATGTCCGAAAAAGCTTGATTAGGAAAACAAAAATCATGTAGTTTTGAAATTTGGTACAATAGAGGGTCCGAATGTGTAGGGGAGAGGGGGTCAAAGGTACTTTTTCTCAGTTTTAATTGATTATTTTCAAAACTAAGGATTCTGAAAAAAATGACCCAAGGCCCAATCAAAGTACATTAAACTCCCTACAAAATGATATATCATACCCTCGACTATCAAATGGTATATTATACTCTAGACCATAAAATATTTCTTCACAAGGAAAAGGGCACGATATCTCACGATAAAATACAGTTAGCGTCATGGAAATTTGGTCAAATATTCCGATTGAGATCTAACTGGTTAGTACAGCCAATAGGTACGATCTGACCAAAGGTACGCCTACCTTCCCTACAAATATTATTCTTGCAAACATGCCAATTGCATCCCATCGAATTTAAGTAGGCAGGCCAAATTCGGGTGGACGACTGTTTAGGACCTTACCTTCTCTGTAAAAATTAGTTCAGTCGGATAAAAACCCTACTTCTAGATTTTTTTGGTCTACCAACCGAACGAAAAACCAGAAAAAAAATCGCGTAGTTTTAAAATTTGACACAATCTATATCAAGAGTCCTATGAATATATGCTCTTAAGTTCCCGTTGCTAGGGGGTCCGGAAATGTAGGATAAAAGGGGTTAAAACTAATTTTTTTTTCCAGTTTAACTTGGATATTTCGGTTTATTAGTGTAGACATCACTGTAGAAACCGGAAAAAAAATCGTTTAGTTTTCAAATTTTGCACAATCAATAAGGGAAGTCTCCTGAATATGTGCTCTATTGTCCCCGTTGCTAGGGGTTCCGGAAGTGTAGGGAAAAAAGGGCCGAAGCCAATTTTTAAGTGTTCCCTGAATATTAACATACTACAAGGGCATCCTTGTATAGAAGGCAGCCTTGGTTTTCGTCTGATTGAACTTATTTTTACAGGGGAATATAGTAAGGTCCTAAGCAGTCCTCCACCCAAATTTTACCTGCCTACTTTAATTCGGTAGGGCGTTATTGGCATCTTTGAAAACATTGTGGGTACATAATATTTTTAGGGGAGGTAGGAGTACCTTTAGTCAGATCGTACCTATTTGCAGTATCAACCAACTATATCTCAATCAGAATATTTGACCAAATTTTCATGTCGCTAACTGTATTCTATCGGAAGTTCATCATCATCATCGTGGCGCGAAAGCCCGACGTCGGGCCTTGGCCGCCTGGATCATTGTCCTCCAATTATCTCGGTCACGTGACTGCGTCCTCCAATTTTGGAAGCCCAGCAGCTGCGCGGCGTCCACACCAACTGAGCTCTCCCAACGAGATCTCGGTCGTTCTCACAGTCTCGCTCCGTTGACTCGTTCTGAATTCATTACTCTCTTAGGCATGCGATTATCGTTCATTCTTTGTACATGCCCTGCCCATTGAAGTCGTTGTACCATAGCATAGCATTGATCGTATAATGGTTTTGTACACGCGGAGGTTCGTATTTCTGTGCACATGCTTCGATTTCATTATGGGGAAAACCACAAAAAAAAAGTCTTATTAGCTAACTGTATCCGTTGCTTCATTTCGTCAGTTTCGTTGGTGTCCCTTGACAAGTTGCAAACCAGGTAAATGAAGTTGTTCACGAACTCGATGTTGAGGTCCCCCACATTGATGCTCGGTTGTGCAGGTGTCCCTGTCGTCGATTGCATCATTATTTTAGTTTTACCCTCGTTAATACGTAGTCCAACTTCCTTTGCAGCGGTATCGAGCGTATGCAAAAGTTCTCCTGCGTCGGCCAATCTTCGGGACATGATGTTGATTTCGTTGGCGTACGCTGCTAATAGTGTCGACTTGATGAGTAGCGTCTTGCTGTTATCCATATTCATGGCCCGAATAACGTATTCCAGTGCTAGGTTGAAGAGCGTCGGTGCCAGTCCATCGCCCAGTTTCAAACCAGTGCGTGTTTCAAATAGATCAGTAAGTCTATTTATTATGTATCCTGACTTGTGAGACGGAGTTGGTCATCGTTATCTTAGTCAGTCGCACTAATTTGGCCGGTATACCAAATTGCAGCATGATGTTGTACAGTACATACTCCTCGATCGATACTGTCGTATGCTTCCTTGAAGTCAATAAAGATTTGGTATACCTACATTTACGTTGTATTCCCAGCACTTCTGGAGTATCAGTTTGACTGAGAAGAGCTGATCGGTTGTGGAGCGACCAGGCCTGAAACCGCTTTGATATTCGCCAATGATTCGTTCTGCGTACGGTTTTATTCTATTTTCCAGAATTTTCGTCAAAATTTTAAAGGACGTACAAACTAGCGATATGCCCCTGTAATTCTCACACAGCAGTTTATCTCCGTTTTTATGAATTGGACAGATGATGCTTCTGCGCCAATCGTCTGGGATCTCCTCGTCCTCCCATACACGCAGGAGTAATTGATGTATGGCATCAACTAGACTCGTTCCACCGAATTTTAGCAGTTCAGCTGGAATCTCGTCAGCGCCCGGGGCTTTATTTCGTTTTAGTGACCACAACGCGAAATCAATTTCTTCTACTGTCGGGGGTTGAATTGGGCCTAGATCAACAATATCGTCAAGAGCTTCTTGTGTGGGGATGTTAGATGGTCGGTTTAGAAGCTCTTCAAAATAAGAGGCCCATCGTTTGTTAATGCCATCGGTGTCGCTGATGATGTTTCCATCCTTGTCCTTACACCGGCTAGTCTTGGGTTGGTAGCCGTTCTTAATTGTATTTACTAGTTTGTACGCTTGCCTGGTGTTCCTATTAGCTATCGGGAGTTACTGCGCCGTTTTTCCCTGTGAGGAAATCAATATACCCTATATTATTTTATGGTCTAGAGCAGGGGTCGGCTAACTTTTTCTGAAAAGGGTCAGACTTTTTAAATTTTTAGAATCAGCGGGCCAGATAGAGACTTCGAAATGCAACTGCTTATCCGTTGCCAATTGAAGGTCAGGTCTGAACTTTACAATCAAATGGATTATGGAATATTTTTAGTTTCCGGGGCCAGGAGTGAAAAAAATCACTCACCACTCGGATTTTTTGTCACTTATCGCTCGCGACACCCTAAGCCTCTCAAATTTGCAAAAAAAAAATTTTAATTTTATTTTTTTTATTTATTTTTAATTTTGTATTTTAGTTTTTTAACTTTTTTTTCTTATCTTTTATTTTAATGATTTATACTGAATGTTTGGTATGTTTAAAACAGATCAAAACGCTGTTGAACGCAGAGCGAGCGAAGCGAGCGTTCATGTTGCGAGGCTTGCGATCTCTTAAGCGCACGCAATGAGATTTGCGAATATTTCAATTTTCCATGCCTCCTATATACCAAACATTCTGAATAAATCAAGAAAAAAATTTAAAAATAAAAAAAAAATACAATACATTTTTTTTTCTTATATAATACATACTCCGAGACTCGGATATTTTTATAATTTCCCTCAATTTCCGCGTTGTAGAGTTTCGTTGACTCTGCAACAACAACGTACTCGACAAGCCTTTTGGGTTAATTTAGTAATGTAAGTACGTAGCTTCATTCATACTTGTATACCGGCCCAATTCATATGAAATTCATTCGGTAGATACTCGCACGAATCCATGTATAGATATGTAATCCAACTTCACCGTTATTTCCGAGAATATAACGAATATGTGTTCGGAATTCATGTTGAATAAACTAAAGGATATAAATTAAAGCTTTGAAGCAAGGCACATATAACCTAATCTTGAATCTCAAAGTATGAATATTTCTGATGCGGAACTTCGTAAACAAGGACGCGGGTGTGTCCGTATATAGGTACTTATATAATATACCCGCTTTCTCACGTTGCGTCGTTTCAAGTTCCGAACTTATTACGTGGAGTCTTGGAAAGTTACGTGAGTCCGGGCAATATGAAACTTTCATCTGTGAATCAACTTTTCATTCAATCAAGGAAAAATACGATGTATTATAGTTTAGTTAAAAAAAAACATTTAGTCAAGCTAACGTTTCTAACGCACTCATACTCACGAGTTACATTGCTAGTGAAAACAACAAATAAGTTAACTTTAAATATTGTATATAGGTATATGTAAATTTCCAAGGCTTTCTTAAATACTTATTTAAATTGCAGCTTGCATGCATGCTTACACTTATACATTTAGATCCCCGCAATGCAATTAAAAATTGCGTGACCTAGATGATATTCATTAAGGGGCTTTCAGTTCCAGTTCTCCCATCCGTTCTGCATCCGCTTTGCTATCAGTTGAGCAGAACGGGTAGCTCATCTGATAGCGTTGCTCACCTGGCTCCCTTACGTCCCCGCAGCAGTCCTCGCTGCCTGCGAAGAGTGTGAATATAAGAAGTTTAAGGGTTTCAGCTGAAAATTTAGTCCAATCACCGTCAGGTTTTTTGATGAACGACGGACAGCTGTGGCCTTTGGATAGAAACTTAAGGAGTCTTGCTGCGACTCCATCTCTTCAATTGATTGACAATTTTTGGAGGGATTCCATGAATCCCGCTTAACGGTCTTAATGGCTTCCTTGTATATTCTCAAGAAGTCTTTGTACGGTTGCCAGAACTTCTGTTTATAGTAGATATCGAAAATCTCCTTTGTCATTCTTCGAAGATTGTGGGCGCGAAACAATAAGCGCCACCCTTTCCTGGCTTGCCGTAGACGGACTAACTGGGCAGGAGGTGTACTCGTATGCCCGAAACTTTCATTATCCGAAACGTTTTTTATGCTAGGAGCTTATGTAAATCGAGTAGTACTTTTTCTTAATAACTACACACTTCCCTTGCGGATGTACATGTGGATGAAATGTGGACGGAATTCAAAAAGGCTCCCTTCCCTAATATTTTTCTTTATTATTTTAACATTTTAATTTATATTATATTGTATTTGATTTTGATTAACCCTTCTTTCGGATTCTCCCCTTAAAAGAAAGTTTTTAATTAAAATGCGGTTTTAAAATTTTCAATTGAAACTAAGATAAACGAATCAAAAATAGTTTAATCCCAAGTTCTAGAATCGGGGGGCAAAGACCTTTTCCATAGTCCTCCGCGTGGGCGCCCCCTGGTAACGGCAGTGTATCAATTCGCTGACGGCCAATGTCTTAGCGATAAGACAGTTTGGAAAAGGCAGATAGCTGTAGCCTGAATGGCTGACGAACACCTAAGCGTCTCAGGTCTAGTAGGATGGAATGACTTGCGTAGTTGGACCTGCTACATAGTTGTGTGGGCTCCAGCACGTTTATTAAACCATCTGAAGCAGCTATCTCCGAGGCCATCCCCTGAATGGGGTTAAGCGACGTGCTGACAACTCGTCCTTGTAAAAACCACTCCATGTCAAGAAACCTGGAACAAAAGCATCGGATTGGACGGATCAACAACGACGACCACGCAAACGAATAAAGGATTATTCTTTCGGATCCTGGAATGTACGCTCCCTGAACAAACCGGGGGCCGAGAAGGCCCTCCTTCAACAGGTCGAAAAGTACAAACTGAGCATAACTGCAGTCCAGGAAACAAATTGGCTCGGCAGCGAGATTAATGACAAGAAATCGCACACAATTTTTACAAGTGGCAAACCATCGGGCCGCAAGGAGTTTGGAGTAGCATTTATAGTGAACAATCACCTCAAACCGCATATTACTGACTTCAAACCCATAAATGAACGGCTGTGTGCGATTCGCATCAAGACTCGATTCTTCAATCTCTGGCTCATCAATGTGCATGCCCCCACTGAAGTTAAAGAAGACGCAGTAAAAGACGAGTTCTACGCCCGCCTTGAAACTCTCTTCGACTCACTTCCAACAAACGACGTCAAATTGCTGCTGGGAGACTTTAACGCGAAAGTCGGGAATGAAAGTTGGCATCGGGGGACCTCTGGAGGCCACAGCCTCCATGAAGAATGTAACGATAACGGCCAGCGACTTATCGACTTCGCCTGCAGCAGGAATCTAGTCGTAAGCTCTACGTGTTTCCCGCATCGACGCATTCACAAGCAGACCTGGAAGTCTCCAGACGCACATACCGTCAACCAAATTGACCACGTCCTCATTTGCAGGAGATGGGCGTCTAGTGTCATGGATGTCCGCTCCTATCGAGGAGCAAACTGCGACTCAGATCATCACTTGGTGAAGACGACCTACAGATGTAGAATTTCCTCAGTGCACCAGTCAAGAATCAGCCCTCCCAAAATCTTTGCGGTTGATAAGCTCTTGAGTGATGCTACAGCGGTGGCGTATACTACCGCCCTTGAGGAAAAACTATCACCTATGCTACACAACATCAGCAACACAGGCGTCCATGGGTTCTGGGAGGAACTCAAGGGTACCATCAAGGATGTCGCAGAGACGGTCGTGGGATATAAAGCCCGGCGAGCGCGAAATGACTGGTTCGACGAAGAATGCAAAAATTCACTTGACGCGAAAAACGAGGCCTACAGACAATGGATTCAACGAGGAACCAGAGCCAGAAGAGAAAAATATGACGAGCTACGGCGAATATCGAATAGAATAATTAGACGTAAGAAACGTAAATACTTTGACGAGCAGTTGCTGAACATAAACGAAAACTTAGCTAATAGGAACACCAGACAAGCGTACAAACTAGTAAATACAATTATGAACGGCTACCAACCCAGGACTAGCCTTTGTAAGGACAAGGATGGAAACATCATCAGCGACACCGATGGTATTAACAAACGATGGCCCTCTTATTTTGAAGAGCTTCTAAACCGACCATCTAACATCCCCACACAGGAAGCTCTCGATGATATTGTTGATCTAGGCCCACCCATTCAACCCCCGACAGTAGAGGAAGTTGATCTCGCGCTGCGGTCACTAAAACGAAATAAAGCCCCGGGCGCTGACGAGATTCCAGCTGAACTGCTAAAATTCGGTGGAACGAGTCTAGTTGATGCCATACATCAATTACTCCTGCGAGTATGGGAGAACGAGGAGATCCCAGACGATTGGCGCAGAAGCATCATCTGTCCAATTCATAAAAAGGGAGATAAACTGCGGTGTGAGAATTACAGGGGCATCTCACTAGTTTGTACGTCCTATAAAATTTTGACGAAAATTCTGGAAAATAGAATAAAACCGTACGCAGAACGAGTCATTGGCGAATATCAAAGCGGTTTCAGACCTGGTCGCTCCACAACCGATCAGCTCTTCTCAGTTAAACTGATACTCCAGAGGTGCTGGGAATACAACGTAAACGTATACCAAATCTTTGTCGACTTCAAGCAGGCATACGACAGTATCGATCGTGGAGTACTGTACAATATCATGCTGCAATTTGGTATACCAGCCAAATTAGTGCGACTGACAAAGATGACGATGACCAACTCCGTCTCACAAGTCAGGATCCAGAATAGACTTACTGATCTATTTGAAACACGCACTGGTTTGAAACAGGGCGATGGACTGGCACCGACGCTCTTCAACCTAGCACTGGAATACGTTATTCGGGCCATGAATATGGACAACAGCAAGACGCTACTCATCAAGTCGACACAATTAGCAGCGTACGCCGACGACATCAACATCATGTCCCGAAGATTGGCTGACGCAGAAGAACTTCTGCATACGCTCGATACCGCTGCAAAGGAAGTTGGATTACGTATTAACGAGGGTAAAACTAAAATAATGATGCAATCGGTGACAAGGACACCTGCACAACCGAGCATCAACGTGGGGGACCTCAACATCGAGTTCGTGAACAACTTCATATACCTGGGTTGCAACCTGTCAAGGGACGCCAACGAAACTGACGAAATCAAGCGACGGATACAGTTAGCTAATAAGAATTTTTCTCGGTTCTCCCCATAATGAAATCGAAACATGTGCACAGAAACACGAAGCTCCGCGTGTACAAAACCATTATACGACCAGTGCTATGCTATGGCTGCGAAGCATGGACCCTAACTCAAGCCTCCGAAAACATGCTAAACACTTTTAAACGTAAGGTTCTACGGCGAATTTTCGGGGCTGTTTGCGATCGAGATGGATGGCGCATCCGGTACAACCATGAGTTGTATGAAATGTACGATGAGCTGCAAGTCTCGAAAATCGTCAAACTACAACGACTTCAATGGGCAGGGCATGTACAAAGAATGGACGATGATCGCATGCCCAAGAGAGTAATGAATACAGAACGAGTCGACGGAGCGAGACTGCGAGGACGACCGAGATCTCGTTGGGAGAGCTCAGTAGGTGTGGACGCCGCACAGCTGCTGGGCTCCCAAAATTGGAGGACGCAGTCACGTGACCGAGATAATTGGAGGACAATGATCCAGGCGGCCAAGGCCCGACGTCGGGCTGTCGCGCCACGATGATGAAGTTCTAGAATCAGTGGAGCAAAGGATTTTATAATGTAATTCTCTAAACATTCTTAGCAGAAAAAAAAAAGAAAAAAAGTTATAATGTTGAAATTGTACATTGCAAGAAAACAAAAAGACCAGAAAAAAAGACTCAATAATTATTATACATAATTTAAGAGCGACTGAGAAAAATGCACACCAGAAAAATAAGACTACTATAAAAAAAAAGGAAAAATAAAAATGAAGTCGGCTAAAGTAGCTCTCTCTTTTGCTTCCTGAGACCCTTAGAGCGCTCCACCTTTCCAGATTCCTCGCATAGGTCTCGTCCATTCTCGCAAAATAGGCTAAGCAAAATTAGCGCAGCTTAGCCAAAGGTTTGGGAAGGGACCGCGAAACCCCATCGCCATCAGGAGGCTCCCGTGCTTGTTGCAGGGTCGCCTTAATTTCGTCGATCAGTTCGTTTTTCGTTTGTTAGAGTTTGGAGACATCCCGTCTTGTTTCGGCAGTCGGCAGTGTGACCTTATTAAAACCCCGTCTATACTACCGATAGCCAAGCTAGCTATCTAGCGCACATCTGCTCACTACTGAGGAGGTTTTGACACTTAGGTGTCACGGATGGCCTGTACGACCATGCCTCGACCTCCATCCTCATTTGAGCCCAGTTGAAATAAACTCTTACGTTACAGTGCGTAAGAGAAGTAGTAGTACATAATTATATTGAGCTATTCACTTGTCAATTAAATGTATTTGGGTTTGTTTACATCGAAATTCACCTACTGCCGGTTATTTTTTTGTTTTCGTGAAAAGTACAAACGTTACGTCACGTCGGACAGAAATAATTAATCACCAAATCATAAAGACGCATATACGCATAAAACACATAAAGCCCCTTTTACGCCAGGCGGTACGTCGTGAAAAGAGGCTTCAGAGTACATGCCAGGCACTGTCCGAGTTTTCTTTAGAAATCGATGGAGGATTATCAAGAAGGTAGTCCGGATGAGCGTGTTGCTGATCACACAATTCTATACAAAACACGCCGTAACGATATAGTAGATAAGATGATGCTAACTCATCTCGAGGCCTTGGTCCAAAATTGGAATGTGACGTCTGTTATTTATTTATCTATTTTATTATCAAGAAAGCTTAAATTCATATTTGTACCAGCTAAAGAATTTTCTAGCAGTACTTATATATATAGTGTTTTGTCGTTCTTTAGTTTATTTGCTTATACGAAATTTTATTTTTGGCGTAAAAGGGGCTTTATGTGTTATATGCGTATATGCGTTTATGAATTATTTGTGTCCGACGCGACGTAACGTTTGTACTTTCCACGAAAAGAGGAAACAACCGTCAGTAGGTGTATTTCGATGTAAACAAGCCCAAATACATTTAGTTGACAAGTAATTAGCTAGAATTCGGTGGAATATCTAAGGATTCCATATGAGCTAGTCTCTCTAAATGCCCTTTGACGACGCATCATCTTCTGTTTCTACACACAAACATACTTACATGAAATTTCGTTTCCGCCGTCGTAAAATGATTTGATTAAGGCCAACACTCCTCCTGGTGGTTCAAATCTTCAAGTAGGTGGTAAAAGTTCAGAACTTTTATTCTTGAAATCAACAAGAAAGCACAATTTGAACATCATAACTTTCTTCCTTGCTTTTTTTTGTGTTAAGAGTGTTAAGAAGATTACTTTATAGCATCTTTTGCTTCACTGATTCTTGAACTTGGGATGAAACTACTTTTGCTTCCTTTATTTTAGTTTGAATTGCAAATTTTAAAAACCGCATTTTAATTAAAAACTTTCTTTCAAGGGGAGAATCCGGATGGAAATAAAATCAAAACAAATACAATTAAAAAAAATTTAAGTTAAAAACGTTAAACTGAAAAGGCGAAATATTAAAATGAAGAGAGTCTTTATGAATTTCGTCCATCTTTCAACCACGTGTACATTTGCAAAGGGAGTATGTAATTGTCAATAAAAAAATCCAACTCAATTTTCATTAACTCTTAGCATGTAAGAGGATTCGAATAATGAAAGCTGAGGGCATATACCTCCTGCCAATTTAGGCGAAACACGGACTAACGACATTTTCAGCACCTACTTCGACACGCAAAATACATAGATTAGCATATGTACAGAAAGCTTGTTGCCAATTATTGTTCTTTTTGCTGGTATCTCGTATACCGTACGTGCCATGTGAAACCCGCCTAAACCTTCACCAAAATTAACTCGAGATCCAAAATCCGGGTACAGCCCATGAGACCCATCTTAGCTGCTTGCAACCACCTACCACAATGTACAAGCCGGCTTGTATAATCAAGATGACGGCGATTTTACACGATCGTCGATTCCAATAGGTTTGAAACCTTTTTTCTCACAAAAGCGAATTTTTGGACCGGTCGTTCCTATGCCAGCTATATGACGTATTGGTCCGATTCCGTTGGTTCCGACTTATTTATAGCGTGCAATAGAAAGAAGGCTTTGTACAAAATTTCAGCTGGATAGCTTTAAAACTGAGGGACTAGTTTACATAGAGCCAGACGGACAGACGGATAGACGGACAAAGGTTAATCGACTCGTCTCATCATACTGACCAAGAATATATAGTTTATATGGTCGGAGAGGCTTCCTTCTGTGCGTTGCAAACTTCATGGTAAAGTTATATACCCTATCACATCCGTGAAGGGTATAATAAATAACTGGCAATAACGATTTGAACCATCGCCACGAGATCAGTTAGCATCATCTCATTTTCTAGATCGTGACGGTATGTCTTGTGCAGAGGTGTGTGATCAGCAACACGCTCAACCAGGCTATTTACCCCATAAATGGGTACTCATTTAACAGCTAAGTGAGCTCATAGTCCGACACGTAAATCCCGTTTTTATCGAAAACTACCGCATTCAGTAGGAATCGAACCGGGGCCTAGTGCGTAGAAGGCGAACGTGCTAACCGTTGCGCCATCCGGACTACTTAGTTACATAGAAAATAGAAAAGAAAAAAAATTTATAAGATTTTGCTTTTCGGGCAAAAAATAAAATAAACTCAATACCTCCTAAAATATGTATTCCACAGAAAAGCGATGTTCACAACTTTAAAAGAACCTTAAACTTTCGCAATTTAAGTATAAGAGGCATCTCTATACGTGCAAAATTTTTCGATAAGCAGCTCTTCAAAAATGAGAAAAATTTTCCCACAACATTAAAACTTTCATTTTGATGTTGCATATCGCACAAAGTATTCTTTCCGAGACAAGCCTTCAAATTATTTTTTATATAATTTGATTAGCTTTAATTTAAGATATCTGTAACAATGGAACTCGGAGGACGAGGGTTGGTGCGGCCGTGAAGGCCTAAAGACACCACGTGTCGAAGAACCACTCTCTGCTGACCACCCATGACGTGCGCTAGCAGACCAGCTCAGCTGTCGGGAGTAGCGGGGTGGGCGAAAACACGGCAATCATCAGCCCCCTCCATTTGTGTACAAAAGAATTTATCGCACGTCTGCCCGTTATACAAAATTCAAAAATAATCTAAAACCCGCGACGAACCAATAGTAAGTAAAAAAGAAAAGGAATGAGAAAAACTAGTGGTGGTGCCTGCGCACCAAACTCCCTAAGACTCGAAACACAAAGTTCCGTGCAGGGACAGGGGCTGCATCAGCCAAACTACAAACTGTGGCACTAAGGCCAACAAACGATAATAACGAGGAGAACCGTCCAATCAGGACAGATCCTCTTCCTCCTCAGGTCAGTGAGCCTATCGATGTTTAACGGCTCAGTATGGGCCCCAGATGTTGTGGGCCCGGCGCGACTTAGCCCTCCCTACCATGGGTTTCGGGCGCCTTTCTTATTAGAAACCCCCAAGATTTTTCAAAAATTCAAGGCGAGAGAGAGGGGGAGAGGGATAAAGAGGCTCTTTAGCCCAGCATATTTATTTTTATCTGTAGGCCTAAATAGGAATTCATTAAAATCAGGCTAACAGAGGAAATGAGGATACTTAATGAATATTGCAATTGTACCATTTATGTATTCAAGGCAAATGTGTAATTGCGATCCTAAATATGTGTGATAATAAAGAAAATTAGTCTGATCAAGGATGTGTTCTCCTTTCTCAATTAGACTCCAAAATTTCTTTCATTGTTGTTGTTTTTTTTTAATTTTTAATATTATATATATATTTTATTTTTTTATGTTCTTTAAATCTATGCTCTATAATATTTCTGTAATTGTTATGTATTTAATATGAAAAAAAAACACATGAATAACTTATGATGTATGTTGCACTCACACGGTCACCAGCATATGGTGTGCAATTTCGTCACACTCGTTCAATCATTCTGTACCGTGCGGCAACAAAGTACAATAGAGTAGTAGTAAAGCAAAAAGTAGACTTCGTTTTGAATCACATTATATGTATCATACATTCAATACACTTGTCCAGAATTATGCTTTCATCATCATCATAGATTTTGTATAACCGGTTTTATTTAATTCATTTAATTTACTTCAGCATTTAATTTTTTTAATTATCGCATTCAAATTGCATTTGTTTGTTTGTTTTTATTTGGATAAGACAAAAAAAAATCAATTATTAATATTGTAATAATGTTTACTGTATATCTCTTACGATAAATGGAAAGACATACTGGCTTCACTAATGGCCACTTTCAATTTAGCACTCATCACCTCACGGCTCGAATTTTCGGACAATTTCAGATAATTCAGGCCTGTCATCGTAAATAGACATCGGGATTTTAATTTGAATCTACTGTCTTACGAACAAGGTTAGCGGTGGCGTTGGAGATCTAAAGGCACTAGTTAAATGTCACTTTATGACTATCTGCCTGTGACCTACGCAATGTGTTGTTCATGCTCCCCATCTCAGCTGGGATACGAAATATAGTAATTAAAACATGAAAGAGTACTTAGCTGGGCAATGGTTATGCTGCTGGTTGATGATGCTACGCTGCTGTTGGAGAGGGCGCGATAGTTGTAGCCAGTTGATGGAGTGACGAATCGCCTAGTAGCCGCTGTTGTTGTGGTGGGCTGAGAAAGTGAATTGAACTGGATGCGTCTCCGAATCGTACACAAAAACAACGGTCGTTTGGTCGAGAAGTCTCTCGAGGCACTTGGGACACGATCAAAAAAGAACAAACACTTTACGTTTATATTTCACCAGATAGTATGAATTTTATGAAATTTTCAGGGCAATCCACGGAATTCACTGCTTTTGAATTGCAACCTGCTATACATAAAAGAAATGCAATTCCCAATGTTCGGAATAGTGAAAAAAAAACCGTCGCAGAAATTGTCGGTGAGCCACAACTTTCTTTCATGGTGCTAACCTCGGCGGTCTAGAAAGCACTCTCGTATATACTCCAAGGGTCACTTCAGCATACTCCAATAAACGCTTAACGCGCGATTCGAAACCACAACGATCGCATTCAATCATGCGCTATTGCCTTCAGATCGAATTTGACCCCATTAAATAACCAGAATCGGGCTGTGCTCCGTGTATACAATTTTGGCATGGAGCACATCGACCCCGACCGTTTTCCGCCCGCAAACTCTTGATCAAATTAATTAAATTTCGCGCGCCTACGATTTGCAATTTTAAAAAAGAAAAAAAAAATAACCATTGATCTCGCGATAAAATTCCGATTTTTCTTTTTTCGTGGTGCTAACCACCGTGGTCCCGAACGAACTCCCCTCATGCGGTCCAAAGTTCTCGGTCCGTCCGCTTATCCGTGGCGCTGACGGAAAACATTTTTGGTGCTCTGGCCGCCCAGAGATTTTTTCCCCGGATTTGGTTTAGCCAGTCCCGTAGGCAAAAATTTGATGCATTTATGAAAAATAACGCTACCGTGAATGCGGTAATATTTTCATAATTACACCAAATTTTCTCCTACCGGAAGGCGTTTTCTTTTTTCAAAGAAAAATGGCCGGTGCGGTACCGAGTCAAATCCGAGATACCGATGGCGGCAAAAATTTTCAAAAGATGTAGCGGAAAGGGTTGAACCATATGCCGGTTGTTGAAAAAAAGGTACATTACATATCTGGGACGTCTGACATAAGCTTAGTCAGTAAATACTGAAATAACCCCGATTAAAAAGTGATATCAATGTGGTGATCGAAGGAAAAAGTTACATAGCTTAGAAATTTTGTAAAACTGATCGTTGTTACTTAAAGAATATCATATTAAAAATCCTGTATGATGAAGGTGAGAGCGGTGCGAAGCTGTTTTATGGCTGGCTCTTTTTTTTTACTCAAAGCTCCATTAATATTAATTCTAGAACAAAAATGACTCAGAACAAAATAAAGAAGACGACATTTCCAATAAAAAGAACCCGCTAATATTTGTCCTAGGATCAATACTTTCAATGGTATAGCGCATATATTTTAGTATACCCGAGAGGAGCAATTGTCATCATTAGCGAAGAAGTGTTCCATCCCTACGCAGAAGCCACCAATAGCACTATATGTGGTGAACAAAAACGTCGAAGTGCCTCAAAATCTCCAGTGGACATACTACTCAATTGCCCTAACCCCTTGTGGGGCATGGCGCGTCAACGGTGGCCCAGTTGACGTTTCATTGGCATAAGCTAGTTTCGGCAAATGCAGTTGCCGGCATGCACCTCCTGCACCCCCATTTAGCTGCCTACATGCGACAAGTCGGGAGATGATGTGGCTTACTATTACGCCCCGCACCACAGGGGGAAGAAAACACAAACATCCATGGCCACGGACGTCGCCATGGACAGGATTCGATATAGACTTTAGGGAATACAAAACTATGACCATTCAGCAAGAGCACTCCCTTGCTAATAAAAAAAAAACAAGTTAAGGTTTATTAATATGCTTTCTGAAAAAATTACCAGCGGGGGTGTTTACGTAAGAAAGCCGAGGCTGAGGCAGATACTTCTATTGTCCGATGCGGAATCGACAAAGCAGCATCCGAAGCTAATGTCGCGATCTTAGATGAAGACATCAATTTGTTAGTATTACTGACAGCACTAGCTCTACCCCAAACCAATATATTCTTCGTTAAGCCAAGGAGAGGGAAAGTAGAAACAACAACATATTCCTCATTGGAATTTCAATTGAAAATCGCGAGAAGTATTCTACTTATTACTGCATTTAGTGGATGCGACACCAGTTCATCCGTTTGATTGAAGGGCAAGGTTTTGACTGTCAAATTGTTTGGAAAAGTTCATGCCTTCCTTTGGTTGGCGAACCCAGAAACCACTGCCAAAAGTATTTTTGGTACCATGGGCGTGGTAAATTTGGTCAAAATACTATCCACCCTGTTGTTTCCTGGTCGCGCCTCTCCAACGATAGCGCCTGACTAGTTGAGGTCTCGCTTCGGTTGACCAAACCAGGAGGTAAATTTAAAAATCCTTTGAGGGCATTATTCATGACATTGTTCATGTAAGCAAACAGGGATGAACATTTGCTACATATATAGGTACATACATAAAAGTTGTTTGAAGTTAATCGACGTCTTCCAAACTATACGCATATTTATACAATAAAAAATGCTTCAACGTTAATATTCCAATTTAAAATGAAATACTACGTCATCAATGATGGAAATTTTAATGATTATGCTCAATGGCAATGCCCATTATCCGCTCATTATTTGCTTTAAATTAATTATCTATAGAAAATTACGATCTTCGCCATATGTCGACATATTGTCCACCCTATAAATTCTAAAATATGAGTCCTGAGATAATATGGTGTATGAATTTTTTGTAGAAAATTGCGATTGCTTTATTTTATTCTCAGAAAGTTTTGCTGTTGGACTGGTAGTTGCAGAGATATAAGCAAAAACTTAAAAAAAAAAAAACTTTCAACAATTTTTCTAGCGCCTCCCCAATCTCCTTTTAAAAGTTTACTTCCCACTTCCGGGAATTTTTGGTATAATGCACTTCAGGTGTTAGCCAATTACCATACCGAATTTCAGAACTTTGCGTTGCATTTTACTATTAGTTTTAATGACTTATCTTAAGAAAAAAAAAGTTGTAAAATTCCTATATATTGACCACCCTGTTTATTTTAAAGCATTGGTCCTACGACAAAAATAATTTGGACCATTTCTTGTCTACTTTATTTTGTTCTTACAACATTTATCGCTGGGAGTGGTAGTTACGGAGATATTTCCATAAAATACAAAAAACTCCCCTCTAACCCCCTCCCCCCGCGAAAGCTTACACTCCACAGGCGGGGATTTTCAGTATAATATACTCCTAAAATAGTACCAACCAACAAATCGGGTCAAGTTTCAAACTTCCTTTATTTTTTCCCTCGATCACCAAATATAGGCACTCGTCACCTGGGGTATAAGGCAAAGTGAAATCGAGCCGATCATCACTGTTCTAGTAGCGCCTCATGGTGCGAGGCACGAGGTGTGGAGGCGCTTGATGAGTTTGTGATATGAAACCAGACTCAGGTCGATTTTTGGGGACTTTTATTCAACATACATACTAAGATCTTCACGCGATCCCATGAAAAAGAGATGGCTGAATTTTTCACACAGTTAATATCCGCGGCGCTCTACACGACACTTGAAACTTCGCTGTAACACTTAAAATATGAGAGCGATCGCGGATGTGATGACAGGTTTTTACGCGAAACGAAATCAGAAAGATTTTTTTTCCGCAGCGAAATTGCACTTGCGAAATATGTTAGCATCGAAGTAGCGAAATTCTTTTCGTGCAAATGAAACTTTTGACATTTTTGTATGGGATTTTGCACACCAAACAGACCTTAGTACTAGGCTTTAGTCAGATCACAAAAAGTCTGCATATGTCCCACATGATAAGACAATTTATTCACATTTCAAATGATAAGTTAAAGGCATACGTCGTACAATTATTTCCATGTTCTTCAGTTGTGACACATGACGAACAAAAAGTGAATAAACATTTTCTATATTATGTAAAGATGAATAAACCAAAGAGCAAAAACGTGTAGAAGTTCATTCTTACTAAGAATACTTTTTCCGAGCTTGTTGAAACCCATGTCCTGAGTGGCATCGTGTTCACCCTTATAATCTTGTTGTAGAAAAGAATCATTTTCGGTTGGTGCAAGAAAGAATAGTAACTCGAATTGTTAATTCGAGAGTTATGGAGGTGATTGGTGCAAAAAAGTGTACCTCCTTTTTCCTGATGTTATAAATATCATAGTATATTTATACCCTTCACGGATGTGATTATCTATTGTATATTAACTTTTTCATGAAGTTTGCAACACACATAAGGAAACAACTCCGACCATATAAACTATATAATATCCTTTTCAGTATGATGAGACGAGTCGATTAAGCTTTGTCCCTCTGTCTGTCTGTTTCTATGCAAACTAGTCCCTCAGTTGTACAAAGCCTTCTTTCTATTGCACGGTGTAAATATGTCGGAACCAATGGAATCGGACTACTACGTCATATAGCTGCCATAGGAACGACCCGTCCAAAAATTCTTATTTGTGAGAAAAACCTTTTTATTTCCAAAGATATCTTGTTCAAATTTCACATTAGTCAAGAGTAAATGGGACGGGCCTAAAATGAGCTTACTTCAATTAATACTTACTACATTTTCATAAATGTTGTGGATGCAGTCTAATATAGTAATGCGCCAGCCTTGGTACTTACCTAAAAAATAAAATGAAAGAACGTTAATTCAAATAATTAATATGTATGTACATTCGAAGGATGTAAATTACATTGTATAAAACTTTACCAATAGATAGAAAAAAAAAGACACCTAGCGCAGTGAAGCCAGAGGAACTGATTTTTGATATGGGCTAATTCGGGATCATCTATGAGTTTATGTATAATTATGACATGGGTGGGATACTTAACTGCAGTTGTTAGTACCAGGTGCAGTTGCAGAATTATGTATTTCGATATGGGGGCGATATTTTCTGATGATGAAACTTTTTAACTGTTCGATTGATTTTACTATAATAAAATATATGAATTTATTTATCTCCGGTTTCATTTTAAGCTTCATCAACTAAATGCCTTTCATGTAGGTAAATTTTTGCTTATTGCTTTTAGCTTTTTGGTTATTGTAACCTAGCGACCGTGGATTTTCCTGAAACTCCACCGGAAGCTATTCTTCACTAACTTTCACCAACTGGACAAGTTTCGTTCAACTAGGGTTTTCCGTTATAAATTAATTGTGTTTTCAAAAGTTTACGGTTATATAGCTGTAACTCTGGAACTGACTCATTGATGATGCTGAAATTAAACAGGAGCCCAGTTCTGACGATCGCCCACCAATTAGAAAAGTTTCACTTCTTCTTCTTCTTTCTTTCAGCTTCTTGTGTTATAGAGCTATTTTGCTTAGAAAATTTAGCCGTTATATAGCTGTAACTTTTGAACCGTTTGATGCGTTTCTCTGAAATTAGATAAGAGTCCAGTCCTCTGTAACATCCACCAACTGGATAAGTTTCGCTGAGCTACCTTTTTCCGTTAAGTAAAATAGTTATTTTGTTTATAAAATTATGCCGTTATTTAGCTGTAACTTTTTAACCGCTTGATGGATGTTTACTGAAATTCCATATTGTCGTCTACGTACTAGACAAGTTTGGTCTAGCTAGCTTTTTCCGTTATGGAGTTATTAGGCTTAAATAATTTTGCCAGTATATAGTTGTAACTTTTTAACCGGTTGATCGATACTGCTGGACTTCAATAGCAGCCGGCTCGCTACTGACATCTATCAACTGGAAAAGTGTCATTTCGCTTACGACTACCGTTCGACTGTAATCGTGTCCACAACATTTTGCGAGGGAGGGTCTAACAACTGATTTTTTCTTCAAAAATCAGTTAAAAAAATCGGCAATGCGAAAAAGGACTAAGAAAAAGTAAGCATATTCGCATCTCTCAATTAAATAAAAATATCCTTAGAAAACAGTTAACGCCTGTATTTTCTTTATTTTAGAATTTAATATATTACAATTGATATATTGTGTATATGTTTTATATTTTAAGTTGGCAAGAATCCAGAACTCTCTAATGTGCATAAGTGAAACATTAGTGTCACCATACACTGTCGAACTCGAACACGAACCTGGTACAAATGTCCTCTGAATACCTCAAGACACACACACACTTCACATAACCGTCGAGGAAACCAGTCCACTTGTACCACGTTCCAGTTCGAGTTCGACAGTGTATGGTAACTCTAAGTTTTTAATATTGTATAATATAGGTATATTAATCTCATAAATTTCGCTGTAAAAAAACGTTACACGGTTAAAAATTTTGAAGTTTTTTCGAATCTGAAAGTTTTATCAAAACAATATCTAATAAATGAAAAACTATTTTCCACATAATCAGCATTTTTTTCTACACACTTTTGTAGCCGTGGCAATAACTTTTTTAGTCCGACTTCTTAGTCTGCCGCCGTCATCTCCTTCA
The DNA here is from genome assembly GCA_964017055.1 of Chloromyia formosa. Classification (NCBI taxonomy): domain Eukaryota; kingdom Metazoa; phylum Arthropoda; class Insecta; order Diptera; family Stratiomyidae; genus Chloromyia; species Chloromyia formosa. The sequence continues at coordinate 116,558,949 of OZ024815.1, forward strand.
AAAATCGGTCTGCTTCCGCCTTGAGTTCATCGTCATTAGACCTGTTCGGTCCTAAGATTTCAAGACCGGTTTTACGTTTTTATGAAAACCGGTTTTCCTAGCGGTCAACCGGATCATGCCGAAGGTATGATATCATACCTTCTTTGTGACTTACGATGCATTTTCCACTTTGAAATTAGTAGTAGAACTTGTTCCGATTTCACTGTTCCTATGAGAGGTATATGAAATAGTGGGCCGATTTCAACTAAATTATGAAACGTGGTTTGGCAGTTAATATGATTGAATAATATGAATTTTGGTAAAGATATCTTCAGAAATAAAATAGTTTTTCCAACAAAAACTTGCTTTTGGAACGATCGTTCCTATGACAGCTATATGATAGACTAGTCCAATTTCAACCAAATTTGGTTACGTGATTTGGCTAAAGATATTATTGATATGTGTGAAATTTAAAAAAGATACTTACAGAAATAAAAAAGTTTTTCTCACAAAAACGAATTTTTGAATCGGTCGTTCCTATGACAGCTATATGACGTAGTGGTCCGATTTCATTGGTTCCGACATACTTACAGTATGCAATAAAAAGGAGGCTTTGTGCAAAATTGCAGCTTGATAGCTTTAAAACTGAGGGACTAGTTTACATAGAACCGGACAGACAGACGGACAAAGCTTAATCGACTCGTCTCGTCATACCGACCAAGAATACATATAGTTTATATGGTCGGAGATGCTTCCTTCTGTGCGTTGCAAACTTCATGACAAACTTAATATACCCTATCACATCCGTGAAGGGTATAAAAACTGGCTCATGTTTAACCCTCTAACCCCCGATTCTTAAAACGAGGAAATACTTAGATAAGAATTTTGTATCTCTGTAGTTTAAATTTGGTATGATAAATTCGAATATGATCTCAGTTTCATGATTTTTGTTGAGGATTGCCCTCTAAGAGGAAATAAAGAATGTCCGCCTCGAGGCGGGTATACGGGTTTACCGTAGAAAAAAAAAAGATTTGTTCTAACAAAATGTTTTATTTTTTTTTATTTTTAAATATTTTATTGAACACTTTTCTTTCAGTTTGAAAATCTTTTTCATTTAAATATAAGCACACGTATAGTTACCTAAAATAAGTGGAAAGAAAGAATGCAAATACTACTGCAAAAAGTCTGAAACCCAATACTTTTGTCAGAAATGCAATGTCGATTTGGGCTGCTCAACATCAAAAAATTGTTTTCATGAATACCATACACGAAAAAAAACATAAATAACTAAGTATTTTCCTAGTAATTTATATTTTTCGTGTATGGTATGCATGAAAACAATTTTTTGATGTTGAGCAGCATAAATGCACATTGCATTTCCGACAAAAGTATTCAAATTTCAAACTTTTTGCAGTATTTGCGTACTTTCTTTCCGCCTATTTTAGGTTACCATATACTCCAGGGTGATACAAGCCATCCAATCGCAAGTACCGGGAGCAGTTAGTTTGTTGACCTCTTGGTAAGCTGTGGTTGCTTTTGAAGTTAGTTGGCTTTGATTTTGAAGTTAGTTGACTCTGGTTTTGAAGCAGTAGGGCCAACCCACTGATCGTTTGTGTTTGTAAACGCATAAAGTTGCTGCAATTTCTTCACGAAACTGTGGTAGTGTATATCTTATTGGCTCTTCAACATTTGATTCAACATGACTTGCGAGATTTTTCTTTTGTTGAGAAGGTACGCCTTTAGGGTGAGCGTACGTTGATCGCGTTCGGGTGTTTATTATCAAACGGATTGAATCTTTGCTAGAATGACACTCCGCCAGTTTAACAAATGATCGGGCATCATCATTTCAAAACATTTGGTTGATTGTTGTCCTTTACAACAGATAATTAGGCAAGAAATGAGCGACGAAACAAACGACTGTGTAGTATAAGGCAAATATCAGCACACATTAGTTACCTAATTGCTCGTTTAAATACACAATTGGTGAAACGAAAACCGCCGAATCTTTGCCAAACTGACATAGTGTCATTCTAGCAAATATTCAACCCGTTTGACAGAAAACACGCGAACGCGAACGACGTGCGTTCGGTCTTACAGTCGCCATAACTATTGATGATAAAAAAGCCTTGTAACGGCATCTCTTATCTTCAGACGGATGTGACATCGAACCATAAGTCCGTCCATAAGATACACACCTCCAATGTGACTGTTATACTCCCGTATAATCAGTGGACAGTCATTATACCCTTAATTTTTGTCATATTTTTTTCTTTCCTTTCTTCCCGACATGAATATAGGTCATCATCAGCTTCAAAATCTTCATCATCGCTTACTAAGCTCAGAAACTCCTAAAGCTGCTCTTCAGTTATCCGGTTAAGATCCCACTTCTTAGTTCATTCTGCCTAGGTCATGTCTCCCAGCCTTTTTCGGATGAATAGTAGTGATGGCTTCGGCAACGATTTAGAATATTCCATTTCCATGAAATCACACCTAACCGAAATGAATCTATGTAAAAACATAGCGTTAACCAAAATTTTGTGAACAGTAATAGTATAAATTTAGATATATATCAAAATATATTGATACAACGTGAACAAAATAGTTATGACACAATCAAGATTTGATCACACAAAACTTCGTTTAACCCGTATACCCGCCTCTAGGCGGTTATCAGTATATATCAACAAACTCCGCCGATTTTCAAAGTTTACAACACAGTTATAAACTATAGTGGAAATAACTTAATTACCTATGCTCTCTGAAATTCCAACCGAAATTCAATTAATGGAAACAATTTTTTTTTACCTTTTAGTTTTGCACTTTTCAAAAATATTTTAGACGTCTGTTCACTTTGCAAGCTCTCACAAAAATGATCAGAAATTACACGCTATTAGACTTCTATAGCCGAAGTTTACAAAAAAATAATCGTTTGTTGATTTTGTAACGGGATAACTAACTATAATTAAACAAAAATAGTAAAATAGCACGATGATGAGGATTTTATGATACCTGCCTCAAGGCGGGTAAAGGGGTTAGAGGGTTAAATTAACCAGGTTAGAAGCCGACTCATTAAAAAACCGATTCACCAAAAAAACCGACCGAGTACTCGAGTACTCCAGACCGACTTGTTAAAAACCAACCGGCTCCGACGAGTTAAAAACCGACCCATTGAAGAAAAAACCCGATTAACCAAAAAACCGACCGAATACTCGAGTACTCGAAAACCTACTTGTTAAAAACCGACCGGCTCATGGTAAAAAAAACGGGTTAAAAACCGACTTACTAAAATACCGATTCATTAAAAACCGAGTCATTACAAAACGAGTACTCGAAAACAATTCAATCTTTCAATGGGTATGTTGATCACATCTATTGAACTTTGAACGCATGTCTCTTGACGACCAAATGTGTGGACATACCACATACCAAATCACACTCAAATCGAAAGCTAAAACCGTTTCTTTAATAATTCTGTCCTGTACTGTACACACTAAAAATACTTCATACTTAAATACGGTTTTTAATTAATTAATGAATCGGTTTTTAACTCGGGTTTCTTAACTATGGGCCGGCCGGTTTTTAACGAGTAGGTTTTTAACCCAGTTTTTTATTTTCAACTATGAGCCGAATGGTTTTTAACAAATTGGTTTTCGAATAGTCGAGTATTCGGTCGGTTTTTTGGCGAATCGGTCTTTTAATGAGTCGGTTTTTAATCCGTTTTGTTTTAACCATGAGCCGGTCAGTTTTTAACAATTCGGTTTTTAACAAGTCGGTTTTCGAGTACTCGAGTATTCGGTCGGTTTTCTGATGAATCGGTTTTTAATGAGTCGGTTTTTAATTCGTCGGAGCCCGTTGGTTTTTAACGAGTCGGTCGGTTTTTTGGTAAAATGGTTTTTTAATAAGTCAGTTTTTTCCGGGTATGAGTTGGATTTTATGACCATAAGCCGGTTTTTTAATGATTCGGCTTTTTCGAAACCGATACTTGAGAATCTCGGGACCGGTACTAACAGAAGACCGGTTTTAAGAACAGGCCTAGTCGTCATTGCTGAAGTGCTGTCCGCCCAGGTGATTTTTCAACTATGGGAGTAGATGGTAATCGCTTGGAACAAGGTTTGGGGGAGTAAGAGGAAAAACCTCCCAATTGAATTGGCCAAGCAGCTCAACCGTCTTTGTTGCGGTGAGAGGGTATGCGTTATCATGAAGCGGAAGGACACTTTTTGACAACATTCCGTGCAGTTTGTTTTGGATAGTCCTTCAAAACTTCACAATAACTGTCATCATCGATAGTCTGTCCCCTAGAAAGGTAGTCAACGAGCAAAACACCCTTCTTATCAAAAAAAACTGTGACCATTATCTTGCCTGCGAAGAGAACACCTAACTTTTTTGGGGTTGAGGGCCCACTTTTTCTGCCAAACCATGCTGTGCTGCTTTGTTTCAGAGGTCGTATGGTGTCTTCAGTCACTATACCGACAAAAATGGCATCTCCTGATATATTTCCAATAAAATTTGGGCCGATTCAGTTCGGTTTGTTTTGTGGTCAGGGGTCAGCAACGTGGGAACCCAACGTGCGCACACTTTAGTCATCAACTTTTCACTAAGGATGTTAGTGACCGACGTTTGACTAATTTCGATATGAGGAGGTAGTGCACTCACAACACTATGAAGGGTAGGCGCCCATCCCATTGACGGTCTCCAAAACAAACTTTACAAATTCCCCTTCGGTCGCGCTGCAAGGACATCTGGAGCGCGGCTCATCAACGACATTTTGGCGATCCTCGGCGAAAGCCACGTACAATTTTCGCACCATTTGCACACTAATCGCAGCTGTATCGTATACGGAAAAAATCTCTCGGTGGATTTAGGTTGCGTTTTTGGTTTTCGCATAGAGAAAACGGATCGCCGAACGCAGTTCGACGTTGGCATAAGAGGCAACGGACGCTTCATGGTTGCAAAGCTACTGACGCCCAGCTGTTTTCCGGGAGATAAAAATAACCGAATCGGGGCTGCCACTATACATATGCCAACATTCATTCAAAAAATAAAAATCCTCCTAAAATTCCCCGAGACTTGGCAACAAAGGGAAACCCACTTTTTGCACGACCCTCGTATTTCCACATATTTCCACCGAATTTCATGCATGCAGCTTCAGCGGTTCGTGAGATATTTCATGACATTTCAGCCAGACGGACATTTTACCAACTTCCTAAGGGTTTTGTTTTTACTAAAAAATCCTCAAAATCTTGTTTAATGAAGAATAAAGGTCCAAACAAGACGAAAGTTATTCCGGATTCGATTTTAATAAATAAATCAAATAACAAATATTTTAAGGTTAAAAGCTCTGAGTCGTTTCTTGTTATTTATCAAATATGTATTTGGAATGTGTAGATACATATAAAATGTTAACATGTTTTTCACAGAATACCAATAATACATACATACGTTATACATACTCATTTCACTTTCTCTCAAAATTTCAATCATACAATTCAATTCCACTCTCCCGATCCTACGAGTATCAAGACAAATTCACGACCATGAAACGAAAAATTGAAATTGGACCTATCAAGGATACGAAAGTTACACGTTGTAAACAAAGAAATGACACCACACCCTGAAATGATAGCAGATTTCGTCCTGTTGCCTTCTCGGCAATCTCGTATTTCAATGAAAGCAATGTTGAGTATTTTTTCACAACAAAAATAGCTGAGCTTTCGCACCAGACAGTCACATTAGTAGTGTAAATGTATGTATGTATGTCTGTTTGAATGTACGTAAGAAGAATGTTGACTGACATATTTACTAGTCTTGGGAATATTTACAAACGACTTTTAATACATTTTCACATGTTACGTCAGTATGTAAGGCAGAAATATGTACAGTAGTAGACAAAGACATCCGGACAGTTAGTTTTCGTGGATTAAAGCCTGGCAGTGTTCGTAAGATGTGGCACATCATTAATGGAAACAAATATTTTTATGTATTTGTTAATGTTAATTCGGTATAATTTCTGAGTTTATATAAAATTAAGATATTAGGTGGGATACTTAACATCAGTTGTTAGTACATACCAAGTGTAAAACCTATGGAGTTGTGTATAGTATCGATCATCATCAACGTGGTGTAAAAGCCCGACGTCGGGCTCTGGGCGACTAGATCATCGTCCTCCAATTATCTCGGTCAAGTGACCGTGTCCTCCAATTTTGGACGCCCAGCAGTTGTTCGGCGTCCTCTATCGGTCTTCCCTGTAGCCTTGATCCGTCGACGCGTCCTCCATTAAATGTTTTCTTAGGCGGCTATTACACTATAAAAGTTATTTTACAAATATCTTTTATAAAAGACATTTTCAAAGAACTTTTCTAGCGTAATAGCCGCCTAACAAAAGATCTGCGACATGAACGTGGCTTGTTTCAAGTACTTATAGTATTGTACTTTTCTTACTAGCTTGCACCCCTTCCCCTTTAGGCGGCTAATATCATTCATAAAAGTTCTTTTAAAATATCGTTCGTTAAAGATGTTTGTAAAAGAACTTTTATAGTGTAATAGCCGCCTTAGGCATGCGGTCATCGTCCATCCATTGTACATGTCCTGCCCATGAAAACGTTGTAGTTTAACGATTCTCGAAAGTTTCAGCCCCTCGTACAGTTCGTACAGATCATGGTTGTATCGGATGCGCCATTAATTTCGGTCGCAAACTGCTCCGAAAATTCGCCAAAGTACCTTTCGTTCAAATATCTTTATCATATTTTCAGAGGCTTGAGTCAGCGTCCAGGTTTCGCAGCCATAGCAAAGCACAAGTCGTTCGATGGTTTGCATATGCAGACCTTCGTATTTCTGTGCACATGCTTCGATTTTATCATTGCGAGGACAGAGAAGAAAATCTTATTTTCTAGCTATATCCAGCGCTTGATTTCGTCAGTTTCACTGGCGTCCTTTGACAAGTTACTACCCATATAAATGAGGTCGTCTACGAATTCGATGCTGAGGTCCCCGACGTTGACGTTTAGTTGTTCTTGTTCCTTGTTCTTGATTACATCAACAAACAAAAATATGTTTTATTATTTTTTATTAATGCGTAGTCTAACTTCTTTTGCAGCCGTGTCAAGATTATGTAGAAGTTCTTCTTCATCGGGCAGGTTTCGGGATATAAAGTTGATGTCGTCAGCGTACGCTATGAACAGCGTTGACTTAAAGAGCAGTGTGCCGCTGTTGTCCGCATTTATTACCCAAATGGTATGTTCAAATGCCAGGCTGGAGAGCGCCAGAGCCAATCCATCGCCTTGCTTCAGTCCAGCATATGTTTCAAAGAGTCAGCCTGCCTATTCTGGATCCTGACCAGTGAGACGAAGTTGGTCATCGTCATCCGTGCTAATGGTACTAATTTTACTCGTATACTAAATTGCAGCAGGATGTTGTACAGCACTCCACGATCGATACTGCTTATCTAAAATAAACAAAGACTTAGTACACGTCAATTACACGTGTATTCCCAGCGCTTTTCCAGGATCTGCTTGACCATGAAAAGCTGGTCGACTGTAGATCGACCAGGTCTGAAACCGCCTTCATATTTGCCAATGATTCGTTCAGCATACGGCTTTATTCCAATTTCCAGAATTTCATCGAATTATGCTATCGATACTTAGGCGATAAATTAGGTTTATGTTATATGAATTTATTTCCAGCTTTATTTTCAGTTCCGTCAACTAGACTAATTTCGCATAGCTAGATTTTTGCATCCAGGAGATATTTTACTAGCAATTTTTTACTGCTATGTAACAAAGTAACACTCTTGAACTGTTCTGTTTTGCTGGATCTCTACAGGAACCTATTTCCCACTAGCATCCACCAATTGAACAAGTACCGCCCAAATAGCTTTTTCAGTTGTAGAGTTATTTCGCTTACAAAATTTTGCTATTATACAGGGTGTCCCGCTTCAGATGGTAAATACTTTAATGGCAGACAGTACCGTTCATTTGTGGAAAACTGATACCAAAATTGGCATTCAGTCTTTAACCGTTACAGAGTTATAGTATTTTTTGCAAATTGTGTCAGAAAGCTTAACTTGAAGAATAAAATCAAAATTTGCCACTCTCACGATCATAATTCGAGATTTGTCCTCACTTTCTGAACCTACATAAATTCCATATAAAACGAATTTTTGCTGGTTGCGAAATTCATCGTTACTTCAAAGAAACAACTGTTCAAACATTAAAAAAAATCAAAAAACTTAAAAGTAGAAAGAAACCGGGCCGAAGCTTCGCGAAGCGTATATACCCTAGACTTGTACAGACCTAGTGGTGATACCAAAAGTACCAATTGGTAACGACCATATGCATTAAAAGTGAGTTTCCCATATGGCCAGTTTATAGGGGAGGTTGCAACAATCATTCAGGAGGATCTTGACCATTATCAAAATCAATTAACTAACCCATTCTACAAATATTTGTCGAATTTTTCAAGTCGCTAGCTTCATTGTATCGAAAGTTATTGCTTATTTGAAGTTTCACTTGTAGGGGAAGTAGGGGTTCCTTGGGTCAGATCTTGCTCATTATTGCCACCAACAAATAAGATCATGCTTTAAACATTTAAACAAAATTTCAAGTCTCTAGCTTCACTATATCGAAAGTTATCGCTTATTTGAATTTTCACTTGTAGAGGAGGTAGAGGTTCCTTGTTTCGGATCTTGCTCATCATTGCCACCAACAAATAAGATCATGCTACAAACATTTAAACACAATTTCAAGTCTCTAGCTTCACTCCATCGAAAGTTATCGCTTATTAGAATTTTGATTTGTAGGGGAAGTAGGGGTTTCGTTGGTCGGATTTTACGTATTTTCAATATTAGCCAACTGTATCCTATTACAAACATTTAACCAAAATTTTAAGTCGCTAGCATTATTTTTTCGTAAGCTATTGCTTTTTTTAAGTTTCATTTCTAGGGGAGGTAGGGGTTTCTTAGGTCGGATCTAACCCATCTTGAAAACCAACTAACCCGACATCACTTCAAATATTTGACCAAAATTTCAAGTCGCTTGCTTCATTCTATCAAAAGTTATTGTAATTAAAAAATATTTAATTTTTTGAAATTTATAGGGGAGGTAGGCGTTCCTTTTATCCGATTATGCCCAAAAATCAGGTGTCTACGTCAATTGGTTCAAGAGTTATAGACAAAAAACCCGAAAAGTAGGGTAGTACGGGGCTCTTTGTAAGGAAATTACCGTTAGTTTTCCACTAATTGATTTTATTTTTTCAGGGGAGTAGAAGATTATCCTCACGAGAAATCTACCAAAGCTAGAGCTTTTCATGTTTATTTAATCGGGAGTTATAGATACATTTAATTATTTTACATATGTAGGGGAAGTAGGCGTTCTCTTGGCCTGATCATGCCCATCAATACCAACCAACTAGATCATACTTCCAACATTTGACCAAAATTTCAAGTCTCTAGCTTCATTCTATCGAAAGTTATCGTGCGAACGGACAGACAGACAGATAGACAGACAGACAGACAGACAGACAGACAGACAGACATGGCTTAATCGAATCAGGAGGTGATCCTGATCATTTATATATATACATTGCTATACAACCAGAACAACAGCAGCATCAACGATAACATCAACGAAAACAATAACAAATACAACAAGAAGAAAAGGTATCAACAATAACCTCCCCAAGCCGGCTAGTCCCCGTGGGGAAGTAGACGAACACCCTCTAGAATCATTAAAATCATTAAAATTATTAAATTCGCAGTCATTAGAACGACATATAAAACAACATCAATGTACTCAGATATACGCAGAACGAAAGGAGAAATTGAACAAAAATCTTTATATAGCGACATTGAACGTAAGAACGATGAGAACCAAAGAAAGCCAACTAGAACTGGAAAATGCGGTTGAAAAATTAAAATGGGACATAATTGGACTCAGCGAAGTGAGAAGGCTAGGCGAGCAAATTGAAGACAACAATGATTACATCCTATATTATAAAGGCGAAACGCAAGGATTGTATGGCGTCGGATTTATGGTTAAACATCATCTCATGCGACAAGTCGAAGAGTTTATAGGAGTATCCGAAAGAATAGCAGTGCTTAACCTAACATTACTAGGCTATAAAGACAAATGGTCAATTGTGCAAATATATGCGCCAACAGAACAAGCCAATGAGGAAAGTAAGGATTTATTCTATAAAGAACTCACAAAAACCATACAAAACGCTTACAAAAACATAATATTAATGGGCGATTTTAACAGCAAAATTGGCAAAAAGCGATCAGGAGAATTTGTAGTAGGAACATTTAGTACTGGAAAAAGAAATGCAAACGGGCAAAGGCTGATAGATTTCGCTACAGAAAACAAATTCTTTATAACGAATAGCTTCTTCAAAAAAAAGGAACAAAAACGGTGGACTTGGATCTCACCAGACGGTAAATACCGTAACGAAATAGACTTCATTTTGATAAATAGAATCAGAGACTTTCAAGACACGTCCGTGGTTAAAAATCTGAATTTTAATACAAACCATCGAATGGTACGAGGAGTTATACGCCCAAAATACCAAAAAAAGTCTAGAAGAAACATTAAAGCGGCTAGGAGGCGACCTGAGTTGCCAGTAAATAACGACGTTCTAGAAAATTTAAGAACAACACTGACGGCAACTGAAGAAAGACACTCGCCGCAACAAAAATACGACATCCTTGAGAAGACGTTAACCGATGTAACGATCCAGATATCGAAAGTCCCTACGAAAACGGATAAAATAGGTCTCGAGGCAAGATCCCTGGTTAATGAACGGAAACAGCTTTTAAAGGACAAGAAGACGAACCTTAAAGAAATTGCAGACATTAGTAAAGAAATCAATGAAAAAATTAGGAAACATAGAAAAGATGTCAAGCTAAAAGTGATCAACGAACATGTTGAAAAAACAGGAGGAGTAAAAAAGGCTTACCGTGAATTGAGAGATAACAGGCAGTGGTTAATCAAAATGAAAAGCAGTAGAACGCAAACAGCGACTTCAAAACGTTCGGGCATTATGCAAATAGCTACAAACTACTACCGGGAACTTTATAAGGACGGAGACAAGGGTTCTATAGAAACACCATCAGCCATACAAACCGAAACAATTGCAGAAGACATACCACCAATACTTAGCGCCGAGATTGAGCATGCAATCAACACACAAAAAGATGATAAATCGCCAGGAGACGACAACATCACCAATGAAATTTTAAAAGGAACGAAAGATAGCATTTTAAATACCCTGACCAGCTTGTTCAACGAAATCCTAACAACTGAAAGTATACCGAAACAATGGACAGAGGCAACTATTATTTTGATACACAAAAAAGGAGATCCAACAGATATCGGAAACTATCGACCCATAAGCTTAATATCTAACCTATATAAAGTATTCGCCAAAATTCTCCTTAACCGTATAACAAAACGTTTAGACGAAAATCAGCCAAAGGAACAGGCAGGCTTCCGAAAAGATTTTTCAACATTAGACCACATTCTCGTAGTCCGACAGCTTATCGAAAAATGTAGTGAGTATTCCAAACCTTTATATAGGTACATAGCTTTTGTAGACTACAGTAAAGCGTTTGATTCCCTGAAACACGACCAAATCTGGGAAGCTTTAAAAAGGCAGGGAATACCATCGAAATATATCCGCCTTATCAGAAATGTTTACGAGAAAAGTACAGCAAAAATACGATTAGAACAAACCGGAGATCCATTCAGAATAGAAAAGGGAGTGCGACAAGGAGACCCGCTGTCGCCTAAGATATTTTGTGCCGTGCTGGAACACATATTTAGGAACCTTAATTGGGACAACTACGGAGTAAATATTAACGGAAGCCGACTCCATCTCCTGAGGTTTGCCGACGATATAGTTTTATTTTCTGAAGATGCTAGTGAGCTCCAAATTATGTTACAAGAGCTGTCAACAGAAAGCAAAAAAGTGGGGCTTGCTCTGAATACAGGAAAAACGAAGGTAATGACAAATAGTTTGAAAGAGAAAATCGTCGTGGATAACAGGGAAATAGAGTGCGAAAACGAATATGTCTACCTTGGCCAGGTGATCTCTCCGGTACAGCAAATGGAAAAAGAAATAAACAGAAGAATTAGTTTGAGTTGGAAGCGTTACTGGTCCCTCAAAGATGTTTTTAAAAGCGGAGAATTTCCGATGCGGCAGAAAAGTAAACTTTTTAACACCTGTATTCTGCCAACATTGACATATGGTTGCGAGACATGGACTCTCTCAAAGAAAAATAGCCAAAAGCTGGAAGTCTGTCAACGAGGAATGGAGAGAAGTATGTTAAATGTAAAATTAAGGGACAGGCAAAGGAATTCGGCTATTCGAGGAAAAACCAAGGTGATGGATGTGGCACAGAGAACTCGACAATTAAAATGGCGTTGGACAGGACATATTTTATGACAAGATGTAATTATGACAAATGGACCAAAGACATAACGGACTGGTATCCGAGGGACGCGAGGAGGAGAAGAGGGCGACAACAACGAAGATGGGTAGATGACATTCGAAAAGTAGCAGGTCACACGTGGAAGAGGATAGCGAATGATCGAAAAAAATAGAAGATTCTAGAGGAGGCCTATGTCGTAGCGACAAACTAATGTTACCAATATATGTATAGTAAAAAAATAAATAAAATAAATAAAAAATTAGATTAATTGTTAAACATTATATCTATAAAATGTAAAAGAAAATATTTGAAGTATGAAATGAATTGTACACACTTAAATGTAAACTCAGCATTAGTAATAAAGGCTAATTGAATTGAATTGAATTGCTATACCTCCGGAGCCTCCTTTAAGGTGTTACATATTTCCGTCGTGACAAAAACAATATACCCTATGCTAAAAGAGAGTCTAGAGTATAAAAACTGTAGAAAAAGCCAAAATACTGAAACAACTAAAAAAAAAACTAAAAGGAACTTAAAAGCTCAAATCTAAGAACTAAAAGAAAATAAAAAAAAAATACTCGAAAAATCCGAGAGAGAAAAAAAAGGATTGAAAACCAAAAAAAAAAAGCTGGAAAGACTTGAAAAATTTACAAGACTCAAGAGAATCAAAAGATTAAAAAAAAAAAAATTGAAAAACTTGCACCTCATAGAGAGTGGTGCCTAACAAAACTATGAGGGGATTATAACACACCAATTTTGATTGACTCATTGCCCGAAAGCATAAAAGCCGCGAAAAACAAAATTAAGGAGGCTGCTCCAGTACAGGTACATACAGTAAAATGTTTATGTTTTGTACTATCAGAATTTCGTTGATATCAACTGTGTGTTTAGTATAACATTATCCTTGGAACTGTCATACTCTTTTCGCAACGGTAGCTCGAAATACGTTTCCAGGAAGGGTTTACAGACGCATTAACATTAAAGCATTTGCTTGTATGATGTCAAGATATATCGAGTATGAGGGAAAATAAAATTGAATCAAATATACGAGTACATATTTTTCCCACGTTTTTTACATTGTTCATTTGGTGGGACGAAAGGTGGGTTTTATTTCAAATTTCGTTCTTCAAGTTAAGTACTAACCTAAATTTAGCAATTTGTTTATTTAATGTTTGAGTGGGAGCCTCCAGCTAAAGAAAATAATTTACGTCACCACAAGTACCTCTAATTGTAAGACAAATTGTCGACTAATTGGTTGCTGTGTAATATTCAGTGGAAAATATTTATTTAAAAATGAATTTTTCATTAATGAATGAAATTATGTTTTATTTTAAGCCATTGAGCTGGGATTTCGAACGAATATGGTCCCGTCATTTAGCACCCGTAATGTAAAACCTCAGTCATATAAAGCGGCCATATAGTAGCGATGCAGCTACAATGTTTACCACCGCAAAGGCGGTCGTCATGAAAATACGCCACCGCTACTTAAAAGTATATACATTTGAGACAATAGTTCCAAATGAGCAATCGCCCCAAATTTATGATGAAAAATCGTCCCAAATTTTGGTTTTAGGAACAAGATTTGGTTTTGCCTAGAGCGGAAATGCTATCTATGTTTTCCCAGAGAGTGAATTTCTGTGGTTTCGTACTAGCTAAAGAGGAAATCCACTCTGACATATAAGTTTGCCCTGCCTAAAGCGTCCTTCTGGATCTCCCATAGTGGATTTTCGTTGATTTACACTTCCTAAGGAGGAAGTTACCTTCGTAATTTGCCAGAATCAATTATCGTATCTTCGAACTACGGAGCGGAAATCTACTTCAGGCCATCCCCATCTGGGAAATCTCAAACAGAGGCGACTTTCTAAAAAAAGGATTTGGGCGATAGTTCATAAACTCAGGGGCAATTGTTCGTATGATTTTGGGAAGAAAAATTTTTATGATCTATCATCCCAAAATTGGGCCGATTGTCCATTTCTATTTCATCATTGCGAAAAATAATAATTTGGAAAGCCATTTCTACGAGTACATCTGTGGCCTCGCCAGGCATTCATGATATGTATAACATACCACCTTTGGTTTCAAATTACATAGACATTCGCAGGTGTCCTTCATGCGACAACAGGATAAGCCTCAAGGAACCGATACAGAATAGAGCGAAACAGCAAAAGCACAACAAGGGATGAATGGTATATTTTCTTGCTATCACCATTGCTTTTGGATCAACAAGCCTTTAAACCTCAACTCAAACGTCAAACAAAATTTTAATATACTCGTATTTGCAGTGAAAATATATGAAATGGCGTATTTTATGGTATCCTAAATGTAAGGTCTAAAAGGGTTTAGATTTTTGTGTTGCCTAAATAAAGATACTATGCGCCTATTCGATTATCCATTTCAGTTTTATAAACTTGACCCCACGTTGGGCGCCGAATATTTTTAAGCCACACTGAAAATTGCTTCGATCAGTTTTCGGCAATTTCTACTGTAAATTTTTGTGATATAGGATAAAGAACATCATGAAAACCTTGTGGTAACCCTGAGGTAGATTAAGGTAACCTATCGGTAAGGTCGGAAAAGATTTCTTTTTTTTTGTGATTTGCGAATAATGGTACCACGATTTTATTGACTTGATGAAATCACAACAACCACATATTGGGAGCCACATATCTACCATCTCTTCTCAAAAACCCTTCTCTACTTTACGTTGATGACTGCTAGCTTTTTATACCCTAGCCTTATATTGTAGTATAGGGTATATTGTTTTTGTCACGACGAAAATATGTAACATCTTAAAGGAGGCTCCGGAGGTATAGCAATGTATATACAATAAATGATCAGGATCACCTCCTGATTCGATTTAGCCATGTCTGTCTGTCTGTCTGCCTGTCTGTCTGTCTGTCTGTCTGTCTGTCTGTCTGTCTATCTGTCTGTCTGTCCATCTGTCTGTATGTCTGTCCGTCCGTTCGCACGATAACCTTCAGCAGAATAAAGCTAGGGCCTTGAAATTTGGGTCAAATGTTGGCAGTGTGATCTAGTTGGTTGGTGTGGAAAATGGGTATGATCAAGCCAAGAGAACGCCTACCTCCCCTACATATGTAAAATACTTAAATGTATCTATAACTCCCGATTAAATAAACTTGAAGAGCTCTAGCTTTGGCAGATTGTTCGCGAGGGTAATCTTATACTCTCCTGGAAAAGTTGAAAACTAACGGTAATTTTCTTACAAAGATCCCCGTACTGCCCTACTTTTCAGAGTTTTTGTCTCTAACTCTTGAACCAATGAACGTAGACACATGATTTTTGGCATGTAACCCTGAGCTGAGAAGTTGCTTGGGTTTTAGTAAGTTGGGCATAATCAGATCAAAGGAACGCCTATCTCCCCTTCAAATTTCAAAAATTAAATATTCCTTTAATTACGATAACTTTCGATAGAATGACACTAGCAAGTTGAAAATTTATTAGAATGTTGCTAGTAAGATCCACTTGGTTGGTATTGAAAATGGGCTAGATCCAACCCAAGGAACCCTTATACCTTCCCTACAAATGAAACTTCAAATATGCGATAACTTTTGATAGAATGAAGCCAGCGACTTGAAATTTTAGTCAAATGTTTTAAGTAGGATCCAGTTGGCTAATATTGAAAATACGTAAAATCCGACCAACAAAACCCCTACTTCCCCTACAAATGAAACTTTAAATAAGCGATAACTTTCGATGGAGTGAAGCTAGAGACTTGAAATTTTGTTTTAATGTTTGAGTTTGTGATCTAATTGGTTGGTGGTAATGATGGGCGAGATCTGACCCAAGGAACCTCTACCTCCCCTATAAGTGAAACTTTAAATAAGCAATAACTTTCGATAAAATTAAGCAAGTAACTTGACATTTTGGTAAAATATTTGTATTGGGATCTAGTTGGTTGTTATTAAAAATGCGCAAGATTCAACAAATGAAACCTCTACCTCCCTACACCTGAAACTTCAAATAAGCAATAACTTTCGATACAATGAAGCTAGCGACTTGAAAAATTCGACAAATACTTGAATGGAATGGGTTAGTTAATTGATTTTGAGAATGGCCAAGATCCTCCTGAATGAGTGCCAACCTCCCCTATAAGCTGCCCATATAGAAAACTCAATTTTAAAGCATATGGTCGTTGTCAATTGGTACTTTTGGCATCACCACTAGATCTGTACAAGTCCAAGGTATATACGCTTCGAACTCCGGGCCGGAGCGAAGCTTCGACCTGGTTCTTGTATTTGTATGCGTATTATCCGAAAATTTTCAAATTCAAATATATCAAAGAAATATACCGTTGGAAAGCTAACACATTGGGGCAACTTTTGCGGAATTTACAGAATGAAATTTTATGCAAAAAGTGAAGTCAAATCTCGGATTAAATGATTGGGACAGTAGTAAATTTTAATTTTGTTCGGAAAGTCAAGCTTTTTGATACAATTTTCAAAAATTAATATGATGTAACATGTAGTGAACCATATTCTGGTCTGGTTGTGCTTGTCCCACCGACAGATCGAAGGCAGCACCTGATGAATCATGATCTGTCATTGGTACGAAACCAGAGGCCGAGAGTCACATTACACCCGGACCCCAATACGAGCGCAAGGACATCTGCAGCCGTCCGCCAACTACTCCATTCTTATTGCCCCATTTTTTCCTATTCTCCATTTTTGCCTCCCCTGTTTGTGTTGTCTTCCCCAGGCCTATAAATTTTTTTTTTATTAATACGTAAAGGACAGGGGCAACGAGCGGCGAAAACCTCCGCACGCGTCTTCCGAACTGAGCTCCAGCAAGCATAAACCGCTGTTTAGCTCGTTTTGGGGCCTTTTTCCTCGCTAGATGGCATGGCCCGACCTTCACGGTCACTATGCTACCTTAGGCTCCGCCCTCATGGGCATATTCGGATGCCCATCAACCCGTCCATTTGGCGCCCAACGTGGAGCGCGAGCCCACGACCCTGAGAATAAGAGTTTCATGCTCCACCAAATTAATATAGCACGTAATTTGCGCAGTCGGACATTGTTACGGAGGCTGCTCCTTCCAACATTATGTGATGATTATTAATGGAATCGTTGTAAATAATTGTTGTATTTTTTTTTACACTAGCCAGATCCGATTCCATTACCTTTTGGTTGGACATCAAATTTCACCTTACGCACCCATTTATTTTACATAATTTTTTTTTTTTTTTAATTTAATTTAAGATTTTAGTGTAAAACATGAACTGTGAATATGTGTATGTATGTATGTCAATGTACATATGTACGATTACTACCTTCCGTTTGGATTTTGAATTATTGCGTATTTCTAATTTTTAAAGCAATTGGCGACACTTTTTTTTCAATTCATTTTATTTTTATAATTCACGACCACTATCTATTTGTATCGTTTCGCGATTGTCTCGTTTTCTCTAGTTGCAAGAATTGAATTGCCGCTCCAGAACATGTTCTCAATTATGAGTGAACACAATAAGCCCGTTTTTTTCAAGATCCATATAGAGTAGAACACGTTAAGACCACACAATTACACTAACAATTTGATCTGAGCTGCTCTGGATAAAACGTCAGTGGAGGAAGTCTGCTCCGTTAAGTAGTGAGCAGGCGGCGCAGGTGTCAAAGTTTTGGGGCAGTTACAGTTTTGGAAGCACATAAAGTTCATTTCCTCTCAATAAAATGTTCGTTTTGTTTGGAATAGTAAACATCATCATCATCGTGGCGCGACAGCCCGACGTCGGGCCTTGGCCGCCTGGATCATTGTCCTCCAATTATCTCGGTCACGTGACCGCGTCCTCCAATTTTGGGAGCCCAGCAGCTGCGCGGCGTCCACACCTACTGAGCTCTCCCAACGAGATCTCGGTCGTCCTCGCAGTCTCGCTCCGTCGACTCGTTCTGCATTCATTACTCTCTTAGGCATGCGATCATCGTCCATTCTTTGTACATGCCCTGCCCATTGAAGTCGTTGTAGTTTGACGATTTTCGAGACTTGCAGCTCATCGTACATTTCAAACAACTCATGGTTGTACCGGATGCGCCAACCATCTCGATCGCAAACAGCCCCGAAAATTCGCCGTAGAACCTTACGTTCGAAAGTGTCTAGCATGTTTTCGGAGGCTTGAGTTAGGGTCCATGCTTCGCAGCCATAGCATAGCACTGGTCGTATAATGGTTTTGTACACGCGGAGCTTCGTGTTTCTGTGCACATGTTTCGATTTCATTATGGGGAGAACCGAGAAAAAAGTCTTATTAGCTAACTGTATCCGTCGCTTGATTTCGTCAGTTTCGTTGGCGTCCCTTGACAGGTTGCACCCCAGGTAGATGAAGTTGTTCACGAACTCGATGTTGAGGTCCCCCACGTTGATGCTCGGTTGTGCAGGTGTCCTTGTCACCGATTGCATCATTATTTTAGTTTTACCCTCGTTAATACGTAGTCCAACTTCCTTTGCAGCGGTATCGAGCGTATGCAGAAGTTCTTCTGCGTCAGCCAATCTTCGGGACATGATGTTGATGTCGTCGGCGTACGCTGCTAATTGTGTCGACTTGATGAGCAGCGTATAGCTGTTGTCCATATTCATGGCCCGAATAACGTATTCCAGTGCTAGGTTGAAGAGCGTCGGTGCCAGTCCATCGCCCTGTTTCAAACCAGTGCGTGTTTCAAATAGATCAGTAAGTCTATTCTGAATCCTGACTTGTGAGACGGAGTTGGTCATCGTCATCTTTGTCAGTCGCACTAATTTTGCTGGTATACCAAATTGCAGCATGATGTTGTACAGTACTCCACGATCGATACTGTCGTATGCCTGCTTGAAGTCGACAAAGATTTGGTATACGTTTACGTTGTATTCCCAGCACCTCTGGAGTATCAGTTTGACTGAGAAGAGCTGATCGGTTGTGGAGCGACCAGGTCTGAAACCGCTTTGATATTCGCCAATGACTCGTTCTGCGTACGGTTTTATTCTATTTTCCAGAATTTTCGTCAAAATTTTATAGGACGTACAAACTAGTGAGATGCCCCTGTAATTCTCACACCGCAATTTATCTCCCTTTTTATGGATTGGACAGATGATGCTTCTGCGCCAATCGTCTGGGATCTCCTCGTTCTCCCATACTCGCAGGAGTAATTGATGTATGGCATCAACTAGACTCGTTCCACCGAATCTTAGCAGTTCAGCTGGGATCTCGTCAGCGCCCGGCGCTTTATTTCGTTTTAGTGACCGCAACGCGAGATCAACTTCCTCTACTGTCGGGGGTTGAATGGGTGGGCCAAGATCAACAATATCATCGAGAGCTTCCTGTGTGGGGATGTTAGATGGTCGGTTTAGAAGCTCTTCAAAATAAGAGGCCCATCGTTTGTTAATACCATCGGTGTCGCTGATGATGTTTCCATCCTTGTCCTTACAAAGGCTAGTCCTGGGTTGGTAGCCGTTCTTGATTGTATTTACTAGTTTGTACGCTTGTCTGGTGTTCCTATTAGCTAAGTTTTCGTTTATGCTCAGCAACTGCTCGTCAAAGTATTTACGTTTCTTACGCCTAATTATTCTATTCGATATTCGCCGTAGCTCGTCATATTTTTCTCTTCTGGCTCTGGTTCCTCGTTGAATCCATTGTCTGTAGGCCTCGTTTTTCGCGTCAAGTGAATTTTTGCATTCTTCGTCGAACCAGTCATTTCGCGCTCGCCGGGCTTTATATCCCACGACCTTCTCTGCGACATCCTTGATGGTACCCTTGAGTTCTTCCCAGAACTCATGGACGCCTGTGTTGCTGATGTTGTGTAGCATAGGTGATAGTTTTTCCTCAAGGGCGGTAGTATACGCCACCGCTGTAGCATCACTCAAGAGCTTATCAACCGCAAAGATTTTGGGAGGGCTGATTCTTGACTGGTGCACTGAGGAGATTCTACATCTGTAGGTCGTCTTCACCAAGTGATGATCTGAGTCGCAGTTTGCTCCTCGATAGGAGCGGACATCCATGACACTAGACGCCCATATCCTGCAAATGAGGACGTGGTCAATTTGGTTGACGGTATGTGCGTCTGGAGACTTCCAGGTCTGCTTGTGAATGCGTCGATGCGGGAAACACGTAGAGCTTACGACTAGATTCCTGCTGCAGGCGAAGTCGATAAGTCGCTGGCCGTTATCGTTACATTCTTCATGGAGGCTGTGGCCTCCAGAGGTCCCCCGATGCCAACTTTCATTCCCGACTTTCGCGTTAAAGTAAACATACAAAGTTATTTATATTTCTTTTTTTTTTGTAATTTACTTATCTCACTCGGAAACTTATTAACTTCAAATGGAAATTCATTTATTTGATTTCGAATTTTATTTATTTGATTTGGAAATTTATTTATTTCATTAGGAAATTTATTTATTTTTATTTTATTCGGAAATTTATCTGTTTAATCCGAAAAATTGTTTATATGATTCGGGAAACTATCTATTTGATCCGGAAAAATGTCTATCTATTCCGAAAATTTATTTTATCTCTATATTGGGCGTTTTTATCAACATTTCTGATATCACGCCCTCCGAAACCAAATCCTTGCTACGTCACTGTTACGCCGCAACCACACCACAACCACACTAGACTGGACAACAGGACTTTTTTGAGCATGTGGTAAAATGGAAGCCAAACCTAGATTCACATATTTTACATTTAGGATAAGTTAAGACAACCTGTGCTTTATGAAAGGGCATAGCTGACATCGATCGTCCGTTTCCTAAAGGACGTACTGCTCTACATGGAGAAATAATAATACCCTTCACGCTTCGCGTTAAGGGTATCATACCTTCGTTGTGACTTGTGGTGCATTTGCCACTTTAAAATTAGTAGTAAAACTTATTCCGATTTCACTGTTCCTATGAGAGGTATATGAAATAGTGGGCCGATTTCAACCAAATTCAGGAACGTGGTTTGTCAGTCAATATGATTGAATAATATGAAACTGAAAAACTGAAAATTTTTCTAACAAAAACTTGATTTTGGAACGGTCGTTCTTATGAGAGCTGTATTATAGAGTAATCCAATTTCAACCAATTTAGGATTGTGATTTGACTAAAGACACTATTGATTAGTGTGAAAAGGATATCTTTAGATTTTCTCACAAAGACGAATTTTTGGACCGGCGGCCGTTCCTATGGCAGCTATATGACCTAGTGGTCTGATTCCGTTGATTCCGACATACATATATACAGCGTGCAATAGAAAGAAGGCTTTGTACAAAATTTCAGCTCGATAGCTTTAAAACTGAGGGACTAGTTTGCATAGAAACAAACAGGCAGACGGACAGACGGACAAAGCTTAATCGACTCGCCCCATCATACTGACCAAAAATATATAGAGTTTACATTGTCGGAGATGCTTTCTTCTGTGCGTTGCACACTTCATGACAAAGTTAACATACCCTATCAGATCCGTGAAGGATATAAAAAACATGCGAGTACACATTTAAGATACCGACAAATATTTACTAAACGTCGAGTATCTACGCCTGTATTTATATTTAAACAACTTGTTTAACATATTTCAAATAAAAATTTCTTAGAAAAAATGTGGAACATTTACAAGGACAATGAATAAATTTTTCGGTCTAGTGAATTGTTGTATCTCCTTTGGAGTAAATTCAATTGACGGATTCGGGTCAAATTTCACAGTTAAGAATGAATGTTAATGGTAACGATTTCTTTGAAACATGCTGTAAAGTGTGAAATATAAATAAAGTCTTGAGTAAGGTAAGAATGAAAGAAATTGGTTGAAATGGATGCAATGTACTTAAAAAGTACCAGTTCAAACATTTAAAAAATATGAAAAAAGTATTTCCTTGAAATAAGCGACTTCGTTTATAAATTCAAAAGATGCGGGCATTTGCTTATTTGCCGTTTCGTTTTTATAGGAATTTTACCTGGAATTATTTGATTTAGAGCGTACAATAAACGCGCACTTGGATGATTCTTTTGACATTTCACCAATGGCGATTTAATAAAAATCTTCATACTAGCCTAAGATTGCTGGTTCATATAAACGGCCGAGATGGAAAGTTTGCATTTTTGTGTACCTTTATGTTTTTGGGGTTGCTGAACACGAATACGGGTTTTGCCAACAAAAACGTGCGGGTATGGCAGTACGCAGATGATATGAAAATTGGCGACGTAAGCGACTGCCAAAAAATGTAATGCGATTAAGAAAAATTGCAAAATTGGTGCCGCGGCAATAATTTAAATTTAAATGTTAGTAAATGTAAAAGTTTGAGCGCGTTTAGATTAAAAACTCCTCTCTTTTTTGAGTACTCCATAACAGGCCTCCATAACAGGCAGTGTTCTTGAAAGAGTCTCTGAAATATCAGATCTTGGTGTAATTTTTGATCAAAAGCTTTCATTTCGACCACATATAGACTATTTTATCAAAACCGAATAGTATGTTAGGATTTGTTAAACGGAATGCGCGTGAATTTAATGACCCTTATACTTTAAAAATGTTGTATTAAGCTTTTGTTCGCTCGCGTCTTGAATATTGTTCTATTGAATATATAATGAACCCAATTTGTTGATACGACAATAGCCGAGCATTTGTCATATTGACAGATTCGCGTCTTTGACTGCAAACCATAGACTCAAACCGTTTGACATGAAACACGTGAACGCGACAAGCAAACGTGCGCGAGTTATATACGTAAGTTTCGTATTTAATAAAAATAAAAATTATAACGATTTTCAAAGTAAATAATATAACTTTATTCCGGAATATATGTTTAGACAGTTCACTGGACAAAATAGAAGTGACTGAGCAAAGCCACATGATGATATCAATCTTACTATTAACGGTTTACAATAAACGAGTTTACAATATTCCTACTGAAATAGCAAATTCACTTTAACAGCACTACATATTATGTTATGATAGTATTGGTGAACAGTGGGTGCCATAACTCCTCCCCCCTTAAGTGGTGAGCGACGGAAAATATCTGACAAAGCGAAAACTAGTTGAAATGTTGTCGATGATGTTCAGGATAATTGATAGTCGGCTACTCTATTTTCCCTCTCATTTGCATATTATAGGGATGGGTATTAGGAATCTGGTCGAGTTTGGTTAACACAGGTGGATATTTGATAACAATGATAATGTGTATAAATGATGGTATATTTTAATTGACCATTGCTACATTTATATTTTTTCTTTATCATAATTGAATTTGTAAATTTCAAAGCAATTTCGCATTTAAGATGAAAGCCTAAATTGAATTGAACTTTTGTTTTATTTCTTTATGCATTTATATTTTACGGAAAAGATTATATTTTGTTCATTAACCAAAATAGTATTATTTTATGTGATATATACAAAACACAATTTATTAGACAGATTAAAGTATTGTATTTCACCCTTTTTGAAAGGAGATGCCTTTGAAATTTAACTATCCATATCTTTTAATAGAAAGTCAATCACTGTAGTATTTAATTATGTACATTAGTATTATTAGGCAAGTAATATAATTTCCAATAATGTTTGTTCCAAATGAATACTGCAAAGCATATATCTATATTTATCTCAGAATTATGGAATTCGTTGTTTTACTAACATAGTGCCATAATTATTGTTTTTACATACTTTTCCCTTTATGTCTTTAATAGTTTTTAAATGTTCGGGTTGATTTTTGAATTTGTTTATATTATGCTTTTGTACGTCTGTTTCAATTCCAATACAACTTTGACTTTGGGATATAATGGTGTTCTTAATAATTACAGAGAGTATTCATATATATATAATATATATGCCAGGTACATATCTTGAAATTAATAAAGCCAAGCCAGTAAAATTCAACAAGGGAGTATTTTTGTTTATCAAACTTTGTAAATCAAAACCGGCATTATCAATTTCGGAAGAATATCATTCGGTATGCTGTCTGTTTGGCAATTATGAGAAGTTTGTCATAAAAGCAGTTATTGTTTACAATCCATAGTAGGGCTGCTCAATACAGAAATTAAACAAGACAAATTATTTCTGATCGGTCGAGCATTCGTAGTAATGCATTGCTGATAGATTTCTTATAATATTCCTCTTTCTACTCTTGAGGACTCGATTTGGAGGTTTTTATCCAAGCAAAGTTTTGTTATGGATTGGAATGGTATATACGAGTATATCAATTTGATTTACTATATCTATTGTATTAGTTAAGGAGGAGTAGGTTTGAAGATGAAAAAGTTTTGAATTGCCTATGCGATCGGTTCCTCAAACGAAACATGAATATCACTTTTGATTCATAAATTAATGGATATTTGCGGAGTATATTTTTATCTTTAATACAATGCCAGAATTTTGAACATAGAAAGTCACAATTACTGACTTCTGAAAACTGGAACTGAGAATTCCGAAGTAAATTAGCCCTTCATTGGCAGATCGCAATATTATTTAGATTACTGCAAGTGATTATTTACCCGTTGCCATATCATTTGTGTAAGCTATCGTTTTCAAAAAAAATTTAACATAGTCCACAAGTATAATTTTTGGTCGTAAAAGCATAACAGCTATTTCGTTCGATTCGTTTGATGCACTTTAAAATATTATATTATTAAAATATTCGAAATTAGTTCTAATGTTTATGACACTCGTTTTCGTACTTGTCTAATGAATTTATTTTATATTGCATAAAAGCATCGATTTATAAAATTATGAATTTCTGGGTATATATTTTCTTTGTTAACTTCGGGTCATTCACTAAAACACTCAGGTTTGACTTGCAAATTCGAAAACAAAATTTTACAATTAT
Organism: Chloromyia formosa; assembly: GCA_964017055.1. Classification (NCBI taxonomy): domain Eukaryota; kingdom Metazoa; phylum Arthropoda; class Insecta; order Diptera; family Stratiomyidae; genus Chloromyia; species Chloromyia formosa. The sequence goes on from OZ024815.1 coordinate 116,584,116, forward strand.
TTTTGCGGTTAGTTTTGGGGAAGACATACATACAAGGGATTGGTTAGGGTTTAGAGGGAAAATATGCAAAACGTATACGAGTAATTGATACCTGCTTAATACAACTGAAATGCAATGATCCATCGTTTGCATGGAGAGTTTTGAGAACTTCAAGTCAACTGCAATTAATCCACATTTGGGTCTTCATCCACTGGAACGATAATCCGTCGTTCTCAACGTGTTTGAATGAAGTGCCACTTTCTAACGGTGAACCGCCGTCAGTGTCGAAAATACACGACACTTTTTCCCAGGAAGAATCACACTGATTAAAGATGATGCTCAAATGATGATACATAAAGCTGGTTACAGTTCGTTGATGTGCAAAAATCGACATCATTTTGCCTGTTTATACTCGATGAAATATTTATTCGATAAACCGTCGAATTTTCTTAGAAACGGGTGCAAACTGACTTCGATATGTAACATAGGATGAACGCCATGAACATTTTCTCCAATGAATCGCCGCGTTGCGTCGTCGGTCAATTATGATATCTCAATAAACCTTTGAGATAGTAATTGGTAGATTCTGTCGCAATTAATCGATATTCTTTCGATTTGCGACTCACAAGACTGCGCCAGTTATATACGTAAGTTTCGTATTTAATAAAAATAAAAATTATAACGATTTTCAAAGTAAATAATATAACTTTATTCCGGAATATATGTTTAGACAGTTCACTGGACAAAATAGAAGTGACTGAGCAAAGCCACATGATGATATCAATCTTACTATTAACGGTTTACAATAAACGAGTTTACAATATTCCTACTGAAATAGCAAATTCACTTTAACAGCACTACATATTATGTTATGATAGTATTGGTGAACAGTGGGTGCCATAACTCCTCCCCCCTTAAGTGGTGAGCGACGGAAAATATCTGACAAAGCGAAAACTAGTTGAAATGTTGTCGATGATGTTCAGGATAATTGATAGTCGGCTACTCTATTTTCCCTCTCATTTGCATATTATAGGGATGGGTATTAGGAATCTGGTCGAGTTTGGTTAACACAGGTGGATATTTGATAACAATGATAATGTGTATAAATGATGGTATATTTTAATTGACCATTGCTACATTTATATTTTTTCTTTATCATAATTGAATTTGTAAATTTCAAAGCAATTTCGCATTTAAGATGAAAGCCTAAATTGAATTGAACTTTTGTTTTATTTCTTTATGCATTTATATTTTACGGAAAAGATTATATTTTGTTCATTAACCAAAATAGTATTATTTTATGTGATATATACAAAACACAATTTATTAGACAGATTAAAGTATTGTATTTCACCCTTTTTGAAAGGAGATGCCTTTGAAATTTAACTATCCATATCTTTTAATAGAAAGTCAATCACTGTAGTATTTAATTATGTACATTAGTATTATTAGGCAAGTAATATAATTTCCAATAATGTTTGTTCCAAATGAATACTGCAAAGCATATATCTATATTTATCTCAGAATTATGGAATTCGTTGTTTTACTAACATAGTGCCATAATTATTGTTTTTACATACTTTTCCCTTTATGTCTTTAATAGTTTTTAAATGTTCGGGTTGATTTTTGAATTTGTTTATATTATGCTTTTGTACGTCTGTTTCAATTCCAATACAACTTTGACTTTGGGATATAATGGTGTTCTTAATAATTACAGAGAGTATTCATATATATATAATATATATGCCAGGTACATATCTTGAAATTAATAAAGCCAAGCCAGTAAAATTCAACAAGGGAGTATTTTTGTTTATCAAACTTTGTAAATCAAAACCGGCATTATCAATTTCGGAAGAATATCATTCGGTATGCTGTCTGTTTGGCAATTATGAGAAGTTTGTCATAAAAGCAGTTATTGTTTACAATCCATAGTAGGGCTGCTCAATACAGAAATTAAACAAGACAAATTATTTCTGATCGGTCGAGCATTCGTAGTAATGCATTGCTGATAGATTTCTTATAATATTCCTCTTTCTACTCTTGAGGACTCGATTTGGAGGTTTTTATCCAAGCAAAGTTTTGTTATGGATTGGAATGGTATATACGAGTATATCAATTTGATTTACTATATCTATTGTATTAGTTAAGGAGGAGTAGGTTTGAAGATGAAAAAGTTTTGAATTGCCTATGCGATCGGTTCCTCAAACGAAACATGAATATCACTTTTGATTCATAAATTAATGGATATTTGCGGAGTATATTTTTATCTTTAATACAATGCCAGAATTTTGAACATAGAAAGTCACAATTACTGACTTCTGAAAACTGGAACTGAGAATTCCGAAGTAAATTAGCCCTTCATTGGCAGATCGCAATATTATTTAGATTACTGCAAGTGATTATTTACCCGTTGCCATATCATTTGTGTAAGCTATCGTTTTCAAAAAAAATTTAACATAGTCCACAAGTATAATTTTTGGTCGTAAAAGCATAACAGCTATTTCGTTCGATTCGTTTGATGCACTTTAAAATATTATATTATTAAAATATTCGAAATTAGTTCTAATGTTTATGACACTCGTTTTCGTACTTGTCTAATGAATTTATTTTATATTGCATAAAAGCATCGATTTATAAAATTATGAATTTCTGGGTATATATTTTCTTTGTTAACTTCGGGTCATTCACTAAAACACTCAGGTTTGACTTGCAAATTCGAAAACAAAATTTTACAATTATTTTTGCGGTTAGTTTTGGGGAAGACATACATACAAGGGATTGGTTAGGGTTTAGAGGGAAAATATGCAAAACGTATACGAGTAATTGATACCTGCTTAATACAACTGAAATGCAATGATCCATCGTTTGCATGGAGAGTTTTGAGAACTTCAAGTCAACTGCAATTAATCCACATTTGGGTCTTCATCCACTGGAACGATAATCCGTCGTTCTCAACGTGTTTGAATGAAGTGCCACTTTCTAACGGTGAACCGCCGTCAGTGTCGAAAATACACGACACTTTTTCCCAGGAAGAATCACACTGATTAAAGATGATGCTCAAATGATGATACATAAAGCTGGTTACAGTTCGTTGATGTGCAAAAATCGACATCATTTTGCCTGTTTATACTCGATGAAATATTTATTCGATAAACCGTCGAATTTTCTTAGAAACGGGTGCAAACTGACTTCGATATGTAACATAGGATGAACGCCATGAACATTTTCTCCAATGAATCGCCGCGTTGCGTCGTCGGTCAATTATGATATCTCAATAAACCTTTGAGATAGTAATTGGTAGATTCTGTCGCAATTAATCGATATTCTTTCGATTTGCGACTCACAAGACTGCGCCAGTTATATACGTAAGTTTCGTATTTAATAAAAATAAAAATTATAACGATTTTCAAAGTAAATAATATAACTTTATTCCGGAATATATGTTTAGACAGTTCACTGGACAAAATAGAAGTGACTGAGCAAAGCCACATGATGATATCAATCTTACTATTAACGGTTTACAATAAACGAGTTTACAATATTCCTACTGAAATAGCAAATTCACTTTAACAGCACTACATATTATGTTATGATAGTATTGGTGAACAGTGGGTGCCATAACTCGCGCAGCCTTAATGTTAAGACTTATTTCAAGGGGACTGAGGGATATCCTTGTCGCCACCGAAGGATCGCCTCTTCACACCGGTCCATATGACACTCATATTGCCCATTTTTCACTTGACTTCTAAGAATGTCCTTTTCGCCACCAAAGGAATCGAAATGCCATCCGCACTACTCCTGGATATTCGGGTGTCCACCCCGATTCATATGACACCCATGTTGACCGTATTTCGCTTCACTGCCAAAAGTATCCTTTTTCGAATATCCTTGTCGCCACCGAAGGATCCGGAATGCCATCTACAGTACTCCTGGACATTCGCCTCTTCACCCTGGTTTGCATGACACCCATATTGCCCATTTTTCACTTCGCTTTCGTGAATGTCCTTTTCACCACCGAAGGACTCGAAATGCCATCTACACTACTCCTGTACACTCGCCTCTTCATCCCGGTTCATATGAGACCCATATTCCCGATATTTCGCTTCCCTGCCAAAAATATGCTTTTTCGAATGTCCCCTTGCTGCCACCGATGGACTCCATATCTACAGTACATTCGTCTCTTTCCATCCATTCTCCTTACGTACATATAAAAATCCTTGATTGCATAGACAACCTGCAACTAGTACTATTTTCATACAAAACCCCGACATTGAATAATGAATCAATTGCTCTCGAGTCGCAGTCGCAAATCGCCCAGTCGCTGTCTAGCAAAACACAGCTTTAAGCCGTAACCTTTCTCAACTTGTCGCAGGTATGCGGCTCAATAGGCAGAAGCTGCGTGCTAGCAACGTACATCGTACGAAACCAGTTTATGCTAGCGAAACGCCAAACTAAATTAAGGGCAAACAGCAAAATAAAATTTATTTAATCACCATGGAAACAACAACATATACATATTTACATAACTTTTTTCATTGATTTAAATATTTTTCGGCTTATATGCACATATTTGCTGACATTTGAAGCTATTTGCCTCTATTAAGCTACCAATAAATTTAAATTGATTTATCGGAAAGTAGGGTCATATATTTCAATATTCCACCCGCAACTTGATGGAGGAAATAAATAGTACCCAATTTACCGACACCAAATCAATTGCAAATTAAAGGCAAGGTCAATTTAAAATCTTGTGGTTCTGTCTTTCGTTCCAATCTTCTAGCATCTCTAGGAGGACACACATAAAACTACTCCAGCCAAGTTCGAACATTTAGGCCACATAAACCGTATTCTAAATTCCAGGCGAGTATCAAAACGGGACAATGAAGGAATAACAACACACACAAGACTATATTTCATGGACTTTAACACGCTTCTATTGACCTCCTGTGGATCCTTTAGATGGGTTTGCCGGATAAACAATGGGCGTTAAGAATATTTAATTCAATATAGCCATAAGCAAAACAAAAAAACATTGGATGCCGGATAACAACTAAAATAAAGATATGTATGTATGAGTATATTCCTGGCAGGTTCTGTTATAAGTCTTCGAAGCATTGTCCTGCAGTCTGACCGGAGGAATAAAAATAATAGACGTCAGACAAATGATCCAAATTAAATAATATGTACATATAATGAAGATAAAGCTGATTCGTCTCGTGGATTTAAGTTTATTGGGATGATTAAACTTTTCGAACTCGCTGGGACTCCGACAAAACTAATATAACTCAAAGTGGACAATCTTAATCATGGAAGGCCAAGTTGACAGAAATACGCTTCTATAGTGATGGAATACTCTTCTATAGTGATAACGTGCTATGTAAGACGTCATTATCCCTGACTTAAGTAAACCCCTGGGAAGAATCTGAATCTCTAATCCTCCCATCATGGATATAACAAATCCCTTTCATTTTGACGGATATTCTGAAATATTTTTAGTACGTGCAAATGTGGGCTCATAAATTCGAATGGTGCTATTAGTGACGTGTGGGTTTTTTTTTCGACTTTTTGATCTCTTTGGAAGTCCTGAAAATGAGGGTTCACGACGTATCCCAGAGATAAGGTCAATGAAAATCTCTTTCTTTATAGCGGAAAAGTTGTGTAAAGTGAAAATGATTTAATATAAAGGTAATATTTGTTCTGATTTGTTCAAATTAAGAGAAGGTTCGTATCTAGGTATTTACATATAAGACAATATGAATTATATCATATATTTTTTTATACCCTAGACTTATAGTATAAGGCTGGCGTCGGCAAACTCCGGTCCGCCTCTCGTTTTATCCGGCCCGCGAGTTAATATTAATTTGTATTTACCATACATGCAAAAGAAATCAAATCATAGTTAAAAGCGACTTTTTTTACCACAATGGGATTTGTTTTCGTAAAATGAAAATCGAATTATTTGCTTAATTCGAAAAATCATCCAGAAGGCGCGGAATGGGCAATTCCTGTCCAAATCTTAACTGTACCATGTGGCAAAAACTGAAACAACGAAATTCTGTCGGGATCAGTGTATTTATCTCAATGGCTCTGGTCCTCCGGCCCTTTGTATTTTACGCCTAGATCCATGCCACTGAGTCCATGATAGAATTTCGAAGGCTCCGTGGCGCTAACGTTTTTATCTGTGTAGACATGCGTCCCTCAAGCTCTTATCGAACCGAATGAAAAAAATGCTGCAAGGTTCTTCAATATTTAGCGAACACTAATCAGGTCACTCCTGTCGGGTCATCATTTTGAATGTTCAAGATTCAGTTCAATGAGCCCGAGCTGTAACTTCACCCTAATCATCTGACAGGCGATCGACATATAGTACAACACGCCGTGTAGATGCACCCAGCAGCTATAAAAGCGATCGTGACGGAAGGCCGCACTCTCATTTTTCTCATTTCTTCATTCTCTTGGTCCTAGTCTCATCGTATTTTAGTCCAGTCGGTCTACTGTAACTCGGTTCATTTCGGTTCCATAATTTCTTTCTTTCTTGTTTTCTCGGCATTTAACTTCTCGCCAGTCCAATATTTGTAACCTGTGCCTTGTAAATTAAAATTACAATCATAGATAATAAACCCTATTCTCAAATCGACTTATCGAGTGTACAAATTTGTCCCCTGATATTGTACAATACAATGCTTTTGCTTTAAATGCAAAAGCCATACGCAAAAAGCTCCAAATACGCCTACCAATACAGGGAATCATTTCTAACTTGCGTCAAACCCCTTAGAATTTTCAAATTTGCTTTAGAGTACTTCGAGAACACTTTCAATTCCTTTATTCAGTATTAAACTTGTATTATAAAGGGCTTGAGCCATCCGTCGCCAGTGTAACAAATTATTAATTATTTTGAATTTACATCCCTGTCGCTTTTCAAGGCTACAATAAAATCATTCGCAGGACAGTGTAAAGCGGGTAGATTCTATGAAATTAGTTGCAATAAGGAATCCTGAAGTTTAGATTTGTTCGGATTCGTTGTCAGCACCATTCTTACAAATGTTCTCACTTAAGGTAAGTTCAGTCTTCATACTTATCGCTTTTACCTGATATTGCTCAGAGTGTCAAAAGTGTTACGACAATTTGTACTAAAAAGATGAAAAAAGAACATCCAGCCAGCTGTGTTTTCATAAAAACGGGGAAACGGAAGACGTCTGGTCGCTCTAATGCTAACCTAAGAAGTTAATGGGGCTGCTCATCGGCACTAGCCTAAGGGCGACCACAGAGTGAAAGCTGAAGCTGATGCTGATGCTGGTTTTTGATTGCGAACACTCAGTGAAGAGAAACGTGCTCATGGAGCTTTCCCTGCCAATCTTGCTGAAGATCACATTCGTAATTGTCCGGTGTATTCGTTCATTTTTATGTGTGTTATGAATGGATTTTATAAAGAAAATCACCGGACAATTACGAATGCGATCTTGAGCTTTAGCAATAGCATGGGCAGGGAAAGCTCAATGAGCACGTTTCACGTCAATGTTTCTCTTCACTGAGTGTTCACAATCAAAACACCAGCATAAGCATCAGCTTCAGCTTTCACTATGTGGTCGCCCTTACACACGTGACATCGTGACTTTTACTGCGATTTCCTCCGTCAAGCGTTGCAACGGAAATCATATCAATGAAATTGATTTCTGCCAATCACTGAAGAGTATTTTTACTTCACGCAAAAGGATTCTACGTATTTTGGCATCAAGCTGTGACTGTGTTTGCATTGCTCAAAAGCTAATATTATTTACTAAATAGATTGAGTCGTTTTCTATATTGGTTTGGAGCGTAATAGGAATCTCCCAAAAACAACTCTGTTGTAAAAAATTCCCCGCCAAGAAAAACCTCTCAACCGCAAAAAGGATTGATATGAATACAATACCGACAAAGTACTCGTAGCTTCGCGCCCCACTCTAGGGTTGGCATATTGAACGCTGATTGAATTAGTAAATTTCTTTCAAAGCTGATTGGCGGGGCGCTTCCATTAAACAAAATAAGTTGAACAATCTCAAGACCGGGGTAGAAAATGGTCTATTAATCACTTCTGGCCTGAAGTGCATTTTTAGTATTTTGTAAGGCGGAAGCTTTATAACGAGATCCGGGCGAGAAGCCAATAATACTTGGCATAAGAGCCTGGACCTCAAAAGACTTATTAGCCTGTTCGTTGCTTTTCGATGAGTGGACGTGAATTTTCGTAATTGCTTATAATTGCTGCTGTTTCTGCAAATGGTGAATGCTGAGTTTGGTGTGACTGAGAAATTAGTTTCTTTGAATAGTCTGTATGGAAAGCAAATATGTGTTTATATCTTCAAGTAAGTCACCTCAATTTGTCATGTCTTGTCGACCTAGTTTTATCAACGGTCAACTTTATTCCTTTTTGTGGACTTCAGTTTCGACAATTTTGACTAGAAATAAGAGCTCAATTCCCCAACTTGTCCTAGCATTCAACATTTCGATCGCTTAGCAATGGAAATATTCAGATATTTTTAACTCATTGAAGTTATAGGCATATTTAAAGATAAATGGCTTTGGAAATGAGCATTTACTTCTTTTCTTACCTTGTGGGATGTCTTTACAGAAAAAAAAAAAACAGTTAAGATTTCGTCATTCATATATTCATACATTATTCGCTTTTAATCTTCCAACAAATAATTACAACATACGAGTATTGCTGAGACCTTGCATTTAAAAGCACAAATTTACATATTTTAAGCAAATCGTCATTCTCAAAAATGTCGGTACTGAAACACTTACATATTTCAAAATCCACTTGATAGTAAAATTTATAAGCTGCCGTCAGACCTTCACTTGGTAATAGATTGACCACACCGGGAAGCAATGATTTTGTCATTCGGCCCACCTACCCTAAAATTTTAAAAATCTGGTCCTTTGCTGGAAAAGTTTGCCGACCCCTGGTATAGGGTATATTGTTTCTGTCACGACGAAAATATGTAACACCTTAAACGAGGCTTCGGAGGTATAGCAATGTATATAAAATATATAAATAATCAGGGTCACCTACTGATTCGATTTAGCCATGTCTGTCTGTCTGTCCGTCCGTCCGTCTGTCTGTCTGTCTGTCTCTCTGTATGTCTGTCCGTTCGCACGATAACTTTCGATAGAATAAAGCTAGAGCCTTGAAATTTTGGTCAGAAGAATGTTGGCAGTATGATCTAGTTGGATGGCATTGAAAATGGGCATGATCAGGCCAAGAGAACGCCTACCTCCCCTACATATGTAAAATACATAAATGTATCTATAACTCTCGATTAAATTAACATGAAAAGCTCTAGCTCTAGTAGATTGCTCGTGAGGGTAATCTTATACTCTCCTGGAAAAATAAAATCGATCAGTTAAAAACTAACGGTAATTTTCTTACAAAGAGCCCTGTACTACGCTACTTTTCAGGTTTTTTGTCTATAACTCTTGAACCAATTGACGTAGACACCTGATTTTTGGCATGTAACCCTGAACTGGGAAGTTGCCTGAGTTTTAGTTGTGGCATAGTTGGGCATAATCAGATCAAAGGAACGTCTACCTCCCCTACAAATTTCAAAACATTAAATATTTCTTTATATACGATAACTTTCGATAGAATGACACTAGCAAGTTGAAAATTTGGTAAAATTTTGTTAGTAAGTTCCATTTAGTTGGTATTGAAAATGGCTATGATCCAACCCAAGGAACCCCTACCTCCCCTACAAATCAAACTTCAAATAAGCGATAACTTTTGATAGAATGAAGCAAGAAATTTGAAATTTTGACCAAATGTTTAAAGTAAGTTTGAGATAATTGGTATTAAAGATGGGCCACATCCGACCCAAGGAACCCTTACCTCCTCTACAAATGCAACTTAAAATAAGCGACAACTTACGATAAAATAAAGTTAGCGACTTGAAATTTTGGTTACATGTTTGTAGTAGGATTCAGCTGGCTTGAAAATACGTAAGATCTGACCAACCAAACTCCTACTACCCCTACAAATTAAACTTAAAATAAGCGATAACTTTCGATAGAATGAAACTAGAGATTTGAATTTTTGCTTAAATGTTTGTAGCAGGATCTAATTGGTGGGTGGCAATGATGGGTAAGATCTGACCCAAGGAACCCCTACCTCCCCTACAAATGAAACTTCAAATAAGCGATAAATTTCGGTAAAATCAAGCTAATGACTTGAAATTTTTATCAAATGTTTGTACTGGGATCTAGTTGGTTGTTATTACAAATACGCAAGATTCGACAAAAGAAACCTCTACCTCCCCTACAAGTGAGACTTCAAATAAGCAATAACTTTAGATAGAATGAAGCTGGCGACTTGAGAAATTCGACAAATATTTATAGATTGGGTTAGATAATTGATTTTGAGAATGGTCAACATCCTCCTGAATGAGTGCCAACCTCCCCTATAAACTGGTTATATAGGAAACTCAAGTTTAATGCAAATGGTCGTTGCCAATTGGTACTGCTGGTATCACCACTAGGTCTATACAAGTCTAGGGTATATACGCTTCGGACTCCAGGCCGAAGCGAAGCTTCATTTGAGTTGAGGCTTGTAGGTTAACTAACCCAGGACAAACTAGGAATCAACAAAATACTCCCATTTTCTCCTAAATTCATATTTCGTTGTTCTACTCTATTCTCTGTCGTTTTTTTGCTTCTATTCAGTTCAGGAAATCACGTTAAATTTCTTCATTTTTCAATTTTATTTTCCTCAACCATTTTCAAAACTCAAACTACGACATTTAAATTATTATCGAAGCAGCCTGGTTTATTTTCAAGCCTTTAATCATCGATTGCTTCAAGTCAAATAAATTGTGAAAGTGTTTTCAATTTTCTGGAGGCAACCCTCATTATCAAATAAAAGGAAATTCCCATTGCAGCAAAGCTAAGGTGTCTGGAGTCGAAATCTAATTAAGTTATAAATTGCGAAGTGAATTGCTAGCAATCGATTTCTTCTTATATTGTAGCAGAACATCGTCTTGGAAAATATTTTTCCAATGCTAGTAGTGTATCCAATGAGGTATTGTTATCGTCTATTTGAAGTTCAGAAAGTGCTAATCAAAATCTATTAAAGTGTTCAAAGATGGAGAATATGCTGGCAGCATGAATTTCAGAATAAAGTTATGCGTTTCAGAAAATTTGAAAATTGTACAGTATATTTTCAAGTAGTTATACCACCAAATTGGGCGAAGTGCCAACACCACATGCAGAGCAACGCGAAGCCGCAGAATGGTACGAAAGGGCTAGGACGAAGAAGACTTTCAAGTGGTTAATTCGTCGTCCTTTTAGATGAGGTGCTTCTAATCAGCAGATTATTGGCTCACCAAATTTATTGTTCTTATTGATTTAACCATTACTTAAAATAGCATTTTATTCAGAGAGATTTAACGAAAGTTAAGAGTTCTGAGCCGTGAGAACAGTTTATGTTTCGTAATTTTAATCACTTATTTACTTACTTATCAGGTTGTGTGTTAGTGCCTGTAGTAGACAGGCCTATCTACAGCGAAAATCCACTCTGGAGTCTACTCGTTTTCCACTGTAGGCAGTACGAATCCATGCTGGATAAGCTCAAAGAATATTTCCGCTATAGGCACTACTTAAACACTAAACTTAGCTAATAGGCATACCAAACAAGCAAACAAACTAGCAAATAGTTACAATCAAGAACGGCTACCAATCCAGACTAGCCTTTGTAGCGACACCGATGGCATTAACAAACGACGGGCCTCTTATTTTGAAGAGCTTCTGAACCGACCATCTAACATTCCCACACAAGAAGCTCACGACGATATTGTTGATCCAGGCCCACCCATACAACCCCCGACAGTAGAGGAAGTTGATCTCGCGTTGCGGTCACTAAAACGAAATAAAGCGCCGGGCGCTGAAGAGAGATTCCACCTGGAACGGTAGAACAAGTTTAGTTAATGCCCCACATCAATTACTACTGCGAGCATGGGAGGACGAGGAGATCCCAGACGATTGGCGCTGAAGCATCATCTGTCTAATTCACAAAAAGGAAGATAAACTGTGGTGTGAGAATTACAGGGACATATCACTAGTTTGCACGTCCTATAAAATTTTGACGAAAATTCTGGGAAATAGAATAAAACCGTACGCAGAACGAATCATTGGCGAATATCAAAGCGGTTTCAGACCTGGTCGCTCCACAACCGATCAGCTCTTTACGGTCAAGAGAAGTGCTGGGAATACAACGTAAATGTATACCAAATCTTTGTCGACTTCAAGCAGGCATACGACAGTATCGATCGTGGAGTACTGTACAACATCATGCTGCAATTTGGTATACCGGCCAAATTAGTGCAACTGACAAAGATGCCAATAACCAACTCCGTCTCACAAGTTAGGATCCACAATAGACTTCCTGATCTATTTGAAACACGCACTGGTCTGAAACAGGGCGACGGACTGGCACCGACGCTCTTCATCCTAGCTCTGGAATACGTTATTCGGGCTATGAATATGGACAACAGCAAGACCCTACTCATCAAGTCGACCCAATGAGCAGCGTACGCCGACGACATCAATATCATATCCCGAAGATTGGCCGACGCAGAAGAGCTTCTTCATACGCTCGATACCGCTGCAAAAGAAGTTGGACTACGTATCAACGAGGGTAGAACTAAAATAATGATGCAATCGACCACAAGGACACCTGCACAACCGAACATCAATGTGGGGAACCTCAACATCGAGTTCGTGAGCAACTCCATATACATACCTGGATTGCAAGTTGTCAAGGGACACCAACGAAACTGACGAAAGCGACGGATATACATAGTTAGCTAATAAGACCTTTTGCTCGGTTCTCCCCATAATGAAATCGAAGCATGTGCACAGAAACACGAAGCTCCGCGTGTACAAAACCATTATAAGACCAGTGCTATGCTGCGACTGCGAAATATGGACCCTAACTCAAGTCTCCGGAAACATGCTAGACACATTTGAACGTAAGGTTCTAGGGCGAATTTTCGGGGCTGTTTGCGATCGAGATGGATGGCGCATCCAGTACAACGATGAGTTTTATGAACTGTACGATGAGCTGGAAGTTTCGAAAATCGTCAAACTACAACGACTTCAATGGGCAGGGCATGTACAAAGAATGGACGATGATCGCATGCCAAAGAGAGTAATGAATGCAGAGCGAGTCGACGGAGCGAGACTGCCTATACGACCGAGATCTCGTTGGGAGAGCTCAGTATGTGTGGACGCCGCGCAGCTCGTGGACTACCAAAATTGGAGGACGCGGTCACGTGACCGAAATAATAGGAGGACAACGATGCAGGTGGCCAAGGCCCGACGTCGCACCACGATGATGATGAATAGGTGTCAGATTTCTTTTTCGCAATGACAGGCTAAGAACCTTGGTCTTGTTGGTATGAATTTTAAGCCAAACCTTGCTTGCCTCCCTCTCGAGATCTAACGCCATTGCGCAGAGATCCATGGTTTTGTGGGATAGTAGGCATATGTCGTCAGCGTAATCAAGATGCTGTAGATAAGATGCATGGGTCCCTTGAATTCCTCTGTCTAGTCCAGATGAGGCTGCATGAAACAGATTGCCGATCACTATGGGTGAGAGGATGCGCCCCTGCCGAACTCCACTTACTTACCTTTATGGAGAACGCGACATTTCGCGCCGTCATAGGTTGCCTTAATAATAACCACAAGCTTCGAAAGGATACCTCCCCTGAGCAAGGCCACCCATATAGAATCCCGGATCACACTATCAAAAACCTTCTTGAAACCGATGAAAAGCAAATGAAGGGGAGAATCGCACTCAGCGCATTGCTCGATGATGATTCGCAAGGTGTTAATGTGACCGACACAGAAGGATGCGAACCGAAACCCTGCCTGCTCTTCATCAATTGTGCTTTGCAAATGAGCCTTTAGTCTTTCCAGAACGATTTTAGCTATTATCCCGGCAACGGCAGGAAGCAGACAAACGCCTCTCCAACCATTACAGTCTGTAAGGCTACACTTCTTCGGAAGTTTGATGATCAAAACTTCCTTTCACTCAGTGGGAAAGGTCTCTGTATTTCACGCTTTATAAAGTAGTGGGTGCAGCAACTCGGTAGTTACGCTTGGCGCTGCTTGATAAAGTTCGGCAGGGATACCGTCAAGTCCGGCGGCCTTTCCTCGTTTTAGTGCAATAATTGCAGTGACTATTTCCTCTTTAGTCGGGGCAGTGGACCGTATACGCACATTTTGATGGTTAGCTAAATTATCTATATGAGGGGGAACCTCACCAGAGGTTACACGGCTCAAGACCCCGGCGAAGTGTTCTTTCCACCGCCTCATTTGATCTTCTTCCAAGATAAGTAGCTTCCCATCACTATCTTTCACCGGATGTTGGCAGGAGTCACGACCACCTGTAAACTCCTTGATGACACCGTATACGGCGTTTAAGTTGTTACTTCTTGCGGCTTCTTCTGCTGAGGCTAAAAGAGAATTGACATAAACTCTTTCATCGCGTCGCACACTACGCTGAACTTCTCGAGCTTTCTGACGGTAAAGGAGTTCGATGCTGCTTCGATTGTCGTCTGATGCTGCAGTCAAACGAACTTTCAGCTCCTTTCTTTCAACAATCCGCTGCCATGAAGCGTCGGACATCCAGGGCTTATTCCGGGTTTGGGCCAAGGATGGTATTTGCGCTATCAATGTACGCATTTTTTATGGCATCCCAATTTTCGTTTATGTCACTATCTGGGTGGCTAGTTATCTCAGCTGCTTTTTGCGCAAGATGGTCATTATATTGTTGTAAGACAGCTGGATTTTTTAATCGAGCGGTGTTGAATTTGCGGCGTCTGGATGTTTCGTCGCTATGACGGTGCACGGCTGCAATACGCAATCGAACATTAGCGATCATAAGATGATGGTCTCTTCCCATCCCAGTATCGGCGCCCTTGTTATTTCGCACGTCCAGGAGGCAACTATTCAATCTTTTACTAATGGCAAAGCGGTCGATCTGATTTTTTGTTCTGCACCTATCAACAGAGGACCAACTGATTTTATGGTGGCCCTTATGATCAAAAACATATTACCGCCGATGAAGAGACTGTGGAAGTTGTAGAGTTCTACAAATCTTACACCGTTGTCGTTATGATCCCCATGACCGTGTCTCCCCATCACATGCCTGAGCCCATAGTTATTAGCACCAGCTTTGGCATTCAAATCACCCATAACTATTATAATGTCACCTTTAGGTGTTCTCCTCTGAACGTCGTTTAGTTGTTCGCAGAAGGGTCTTTCGCCAAGACATTGCCGAGTTCCGTTGGAGCATAACATTTTATTGTTGCTATATTCCTCATTTTGGTCCGGAATCTGGCGGTCAAGACTCTGTCAGAGACCGGCTCCCAGGATAAGAGACAGTTTCGCGCGGCTCTGGTTAAAAGGAGCCCCACACCTGACTCACGACGACTACCGGTAGCTTTACCGGAGTACAACATTACAGTGCTGCCCGTTGGAGAGATAAATTCTCCGCTGTTCCACCATCTTATCTCACTAACTCCTAAGATATTTAATTTGTACCTCAGAAATTCACTCTCTAATTGAAGAAATCGTGCGTTGTGGGGACCTTCTGATCCATTGTCCAGGAGAGTACACACATTCCAGAATCCAATCTTTGTCATTGTACGATAACCAAAAGTCGTAACCGTTGAGTCAGTCCTTATCCGAGGCATAGTTGACGTTTCGTTAGTATATAAAGATTTCGGATAGTGCAAGTTGCTGGCATACACATCCTGTCCTTTGATTGTCGGTTTTAACGACAGGCCCACAAAGGGAAAGGCCGTGGCATTTTTTTAGACCCCACACCACAGGAGTACCTCAACCAAATCATCGCACCGCCATCACTGGCGGCTTGACGTTGGTTGGCAATGGTCAGTGACCACTGCCGTTCCAGGGGCGCCCACGCGGAGGACTATGGAAGAGGAGTTTTTGCCCCCCTCTACCGGAATACAACATTACAGTGGTACCCGTTGGGGAGATAAATTCTCCGCTGTTCCATCATATTATTTCACTGACTCCTATGTTTAATTTAAACCACAGAAATTTACTCTCTAATTGAAGAAATCGTGCGTTCTGGGGATCTTCTGATTCATTATCCGGGAGAGTACGTACATTCCAGAATCCAATCATTGCCATTGTTTCATAGCCAAAAATCGTAACCGTAGACGCAGTTCATTTGCGAGGCATAGTTGACGTTTCGTTAGAATACAGAAGATTTCGGATAATGCAAGTTGCTGGCATACAAATCCTATCCCTTGTGTGCCAGTTTCTACGACAGGCCGGCAAAGCGGAACGCAGTGATATTATTCTTACGCCCCATACCACAGGAGAAATGTTTACCTCAACCAAATCATCGCAACGCCATTACTGGCAGCTTGACTTGGTACGCAATGGTCAACGACCACTGCCATTTCAGGGGGCGCCCACATGGAGGACTATGGAGGAGGATCGGTTTTTTTTTTTTTTCTTTTTTTTGCACACCTATCCAGTTACGGACTGCCCCGTTTTGTTTCGGCTTTCGGGCCGACGCGTGAAATCTTTGTTTTGTAACAATGCAGATGCACATGTGGCGGTAACCAAATAAAACCCCGCCCACACTACTGATAGCCGAGCTAGCTATCTAGCGCGCATCACCTCAGGTCGTCGCTGAAGAAGTTTAAACGCTTAGGTGTCACGAACGGTTTGAAAGACCACGCGTCAACCTTCATCCTCTTCTGAGCTCAGCTCAAACCATTAAATTCGTTACAAAACATCACTAAACATAAAATTGATGAAAATTGGTGATAATTGTTCTTGTGAAAAAAAAATATTCCAGCACTTGAATTTCTAAGTTAGTCTAAATGCATATCTAGCCAACCAAATGCAAAGAAAGGTCTAAGGTTCAGTCAGAACATCATTTCACTCTTCTCAACAATTTTAAACTCTGCATAAATTCAACCTAATTCGAGATCAAATTACTTTATATCTAGCTTAACAAGGATTCTAAAGATTCATGATAGGATTCGCCACGGCTTCTAATGAAACTTCATTGTTGGAAATCCATCCTAATTTTCAGAGTACGAGTATTTTTAAGGCAATATACGTTGTGAATGGACTTTTCACATCTGTTTCAAGTGTCATAAATTTGCAGCTTAATGCGATTTGTAACTTTTACCATTGTCTGAAAGAGTTAAGTAAGGATCTCATAAATAGCAGTGAATTGTTGCTTCTGACTGAAGCTGTACAATTTTTCTTACTTAAAAGATATAAAAAATTTATGGAAAAATGTGGAAGATGAGGAGAAGTCCTAACTAACAGGAGGAGGGTAATTCTTAGGTTCTTCTTCCTGGCCAAATGTCAACTCCTTCGATATTTTCATTTCAGCTCCGGCTGGTCATTCTGATCAATTTCCTTGATATTTTCTACGGTAACAGCATGGGAACTTATGTCAATCTTAATATAAATTGAAACTCTCACCAACTGACTCTGCAGACAATCACATGATGGTAGTGGGTATCTATCTTGAAATTAATATTTCACTTAAAGAGTATTCCTTCGAGAAAATAAAGTTGATGATGGAAGTTCACTGTGCCTTACGTACCTATATCAACAAGCAACGACAATGTGTACATGAAAAATCAATTGGCGAAAGGGCGTCTTCCAATTTCGTCCTGTATACGTTCCCTGCATTCCCAGTGGAGTTCCACTTGTACTCGTACAAATCGAATTTTCTGTAGATATTAAATCGTAGCAACATCCGCTCGTAAATGTGTATACACACCACTAGGTGTATAAACGATATTTGAGTGTGTGAACATGTGAAGAATATTTGGCATAGCTCTCGAAAAAATATCGAAACCCTTTCCATGCCTCAAGCTATCTTTTGAAAGTGAAAATCTAAAGTGCTGACACAGTAATTCAGCTTCAGATCTGGCTTTTGTCAAGAGCGAAATTTTTAGATGGAGTACGTGGGGATCCATGAATTGCCATTGTGAAGGATTTTCGCTTACGTTCCTAAAACGGTTTACCAGAGGGCGACTAGAAATACAATGCGGAACGTATGATGCCGCATGATACTCAGTTCTTGCTAAAAAAAAAATATTAATAAATTATTACTAATTTCATTATCAATACCGCCAGGTCAATAGTATCAGCGCACTTAAACTGTAATTACCATCCCCAGTCCTTTTTCCTTTGGTCGTCCTTATCCGTTAAGCTCATTGGTTACGGCTTTACCACTAACGGAAAGAGGCACCTGAAGGGTTTCAAACAATTTCTCATATTTTTTTTGCTTTTTCCGTCGAGCACTTAGGGACACCATCGGCGATGCGTACCAATGTACACGTTTTTTTTTTGTTACGGACAAAAAGATGAATTTGATGCTTGAGGGTATGAAATGAAAAAATTTACTGGAGGTTATTGAATTTTCAATGTAAATGGCTTCTAATATTAGCACTAGCAGGAATATTTTTTTTCGATTACATCTACCACAGGTTTACTTAATCAAAGGATAGTGCCGGATAGTAGATTTGGATTATGGAATTTAGCGGTAGTACCAGTTGCAGTTTTGGAGCTTATTCGCCTGGTACACACATAGTGCTATGGTTACATTTACTTTCGATGTTATTAGTTCTACGGATTCGACAACTCTCACACCCATCGATGTTTAACTTATAATACCTATACAAATGTTTAACTTGTATACAAAAATTATTTTTTAAAAGCAACTAGAGTCTGAACTGGATACGAAAATCTCTAGTGATTTTTTCACTCGTTTATGATACGTACCCATGACATCAATTGCGTTGTATAGAAGATGACGCAACGTCAGGTTAGTTCCATATGTTTCTCGTTTTTAGACCCAAACCAGATTGAACGCAGCAGCAGCAACAACAACAACAAGTAGATCTGTCGCGATGACACAGCGATCTGTCATCGGCGCTGTATTATCGCGACAGATCTACCTGTTGTTGTTGTTGCTGCTGCCGCTGCTGCTGCATTCTGCGTTCAATCTGGTTTGGGCCTCAGAGTGAAATTGTTCGGTAAAATACAGTAACGGAAGAAACTGCTTTAAGTGGGCCTTTTTCGTTATGTTATATTATTATGTAGGTTTATATTACAGCTACTTTGGTGATGAGCGATTAATATAGTGATTATTATGTTGGCAGATCGTAGTACCGGCAAAGCGAAAAAGAGGCATTTTGGAGTGACGTTGACCCACTGCTTCAAAGTATACCAGATACCGAGCTGGTTTTTTCGGAAGGACTTTTAATGGCCATGTAGGAGAATCGAACTGTGATTACGAGGATTGCCATGGTGGGAAGGGTAGCCAATCCACAGCCAGAAATGAAGAAGGTGGGGCTATCCTGACTATGTGCAGATCACACGGTCTGGTGATCCTCAACACATGGTTGATTAAGAACCAAAGGCACCTGATCACACATAGCAGTGGAGCTCATGCGGCGCAGATAGACTCTCATCTGTGTCTAAATTTCATTACGCGTTGGGTGAAAGACTGCAAAGTGATCTTGGGTGAATCTGCGGTCACCCAGCACCGGTTACTTTTGACAGAATTTATTTTGAAAGGAGGAACAAGACCTCAAGCAATCCCATTGATATACAAGAGAAGGATAGAAACAAAAGCTATAAGTGACTGTCTGTGAAAGTAACCAAACTGTTGTTTTCCTTTTTTTAGCTGCGATCAGCTGTTCTTAGTTTCGATTTCGTGGGATGACATTTCTCGCCGGTCATTTTGTGCTGAACACGAGATTGCAGTGAAAAATTACATTTTTTCAAGTGAAAACTCTATTAGTTTTGTGAAAATTACATCAAGAACTGTAAAGTGTTGTTTATGTGTTCACTTAGTGGCCTATTTTAAGTGAGACAAGCTACTAATCCCATTAATTTTGGAAAATGGAGTGTGCTATGGAACATTGCCACAACAGATGGATTTCCAGGAAAAGTGGAGTTTCATTTCACAGGTAAGTGTCCTGATTTTGTATCGCTATTAAGTGCATCGTCGCTCTACGTAGCTGAAATGCTTTTAGAACAAAGATATTCCCCGGTAAGTAAGTGTTTTTGTTCGTGGTCCGCGGGTAATTAAAATCTGAACACTTGGGTTATCAGCTGCTTAGTTTTGATTCAGTAGCGCAGCCTTGAAAGTGCAATGTGTGGGTGACCTCTTGAGAGAAGTTGCATAAAACGCAAACGCCACTGGAAAGATGTGATAGTGGTCGTGTAACAACCACATCTAAGCGAATGGTTACCAAAATTTTCCCTTTGTCTACTTCCTGGTCTCCCTATTCCAAGAGCAATCCCCAAGCCAGTCGAGAAAATCAAGTGGCACAATCTCAACAACGAAAGCTATGAATCTGTTGCAACTCCACTCGTTGTTAAAATGGAAAAGTGGGTTCAGAACAATACCAACTGCAACGAGCAAAGTCAAACACAAATGTGGAATGCTTTGGATGCAATGCTAGTAGGTGGGGCTGAAAAGACACTGGGAGTTTCAAAAGTCCCACTCCATACGAACAAGGAGACATGGTGGTGGAATAATGAAACTAAAGAAGCAGTGCAGGCCAAATCGAACGCATTCAAGGCTTGAACAACATGCAAGACAAGCAGTGAAGCCGAGAATGTTCACCTTCGGAAGAAATATGATAAATGCCGAAAGGAAGTAGAGCGAAAGGTGGCTCAAGCAAAGGCGATTGCAGCCAAAAAGTTCTATCAAGAACTAGAAGATCTGACTGCGGATAAGAGATCGTCATTACAAGAGAAACATAAAGACAGTTCCAGCATTTATAAGGTCACAGCCCAAAGGAGAAGAAACGCTCGAGAGATTCAGGCGCCAAACTACGTCGAAAACTCGCAAGGAGTGCTACTGGTTAAAGACACAGCAATCTGTAGCAGAATGCGTGAGTACTTTGACGAACTTTTGAACGAAGAATTTCCGCGTGGAGCGGAACTGTGGAGCCAAACACCACTGATATCGCTGATTTTTCAGTGGAGGAGGTGATGAAGGCAATGATGCAGATGAAACGCCGAAAGGCAGTTGGACCGGACAAAATACCCTTGGCATTTTGGTTGAAGATGAATCATGTCGGGCTTAGATGGCTGACTCACTGTTCTTTTCAACAAAATTAAAAGAGGGCAACCGATGCCTGACGCTTTCAGAAAAAACTTCCTTCTCCCGTTTTATAAGAACAAGGGTGACTTACGCAAGCTCAACAACTATAGGGCAATCAAGTTAACATCTCACACATTGAAAACTTACGAGCGAGTTATCTGCAATCGATTGAAAGAGATTGTACGGTTGAATGACAATCAATGCGGCTTTGTGGAGAGTTGGTCCATAGTCGATGCTATTCAGTGCATACGTGTTACGATGGAAAAGCATATCGTGATGCACGGACGGACTTGCACTTTGTGTTCATCGATTTGGAAAATGCCTTGGACAGAGTTCCTCGTGATCTGACATGTGTGGCCTTAAGAGCAGTTAAGGTCCTCGAAGCATGTATAGTATGATGGGGCAACCACTAAAGTTAGATGCACAGCTGGCGAGTCTGAAGAATTTCCAGTTAAAGTCCAAGGCAGAGTCCTTTGCTCTTCAACATCATTATGCTCTATTTATTAATCCTCATTTGTGGTGACCTGGAAATATCCCTTCTCTTCGCCGATTACATTGTCCTGGGTAGCAAAGACATGGTTGCTTTGCAGGCTGCACTGACCAAGTGGTGTAAGATACTGGAGTATCATGGACTGAGGATTAGCATACCAAAGACGGAGTATCTTTGCTGTCCTTTCTCAGATCCAGAGAGCCCGATACCAGATATCTACATTAAAGGAGAGCAGTTGAAGTCCTGTACAAGGTTCAAATACCTGGACTCGATGGTCAACAAGGAAGCTACCTGCGACGACGACATGAAACATCGCATTAGTGTCGGTTGGATGAAGTGGCGAGAAAACTCTGGAGTTTTCTACGACAAGAAGATGCCACGAAAGCTTAAGGGCAAGTTGTACAAAATGGTCGCACGTCCCGCACTCATGTATGCGTCTGTAAGACATACGAAAGTAAAATGACAGCGACGGAGATGAAAATGCTACGGATGTCAGCCGGTGTGACCAAAAAGGATCGCATCAAAAATACCTAAATCCGAGGCTGCTTGTTTATTGAGCAACCGACCACTGAAAGGCTCGAAGATCGTCGTATGAATTGGTATTGCCATGTTCTAAGGCGTCCGCCTGAGAACCCTGTCATGAAGGCACTATCAGTCAATGTTCCATTTGCTTGACCCAAACCTCGAGGCAGACGAAAATACACGTGGAGCGATCAGATAAAGAAGTTACGATCCAAGACCGAGCTGTCAGCAGAAGGAAGCTGAGATTATACCGCCAGAATAGGGGAAGTGCCAACACTACAGGCAGAGCAACGCGAAGCCGCAGAGTGGTATGAAAGGGCAAGGAAGAAGAAGTTGAAAAATATCAATCTTTTTCCGATTTTCTATTAAATTATCAAATCTGCTATTTTATTTAATAAGATCAAAATAGAAAGCTTATCCGGGGCCCTATTCCAGCTATCGCTAACGCTAAAAGTCTATAGCTAAAACTCTCTAAACGCTTTTTTACTTGAAACACGTTTCTAAATTAATTAATTTATCTGGTTCAATTTCTCCAGCGCTATGATTTAGAGTCTCAGTTAATCACAGTTAGCGATGTGTTTAAAGCCAACAAGCATTATGCGAATTTCAGTTTTAGCTTTAGCGATAGCTGGATTAGGGCCGCTGACATGTCTAAGCAAATTCCTAATGTATTTGGCCATTCCAAATCGAATAAAATCAACCGTAATACCTTAGACAGACGACGCACTCGAATGATCATTCCCATTCGAATGATAATTCGATTTCATGTGTGTCTTGCGAATGATCATTCGAACATCGTCCGAATGATAATTCGCGAATTACAATTGGCATAGTAAACGTAATTCCTTCTTTGTGTTGGCAGTGCCACCTATCCGATAAATTGTCATTGAGTTAGAAAAATATTCACTCGTTGCTATGCAATAAAAATAATATTCACTCGTAAGCGATGTATTCGTTGCTAACCGATATATTCGTTGCTAACCGAAATAAATAATATTCATTCGAAAAAAATCAGTGCTATGGCGATTTCGCAATGACAGTTGGAATGACGTTCACAGTAAAGTGTGTATGTCCAATTCGTCATTGCCAGCAATTCATAATTCGCGGAATGATAATTCGGGCACAACGTGTGCCAAAGGTATTATGCGAAGCAATTATAAGCTCGAAAGATATTCACATTTTATTGGATTTTTTATTATTAAATAGCATATATTCTTCAATAAGAACCAAGTTCGAATCTTATTTGTTAGTTTTTTGATGATTGTTAATGTGTTTTGTCATTCTTAATCAAATGAAATAAACCGCAGCTCAATACGATTGTTACTTCAAAAGTTATTGAATTTTTTCCGATTTTTTAAAATAATTATTATAAATAAGTTATTTTCTTCAATAATTTTAAAATTCTCGGCTTATGTGGCATTTTTTAACGATTCGCATCTAAACGGACTTTTATATTTGGCAGTCGAGGTGTCACTTTGCCTTGAAGTTTTCAGGGTTTTTCGAAGTTTTTCGTCCGGAATAGTATTTCTGTTTTTGGGAGTTCAGGCTGCATTTCAAGGCAAAATTCAAATCCCTAGTTGCCGTAGTTTTCGAGTTAGAGCCAATTGAAAAAGTGCAAGTTTACACCCTCTAGTTGCTCTAGTTTAGGACAAAAAGGCACTTTTATATTTGGTAGTCGAGAGTTCATTTTGTCCTGAAATTTTCGGGGTTTTCGCAGTTTTTTTGTCCAGAATGGTATTTTCCATTTTTGGGGGAAGTTTTCGAGTTTTCGAGTTAGAGCCATTTGAAAAAGTGCAAGTTTGGATCCTCTAGCTGCTGAAGTTTACTAGTAAGACGTACTTTTATATTTGGCAGTCGATGGGTCACTTTGCCTTGACATTTTCGAAGTTTTCCGCAGTTTTTCGACCGGAATAGTATTTTCTATTTTTCGTCGTAGTTTTCGAGTTACAGCCATTTCAAAAGATCAAGGTTAACTCGTTACGATCATTAAATAAATAAATAACTGGCGCAACAGTCCAATTTGAACCACGGCCTCGAGATGAGTTAGCATCATGTCATTTTCTAGATCGTGACGGTTTTTGTGCAGAGGTATGTGATCAGCAACACGCTCAACCGAGTTATTTACCCGATTTACGATCATTGGTTCAAAATATATTGATTTTTGCCCACTTTTTGGCTATTTCGCAACACTGTGCGCCGCTTCCACTGGCAAAATGAATTAATTCAAATGCGCATCCACACAACATGCGCAGCGCCATTCAGCGAACAGTGCCGTCCATGAAGCAAGTAAGGGTTCTGGACTATGGAGATTTTAAAGCACATTAAAAACCATGTACCCACTATAAATCAAGGAAGGGTTCTGGGCTATGGAAAGCTTAAAACGCCTGAAGTGTAAAAAAGAAAACAGATAATACGAAAGCTCGCACTAGTTTCTCGGCGATTACACTTGAACTAGTGCTTCGATTTTAATAAAATATATTATATATTCACGTCTGAAAGAATACCTTTTTAGTGGTGTAAAAATAATTTAGATCGGTTCCGTAGTTTGGGAGAAGTTTCGGTGACAAAATTCCCACACAAAATTTGTTAGTACATATCTTAATATATAGATGTCGATGGATCGACGCGAGACGCAGCAACGGGCGGTTTGTTAATTATCTTGACCCTTCCAGGGTCATGAGCGCGTCAACATCTCAGCATCTTTTCCATTACTATGCCTTGTTGACGTTTCGATAACATATATTTTCCAGATGCAGTTGCCAGCATGTACCTCCTATTCGCGCTGTCTTTATACTGACAAGCTCGGAGCGCTGTGGGAATTCTAGTAGTACACAGGCAGTTTTTATTAAAACGCCGAGGATTGAACCTTCGTGTCTGTTGATGTTGCACCGTAGAGCGGTGAAAGATACCACACGACTACCGAGCACGTCAAAATTCACACTACAATTATCAACATTTCATGTGACAGGCTGTTTACAGATTGTTTATTTCTCGTTTAGTTTCCTAGTTTCGCAATGTCCGCTTTGCAAGAGTTACGATACAACGTGAGGTTTTGGAAGGAATATTCACGGATCATAGCAAGGGACGAGAGTTGGGTTTACGGATACGACATTTGGATAAAAATTCAGACATCACAGTGGGTCTTAACAGTGAAAAGCGATCGGTTGTGGATCGGCCGGGTCTGAAACCGCCTTGATACTCGCTAATGATTCGTTCATTAGTTTCTTGTATTTTCCAGAATTTTCACAAACTTTAACTTTATAAAAATATACGCCCCTAGACTTTAGTTAAGCACGGACGTGCTTATCTAATTTCGGTGCAAAAGTCACTCGGGTCGTCTGCCAGCTATGAATAATTCTCAGAGCGCTGTGGGAGTTCTAGTAGCAAACATCAGCAGCTTTTTCTATGAACGCGCCGAGGATTGAACCTCCGTCTCTCTAGATATAACATCGTAGAGCGGCTACCGAGCACGTTTTGATCTCCCTTACACTGTATATGGCGTCAACTTGCATCACTAATTTTTAGGGTTTTGTAGTAAAAACAAAACCCTTATGAAATCGGTCAAATGTCTGTCTGTCCATAGAATATCTCACGAACGGCTGAAGCTACATACATGCAATTTTGTAGGAATGTGTAGAATTATTTTAATTCGCCGGAGAAAGCGATGCGTCGAAATAGACTAACTTTAAGGGGGGATCTTCATAGAGGGGAAATGAAGGTCAAAACATTTTTTTCATCTAGAATGCCTATGCCTAGTGGGGAATCATGGGAAAGGTACCACCGAGTGCATTCCATTTTTGGCATTTTCATCAAATTTGAAAAAAGGGGAAAAAAGTAGAGAGGAAGATATGAGATCATAATTTGTCCCACCCCCCTTGCATTTCGAAACTGTTCCACTTAGAAATATGGAAACTTACAAGCAGGTGGCTTTCAACTAGCATAGAAAACTAAAAATGAGGGAATTTCTATATCTTCTCAAAATAGGTTAATAATAGTATATTTTTATAGTTACAGTAAGCACACCCCTGCATCCCTCAAACACATATGAGGTTAAAAATATCGACGGCCAACGATAATCAACACCATAGGCAATATAATGCTTGCATATTTTTTTCGTAGAGCGAATAGGAGTTAGCCATTTTTAAAGGGTGAAGATTGTTGGGGTAGCAGTGAGAGGGGGGGGCGGGAGGTAGGCTTGTCGCTGGATTCACTATCTATAATTATTAAACACTTTATTTTTAATATTTTTACGTAAGCTTTCAATTTGTAATATCGTCTCTACATGAATGGTTAAGCATCTCCAAGAGTAGAACAGTTCATCTCCTACTGGCATGGGTCACTACAAACCCCTCGCATTGCGGTCGAAGCCCTCTATTTTCCGGTTTTATTTTATGCGCTAATGAAACGTCAAAAAGATTGTGTAGCACATAAGGGTTAAGTGTAGTAATAACTATAGGCATTGTTCGAATTAGCTGTTTATATCCATAAGATATCTCTAATTTATATCATGTCAAAAACGGCACGTTATTGTGCCAATTAGGTTCATTATTAAGAATGCATTGCTTAATAATGAACATAATTATATGCAGCACAGGATCAGGAGCATAATCTATATATTGTATATACAATATATTGATTAGCGCCTGGCTGGCGTATTCTCAGCCACGCTGGCCGGTCTTATACCCGCAACGGATGCAGCATGAAGTTAACGGGTATGGATGCCTTTGGCAGATGTTACACCGGCATCCAGAAAACAAATAATGTGTCAATGGAGGACGCCGAGCACTTTCCACTCAATTGCACATGTATGCAGAATAACATGTTTCTGCATAGTGTCAACAAGATTGTGCGACAGGTCCAATTCGGTCAGGGAAGTTAGAAGGGCCTTAGGTACCACACCAGTGGCCGACAATATTACAGGCACTATTCGCACACTGTCAAGATGCCTAAGTTGTTTGATTTCCGAATAAGGGCCGATATGATACCAAGCGAACCCGGGGCTGAATGAGAGTAGAAGAAATGTCGAAAATGACCGAGATTAGCGTCAAACCAATGGTTTTCGGGGTCGTTTGGTGCTCCCAAGGCCTCCCTCACCCGGTGTGAGTAATCGTGAAGAAAATTTTCGAAACGACTGAAATTAGTGTCAATAATGTGAGCGAAAGAGCGAGCGAAGCAAGCTTGTAAGTAATAATAAGTGTGCATATGTATTTAGTCTCTGATTTGCTAAATGATCATCAACACACGTGTCCGTCTATTTTACCAAAATGCCACGCCGAGGACATAAGACACAGGAAACACTATTGTGAAAATATCTGGACATCAGTATTCCCCATACGTATTCATCTCTACGAAAATATGCATGAAATGATACTGGAATTAATCACCGTTGAGAGTGGTCGTTGGGACAGTTTGCATCAGAAAAGAATGCAAAATTCATTTCCCAAATGTGAAGCCCCATTTTCCAAGCTGCGGAGTTCCACTGCGTCTTGCGGAATATAAAGGGTTATCCATTTCGTGTTTCGGAAAGTAAACCCCTGCCATTCGACATCTGTCAAATGTCAGTGTATTCCAAACTGGTATTGGTTTAGTTGAAGGTTTGCCATTTTAGAAGATGGAACGTTTTACGACTGAACAACGCGTTAAATTTATTAAATTTTTCTACCAAAATGGTGAATCTGCGGTGGCCACGTTTCGTGCATTACGCGCAGATTATGGTCGACATAATCGTCGCAAAACGATGATTTTGCTCGTTCGACTGAAAAATCGCCGCTGTGAGTGAAAGGGTGGCCGAAGACCCGAATTTGTCGATTCCGCGCCGATCCCAGCATTAAGGCCTATCTTACGGCACATTGTGGCGCATTTTGCATTTGGACCTTCATCTCCATCCTTATAAAGTCCAGCTCACGCAAGAATTAAAGCCGACTGATCACAGATTGCGTCGTGAGTACTCAGATTGGGTCCTCGAATAGCAGGCCACCCATGCCGATTTTTCGAAGAAAATCTTCTTTAGCGATGAGGCCCATTTTGCGCTCGGCGGGTATGTAAACAAACAAAATTGTCGCATCTGGGGCAATGAGCAAGTGACCGCTGAGAAACCGTTGTACCCGGAAAAAGTGACTGTTTGGTGTGCATTGTGGGGCGGCGGCGTCATTGGGCCGTTTTTCTTCGAAAACGATGAAGGAGCCGCCGTTACAGTCAATGGCCAGCGCTATGGCGCCATGATTCATGACTTTTTTTGGTCGGAAATTGAAGATATGGACCTCGACAATATGTGGTTTCAACAAGACGGGGGCACATGCCACACCACCCGACAAAATTTGGCTTTATTGCGCGAGAAATTCCCAGGACGCGTAATTTCGAGATTCGGCGATGTGGCTTGGCCAGCAAGGTCTTGCGATTTAACGCCGTTAGATTTTTTTTTGTGGGGCTATGCGAAGGACCGTGTTTATGCGAACAATCCCACGACAATTGGTCAATTGGAAGGACGAAATCCGTCGAGTTATGGCCGAGTTATTGCCCGAAATGTATGAAAAGGTAATCGAAAATTACCTCAAAAGGATCGAGTCCTGCAAGCGGTCCCGTGGGGGACATTTGACAGATATTGTATTCCACGTATAATGGCATAATCCAAACTTTATTATGAAATAAAATTTCCATCGAAATTCAAATACTTACTGTGTTTAATTTAAATTTACTTTCCGAAAGAGAAAATGGATAGCCCTGTACTTTCAGCCTTGTTTTCCAGGCTGCAGGATACTGCTGCGTCTTGCGACATAGACTGCCTCGAAAGCAGTCTGTTCCGCAACACGCAGCGATATCTTGCAGCTTCGAAAATAGGAAAACAATGGTTTCGAGGCAGTCCGTTCCGCAGCACGCAGCGGAGTTCCGCAGCTTGGAAAACGAGGCTGACATTTAAAAATTGAATTAAAAAATAGAATAAAATACATATTTCAAGTATGTGCAGTCTAGAAAGAAAACAACTTATTCAATAGTGCGGATCCTCCGATACACCTGTCCAACAAAATCAATCGCCAAAGTCAAGCTGATACAACAGGTTGTCGTGATACGCAGCCAAGTTCCATCGAGGTTCAATCAAACTGCCGCTCCCAATCACACATAAAGTTCAATGTCGTTCATACATATAACATCGCCTATAGCCCTGAATCAAAGACAACACCTTGTCCGAATAAAAGTTGTAAATTATATCCTCATAAACACGCCAGCAATTAAAAAGGAGAAGCTTTACGATTAATTACCTTCATGCAACAATTAATTACTATTGATCCTTGCCGTATGTGTATATTCGGTCGTCCAAGTCTAAATATTCAGCACATGTCAGATAAAGGGGCTATACGCCAATCGCCAACTACGAGTACACACTTCACTGTGAGTCAGCCCGGTGCAATATGTTTGCGATTAATATGAAACTTATCGCGATAAGATAACTCCACTCTGTGGTTACTTTGCTTTACTTTAATCACATCTCCCTGCACCCACTTGGCACACAACCATGCAATCCACTAAATTCGACCGCAAATTGTATACCGAAAATGAACTTCCGTTTCCAAACCACTTCGCTCGCTCACTTTGATTTGGAAATTAGAAAATAAAAAATTCAATGCAAGTCCCCGGTCGTGATAAGGATCACGGCTTCGTCTAATCGGAGGAAATATGAACCGACACGCTAGGAACCTTCTACGCAACTAACTTTTGCCAACATATGATGCTATCAGCATTCTTCGTCCTGACTTCATGCATACGTACGACGTACATTCTCGTATAGTGAGCACACCGCATACTATACAAGCAACAGCCGCAAAATTTTCACCGAAAGCTTGGTAGTCTTCCTTTTGCAGTAGGCAAGTGGGTGGTGAGAATTCCAAATGTCCTTATCAGACTCTTGAAAGCTTAGTTGTTAGTTGTTATCAACTGGTGGTAGTCTTGACGCTAGAAGGGAGGATTTTTAAGGTAGGGCAAAAGCTTGGATTCAGTGTTACCGCTGGTCAAGTTTTCAAATTGGATTCTGTTTTTATACCCTTCACGAAATGACTTTATCATGAAGTTTGCGACGCACAGAAGAAGCATCTCACCATATGAAGTATGTATATCAGTGTCACCTGCGAATGTGCATAAATCGGATTTTCGGGGAATTGCTATTAAAATTGATAAAGTTTGTATTTTTTCCATGGTCCCCAAATTGATAAAGAAACAGTTTGCAGTACTGGAAATGTACTGGTTTTGTTTAAATTTCGGTTAATTTTATAGCCATTGTATGCAGGGCCGCCGAGAGCCATTCCACCAACCATTTTGCATTTACCACTTTGAAATTATCATTAAAACTTGTTCCGACTCCACTGTTCCTATGAGAGGTATATGAAATAGTGGGCCGATTTCCCCCAAATTTGGAAATGTGGTTTGGTGGTATTTATGATCGATTAACGTAAAATTTGATAAAGATACTTTTAGAAATAAAAAAGTTTTTCTAACAAAAACTTGCAATTGAACCGGTCGTTCCTATGACAGGTGTATGATATAGTACCCCAATTTCAACCAAATTCGGGCACATGGTTTGGCAATAGATACGATTGAATAAAATGAAATTTGGTAAAAAAATCTTCAGAAACAAACAAGTTTCTCTTACAAAAACAGACTTTTGGACCGGTCGTTTCTATGGCAACTATATGACGCAGTGGTCTGATTCCGTTCGTTCCGACACATATACAGCGTGCAATAGTAAGATGGCTTTGTACAAAATTTCAGCTTGATATCTTTAAAACTGAGAGACTAGTTTGCGTAGAAACAGACGGGCAGTCAAGCAGATAGACGGACAAAGCTTAATCGACTCATTTCGTCGTACTGACCAAGAATATATATAGTTTATATAGTCGAAGATCACCACCACCACCGTGGCGCGACAGCCCGGCGTCGGGCCTTGGTCGCCCGGATCGTTGTCCTCCAATTATCTCGGTCACATGACCGCATCCTCCAATTTTGGAAGCCGAATAGCTGCGCGGCGTCCACACATACTGAGCTCTCCCAACTAGATATCGGTCGTCTAGGCAGTCTCGCTCCATCGACTCATACTGCGTTCATTCACTCTCTTTGGTATGCGATCATCGTCCATTCTTATGCATACGGCATGCTGTCCAAAATCTGGCAGAGCAGTTATCTCAGCATCAAGAACAAGCTGGGCCTGTTTCGCTCTCTGGTACTATCAGTGCTTTTGTATGGGAGCAGTACATGGAAAGTTTCCGTAGGAGTTAACAGAAAGCTGCAAGCTTTCGTCAACTCATGTCTTCGTCAAATTTTAAGAATTTTCTGGCCCGAAACAATATCAAATGAAGAGCTAAGTCGGCGTACGGGTCAAATGCCAATCGACGAATTGATACGCAGGCGAAAATGGCAGTGGATAGGTCACACATTGCGGAAGAGTGATAACTGCATTGCTTTGCATGCCATGAAATGGAACCCCATTTCCAACCAAGGCCGACCAAGAGGGGGTCCTCGAATCACATGGCGTCGATCTGTGGCAAAGGAGTGTCAGGCACTGGGTAAGCCTTTTGGGGAGTTGCGCCCCATTGCCCAGAACAGAGTGGAATGGCGTGCAGGAGTAGTTGACGCGCTATGCCCCGCTAGGGGTTAAGGCAAAGTAGTATCGTCCATTCTTTGTACATGCCCTGCCCATGGAAGTCGTTGTAGTTTGACGATTTTCGAAACTTCCAGCTCATCGTACAGTTCATACAACTCATGGTTGTACCGGATGGGCCATCCATCTCGATCGCAAACAGACCCGAAAATTCGTCGTAGAACCTTACGTTCGAATGTGTCTAGCATGTTTCCGGAGGCTTGAGTTAGGGTCTATGCTTCGCAGCCATAGTATAGGACTGGTCGTATAATGGTTTTGTACATGCGGAGCTTCGTGTTTCTGTGCACATGCTTCGATTTCATTGTGGGGAGAACCGAGCAAAAAGTCTTATTAGCTAACTGTATCCGTCGCTTGATTTCGTCAGTTTCGTTGGCGTCCCTTGACAAGTTGCACCCCAGGAGTATGAAGTTGTTCACGAACTCGATGTTAGGTCCCCCACATTGATGCTCGGTTGTGCAGGTGTCCTTGTCGTCGATTGTATCATTAGTTTAGTTTTACCCTCGTTGATACGTAGTCCAACTTCTTCAAGCAGTTTGGAGTAGTATTTATAGTAAACTAGCTGCGAGAGCTCGCTTCGCTCACAACTTAACACTAACCTTGAATATTTTTTTCATATATTTTATAATTAATTTTTTCTTCGCTTGCTCAACACCACGACGATAAGGCTAAACTTCAGCTTAAAAGTAACTTCACTTTCAGTCGGGTACCTTTACATAGTTTCGGCGGTTCAAATTTCTAAGCAGAATTACAGGGACCCCGCCTAGGTGCGCTTAGGGAATTTAAAATATCAACCGGATAATGGGTAGCATCTTCTTGATCCATTACTCGATTGATTGAGCTGTATTCAACACATTCCCCAGGAACGCATTTTAATATTTCTGCGTTTATCGCAGATGCCTGGTCGTTTTTTAAATACACAACATCAATTATTTAGGAGAATAACATTCCCTTCTTCGTCCGGATACGTACCGTCACCAATTTTCAGTAATAAATCTGAAAACTCTTGGAAATTTTGATTATTCCCAATTCGCGCCCGCCTATTGGTTGACAAATTCATGGGTATGACAATGCGCCATAGATGTGAGCTTTTTAGACATGCCTTAATTTCATCAGCCCTCATCCCTCCGAGTTTTACTGGTAAAGTTTGCCTAAAGTCGCCACAGAGAAGTAATATAATACTGCCCATAGGCCGGTCGTTTTGTTTGATGTCACGTAAGGTTCTACGAGTATCTATTAATTCAACCACTTTCCGATACGCCTTAAAGCACTCGTCTCATATTATTAAGAAACAATCGCGCAAAACCCTGGCTTGGTTACTGTTTATTGGCTGTGGTTTTTCTGCTATACCAGTGCAAATATTCATACAAAATGGCACTGGATTAGTTCTAGTGTAAGTTGAGTGAAGAAATTTTGATTGAAAAAGCAATTATAATATTGCCACATTTGCAAAAAAAAGTCAATAATATAATAATTTCATAGCAACGAACTTTTGCTCGTAGCAACTACAGTGAATTCATAGCAACAATCTTTCGCTCGTGGCAATTAGAACAACTTCATTTGTTTTTCTATATATATACAGGGTGTCCCAAACCCCAACGTCAACCCGGAAACCGGTAATAGGCCAAGTGGTGGCAGTTATCAGAAACAAGGGGTTTTTACTCAGAAACCTTCTTTGGTTCATGCACAACAACTTTGCTAAAGATCATCACATGATCAAATGCATAGTTTGCATAGAGAAGAAGATTATCACCTCAAGCCGCACATTACTGACTGCAAACCCATAAATGAACGGCTATGTGCGATTCGCCTTAAGACTCGATTCTTCAATCTCCGGCTCATCAATGTGCATGCCCCCACTGAAGTTAGAGATGACGCAGTAAATAACGACGCCCGCCTTCAGACCCTTTTCGACTCACTTCTAACAAACGACGTCCAATTGCTGATGGGAGACTTTAACGCGAAATTCGGAAATATAGGTTGGTACCGGCAGATCACTGGAGGCCACAGTCTTCATCAAAAATGTAACGACAACGGCCAGCGACTTATCGACTTCGTCTGCAGCAGAAATCTAATCGTAAGCTCTACGTGTTTCCCGCATCGACACATTCACAAGCAGACCTGGAAAACTCCAGACGCACATACCGCCAACCAAATTGATCACGTCCTCATTTGCAGGAGATGGGTCTCTAGTGTGATGGATGTCCGTTCCTATCGAGGAGCAAACTGCGACTCAGATCATCACTTGGTGAAGACGACCTACAGATGTAGAATTTCCTCAGTGCACCAATCGAGAATCAGCGAACCTAAAATCTTTGCGGTTGATAAGTTTCTGAGCGATGCTACAGCGTTGGCGTATACTACCGCCCTTGAGAAAAGGCTATCGCCTATACTATACAAAATCAGCAACACAGGCGTCCATGGTTTCTGAGAAGAACTCATGGGTACCATCAGGGATGTCGCAGAGAAGGTTGTGGGATATAAAGCCCGGCGAGCGGGAAATGACTGGTTCGACGAAGAATGCAAAAATTCACTTGACGCGAAAAACGAGGCCTACAGACTATGGATTCAACGAGGAACCAGAGCCAGAAGAGAAAAATATGACGAGCTCCAGCGAATATCGAATGGAAAAACTAGACGTAAGAAACATAAGTACTTTGACGAGCAGTTGTTGAGAATATAAACGAAAACTTAGCTAATAGGAACACCAGACAAGCGTATAAACTAGTAAATACGTTTAAGAACGGCTACCAACCCAGGACTAGCCTTTGTAAGGACAAGGATGGAAACATCATCAGCGACACCGATGGCATTAACAAACGATGGGCCTCTTATTTTGAAGAGCTTCTGAGCCTACCATCTAACATTCCCACACAACAAGCTCTTGATGATATTGTTAATCTTGGCGCACCCATACAACCCCCGACAGTAGAGGAAGTTGATCTCGCGTTGCGGTCACTAAAACGAAATAAAGCGCCGGGCGCTGACGAGATCCCAGCTGAACTTCTATAAATTCGGTGGAACGGGTCTAGCTAATGCCATACATCAATTATTTCTGCGAGTATGGGAGGACGAGGAGACCCCAGACGATTCGCGCAAAAGCATCATCTGTCCAATCCACAAAAACGGAATTAACTGCGGTGTGAGAACTACAGGGACATATCACTAGTTTATACGTCCTATAAAATTTTGACGAAAATTCTGGAAAATAGAATAAAACTGTACGCAGAACGAATCATTGGCGAATATCAAAGCGGTTTCAGACCTGCTCGCTTCACAACCGATCAGCTTTTTACAGTCAAACTGATACTCCTGAAGTGATGGGAATACAACGTAAACGTATACCAAATCTTTGTCGACTTCAGGCATACGACAGTATCGATCGTGGAATACTGCACCACATCATGCTGCAATTTGGTATACCGTCCAAATTAGTGCGACTAACAAAGATGACTATGCCCAACTCCGTCTCACAGGTCAGGATCCAGAAAAGACTTACTGATCTATTTGAAACACGCACTGGTCTGAAACAGGGCGATGAAATGGCACCGACGCTCTTCAACCTAGCACTGGAATACGCTATTCGGGCTATGAATACGGACAACAGCTATACGCTACTCATCAAGTCGACACAATTAGCGGCGTACGCCGACGACATCAACATCATGGCCGACGCAGAAGAACCTCTGCGTACGCTCGATACCGCTGCAAAGGAAGTTGGATTACGTATTAACGAGGGTAAAACTAAAATAATGATGCAATCGGTGACAAGGACACCTGCACAACCGAACATCAATGTGGGTGATCTCAACATCGAGTTCGTGAACAACTTCATACACCTGGGGTGCAACTTGTCAAGGGACGCCGACGAAACTGACAAAATCAAGCGACGGATACAGTTAGCTAATAAGACTTTTTTCTCGGTTCTCCCCATAATGAAATCGAAGCATGTGCACAGAAACACGAAGCTCCGCGTGTACAAAACCATTATACGACCAGTGCTACGGCTGCGAAGCATGGACCCTAACTCAAGCCTCCGGAAACATGCTAGACACATTTGGACGTAAGGTTCTACGGCGAATTTTCGGGGCTGTTTGCGATCGAGATGGATGGCGCATCCGGTACAACCATAAGTTGTATGAACTGTACGATGAGCTGGAAGTCTCGAAAATCGTCAAATTACAACGACTTCAATGGGCAGGGCATGTCCAAAGAATGGACGATGATCGCATGCCAAAGAGAGTAATGAACGCATAACGAGTCTACGGAGTGAGACTGCGAGGACGACCGAGATCACGTTGGGAGAGCTCAGTAGGTGTGGATGCCGCGTAGCTACTGGACTTTCAAAATTGGAGGAGCGATCACGTGATCGAGATAATTGGAGGACAATTATCCAGGCGGCCAGGGCCCGACATCGGGCTGTCGCGCCACGATGATGATGATACATAATGATTGTCATATGTGTATTCCTAACAAATTAAATCAAATTTGCACTAAAGAGATTGGGACGATTCATTTCAATTGGCGCTCGACATGGGGCTCACTCTCACGTTAAATCCTATCAGCTTGTCGGCTCGTACTGCCTGAAGCGGGAATTTACCCTGAGGCAAACTTAAAGTGGATTTTAACTTTAGGCAAACAAGTATGAACAAACTTTATTCTGACAGGAATAAATAATAAATAACTGGTGCAACAGTCAAATTTGAACCATGGCCTCGAGATGAGTTAGCATCACCTCATTTTCTAGATCATGACGGTCTTGTGCAGAGGTTGTTGCGAACCACTGAGATTTGTTGTGACTGCTATTCCATTTCACAGTATTGCCGTCCAGCTGATGACATTCCGTTGACCGGCTAGCGTTCCCGATTGCAAGATATGCTGCAAGGTCGTATCAAAGTACGAATGCTTTGCTATCGGGACGCTATAGCTGAGAGCCATATGCTGAGATCGTGTCTGTGTATCGTTTATGCTGCATTAGAGGCAATTGTCTCTGTGTCGTGTAACATAACGATACACAGAGGGAATTTTTGATGCGGGTGATGAGTCCGTGTAAGCGGACAGTCATCGATCTTCGTATGCAGTACTGTTTTGCATAGATGACGTCATGTCTATACAACATAGTTCTGCATAGTTGGTTGCTCATGACGGTGGTACTGTGGGATGGGAGGCAGTTACTTTGGTGAGTGGGGTCGTTGACATTTTTTTGTGAGAACGACAAGCGGTCCTTGGGATTTTTGTTTTTTTTTGCGAATTTGGTTTTTTTTTGGGTTCGTGAGTTGGAAACGGGGAGATGGATTGGGTTCGCCGAGGAAGTCGGTTCGATTGAGAGAAGAAATTTGGTGTAGTTTTTGGTTGGTTGGATTTTTGGTTTTCGAAAAAAAAAAAGTCGGTGGTATTTGAGTGATTGAAGATTGTTCTTGTGTGGACAACATTGTGGACGAAATAAAGAAAGTTTGTTTAGTTTGCGAAAAAAGTAAAAAAGTGAAAACCGATTT
The DNA here is from genome assembly GCA_964017055.1 of Chloromyia formosa. Classification (NCBI taxonomy): domain Eukaryota; kingdom Metazoa; phylum Arthropoda; class Insecta; order Diptera; family Stratiomyidae; genus Chloromyia; species Chloromyia formosa. Next base: position 116,621,402 of record OZ024815.1, read on the forward strand.
TACCTGAGACATTTGCGGATGAAAGAATAAACGAGACTGTGACGACAAAGAACATGATAAAGTTGTAAAGGAAATAGCATTGCGAAAGAAATTACTTGTTACAAACAGATTTATCTATATGCTGGAAAATTGTTGATTTGTCGGTTTTAGTGAAGATCTTTCTTTCATTCATGGTGAACTAAATCCAAAAATGTTATACGATTGCTACCTTTTTTGACTTTGTGTGAAGCGTATAAAGAATTAAATTGAACAAAACGAATGCTCGAAACGGGAAGTTCTGAAGAGTGCACAAAATTCTGAGCGATTTCCGGGAAAGTCATCGATCTCAAGCCCAGTTTGCTTTGTTTAGATGCTACATTATCAATTTCTTTAGATAATCGTTTCTTTGGCTATCAGTAGTTAAATTTTTGTTAAATTTGAATTTATAGCTATAATTAGTAGTGAATTCCAACTGAAGAACGATCGATCGCTCATCGGTGGAACATACACTGTAAGTACTATTGTATTTATTCTCTGTTGTTTTTTTTTAAATAATTCACTGGGAAAAAAACATATTTGAATTTAATATTTTACATTGTTCGATTATTGAATTCGTAAATTGATATTTTCATTTGGACTTTCGGCAGACTATTTTTTTTTCTTGTTTTTATATGGAATTTTTTTTATATTTTTAATTAGTAATATAAACTAGAAAAAATGAATAATTAATTTTTTTCTTACGTTGGGTTCTTCCGTGTCCCGAAGGATGGACTAATTCCCATGTGCAATTTATGTTTTTCTACGGTGGCTGATCTAGGATCAGGGTGCTTTGGCTCAAAACCCACGACCTCCGTTGGTCTAGCCGGGACCTGAGCCACCGAGCCAAACGCATCCTGGTTAAAAAAATATTCTTGCTGCAGTGACGGCGGCTCGACAAAAGCCGTGGTTCGCAACATATGGCGCCCAATATGGCGCCCAAAATATGAGCTTTTTATTCCGATGGCTTTGCCATTGTTTGATTAAGGATTTGCTGGTTAGCTTCGAGTGAAAGTGAGTGGTCCGGAGGTGCGAGCCACGCGTCGGGAAGTCGTCATTGCAACAATGGCGTCCAACACTGTGTCTTTAACAGGAGGAGGGTCTCGTCGTAGGATGGTTTCGACTATCGAGACTGCTCCTATATCCCCCGGATGGGATAAAGCCGAAAGTTGGCCATTCGCGAATTAGGAAGCAACTCGATAGTTGACCATCAGCGTTTGTGGAATCTTGCAGTCCTTCTTGTTCTATATCCGGTTAAGTCCGTTGAGTTTGTTAACTTTGTAGATTTAGTATCAGCGAGGGACTGCAATTCTACAGCACGACGCAAATCCTACCTCCTTTCTTTTTTTTTTTTTCCCTCGTTCAAATTTCAACCTTTCTTTTCCCGTCCTAATATTGTGTTTTCATCTGGAGGTCATGGAAGAACCCAATACTTCATGATTTTAAACGTACTCAAAAGATAATTTTCTTGCGCATCATTTCGGTTGGTAATTATATTTTGATTTTTTTTTTTTTTAATACTCATTTTATTTTTATTCTATTCTTTTCCTAAAAATCTTTTCTCTTTTCTATTTCTTTTAATTCAATATTTTCTTGCTATCATGGCGAATAACGACCAAGCAGGTCAATTGTCCCCCAATTTACATCTTGAGGACACGCCCAGTGTCTCTCGTCCATTTTCCAGCACTTTAAGTGCCTTGCCTCAACGAGACATTGTAGGTATGTCGAAATGGGGGTTTTATTTCGATGGGTCGTCCAATGGCCTCACTGCCCAACAATTCGTGTTTCGCGTAAACTCATTGGCCAAAAGTTACGCCATGTCTGATGATGTCATCGCCATGGATATCCATTTTCTTTTGAAGGGATCGGCTGTCGACTGGTACTGGCGATTCCGATCTCAGAGACATTGTTTACTCTGGAGGGAATTTCAAGACGAGTTTCTGGAGAGGTTCGGGACCTACAAGTCTGACGTCGACATTCGCCGTGCCATTGATGCCCGTGTTCAACGGTCCGGTGAAAGTATAAGGGACTTCTGCGATGCAATTGATGCTCTCAATTGCGAGCTTAAAGTTCCTCTATGTGACACGGATATGCAGTGTATCGTGCTGCGAAACATAAACCGTCGTATGCGTGATCACTTGGCGGGACTTACGTTCAATACAGCTCGACAATTGATACGTCATTGTATCGCAGTCGAAGAAACATGGAACCTCTCCAGAATGGAAGCACTCAGGCAACCCACTCAAGGTCGTTTAAGTGTACAGGAATTAAATATGGAGGAGTGCAGCTCTGAATTGGAAGTACAAGCTGTTGCCTTGCCCACGTCATCACCAGCCCCTGGGGAACCATTTCCCAGCAATCAGTTCCGACTTTGCTGGAATTGCAAGGACATGGGGCATGCTTACATGGATTGTCCCCTGCCGGTCCAACATGTGTTTTGCTTTGGATGTGGTTTGGCAGGAACAGTTAAACCCAAATGTTCCCGATGTTGTAGTAGGTCGGGAAATGGGAGAGGGAATGTGCGACCTACGGGGAGCTCTCACATTCCCCCTCAACAAGTCTGGAGACGACCAACAACAACAGACGTGGCAACGAACGTGGATCCGGAGCTGCGCTCCCTCCAACATTAAAAGGACACAACAAACGGTTTTCTCGATCCTGGAGATATTTTAAAGACAGGCGTCTCCTGAAGCAGGCATGCACCGCCTCCATCATATCTTCCGACAAAGATAATCGGCCATTTGCTGAGATTGTCTTGCAAGGTCGGAAGATCAAAGGCTTACTTGACAGTGGTGCCAGCGTGAGTATCCTGGGTGCAGGAGCCTTAGACCTAATAGAGGAACTTGGTTTGCATCTACACACGATGCAAGCTGATGTTAGAACCGCTTCAGGTCAGAAGGCTTCTGTGTTGGGATACATACGTGCATTGGTGCGATTTAAGGACAGGACGAAATCTCTAAAACTACTAGTCGTCCCAAGTCTCACAAATCCATTGTATTTAGGAATGGATTTTTGGGACTTGTTTAGAATCGTGCCAATGCAGGTAGCCGCTGTCGAACAGGTACATGTCGATGTTTCAGATAATTCCCTTCAATTATCTCCAGTTGACCAACAGCGACTCGACTTCGTCAAACGTCAGTTTCCCTCCTACAATGAAAATGGCTTAGGTAAGACCAGTTTTGTAAGTCACCATATTGATACTGGTAGCTCTAAACCCGTTAAGCAAAGGCATTATGCTGTATCGCCGGTGGTTCAAAAACTGATGTATGACGAACTCGATCGTATGTTGTCCCTGGGGGTAATTGAGGAGAGTCATAGCGCCTGGAGCTCTCCAGTGACACTGGTGAGGAAACCTGGGAAAGTGCGTCTGTGTCTCGATGCTCGGCGGTTAAATGAGGTTACCATCAAAGATGCGTATCCATTGCCGCTCATCGAGGGATTGCTGGCAAGGATGCAATCCACAAAATTCATCTCGGCTGTGGATTTGAAGGACGCTTTCTGGCAGATTCCGTTGGACGTGGAATCTCGGGAGAAGACTGCGTTTACCGTACCTGGCAGGCCCTTATACCATTTCACGGTAATGCCTTTTGGTCTCTGTAATGCGCCGCAGACCATGTGCAGGCTCATGCATAAGGTTATACCTCATGAGCTACAAGACAAGGTATTTGTCTATTTGGATGACTTGCTTGTCACTAGTTCCACCTTTGAGGAACATTTGGAACTCCTGTCGAGGGTTGCAAATTTGCTCAAGGAGGCCGGTCTAACCGTCAACGTAGAGAAAAGCAAGTTTATCCAAAAAGAAATCAGATATCTTGGCTATGTGGTTAGTGATGGTGTCCTTATGACTGACCCTGACAAGGTCTCCGGTATCATCGCATACCCAGAGCCCAAAAGTGCAAAAGACGTGAGACGGTTTATGGGAATGGCAGGATGGTATCGACGTTTCATCCCGAATTTCTCATCCGTTACTGCACCCCTGACGGATTTGCTAAAAGGTAAACGTTCCTTCAAATGGACAGCAGCAGCCAGTGATTCCTTCGAGCGAGTGAAACAACTGCTAGTTTCCGCTCCCGTGCTAGTCAATCCCGACTTTACAAAGCACTTCTATATTCAGTGTGATGCCAGTTGTACTGGAGTTGGAAGTGTTTTGTTCCAGAAGGACGATAATGGTGGTGAGCATCCCATCGCTTATATGTCCATAAAGTTGAATGCTGCGCAGCGCAACTATAGCGTTACCGAACTGGAATGCTTAGCTGCGGTGCAAAGTGTTAAAAGATTTCGGGCATATATCGAAGGGCTGCCGTTCACTATCATTACCGACCACGCAAGTCTGAAGTGGTTAATGAGCCAACAAGACTTGTGTGGTAAACTAGCACGATGGAGCCTGAAACTGCAGTCATTTAACTTCACCGTCGAGCATCGAAAGGGTACGCAGAATGTGGTCCCGGACGCACTTTCAAGAGCGCATGCAGGCAATATCTGTTGCCTCCCCGAGCATTCGCATATAGATGAGATCATCCCCGATTCAGCTTTCCAGGATCCTGAATATAAAAAACTCGTTATTCAGGTACAAAGCAACCCCGAAAAATTTGAAAACCTCTATATCCGGGATGATCGCGTTTATATCGAGCGAGGTTCACCTGGGGAGACAACAGATATTCCCCGCGCTAAGTTGTGGGTCCCTGAAGTCTGCAGGCCTAGCCTGATCAGTCGTGCTCACGATGACCCTCGAGGGTCTCATTGTGGTATTCGGAAAACGGTCGAAGTGCTACAGCGATACTATTACTGGCCCAAGCTGCGATCGGACGTAGCTGAGTACATTAATAGCTGCGAAACCTGTAAAATGGTCAAACCGCCGAATTACCGCATGAGACCTCCGATGGGAGCACCCCGAGAGACTGATCGGCCTATGCAACGACTTTTTGTGGACTTCATGGGCCCTTACCCTCGTTCCAAGAAAGGCAATACCCACATCTTCGTAGTTCTTGATCACTACAGCAAATTCGTATGGCTTAAAGCCATATCCAAGGCCACCGCTGAAGTGATCATTAACTACCTGAGAGACGAAGTCTTTCTGACCTTTGGTGTTCCAGAGTTTCTCCACTCCGATAATGGGAAACAGTTCGTCTCCGTAGCATTCGAAGGATTTCTGAAGGAGTATGGTGTTACACACATTTTTACCCCTTTGTACTCTCCTCAGTCGAATGCTTCGGAACGAACCAATCAATCAACGCTAGCCGCGATTCGAGCATATGTGGGATCCGATCATCGGAATTGGGATGAACATTTGAGCGAATCATGCAGTGCATTCCGTAATGTCGTGCATGATTCGACCGGATTTTCACCACATTTCCTGATGTTCGGATATCATCGTGTTCAGAATGGTGAAGACTATAGCCTCTTGAGATCATTACAAGCATTTGAAGATGGAGAGGTATGTCTTCAATACAACAGCGACAGATTGAGGCTAGCGCATGATCGGGTAAAGGAGAAATTGGCTGAAGCGTATGCCCGAGCTGCACGCATTTACAATCTTCGCAGCCGGCCAAAGACGTTCAACCCCGGTCAGAAAGTCTTCGTCTCCAATCATACTCTTAGCCGAGCCGTGGACCGTTTCGCCGCTAAACTTGCCCCGAAATTTATTGGCGCAACGGTACGCCGTAAGGTCGGTCAGGTCTCCTATGAATTGGAAAACAATGAAGGAAAACTCATAGGAGTCTTCCAAGCTGACGATATTCGTCATTGACCATTTTGGGTATTTCTTTCTTGTCCTCTATTTAGCCCGGCTTTATGAAACTCTCTCTCTTGGGTCGGAGTCGTCCCCACGAATGTTGCGAACCACTGAGATTTGTTGTGACTGCTATTCCATTTCACAGTATTGCCGTCCAGCTGATGACATTCCGTTGACCGGCTAGCGTTCCCGATTGCAAGATATGCTGCAAGGTCGTATCAAAGTACGAATGCTTTGCTATCGGGACGCTATAGCTGAGAGCCATATGCTGAGATCGTGTCTGTGTATCGTTTATGCTGCGCATTAGAGGCAATTGTCTCTGTGTCGTGTAACATAACGATACACAGAGGGAATTTTTGATGCGGGTGATGAGTCCGTGTAAGCGGACAGTCATCGATCTTCGTATGCAGTACTGTTTTGCATAGATGACGTCATGTCTATACAACATAGTTCTGCATAGTTGGTTGCTCATGACGGTGGTACTGTGGGATGGGAGGCAGTTACTTTGGTGAGTGGGGTCGTTGACATTTTTTTGTGAGAACGACAAGCGGTCCTTGGGATTTTTGTTTTTTTTTGCGAATTTGGTTTTTTTTTGGGTTCGTGAGTTGGAAACGGGGAGATGGATTGGGTTCGCCGAGGAAGTCGGTTCGATTGAGAGAAGAAATTTGGTGTAGTTTTTGGTTGGTTGGATTTTTGGTTTTCGAAAAAAAAAAAAGTCGGTGGTATTTGAGTGATTGAAGATTGTTCTTGTGTGGACAACATTGTGGACGAAATAAAGAAAGTTTGTTTAGTTTGCGAAAAAAGTAAAAAAGTGAAAACCGATTTTACCTGAGACATTTGCGGATGAAAGAATAAACGAGACTGTGACGACAAAGAACATGATAAAGTTGTAAAGGAAATAGCATTGCGAAAGAAATTACTTGTTACAAACAGATTTATCTATATGCTGGAAAATTGTTGATTTGTCGGTTTTAGTGAAGATCTTTCTTTCATTCATGGTGAACTAAATCCAAAAATGTTATACGATTGCTACCTTTTTTGACTTTGTGTGAAGCGTATAAAGAATTAAATTGAACAAAACGAATGCTCGAAACGGGAAGTTCTGAAGAGTGCACAAAATTCTGAGCGATTTCCGGGAAAGTCATCGATCTCAAGCCCAGTTTGCTTTGTTTAGATGCTACATTATCAATTTCTTTAGATAATCGTTTCTTTGGCTATCAGTAGTTAAATTTTTGTTAAATTTGAATTTATAGCTATAATTAGTAGTGAATTCCAACTGAAGAACGATCGATCGCTCATCGGTGGAACATACACTGTAAGTACTATTGTATTTATTCTCTGTTGTTTTTTTTTAAATAATTCACTGGGAAAAAAACATATTTGAATTTAATATTTTACATTGTTCGATTATTGAATTCGTAAATTGATATTTTCATTTGGACTTTCGGCAGACTATTTTTTTTTCTTGTTTTTATATGGAATTTTTTTTATATTTTTAATTAGTAATATAAACTAGAAAAAATGAATAATTAATTTTTTTCTTACGTTGGGTTCTTCCGTGTCCCGAAGGATGGACTAATTCCCATGTGCAATTTATGTTTTTCTACGGTGGCTGATCTAGGATCAGGGTGCTTTGGCTCAAAACCCACGACCTCCGTTGGTCTAGCCGGGACCTGAGCCACCGAGCCAAACGCATCCTGGTTAAAAAAATATTCTTGTTGCAGTGACGGCGGCTCGACAAAAGCCGTGGTTCGCAACAAGGTGTATGATCAGCAACACGCTCAGCCGTGTTATTTACCCCATAAATGGGTACTCATTTAACAGCTGTGTGGGCTCATAGTCCGACACGTAATTCCCCTTTTTTTATCGAAAACTACCGCATTCGTATGCAATCGAACCGGAGCACAGTGCGTAGAAGGCGAACGTGCTAACCGTTGCGCCATCCCGACTACACTCTGATAGGAAACTGTAGTTGAATTTCGTATAGAAGATTGATTTTGTGCTTGATAAGATTCCACGCATCGCTTTTAGCATATTCGTCAATACATTTTTTTAACAATATTGTGCATTTCATTTTTTTTTTAGTTTTCAATTCCAAAGTCGTATTGAATCCACACCGTAGATACTTCGTTAGTCTTCACTCGAAAGATGTCAATGGGTATCAAAGATCAGTCATAATACACAAATAATAGCAAAATTCCGTGATTTCTGATTTGTTAAACTGATTATTTCATATAAGTTTATTTCATATAAGTTTTATAAGAAGCTAGAGATTACTTTATCGCTACACTTATTAGATGCACGAGTATATTACAATATAATTGAAGCATTTCTGACCCACGTATCTGCTGGAGTGCTAAAAAAAATGCTTTTTCATTTCAATACTTGAATGGTGACATTTTCAAATAATTTTGATAGCAAATGAAATAACTTATTTTCTATTTATAATTACATACACACTGCGTAGCATAACTATAGCCGCATCATATATTCCGGTAATTTTAGTATTTTATTAGATATTTTGATGAAACTAATTATAGCATATTAAAGCGATATAATTTAACTTTTGTTTTGCCAAATCGGAGCTATCTATTCTTTAAATGGGTTTGATTACGCCGTGTACCTTATTTTGTCAGTGTGTCATAACTATAGTCGAACTACATTTGCAAACTGCAGTATAGCCATATTTTTTGTTTTCTTTGAAGAAAATGCAAACGCATTGAACTTCATTCACAGTACCGTTATATTTTTTTTTTGTTTTGTCATTCATTCTCCAACAAAATGTCACGTGGCACGTATCTGAGCGAAGTCGAAAAAGGCAAAACCACCTGTAATGAACCATATTCTGGTCTGGTAGTGCTGCTTCCACCGGCAGATCGATGTAAGCACCTGATGAGTAATGATCTGTCGGTGGAACGAAACCAGAGGCCGGGGTTCCCATTACACCTGAACCGTCCGTCTCATTTTTTTTGATTCCCCACTTTTAAGTCCCCTGTTTGTGTTGTCTTCCCCAGGCCTATGAATTTCTATTAATACGTAAAGGACAGGGGTAACGAGCAGCAAAAATCCCGCCCACTTCTCCCGAACTGAGCTACAGCAAGCATAGGCCGCTGCCTTTTTTCGCCAAATGGCACGATCCGACCTTCACAGTCATTATGCTACCTTAGACTCCGTCTCCACGGGCATCTTCGCATGCCAATCGTCCACTACAAGATCGAAAATTGAGTTACCGAGAAATTGGCCGAAAATTGGGGCGTTCGGACAGAATCACCCGAAATTTCGTCAATAACTAAAACGAATACGAAAGAAGAAAACTGGACGCCCAAAATTCAAATTATCGGAAAGAGGCGAGCGCCGCATTTTGAACACCGCAAGTAACTCTATGAAAAGTCTATCGACGATAGCTAACGAGAGTAGGGTGAAAGTATCAAAGTCTACAATAAGTAGAGTTTTAAAATAGTCAAAACGCACTGAACGGCAAAAACTCCTTACGATGCCGAAACTCGCCATAAACAGTTTAACTGCGCAGATATCTGTGCTAATATCTGTGGAAAAATCTGCGCAGTTATCTGAACTGAAGGTGTGTAGGCTACATTCGATTTTCGCTAAATTAGTTCCGATATTTTGTACAGTTCTATCAGTTTTGTCGAAGTGTTCACATCGTACGCGGCTGAGTATCTTTTTAGTGTTCCCGACTATTCTATATTTCCTGCGTTGTTGGTGTTTTACTGCGATCTATCGTATCTTTTATGGTATCTTTCTGTGCTGGACTTACTGATGAACGATGCGCTGGGTTTTGGTGGATGTGGATGAATGTATGAAAGAGGGGAATGTACTAGAGAACAGGGTGGTCATTCTGGGGTGGGCAACCCAAAATTTTATTTTTATTTTTTCACATCAGATTCGGAAACAGCGACCCAAAATTACTTTGTAGTTCGAGCCAGCCCGATCGGACGAGTATTTCTCCATGAAAACAGGGTGATCATTCTGAGGTGGGCAACCTAAAAAAATTTTTTTCTTTTTTGACTTCAGATTCGGAATCAGCGACCCAAAATTACCTTATAGTTCGAACCAGCCCGATCGGACAAGTATTTCCCGATGAAAGCATGGTGTCCATTTTGGGGTAGGCAACCCCAAATTTATTTCTTCTTTTTTGACTTCGGATTCGGAATCAAAATTATCTTCACTTGAAACATACTCGCACAACGTTCACATTATAGTGAAACTACACATATACGAAAATGACCGCGAGTGCCACTCGCGTAAAAGCACGTATCAAGTCTGCTACAGACAATGGCCGATCGCCATGGTTCGAACTACAAGGTAATTTTCAGTCGCTGATTCCGAATCTGAAGTAAAAAAGAAAAAAAAATTTGGGATTGCCCAGCCCAGAATAGACACCCTGTTTTCGAGGGGAAATACTCGTCCGATCGGGCTGGTTCGAACTGTAAGGTAATTTTGGGTCGCTGATTCCGAATCTGAAGTCAAAAAAGAAAAGAAAAATTTGGAGTTGCCCAACCCAGAATGACCATACATTCCCCTCTTTCATACATTCGCCTACAAAAATTCCGCATTTCACAGTCACACAAATCGCAAACCCGAAAAAAAGATACATTGCAAAAAAAGATACATTGCCAAAGAAAAGATAAATTTCTACACAATTGGCCGTCCTCAATCATCCTCTCACCCAAAACGAAACATTCACATATCAGTACAAGAGCGAAATCTCTGTACAAACTAGTGGTTTCATGGTCATTGTGAAATTTAGTAGAAAACTGATAAAACTGAAGGATAAACTGTGTAATCTGCGCAGATTATCGTTGCAAAACAGGGTCCGAATGCACAGATCTCAGATCTGCGTAAAAATCTGCCAAACCTGTGCAGTTCACACAGATTATAGTTCAGACATAATGTCACACGCGATAAACTGAGCGATAAACTGAAGGTGTGTAGTCCCACTAAGAGAAATTTCGGAGGAGGTTCCTTAATAGTGTGGGGAGCATTTTGCTCTGACGGAACAGTTGATTTAGCGTTTCCCAATACACGAATAACTTCGCGGGATTATGTCGCCGTTCTGAAAGATAAATTGTTTCCTTTTTTAGAAAAGAGAGACGACACAGAACTGATTTTCCAACAGGATAATGCGCCTGTTGTCAGCAGTCGTCTTACTAAAAGTTGGTTACCATCAAAAGGTATCATTGTTATGAATGTTGTTCCCCTGATCAAATAAATAAAAAATAAAATTATTTATAATAGCTTTAGGTTTTTTTAAACTTCACATATCAGCTGGTTCATAGTGCGGTTATTGTTATGACAAGCAGTGTACATGGAATTTATTATCATTAAGATGTATTAACCAAATAATTATGTATTAAACATCTAATCACTCAACGTGGAAGTCATGCATAAAGGCTACAACGCGTACCATACATTGATAAAAGTTTTTTTTTATTACTAAGAATAAATATGGTTCTTTCTCTTATTGCTAGGTACCTTAACTTAACACTTTACATTTATTCTGGCATGTCGGCGAAATGAATTCCTCCACTTTTACAACGAAACATCTGCTGATGACATGGTAATTTACCAATTAGAAATTTGTCAAGCATATCGATCGCCTCTTTGGAGTGACCCGTCCCACGAAATGCTATTGTACAATCCATTCCGGCATAGTCCAACATCACATCCCAGCCGCCAGGGTGCTAAAAAAATAAGAAGCACAACGTTAAGGAAAATTTGATGATTTGTTATAAGAGATATATATGATGTGTATTTCTGAATCAGAAATCAAAAATAACTCTTAACCCTCGGAGGGTACACATATGTTTTTGTAACGTACCGTCCCAGAGACCCCAGAACAAAAATCTTTCAGAAATGCCTAGTTTTAATGTAATTTTGTGTTCGAGACAAATCATTGGAAAGTGACTCAAACATGTTCCAAAGCCGTAATAATAAAAACAAATGCGATTAAGACAATTGCTTTTATTCATCATCATCGTGGCGCGACAGCCCGACGTCGGGCCTTGGCCGCCTGGATACGAGGCTTCTGTTCCAGGTTTCTTGACATGGAGTGGTTTTTGCAAGGACGAGTTGTCAGCAAGTCGCTTAACCCCATTCAGGGGATGGCCTCGGAAGATAGCTGCTTCAGATGGTTTAATAAACGTGCTGGAGTTCACACAACTATGTAGCAGGTCCAACTACGCAAGTCATTCCATCCTACTAAACCTGAGACGCTTGGGTGTTGGTCAGCCATTCAGGCTACAGCTATCTGCCTTTTTTCCAAATGTCTTATCGCTAAGACTTGGCCGTCAGTGGTTTGAAACACTGCCGTTACCAGGGGGCGCTCACGTGGAGGACTATGGAAAAGGTTTTTTGCCTCCCAATAGCTTTTATTACTTCAATAAAATGTTTCATTCAAATGTTTGTATTGAGTCCAAATTACTTTAGGTTAGGTTAGGTTATAGTGGCTGCTGTACATGAGCACAGCACACATAGACCATAAGGGTCCATTGTAATACCTCACCATGTCAAAACCATGAGATTCTAGTCGACGAACCAACCGGAGCTGTCAATGAATCGATGTAGATGACCAGCATTTACGCCCTTCAGGTCATCCAGGTCTATGAAATAGAAGGACCCCAAAGTGTCCTTTCTTCTACCGGCCAGCGCAGGGCAGGTACATAGGAAATAATGTATAGTCTCCTCCTCGTCTTCACAGCTTCTACAATAATCATTTTACGGAAGCCCCAGACGCCTCGCATGCTCACCCATCGGGCAACGCCCCGTAATGATCCCCACGACTTTCCTAAGATGCTTCCTCTCCAGCATCAGCAGCCCTGAGGAGCGGCTAGGATTGAAGTTCGGCCAGACCTGTCTTGTAATGTTGCAGGTACTTCCATTTAGCCATCTGATGTTAGCGCAACTTAGAGCTCCTGTCTTGACTAGCTTCTTGCAAGATTCTATGGGTATATCGACAGTTCGAAAACATCCCATATCCATATTAGTCATACCAGCCCGAGCCAGTTCGTCTACCTTTCAATTACCGCCGAAGCCGCTATGCCCTGGAATCCAGCACAAAGTGAAGTTAAAAAAGTCGCCAAGCTCCTTGATAGCTGTGCGACATCTCACTACGGTTTTTGAATTGGCAAAGAATTGATCGCCGCCTGACTGTCAGTATAGATATCAATATTCCTTACCGACACGACGTTACCTCGTAACCATGCTAGAACTTCGGCAATTGCAGTAATTTCCGCCTGAAAGACGCTGCAGAGAGCTGGGAGACGGAGTGACAAGCAAACATCTAATTCTTCCGAGTAAATCCCAGCGCCCACACCCTCTTGCGACTTTGATCCATCAGTAAAAAGGCTAATGGTTTCCGACTCTGGAGTTCTGCCTACACCCCAATCTTGCCGTGAAGGTATTAGGCTAGTGTAACCCTTGTCGAGAGAGTACAACGGCGTGGTATAATCCGTTTCTTCTGGAATGACCAGGTTGTTCAGTATAGCAGCGTGACCATAAGTAGATTCCACCCACAGTCCAGTTTCCCTAAGACGAATTGCCGATATCGCAGCCACCTGCTCAGTCCAAATGTCTAAGGGAACCAAATTAAGCAGAACACCAAGAGCAGCCGTCGGTGTCGTCTTGAGGGCACCCGTGATAACAATACAAGAAAGTCTTTGAACTTAATTCAATAGATTCCTGTAGGATACTTTGCTAAGCGCCTTCCATTAAACCACTACTCCATACATTAAAATGGTCGCAGGCCCCATTTCAGGCACATACCCTTCCTGCAAGAGTAAAGAGCGACAGTTGCCTTTGCCGCACGCTCCTGAATATTTACCTTCCAGGATAGCTTGCCGTCGAAAATAAGTCCGAGGAATTTGGTTTCTACACTAAGGACTAATCTGGTCCCATCCAGTATTGGTGGTATTATAGAAGGTAGGGTATTCCTCCTGGTAAAAAGAACAAGCTCTGTTTTGGTCGGATTTAGCCCAATACCAACCTGCCTAGCCCACTGAGATAGGATGTCTAGGGCATTCTGTATAATCTCACTAAGAACCCCGGGAAACTTTCCAGAGGTAGCAATAGCAATGACTCTGCATCCCACCCTCTCCAGGTCAAGCAGCAGCCTGTTAACCACCAGGTTCCAGAGAAGGGGGGACAGGACACCACCCTGGGGGGTGCCCCGAGACACCTGTCTGCGTATTGTTGATGATCCTAGACTGGTGCAAATAACCCTTGATGTAAGCATCAGGTTGATGAGCTCACAGAGTGGGCCATCAACACCCAGGCTCAAGAGTGCATACGAGATAGCCTCCGGTTTGACATTATTGAAGGCGCCCTCAGTATCCAATAAAGCAACTAGCGTATGTTCCTTACAACTCAGTGATTTCTCAATATATGATACCAATGAGTGCTGAGCTGTGTCCACCGATCTACCTTTCCAGTAAGCATGCTGAGAAAAGGATAGAAGGTGAGATGGAATGGTGGCACGTAAGTGCATGTCAATCAGACGCTCCAGCATCTGCAGCAGAGTTGATGACAAACTTATAGGACGGAGGTCTTTCGGACTTGAGTGTGAGCTTCTTCCCGCTTTGGGGATAAAAACCACCTTCACCTCCGACCACATGCGAGGAATGTGTACTAACTCCAGGCAGACCTTGAACATACGCTCAATCCAGGGAGCAACATGTCCATTCTTTGTTGTACATCTGCTGGAATAATACCGTCCGGTCCTGCTGACTTATATGGGTCAAAACTTTTAATAGCCCATCCCATTTTTCCATTCGAGAGAATAGAGTGAGAGTCACAAGGGGCTCTTCCGGTTCGGGAGTACTCTGCCACCCCACCAGATGAGCTATCAGGGAAGTGAGTATCAAACAGAACATCAATAGTTTCCTCACTAGAGGTCGTCCACGTCCCATCTTGTTTCAACAGATAGCTAGGCATGCTTGGAGCAGTGGATAGAACTTTCCGTAGTCTGGAAGCCTCGGTGGATTCCTTAACTTGTTCACAGAAGATCCTCCACACTCACGCTTAGCCCTTCTGATTTCGTTTTTGAACAATCTAAAATGTTTCTTGTACATTTGCCAATCAGAGTCAAGCCCTGAGGACTTCGCCACATTGAAGCTTCTTCTGCTCGCTCGCCAAATTACTTTAAAATATTATAATATAAGACTTCGTTATTTTATTGAATAACTTTTATTACTTCAATAAAATAACGAAGTCTTATATTATAATATTTTAAAGTAATTTGGACTAATTACAAACATTTGAATGAAAAAAGAGTCCAATTTCAGAAAAAAAAAAATTTTACCTTGTGCAAAATGCACATCTTAGCTTAGGTTGAAAGGCCTACTCTGACATATAGAGCACACTTAGACCACCATAGCATCCGTTGTGATACCACCATGGACTAATTATCCACCGACCAAAACCTACTCCGGAAACCAGCCGGACCTGACAATGAAACAATGTAACTGACCTACACTCATCTCCTTCAGGTCATCCAAATCGGATAGTGAAATTTTATGTAGATTCAGAAAGTGAGGTCAAGATTAAAGGGTTGGGAGAAATGCAAATTTAAATTTTGTTAGGCAAGTCTAGCTTTTTGACAGAATTCACGAAAAATGCTATAACTCTGTAACGGTTAAAGAGAGAGAGTGTCCATGTCGGTTGTTAATTTCCTCAAATGAACACTACTATCTACCTTTAAAGTATTTACCATATGTGCATATGTCACTACAGATGAATAATTTATCGAAGAAAAAAAAAAATACGGAAAGCAAAGAAAAATACCCAATAAATAAACTCGAACCCAAAACACCGTTGAGTATGCATTTATTCTCTGAGTTTATATATTTCTTATATCTTTCTTAGTCCCTTCTTATATCGTCCTTACATCTTTCTTATATACTTCTTATATCGTTCTTATATATTTTTTATAAACTTTTTATATATCTCCTAAATCTCACTTCGGGCTCTCTGATATTATGATTTAAATACGAATAGAGATACATTTAAGGGGGCATGAGCACTTGCAAATTGAAAACTACACAATTTCAATATACCTTTTCTCTGCCCCCACTTAATTTTTTTACCCAATTTTTTTCTACTGTTTCGTGATATTGTCGACATTAATTTGGTCGAAGATTTTAACCGTGCCATTTTTATTTTTTAATTTTTTGTAAATGAATCGTTTTTTTTTTAATATTTTCAAACACAGATTACTCAGAGACCAGTAAATATTTTTAATTTTTCTTCGATGAGATTGTAAATATTATATTTACAAATAAAAAAAAATAACTCGATCCGTTTAGCCATTTTTGAGAAAAGGTACATTGAGTGTTGAAAAACGTGAAAACATTCGAGGGCGCGTCAAAGTCAGGCTATAATTTACTTATACGCAACCTAGAATTACGACAGATGGATGAAAATGTTCAGAAAATATTAAACTATTTAAATCACAAAAAAAAAACGAAAAATCATTTTATTTTATTTTCAACTGCTCATGTCCCCTTAAGCAAGAAATGGGTGCCTTTTGTTCTTATATCATTCTTTAAGCTACATTTAAGCTCAAGCATTACTCTTCTCTTGAGCAATTAACAGAACTCGTTGCTTGCTGGGAATCGCCAGCTTCTACGACATTCCTGAGAGCAGCAACTCATGGGGCCCTAGGTTTCAGTGTAGGCCACATTTGCCTGGTTATATGGCATGTGCTGTCAATACTCCATCTGGCGTTTGCTGTTCAGTACAGCCGAATGTCCTGTGGTGGTCATAGCCCACTGACCCATTTCACGAAGGCGGATGGCCACTCCAGCAGCCACCTGCTCGGGAAAAATATCCAAGGGAATCGAATTTAGCATAGTTTCAAGAGCAGCGGTGGGAGTAACTCTAAAACCTGTTGTGATTGAAACACATGCTAGACTTTGAATCTTTTCCAACAAGGTTCTGGTTCTATAACACGCGATGTTTAGTGTCGCCAATCAGACAACGACCCCAGGCATGAGTCTGGGACGCAGGATTGATGTATAGAGTCAAAAAACAACTTTCGGCCCTGAACCCCATTAGCCTTCTTGCACGAGTTCAAAGCAACGATTGCCTTTGTTACACGTTCCAGAATGTTATGCTTCCAGCATAACTTCTTTTTCATTATAAGCTGCTGGAATCTCACTTTGTCGTCGAGTACAAGTCGTGTACACTTCATCAATGATGGCTCAAACGAAGGCACCGTGTATCTCCTAGTAAAAAGAACAGGTACTGTTTTGGTCGGATTCACACTTACTCAATTGCGCTAACCCCTTGTGGGCCATAGCGCGTCAACTGTTCCATGTGGCCCAGTTCACGTTTCGTTGGCATAAATTGGTTTCAGAGAATGCAGTTGCCAGCATGCACCTCCTGCACATCCATGGCCACGAACGTCGTCGTGGACGGGACTCGAACCCGAAACGCCGGTAGTCAAACATGAGACTGATGCCTCAACACACTGCGCTACCGGTCGCCCCATGAAAGAACCGTACCATAAGAATCTTTTGAAGAAGTTTGATTTCTTTGGGGTGCACAGGACCCCGCTGTAATGATGACTGAATAGAAACTCACTGTCGATGATGGGGAAATAGATCTGCGGAGAGCAATGAAATCTAAAAATTTATACGCACTAGCCGGCTCCACAAAGGAGCAAGGAAGATGTGGCATATCTATATGTAATTTGCCTAATTTACGACAAAGCTCAAACGTCGTGTGTTTCCATGATACGAGGAAGACAAGATATCGCCTTGCGCATGTCGGCTCTCTGAATACCTACGTCACAGGCTCATATGCTATTGTATTAATATTTAGTTTTTGGCTTTTATCTTTGTAAATACTAATTCTAGCAAAAGACTTTCCAATGCGAAATTGAAGATCAGAAGATATGCTTAAAAAATATCTGAACAAACCGGGAACGGCCAAGTCAGATGTTGGATCGCCTTATGTGACTATCCGCTTATGAGAGCTTTCACTGTATGTATATGAGACGGCCTAAAAATCGACTTCGAGAAGGCGTTTGACAACGTTGACCGGGAATACATCTAGAAGGCTTTACATAGGAGAGGTATACCAGATAAAATCATATCCATCATCAAGGAGCCCTATAGCGAAGCCCAATGTCACGTCTTACACAAGGGTAAGCTGTCAGATCCCTTCAAGGTACATAGCGGAGTGAGACAAGGCTGCATTTTGTCACCTATATTGTTTTTGATTGCCATTAACGACTTACTCCGCAGCGCGCTTCATGAACACCAAAGCAAAGGTTTCAGATGGAACCTGTTCGAATACCTTCAACAACTGGATTACGCTGACGACTTTGTCTTCTTTTAAATAGATCGGAACATCTGGTTCAAACGACGGATGCCCTGCACCACGAAAGTGCAAATACCGGGCTTCAAATCAATGCTGTCAAAAATAAATACTTGAGCTTGGATCCAGGTAGACAGAGCGAAATTTGTGTTTCGGGGCAGACGGTAGAAAAAGTGGACAATTTTGCTATCTCGGAAGCGTAGTTACAGCAGATGGCGGAGCGGATGCTGATGTACTGTCTCGCATCAATAAGGCTCGGGCAGTTTTTTTTTCAATTTCACTCCTTTCTGGCAAAACAACAACATCTCCAGAAGTACCAAACTCAGGATCTTCGAAACCAATGTAAAATATGTGCTCCTTTATGGCTGTTCAACTTGGAAGGGGACCAAGGCGATAATAACTAAATTGCAAACTTTCGTAAGCCAGTGTCTACGGCGCATCCTACACATACGCTGGCCGGAGGTCATTTCTAACGACGACCTCCTGTTCGTTACTGCCCAGGATAGGATAGACCCCTCCATAAAAAGGCGAAACTGGCAATGGATGGGGCACAAACTTCGAAAAGGGCCGGAAAACATTGCTAAACAGACCCTCGATTGGAACCCGCAGGGAACCGATGCAAGTCGCCGCGTTGGACGATCTAGAAACACGTGGAGAAGATCAGTTGAGGTCGAGGGTGAGTCAGTAGGCAAATCGTGGAGTCAGTTGAAGGCGATGGCGGCGAACAGGACGAGGTGGAAAGTGGGCGTCGCTAATGCCCTATGCCTCACAAGTGGTTGACAGGATCCAGAGAGAGAGAGAGAGAAAAATCAACATGGAATGAAGCATTCTACATTCGGCTCCACTCGAAATAAAAGAATATGTCCATACGAATGTTCACAAGCAGTTTAGAGTTCATTTTATTTTAGTTGTTGTGTTAAATCCAAGATCCGTCGGAGGGGGTATTGATCCCCTTAATTCCCCCTATCTGCGCCACTCGACTGAATGGGTTAGAAATCCGTCAGTGCGATGCGATCAACTCGTAGTGTTCTTGAGTACTCACCGAATCTAAGAACTTTGTAATGTCATAAACTCGATCGTAAATTACAACCCAACAGTCGTCCATATTATCGTGATCTGCCACTTCTTCCAGACTTATTTCGCGCAGGTGATCATACTTTCCCACTGTAGTTGAAATGACAATTTTCGGATTATTCAAACGTAAGGCGTTCAAAGCCATCGTAAAAATGTTGGTTTCACTGTCACCACTTCCCATCGTGTTTTTAATTTCCCACGCTTCATTCGTCTCGAACTTCTCCATAACTAATAAAACGTATTCGATTACTTCCTATCAAAGGCAATGCACTTCACAACTTCACTTCCCGTAAGTCGCACCAGTCACTTTGTTTAGTTATGCTTGAAAACAATTTCGTTATCACTAATGATTCTCCAATTATTTTAATTAGCACTCGGAACAAATTAGTATCCTTGAACGATTGTCTCAAGATCTAAATAGTCTATAAATATTCAACAAGTCAAGTTGAAGGCTAAACGTGAACTGATCGTAGATTTTGGTTAGTAAGACATACTGCAAGCAGTTCGTCGTATGTCCTGATAAGTAATGACGTTAGAGTATATAGGAGTATGTATGTAGTAAGCTGACTTCTTCAACTGATAATGAAACTGACGTATTGAATCCGCGCGCTATTTATTTAGTTCCTGTATTTGTGTAGCAGAAATATTGATTAGTAGTCATAGAAAATGAAAATATTTTCGCTTGGGTAGTGGTGATGATGGTGAGCCATAATTAATGCAATACAATGTCTTAGAAGTGAAATTTGATAGCAATACCGCGGATATTTTGTATGTGCGGATTAAATTTCAATCTGATTCACTTGTCCAGATTAGCGAAGCCTATATAGCGTATATGGTCGTCCATTACGATGTTTGATTTATAATTAAAAAAAAATCGAAAGACTCATTATATCCTAGTTTCAATTGAATACCACGTGTTCTACATCTACAATCTACATAGGTAATTAAAATATTAAAAAACTGACAAAAGGTTATTTTCAGTAATCGAGTTGACGAGGAAGCCACTATGTGACCCATCGACATAACGAATCGAACAATTTTTTTTATTATAGAGGGGGGAAATTTCATTAGTCAGGAGCAATGAAGAAGGTCAGGAGACACTGCCGGCAGCTAGTGTCAATTGTACGGCAGCGAAATGAGACTTTCATTGTCAGTGTGCGACTACTTAGTACTTACCCAGTAAAACCCTCTTTCTCCACCATTCTCCCTACGGAACTACCTCTCGGTATTACTTCGCAGAGCTGGTTTTGGCTAATTAGCCGTTAATTCGTTGCGTCCTTTTTCGTATTTCCTCCTCTTTCGTCCGTTCCCTATGTATGTCGCATATTGTGCGAGTTACGGCCTCCCAATTTGATTTAGATCTCATCATGTGCTCTACTATGTTATGTGGATTGAGGTCAGTGCCAAGTTCGACCTCCAGTGCTTCACGCTTTCCTGTAAACCTTGGACAGTGAAAGAATATATGTTCCGGGTCTTCCGCTATTCTTGGGCACCTCGGACAGTCGGGCGAAACGTCCAGCTTAAATCTGTGTAGGTGCTTCCTTTATCCGCCATGTCCAGTAAGAAACTGGGTTAGATAGTGGTTTATCTCTTCATGTTTGCGGTTCAGCATAGCCACACCACAATTCGATTTGCGGGATAAGTATTTACATATATGTGTCCGGCTTGCCTTCGGAGTTTCATCCCACCGCTATTCATATTTCCTCAGAACCTCGCACCGTTCTCGTTTGTGGCTTCAAACATCGACCTTTGTACAATCGGTCCATTTCGTCGGCTAGAATATCTGTGGGCATCATACCTGATACAACGTAGGCAGCCTCCTCTGATGTTATTCGGTATGCATAGCACACTCCCAATGCATTCCTTCGATAAACAGATTTGATTCATCGACTGTTACAGGCGTGACAAAGGGCGTCGATCCAAACTGGTGACGCATCCAGAAGTATAGAGGTGATCACTAAATAATAATAAATAAATAACTGGCGCAGCAGTCCAATTTGAACCATGGCCTCGAGATGAGTTAGCATCATCTCATTTTCTAGATCGTGACGGTGTGTCTTGGGCAGAGGTGTGTGATCAGCAACACGCTCAACCGAGTTATTTGGCCCATAATTGGGTACTCATTTAACAGCTAAGTGGGCTCATAGTCCGACACGAAAATCCTCTTTTTCATCGAAAACTACCGCATTCAGTAGGAATCGAACCGGGGCCCAGTGCGTTGAAGGCGAACGTGCTAACCGTTGCGCCATCCGGACTCCGGTGATCACTATAGATAATAAAAGTCTCCTATTCGGTCGTCGTCCTCCCACAAATAGCATCATCCTTGCCAAAGCCACAGTAGCATTAGCCGCCTTTTTGCATATGTACTTGAGGTGTTCTCCAAATGTCAATATGAAATTTGGTAAAGAAATTTTCAGAAATAAAAAAGCCTTTCTAGCAAAAACTTGTTTTGGAACGGCCGTTCCTTTGGCAGCTATATACCGCAGTGGTCCCATTCTATTGGCTCCGACATATATACAGCGTGCAATAAAAAAAAAGACTCGATAGCTTCAAAACGGAGAGACTAGCTTGCATAGAAACAGATTAGCAGACAGACCGACAAAGCTTAATCGACTCATCTTGTCATCTCTCTCAATTGCCCTAACGCCTTGTGGGGCATAGCGCGTCAACTGTTCCATGTGGCCCAGTTGACGTTTCTTGGCATAAACTGGTTTCGGAGAATGCAGTTGCCAGGATGCACATCCATGGCCACGGCCAACGCCATCTAGATAGACAGGCCTGCGCTCAGCTGGTTTTGACGCAATCATTTCCTTTGATGACGCCATCAGTATCCACAATCCAGTGGTCGGCGACTGGTGGCGGCGAGTCCCCGGTATTTGTGCGTTCCGTGATTAGTTTTCGTTTTCCGCGTTCCGTGTTTATTTGTAAGTAAAATTTCATCTAGTGATCAGGGAAAACAAACACGTCCGCGATGAAAGTGTGTATGTATTTCGTAAAGTGTGAACTGTCCCACGATGCTCTGCGACTGATCCCCGGGGCTGCGGCTTCGACCAAATTGGTGCAAGTGTCCCGAAAGTGTGTTTTTAGAGGACTAAAATGCCGTCTGGCGCAATTCCAATTGTAAACACATGTCGTGTCGGGAACATCGTCGTGTGCAGTCACTGACTTGGCATGGCCTTGGCGAAGGAAATAATGACGTAACGATCAGCTGAGCGCAGGCCTGTCTATCTAGATGGTGTTGCCACGGCCGAAGTCGTGGACGGGATTCGAACCCGAAACGCCGGTAGTCAAACATGAGACTGACGCCTCAACACACTGCGCTACCGGTCGCCCTTGTCGCCATCTTGTCATACTAACTAAGAATATGTATAGTTTATATGCTCGGAGATGCTTCCTTCTTTGCGTTACACACTTCATGACAAAGTTAATATACCCTGTCACATTCGTGAAGGGTATAAAAGTAGAGAGTGAAAAAAATGGGCGATAAGGAGGGAATAATTGTCGGGCGGCTCAGGTGCCCTCGCACAGGCTGCTGGGTTCCGGTCTTAAAGGACTTTGGCCTGTGGGCGCGGAAGTTCTTTGGAGGGAAAAACGCGTTACCGGTTTTTAATTATTTTATTAAACAAAAACAAAATTAACAATTACGATGTATCGTATCGCGAGGTACAGTCGCGTGACTGACGATGACGATGATGGTGACGCGCGACGACGATGCAAACGGACGACTTGACTGGAACGCAGAGACACTTGCGAGTTGGTGCAAGTATCTTTTATCTTCACGATTTGCTGACGCAGCAGGGCGCAGGCATAGCCATGCCTCGTACCATCCATGTGAGCTCGTTCCCATGGATGTGTTTGCTCGGCACATACATATTTTAATGGCTCGCTCCGATTACATTTGGAATTGCTTCCAAATGTACGGACTCAAGTGGCAGCGTCCATGTGCTTGCGTGGTCAGCACATTGTATCCGTATCGTATGTGTGGTACAGTAATCGGGCGAATTAGTGCTGCCGCTCGGGATTGCTGTGCCGTCACAGGACCCTCGGTCTCTTAACCCTCCCATCCATAAGGTCCCATGGCCGCTATTTAAATATTTGGGGTCCTTCCTAAAACACAAAACATATATTTCCCCTAATAAGGGGCCACTTAACGCTAACGCGTCAACCTACAGTTTCAAGGGAAATGTTTGGCCTCATTGAAGCTGCAATTATCAATTGTACTTTCTGCTAGATTCGCATAATGCCATCTTTAAAATTAGTGCCGCAAGTTGTTACCATTACACGAATATCTAAATGTTTTGCAATTCAATATAAACTTGCGAAGTCTGCAGATAAGTTTCCACCATACAGGGGAAATCGGAGTTAATAACTACATGTACAACGTGTGAACCTATCGGAACAAACTAGATTTCTGCAAAAACCTTGTCTAAAATCATGAAAAACACGATTTCTATGCATCTACGTGGTGAAGAGAAACACACTCTCTCCGATCTTGGTTATGACTGACTTCTCGTCGCTCTTTATTAACAATATGTAGTAAGCATTTTAGGCCAGTAAAATTAAGCCAATTTGGGTGCTTTTTAGCAAAAATTAGGGAAACATCTGGAAATAATTTTAATCCCTTCTATATATACTGAATAGATGGAAACTGAGTTTGCACGGTCGTGAGCTTAGCTTTTGGTGGGCGAAATCCGAGAAATTTGAGCACTTTTTTTTTAATATTATCCTTATAACTCCTAAACGGTGCCTCGGACCGAAAAGACTTGCATGAATAAATGAAACAGCGTTGAGTTCTGCATTCAATGCATTGCTCAAAGTTGAAGTTCAGTTCAGTAGCCTAGTCAAAATCGATAGTCAAAAGACGACAGTTTTCGAGGCTTCGGAGAAAAATCACACTTTATCACTTTTCAAGCTCACAGATCTTTGCAACGGATGCTCCAAATGGAAAAGCAAATTTGAAAAAGTTAAGATAATTTGATTATAAGCCTAACGTGGATAATATTTTTCAATTCCGCCCATTTTAGAGTAGTTATGAGCCAAAATTCAAAAATGCCTTCTCATCGATTTATGCCTTAAAAGCTCTATCTCGGTAAGTATACCAGCTAAAAGTTTAATTTTAGTCTCAAATCGTAGACAAATTACTTTACTTTAATAAAGTTTTGCAAAGTTTCTTGTGAGACCAATTTAGGAGATACTAAAAAGAAACTGAACATGCCAATCAATTAGGCACATTTTCAATATGGTGTCGGGGTCCGTGGTGGTGGGGGGAAATAGAAAATTCGAATTTTCAAACAACGTACCAACTCAAACAATATATCAAAAATCGAATCTACCATAATTAAAGCAACCCGTGTTATAACAATTTGACTGACCAAAGTAATTTTACCTTTGCAAAATCTACGACTTTTTTATTTTAATAAAAACGCAATAACTCAAAAACTGTACACAGTAGTATATTCTAGTAAAAACTGAATCACACACTAAAAATAACCCGTAGAAATCAGATGCTTTGTTTACTAGATATAAAATACATAGCTCGAAAAAATAAGAAAAAAATGGAGCGCACTATCAACATTTTGCTGTTTTATCTTATTTTTTTCGAGTTTTCACCTATTTATTACAATATATTAATTTTATTAAAAATAAAAACTTCCTGTTTTGTTCTTAACAATTTCTTTTTTTTTCTATGTTAACACCAAAGCTTAGGGAATACCCTTTAATGCAATAGCATAGCTTTAGTAGGTGAGGAAATTAAGGTAAGAGGAAGGGGATGGGTTGAGCTGGATTAGACGAAATTAAATGACGGTGGACATTTTGTTTAAATTTCTGCAGGTCGTAGTTGCAGGGGAAAACAGATGATGGTAAGGCGTTCCACATTCGAGTTGTTCTGCATACGAAAGAGTCATAAAATTTTGTGGTTCGACTGACACTAGTTTCGATGGTAAGGTGGTGGGCACGAGTTGACTGCCTGGTGTTGCGTACAGGAAATGCAACATCGGCAATTAAACTACTTATTTCAGCAGAGCAGCGGCGGTTGAAGTATCGATAAAAAAGTGATAGACAACCAGCGTCTCATCTGTGCTGAAGTGGTTCTATCCGGGAAGTTATATCGTCATCACCAATAAGTCTGAAAGCTTTTCGTTGAACTCTGTCCAATACCGACAGTGCAGTGCAACCTGCACCGGCCCATAAATGGCAATTATATTCGAGTCTCGGTATAATGTGAGTCCTGTATATTAGCGTTAAATCAGATGGCGTGAAATATTTTTTGCATCTATTTAGGAAGCCTAGGCATTTGTGCTCCTACGAGATTCAGTTACGGTACTAAAAGAGTACGTGCAGTCAAGAGTACTGTCATCAGCAAAACTGTGTATTGGGTTGGAAGTTATACCCGAAAGGTCATTGATAAACAGGAGAAAGAGGGTTGCAGACAGGACAGTACCTTGCGGAACTCCGGCATTAATGGTATACTGATTCGATTTGACTCCGTCAAGGACGACTTGGATATAACGGTCATGCAGGAAACTTTCAATCCATTTGATGAGCTTGGAGTCAAGACCAAAAGCATGAAGTTTAGCCAAGAGTGCTGAGTGCCAAACTCTGTCAAAAGCTTTGGAGATTTCTAGAGCAATGACTTTGGCCTCACCGTATTGATGGATACAGCGATTCCAACGCTCGGTGAGAAATGTCAATAAGTCCCCAGTAGAGCGAGCAGATCGAAATCCGTACTGTCGATCGCTTATAAGATGGTGTGAATCTAGATAATTCATTAATTGAGAATTAACAAGTGTTTCAAAAACTTTTGACAAGATCGATGTGAGTGCAATTAGCCGGTAGTTCGAGGGATCACTGGCATCACCATTTTTGGGTTTTGGTTGTATATAAGCAATTTTCCACTCAGATGGGAACATACCTGTGTAATAGGATAAGTGGAATAACTTACGAAGAGGTTTTGCTAACGAAGATGCGCAATGTTTGAGAACTATAGGTGATATACCATCAGGTCCCGCGGAGATGTCAAGTCTTGAAAGAATTTTAAATACCTGTCTTGTACGAAAATGTAGGGGCTCTTGCCTTGAGTCACACAATGGAATGGATGGTTGTTTTGAGTTGTGGATGGGAGGCACGAGTTTGCGGCAAATATCTCCTCAAAGAGATTGGCCTTATCCTGAGACTCGCTGTACACTTGGTCTCCATACAAAAGAGGTGGAACGGATGAAGACGTGAAGTTAATTTTTACTGCTTTTACGAGCGACCAAAAGCCCTTGTCACCCTTCCTTTGAATAAACACTTTTTGCCTGATGCTTTTGTCAAAGTTGTATTTGGCCATGTTGATGGTAGATTTACAGGCGTTACGCGCGGATTTATAAATATTTTTGAATTCAGCAGAGCCACATAGTTGATAGGCACGAAAAGCCGCTTCCTTGTTCCTAATTGCTTCTTCGCAATGGCTGTTAAACCAGGGGGTAGTGATCGGTTTAGGGTTTTTGAAACTATGAGGGATAAATGAACACATTCCGAACCATATAATATTTATGCTTTCGCTTATAAAATTGATGTTTTTTTGTTGAGGAGCAGTCGGACCAGTCAAGTTCCCCAATGTATTTATTTAAGGAGGTCCAATCGGCTTTGTCATAATGCCATAAAAGTCTTTTTACTGATGGTTCGTTTTTACTTGACATAAAGTTGTTGGGAAAGTTCTGTTGACATTATATAATACTAATTTCTAAATTTCGGGTCATTTACAGCCCTTTAATTTAAAAAAATTCATTTGTTCAGACTTTTTTTATTTTATTTTCCAAGGCCATATCTGAAAAACAGTTTATTTGATTTCTACGGGATATTTTCTATTTTTAGGATAGGATATTACCTATGATTCAGTTTTTACAAGAATATGATACCGGGTGCAATTATTTTAGAATATGTTTAATTTTAAAATATAATTCATTAAATTGTTTATAATTGTTTATTATTTTTTATTATTGGGGATAATAAGTAACTATAGAATAGATAAAGTAAATAGAAATAGTATAAACTAAAAAACTACATGCAGGTTGGATGACATAAAAATTCACACATCTATGCCATTTTGGCATGAAAGTAATAAAAACATAATTAAATAAATAAATCCAGAAATCACCCACTAATACATTCACGCAATCATCGTTTACACAACATTCGCAGTAACCACTACCATACAATACAACATGCAAACAGATCACGGTCACATCCCACATAGTCATATACATTTACAACACATTCACACACACGATCAAACCAAAGTTCACAATAATAACACTTTCATGCCACATTCAGGACTGCAACCATTTAGCCTTTTTTTTGATAATGCAATGACAATAGCAATCCCTATACCAATGCAGGCAATAAGATCAGAAATGAAATGTAAGATGACTGGCCAATAATGATTGGAACAAAGCCATCAATTCCAGGATAACGAGGGAAGTCTGGAATTCTTACAATCCAAGGGAAACTAACACACTCCTAGGACGATCCACAGATAAGTCTGCGATGCTAGTCGGATTAGTTACTGGCCGTTGCCTGATAGGGGAGCATGCCCATAGGCTAGGATTGATCACTTCCAGCGGCTGCAGAAACTGTCAGCTGCCTAACATTAAAGAAACTCTGGAACACCTCTTGTGTGAATGCCCAGCACTCGCAAGAACAGGACAAAAATGCCTTGGTGCCTACTTCTTCCGCAACTTCAAGGCTGTCGCGGACCTCAGTATAAAGAGTCTTTTGAAATTCGCAAACGCGACGAAAACCTTCGAACTCAACAATGTCTCGACGATATTAACTAATCCCAGCACGTAGTTCCTTTGCTCCGTTGTCAATTTGTGGCATCACTATGGACCCAAGCGGTCTTTGCGAGGCTGTAAGGCCGCCACCTAACCTAACGTAGCTTTTTTTCTCCGGGACGAAAAAGAATGTTGCCACAGTGGCTTTGCCGGGAATATCACAGCTGAAAAACCTAACTCATACACTGATTTTTCATCATAATCCCTCCATAAAACATATTCATGTTAAAAATACCATCAGATTCATCACAGCTATTTGTAGCGCAAAACTCTTCTTCGAATATATTCAAAACTCCTAATGGAGATGGACAACCCTACACGTTTATGTTTTCCCGTCGAGTTTGTAACTAGAAGAAGTAAAGTAGATACTTGAATCTACAGTCAGCATAGTTGATAAATGTAATCAAATGTAATAATTATTAATTTTCAATTCAGGTTGTTTAAGATATGAAATCTATTGACGAAACAGAAAAGTTGTTCTGGCGCCGGGCCGCGCCGCGCCGCTCCGATAAATACAACATGTACTTGAGTTGTCAATTCGCCATTTGAATTGTTCCAGAAGATCGCTCATATTTTTACTAACCTGTATAAATTCAATATAGAGTACCATATATGTAGTTCGAAATGGATCTAGTGTATAGTATACTGCCGATGATCATGCATAAAAAAACCCTCGGCCAAACTTCGATTTCAATATTAGTAAACTCGAGCGATAATTTCAGTGTCAACTGACAGAAAAATTTAAATTAACCCTCTGTGTACCAGGCGAGGTATGCATGACACACTAGAGCAAGGTACTAAGTACAAAATCCATTCATTGCGCACAAATTTGTATTTGATTGTATGTATTTTAACCATTAAGAAATTTTTGAATTAAGAATGTAATATGCAGGTGTTAGGGACACCAAAGTGTCCATGGGGACGGAGCGAAAGTTTTGCAGAAGTGACCGTGAACTTCCGGCAGCACCATAGGGCAAAAACTCCTAAGCGGGATAGGCGGCGGCACGGACTTGCTGTAGCTCAGTGACAGGAGTTGTGGGCGGTGTTCTTGCCCTGTCGCTGCCCCTTTCCATTAGCACTCTGAAATATATATCTCATGCCTTGGGTACAACATGACCAACACGGGTACCGGAGGTCCCGCGACAAAAACAACTTTTTCTTCCAATTTGTGTGGAGTGTGTCATGCCTATTGCACATTAAATTCTTGCAATGAATGTACTTAGTACATAATGGTACCTTGCTGAAGTGTGTCATGCATATCTCACCTGGTACTCTCTCTCTGGGTCCTGTTAACCCCTTGTGGCTCATAGGGCCGACTCACGCCGACTCTCCACCCCGTCCAGTTCGCCGCCATCGCCTTCAACAGACTCCACGATTTGCCTATAGAGTTACCCTCGACCTCACCTGATCTGCTCCAGGTGTTTCTAGGTCGTCCAACGCGGCGACTTGCATCGGTTGCTTGTGGGTTCCAATCGAGGGACTGTTTAGCAATGTTTTGCGGCCCTTTTCGAAGTGTGTGATCTATCCATTGCCACTTTCGCCTTTTTATGGAGGTATCTATCCTGTCCTGGCCAGTAATGAACAGGAGGTCGCCGTTAGAAATGACCTCCGGCCAGCGTATGTGTAGGATGCACCGAAGACACTGGTTCACGAAAGTTTTCAATCTAGTAGTTATCGCCTTGGTCACCTTCCAAGTTGAACAGTAATAAAGAAGCACAGATTTAACATTGGTTTCGAAGATTCTGAGTTTGGTACGTCTGGAAATGTTGTTTTGCCAGAAGGGAGTCAAACTGAAAAGCCGCTCCACTATCTGCAGTAACTACACTTCCGAGGTAGCGAAAATTGTCCACTTTTTCCACCGTCTGCCCCGAAACACAAATTTCGCTCTGTCTTCCTGGATCCAAGCTCAAGTACTTAGTTTGGGCAGCATTGATTTTAAGCCCCGCGTTGCGACTTTTGCGGTTCAGAGCATCCATCATTTGAACTAGATGATCCGATATATTTGAATGACGACAAATATCGTCAGCGTAATCCAGGTGTTGAAGGTATTCAAAAGGGTTCCATCTGATACCTTTGCTCTGATGTTCATGAAGCGCGATTCAGAGTACGTCG
The DNA here is from genome assembly GCA_964017055.1 of Chloromyia formosa. Taxonomy (NCBI): domain Eukaryota; kingdom Metazoa; phylum Arthropoda; class Insecta; order Diptera; family Stratiomyidae; genus Chloromyia; species Chloromyia formosa. The sequence continues at coordinate 116,651,486 of OZ024815.1, forward strand.
TTAATCAAAAACAATATAGATGATAAAATGCAGCCTTGTCTGACTCCGCTAAGTATCTCGAAGGGGTCTGAAAGCTTACCCTTGTCTAAGACGTGACATTGGGCTCCCTGTTAGGACTCCTTGACAATGGATAAATTTTCATCTGGTATACCTCTCCTACGTAAAGCCCTCCTGATGTATTCCCGGTCACCGATGTCAAATGGCTTCTCGAAATCGATGAACATAAGATGTAATCTCCACTCTGCGGATTGTACAATAATAATTCGGAGGGTGCTGATGTGGTCGCTACATGAAAAGTCCTCGCGAAAACCAGCCTGTTCATCATTCAGTGTGCGGTCAACTGTATGCTTGATCCAGTTTAAGACTATTTTTGTCATCAGTTTTGAGACTGCGGGGAGGAGGCACGCCAATTATTACAATCCTTAAGGTTACCTTTCTTCGGGATCTTAATAATGACGCCCTTCTTCCATTCTTTAGAGAGAGTTTCGGTTTCCCAACACTCTTTTATAAGGGGGAGAAGAATATCCGCAGTAGCGTTGATATCCGCTTTAAAGAGTTCCACCGGGATTCCATCTAACCCTGGGGCTTTACCCACTACCATCTATTTAATAGCCACAGTTACTTCCAGTCTAGATGATGGGCTGGTATCAACTCTGGCTATTTGTGAAATATCTTCTGTTACTAATGAAGGTGCATTCGAAGGTTCAAAGGTGTTGTTCACGACCTCAATAAGGTGTTTTCTCCGTTTCCGCAGTTGGTGTTTTTCGGTTACCAGCAGAGACCTATCTTTATCTTTCACAGAATGTTCTGTTGCAAAAGATTTGCCAGTTAATGGCTTAATAAGCTTAAAAGGGTTTCACTGTCACCGCGGTAAGCCGCTTCCTCTGCCTTCTCTGCTAATGCGTTGATATAATTTCGCTTGTCCCGTCTTACGCTTCTTTGCACGCCATTCTCTATTGAATGCTACTCAGCTCTGAGTTGGTCTTTGGCTGAGCCGTCAGCAGCTGAGTTAATCTGTTCCTTAACTCTATTGCGTGCTGAGATTAGAGACCATGTTGAGTCGCTAATGAATGGTCTCCTACTGCACTCCAATCGACCCGCAAATGTTACGCCACACGAAATAAATAAGTCCTTAGCGACGTACCATCTATCATAAATTGTAGGAGTCTTATAAGGTGGTGGTGCATTAGCTCTTTCATGCAAGGCGGTGGAATAAGCACGTCTTATAGATGGATATTTAAGCTTTAGCACATCAAAACGTGGCAAGATTTTTGCATTTTAAGGGCGATGGATCGCTGCCATTCGTAAGCACACTTTTGCGACAACAAGTTGCTGGTCGTTGCCAATATCAGCACCCCGCTTCGACTTTACGTTTAAGAGACAGTTCCTTCTTGCCTTGGAAATGGCTATATGGCCAATCTGGTTCTCTGTTCTGCCATCCGGAGAAACCCTGGTTGTTGAATTGCATCGTTTGTGCTTGAACAAGGTACCACCGATGACGAGTTGCAAAACTCCACGAACATCTCGCCATTTTTATTCGTGTTGCCTAGTCCATGATTACCCATTAGGGGTTAACTAAGGTTGTCAGACCCAACTTTGGCATTGAGATCGCCAATAATAATTTTTATGTCACCTTTGGGAGCCTTGTCGGAGGTGTCGGCGATAGAAGGCGTGCTTAGCCGATTGATCCGCTGGTTCAGTCGGGGCGTAGCACTGAATTATTGTGATGTTTCTCACCCTGGATTTAAATCTGGCTGTGATGATCCGGTTGGAAATAGGATTGGGTAATCGATTAAAGATCGGCGTGCATCCTTGGTCAACAGAATTCCGACGCTTGCCATTCTAGAAGAGGTAATGTTTTCGCTTCCAGAGTAGAGCAGCACTGTTTGGGAGCTTGGCGATAAAGTCGATCCCGATCCAACCGATCTTGTTTCGGTTAGTCCTAATATAAAAATGTTATACGCGGTAATTTCCCGTTCGACTTCAGTGAGCCTTGCACTGTAGCACTTGCCCCACTTCGTTCGAACGTTCCAAAAACCGATCGTGGTCCGTTCTTTGTTGCCGAAAATATCGTTGCCGGTGAATCAGTCCGAGGTATCCGAGGCTCGTTTAATGTTTCGAGTGTAAATTGATTTCAGGTACCCAGGTTACAAGCCCACATACCCAATCTGAGGGGAAGGGTTGCTTCCTTAGGTGTCCTAGGAATCTCCGGGAGCTATTTTTTTATATAGCGCAGAGGTAGGTCTCCAATGGTATTTTTAATTGCGCGTTCTTTTGATGATCTTTCAGCTGGGTGTAACGTGTTGGTGTTCTCACAACTATGTTACAACTTCACCGTTCGCCTATTTCCTGAGACGCACTGGTGTTATTGGCCATTCAGGATGATCATCGTTATGTGCCTCTACCAAATTTTCTGAACTGCAAAACTTGGTTGGCTTGGTCAGCCGTCTCAGAGGTACACTGAGGGTTAATTTATATTTTTCTGTCGGTTGGGATTGAAATCATCGCTCAAATTTATTATTACCTTTATGTGTTTGTTATTGAAGTCATCGACTCACCGCCGAATGGATTTTATGACCAAATGACAACGATATCGTCGCAATAAAATGATGGATAAGACGTTGCATCATCTCCGTTTAGCTTAGACGGTAAATTGGGTTCACTAGTCACCCCTTATAATACTGTTGCGTGTACGGAGTGGGTATCTTTTACGACCCACACTGTACTAATCTCGAATGACTGCCACTAGCCGATTCTCGAACCTTCGTTGAGTAGTGAAACCCGAGACTCGAACATCTCGAAAAATCTAGAGTCTTCGCTAATTGACGAAGGCATGGATTTCCAACTATAAAAGGCAGATGTCACCGAAGGAGAGAAGTAGTAGTCGGACTCGACACTCAGTGGCGGTTGGATCGCTATAGTGCAGTCGATATAGTTAAAGCTGGTTTGACGTTTTGACGTTGGTTGTTAGTACGCGTGTGTGTAGTTCGTTTTGTAAATAAAGTATGTGTGTTTTTCAATCGAAGTGTTTCATTATTCAGCACAAGAATATCTATCGAACTTAGTTTCGTGGTTTCACTCAGCAGAGGAAACATTCCTCTACTTTCAAAGGGCTCATCTATCATTCACTAATCGCCCGTTATAATAATTGTAAAAGGCTCATCCTGGACCCAATCGTTGGGGAAACGATAAAGCCCCATTGAATACGCACATTTTAGGTGCACATATGCATTCTATCACCATGGTTCTTTGTTTTTTTTTCATAATTGTCAATTTAATTAAAAAGCAAAAAAAACTTAATCAGTAAAACTCTGAACTGTTAAATCAAATTAGTAGCAGGTGCCTATTATAAAATTTTAAATATTATGGTCAACAAGATTAAAGCAAATATGAAAATGTGTGGAGGAGTGTTTCACTGTTCTTTTTGGCCCGTTTCATATAAAAATATAATGGACGGGCAAATATGGTAGTCCGATACATGCTGTACGTTTGTTCGTTTGTGCATTTGTCCGGACACTTCCCGTGTTCTAATCTTAATCAAATTTGGTGTGTAGGTTCCTTCGATCACCCTGAGCACAAACCACAGATTGCAGGAACGAATAGTGAATAAATCCAGTTACAGACCACCAGACAGTCACCATTATTTTCTTTGGATGGCGGCTTGGTTTCGGCATGTGTCTTGGAGCCTCACCGGCATCTAACCATTGGGCCGATCGGCGACGATTACCGTATAGTATCCACTTTTCATCGCAGGTCACAAATCGGTTCAAGAACGGTTCGTTTCTGTTGCGGAAGAGAAGAGAACTAGAAATCTCCATTCGACTCACCGTTTTGCTCGGTAAGAGCATGCAGAACCCACTTGTCAAGCTTTTTCACTTTTCCAAGTTGCTACAAGTGGCGGCAAACTGTCGAATGGTGCACGCCCAATTTTTCCGCAAGATCCGTTATGGTTTGGCGAGGGTCAGACTGCACTAATGCACGTACATAGCTTGTGGCTATCGATCGATGGTCCTGGGTTTCCACGTCGCTCATTTCGAAGGCTCATATCTCCAGATCGAAATTTTTCGAACCACCGCTGAGTGGTTCATTCGCTAGCCGTATCAGGTCCAAATGCCCCATTTATATTCCACGTTGCTTCCGTTGCGTAGTGCTCTAGATTAAATCCGTAATGCCCGGTTCACATTATTCCAGTAACCAATCCAGTCCAGTAATCCAGTCCAGCGCTGGACTGCTACTGGAATAATGTGAACCGGCACTGGACAGCAATTCAATCCAGCAATCCAGTCCAGCAATCCAGTCCAGCAATCCAGTCCAGTGACTGGATTGTCGGTATACTTTTTGATTCCAGCTCGCCCAAAAATCATTGTTACTATAGTCACCGAATCAACAACACACTCGCCAGACTACTGGACTGGAATCATGTAGACGATATGATCCAGTCCAGCACTGGACTGGATCGCTGGACTGGATTACTGGACTGGAATAATGTGAACCGGGCATAAAGGAAAAATAGTCGTTTTTGACTCGCTTCCATGTTCCTTTTCTTTTTTCTTTCGCCGACCACCGTGAAGTGCAAAACCGAAATAACTCCATAACCCAAGGTAGCAGTACTTATACTTTAATATGTCATATCACTAGGGCCGCCTGGGGCAGTTTGAGTTATCAAAATCGCAGCCAACTTCATGTCATTGCAAAATCTGACATTTCAACTGCACCAATCTAATAGTAATAGTCGAGACTCAGTCGGAAGTCGATCGTCGTAGAAGCGGAACCGGAAAGTGGTACAATCATTGCTATCCGCCGATAACGAATAGTTTGAGCTAGTTCGACGTTGGTTGTTAGTTACGCGTGTGTAGTTCGTTTAGTAAATAAAGTGTAATGAACCATATTCTGGTCTGGTAGTCCTGCTTCCACCGGCAGATCTATGGCAGCACCTGATGAATAAGAATCTGTCGGTGGTACGAAACCAGAGGCCGAGGGTCCCATTACGCCTGGACCCTGATGCGAACGCAAGGAAATCTGCGCCGTTCACCAACTATTCCCTCCTTATAGCCTCATTTTTTTATCATTCCCCATTTTTACCTCCCCTGTTTGTGCTGTTTTCCCCAGGCCTACGCCCAACGTGGAGTGCCAAATATATAACGGGCGGTTTGGTGGGCATCGGAAGATGCCCGTGGGAACGAAGCCTAAGGTAGCATAATGACCGTGAAGGTCGGGCCGAGCCATCTGGCGAAGCAAAGAGATGTGGGCGGGGTTTTTGCCGCTCGTTGCCCCTGTCCTTTACGCATTAAAAAAAATTCAAAGGCCTGGGGAAGACAACACAAACAGGGGAGGTAAAAATGGGGAATAAAAAAAAAATGGTCGATAGGGATGGAATGGTTGGCAGGCGGATCAGACGCCCACGCGGTCGCACCTGGGTCCAGCTGTAATGGGACCCTCGGCCTCTGGTCTCGTACCACCATCAGATCACTACTCATCAGGTGCTGCTTCGATCTGCCTGTGGGAGCAGCACTACAAGGACCAGAAGATGGTTCATTACAGGGCAGCTTCTACTTCGAAGCCTGCAACAGAGGATAGAGCGTGCTGCAAAAAAATAAGAAAAAAAAATAACTGCGAGCTGGGCACCGGAGTCAGCCGACAACCATTGTAGAGGGTAAAATTAGCAAAGAAAAAAAAAATACTACATTTCCCAATTATTCAGATGATCAACAGGTTGCAAAGAATTCTGAGGCCAGCAGAGGCGCAACACTGCATTCCTTGCCATAATTCACTCATAAACTCTGTGAGCTGCTGAGCACATGAATAATAGAAAAATGCAATACTGTCTAAAGAAATTTTTTAAGTTACTCAGAACGACAATCCTGGCAAAAAAAAGGTATCCAGGATTCTCCGCGCTTCGTCCAGTCACCGAAAATGCTCCAAATGCCGGCAATTCGAAGCATTTATGGAGGCCTTAAATACGTGGCTAAGCCACAAAAGACGAACACAAAGCCAGGGACTGCCTTGTTAAACTGAATCTAAAAGGAAAAATTACTCTATAGGAAGGATGGGGGTGCTATAGGGGAAAACACAGCTACTTGAAGGGAAAATACGTGAAGTATAGATGGCTAAGTCCTAAGACTTAAAGCAAGTAGCCTTAATGTGCTTGTGGGGATGCATAACGGTGGAAGGACTAAAAAGAAACCCGATGAGGTCCATGTTTTTCTTTTTTCTATTTTCGTTTTCGCCCAACTAACTTTATTATTTTATTTGTAATTCTGCTAATGGACTACAAGGCCGTGAAATAAATAAATAAATCTGAGTGGTACCAAGGAGAGCAAGGAGCCGATATTTAGATACCAAAATACGCGCTTGCTACAAAACACTCAGAATGCGGGCGTAGTCCTCAATATTCCGCTTTAATTTTTAATTGATTTTTTGTTATCTTTCGAAAAATTGATGTAATTTCGTTGGTAATAACACCAAATGATGATCAAATGACTTTTTGACTTTTGATTAGCAATTGTTATAATATTTTAACTTTAAACCAGGTTTTATTTCATTAATGCGTATTTATAAGTATGTACCGTAGATTAAGAAAGAAATCATCAAACAATGCAAATTAAGAAAAATTTGTAACTACAAAGTAACAAAATTATATTATCGGCAGTAGGAAATAATAGCATGATTGCAAAGAAATATATTCTCGTATAATGATGGAAAAGTGCTCTTGAAAATAATGCGCAATTTCACTTTATTATTAAGTGTGGAAAGTTCAGAATAATACGCCATTATAAGAATATTTGCTAATCATCTTCAATAATATTAAATTACATACTGATCACTAGGAAGCCCCATAAAAAGCGTATCTATGAAAATTATTTGAAAATTCTCGGAAATGAGATATTCTGATGATGTTCATTTCTAAATTAGTTTAATAAATTTATAAATAAAAACAAGCTAGCTTTCCGAGGGTATGATACTCTTCGCAGTGGCGGTAAACATAGTTCGGGGAATAGAGGCATATTACGTTGCAAAAGATTCATCATCATCGTGGCGCGACAGCCCGACGTCGGGCCGCCTGGATCATTGCCCTCCAATTATCTCGGTCACTTGACCGCGTCCTCCAATTTTGGAAGCCCAGTAGCTGCTCGGCGTCCACACCTACTGAGCTCTCCCAACGAGATCTCGGTCGTCCTCGCAGTCTCGCTCGGTCGACTCGTTCTGCGTTCATTACACTCTTTGGCATGCGATCATCGTCCATTCTTTGTACATGCCCTGCCTATTGAAGTCGTTGTAGTTTGACGATTTTCGAAACTTCCAGCTTATCGTAACCTTCATACAACTCATGGTTATACCGTATGCGCCATCCATCTCGATCGCAAACAGCCCCGAAAATTCGTCGTAGAACCTTACGTTCAAATGTGTCTAGCATGTTTCCGGAGGCTTGAGTTAGGGTCCATGCTTCGCGGCCATAGCATAGCACTGGTCGTATGATGGTTTTGTACACGCGGAGCTTTGTGTTTCTGTGCACATGCTTCGATTTCATTATGGGGAGAACCGAGAAAAAAGTCTTATTAGCTAACTGTATCCGTCGCTTGATTTCGTGAGTTTCTTTGGCGTCACTTGACAGCTGCAACCCAGGTATATGAAGTTGTTCGCGAACTCGATGTTAGGTCCCCCACATTGATGCTCGGTTGTGCAGGTGTCCTTGTTGTCGATTGCATCATTATCTAGGGACGCGGGAGCGTCCCGCCCCGCCAAAGAAAAACGAAAAAATCGAAAAAAAAACAAAAAAAATGGAAAAGCAACCAAGATCTAAGGAACGCGGGAGCGTCCCGCCCCGCCAAAGAAATAACCAGGCCGAAGCTTCGCTTCGGCCCGGAGTCCGAAGCGTATATACCCTAGACTTGTACAGACCTAGTGGTGATACCAAAAGTACCATTTGGCAACGACCATATGCATTAAAAGTGAGTTTCCTATATGACCAGTTTATAGGGGAGGTTGGCACACATTCATGAGTATCTTGGCCATTCTAAAAATCAATTAACTAACCCATTCTACAAATATTTGTCGAATTTTTCAAGTCGCTAGCTTCATTCTATCGAAAGTTATTGCTTATTTGAAGTCTCACTTGTAGGGGTGGTAGAGGTTTCTTGGATCGGATTTTGCCCATCATAGCCACTAACCAATTAGATCACCATACAAACATTAAAAAAAAAGATGCCAGGTGTCTAGCTTTACTCTATCGAAAGTTATCGCTTATTTGAAGTTTCATTCGTAGGGGAAGCTGGGGTTTCATTGGTCGGATTTAACGCATTTTCAGTATTAGCCAACTGGATCCTACTACAAGTATTTGACCAAAATTTCAAGTCGCTAGCTTTATTTTGTCGTAAGTTATCGCTTATTTAAAATTTCATTTCTAGGGGAGGTAGGGGTTCCTTAGGTCGGATCTAACCCATCCTTAATGCCAACTAACTCAATCTCACTTCAAACATTCGACCAAAATTTCAAGTCGCTGGCTTCATTCTATCAAAAGTTATCGCTTATATGAAGTTTTATTTGTAGGGGAGGTAGAGGTTCCTTAGGTCGGATCTTGTTCATTTTCAATACCAACTAACAGGATGTCACTACCAACGTTTTGCCAAATTTTCAACTCGCTAGTGTCATTCTATCGAAAGTTATCGTAATTAAATGAATATTTAATTTTTTAAATTTTGTAGGGGAGGTAGGCGTTCCTTTGATCTGATTACGCCCAACTTACTAAAACCCAAGCAGCTTCTCACCTCAGGGTTACATACCAAAAATCAGATGTCTACGTCAATTTGTTCAAGAGTTATGGACAAAAAACCTGAAAAGTAGGGTAGTACGGGGCTCTTTGTAAGAAAATTGCCGTTAGTTTTCAACTGATCAATTTTATTTTTCCAAGAGAGTATAAGATTACCCTCACGAGCAATCTACCAAAACTAGAGCTTTTCATGTTTATTAAATCGGGAGTTATGGATACATTTAAGTATTTTACATATGTAGGGGAGGTAGGCGTTCTCTTGGCCTGATCATGCCCATTTTCAATACCAACCAACTAGATTATACTTCCAACATCTGACCAAAATTTCAAGGCTATAGCTTGATTCTATCGAAAGTTATCGTGCGAACGGACAGACAGACAGACAGACAGACAGACAGACAGACAGACAGACATGGGTAAATCGAATCAGGAGGTGACCCTGATCATTTATATATATACATTGCTATACCTCCGGAGCCTCCTTTAAGGTGTTACATATTTCCGTCGTGACAAAAACAATATACCCTATACTAAAAGTCTAGGGTATAAAAATAGCGTCCCGCCCCGCCAAAGAAAAACAAAAAAATCGAAAAAAAAAAATTATGGAAAAGCGACCAAGACTATGTTTACGCGACACAACAAGTACGGGTTTTCGGACCTCTGTAGCTCCGGCCCCGGATGCTTGTTCGAGCTCAAATTTGGTATGGTCATTGTCCCTGGTCATCTTACGAAGTGCTGCAAATTTGATTCCGATACAAGAAAAAACACCCGAGATATGATCATTTGAAAATGGCTATTTTTCAAATTTTTCTTGTTCTCGTTGTTCTCGTTGTTCTTTGATCGGTCTACAGCCTCGTAGGGAGCGTATCGAGGTCTGCTTTCTTTTCTCACGAATTGACTGTGTCCCAAGGGTGTGCATAGGCTATCATTTGCTCTGATCCGTGCAGTAGATCAAAAGATACATCCAAAAATGTGAAATTTTATAGTAGAGTTTCTCGCTTAAGTCTTTTTGATAATTTGAATGCGACACAGCAAATCACTCGCAGAGATCGCATGCCGACGTGGAGAGACGCAAACACTTGATTATGTGAGTACGTGACGACGACGGATACAAAAGTCCGTGCGCTCGTCGGGTGAGGAGAACCATACGAGTTCATGGTTGCGGGCGTGGTTTGTGGCAAGTGCATGAATGAAAAGTGTGTCATGAAAAAATTGAAACTGATTGTTTATGGATGCATCTTAAGCTGTGTTTTGCTAGACAGCGGCTTGAATGGGCGATTTGCGACTGCGACTCGAGAGCAATTCATTCATTATTCAATGTCGGGGTTTTGTATGAAAATAGTACTAGTATGTTGGGCAAGTTGTCTATGCAATCAAGGATTTTTATATGTACGTGAGGAGAATGGATGGAAAGAGACGAATGTGCTGTAGATGTAGAGTCCTTCGGTGGCAGCAAGGACATTCGAAAAAGGATATTTTTAGCAGTGAAGCGAAATGTGGGGGTCTCATATGAACCGGGATGATGAGGCGAGTGTCCAGGAGTAGTGTAGATGGCATTTCGAGTCATTTGGTGGTGAAAAGGACATTCACGAAAGTCAAGTGGGCAATATGGGTGTCATGCGAACCGGGGTAAAGAGGCGAATGTCCAGGAGTACTGTAGATGGCATTCCGGATCCTTCGGTGGCGACAAGGATATTCGAAAAGGATACTTTTGGCAGTGAAGCGAAATACGGTCAATATGGGTGTTATATGAATCGGGGTGGACACCCGAATATCCAGGAGTGGTGCAGATGGCATTTTGAGTCCTTCGGAGCGAAAAGGACATTCTTGGAAGTCAAGTGAAAAATGGGCAATATGGGTGTCATATGAATTGTGGTGAAGAGGCGAATGCCTAGAAGTTTTATGGATGGCATTTCAAGTTTTTCGGTGGCAACAAGGACATTCGAAAAAGGATATTTTTGGCAGTGAAGCGAAATACGGTCAATATGGGTGTCATATGAATCGGGGTGGATATCCGAATATCCAGGAGTAGTGCAGATGGAATTTCGAGTCCTTCGGAGCGAAAAGGACATTCTTGGAAGTCAAGTGAAAAATGGGCAATATGGGTGTCATATGAATTGTGGTGAAGAGGCGAATGCCTAGGAGTACTATGGATGGCATTTCGAGTCCTTCGGTGCCGATAAGGATATTCGAAAAAATAATACTTTTGGCAGTGAAGCGATATGAATTATGATGTAAGATGATTTTTCCCAATGTGTGGAAGATGGGAAGCGATGTCTAGGCAAGATGGGTATCACATGACTGGAGGTGATGAGGCGAATGCAGTAAACTGTTAAAGGTATTTTGAGTCCTTTGGGCAGGAAAAAATATGTTCTTGGCAAGGAAGCGATATCTAGGCAAGATGAGTATTATATTATCGGGGGTGATGAGGCGAATGCAGTAAACTACTGTTAAAGGCACTTTGAGTCCTTTGAACTAGAAAAATGATATTCTTGGCAACAAAACTATCTACCCCAAATTGGTAACCTGAGTGGACTCATAGTCCGGCACGTAAATCCCCCTTTTTATCGAAGACTACCGCATTCAGTAGGAATCAAACCGGAGCCCAATGTATAGAAAGCGATCGTGTTTACCGTTGCGCCATCTGTATTACCACTACTACTTTGCAACAAGATGTGATATCTCACAAAAACAACTCTGTTGTAAAAAAATCCCCGCCAAGAAAAACTCCTCAGCCGTAAAAAGGATTGATATGAACACAATACCGCCAAAGTACTCGTAGCTTCGCGCCTCGCTCTAGGGTATGCATATTGAACGCTGATTGCATTAGTTAATTTCTTTCAACGCGGTTTGGCGGGGAGCTTCCATTAAACAAAATAAATTGAACAATCTGAATAAGAACGCAGTAGAAAATAGTCTATTATTCACTTCTGGCTTAAAGTGTAAGGCGGGAGCTTTATAACGAGATCCGGGCGAGAAGCCAATAATACTTGGCATAAGAGGTTATAGCATGATCCGCACGCAACTACTTATCCATAATTTTATCAGAACGACATCGTTGTCATTATCACTGTCATTTTGTCATTAAATGCGTTCGGCGGTGAGTCTTTAGGCTACGAAGCTCCCCGCCAATCAGCTTTGAAAGAAATTAACTAATTTAATCAGCGTTCAATATGCCAACCCTAGAGTGAGGCGCGAAGCTACGAGTACTTTGGCGGTATTGTAGCGCGTGGTTGCCTCGCGTACGTGCAGTGTTTCGGCAACTCTACATCCAATAATTTTAGCACACCGCTGACATTCTTTTGCTGATTCTATGCGTCTGGCTGGCCTCATCCTTCTCGCTTCGGTGCTAGTTCGTCCCTGTGATCGTAAAATTATTTTTGACTTTTGTGTGTTTTTGCGAGCGTCACCAATCTTATCGACCTGGAAAACTATTAAATCGAAACTAGTTTGAAAATGTTTTTCTCTCTCACTCATTCCTGGGGGAAGAAGGCCATCATTTATGTAACTGACCCCAAAAAGAAATGGTTTTGATACTTATCCCGGTCAGCTATGGTAGCTGGACGAGTTGAGATTTGATTTCGTATTCGAGAGGGGGCGTGTTCAATTTTCGCCCCATGCAAAGTATCTTAATGGCTTTGCTGATGACGGACTGATGAATTTGTCAATTGTTTTCTTCAAGAATTTCATCAACAACGGCCCGATGAATTCGTCAATGATGCTCATGTAACAGTTCGAGTGGGGGCGGGCACTGAGCTACTAGTGCTTTTAGCCGTCAGTCTGATGTCTCAAGCTACCGGTCAGTTACGGTTTCGGGTCCGGTTCACGTCGTGGTCACGGATGCTTGTGTTGTCTTCCCCCTGTTGTGTGGGGCGTAACAACAAGCCACAATCTTTCCCGACATGTCGCAGGTATGCGACTAAATGGGTAGGTGTAAGGTGGTACTTGCTAGCAATAAGCATTGTCTGAAACATGCTAATGAAACGTCAACCAAGCCACATAGGAATAGTTGACGCGCTATGTCCCACTAGGGGTTAGGGCAAATATTAGGTTAGGTAAAGGGGCTGGCGGGTGCTCACCCAGCACACTTAGTCCATCATTTGGACCGTTGTGTTACCACCAAAGTAGCCTGTTATAACCTAGGCGTTAAACCAGCCTGAGCTGGTGATAAAGCGGTAGAGCTGTATGACACTCGTGTTTTTAATGTCGTCCAGGTTCAGGAAAAACCAAGAGCCAAGTAATTTCTTCCGCCTCGCTGCCAAGGCCGGACAGTGACAGAAAAGATGCAGAACGCTTTCCTCCTCATCCACTAGTCATGTGCAAAAAATAAGTAAGTGTTACTTTTTCACCCTTACTTCTCATAATACTTTTTCACCCTTACATACTTCTTCACAAAAGTAACGCTTAAAAAGTAACGAAAGTAGTAAAAGTAGTAAATCTAACGAAAGTATTAAAAGTAGTAAATGTAATGAATTTAGTGGGTAGTGAAAAGTAGCGAGTACTGAAAAGTAGTGGGTAGTGAAAAGTAGCGAATCGTGAAAAATATTGGGTAGTGGGTAGTTAGATGTAGTGAGTAGTGAAAAGTAGCGAGTAGTGTACAGCAGTGGGTAGTGAAAAGTAGCGAGTAGTAAAAAGTGGTGGTTAGTTAAGTAGCGAATCGTGAAAAGTAGTGGGTACGAGTAGTGGAAAGACTAAGTTAGGTTGGTAGACTTAGATTCCCGGGTCGCTGAGTTGAATGGTGGGCAATGTAGTATGTTGCCGCGATGGTGATTGTGACTCTGTGGCTGTGAGATGGTCTGCATTTGAACGAGGATGATTGAGCACGGTACACAATGGTGTTGAAAATCTGTCTTTGTGGCAAACTATCTTTTGTTGGAAAGTATTTCGCCTTGGGAGAATATCTTTTTCTGGCAATGCCTTTGCGATTTGTGTGGATGCGAAATGAATGATTTTTATTTGAAATAGTACATACTCGCATGTGTGCAATCAAGGATTTTTATATGTACGTGAGGCGAATGTACTGTAGATGGCATTTCGAGTCCTTCGGTGGCGAAAAGGACATTCGAAAAAGGATATTTCTAGCAGTGAAGCGAAATATGGGCAAGGTGGGTGTCATATGAATCGGGGTGAAGAAGCGAATGCCTAGGAGTACTATGCATGGCATTTCGAGTCCTTCGGTGCCGATAAGGACATTCGAAAAAGGATACTTTTGGCAGTGAAGCGAAATATGGTCAATATGGGTGTCATATGAATCGGGATGGACACCCGAATATCCAGGAGTAGTGCAGATGGCATTTCGAGTCCTTTGGAGCGAAAAGGACATTCTTGGAAGTCAGGTGAAAAATGGGCTATATGGGTGTCATATGAATCGTGGTGAAGAGGCGGATGCCTGGGAGTACTATGGATGGCATTTCGAGTCCTTCGGTGGCAACAAGGACATTCGAAAAAGGATACTTTTGGCAGTGAGGCGAAATACGGTCAATATGGGTGTCATATGAATCGGGGTGGACACCCGAATATCCAGGAGTAGTGCAGATGGTATTTCGAGTCCTTTGGAGCGAAAAGGACATTCTTGGAAGTCAAGTGAAAAATGGGCTATATGGGTGTCATATGAATCGGGGTGAAGAGGCAAACTCCCAGGAGTACAGTAGATGGCATTTCCAGTCTTTCGGAGCGAAAAGGACATTCTTGGAAGTCAAGTGAAAAATGGGCAATATGGGGGTCATATGAATCGGTGTGAAGAGGCGAATGTCCAGGAGTACAGTAGATGGCATTTCAACTCCATCGGTAGCGACAAGGACATTCGAAAAAGGATACTTTTGGCAGTGAAGCGAAATATGGTCAATATGGGTGTCATATGAATCGGGATGGACACCCGAATATCCAGGAGTAGTGTAGAAGGCATTTCGGGTCCCTCGGTGGAGAAAAGGACATTCTTGGAAGTCAAGTAAAAAATGGGCAATATGGGTGTCATATGAACCGGGGTAAAGAGGCGAATGCCTGGGAGTAGTATGAACTCGAAATGCCATCCATACTACTCCTAGGCATTCGCATGAATTGTAGTAATTGTGGACATGCTCACCAAATTCTCGAGATATTCTCTGGACAGATGGATTCAAAATCGATTATATCCTCTGGAACAAGGGTGAGGGGTCCAACACCGTATCATTTCGGTGATAAAACGATCTTCTTTTTTAGTTCTCTAAATTCGAGAGAAACAGTGAACACTATCTATTTTGTGTACGTAACGAAACGGGTTATTGATAGTTTTTCCCCCATAAGCTTTCAGGTTATAAAAAGTTACACCGTCAAAATAGAATAATAGCCGAATGTATGCTTTCACGAATTGAGAAATATTCAAATTCATATACCAAAAATTAGGCAACATCCGCCAAATACAAATATATCGCCCATATTAACAAGTCACAGTTAATTTTATTATTTATTCTAGAAACATCCTGAAAACATCAGATAAATTTGGCATTGAATTCGCTGTTTCTTATAGTCTTACTATTGAAAGAACGTTGCGGGTTTGTTTTTTACTACAAAAAAGTAACGAAAGTAACGAAATAAAAGTAAGTGTTACTTCCAAAGAAGTAACTAATCGTTACTTGTTACTTAAAAGTAACGATATTGCCCATTCTTATCATCCACATCCTCACAGCTCCTGCAATAGTCGTTATGAGGAATACGTAGCCTACGGAGTTAATGCCCCCTTTCGGTGAAGAGTATAATTAAATTTTTTTTTGCAAGGGGAAGTGACCAGAAGTAGATAACCCCCCTGAAAGTATTCATGTAAAACAACGTTTATGCATACTCGTATCATGTTGACCCGTAATTATTCGCGTGAGTTAATCAGCTAAGGAAAGTCAGTCACCAATCTCACTGGTGTCTGCTTTTTAATAATTTTATATTTAGGTTTATGTATGAAAATGGACCGTAAAACGAACATGCAACTTCTCAATTGCGTAGAATATAGAATATAAATTAAATGTACGAAAAGTGGAGTATTTTGTTGATAGAAATTGATTCTATCAGAGGATAACCCTTGGCTGCAACTCATTTGATGGCTGGCGTTAGATGCCAGTGAACTATGGTGTCCGACCAACAGCATAATCGAATTAGTACGATTGAGTGCGTCTTATAATATTGTACAAACATTCTGCATATAATAGCTGCTTTTTTTTTTACAGAGCAGAGTAGAGCAGGACAAGCGGCAAAAAAACGATCAAGAGCAAATTAGGGTAGTGAGCACGAAAACGGGGCATGTCTTTGCTAGGAGTATGTTGTTTAGTTAGAACTGAAACGTCAACCCAAATTTCAAGAGGTAACTTAAATCCTTAGTACATACACAATCGGACAATTTTCTATTAGGCAGCAAAAGTATTTTGTATATTTACTATTCCTCATAATTACACAAAATGAACATTTTATTGACAGGAAATTAATTTTATGTGCTTCCCGAAATGTAAACTGCCCGAAAACTTCGACACCTGTGCCGCCGCCGCGTGTAATTTTGATATTTGGCACAATATTTGTCCGAATATATGTACATATGTTTCAAGGTCTTTGTTTATCGGGGATCCGGAAATGTAGGCGGAGCAGGTTAAAGGTCCTTTTCTCCTTGAATAATTTGAAAACAATGGGTTCTACAGAAAAGGTTACCAGACCGAATCAAATTACATAAAATAATATATTGTTATATGTACAGAATACGTCTCTCTTGCGACACACACTGTACTAAGCTCCACCATAGTCTCGAACCATCGATAATGAGCACTAGCCGATTCTCGAACCGTCTAGAATTTTCGCTAACTGGTACATGGGTTTAGCAGCTAAAGGCAGATGTCACCAAGAACCGAAAGAAGTACGGATAGTAATACTCGACACAAGCAAGAGGTGGACGATGCTGTACGGGACCTTACGGAAGCAATAAATAGGGCGACATCCAAATCTTGTCCTACAAGTAGTCACCGAGGAAAGAAGAAACCAGTCTGGTGGAATTCTCTGATTTCAGAGCACCGCCGTGCGTGTAGGAAAGGTTTTAACAAGGCTAAGGCCACTAGGCTTGAGGATGATTGGGAAACCTACAGAAGGCACTTGAGCATCTTTAAAAAGGAGCTTAGAAATGCAAAACGGAGCTCGTGGAGGAATTTCTGTGATCGTATTGAGGAGTCAAGTGAGATCTCTAGACTTCGCAAAATCCTCTCAACAAGTCCATCTATGCCTAGCTTCCTGCAGAAGGAGTGCGGCTCGTGGACGGCATCAAGTGCAGAGACCGTTGAGGCTCTGCTCGATGCGCATTTCCCCGGAAGTTCGACAATTACAATGCCCTTGGCTTTGTCTACAACTGCCGGGACTACATGTGAACTAGGGTCGATTATTACAGAGGAAAAGATTCTATGGGCAATCGATAGTTTCGACCCTTACAAATCCGCTGGGCCGGATGGCATCATTCCGGCAGACCTGCAACACGCATCGGACATCGTGTACCCGTGGTTGGCGACTATTTTTAAAGCTTGCCTGAGGTTGACATATGTTCCTCATATATGGAGAGATGTTAAAGTGACTTTTATACCCAAGGCAGGAAAAAGCTCACATGTGCGCCCTAATGATTTCAGACCGATTAGTCTATCCTCGACCATTTTTAAGACTTTTGAAAGGTTAATTGATATCCATCTACGTGAGAGTATTCCTTCTCGTCTGCTGTCCACCTCACAGCACGCTTACTGGAAGGGCAGATCGGTGGACACCGCCCTGCATTCTTTGGTCAGCTGCATTGAAAAATCCCTCAGTCATAAGGAATACACCATGGTGATTTTTCTGGACATTGAGGGTGCCTTTAACAATATCTTACCTGGGACCATCACTGAGGCACTCTCGGGTCTGCTGGTGGATGATTCAATATGTGAACTAATTAAACTGCTCTTAACTTCCAGGGTTATCCAGTCCACTTTGGGAGAGTCTACTGTGCGTAGGTTCGTCTGTAGGGGCACACCTCAAGGTGGTGTGCTCTCACCGCTGTTATGGAATCTAGCAATTAATAAATTGCTCTTGGATCTTGAAGGACTGGGATGCAGTGTTGTTTCCTATGCCGACGATGTTGCCATCGCAGTTACAGGTAAGTTTCCGAGCGTTCTTAGTGAAGTGCTGCAGAATGCTATATCGACTGTGGTCAGTTGGGCTAGTCGGAGTGGTGTCAGGGTCAATCCTGACAAAACGGAACTTGTGCTCTTTACAAGGAGACACAACCTACCATCGGGTATCGAGCCTCCGGTACTGGAGGGTGTCAAACTGGCGTTTCTTGACAAAGCTAAGTTCCTTGGTCTCATTCTAGACAGAAAGCTGGGATGGATGCCAAATGTTCAGGAACGTGTTGACAAAGCCACTATGGCGCTCTACACCTGCAGGAACGCGATAAGTCGGAACTGGGGACTACAACCGAAGGTAGTTTTGTGGCTGTACCTATATACATCAGTTCTTCGGCCCATTCTTTTGCATGGCATTCTTGTCTGGTGGACGGTGCTTAGAATGGGTTCCCACAGGACTCTCTTGGGTAAGGTGCAAAGACTGGCGACGATTGCTGCAACCGGGGCTATCAGATCCACTCCATCAACTGGCCTGGATGTGCTTCTAAATCTTTTACCGCTCGATATTTTTGCTGAACAGCAAGCAGCGATCATAGCATTGCGACTTCGCGAGACAGGTCAGTGGCGTGCGCTAAGCTCCGGCCACTCTACTATTCTGAATAATCGACCTCCCTGCATATACGGATTATATCTCTCCTAAGTATATGTTTGGCAAGAATTTTGTGAGCCAGATTCCTTCAAGGGACATGTGGGAAACTGGGGTAATCACTCACCCAGACTCCATCGTTTTATATACGGACGGATCCAAAACGGATGCTGGAGTGGGATCCGGTATCTTTTCGGAGATGTTGAAGATTAGTTTATCTTTCCGCTTACACGATCATTGCAGCGTGCTGCAGGCAGAGATTGTGGCGATTTCAGAAGCGCTCGCCTGGCTGGGATGTAATGTCACAATTGGTAGGAAACGCACTATTTACACTGACAGTCAGGCTGCAATTCGATCGCTTGAATCGGCTCAGTCGACATCGCAGACGGTTACAAACTGTCGATCGCTTCTTGATGAGATGGGACGTTACTTTGAAATCACATTGTGCTGGATTCCAAGTCACAGCGCTTATGTTGGTAATTGTATGGCCGATGAGCTTGCTCGGGCTGGGACGACTGGGGCAATTGAGGATGGTCGTTGGGACATCGGAGTGCCTTTCACAATCTGCAAGCAAATTATCAACTCTAACGCGAAACATAAAGCGAGCGCTAGATGGATTGAGGACGGTGTAGCGGCACTGTCTAATTAATTAAAAATAAATCTAGCAGCCGTTTTTCCATCAAATATGTAGTTGGCTGTGATTTGCAATTAATAAATTAAAAAAATATATATTATATAGTTGTCAATCTTTTCGTCTATTAAATGTATGCTTTTTAATATGTAATTAATTTAATATATTATAAATAAATATGTGTAAAAATATAGTGTAAATTAAATAAAAATATAAAATATTATTTGAATTAAAAGAAATAACTAAAATGTGTAAAACATAATTAGCTATAACGGTGCGTGTCAAACTATGAAGAGGTTATGGCCCACAGCGGACCCCGGTCGTTCTACTGCAATATTATCACTGAATAGGAAGCACATTGGTGTGGTGGTGAATATTATCACTGGGCACTGTCCCATTGGGGAGCACGCAAGGAGACTTCGCTTACCCTACAATGACTTCTGTAGAAGCTGCGAGGATGCTGACGAGGAGGAGACTACCCTCCATTTTCTTTGCACCTGTCCTGCGTTGGCTGCGAGGAGGCGGGTCTTTCTGGGGGACTCTTTCTTCCTTCACCTGGAAGAGCTAAGGGGCATAAGCCCGATCAGGGTTTATCGGTTCATTGCCAGCTCTGGCTGGTTCAATGGATAGTAATTTCAACGGGATAGGTGTTTATCCTGGTAGGTATCACAACGGGCCCTTTGGTGGCCTATGTGTGCTGCGTTATCCGCGGCAGCCTTTTAACCTAACCTAATACTCGACACTCAGTCCCAGTCTGATCGCTATAAAGTTTCCGCTCGGAAGCGGAAAGGAGGATAAACGTTATCCGCCGTTAACGAATAGTTAGAGCTAGTTTGACGTTAATTGTTACGCGTGTTATTTCGTTTAGTAAATAAAGTGTATGTGTTTTTCAATCGAAGTGTTTTCATTATTCAGCACAAGAATATCTAACGAACCCGGCTTCGGTCAGAGGAAACATTACAATATTATGTTTTAGTACATAAAATGCCGTAAACCAACAGTGGCCCCTGAAATGACCAGAAGTGTTCCGTCAAGTTTTTTGAATCCCATAAGATATACGCCCCTATCATCCCCCCCCCCCATTTTTGGACTCAAATTCAATACAACGTTTATAGGTCAAATTTAAAGTGGCTGTTAAACAGAAGACCAATCATCCGCGGGGCCAATCATCCGCGGGACCAACCACGATGCCTCCTGCGAGACCAGCCATGGGACCTGCTTCTAGATCAGCCACGAGGCCTGCTATTAAACCAGTCACGAGACACGAGCGACGAGGCTTGCTGCGCAACTAACCACGAAATATGTTGTGATAATGTTATCAGTATAACTACTTTCGATGATCTCCTTTTCATCACTCAAATCCAATTTTCCGTACCCGATTTTCGTAACCAGGGCCCAGCCCGGCGCGTGTCACGCATGAGCCGGTCGACGGCCATTGCCAACATTTTTTGACTAGTTTTCTTGGTCGGTGTAACCCAGCTTTGTCCTTTGTTATTTTTTCTACTCCCAAGACACATGATGGGGCAACGAGCGGGTAAAAACGCCGCCCATATCTCCCGAAACTGAGCTGCAACCGGCATGTGCCGCCACTCAGCTCGTTGTGGAGCATTTGCATCTCGCACCGCAGTCCTTCACAGTCACTTCGGCACACTTCCAGCTCGTTCCCCATAAACATCATCCAATGAATCGGTAAGATTTCAAAAAATTTGTTAAT
This sequence comes from Chloromyia formosa, assembly GCA_964017055.1. NCBI lineage: Eukaryota > Metazoa > Arthropoda > Insecta > Diptera > Stratiomyidae > Chloromyia > Chloromyia formosa. Next base: position 116,672,333 of record OZ024815.1, read on the forward strand.
AACAGACGCGTTTTTTAAACAGCCATGTTGAGCAGGCGAACACCATACAATTCCACTAACAATTTGATCTGAGCTGCTCTGGATAGAAGAAGATAGAAAGTGAAGAAACCGCAGTGAATGGGTGCGTTTCCAAACCAAAACAGTGTCGACACTGTTGCATGTGTGACAGAGATGTAAAATGTTGTGTACCCGTAAGTGAGTGAGAGTGCCGCGTAACAGTGTCGACACTGTTTTGCTTTGAAAACGCACCTAATATCGAAGCCACGATAAAAAGATTCGATTTCGATGATAAAATCAGGGCGGAGGACGCGAAGATACTTGCGAAACTTATTAAGCCCGGTAACAATTTATCACAAAAACACGAAGCGATGCTAAGATCACTGAAGGATAAGCCTGTATATAGTACTATCTAAAGGCAGACAAGGGTAATAACGTGGTAATGATGAGCAGGGAAGACTACTACCCGAAACAGATCAAGCGCAGAACGCAGCAGCAGCACCGAATTGTCAAGTTAAGGCGAACATACACCATCCGGAATTCCAGTCCGGAAAAACTGATCAGACCCGGCCTTGAGGAATTCCGGATCGTATATGGTCGTTTCAGGCCGCCTTCAGGCGGCCGGATTGGCCTTTCAGGCGGCCGAAAGGAAAATCGTTCCCGCCAGGCCTCCACCACACACGTTCCGGAATTTCTCTCCGGAAAAACTGATCAGGCCTGGCCTTGAGGAATTTCGGATCGTCAATGGCATGTGCAGGCCGCCTTAAGTCGGATGGATAATTGAAAATCGATCTAATCATCATAGAATGAAAGTATTTATCTATTGGATTGAATTTTACATTCCATAGCCAAGCTTCAGATACATTCATCTATTGAAATAAACTCCAGTGAAAATCCATTTTACTCATGCGGCCTGTCCGGCGGCCTGTCCGGAATTCCTCAAGCGATTCCATCCGGCGGCCTCAAGGCGGCCTGTCCGGCCGCGTGACTAGAATGAATTTTCACTGGAGTTTTTTTTTCAATAGACAAATGTATACAACTTTGCTTCCGCCGTTTTCCGGCACAGCGGCCTGTCAGAAAACGGCGTAAGCAAAGTTGTACACCTAATATCTGAAACACGCGGCCGGACAGTTCGCCTTGAGGCGGCCATCGTCGCTGACACCAATCGAGCGAGCTTTTCAGTTGAACCTCGTTCTCACGCGATCAACTCTCCACCGAGGTCGTCCTTGGATCAGGCCATGTACGCCATCCAACCGGCGTCCGAAGTCGGCGACCGACGTTGACTGCTCCACACACGAACCATTCCGTGGGGTTGGAAAGTTTTGCAACACCTCCGTAGTCGGACATCGCAATACCAAATTGACAGTAGTAGTACGGCTGTTGTCGCTCTGCCATCCATCACCACAGCAGCCTTAAACTGCGTGCAGGACGCTTCCACGTCGTCGGGAACTGGTTCCCTTGAAACCTTCGCAGACAGTTAGGCCCTAACGAATCCCGACGTTTCTACACGTTCCAGATCGTTCTTCGAGTTTCCGACATTCTCGAGTCCATTACACACATTTCCGATCTGGGCGCCCACCCGCATCCGCTTAAACTTTATCGAGTCTCTACGAAGGTTCTCGCCGTTAAGTTTCCAGACTCCCGCAGACCGCTCCTCCAATTGTGGCTTCAAACTGTTGTCCTTCTGCGGTTGCAACTGTGTTGTCACTCTCCACGGTGATTCCTCCAACCTCACCAATCGCTCGTTCAACTTTGCCATTCGTTGTCGGCCCATTCCACGCCGTTGTCGTCTCCTCGAAATTCACTGACCGCTCGTTCATCTGCGTTGTGATTTCACCCGGCGACTTCTCCGCCCTCGGTGACTGTTCACTATCAGTCCGGCTGTTCACTACCGCAGCGAGGTGTGTCCTGCATATGCCCCCACAACGTTGACGCCACCAGATTTCCGACGGCTGACTCGGCCTTTACAACTCCTGATGTTTCGACGCGCTCCGGTTCGCTCCGCAATCCTTCGACCTCCTCGACAACCGTATCGAACCCGCCATCCATTTTGGCGTCCTCCTGCATGAGGTCGTGTTCGAAGTTATCGTCGATCATCCTCTGCAACTGCTCGGATTGCTCATCAAATCGCTGGTTAACTCGCTTGTCAAACTCGTCAAGTTGCTTGGAATGCTCGTCAAATCGCTTGTCAAGCTGCTTGGACATCGACAGTAGCAGCCGCATGACAGGACCCCAGTCTCTAACCGGTTTCGCTCCCGACACGTTGAGATTTTTCGTCAACTTATCCTCTAAACGAGCACACAGCGCGAACGCATCTCCCGTCGTTAACGAATTCCATTTTGCTAGTTCGTCTTTTAACACCGCGGTTGTTAATTCCCAAATAGTACGCGGCATTTCAGTTCGTTTTTCACTTCACAAGTTCACAACAGTCAATCGTGCAGATTCTACCCGCGTAGAATGTTCCCGCACTTCACTATAAAGTTTCTCAAAACTTCCCGTGCTTATTTACACCACCGTAAATATCCCGCACGACTTCCACGAAATACATGATCACGCAAGTTCTGAAAAACACACACTTTATTTACAACACGAACTACACACGCGTTCTAACAACAAACGTTAAAACGTCAAACTAGCTCCAACAATAACGACGGCACTACTTCCCGGTTCCAAGCGGATACTGAGTGTCGAGTCTGACTACTTCTTTCCTCCTTCGGGGACATCTGCCTTTTATAGTTGGAAATCCATGCATTCGTCAATTAGCGAAGACTCTAGATTTTTCGAGATGTTCTAGTCTCGGGTTTCCACTACTCAACGAAGGTTCGAGAATCCGCTTCATTATCGATGGTTCTGTTTCGAGATGGATCGAGACTATGGTAGAGCTTAGTACAGTGTGGGTCGTAAAAGATACCCCCTCCGTACACGCAACAATACTTTTCCAAACAAACGGTCCCTTCCGTCAGAGAATCGGTTAAGCCGATCTACACGAGAATTATGACTAGTACGGTAGAGCTCAGTTGACGTTTACAGACATGACAGTCATGTGCGTTGTTTGTTTACCTGTCGGTACGATGTTTCGTGTTGGATGGACACTTAGATAAGTATTCCCATTTTCACGTATTTTGTTATTTTCTCGATACTTTGTGAAATCTTTCACTTCATTTCAGGATTCACGTCGATATTATATGGATCGCGTTGTTCGCGAGGAAAGTCGATATCACTGGAATCACATCAGGCAGGCATCGACCTAGGTACGTATCAACATCCTACCGCCACCCCCTAGTTGCCACCGGTTATCTAACTATAATTTATCGTTTCAGGTCAGCGACTAGCCGAAATCAACAGCGATAGCGTAACAGCGTAACTAACAACCAACGTAAAACTAGCCCGAACTATTCGTTACCGGCAGATAACGATTATCCTCCTTTCCGCTTCCGAGCGGATACTTTATAGCGATCGAGTTCCGACTGCGACTGCGTCTCGACTATTACCACTTGCTGTTGCTGGTGACATCTGCTTTTTAGGCTGAGCGCACGTTGGCTCATGTTCGCGTGTCGCGTTAGTGTGTTTTATGTCAAACGGTACGAGTCTATGGTTTGCGACCAAAGACGCGAATCTGCCAATTTGACAAATGCTCGGCTGTGGTCGTATCAACAAATTGGATTCATTATTGGTTTTTAAAACGGATAATTAGGTAAGAATTGAGTGACAAAACAAACGACTGGAGAGTAATAGGATGTATTTAAGCACATATTTCATACCAAATTATTGGCGTTAACACACAATAATGAACCCAATTTGTTGATACGACAACAGCCGAGGATTTGTCGAAATGATAGATTCGCGTCTTTGGTTGCAAACCAAAGACTCAACCCGTTTGACATAGAACATGTGAACGCGACACGCGATCGTGAGCCAACGTACGCTCAGCCTTATACTGGATCTCTGTTTCGAGATGGCTCTAGACTCGGGTTTCCACTAGTCAACGAATATTACAGGAGAAAGTTCGATAATTGGCTAATGCTTGTCATCGATGGTTCGAGACTATGATGGCGCTTAGTACAGTCTGTGTCATAAGAGAGACGTACTCCGCACATACAACAATAGCATGAAAAGCAAGGAACATGTCCAATGTACAACTCCCGTTCGAACAATGTTAATTAATCAGTTATATTGAGGGATTTTCCCAATTTTGGCAACTCGTCTACTTCAGAATGACAGCACAACAGTCATTTTATGTGTACAAACTTCCACAGCTGGTACAAAAGTCTTCTTCTTACTCGATTGTCAAAAATGTTTTATTTAATATAGCGTGAAAAGGCTAAATAACATAAAATAACTTTTATAAAAGGCATATTTTTTTATAAAAGTCACCCCATTACACTATAAAAGTTATTTTACAAATATTTTTTATAAAAGATATTTGCAAAACAACTTCTATAGTGTAATAGCCGCCTAATTGTGTGGTATCCCACTCAACTTTGCTCGGCTAATAAATTCTCTTCGGCCGGCATCAACCTGTAAGTGACTGTTTTCTTTGTACTAAGTCGAAATACAACTGAATCTTGGCTACTTTTCTTCGCCAGATGGCCGCTGGCAACCGTCCAATATTCAAACCGTATAAACACATGTGGAGGGTGGAATCTGATCATTGATTGACTCCACCTTCCACAACACCACCTCCGTACAACGGACATCTTCACCGGTCCAACTGTCAAGTCTTCGTTCCGTTTACAATCAAATTGGAATCGTCGTTGACAGTGGTCGCAACGGCAGTTCAGTTTTTTGCGGTGCGCAAAGTGGACAAGAGTTCGTTTTCGTTGCTGCAGGTGAGTGGCGTTGGCTTGACTGCGGTTCGTGCGAAGCAGTTTCGTGTCTTTCTTTGGTTCAGCTCCCGCTGTCCGAGTGAATTGGAATTTGTGCAAGCGCGAAATTGCAGACGTGTCCGTGATCCTCATCATCAGCTCCTTTTAGTGGCCAAAATTGTGCGAGTGATTTCAAGTGTTTCTGTGTGCCCACGGTCTGTGTTGAAAGAGTTGCGCTAAACGGCCCGTTGGGCGATTGTTTTCCAAGTGCCTGTGAATTTTGCCGGAGTCCAGACTGGTCAAGGAGTGAGCCTGGTGTGTCCTCGTGCTTACCAGCGCCCCGTTCCCGTCTAGCGTCACTGCACTGTCAATGCGATGCATCGATGACGAAAGAGTACCGAGGGACGTAGTCATCGTCGTGGTCGCGCGAACAACAACTTGGCCAGGTGAGAGCTCGCGAGTTGGTTCTTTTGTTGTGTACCTGTGCCTGTCGGCGGCCTCTTTGGTTGGTTTTTTGTGTGTTCTGACGCCCGAATCGAACGGCTTGAAGCCATAGAAAATGGCCGATAAGCCGCTCCGGGATCTCCGTTATAAGTTGTCACCTTTTGTTGATGGCGTTTGCTCCAGCAGCGCCAAGCTCCAGCCACATCCTCGTCATAGTCGTGCTCCCCCGAGGCTTTCGGTCAGTAAAATCCTCCGCGCCACAGCTGATGAATGACACAAAAATCGATTTTTTGCCCCCGATACAACGCCACCGCGGTCCAGACACATTTTGTTGTCTTGCCAGAGAGTGTGGAGGCTGAGGCTGCCTTCTGTCTTGTCGCTGATTTGTTTTCAACAGTTCACGCGGAAGCACTGTTCGAGCGGGGGCTCCCGGTTCTTATTTTTTCACACGCTCCAGCTCGAGGTCGCGGCCTTATCAGTCGCAAGCAGCGTTTTCGCTTCATTGACTGCTGGCGCTGGCAGGTGGATTACCGGGAGTTGTGCTGGTGAAGTCAGACAAGCGTGGATGACGAGTGGAGTGGTTTTGGGCTTAAATCGCTTGACAGCTTATTCTACTTATCCAGTGTTCTGGATTTTATTTTGTGATGCCTGCACGGATTTGATCAAAATCGGTGTCGTCTCTTGGTACATCTCCGTCCGTAAGTGCGTATTATGCCTCCAGACTACACTGTCCTAGTCAGACAGAATGAATCCAACCAAACGACAGTTTGAATACATACACTCCCGATCAATGCAATAGGTCCACTTGGAATTTGGCTATATTTCGGAAAGAACTAACGGCATAAGTATTCTGAAAACTCCATGATATTATACGAGGGTTGCCTTTTATATTTCGGGATTAGAGAACAAAAACAAATATTAATCATTGAAAATCGCTTTATTGTTTTTCAAAATATTCCCCGTGAAGATCTATACACTTTTGCATGCGTTTGAACCAATTGTCAAAGCACTTTTGCCACTCTGATTGAGGTGTCTCCAAAACATGCATTCTGAACGCAGCAACCGCTTCTTCAGGTGTTGAAAAACGTTGACCTCTCAGTTTGTTTTGTACGTACGGGAATAAAAAGAAGTCATTCGGTGCCAAGTCAGGACTATACGGCGGATGACCCATCAAATCTATGTTTTGAGTGCTCAAAAATGCAGTTGTTTGAGCTGATGTGTGAGAGCTCGCATTGTCGTGGTGAAGAGTGATCCGTCTTCGGCGGTTGGTTTTCCTGATTTCTTGGAAGACAACTGGCAAACAAATGGTTGTGTACCACTCAGAATTGACTGTTCTGCGTTGTTCTAGTGGTACGGTTGCGACATGTCCAATTTTTCCGAAAAAACAGGCGACCATTTGCTTGGAAGTGCTTCGTGCGCGAACAACTTTTGTTGGGTTTGGCTCATCTTGAAACACCCATACAGTCGACTGCTGTTTACTTTCGGGCTCATACGCGTAAATCCACGATTCATCACCTGTCACGATGTCATAGACGTGTTTCGAAGCACCGCGATCGTATTTTTTGAGCATTTCTTTCGACCAATCGACACGAGCCTTTTTTGAGCGATTGACAAATTGTGTGGGATCCAACGCGAACAAATTTTTTTGACAGTCAAATGTTCATGCAATATTGAATGTATGCTGGTCCCACTAATGCCTAAGGTTGTCTCAATCTCACGATAGGTCACATGACGATCTTGCAATATCAGTTCGCGCACAGCATCAATGGTTTCCGGAACTACAACTGATTTTGGACGACCTTCACGAAATTCGTCTTGGAGTGAACTACGACCTCGATTGAATTCACCATACCATCGATAAACACTGGTCCTTGATGGAGCTTCATCGCCAAAAATTGAATTCAGTTCATCCATGCACTGTTGCTGAGTTAATCCACGTCGGAAGTTGTAAAAAATAATCGCACGAAAATGTTCATTATTATTTGGCCGAGATTAATCTTTTAAGTTACTGTAAAAAACACAAATAGCGCTCGTATGTCAAAACGTTCTGAGTACGTAAAATATAACCTCAAAAATGTCAAACTTTGCGATAGAGCTGTCAGTTGCCAGATTGCAACACTAGGGTTGTCCAGTAGCCTTATTTGTTCATTAGGCGCGTCCTTTTGTGGTACAGTGAAGGTTAATTCGACTTCACAACACGCAATTACAACAATGCGTTAACCTGGAGAGATCTACGGGCTATAGACCAGTCAATGATTGCTCAAAAGAGGGGTGCAGTGTGCATGGAATATGCGATAACTTTTGACTTCAGGACTTGTTGTAGCAATATTCGGAATTCGGTGTGTTTGTTGGTTACATGCCTACGGATTCGTCTTCATCCCCGGTGTTAAGGGATAGAAAGTTAGGTGCCTCTATTGGGTTCTCCCACAGCGATCTAGGAGTCAGGTGCGTGCGTGCAGCTGGGCAGTGAAAGATGTGGTCTACGTCGTGAGGGGCGCCATTACATGCAGGACAGATGTTTGAGACGTCCTGGGCGTGGCGGGATAGGTAGGAGTTTAGTCGTGAACACCAGCTCGACCGAAGTTGGGCGAGTATCGTTCTCGTAACTCTCGAAAGTCTTCCCTCTTCCGGAGATATCATCATGGACGAGATAACTGGATTCGGACCTAAACCTACGTTTGACTGATAAACCTCCTCCTGATGTAGCGCTGCGATGGCCATCCTGTGTGTGCCAGTATCAAAGGGTTCCCTTTTGTATCTCTGGACGTCTCTTTCTAGGTCCCTCAAGTCGCGCCTAACAAGTCTTGGCGGCGGCGTCTTGTCCATGAGGTTGAAGTTAGGGTGATCACTTCGATAGCAGCAGGTATTGCTTGGCAAGAAGCTGGTTGTGGTCCCTTAAAGGCATCATCCTGGTTTCCTGAAGTAGATGGTCCTGGGGTCACATCAAAAGACAGCCAGTAAGAGTACGGAGAGCGGCATTTTGGCACGCCTAAATCTTTTTCCACTGTGTGTCACAGAGATTCTGCGACCACACAGGAGCTGCATAGTTGGCCACTGATCTTCCGACTGCTTTATAAGTGACCAGTAGTTTCTTTATTGCCCCATATACTACCGCCCAGGGCTTTGAGGATTTTATTCCAACTGCGCATCCTGTCGCACACGGTTGAGGCATGGGGTGATGATGTGGCCATGCTGTCCTGCGTGACACCTAGGATTTTAGGATGGTTTATAGTAGGAATAGGATGATTCCCGATCGAGACTACAAGCTGCATCTTGGCCTCCTTCGTCCAGGTGGTGAATAGGGTTGCCGAGGATTTAGACGCTGAGATGGCAAGGTTCTTGCTTATGAAGAACGAGTTAAGTTCTTCAAGATAACCGTTGATGTGTTCGCACATATCCGCTATGTTCTTACCTGTTGCCAGAATGGAGCAGTCGTCAGCGTAGGAGATGATGTCGATCCCTTCAGGTGGTGTTGGGAGTTCTGATAGGTATAGATTAAGCAAGGTAGGAGATAGAACTCCTCCTTTAAGTGCACCTTGTTTAATCGTCCTAAGCTTTGGTTTGCTGCTCCTGAATTCGGTATAGGATTGCCTGCCAGCGAGATAATTGGCAATCCATTTCACTATTTGCGTCGGAAGCGATAAACAGTTGATGTCAGACGAAAGCGCTGAATGGCTGACAGTGCCGAAGGCCTTCGACAGGTCAAGCGCTACCAATATTGTTCTTTGACATGGACGAGCCTGGTTGTGACCATTATGGATGCGGGATGTAATGGCATCCAGGGCCGTGGTCGTACTGTGCATGCTTCGGAAGCCATGCTGGTGATCTGCGAGCTGGATGTGGGCCGTAAGAACAGGGTGGAGTAGTGCTTCAAGCGTTTTGGCAACTGGTGACAGTAGAGTTATTGGATGATAGGATCCGCCGAGTGTCGCTTTCTTCTCAGGTTTCAATATTGGGATGACTCTCCATTTTTTCACGATTTCCGCGATCCGATGGATGGATTATAAGTAGCCGTGAGATAGTTGGCTGGCCTTGTTGTTCGCCTTCCTTATAGCTGCAACTACTTCGTCCGTGGTGAAAACGGGTATGCTATCTGTGGTTCGGTTGTGAATCTGTCTACGGATTTTACGCTTAAGTCTGTCTGGTGCGGGGTGTTCAATAAATTGTTTATTGAAACGAGTTGCGCAGTGGGTAGGGTCACTTGTTGAATTTTCACCGAGCTGAATGCCGACGTTCTCTTTCTGTTTTAGTGGATTGGAAAGGGCACGGACAGTCGACGATAACTTGCTCAACCCTGTGGTTAGATTGCAGTTATTCAGATGGGTGCTCCATTTTGACTTCCTGTGTTCGGCTACTTGTCTATGGATCTCGCAGTTCATCTCGTGAATTCTGGGGTCGTCCGGATTTACGCTCCTGATGCTGTCTCTCTCGTCTGCCAATCTGGCGGCAGTGGTTGGAGAGTTGGACCGAATTTTCGGAATCCGTCCTGCAGGAATGAACTTCGCAGCCGCTTTGTTCAGGACTTTCCTTATGTTGGATTCGGCTGTACGAACGTCGGTTGGCGTTGGCAGATCGAGGAATTTCGCGTTGGTATTGGAGGTGAAACCGTTCCAATCAGCCTTATTGTACAATAGTTGGCAAACGTGCGGTGTTCGGCAGATATTTGTCGGTTTGTCAAGCCTTATCACGATTGGTAAGTGGTCTGAAGATAGTGTTAGGACCGGCTCCCATTGTGTTTCGTTTATGAGGCTAGCACTGGCAATCGTGATGTCTGGAGAACTGGAACATGTACCGGCGATGTGGATGGGGATTTCGTCATATATACAGAAATCGGTTAGAGCGCCAGAGTTCAAGGTGAGCATTAAAGTCATCGAGCAGGAGGCGATGTTGCCCGGTAAGGAGATGGTTGATATTTCCATGGTATCCTGAGGGACAACTGGATACCGGTGGGATGTAAATATTGCAAACTTCAACATATCAACATTACCCGATTTTATGGCGATGGCTTGCACTTCCATGGTGTTGTCATTACTAATAAAATCGATTTCCCGGTATTGCACGGAATGGTGAATAATGAAGGCAAGCCTTCCTCTAGCGTTGGTCAACCTGTCTTTCCTGACAATAGCATAGTTGCCATGTGTGTTGAGGGACAAGTTGGAGTGCAGTTTCGGTTCCTGTATGGCTTCAACTTAGATGCGATTTCTGTCCATAAATGATTTGAGTTCGGTGATCTTGTTCTGCAACCCACTGCAATTGAGTTAAATGGGTGAGAGCGTATTGAAGATGGCAGTCGGTGGTGCAGGCGTAAGATTGTGTTGAGAAATCCTATGGGAACTGTTAGCAGGAGTCATCGGGGATGGCTGTAAACCTGTCTGAGCGCTCGATGGTATTGGATGTTGGGGCGTGTTAGATGAGGTTGCTACTAGTTGTCCTCTGTTCCTACACTGACTGGCAGTAAAGGAGGAATTCCGGTGCCTGTGATGGTTGAGTCCAGAGCAGTATCTTAGGTGGCACCACTGATTGCAGCAATTGCATCTCACCGTAGTCGCGTTTGGGTGTAGCACTCTGTCGTATACGCAGCAGATCCACGGTCCTGGGTTTCTCTCAATGCCGGCGCGGAGAAGTAGCACTGAGAGCAGTTGCGCCGAGATGTTTTGCTCCCAGTAAACATAAAAAAGACGATAAGAGGCATATATAATATATAAACACACTTTCCTTCTTGCATTGAAGGGTTTTGGCAGCTCTTGGCCGTTGTAAAACGGGTCGCTCCGGTGCGTAGAACCGACTGGCGCAGGAACGATTGAGCCAAGGTAGTCCTGATCGGTTTAGGTTAGGAATTTCGTCTAAAGATACGGCAGGTGGTTGTGCATTGTTAATTGCATTGACCGCTCCAGGGGCATGGGCGCGTCAACATCTCTAGCATTTCTATGCCTTGTTGACGTTTCGCTAGCATATCTACTTTTCGGAAGTGCAGTTGCTAGCATGCACCTCCTATCCGCGCCGTCTTTATACTGACAAGCTCGGAGCACTGTGAGAGTTCTATTAGTACTCACAGGCGGTTTTTGATTGCGCCGAGATTTGATTCGAGCTCTAAATTAGTATCGTAGAGCGGTGACCGAACAACCACGGCTACCGAGCGCGACATTGTGCATTGAGTACTATGTTTGAGGTTCGCTATCGAAGAAAGCCCTTCTTTTCAGTGCAGTATTGATATAGCTGATTTGTAGCTGGCGTTATCGAAGGGAATTCTTTTGAATCTTTGGACTTACCTCTCGCGGTCCCTCAAATTACGTCTAACGTGCCGCGGTGGTGGAGTCTTGTCCATAAGATTATGCTTTATGCATTCAATGTTCTTGCAAATGTGCAAGTGCGAATTATTTCAGTGAAAATCGGAATTTTTTGTGACACTTGGTTTCATTCTGCACACCAGCTTAGTATGCGTCTGTAGCTTAGCTTGGTAACGCACCCGGCATTTTGTGCTACTCGTAACACGGTCTCTGCGGTTCAAGTCCCGCAACGGGACCAAGTATTTTTTTTTTGTTCTCAAATTCCCTCTGTTTTAATTTCTCCGAACTTAGTCGTTTCGTATGGATAGAAGCACTCATCAGGTCTTGCATCTTTGCAGGTATCCATATACAAGACTTGTATTCCTTGTATCATGATCTAGGCCCACCCATACAATCCCCGACAGAAGGGGAAATTGATTTCGCGTTGCGGTCACTAAAGTACTGAACTGCTAAAATTCGGTGGAACGGGTCTAGTTAATGGCATGCATCAGTTACTCCTGCGAGTATGGGAAGACGAGTTGATGCCACACAATTGGCGCAGAAGCATCATTTGTCCAATTCACAAAAAGGGAGATAAACTGCGGTGTGAAAATTTCAAGGGCCTACCACTAGTCTGTACGTCCTATAAAATGTTGACGAGAATTCTGGAAAATAGAATAAAACCGTACGCAGAATGGATCATTGTCGAATATCAAGGCGGTTTCAGACCTGGTCGCTCCATAACCGATCAGCTAATAACGGTCAAACTGATACTCCAGAAGTGCTGGGAATTCAACGTAGACGTACACCTAATCTTTGTCGACTTCAAGCACTATCGATCGCGGTGTACTGTACAACATCATGATGAAATTTGGTATACCAGGAAAATTAGTGCGACTGACAAAGATTACGATGATCAACTCCGTCTCATAAGTCAGGATCCAGAATAGACTTACTGATCTATTTGAAACACGCACTGGTCTGAAGCCGGGCGATGGACTGGAACCGACGCTCTTCAACCTAGCACTGGAATACGCTATTTGGGCTATGAATATGGACAACGGCGAGACGCTACTCATCAAGTCGACACAATTAGCAGCGTACGCCGACGACATCAACATCATGTCCCGAAGATTGGCTGACGCAGAAGAACTTCTGCATACGCTCCATACCGCTGCAAAAGAAGTTGGACTACGTGTTAACGAGGGTAAAACTAAAATAATGATGCAATCGACGACAAGGACACCTGCACAACCGAGCATCAATGTGGGGGACCTCAATATCGAGTTCGTGAACGACTTCATATACCTGGGTTGCAACTTGTCAAGGGACACCAACGAAACTGACGAAATCAAGCGACGAATACAGTTAGCTAATAAGACTTTTTCTCCCCATAATAAAATCGAAGCATGTACACAGAAACACGAAGCTCCGCTTGTACAAAACCATTATACGACCAGTGCTATGCTATGGCTGCGAAGCATGGACCCTAACTCAAGTCTCCGGAAACATGCTAGACACATTTGAACGTAAGTTCTGCGGCGAATTTTCGGGGCTGTTTGCGATCGAGATGGATGGCGCATCCGGCACAACCATGAGTTGTATGAACTATACGATGAACTGGAAGTTTCGAAAATTGTCTAACTACAACGACTTCAATGGGCAGGGCATGTACAAAGAATGAACGATGATCGCATGCCAAAGAGAGTAATGAACGCAGAACGAGACTGCAAAGGCGACCGAGAGCTCGTTGGGAGAGCTCAGTATATGCAGACACCGAGCAGCTACTGGGCTTCCAGAATCGGAGGTCACATGACCGAAATAATTACTACTTTGCCTTAACCCCTAGCGGGGCATAGCGCGTCAACTACTCCTGCGCGCCATCGTACTCTGTTCTGGGCAATGGGGCGCAACTCCCCAAAAGACTTACCCAGTACCTGACACTCCTTTGCCACAGATCGACGCCATGTGATTCGAGGACCCCCTCTTGGTCGGCCTTGGTTGGAAATGGGGTTCCATTTCATGGCATGCATAGCAATGCAGTTATCACTCTTCCGCAATGTGTGACCTATCCACTGCCATTTTCGCCTGCGTATCAATTCGTCGATTGGCATCTGACCCGTACACCGACTTAGCTCTTCATTTGATATTGTTTCGGGCCAGAAAATTCTTAAAATTCGACGAAGACATGAGTTGACGAAAACTTGCAGCTTTCTGGTAACTCCTACGGAAACTTTCCATGTACTGCTCCCATACAAAAGCACTGATAGTACCAGGGAGCGAAACAGGCCCAGCTTGGTTTTAATGCTGAGATAACTGCCCTGCCAGATTTTGGACAGCATGCCGTATGCGCGTTTAGCCTGGTTGATACGACGAGCGATGTCCTGCTCCGTACCACCATTTTCGGCAACAATGCTACCCAGGTAGACCAAGTTGTCCACCTTCTCCACAGGCTGCCCATTAATATTGATGGCAATAGGTGTCGGATTTCTTTTTCGCAACGGCGGGCTAAGAACCTTGGTCTTGTTGGTATTAATCTTTGACCCAACCTTGCTTGCCTCCCTCTCGAGATCTAACGCCATTGCGGACAGATCCATGATTTTGTGGGAGAGTAGGCATATGTCGTCAGCGTAGTCAAGATGTTGTAGATAAGATGTCAAAGTTCATTGAATTCCTCTGTCGAGTCCGGATAGGGCTGCATGCAACACATCGCCGATCACAATGAGGAATAGGATCGGTGAGAGGATGCACCCCTGCCGAACTCCACTGCGAATCTCAAAGTCCCCCGACACCTTACCTTTATGCAGAACGCGACATTTCGCGCCGTCATAGGTTGCCTTAATAATAGCCACAAGCTTCTCAGGGATGCCTCTCCTGCGCAAGGCCGCCCATATAGAATCCCGGTTCACACTATCGAAAGCCTTTTCGAAATCGATGAAAAGCAAGTGAAGCGGCGAATCGTATTCAACGCATTGCTCGATGATGATTCGCAAGGTGTTAATGTGATCGACACAGGGGAATCCGGATCGAAAGCCAGCCTGCTCTTCATCAATTGTGCTTTCTAAGTGGGCCTTTAGTCTTTCCAGGACGATTTTAGCTATTATCTTGGCAACGGCAGGAAGCACACAAATGCCTGTCCAATTATTACATTCTGTGAGGCTACCCCTCCGTGGAAGTTTGATGATCAAACCTTCCTTCCACTCAGTGGGAAAGGTCTCTGTATTCCACGCTTTATCAACAAGTGGGTGCAGCAAATCGGCAGTTACGCTTGGCGCTGCTTGATAAAGTTCGGCAGGGATACCGTCAAGTCCGGCGACCTTTCCTCGTTTTAGTGCAATAATTGCAGTGACTATTTCCTCTTTAGTCGGGGCAGTGGACCGTATACGCACATTTTGATGGTTAGCTAAATTATCTATATGAGGGGGAACTTCACCAGAGGTTACACGGTTCAAGACCGCGGCGAAGTGTTCTTTCCACCGCCTCATTTGATCTTCTTCCAAGATAAGTAGCTTTCCATCACTATCTTTCACCGGATGTTGGCAGGAGTTACGACCACCTGTAAACTCCTTGATGACACCGTATACGGCGTTTAAATTGTTACTTCTAGCGGCTTCTTCTGCTGACGCTAAAAGAGAATTGGCATAAACTCTTTTGTCGCGTCGCACACTACGCTGAACTTCTCGAGCTTTCTCACGGTAAAGGAGTTCGATGCTGCTTCGATTGTCGTCTGATGCTGCAGCCAAACGAACTTTCAGCTCCTTTCTTTCAACAATCCGCTGCCATGAAGCGTCGGACATCCAGGGCTTATTCCGGCAATCCGGGTTTGGGCCAAGGATGGTATTTGCGCTATCAATGTATGCATTTTTTATGGCATCCCAGTTTTCGTTTATGTCACTATCTGGGTGACTAGTTATCTCAGCCGCTTTTTGCGCAAGATGGTCATTATATTGTTGTAAGACAGCTGGATTTTTTAATCGAGCGGTGTTGAATTTGCGGGGCCTGGATCTTTCGTCGCTGGGGCGTCGCACGGCTGCAATACGCAATCGAACATTAGCGATCATAAGATAATGGTCTCTTCCCATCCCAATATCGGCACCCTTCTTGTTTCGCACGTCCAGGAGGCAACTCTTGAATCTTTTACTAATGGCAAAATGGTCGATTTGATTTTGTGTTCTGCGCCGATCAACAGAGGACCAACTGATTTTGTGGTGGTCCTTATGCTCAAACATAGTACCACCGATGAAGAGACTGTGAAAGTTGCGGAACTCTACAAATCTTTCACCGTTGTCATTACGATCACCAAGACCGTGTCTCCCCATCACATGTCTGAGCCCATAGTTATCAGCGCCAACTTTCGCATTCAAATCACCCATAACCATTATAATGTCACCTTTAGGTGTTCTGCTCTGAACGGCGTTTAGTTCTTCGTAGAAGGAGTCTTTTGCCAAGACATTGTCGGGCTCAGTAGGGGCATAACATTGTATTATTGAGATGTTCCTCATTTTGGTCCGGAACCTGGCGGTCAAGACCCTGTCAGAGACCGGTTCCCAGGATAAGAGACAGTTTCGCGCGGCTCTGGTTAAAAGGAGCCCCACACCTGACTCACGACGACTACCGGTAGCTTTACCGGAGTACAACATTACAGTGCTGCCCGTTGGAGAGATGAATTCTCCGCTGTTCCACCATCTTATCTCACTAACTCCTAAGATATTTAATTTGTACCTCAGAAATTCACTCTCTAATTGAAGAAATCGTGCGTTCTGGGGAGCTTCTGATCCATTGTCCAGGAGAGTACGCACATTCCAGAATCCAATCTTTGTCATTGTACGATAGCTAAAAGTCGTAACCGTTGAGTCAGTCCTTATCCGAGGCATAGTTGACGTTTCGTTAGCGTATAAAGATTTCGGATAGTGCAAGTTGCTGGCATACACATCCTGTCCTTTGATTGTCGGTTTTAACGACAGGCCCTCAAAGGGAAAGGCCGTGGTATTTTTTTTTCACACCCCACACCACAGGGGTACCTCAACCAAATAATCGCACCGCCATCACTGGCGGCTTGACGTTGGTTGGCAATGGTCTGTGACCACTGCCGTTCCAGGGGGCGCCCACGCGGAGGACTATGGAAGAGAAGTTTTTGCCCCCCAACGATCCAGGCGGGCAAGGCCCGACGTCAGGCTGTCGTGCTACGATCATGATGAATGACGTGAGACGGTATGTTGTAACTCAGACAGGGTACAGCTATCCTTCCCTCCTGCTTTCGCATCAACAATTTCAATATATACGCATCCCATTAAGTCAATTGGGTTATAGGATCCTTCGATCCATACATACGCTTTTATTGTAAGAGCCGAAATCATTTACATCCTACTTATTGAAAATTTATTTCGTCTTTTTAGTCTACAAGGGATTGTTGGCTGTAGAAGAACTGAATTAATGACGCTCCTAAGCACACTTCAATTCATTCTGCTCCAATTATTTAGTTTCTCATAAAACTGCTGTTGCCTCTTATACATATAAATCTCCATATCCGTGAAAAGCAATCGTATCTCACTAGAAAGTGCTTTAGGATGGATCCTAAAAAGAAATCCTCTCTTCTCCGGTGAAATCGACAACGTGACTGAAAGCGAAAAAAAACATTCTTCATATACTAGATCTTGACAAACACCTCCTGCAAAAGGCATCCATCCAATCCAATCACTTATCTGGCATAACTTGAAAAAACAATCTCTTTAAAAACATGCTCCACTTTAAAGTTTGCTGAACAACATTCCTACGTACGAGTATACGAATGCGACGACTTTCGATCTTTTCCCAGCCTTTAAAGAAGTGGCCACCTTACGGACAACTACCTTACCTTAGGCTGGATTGCAGATCAAAATCGAAATTGCAAACTTGAATAGATGCAATCGCCGCAATGTGCAAACTAAAATGCATTTCAATTACTTTCCTTGGCTTTCAATTTTTCCGAAACTCACCAGCGACTCAGTCGTATATGGCGATGACGTGTGAACTACTCGGTTCGTTATCGATGTGAGGCCCTCGGACTTGATTATTTTTCATGAAACTAACGAGCAACACGGAGAAAATAAACAGAAATGCCGGGAGGACTTTCCTTTTGTGCATAGTAGTACTTTACTTTCAAGTGAAATGAATGGATTGAGTGGACTTGTTCGATGCATAGTTGCACTTTAGCCTGCATTAGTTGCAGCGGTACGGGAGAGAGAAAGGACTGTGAAAGTGAAAAGTGCATTCTACAAGTTTGTTCCAATGAAAATGCAACATAGTCCTTGCATCGTGGCTTGAGTGGCATCCTTCTGATACCATTGCTCAGACTTTATATTTTGATGTTGGCTGACGACTTTTGTTGACGCATCATTGGAGCGAATCCGGTGACTTCTTAAATTTCTGTCTGATTTCTGGCTAAGTGAGCTGGCAAAAGTGCCCGTGGCGTTCGTTTTTCTTCTTTTCATTTTCGGCTTCGCTTCACAAAGGAACCGGTTCAGATGAGAATGTTAATTGCAATGATTCGAAAACTGATGGATGATCGCCGGACGCCGGTAAAAAAAACAGCTCAAGCTCCCGAGATGTAATGCTGGATTGTACAATAATTGAACCGTAACAATAACTCGATTGTTTAGGTTGACTTGAATTAAAAATGTGGAGGATTTAATGCAGCAGAATTGAATTAATTTATGCGAGTATTAGCGATAAACATATTTGCATGATTTATTTCAATGGTCATTATTATGTGTGGAGGTGAGGTAGATAGTACGCAAGCTACTTTTCCCCATATGTATGAGTAAAGTCTACAGAGACCCAATTAAAATTTGAGTGGTGATAAAAGTTGACCGGAAAAGTACATAGTGAAATTTGTTAATGTGCAACTGTTGGGATATTCAATAAGGCGAAATATCATTAAAAACAGGAAACATTCGTTCTATCAAGCAGCTGAAACAATAGATAGCTGACGTTTTTTCGAAGCTATTTTTCAAGATAAGAGTATGGGGCATAGTGCGTCAACTACTCCTGCGCGCCATTGTAATCTGTTCTGGACAAAGGGGCGCAACTCAGCAAAAAGACTTACCTAGCACCCTACACTCCTCTGCCACAGATCGACGCCTTGTGATTCGAGGATCTCCTCTTGGTCGGCCTTGGTTGGAAATGGAGTTGCATTTCATGGCATGCAAAGAATTGCATTTATAACTCTTCCGCAATGTGTGACCTATCCACTGCCATTTTCGCCTGCGTATCAATTCGTCGATTGGCATCTGCCCCGTAAGCCGACTTAGCTCTTCATTTGATATTGTTTCGGGCCCGAAAATTCTTATAATTCGACGAAGACATGAGTTGGCGAAAATTTGCAGCTTTCTGGTGACTCTTACGGAAACATTCCTTGTATTGCTCCCATATAAAAGCACAGACAGTACCAGGGAGCGCAACAGGCTCAGCTTGGTCTTGATGCTGAGATAACTGCTCTGCCAGATTTTGGACAGTATGCCGTATGCGGATTTAGCCTGGTTTATACGACGAGCAATGTCTGCTCAGTACCACCATTTTCGGCAACAATGCTACCCATGCTACCCAGGTAGACCAAGTTGTCCACCTTCTCCACAGGCTGCCTATTAATATTGATGGCAATAGGTGTCGGATTTCTTTTTCGCAATGGCGGGCTAATAACCTTGGTCTTGTCGGTATTAATCTTTAGCCCAACCTTGCTTGCTCCCTCTCGAGATCTAACGCCATTGCGGACAGATCCATGATTTTGTGGGAGAGTAGGCATATGTCGTCAGCGTAGTCAAGATGTTGTAGATAAGATGTCAAAGTCCATTGAATTCCTCCGTCTAGTCCGGATAGGGCTGCATGCAACACATCGCCGATCACAATGAGGAATAGGATCGGTGAAAGGATGCACCCCTGCCAAACTCCACTGCGAATCTCAAAGTCCCCCGGACACCTTACCTTTATGCAGAACGCGATATTTTGCGCCCTTAAGGGCTTACCCGGGTTAAAAATAGTCAAATTTTTTTATTCGATAGTACAACATCTCAGGAGTATTGTGTCAAAAGCTCAAGTCATTCCGAGCAAAACTAACGGAGATATGATTTTTGGAACGTTCCGACTCGTATAAACGCGTTTTTCTCGAAATGTTGTTTTCAAAGTGGGTGTCCACTGTAACTCGGCGAATATGTAACCGATCGTTTTGAAATTTTGCACCCACTTTCTTCACACATATTACCTCCCCCCAACGATGTCATTTGCCCCATTTTTTTTCTGTACCGATTTTACAGATACGAAATGGCCGACTTTTAGTACCGAAAAACACGATTTTTGCTTCTAAACGTTCCCAAAAATTCAAATATGAAAAAAAAAAAATTATCAGGAATCGTTGGGGGGAGGCAAAACAAGTCCAGAAATGAAATCTTTTTGGGTTTTTGCTTTCAGATAATTCTTCATCGACTTATGAGGGACACCGCGAAGCGCCTTTTTCAAGCAGCGAGTTCGTAAAATGGCTGCCATCGGCTCAATTTTTAATATTTTTATTTGTACCCTGGATGAAATAAACTTCAAAATATACTTAATTAAATATATTTGTACTTGAATGCGCTACTATACCTTATCACCGAACAGAGAAAAAAATTCTCAAAAATGTATTTTTTCACTCAAAAGACCCGGGTAAGCCCTTAATAATAGCCACAAGCTTCTCAGGGATGCCTCTCCTGCGCAAGGCCGCCCATATAGAATCCCGGTTCACACTATCGAAAGCCTTCTCGAAATCGATGAAAAGCAAGTAAAGCGGATAATCGTACTCAGCGCATTACTCGATGATGATTCGCAAGGTGTTAATGTGATCGACACAGGAGAATCCGGATCGATAACCAGCGTACTACTTTGCCTTAACCCCTAGCGCGTCAAATGACGTTTCGTTACCATATAAAGATTTCGGATAGTGCAAGTTGCTGGCATACACATTCTGTCCTTTGATTGTCGGTTTTAACGACAGGCCCTCAAAGGGAAAGGCCGTGGTATTTTTTTTTTACACCCCACACCACAGGAGTACCTCAACCAAATCATCGCACCGCCATCACTGGCGGCTTGACGTTGGTTGGCAATGGTCAGTGACCACTGCCGTTCCAGGGGGCGCCCACGCGGAGGACTATGGAAGAGGAATTTTTGCCCCCCAAATGCCTCTCCAATTATAACAGTCTGTGAGGCTACCCTTCTTCGGAAGTTTGATGATCAAACTTTCCTTCCACTCAGTGGGGAAAGGTCTCTGTATTCCACGCTTTATCAAAAAGTGGGTGCAGCAAATCGGCAGTTACGCTTGGCGCTGCTTGATAAAGTTCGACAGGGATACCTTCGAGTCCGGCAGCCTTTCCTTGTTTTAGTGCAATAATTGCAGCGACTAATTCCTGTTTAGTCTGGGCAGTGGACAGTATACGCACATTTTGTTGGTTAGCAAAATTATCTATATGACGGGGAACTTCGCTTGAGGTTACACGGTTCAAGACCACGTCGAAGTGTTCTTTCTACCGCCTCATTTGATCTTCTTCCAAGATAAGTAGCTTTCCATCACTATCCTTCACCGGATGTTGGCAGGAGTTACGACCACCTGTAAACTCCTTGATGACACCGTATACGGCGTTTAAGTTGTTAAGTACATACTTCTTGCGGCTTCTTCTGCTGAGGGTAAAAGAGAATTCGCATAAACTCTTTTATCGCGTCGCACACTACGCTGAACTTCTCGAGCTTTCTGACGGTAAAGGAGTTTGATGCTGCTTCGATTGTCGTCTGATGCTGCAGCCAAACGAAGCTTCAGCTCCTTTCTTTCAACAATCCGCTGCCATGAAGCGTCGGACATCCAGGGCTTATTCCGGCAATCCGGGTTTGTGCCAAGGATGGTATTTGCGCTATCAATGTACGCATTTTTTATGGCATCCCAGTTTTCGTTTATGTCACTATCTGGGTGACTTAGTTATATCAGCTGCTTTTTGCGCAAGATGGTCATTATATTGTTGTAAGACAGCTGGATTTTTTAATCGAGCGGTGTTGAATTTGCGGCGCCTGGATCTTTCGTCACTGGGGCGGCGCACGGCTGCAATACGCAATCGAACATTAGCGATCATAAGATAATGGTCTCCTCCCATCCCAATATCGGCACCCTTCTTGTTTCGCACGTCCAGGAGGCAACTCCTGTATCTTTTACTAATGGCAAAATGGTCGATCTGATTTTGTGTTCTGAGCCGGTCAACTGAGGACCAACTGATTTTGTGATGGTCCTTATGCTCAAACATACCTATAGTACCACCGATGAAGAGACTGTGAAAGTTGCAGAACTCTACAAATCTTTCACCGTTGTCATTACGATCACCAAGATCGTGTCTCCCCATCACATGTCTGAGCCCATAGTTACCAGCGCCAACTTTCGCATTCAAATCACCCATAACCATTATAATGTCACCTTTAGGTGTTCTGCTCTGAACGGCGTGTAGTTCTTCGTAGAAGGAGTCTTTTGCCAAGACATTGTCGGGTTCAGTAGGGGCATAACATTGTATTATTGAGATGTTCCTCATTTTGGTCCGGAACCTGGCGGTCATGATTTGTTAGGAGACTGATTTCAGGGTAAGAGACAGTTTCGTACGGCTCTGGTTAAAAGGAGCCCACACCTGACTCACGACCACTACCGGTTGCTCTACCGGAGTACAACATTACAGTGCTACCCGTTGGAGAGATAAATTCTCCGCTATTCCACCATCTTATCTCACTAAGATGTGTAACGGACGGATTGGTGGGCATCCGGAGATGCCTGTGGGGACGGAGCCTTAGGTAGCATAATGACCGTGAAGGTCGGACCGTGCCATCTGGCGAAGAAAAAGGCCCCTCAACGAGCTAAGCAGCGGCCTATGCTTGCTGTAGCTCAGTTTGGGAGATATGGGCGGGGTTTTCGCCGCTCGTTGCCCCCGCCCTTTACGTATTAACAAAAATGCATAGGCCTGGGGAATACAACACAAACAGGGGAGGTAAAAACGGGGAATGTAAAATAAAAAAATAGTCGATAAGGATGGAATGGTTGGCGGACGGATCAGACGCCCAAGCGGTCAAATCTGGGTCCGGGTGTAATGGGACCGTCGGCCTCTGGTTTCGTACCACCAACAGATAACTACTCATCAGGTGCTGCTTTGATCTGCCGGTGGGAGCAGCACTACCAGACCATAATATGGTTCATTACAGATGTTTAATTTGTACCTCAGAAATTCACTCTCTAATTGTAGAAATCGTGCGTTCTGTCATTGTACGATAGTCAAAAGTCGTAACCGTTGAGTCAGTCTTTATCCGAGGCATAGTTGACGTTTCGTTAGCATATAGAAGATTTCGGATAGTGCTGGCATACACATCCTGTCCTTTGTTTGTCGGTTTTAACGACAGGCCGTCAAAGGGAAAGGCGGTGGTATTATTTTTACGCCCCACACCACAGGGGGAAGATTTACCTCAATCAAATCATCGCACCGCCATAACTGGCGGCTTGACATTGGTTAGCAATGATCAGTGACCAATGCAGTTCCAGGGGACGCCCACGCCCCCCCCCCCCCCCCCCACTGGAACGACTTTCTCATTTTTTTTTTGTCGTGATTTACCCATATCGTTTTGGGGGCTTTCATTCGAACTACTATCTGTTGAAGTTATTGGTTTTCGTTGTTGTGCAGATGTTTCCCGATCAGTACTTTCTTTTCATTTCCGTGCTGAAATACGTAACTGCCTGACTTGCGGCTATCGGCTAGACTTTCATGACTTCGGAGGAAAAACTGAACGGATATAAACCGCGAGAAACAAAAACCGAAGAAACCGGGTTAATTTTTTTCAAAGTACCGGTTCAGTTTAACCGACCGGTTTTTGATATCCCTACGGTGTACCTACTCAAGGTCAAAGTATGCTGTGGAGGATACGGCCGCTCTGGCCCTTGCGGGCACTGGAGCGACTAAAACAAAGTACTAAAACTGAAAAACTGAAAACTTAAATATATAATATAAAAGTGAATCTGATGTCTGTAATGTAATAAAATTCAATATGAAGAAAAGTATAAAACAAAGCATAAAATAAGAGGAATATCTCCTCTAGAGATGAAGTAAACAAACAACTGAGCGATAAGGTTATCGTGATTCACTGATTACCATCGCCCCACTTTTTATAATCAATATATGTATATTTCAGATTAGGCCTGTTACTAAAACCGGTCCACCGGTTTAAAACCGGTCTTCTGTTAGTATCGGTCTCGAGATTTGTACCGGTTTCGAAAAAACCGAATCATTACAAAAAACCGGCTTATGGTCATAAAAACCGACCACCAAAAAACCGACCGGCTTGTTGAAAACCGGCCGGCTGCGACGAGCTAAAAACCGACTCATTAAAACCCGATTCACCAAAAAACCGACCGAGTACTCGAAAACCGACATGTTTAAAACCAACCGGCTCCCACGAGTTAAAAACCGGTTTTTTGGTGAATCGGTCTTTTAATGAGTCGGTTTTTAACCCGGTTTTTTTTTAACTATGAGCCGGTCGGTTTTTAACAAGTCGGTTTTCAAGTACTCGTGTACTCGGTCGGTTTTTTTAGTGAGTCGGTTTTTAACTCGTCGGAGCCGGTCGGTTTTTAACAGGTCAGTTTTGAGTACTCGAGTACTCGGTCGGTGTTTTTTTGGTGAATCGGTTTTTTAATGAGTCGGTTTTTAATCCGGTTTTTTTTTAACCATGAGCCGGTTTTTTAATAATCCGGTTGACTGCTAGGAAAACCGGTTTTCATAAAAACCTAAAACCGGTCTTGGAATCTTAGGACCGAACAGGTCTATTTCAGATAGCGTCTTGGAAGTATGAACCTTGTCTATCATTATAAATTTACGATGTAGCCGACGGTCAATCGAATGCCTCTCTATACGTCTAAAAATTGATGTAGGTGTCGTGCATTCCCTTAGAGCCAGTACACATGGACGTCCAAATGACGCCGGACGCCGCGTCACTTAAGCTCCTCCCTCTTTGATACCTATCTGCATTTCAATTCACATGATGCGATAGGACGCAGCGTCGCTCTGTATTATATAAGCCGGGCCACATAATAGCGAACCTGAATTTACAATTTATGTTATTTTTAGTTTTAAATAAACTGTTTTTTGGCCATAACTTCTAAAATATAAGGAATTTCGCATTTTCCGGGCTGAGGAGCATCCATCCCCACTATTTTTTTTTTTTTCAAAATTAATTGTCAATTGTAGTAGTCACGATTAACAATTAATTAATTGGCACTTAAAAGTGATCCTCAAGCGAATGATTTAAGAAACATCATACAAATCAGACATTGTAACCGTGTCCGTGTTCCGGGTTCGAATGTATGTGGGTCGGCTTATTAAAAATTGATATGCGGACGCGTGAAGTGACGCAGATAGGAGCAGAAACCAGCGTCATCCCAGATAGCTATCGCGGCGGCAAAATGCCGCCGATAGCTATCGGATAACTGTGTGGTCTCGGAGAATAAGTAGATAAGTCAATTTATACCGAAAATGAGTTAAGTGCATTAAATTACTCCTACAAGTTCTCTACGTAATGTAGAGTAGTGGGTAACTCTAAAATCCAATACTTTGTTAGTTATAGGAATGTGCATTTGTAGACATCTCGAAAAATAATGTGCGTACTTGGATAAGTGCAATTACTCAGTTTTGGGAAGAAAATCTCCATCGTGAATATTGAGGTATGTCGACTTATTTATTTTATTTATTTTTATTTTATTTATTTATTTTGAATTATTTAACTGCCATTGTTGTCTATAACATAATTGCTGACATAGCGGTTCTTTTATTCGAGAATCCATAATGAGCTTGCTCTTTCATGTCCGATGAAAACTTTGTTTGGGAGTCTCCGAAATCAATCTCCCGAAATTTATTTTGCGAGCAGTCACTTACTGATTTTGGCACGGGTGGCACAATGGCAAAAGAAGGAGCTCTTTATTTAAAATATTTACGGAGGAACCCATGCCGTAAGGCAAGGAACAGCGAGTACAAAGCAAATGTTGGAAGTATTCCATACGTTGTAGATGCTAGTTGAGGGTCCTTTGATGTGTCCCTACCCCGAAATGCATGGTTTTTGGATGAGCACAATACCGTTGGGGTCATCAAACAGCATCTGTAGTAGCTCTGCTGACGCGGAACTACTGTGGTGCAGATTTATTTGTAACACCCTTAGCATGCTACAAGGGGTACAGTTTCTCACCCGTAGAAAGTATTGTAGCAATTGGGTCTTCAGTCCCAGATTCGCTGTCCTCCTCGCTCAGCGTTATGCCATCAGCCACCTTGGTTAAATGTTCTATGCCTAGATCCTTCTCCACTTCGTTGGCCTCAAGCGTGTTCTTGTTGTCGTCCATGGGGCTTCGCTTTTTCAGCTTCAATTCCCAATTATTGGGTATAGTATGTCCTCTGCCTCTTTGCTAATTTGAAGAATCAGTGTCTGCTTTTGTCTCTGCGAGGTGCTCGTTGACACGTAGGACTACCCAGTCCGCAGTGGAAATGTCCAGATTTTCTCGCTGGAATAGCTTTAGCGCCATCTCCTTGTTTCTCGGTAATAGGACTTTCGCCTTGGCCACAGTTGGAATTTGGTCTTTTGCGACTATTTCCAATTGTGCTCCTTCCCAAAGACCGTCAAGCATTGCAATGGTGTTCTTGCACCATTCAAGCATCGCTTCATTGTCACAGTTGTTGATTTTTGCGTCGTTAAACCAACCTGCGTCATCGAAGGATGGCATGTGTTGATCTTCACATACAGCTTTTTCGGTCAGTTTGTCAAAGAGCAACGTCTTGACCAGCTCCCACCTCTCCCGGCTTAACTTGCCGAGAGGCTCGCAACGGTCTTTCTTCTTCGTATTTTTGGCACGAGTGGGCTCTTCCGCTGTAGTTGATCTCCCTTTCGCAGGTTGCCTGTGTGAGGGACATTACTGTTTACTGGTTGAGAATTGTGGATCCTCATCCCACCGTTGTCTCTTGAAAGCTAGTTTTCTGTTTTAACTTTCCGCAATACTGTTGAAGAATTTCGGATCACCGCTGGCAAATCCGCTTCTTGTCGAGAAGCGCTTTCTGGTATTCTCAATAGTTTCCTCGAATCATGCTAGCCTTTCCAACTCTTTCGGGGTAAAGTCTACTCTGGTGCCGAGGTTCCGCTTCAGCCTAATGGCTGTTTTATATTGCTTGAGGGGCCTGCGTTCCTCCTTGGTCTGCTTGGGACTTACGGTCGTACGCCGTGCAGCACCCTTGCTTGACTGAGGAGAATTAAACAGGAGCTCCTCTTCTGCTGGTGTGATGTCGAGCCCCTGTTCCGAGCGATCCTGGTCAAGCTCAGCAACGAGGGGATTGACTGCAATTGTTGTTTGTAGCCCGAACTTGGGTTTTGAACCAGTAGCATGACCGTCTGAGCCGCCTGGTTTCCACGCTGACTCGACTGTTTTTGAAAGGCCGCTGGCGACTAAGGAGGTGCGAGAACCTCCCGAGCCCTCGCCGATAGTCGCAGCCTTGCCTCCTACCAACACTTGGGTTGTTCCGTTTTGTCATTTTCTTCTCCATTGTTAGTATAAAGTTTTGGGCCTTCTTTAACCGTCTACCGGCCCTGAAAAGACTAGGAAACTCTAACACCACACCAAGTTTTCCACCGCTACAAGAGAGCATGTCAATAAATTTCGCAGTGTTTGGGTGTCTTAGAAGTAAGACTACTAGAAAATCGATTGGGACATTTTCGCGTAAACCTTGAAAATTAATGTTAAATATACGGTGGTTGGTGTGAATAAAATACTCGAAAGAAACCCCAACACTCTCCTAATTTGATATTTTGAACAGAAAAAAAAATATTTCATTTTGAAAACCCCTTATCCAATTTTCCTTATCTTGTTGTTCACCAACAATTATCTATTTATTCACTGAAGTTACTCAATAATTCACGGCGTTTAACTATTACTCAATTGCTCCAACCCCTTGTGGGGCATAGCGCGTCAACTGTTCCATGTGGCCCAGTTGACGTTTCGTTGGCATAAATTGGTTTCAGAGAATGCAGTTGCCAGCATGCACCTCCTGCACATCCATGGCCACGAACGTCGTCGTGGACGGGACTCGAACCCGAAACGCCGGTAGTCAAACATGAGACTGATGCCTCAACACACTGCGCTACCGGTCGGTTTAACTATTACACACTAGGAAATACGAATCTTCAGAATTAAAAAAAGGTAGTTGATTATTTTTATACAAATCTTTATTTCAAAAATAGAAAAAAATAAAACAAAAGTAAATTTGCAAAAAAAAATACTGAATTTGTATAAAAAAAATCGACTTCTTTTTTTTAATTCTGAATATTCGTGTTTCCTGGTGTGTAATAGTTAAACGCCGTGAATTATTGATAACTTCAGTGAATAAACAGATAATTGTTGGTGAACAACAAGATAAGTAAGGAAAATTGGACAAGGGGTTTTCAAAATGAAATATTTTTTTTTTTTTCAAAACATCAAATTAGGAGAGTGTTGGGGTTTCTTTCGAGTAACAAAAGTTATTTTATATCACATCAACACATCGATTTACAGAAGGTCGCCAAACCTTTAAAACGCCGCCCTGGAAACTAGCATTTTTTTACTTATCTACTTATTCACACCGACCACCGAACTATCTGCAGCCATGTGCATCGCTTCATTGCCCGTAATGTATTTCTTCCTATCCGATTGAAAGTAACGCAGCGTCAGGCGTAATTTGGACGTTCATGTGCACCGGCACTTAAATGATGTGTCGTTTTTAAAATCGAACTTGATTCTCAGAAAAGCTAATTTAAAAAAAAAGGAAAAAATTATACAATAGTATTTTCACAATGCATGTGAAATTCGCAAGCAAGTGAATGGCGAAACGAATCTCCTTCGATCACAATTTGGTCCCCCCCGTTATGAACCAACAAATTAAATCATCCACTTCAATAGAAAAGCTACCGTTGCATTCATCTGCCTCAAATTCCACGTTAAGTTGTTGAAAATGTTCGGTAGTCGTAGATTCGCTACCTACAAGTATACGCTTACGTTCTAGGTGTACTCTTCAAGCACATAGGCAAATAGCCTCAACTTCCCTAAGAATTCAACTTCTATGAACATACTTTTGAAAATGTACCAAGGTTCCCAAGAGATACAAGTATTTCAGGAACTTTAGCTCCAGTGAAGGTACACATTGCAGCAAGTGATTTTTTATTGATTATTAGAAATTTTGTTGGAAAAGTAATTTTCCCGTTGACTTTTCTTTCATCCCGTTGAGCACAAAGCCAATGCCAGTTGATCTTCAACTTTTGGACAGGTTTAAAACTTAGGCACGTTGTTGTTGCTTCAATATTATGTATTTTATTCACGTAATTGAAAGCAGTGGAGCGTCTGATGGGCTCATATTTGTTATGCATGTACAAAAAGAACATGTGATCAGAAATCGATAGTGCATATCTAAGTAAGATGTAAAATTTACGAAGTGAGATTTCTTGCATATTTCTCACAAAGTAATCATTGATTGAGATAATTGCCTTTGTTAATATTAGCAGCAAGATACAAATATGTACTCGGCTTGTCAGGGGGTAACAAAGACCATTTCTAAGACTACTGAAAAAGGCACGTCAAACGATTTTTTTTAATTATAATTATGTATTTATTCATGATCATCATGGTGCAATACGTCGGGCCCTGGCCGCCTGGAGCATCGTCCTCCAATCATCTCGACCAAGGACCGTGTCCTCCAATTTTTGAAGCTCAGCAGTTGTTCGGCGTCATCATCTACTAAGTCTTCTCAACGAGCTCTCGGTCTGCCTCGCAGCTTTGACGCGTCGTCCATTAAATATTTTCTTAGTCATGCGGTCATCGTCCATTCGTTGTACAATATATGTCCTGCCCATTGTAGATGCTGTAGTTTAACGATACTCGAGACTTCCAGCTCATCGTACAGTTTGTACAACTCATGGTTGTACCGAATGCGCCATCTATTTCGGTCGCAAACTGCTCCGAAAATTCGCCGAAGGACCTTTCGTTCAAATGTGTTTATAATGCTTTCAGAGACTTGAGTAAGGGTCCATGCTTCGCAGCCATAGCATATCACAGGTCGTATGATGGTTTTGTATATGCGGAGCTTAGTATTTCTGTGCACATGCTTCGATTTCATTATTTGGAGGACCGAGAAGAAAGTCTTGATGACGTTGATGTTCAGTTGTTCTGGCGTCCTTGTTCTTGATTGTATCATTATTTTTGTTTGAATAATACGTAGTCCAACTTCTTTGGCTGTCGTGGTTTCGGGACATGATGTTGATGTCGTTAGCGTACGCTATCAATTGCGTCGACTTGAAGAGCAGTGTGCCGCTGTTGTCCGCATTCATTACTCGGATTGTGTGTTCAAGTGCCAGGTTGAAGAGCGTCGGAGCTAGTCCATCGCCTTGGTTCAGTCCAATACGTGTTTCAAAGAGATCAGTCAGCCTATTTTTGATCCTGACCTGTGAGACGGAGCTGGTCATCGTCATCTGTGTTAATTGTACAAATTTTACTAGTATACCAAATTGAAGTCTGATATTATACTGTACACCACGATCGATACTGTTGTATGTTTGCTTAAAATCAACAAAGATTTGGTATACGTCAACGTTGTATTCCCAGCACTTTTCCACTTTGACCTTTGACCTTGACCGTGAAAAGCTGATTGGTTGTCGATTGGCCAGAACTGAAACCGCCTTGATACTCGTCAATGATTCGTTCAGCGTACCGCTTTATTCTATTTTGCAGAATTTTCGTCAGTATTTTGTAGGACGTACATATTAGTGAGATGCCTCTGTAATTCTCACACCGCAATTTATTGTATCTCCCTTTTTGTGAATGGGACAAATGATGCTCCTGCGCCAATCTCCCGGGATCACCTCGTCCTCCCGGATTCGCAGAAGTACACAGTAACAAAAATCATACTGAAAATACACCTAATCGGTGTGCCATTAAGTCCGTTTTTTATCGGTGTAGTGGAAATACCTTCCATGGGGAATTTAATTTTTACACCACTAGGTGAATTTTAAAATGTCCCGGAGGGATGAAATATTATCCATTTGCGTTTAAAAGCAACTTATCCAGACGGAGAATCGCTCCACTGTTTTTGTTTAATCGGTGTAATATAATAATATCCTTATGGTTAATATTTACCACATGGATGGTGATATGCATGCATAATCGGTGAATTAATACTGCATACCTTTACTGCACAAAATAATATTGTAGTAACATATATTGAAAAATAAATTTGTTATATTCATAAACACTCGATTTATTTATTCAAAAATCAACTTTGTAGGAATTATGTAACAAAAATCATCTCTATAAGTATAAGTAGCTTCCAAAGGCTCTTTGGTTTTATAAACGGATATATTTTGAATAATTATTGAATTTAAACTCTTAATTATATAAGTACTTAAGCAAGCACTTAAGCACAAGCACTTAAAAAGTCAATAAAACTTATATTTTCATTTTCACTGTCCACCAAAACAAGCTTTTCTAAATTGTAATATTTTACTCTAATCACTTTCTTCATTTTACGAGTATTTATAAAAATTATTCCACTCTCTAAAACTGACTGCACTGATCAATGATTATTGTGGAAATACTAACTTTTGCAAACGTTTCGCGGACTTGTTTGAGCGAGTTCTCATTTTTTCGTTCAATCGGTGTAATTTTGACACCGTTTGGATAAATACGTCAAATGCAAACACCCATTGGATTCATTAGTCAAAAACAAGATGAAACATGCACTCACTTGTATCTGATTGGTGTCAGTCTTAACACCGATTGGATATTTTGCATCAGGTTATTTCCCTTTTTTTACGTTTACACTATCAGGGCATTAAATTCACCAAGCAGAGCAATCATTTTGAAAACACCACTTGCACGGTCAATTTCTGGGGTAAAAATTTCCCAAGTGGATGGAAAAAGTCCATTATCCAGCCTTTGGTGTAAAAATGCACCTACAATTTTTTACTGTGTAGCTGATGTATTGCATTAAATAGACCCGTTCCACCAGATTTTAGCTGTTCAGCTGGGATCTCGTCTGCGCCCGGAGCTTTATTTGGTTTGAGTGACTACAAGGCGAGATCAACTTCTTCTATTTTCGGAGATTGTGTATTGGGCCTGGAATAATCATTAAGAAGTTCTTCGAAATAGGACGCCCATCGTTCGTTGATGCTATCGGTATCGCTGATGATGTTTCCATCTTTGTCCTTGGGTTAGGTTAGGTAAAGGGGCTGCCATGCTACCGCACAGCACACATAGACTACCTCTGGGTCCGCTGTGATTCCACCAAAGTCACCTAATTAAACCTAGGCAACAAACCAGCCTGTGCTAGCAATATAGCGATTGAGCTGTATTACACTCGTATCCTTTAGGCCCTCCAGTTCCTGGAAAAACCAAGAACCCAGAAATTTCCTCCGCCTCTCAGCCAGGGCAGCCCGACAGTGACAAAGAAGATGGAGAACGCTCTCCTCCTCATCAACGTCATCACAGCTCCTGCTAACGTCATTGTGAGGAATACGAAGCCTCCAGGCAAGCTCCCCTGTAGGACAGTGCCCCTTAATAACCCCCACAACTCTGGCAATGTGTTTTCTTTTCAGTGAAAGCAGTGTGGCGGAGCGACTAGGGTCAAGTTTCGGCCAGGGCGACTTCGTTGTTTGGCACGTATCGCCGTTTAACCATCGCATTTTCGCCCTGTCAATTGCAGTGGCTTTGATGACAAGTTTGCACGATGAGGCTGGCATTTTGATGTTTATGCGGTCCCCGTCAATAACTCCGGTTGCCTCCTCCCGATCCAGCTCATCCGCCACGCAGTTTCCTGCGAAGCCACAATGGCCCGGTATCCAACAGAGCGTAATGTTGAAAAAAACACCCATCACCCAGAGGGCTAAACAACAAACAGTTCGCAATGGTTTTCGATGTAGTTAGGACGGATTCAAGTGATCGAATTGCAGCCTGAGTGTCCGTATAAATAGTAACGTTCCTCGTGGTCACAACATGATTTCCCAGCCAGGTTAGAGCTTCCAGGATTGCCGAAACCTCCGCCTGCAGGAAACTACAGAAGTCGGGAAGACCTTCCGAATAGATACCAGCCTCAACTCCGCAGTCGGTCCTAGAGCCATCCGTGTACATGACCATGGAGTCGGAATCAAGCTGGCGTGGTTCCGGCCAAAAACGTATTCTGCACAAGTATAATCAGCCTCCACAAGGAGATCCGAGTTGCCCAGTATAGTCGAGAGTCCACAACTCAACGTGCGCCACTGGCCAGTTTCGCGAAGGTGTAAAGCCCTGTTAGTCGCCAGCTGTTTGCCGCAAATATCCAGAGGGGGCAAGCCAAGCACCATGTCTAGCCCGGCTGACGGAGTTGTTGTAAAAGCCCCCGTAATAGCCAGCGCCGCTAACCGTTGTACCTTACTCAGTTGGTTACAATAGGCCGCTAATTGGAGTGCCGTCCACCACACACTTATTCCGGGCAGCAGTATAGGACGTACGACAGCTGTGTATATCCAATATTGAGGTTTAGGTTGCAGGCCCCAGTTCTTGCTTAAGTCCTTTTTGCACGAGTAGAGGGCAACATTAGCTTTCTTGGCCCGTTCTTTAATGTCGGGCTTCCACCTTAGCTTCCTGTCAAAAATGAAACCGAGAAACTTAGCTTTACCGGTATCTAGGAGTTACGTTAGATGCGAAACTAACTTGGAATGTTCACGTTGATGAAAAGATTCAAAAAGCGAAAAGGATTTTGCATCAATGTAAGAGAGTGTGTGCTCGTAGGTGGGGAATTTCACCTAAAGCGACACACTGGATTTACACAATGATGGTAAGACGAGACCCATTCTAGCCTACGCATCAGTGGTATGGTGGCCAAAAGCCATGCAGAATACCACAAAGCAGAAGCTAGATGGAGTACAAAGGATAGCTTGCGTAAGCATATGTGGTACAATGCGCACCACACCAACGCGAGCAATGGAGGCATTGCTGGGACTGCCGCCGTTGGACTTATTTATAAGGAAAACGGCGGCGCTTTCGGCAATACGCATGCAAAGGGATGCCATGTGGCATCGCTTTGGAACTATTTTAGCAGCGGTCATAAGAGCATCCTAGACTTATTCATGATGAGGTCAGGGAGACTCTAATGCCAGTAGAAGGCATGAGTAGACGTAGCGTAGTTGAAAGACTACACAAGACTCACATTGCAGATGGAAACATACACAATGAGTGTACGTACAATGACATCAGCATTTTTACTGATGGATCTTTAATGGACGGTAAAGCGGGGGCGGGGGTTTACTCTGAAGAGCTAAACCTAGCATGTGCGCTTAGTCTAGGAGAGTATGTGTCCGTGTACCAGGCAGAGATGCTTGGCTTGTTGCATGCGTTGGACCACCTGCTTGAAGGTCAGGTGCGGGGGAAGAAAATCCTTATTGCACTGGACAACCAATCGGTGATCAGACGCATGCAGCAGACGAACATAAACTCTAAACTGGTTCTAGAGTGTGTCCGGAAGCTCAACACGTGTGCCTCAGAAAATGAGGTACGCTGATGTGGGTAAAAGGACACATAGGTACAACAGGAAATGAGGCGGCGGATGCCCTAGCAAAACAGGGATCTGCGGCAATTTTCATTGGCCCAGAACCCAGAGTTGCTCTGGAGAACGGCATGATTGGAGCGAAGGTTGGGGAGTGGATGGACTCCATGCATCAACAAAGATGGCAGGAGCTAGTCACTTGCAAACAAGCTCGGAATGCAATGACCAGCCTTTTAGGTAGGGAAGCGAGAAAGGTACTCAGTTACAAACGGAGTACCCTAAGCTGGATAACTGCCTTGGTCACAGGGCATGGTAATTTTAAGGCTCATCTGGCCAAGATGAAAATCGATGATTGCAGGCTATGCCTGGAGGAGGCCGAGACGGCAGCACACATTGTGTGCGAATGTCCAGCACTGGCTAGCACGAGGTTGAGAATCACAGGCAAGCACACGATAAGTGTGGAAGCCATGAATTCAGCCTTAAACAAATTAGCAATAACACGGGACTCAGTGACGAAGAAAGAGATCGACAACTATCAGTCGACATCTGGAAGCCACTGATGACCGGGAGGGGGCGAAAAGGACCCAAACGGTAGTGGTCTGCTTCGGCTATCCCCCAGAATATAATAGTAATGATAGCTTTACCGGTGAAGACCAGTTTAATGCCCTCCAGTGTGGGAGGTTCGATAGGAGGTATCGCGCGTCTTCTAGTGAGAAGCACAAGCTCCGTCTTAACCGGGTTAACTCCGACGCCGCAGAGGTTTAACCACTCTCTTAGACTAGAAAGGGCATTCTGTCCTTACAAATGCTAGTCCAGGGTTGATAGCCATTCTTAATCGTGTTAACTAGATTGTACGTCATATTTTTCTCTCTTAGGTCTAGTTGGGGGCAACCGGTAGCGAAGTGTGTTGAAGCATCAGTCTCATGTTTGACTACCGGCGTTTCGGGTTCGAATCCCGTTCACGGCGACGTTCGTGGCCATGGAGGTGCATGCTGGCAGCTGCATTCTCCGAAACCAGTTTATGCCGTCGAAACGTCAACTGGGCCACCTGGAACACGCTATGCTATCGTCGAACCAGTCGTTTCGCGCTCGCCAGGCTTCATGTCCCACGACCTTTTCTGCGGCCTTTTTGAAAGAGTTTTTTAGTTCTTCCTAAAACCTGTGTACACCTATGTTGGCGATGTTGTGTAGCATAGGTGTCAGTTTTTCTTCAAGGGCGGCTGTATATGCCTGAGCCGTATTATCGTTCAGGAGTTTGTCAACCGCAAAATTTTTGAGAGGGCTGATTCATTGCGCTGAAGAGATTCTACACCGATAGGTTGTCTTTACCAGGTGATGGTCGGAATCGCAATTTACTCATCGGCATGATCGGACATCTATCACGCTTGAAGCCCATCTTTTGCATATGAGGATGTGGTCAATCTGGTTGACGGTACGTGTATCCGGAGATTTCCAGGTTTCTTTAGGAATACGTCGATGCGGGAAGCATATTCAGCCTACAACGAGATTCCTACTGCATGCAAAGTCCATTAGTTGTGGACCGTTGTCAAAGCATTTCTCGTGAAGGCTGTGTCTTCCAATGATTCCCCGATACCAACTCTCGTTCCCAACTTCCGCAATGTAATCTGCGAGCAGTATTTTGGCATCGTTCGTTGGAAGTGAGTCGAATGTTAAAATGGTTTTTTACTTCTTCTTCCTTCACTTCAGTTAGGGCGTGCATGTTGATGAGCTAGAGGTTGAAAAATCGAGTCTTAATGTGAATCGGACACAGTCTATGATGGGTTTGAAATCAATAACGTGCGGTTTGAGGTGATTGTTCACGATGAACACAACTCCAAACTCCTTGTGTCCAGATGGTTTACCGCTTTTGACAATTGTATGCGATTTCGTCTAGTTAATCTCGCCGCCAAGCCAATTTGTTTCCTGGACTGCAGTGTTGCTCAGTTTGCATTTCTTGACCAGTTGTAGGAGGGCCTTCTTGGTCCCCGGCCTGTTCAGGGAGCGTACATTCCAGGATCCGGAAAAATAATCAATTAAACGTTTGCGTGGTCGTCGTTGTTCATCTGTTCAATCCAAGGCTTTTTTTCACATGGAGCAGTTTTTGTAACGATGGACTGGCCTCGGTGATAGCTACTTCAGTTGGTTCATAACTTGCAGAGTTCACAAAACTATGTTTCAGGTCTGACTATGTGATTCATGCCACCCTAATGATCTCAGACGCTTAGGTGTAACTCAGCCAGTCAGGTTACAGCTATCATTCCCTCCTCCTTTCGCAATCGTGGCTTGGGACAGGGTTGGGCGGAGTTATATTTATGTACTGACAAGAAAAAAATTTATTACATGTTACGTTAAATACCTAAACACCTAGTAATGGATATTTGATAACTAATGCTTAGGCTAGGCGATGGGCTAATAACTTGTGGGACGGTTTTCGTGGTCAATGACTCGACTGAAAACTCCACTTACTCTTTCTTTTTGAGTTTTTTATTATAACAATTTTACAAATTATTTACACAATAAAAAGGGACGAAATGCCGATGTGAGAATGAGAGTGGAAATGACATTGTCCGTGCTGGGGTATTTATACCCGAATGTTTAGGAGTTGCTCTCGGTGCCTCTGGTGTGTAACACGAGTAGTTACAGCTGTGTAGTGCAACGTGTAGCTAAGTTGGAGGTTCGGTGTGTCTCGTGATGAACCGCTGTGTTGAGCGTGTTTGTGCGGCGCAGTGGTGTTGTCATACTCAAGCCGCTCTGTTGTGGCATATGGTGTTACCATAGCCGCCACAGTACTCCCCCGCCAGTGGTTGAGCTATTTGGGGCGATATCACGATGATGCGAATGTGACGAATCTTTGTGGAGGGCGGATGGTCCTTCCACTTTTCGCAGACGCTTGTGCGTCTTCCTTAGGCTTGCTGATACCGGTCGGGTTCCCTTGATTCCTAGTCGATGTTGGTTCGTCCTCGATGGGCAAATACGCTGCTTTCAACCGGTCGATGCTCACACGGACTGCGCGGTTTGTGATTTGAAGCTCGAATTTTTTGTTGCTTCGGCTCAAAACTTGATATGGTCCGTCGTACGGTGCCTTGAGTGGTGGTCGAACTGTGTCGTCCCTCAAAAAGACGTGCGAACATGTTTGCAGATCCTTCTGCACGAACACTTTGGTGTTGGCGTGACTCGATGTTGGCACTGACTGGATCTGCTCCATCAATTCGCGTAGATGTTGTGCGAATTCGGTGTCAAACCCGTCGTAGTTGACTTTTTCGAAGAAATCGCATGGCATCCTCAGTGTTGTCCCCTAGACCATCTCAGACGGTGTTGCTTTAATGTCGTCCTTGTAGACATTTCGTAAGGCAAGCATTATGAGGGGTAACGTTTCGGTCCAGCGTTCGTTGTTCTGGCACTTGATAGCCGATTTCATTGTTCGGTGGAAGCGCTCGATTAAACCGTTGGCTTGCGGATGTCTCGGGCTTGATCGCAGATGCTTTGATCCTAAAATGCGCGATAGCTCATTGAAAAGTTTCGCTTCAAATTGTTTACCCTGGTCCGTGGTGATTTGAGATGGCGCACCGTACTGGGATATCCAGCCGTTGATTAGAGCGGTGGAAACCGTGCTTGCATGGATGTCCTCGATCGGGATGGCAGCTGGCCATCGGCTGAATCGGTCGATGCAGGTCAAACAGTATCGAAAACCGTTTGAAATTGGCAGAGGTCCGACCAGGTCGATGTGGATCCATGAAAAACGTTTGTCGGGGACTTTGAATCTTTCGATTGCGGTTCTGTTGTGTTGGCCAATCTTCGACTTTTGGCATGAAAGACAAGTTTTTACCATTTGGGCGATGTCCTTTTTCATGTTCGGCCAAATGAATCGTTCGGTTATTTGCTTGGTGGAAGCTCTCTTTCCGGGATGTGCCAAACCGTGAACGGAGTCGAAAACCTGTTGTCTAAATTCCTTGGTGATGAAAGGTCGAACGTTTTTCGTCGATACGTCGCAAAGAATGGCTTTTGCTGTGTTTGGGAGGTTAACCAATTTCAGTTGGAGTGATGTCTCGTTGTTTCTTTGCAAGTCGTTGACTTCTCAGTCGATTTTCTGGCTTTCAGCCAACTGCTCGAAATTGATTTGTCCACTGCTGTCGATGGCTTCGATGCGCGAAAACAAATCAGCTACGATGTTGTCCTTACCAGAGATGTGCCGTATATCGGTTGTGTATTGACCGATGAAATCGAGATGATGTAGTTGCCTCTGCGATGCCTTATCCGGATTCTGTCTGAATGCAAATGTTATTGGCTTATGATCGGTCAGAATTGTGCAGTCCCTTCCTTCGATAATATGTCTGAAATGTTTTATCGATTGAAATATAGCCAGCAATTCTCTGTCGTAAGTGCTGTAGCGCTTTTGCGTGTCTGTCATACGCTTCGAGTTGAAGCCAAGTAGCTCGAGTTGTCCGTCGTTGATGTGATGGATGGCCGCACCGACAGAAAAGTTGCTGGCGTCTACGTACAGAACTAACTTAGCATCTGGTACTGGATGTGCTAAGGTTGTTGCGTTTGTCAATGCATGTTTGCATTCTTCGAATGCTTTTTTCGGCATCACTGGTCCATGTCACGGGCGTCTTGTCACCTTTCTTGTTGCTCTTGATGAGATTCTGTAGCCGCCCTTGCCTCGCTGCCGCCCCAGGAAGGAAACGCCGATAAAAATTTAGCATCGCGATGAATTTGCGCAATTCGTTGGCTGCTTTTGGTTTCGGGAAGTTGATAATGGCTTCGACCTTCTCTTTTGGTGGACGGATTCCTTTCTCGCTGACTTGATGGCCGAGAAAAGTTACTTCTTCCTGTGCGAATATACATTTGGACACGTTGATTTTAAGACCATACTCACGTAAACGCTGCAAAACGATTCGAACATGTTGGTAATGCATATAAGGTTGGTGGAATGGCGCCGGCATCCTGCCGACTGCCATTAACGTTGTTGCCATCGCCACTACCCGCTCCGTTTAAGTTCTCGTGGGTCGACATCTTCTCCTATACGTGCGCGCTTGCCTGGAATCGTCTCTCTGCTGCAGTTTCTTCGGCTGTTAAGAAAATGGCGCGGAATGTGCACTGTAACTGCTCACGCTACGGTGGGAAAAATGGCGTGTGTCGCGTGCTTCGCCCGACACGAATCGACTTGCACTCGGGGTTGTACGAGTATTCGTTTTTTGTGTGAGTATGACGTGTCGGCTTCCGCGCAAATTTTCTGCTGTTTACCTGACGGCTTCCTGGTTGCGTTCTTTTTTCGGGGGTCACCAATTGTGGGATGGTTTTCGTAGTCAATGACTCGACTGAAAACTCCACTTACCGTTTCTTTTTGAGTTTTTTATTATAACAATTTTACAAATTATTTACACAATAAAACGGGACGAAATGCCGATGTGAGAATGAGAATGAGAGTGGAAATGACATTGTCCGTGCTGGGGTATTTATACCCGAATGTTTAGGAGTTGCTCTCGGTGCCGCTGGTGTGTAACACGAGTAGTTACAGCTGTGTAGTGCAACGTGTAGCTAAGTTGGAGGTTCGGTGTGTCTCGTGATGAACCGCTGTGTTGAGCGTGTTTGTGCGGCGCAGTGGTGTTGTCATACTCAAGCCGCTCTGTTGTGGCATATGGTGTTACCATAGCCGCCACATACTCATCGCTACAAGAACTGATAATGGAGCTAGAATTCGAACCAACTGAAATGAATGCTTGAATTAGCTGGCAATTGATTTTTATGGGTAGTAATGTCGTCGTTTTGTGTGCGCACAACTCCAGCATCGTAAGCTTGTTAACTTTATCCGATATATTCATCATCATCATCATCGTGGCGCGACAGCCCGACGTCGGGCCTTGGCCGCCTGGATCATTGTCCTCCAATTATCTCGGTCACGTGACCGCGTCCTCCAATTTTGGGAGCCCAGCAGCTGCGCGGCGTCCACACCTACTGAGCTCTCCCAACGAGATCTCGGTCGTCCTCGCAGTCTCGCTCCGTCGACTCGTTCTGCATTCATTACTCTCTTAGGCATGCGATCATCATCCATTCTTTGTACATGCCCTGCCCATTGAAGTCGTTGTAGTTTGACGATTTTCGAGACTTGCAGCTCATCGTACATTTCATACAACTCATGGTTGTACCGGATGCGCCATCCATCTCGATCGCAAACAACCCCGAAAATTCGCCGTAGAACCTTACGTTCGAAAGTGTCTAGCATGTTTTCGGAGGCTTGAGTTAGGGTCCATGCTTCGCAGTCATAGCATAGCACTGGTCGTATAATGGTTTTGTACACGCGGAGCTTCGTGTTTCTGTGCACATGTTTCGATTTCATTATGGGGAGAACCGAGAAAAAAGTCTTATTAGCTAACTGTATCCGTCGCTTGATTTCGTAAGTTTCGTTGGTGTCCCTTGACAGGTTGCAACCCAGGTAGATGAAGTTGTTCACGAACTCGATGTTGAGGTCCCCCACG
Organism: Chloromyia formosa; assembly: GCA_964017055.1. Taxonomy (NCBI): domain Eukaryota; kingdom Metazoa; phylum Arthropoda; class Insecta; order Diptera; family Stratiomyidae; genus Chloromyia; species Chloromyia formosa. The sequence continues at coordinate 116,712,907 of OZ024815.1, forward strand.
TTGATGCTCGGTTGTGCAGGTGTCCTTGTCACCGATTGCATCATTATTTTAGTTTTACCCTCGTTAATACGTAATCCAACTTCCTTTGCAGCGGTATGGAGCGTATGCAGAAGTTCTTCTGCGTCAGCCAATCTTCGGGACATGATGTTGATGTCGTCGGCGTACGCTGCTAATTGTGTCGACTTGATGAGCAGCGTCTTGCTGTTGTCCATATTCATGGCCCGAATAACGTATTCCAGTGCTAGGTTGAAGAGCGTCGGTGCCAGTCCATCGCCCTGTTTCAAACCAGTGCGTGTTTCAAATAGATCAGTAAGTCTATTCTGGATCCTGACTTGTGAGACGGAGTTGGTCATCGTCATCTTTGTCAGTCGCACTAATTTTGCTGGTATACCAAATTGCAGCATGATGTTGTACAGTACTCCACGATCGATACTGTCGTATGCCTGCTTGAAGTCGACAAAGATTTGGTATACGTTTACGTTGTATTCCCAACACCTCTGGAGTATCAGTTTGACTGAGAAGACCTGATCGGTTGTGGAGCGACCAGGTCTGAAACCGCTTTGATATTCACCAATGACTCGTTCTGCGTACAGTTTTATTCTATTTTCCAGAATTTTCGTCAAAATTTTATAGGACGTACAAACTAGTGAGATGCCCCTGTAATTCTCACACCGCAATTTATCTCCCTTTTTATGGATTGGACAGATGATGCTTCTGCGCCAATCGTCTGGGATCTCCTCGTTCTCCCATACTCGCAGGAGTAATTGATGTATGGCATCAACTAGACTCGTTCCACCGAATCTTAGCAGTTCAGCTGGGATCTCGTCAGCGCCCGGCGCTTTATTTCGTTTCAGTGACCGCAACGCGAGATCAACTTCCTCTACTGTCGGGGGTTGAATGGGTGGGCTTAGATCAACAATATCATCGAGAGCTTCCTGTGTGGGGATGTTAGATGGTCGGCTTAGAAGCTCTTCAAAATAAGAGGCCCATCGTTTGTTAATACCATCGGTGTCGCTGATGATGTTTCCATCATTGTCCTTACAAAGGCTAGTCCTGGGTTGGTAGCCGTTCTTAATTGTATTTACTAGTTTGTACGCTTGTCCGGTGTTCCTATTAGCTAAGTTTTCGTTTATGTTCAGCAACTGCTCGTCAAAGTATTTACGTTTCTTACGTCTAATTATTCTATTCGATATTCGCCGTAGCTCGTCATATTTTTCTCTTCTGGCTCTGGTTCCTCGTTGAATCCATTGTCTTTAGGCCTCGTTTTTAGCGTCAAGTGAATTTTTGCATTCTTCGTCGAACCAGTCATTTCGCGCTCGCCGGGCTTTATATCCCACGACCTTCTCTGCGACATCCTTGATGGTACCCTTGAGTTCTTCCCAGAACCTATGGACGCCTGTGTTGCTGATGTTGTGTAGCATAGGTGATAGTTTTTCCTCAAGGGCGGTAGTATACGCCACCGCTGTAGCATCACTCAAGAGCTTATCAACCGCAAAGATTTAGGGAGGGCTGATTCTTGACTGGTGCACTGAGGAGATTCTACATCTGTAGGTCGTCTTCACCAAGTGATGATCTGAGTCGCAGTTTGCTCCTCGATAGGAGCGGACATCCATGACACTAGACGCCCATCTCCTGCAAATGAGGACGTGGTCAATTTGGTTGACGGTATGTGCGTCTGGAGACTTCCAGGTCTGCTTGTGAATGCGTCGATGCGGGAAACACGTAGAGCTTACGACTAGATTCCTGCTGCAGGCGAAGTCGATAAGTCGCTGGCCGTTATCGTTACATTCCTCATGGAGGCTGTGGCCTCCAGAGGTCCCCCGATGCCAACTTTCATTCCCGACTTTCGCGTTAAAGTCTCCCAGCAGCAATTTGACGTCGTTTGTTGGAAGTGAGTCGAAGAGAGTTTCAAGGCGGGCGTAGAACTCGTCTTTTACTGCGTCTTCTTTAACTTCAGTGGGGGCATGCACATTGATGAGCCAGAGATTGAAGAATCGAGTCTTGATGCGAATCGCACACAGCCGTTCATTTATGGGTTTGAAGTCAGTAATATGCGGTTTGAGGTGATTGTCCACTATAAATGCTACTCCAAACTCCTTGCAGCCCGATGGTTTGCCACTTGTAAAAATTGTGTGCGATTTCTTGTCATTAATCTCGCTGCCAAGCCAATTTGTTTCCTGGACTGCAGTAATGCTCAGTTTGTACTTTTCGACCTGTTGAAGGAGGGCCTTCTCGGCCCCCGGTTTGTTCAGGGAGTGTACATTCCAGGATCCGAAAGAATAAACCTTTATTCGTTTGCGTGGTCGTCGTTGTTGATCCGTCCAATCCGAGGCTTTTGTTCCAGGTTTCTTGACATGGAGTGGTTTTTACAAGGACGAGTTGTCAGCACGTCGGGGGATGGCCTCGGAGATAGCTGCTTCAGATGGTTTAATAAACGTGCTGGAGCCCACACAACTATGTAGCAGGTCCAACTACGCAAGCCATTCCATCCTACTAGACCTGAGACGCTTAGGTGTTCGTCAGCCATTCAGGCTGCAGCTATCTGCCTTTTCCAAACTGTCTTATCGCTAAGACATTGGCCGTCAGCGATTTGATACACTGTCGTTACCAGGGGGCGCCCACGCGGAGGACTATGGAAAAGGTTTTTGCCCCCCGATATATTCACCTCTGCAATATCTATCCATTTTCACAGAAGTACGGACTTCCGACCCTACTAACCCTTCCAGCGCCCATATTGACAATTATTGTAGAACACAATAAGAAATCAGAAACCCCAAAAATGACTAATAAATAACCCAGTCGCTGCCAACGACATTTAACATCGCGTTCAACTAGAACGATCACTGATCTACTGCCTTTGCTTCGAGAAGAAAAAGTGGTTGACCTCTACGGCTACCAAAGTTGACTGTAACTACTTTTCTTCCGCCAAACCACCGGTTCAACTTGCGTACGTTCGTTACAAATGACTTCCTCACTATGTGAGAATTTCTAACTTGTAATATTTTCCTTCTCGTACCCTATTGTTTGTTCTTTTGTGATATAATTAGTTCATTGCGAGCATTTTGTATCTATACTTACAGTTTTTCAGCACGTCTAATTACAGCTCATTGAAGATAATGATCGCAACGCTCGGAGATCAATGATCTGGCGGATCTACAAGATTAGCCAGTCGATTGGCATGCATTGGGCCATGAAGTGAATCGAAAGATACATCTTCGCTTTTTTCGTTTCATTTCTTTTTTTTTTTGAAGTCTATCAAATCCCCAATGTGCATGGATTGGAAATGGTGTTTGATAGAATCGACATCTCTGGTTGGCTGTGGCTTTCCACGATTCAAACGTCAAACATTTCAAGCACATTGCGCCCGGCTTGCCTGTTCTTTTTTCTTATCATTCGCGTAAATCTTGCTTTTATAATTTACGGAATTGTGTATAGACTGAAAGAATAGTGCACAAAAACTAAATTTGTATGTGCATTTTGTAATTTTGTTGTATTGAGCGCCGTGTTGCATGTTTTTCTTTTAGGGGATTTTATTCTACTTTTTTCTTTGTACTCCAAGATATATTTAGCTGGTTCTATTGAACGCAACAAATCACTAATGAGATGAATAGCAGCTTCTCTCGTCGATTTAATTCGATATTCCGCAGCATCTTTGTTCATTTTTTTCTTCTTTCGCGAAATTCCAATACACTTTTAATGCCTGAGAAACCGTTAGCTAACAGACAGATACAACAGATACAATTCGTACTTTTTAATCAGATTTGTTTGGACTCTTTTTTAAATCAGATCATCGCCATTAAGATGAAGGAAGAAAATCACCATAAAGAAAGTAAATTTTAAATGTTTGAACGTACATATGTATTGCTAAAAAGGCGGCATGAATTGTTTATTGTGGGTAAGTGCTAATTTATACTCGCGGCTGAAACCGAAAAAGAAATGCGGTTTGCCATGCACTTTCTTTTTATAGCACTGCTCTGGTGGCACAACTATCTTCTTTGAGTTGATCGCCGCGGTTTGCCGCATCCGGTTTCAGCCGAAAATATAAATTGACACTAAAAACGTTTTCCATGGTATGAACGTACATACTCGTATAAATAAAAGATTAGGTTCGGGAAAAATTCTTTTCGATTCTCAGTGGTTTGGAGTATGCATCTCTCTTGTGAAATTTTCTTTTAAATTGCCTTCACTTTTTCTAATGTTAGTTACGTACCTACTTACATTAAATAACTGTATACGAGTATTTGATATTTTGGTAGTTTTTCTCAGATTATGTTAGAATATGTATGAATTTCCTTTACATATGTAACACGTATTACATACATTCTTACTACGAGGGTTGTCTTTTAAGTTTTGCATATAGGGCTGAATTAAAACAGTATATAATTTTTAAAGACTTTTTTCGAAGTATTTTCCACGAAGATTAATGCACTTTTGCATGCGGTCGAACCAACTCTGGAAGCAGTTATTCCATTCGTTTGTTAGTACAGTCAAAATTGCGTTTTTGACGGCGTCAACTGCTTTTTCTGGCGACTGGAACCTTTGACCACGCAGTCTGTTCTTAATTTTCGGAAAGGTAAAGAAATAGTTGGGGCTTAGGTCGGGACTGTACGGAGGATGGTCTAACAGTTTGACGTTTTGTTGCTTTAAAAATGCAATTGTCTTGCGAGCTGTGTGCGAACTTGCATTGTCTTGGCGGAGGACGATTTGTTGTTCGGGATTAGTTTTTCGAAGCTCTGTAATGACTTTTGGCAAACAAATGGTTGTATACCAATCGGCAGTAACTGTTCTTTGATCTGGCAACGGATTTGTTGCGAGGAATTGTTGCTAAATGATCTACTTTTGAGACGAATGTCTGAACTAATATTTTTGGAGGCACTTCGAGAACGGATGACTTTTGTCGGTTTTTCTTCATTTTGGAACACCCAAACAGACAACTGGCGTTTATTTTTGGGTTTATAAGAGTAAATCTACGATTCTTCACCACTGACGGTGCTGTACACGTTATTAGAGTTTCCTGTATTGAACCGGTCTAGAGTTTTTTAACACCAATTGGCGCGAGCTGCTTTTTGTTCTTCGGTCAATAGATGCAGTATCCAACGGGTTTTTTTACACACAATTCTTCATGCAAAATTTGTTAAATTAAGGTCTTTGGAATCCCCAATGTTGCCTCAATCTCGTGATATGTCACATGTCGATCTTCCGTAATGAGCTTGCGCACAGTATCGACGTTTTCTTGGGTGACTACCGTTATTGATGCACCTGCCCTGGATCGTTGCTAAGACTCACCCGTCCACGTTTGAGTTCTGCATACCACCGAGAAATAGTCGACATTGCCGAAAACAGAAACCAACTCGGCGGGGCATTCTTTTTTAGATAATTGTCTTCGAAAGTTGTAAAAAATTACTGCACGAACATTTTCTCGGTTCAATTCCATTATTCGGATAACTCAACGACTTTGACACTTCGCTGTAGCTGTAACACTCTAGGTATCGCACTAACACTTTGAATTTAGGTTAACTACGGATGCAGGTTAATGTTTAGTAGAGACATTTGATTCGTGGCAACCTCGCTGTTCCTGTATGCAAAACTTAAAATACAGCCCTCGTAGTACTTGTGGTACTTGTACCTACATTTCTACGCTACACTTAACGCATCAAATATCTTCGCAAAGAATTGTTGAAATCAAGATTCGTCGTTTCTGAAATTCGTCTATAGTTTAACTGATGACAATCGCATTTGATCAAACACCTACAGTCGACTTTAAGATCGTGGACTGCAGGTTGTCTACAGGTGCGTGTTATTAGGCACCATTCTGCGTCGATCGCAGGCGACGATGAAAAAAAAAAGATGCACTCAAATGTTACTCTATGTTTTAGGAGTTGATTGCTAATCGCGAACAGTGTGCGACTATCGTGAGCCTAAAAAAACACGCTATTGAACTGCAAGTACATATATATTTGTCGAATTGAGGATTGCTTGTTAGTTCAGGTTGTCTTAAGATCGTATCAGCCACACATATCCTCTCCAGTTCGACTGCAAGTCGTCTGCAGTCCATGGTCGCGACACATTAATTTTTTGAACTTTTTCAAATATTCTGAATTGCAGTTGACGTTAGAGGAACAATGACGAACAGTGGGCGTAGGGCCAATCATCAGTCCATTGACTGTTCAGTCCATGGTTTGAGTGTTCATGGTGCTTTGAGATTTTTGTCTGTAGCTTTACATCTTGAGTTCAACTGTAGGTCAGTGGGCGGGCTCCTTTAGTAATTCATTTATTTCTCTAGATGTTCGATGAAACGTAGTTTTCTCTCACAATGCACATGTCTTAGGTAATTTACACTCCGATAATGATTTGGCTAGTGTCTTACAGCATTTGTCCAACTTAATTTTCTTCTGATGCGACAATCCACAAACTCTGAGTATGTTCGCTATACATGTATGTATGTTGTAATTTTGCGGTACATATTTAAAATGTAGAACGTTCTTATAACTTTGTCATATTGGCAACTCTGTAAAATATTAGTATGTTCCTCTTGCCAAGTCACACTGTGACTGTATGACCCATGATAGTAATAGTTAGGGAGTTATTCGAATATTTGAGATTGTCTGGCAATCACAGAAAGAAGTCGGAGTAGAAGTGGTCAGGTATTATCAATGGTAGCCATTTCGGAACTAGATTTAGTGTTTGCTCACACGGGTCGTCTCGTAATCGGCTCGTCTGCGATTCGAACTCCACTTCCCAAGCAAATCAATTCGCTAACGTACCGACCAATGGACCACCCGTCGTGTGAGCATCTCCTTACATTTGCTTGGAAATTGGAGTTCAAATCACAGACGAGCCGTGTGAGCAACGCTTTCCATAGAACATACAGATCGTTGGAAATGTATGCCAGACTTGGAAATACATATATTGTACTATAATTGAGCAAATCGGATATTGTGCATGTTTTTTGTATGAGTTGTTTTTCGGAGGCAAAGACAGAAAGCGCATTTACGAGAATGAACAAATTTTTAGGTTTTGTGGAGTGTATTTTTCGAGCTGTTTGGGGGAGTTTTCTCGAAACGCATCACTTTTTCGAGGTGGCAAAGTTGAAATTCGGATTCAGCGCCGGCTGTTAAATAAATCAAAATTGGGGAAACAAAAAACTTTTTTTATGCGTCAAACCACGCCATTACTGGACTATGATTAAAACTAGAATAAAAAGAAATGTTATGATAATGTATATAGGGTAGGTTTGTACTGCATAAAGCGGAGATTCCCGTTTGTACTGCCTAAAACGAAAAATCCCGCTTTAGATAGTACGAACGTACGTTGCATACCTCACACCTGGCTGCAATAAATATTACTCTAAATGACGTACATGCTTAAATTAGGTATTTAGTCAAGTGGTAGTTTTCAGCATTTTATTCATAATTTACCCGGATTGCCTGAAATTAACAGTGTAATAAAATCAATACACTGTTTGCGAGGCAGTTCGCAAAATGGCGGGTTTCACTAAAAGCCTTCGACATATACATACATATATGTCGTGATGTGTATAAGGTAGGTTCGTACTACCTAAAGCAGCAATTTCCGCTTTAGGCAGTACTCTCCGTTTAAGTAGTCCAAAAATATTCTGAAATTATGTAAAAAGTCAAAAATGAAATAACTAAAATAGGACCGTTAGTGGAATTTAAAATGCTTACTCTCACCCTCATCCAAGGGTTGACCCTCACTGATTGTATTTGGGGCAACCATAAAATGGTGACGTTTAGAAATTACAAATTTGTTTGAATGCGAACCAGCGTTATCAACAAATAGAAAACATGCATATTACGCCGTCTCATTTGGTTATTGAATGTCACACACCCGTTCATTATCTCTGAAGTCATGAAAATGCGAGGAAAAGTAATGGCGAAACAATCGAGTTGTCTGGTGGCCATTAGAGGTTTAGTCTGAAAAATAATTGGAAAATGCATGCGGATACGGAGCGGATATGGAAGCGTCCGGTTAAAGGAGCCCAATTTGTTTAAAAACATGCAACACATGTTCGGAACTTAAAAATTTGTCCGCTTATAAGAGGTGTCCGTAGAGCGAGTTCACACCGTATATACATATATTTTTAACAATATTTGCCAATATAACCGATAATATCAAAACTAACTAGATTTTCGTTTCTTGTCTTTCCAGGTGTATATCGTCTTACAATGCGACTTACCAATAGCCTGCATCAGATGTACAATTTGCCTACAATTTGAATTACCTACATAGTTCCAGTATTGAAGACAAATTTTATCGTAAGAGTGTCGAAACACTCCCAGGAATACCCAATAAAGATTGGCGAGGTTACACAAGAGTACCATCAGAACTCACTGACTTTGATGGTTCCACAAAATTTTAAAACACTTTTTTTTTTACTGTAAATAAGGGTTTATAGGCCTCAATTACCAACTGTGGTTATCTCTGGAGGTAATGTCATTATGTCCCGATAAAAATCTTTCATCAAACGTGGAAATCCTGAGAAGACTTCCAGTGGCGTAGATAGCATTTACCGCATTTTATCGAATCGATAAATTAAAACGGCTTATACATACGAATTCGTTAGGTAGAATTTTTAACGTTTGTACATTGAAATGAGTTAATAATTGATTAATTAACCCATTTGGATTTATAAACGTAAAAAACTCTAACTGACTAATTCGCATTAGCTGTTTTAGTTTATCGATTCGATAAATTAAACTCCCGGTTAGCGTTAACCAGACATTGAGAAAACAGGCCTTAGCCAAATCGCACTGACCCCACATTGGGGGCCAAATAATTTCGGCTATTTTCTACTGTTAATTTTAAATGACATAAGATCAAAAAAAAACTTATAGGATGAATTGCTTAAAACGTCACAGAGAAAATGTCGTGAAATGAACACTTAATGGTCGATTTGAGGAAGCAGAGACATTTCTAAGAGTAGTAATTTCAAGATGATTGTCCACGAGCGAAATCGAACTGACTGACATGTGCGCGAAGTAATTTCTTTGTGTATGTTTTGAATTGAAATCGTTAAGAGTTCATTTAATTTTGTCAGCATTTTAGACAATGTTTTTCTTTTCACAAACTTAAGATAAGGACAACATAAAAGCGATTATGTAAGAACTCATGGGGAAGGATTAAGAGGATCGACAATAAGGGGATACAAACGCTTACATTTGCTAAACCTCTGTACAGAATGACGTGAAAATTTGTACAATGATTCATTATGTCACTGCGCAGGCTATAGACATGGTCTGAACTGTAAATTCTTAGCAGCTGTGTTGTGAAATTATATAAACTAAAATGTGTAATTCATACATTGCACTTTAGACTTTATTGCTCTGATATTTCACACTTCACTTCGCTAATGGACTACTAACATAATGTTTATTAACTGTTAACATATTGCTAATTCACTGTTAACATACTGTTAATGCACTATTAACATGCTGTAATGCACCGTTAACATACTGTTAATGCACTATTAACATGCTGGTAATGCACTGTTAACATACTGTGAATGCACTGTTAACATTCTATTGACATACTGTTAATATTCTGTTAACATATTGTTAACATACTTTTAATGCACTGTTAACATACTGTTAATGTACAGACACTTCCGAAACCAATACCCGGGGGCTAGTGACCGTGAAAAAATATCCAAAATGGTCAAACTGGAGAGTGTAGTGAGCTCTAGATGAAATAGCGGGCGAAGCTCCTTTCGCTAGCTAGGTGTTGACGACATCGAGTAGAGGATAAAGTAAAAGGACATATTTGTCCCTTACAAAAAATTCAATCGATTGTAGTCAAAGAAAATACGTTTGTTTTGTAAGAATAAGTTACGACTAAGTACGTCAGTAGACTACAAAACAACGTTGGTAATGATATTTTTTACTCTGTGTACAAATACAATATAACCCGGAATTTTGTTATAATTTTTGAAGTCCTAATTTATTCTTAAAAATCTATTTCATCGCCTTTGAAGTAATCCCCCTCGACTGCAATGCACTTAAGCCAGTGAATTTTCCACTCATCAAAACACTTTGAAAAGTCCTGTTTCGGTATGGCCTTCAGCACCTTCTTCGATTCGGCACATGAATCTTTTCTATCGTGTCAAAACGGTGTCCCCGGAGCGGTTTTTTCATTTTGCTGAATAGCCAGAAGTCACATGGAGCTAAATCAAGCGAAGACGGCGGTTGCGGAACAATATGGGTGGAATTTTTGGCGAAATGGTCACGAATAAGGAGTGCATCAATGCGACGCTGTTTTTCCAAAAAATTGAGGGTTTTTGGAACCAAACGAGATTTGACTTTTTTGAGGCTGAAAACTGCCTTCAAATAGTATTGACATTTGAAATGCCAACAATATCACCAAGCTCTCTAGTTGTCAATCGACGATTTGGACCACCAGTCATTTTCGCGACGTGCTGTCCGTCAGTTGATGTTCTTGGTCGTGTTTGATGTGGTTCGTCTTCAACGCCTTCACGGCCCTCTTTGAACATTTTATGCCATTCGTGTACTTGTGTTTTAGACATAGCCTGTTCACCGAATACTTTTTGTAACATCCTGAGCGTTTCCGCAGCAGAAATATCATTTCTAGCACAAAATTTAATCGAACTTCTTTGTTGAATATTTTCTGACATGGTAAAAATCGAAAAAGTTAATTTTGGTTGTTTTCGAAAACGAGCGTCACTCTTCAACTAATCAAGGTATTAACCTAAAATTTGATACAGATGGAAGTAACAGTCCTACCAACTTAAAAATAAAAGATTTGTGCCCAACGAAATTATCAGGATATCAGTTTAAATTAATTCTGTTTTATTTGTGCACAGTAGTTAACTGAATTGCCGTTGCTTATCGCATAAAAATTTGGATCTGTCTAAGACTCAGAAGGGTGGGCACCGACCAATAGTGCGATTTCAATGCTGGCCTATAACATAACGTGTACATTCACCAACAATCTACTCAGAGGTGGGTGCGTTCTTTTGTACTCCAGTGTGATTAATTCGGGTGACGGTTGACCGGCATTGAAGAAAACGGTCCGGGTACTCGGACGTATATCATTATAAAACAATTCTTACCTAATTACTTGTTTGAACACACAAAGATAACAGCCGATTATTTGTCAAATTGACAGATTGCGTCTTTGTTAAATTAGGCCAGCATATTTACGGAAAGACGCAACCCTTTAACAGAAAGCACGCGAACACGGGCAGCCTCACAACAACGAAAATTTTTACGCTTTGCGTTGTGACACGCCACATGATTTCTTTTCCGGAATACGGTGTCGTTAATGTTGTTGTGAGCCGTAGAAATGGATAACATACTCGACGCATTCATCAAGGGATACGCTCATGAATCATGAATGACACAGCGGCTGGCCTACTGTTGGCAATTTGTTTTATGAATTGAAGACTTGGAAAGTCATAAGGGTCTAAGTGGGTTGATCGTGGGAAATTGATAAGGTTTGTATTGTATAGAAGTCATGAGCACGTTTTTTAGCTTTATTATTTTTGCATTTAATAAACTTCTAAAATACTCTAATTATGAATTAAAAGTGGTTTGTTTGACTTGGATAGGGGCCTGATGACGTGATGTTGTGGAAAAACGTCACTAGTGGTCGCGAAATATCGTGCGTCTGCTATGTTGTCTTTGTGCAGCCAGTGTAAATATTTTTTTTTATCATGGTAACGTCAATTTTATGGCATAAGTGTGACCGAAATATTTATCAGTAATCTGCATTTTCTTTCTATTCCATATCAGCATTTTCGTTACGTGTATTCCATTCCGTACAAAACAACGTACTCGTATGTACTAACATACGCATTTTTTTTTATCAAAGTGCATGTTTAAGAGCTCGCGCCGACGGCAAGCTTTTCAGTTCGCAGAAAAACTACTCGTAAATAGTTCAGTCAGAAAAATAGAAAACGCGGTGGTTTATGAGACCGCGCACACAGCAAACTAGACTATTTAGTAACCGCTGTGTGCGCGGTCTCATCAAAACACCGTGTATTCTATTTTTCTGACTAAACTATTTAGTTTTTCTGCGAACTAAAAAGTCTGCCGAGCACGAGCTCTAAATTTGAACTACCAACATAGAACTGTGGATATGCTAGCGAATTCGTTCTATTAAGCCTAAAATCATACTTTTGATTCCATGTTTTGCCGTGTATCAGAGAAGATTTGTAATATTTTCTTTGGTCTTAGATAAGATTTGTTTTTGATGTTTTGTATTCCCATACAACGTCCGAATTTCTTATAACATGTGCCATTGGCTAATTCTTGCCAAAACAAATCCAACAAACCTCTGATACGAGACAATTTTACGATCGATTAATATTCCAAATCAATTTTATAAATCATGCATTAAATACGACTTTCATTCATGCAAATAATATGCATAATTAGCGCCAGTAAATTTGCCACTCTTCATAGAAATTTAAAACCATTTGCATATTTTTTTCATCTACGAGTATTCTTACCGATCAATTTAGCAAAGACCAAGTTGATAGCCTTGAGTGAGAACATGAAAAAACAGCAGATTTCAATAAAGTCGATTCGATTTGAAATAATATTTTTGTCTCAATTTGCAAACATCAACGAGAACGCATTTTTACCATAGAAAGTTCTCTCCAATTGATTAAAAATTTCAAGAAAAAATTTTGTTTTCGGGTTAACGAGTCAAGTTCAGTATTAATTTCAGAGAAATGAGCTCATCCGCTTTTTTGTTGGTGGATAGTTTTCAAGAAATTTTCATGAGAGTTGAGAAAATCCAAACAAGCCTTAACAGCATGATTGTGCGTATTATCTAAATCACTTTGAAATTGTATTGCAATTACATAAAATACAATTACAAAATTTCGTTTTACAAGTTTCACAAAAACCATCCTCTTGGGCGCGGTCTTCTTTGAGTCTGCAATCCGAAGATGAGCATAATTGTAAAAATTATCTAACACTGACCTAAATAGATAAGTAAAAGCAGTATCGCTGTTAGCGGTTAGAATAATGCGAAAGTTAAAAAAAATTGTTCAAGCCCTGGAGGAAAATGTTTTATCAAGTCTGGGATAAACATTTAATGCCAAATTATACATAAATGTAAGTCTAAATACACGAGACACATAATCACGTTAGACTGCGTCGAAGCTAATGAAAAAAATAAATATCGAATCCATTGTTTCGTATGCAGGCGTGTCGCTTACGCGCTCATCGTCATGACCAGTTACTCAATTGCCCTAACCCCTTGTGGGGCTTAGCGCATCAACTGTTCCATGTGGCCCAGTTGACATTTCGTTGGGATAAACTGGTTTCGGAGAAGGCAGTTGCCAGCATGCACCTCCTGGACATCTATGGCCACGAACGTCGTCGTGGACGGGATTCGAACCCGAAACGCCGGTAGTCAAACATGAGACTGATGCCTCAACACACCGGTCGCCCCAATAACGTCATGAACAGTGGCATAAGAAACAATTCATTCGACATTTTAGGTCGCTTACACGTTCTATCCGAGGAAAACGAATTGGGAGTTACATGCGAGAATCATACGCGACAACCTCACCAATAAACGTCTAGAATATGCACGAAATGTAAAAGGCATCAAATGCATAAATATAGGTAAATTCCTCACGAACACACTTATCAATGCATTCAAGGTGTCATGTCCGTGCGGCAAACCTCCTAAGAAGGCCCAGCCAAAATGGTGGAATAAAGACATTGGGGTGTCTCGCCGCAAGGTGCGTGCGCTTTTTAATGTTGCAAAGCGCACCGGGAATGATGAAGATTGGAGTGAATACCGAAACTTAGACAAATCCTCTAAAAAAACAGCTGAGAACGGCGAAACGGAAAAGCTGGCGAGACTTCTGCAGTCAGATTGAATGCACATCAGAGGCATCGCGACTAAGGAAAGTAATCTCTAAAAATCCAACGCCGCCCTCTACACTCAACAAGGGAAATGGTTGGACATAAGGAAGTGCGGAAACACTGGAATTACTCTTTGCGACGCACTTCCCGGGCTGTGGAAAACCACCCACCCTACAGCAGACAACAACGGTGATTGATGACTCACTTCTTGTGAAAAAGAAGCGTGAAGCACGAGAAATATTCTTTTTCCTGTGAGATTATCTTGAAAACTATTGAAGACACACCATTACGGTTGCGAACCTTTCTTCATAGAATTTTTAATTAATTTTAATTTTGTCGAAGAAAGTTTTTATAGGGTTAGCCGTTTTCAAAATATTTTGCAAAAACAAGAAAAATGCGGTTTTTTTTTCTAGAGGTTCTGCCTCAATGTCATTCAAATTTTTGAGGATTTTTGCTCAGTTTTCCCGAACATAAGTTAAACCAGAGTCCGAGACCTATATACCCTAGACTTGTACAGACCTAGTGGTGATACCAAAAGTACTAGCAACGACCATATGCAGGAAAAGTGAGTTTCCTGTATGGCAATTTGAACTGTGTCTGTGAATCCAATAAGAGTTTCATCGTTCATCAATTCGGATGCTATATATGCATATTTGGACTAACATTTATAGGGGAGGTTGGCGTTCATTCAATAGTATTGGACCTTGACCATTCTCAAAATCTACTAACTAACCCAGACTACAAATATTTGTCGAATTTTTAAAGTCGCTAGCATCATTCTATCGAAAGTTATCGCTTATTTAAAGTTTCACTTCTAGGGGAGGTAGAGGTTTCTTTGGTCGATTTCAGCCAAATTTAGGAGTGTGATTTGGCAGTAAATATGATTGAATAATATGAAATTCGGCAAAGATGTCTTCCGAAATAAAAAAGTTTTTCTAACAAAAACTTGATTCTGGAACGGTCGTTCCTACGGCAGCCATATGATAGAGTAGTCCAATTTCAACCAGATTCGGCAAGGTGATTTGGCAAAGGATATTATTGAATAATTTGAGATTTTAGAAAGATTCATTTGGAAATAAAAAAGTTCTTTTCACCAAGACCAACTTTTGGACCAGTCGTTCCTATGGCAGCTATATGACGTAGCAGTCCGATTCCAATGGTTCCGACATATTTACAGCGTGCAATAGAAAGAAAGCTTTGTGCAAAATTTCAGCTCGATAGCTTTAAAACTGAGGGACTAGTTTACATAGAACCGGACAGACAGACGGAAAAAGCTTAATCGACTCGTCTCATCATACTGACCAAGAATATACGAGGGCGGTTCAAATATGATCGAGACAAACGCTGTAGATGGCGCGCCTGTATGTTTTGAAGGTCGCGGCTTGAGTATGTGATAGCTGGGTACGAATAGTGTGGCATAGTTTTCGTCGCGAACGCACGTTTCACGCGCATGCTACGACCATGAGTGAACATCAAGTGCCGACCGCCGTTGCGCAACGTATTGTCATTTGTTTTTTGGTGTGGGAAGGCGTTAAAAACACGGAAATTCTTCGGCGTTTGCGAAATCAGTTCGGTAGTGAGTGCCTGAGTAGGTCTGCTGTGTTTAAATGGGCCAAAGCTTTCAAAGATGGCCGCGAAACCGTCGAGAATGAGCCGCATGATCGTCGACCGCGAACCAGCATCACACCAGACAACATTCGCCGCGTAGAACAACTCATTTTGGAGGACCCTAGGATGAATGTTCGAAACATTTCGGCTGAAGTCGGCACTAGTATTGGTAGTGTAGAGTCTATCATCCACGAACACCTTCAATATCGCAAAATAACGGCGCGATGGGTTCCCAAACTGTTGAACTTCGAGCAAAAAGTTTGTTGCCGCCTGCTGACGCGTTACGAGGCGGAGGGGAACGGTTTTTTGACGTGAATCTTCACTACAGACGAGACATGGGTACACTATTACACTCCCAAAAGCAAGGTGTCGTTTAAAGCGTGGAGGAAGAAGGAGGAAGGGGCGCCAGTCAAAGCGAAGACAACCAGGTCCGCGGGTAAGGTTATGTGTACTGTATTCTGGGACCGGCGGGGAGTGCTGTACGTTGACTTCCTGCGCACACAACGTTCCATCAATGCTGCATACTACTCTAAACTCCAGCGCGCGTCTCACGCTCGATACAATATCAGAATTGGGGTGGGAGGTACTAGAACACCTCCCCCCACCCCCTACAGTCCGGATTTATCCCCTGCGACTACCACATGTTTGGACCACTGAAAGAAGCCCTCGGAGGTAAAAGATTCAACATCGACGACGAGGTAGAGGAGCTCGTGCGCACATGGTTGTCCAAGTTGCCCAAGGAATTCTTCGATACCGCATCAAAAAACTTCCGGAGAGGTGGCAAAAATGTGTAACTAGTGAGGGGAATTACCTCGAAAAAATATTGTAAATATTTTCGATAATAAATAAATGTGTCAGAGCGTTTGTCTCGATCATATTTGAACCGCCCTCGTATATAGTTTATATGGTCGGAGATGCTCCCTTCTGTGCGTTGCAAATTTCATGACAAAGTTAATATACCCTATCACATCCGTGAAGGGTATAATTTAGAACCGGGTGCCAATATTTGGTGATCATAGGAAAAAATTCAAGAGGTTTTGAAACTTGGCACGATCGTTGTTGGTGGAGGATCATATTATATCATACTTAAAGTATCTGCCGGTGAGGTGTCAGCTCGTACGGGGGGAGGGAATTAAAGGAGAGTTTTTCTGTTTTTTTTTCTTTGCTTGTAACTCCGTAACTATCAATCCTAGCGAAAAACTTATGGAGACAAAATTAAAGATCACGAGAAAAAAAAATTATTGTATAACCACTTTTTCGAACAGTTTTCCAGATAATTTTGCTTGAAAAACACTCCATGTCAATAAACTTTAATTTGAGGAAAGTCAGATGCCTGCAGGTATGATAGTTACAAAGAAAAAGGAAAAAGACGTGAACCACGGTGCGTCGTCGCCCGCACAAAACTTTTAAAGCGTGCCGCATAGCTAACATGTAACTCTACCATAAGTTTAAATAAGATAATAACGTTATTTCTAGGGGGGAGGAGGTTTTAGCGGAACGTTCTTCTTTACACCCCCCCCCCCCCCCATTTTGAACTGCTAATATTTTCTTTTAAGTGAAGAGCATAAAATTTTTAAATGCGACACAAAACTAGCACGTAATTCTAGCAGGGGATTGGATAAGATAAGTTTCGCATTTTTTGGGGGGGGGGGGGGGGGGGGGGTGCAGCGGAACGCCCCTCACGATTTAAATCGTCGAAATATTTTTTTTTCTTTTTGATTTTTTTTTCTATAATGCTAATTTTCGAATTTTTCGTTTAATTGTGCGTTTTTTTTTAACTTACGGGGGGTCGCGACCCACACTTAGAGAACCAATGGTCTAGTATGCATTGGTCTCAACACCCTCAGTCAAATCATTTCAGTTTTGTCTATATATCACTTTATTGCCAAAAATGTCCCTTTTCCTCGCCGAAGGATCAGCAATAGTCTAGTGCATTCGTCTCAACACCCCCAGTCATATTATATCCATCTTGCCAAGAACGTCTTTTTTCCTTACCAAAGCACTCAAAATGCCACGAACACTAATTCAACAGAATGTCCTGTTAGCTTACCAAAGAATTCAAAATGACTTCAACAGTAGTCTAGTGCATTCACATCAATAAACCGTGTCCTATCCAACCTGTCTAGATACCACTTCAGTGTCAGGAAGGTCCTTCTATTATGACGCACAGGACCGCAACAGGAGCAAAACTTCACCGTGTGTTATTTATAATAACTCAAGGAAGCTACGTGTTAAAATTCGTTGAAAGGACCAAAATATCACCGTGTATTGCTTATAATAACCCAAGGAAGCTGCGTGTTAAATTTTTGAAAAGACATAGTCCAGTAACTCTAGTTTGAACACAGCTGCATGTAGTGTTAGTCCAGTCGATGACCGTTCCGACATCAGGGTCACTCAAGGGCTCCTTGAGTGACCCTGATGTCGGAACGCATAGCGAATTTGGTTAAGATTGGACCACGGGAAGTGCACGGAATAACGCACAAACGGATAAATGTACAGGATGAATTATTCCAAATGCCCGTCCACCATAAAAAATGTGCGCGTCGTTTTGTATGCACAAAGTGTGTATGTAGACGTATGAGTATTAAAATAAGTAGTCTTAATTAGACTGTTGCGCCAGTAACAGTCTAATTAAGACTAAGGCCTCGAGATAAGTTAGAATCATCTCATTTATTGGATCGTGATGGTGTACTTAGGTTAGGTTAGGTAAAGGGGCTGCCGGGTGCTCACCCAGCACACTTAGTTCATCATTTGGACCGTTGTGTTACCACCAAAGTAGCCTGTTTATAACCTAGGCGTTAAACCAGCCTGAGCTGGTGATAAAGCGGTAGAGCTGTATGACACTCGTGTTTTTAATGTCGTCCAGGTCCAGGAAGAACCAAGAGCCAAGGAATTTCTTCCGCCTCCACGGCCGGACAGTGACAGTGAAGATGCAGAACGCTTTCCTCCTCATCCACATCCTCACAGCTCCTGCAATAGTCGTTATGAGGAATACGGAGCCTCCAGGCGAGCTCACCAATGGGACAGTGCCCTGTAATAACCCCCACAAGCATGCCAATGTCGTTCCTATTCAATGAAAGCAGTGCGGCAGAGCGGTCAGGGTCAAGTTTCGGCCAAATCAACTTCTTCGTCTGGAACGTGTCGCCGTTTAGCCATCTAATGTTCGCTCTGTCAATCGCGACGGCTTTAATTATAATTTTGCACGATGCGATTGGCATTCTAATGTTTAAACGGTCTCCGTCGAGAGCGCCGGTAGTCCCTTCTTTAGCCAGTTCATCCGCGACGCAGTTACCCACGAAGTCGCTATGGCTCGGTATCCAACAGAGCGTAGTGTTGAAAAATACACCCATCTCTTTAGGAATCGACCGACACTTTGCGATGTAGTCAGGACGGATTCGAGTGATCGAATTGCAGCCTGACTATCCGTGTATATCGTAACGTCTCTCATGGTCACTTCATGGTTTCCTAGCCAGGTCAAAGCTTCAAAAATTGCCGTAGCCTCTGCCTGCAGGACACTGCAGAAATCTGGAAGGCGGAGTGACAGGTTAATCCCCAGTCCCTCCGAATAGATACCCGCCCCAACACCGCCAACGACCCTAGAGCCATCCGTGTAGATGACTATGGTCGGTGGTCAGGGGCGCGCTATTAGCCCATTGACCCCTCGACGGAATCAAACTGGTGTAGCTTCGGTCAAAAAGGTATTTCGGAGAGATATAGTCAGTCTCCGTGGGGAGACTCAAATTATCCAGTACAGTTGAGTGCCCGCATCTCAGCGTGCGCCACTGGCCAGTCTCACGGAGACGCAGGGCCGTGTTTGCCGCCAGTTGTTCACCACAAATATTCAACGGGAGCAAACCGAGCACCATGTCCAGCCCGACTGACGGAGTGGTCCTGAAGCCCCCCGTCATGGCCATCGCAGCTAGTCTTTGTACCTTGTTTAGTAATTTAATATAAGCCACAATTCGAAGTGCTGTCCACCACACACTAATTCCGTACAGTAGTATGGGACGTACGACAGCAGTATATAGCCAATATACAGCTTTAGGCTGCAGGCCCCAGTTATTACCTATGGCCCTTTTACACGAGTAGAGTGCGATAATAGCTTTATTAACTCGTTCCTCGATGTTGAGCTTGCACCTTAGTTTCCTATCTAAAATAAGACCAAGGAACTTAGCCTTGTCGGCGAAAACCAATTTCGTGCCCTCCAAAATGGGAGGTTCAATGGGAGGAGTTGTGTGCCTTCTAGTGAAGAGCATAAGCTCCATCTTGGCAGGGTTAATTCCAACTCCGCAAAAGTTTGCCCATTCTGATAGAATGGTCTAGGCATTCTGCAACAACCCACTGAGGACACCAGGAAACCCCCTCGATGTCCAGGAATACAACCATCGTGTATTCCTTTTGGTCGAGAGATTTCTCAATGTAACTGACCAAAGAGTGCAGAGCCGTGTCCACCGACTTACCCTTCCAATAGGCATGTTGCGATGTGGATAGAAGGAGTGGCGGAATGGTATCCCGCAAATGGATATCCACTAGTCTCTCTAGTAGTAGTGTATGTAGTATGGTGTACTTAGAAGTGTATGATCAGAAACACGCTCAACCGAGTTATTTACTCCAAATGGGTACTCATTTAACAGCTGAGTGGGCTCATAGTGGACACGTAAATTCCCTTTTATCGAAAGACTACTGTCTTCAGTAAGAATTGAACCAGGGGCCCAGTGAACAGGAGGCGAACGTGCTAACCGTTGTGCCATTTAGACTACGTACAGTATGCATCCATTTGATGACTCCCTGGGGGATATTTTTGAACCGAGTCCAGCCTCTGGCCTCAACAGGCTCAGTATACCAACTGTGCATCGTGTCGACGGTTACCAATGTTTTCTGTTTTCTCAGAAATTTAATCCTCTTAAAAAAGGATTTCGAGTTAATCATCAGTGTGATTTCGGCGCCCGGTATAGGTCCATGTGAAAACATCACCTTTTGGCAACGATTAGCTCAAAGTTTTCAGACTTGAACCTTTTATGTTTTAGCGAATTTTTAAATTTTAAATTATCTTTTTAGGTGAATCAAAATTCAAACCTAGTACCTTAATCTGATTTAACCTAATTTGATTTTACGTGCAGACAATTAGCTCTGAAATATCTAATACATGCTTTAATTTGACTAGAAATTGTAACGAGTGCACAAATTATACAATTTAAACATAGAAATATTGTATATACCTTAATAATAAAATCAAAGGATAAAAAACTACCTTCCATCCATGGGCAGGTTAACTGAGAATTTGTAGTTTTCGTAGTATTCCTCGTATATTTTCGTTTATCTTTTGACCACATGGCTATGTAATCAAGGTTATTTATACGAGTAGAACTTCTACCTGTCGTGTATTCTGATTAAATTTACCAAGTTCTCGTGCACTTTATGTTCAGCAAGTGACTACAGATTACAGAAGAAGATGCACCAGTAGCACTATATCCATGCACTGCACCCTCCGCTGGGAATGGTAATTCTGTACAGCCTCGTATTTTCGCAGACAGACTTTCCGGTCAGAATAAGGTAATGGATACAGCAAAGAATAAATTCGAAATATACGTGACTCGTATACCGAATGTGAAATGTTCGTTCCCTTGTAGGAGCCATCTGGGATTCTACACATATTTCTGCATAATTGTCAAAAATCTATTCATCCATTCTGGTCTCAAGTCCAATCTTATTCAAATTCGCTCGATTGGCCCAAGACGATTCGTCACTTTCTTTTAAACTCTCGATTTTCTTCTTATACGTTTACCCTCCAAAGATCGTAGTGACGTTATTATGTCTCACGAAAGTAAATGTGACAAGGTGAATGCCAAATTTCACTGTGATTTTCATTCAATTTTCACGACTACTACGGTGACGGCTTTTATGTTTATTCTTGATCTGCTTTGAACCTAGCGTGCTCTTAATTCGTGGCACTATCACCTTAGCATCCAATCCAATTTCTTCTTGAACTCAAAACGGTAATTGGCTTTTACATGATGACCATTTGAAGTGGTGCTTGTTTTTAATTTTTGAATCTTAACAAGTCAGTCACCTTGAACTTGACCTGAAAGCAGGCTTAGTTGGTTATTTTTACTCGTATGCCTTATTTATGCCTGTGGCGGTGGAGAATGGTGTTTGGTCTCTTTTCGCCACTGACAACTACATTTATTTCAAATGCATGGTGAACAGATAGGCACATATGTATAAGCTTTACCACAAAATATGGTGATAGCTTCAATTTAATATTTTTCATAATGCCTGCATTGCGACGATTATTTTGTCAACGTCAACCATGCCATTCAGTGGATATCATCAGGAAAACAAGAAATATGACGGATAGAATGTGGAGATATTTAATGTCATCTACGGGGGGCAAAGACCTTTTCCATAGTCCTCCGCGTGGACGCCCCCTGGTAACGGCAGTGTATCAATTCGCTGACGGCCAATGTCTTAGCGATAAGACAGTTTGGAAAAGGCAGATAGCTGTAGCCTGAATGGCTGACAAACACCTAAGCGTCTCAGGTCTAGTAGGATGGAATGACTTGCGTAGTTGGACCTGCTACATAGTTGTGTGGGCTCCAGCACGTTTATTAAACCATCTGAAGCAGCTATCTCCGAGGCCATCCCCTGAATGGGGTTAAGCGACGTGCTGACAACTCGTCCTTGTAAAAACCACTCCATGTCAAGAAACCTGGAACAAAAGCCTCGGATTGGACGGATCAACAACGACGACCACGCAAACGAATAAAGGATTAGTCTTTCGGATCCTGGAATGTACGCTCCCTGAACAAACCGGGGGCCGAGAAGGCCCTCCTTCAACAGGTCGAAAAGTACAAACTGAGCATTACTGCAGTCCAGGAAACAAATTGGCTTGGCAGCGAGATTAATGACAAGAAATCGCACACAATTTTTACAAGAGGCAAACCATCGGGCCGCAAGGAGTTTGGAGTAGCATTTATAGTGAACAATCACCTCAAACCGCATATTACTGACTTCAAACCCATAAATGAACGGCTGTGTGCGATTCGCATCAAGACTCGATTCTTCAATCTCTGGCTCATCAATGTGCATGCCCCCACTGAAGTTAAAGAAGACGCAGTAAAAGACGAGTTCTACGCCCGCCTTGAAACTCTCTTCGACTCACTTCCAACAAACGACGTCAAATTGCTGCTGGGAGACTTTAACGCGAAAGTCGGGAATGAAAGTTGGCATCGGGGGACCTCTGGAGGCCACAGCCTCCATGAAGAATGTAACGATAACGGCCAGCGACTTATCGACTTCGCCTGCAGCAGGAATCTAGTCGTAAGCTCTACGTGTTTCCCGCATCGACGCATTCACAAGCAGACCTGGAAGTCTCCAGACGCACATACCGTCAACCAAATTGACCACGTCCTCATTTGCAGGAGATGGGCGTCTAGTGTCATGGATGTCCGCTCCTATCGAGGAGCAAACTGCGACTCAGATCATCACTTGGTGAAGACGACCTACAGATGTAGAATTTCCTCAGTGCACCAGTCAAGAATCAGCCCTCCCAAAATCTTTGCGGTTGATAAGCTCTTGAGTGATGCTACAGCGGTGGCGTATACTACCGCCCTTGAGGAAGAACTATCACCTATGCTACACAACATCAGCAACACAGGCGTCCATGGGTTCTGGGAAGAACTCAAGGGTACCATCAAGGATGTCGCAGAGAAGGTCGTGGGATATAAAGCCCGGCGAGCGCGAAATGACTGGTTCGACGAAGAATGCAAAAACTCACTTGACGCGAAAAACGAGGCCGACAGACAATGGATTCAACGAGGAACCAGAGCCTGAAGAGAAAAATATGACGAGCTACGGCGAATATCGAATAGAATAATTAGACGTAAGAAACGTAAATACTTTGACGAGCAGTTGCTGAACATAAACGAAAACTTAGCTAATAGGAACACCAGACAAGCGTACAAACTAGTAAATACAATTAAGAACGGCTACCAACCCAGGACCAGCCTTTGTAAGGACAAGGATGGAAACATCATCAGCGACACCGATGGTATTAACAAACGATGGGCCTCTTATTTTGAAGAGCTTCTAAACCGACCATCTAACATCCCCACACAGGAAGCTCTCGATGATATTGTTGATCTAGGCCTACCCATTCAACCCCCGACAGTAGAGGAAGTTGATCTCGCGTTGCGGTCACTAAAACGAAATAAAGCGCCGGGCGCTGACGAGATCCCAGCTGAACTGCTAAGATTCGGTGGAACGAGTCTAGTTGATGCCATACATCAATTACTCCTGCGAGTATGGGAGAACGAGGAGATCCCAGACGATTGGCGCAGAAGCATCATCTGTCCAATTCATAAAAAGGGAGATAAATTGCGGTGTGAGAATTACAGGGGCATCTCACTAGTTTGTACGTCCTATAAAATTTTGACGAAAATTCTGGAAAATAGAATAAAACCGTACGCAGAACGAGTCATTGGCGAATATCAAAGCGGTTTCAGACCTGGTCGCTCCACAACCGATCAGCTCTTCTCAGTCAAACTGATACTCCAGAGGTGCTGGGAATACAACGTAAACGTATACCAAATCTTTGTCGACTTCAAGCAGGCATACGACAGTATCGATCGTGGAGTACTGTACAACATCATGCTGCAATTTGGTATACCAGCAAAATTAGTGCGACTGACAAAGATGACGATGACCAACTCCGTCTCACAAGTCAGGATCCAGAATAGACTTACTGATCTATTTGAAACACGCACTGGTTTGAAACAGGGCGATGGACTGGCACCGACGCTCTTCAACCTAGCACTGGAATACGTTATTCGGGCCATGAATATGGACAACAGCAAGACGCTACTCATCAAGTCGACACAATTAGCAGCGTACGCCGACGACATCAACATCATGTCCCGAAGATTGGCTGACGCAGAAGAACTTCTGCATACGCTCGATACCGCTGCAAAGGAAGTTGGATTACGTATTAACGAGGGTAAAACTAAAATAATGATGCAATCGGTGACAAGGACACCTGCACAACCGAGCATCAACGTGGGGGACCTCAACATCGAGTTCGTGAACAACTTCATCTACCTGGGTTGCAAGCTGTCAAGGGACGCCAACGAAACTGACGAAATCAAGCGACGGATACAGTTAGCTAATAAGACTTTTTTCTCGGTTCTCCCCATAATGAAATCGAAGCATGTGCACAGAAACACGAAGCTCCGCGTGTACAAAACCATTATACGACCAGTGCTATGCTATGGCTGCGAAGCATGGACCCTAACTCAAGCCTCCGAAAACATGCTAGACACTTTCGAACGTAAGGTTCTACGGCGAATTTTCGGGGCTGTTTGCGATCGAGATGGATGGCGCATCCGGTACAACCATGAGTTGTATGAAATGTACGATGAGCTGCAAGTCTCGAAAATCGTCAAACTACAACGACTTCAATGGGCAGGGCATGTACAAAGAATGGACGATGATCGCATGCCTAAGAGAGTAATGAATGCAGAACGAGTCGACGGAGCGAGACTGCGAGGACGACCGAGATCTCGTTGGGAGAGCTCAGTAGGTGTGGACGCCGCGCAGCTGCTGGGCTCCCAAAATTGGAGGACGCGGTCACGTGACCGAAATAATTGGAGGACAATGATGCAGGCGGCCAAGGCCCGACGTCGGGCTGTCGCGCCACGATGATGATGATGACGGGAAGCAAATGAGAAATTTTCCTTAGAATCTTTGTATGTACTTGAAATGTGAGTTTTGCAAAGATAGCTCATACACACTGTAAGCTGTGCCTTAATGCAAGCAATGTCGATAAACACGATTTTCAGAAAAACGGCTTTGAAATGGTTGGGTCATTTTTACTCTTCTTGAGTGATTATTAGACTACCTTTTGGTACGTTAATGCGGAGAATCTAGTTAAACTACAGATTCCTTGTGTTTTGGAAGTTACGTAATATCCCATTAAAATTTTTGTTAAGCTAGGTTACCCCCAACAGTGGTATTTATTGAATAAAAGTTGTATCATATTTTCTTGCAAAAAAGTAACGACTGATATCCAACAGTTTTATGTATTTCTTCCAGGCAGAATGAAATTCGTTGTCTTTACAAATGAAAATATGGACCTTTTCAAGTTTATTAATGTAGATATCTCAAAAGTGATAAAAACTGGCATAGGATGTTCTTGTATTAAGCCACTGTGTTAAGAAGATTAAATTTTGTTGAGCTACTGAAGGTGTGTGTGTGTGTTTTTTTTTGTGCTATTGTTCCGTGCCATTTACTACCATGGAATTAGGTATAATGAAACCGGAAAATAGAGGGCTACGCCCGCAATCCGAGGGTTTTGTAGTGTCCCATGCCAATAGGAGAAGAACTGTCCTACTCTTGGAGATGCTTAACCATTCATGTTAAGACGATATTGTAAATTGCAAGCTTTGCATAAAAAATATTGAAAATAAATTGTTTGAATAATTATAGAAAGTAGAGTCAGCGACCAGCATACCTCCACCCTTAAACTTCTCTCCCCTACCACTCCTATACCACCAATCTTTACCCTTTCAGAAATGGTTACCTCCAATTCACTTTACGAAAAACAATAAACAATATTCAAGTATGCAGTACTAGTATGTAGCCGGTTATGAGTAATTTTTGTATGGATGGTATCAAAATGTCAAAATTTAAATGAATGTACTATTATTAAATATTATGTGATTGTAATGAAACTTGGAGGTATTATTGCCAATGATGTTGGTTATCATTGGCCATCAATATTTTTGACCTCTGGTGCGCTTAAGGTGTGCAGGGGTGTGCTAACTGCAACTATAGAAATGTGCTATTATTAACCTTTCCTGATGAAATTTCAAAATTCTATTAATCTAGGTTTTCTACGCTAGTAAAATGGCGCTTTTTTGTAAATTTTCATATTTCTAAGTATAACGGTCACGAAATGCAAGGGGGGGGGGACAAACTCGGACGACATATTTTCCCCTCTCCCTCTTTTCCCGTTTCTTCAAATTTGGAAAAAATTCTAGGAATGGAATGTTCTCGACGGTACCTTTCTTATGATACCCCCTATGGGGACCTCCCCTTAAATTTGACTTATTACGACGATTCGCTTTCTCCACACATTTCTACAAAATTTCATGTATGTAGCTTCAGCCGTTCGTGAGATATTCCATGGACAGACGGACAGACATTTGACCGATTTCATAAGGGTTTTGTTTTTACTACAAAACCCTAAAAATGCGTTAGGTTGGATCATCGGAGCATTAAACTTGTACCGGATAGATGTGTTGCCCAATGTCGATTGCATAACTAAAAATCGTAATGGATAATCGATTAGTGAATCCTAGCTACACATAATCCATCTCCGATATCATTGAAACACTAATCTGGGACTGCATGGATGCTCGTGTGTTACTAGTATAAAAATGTACCCTGTTTCCTTTGCAGTTTGAGCAAAATTTCGTCCCAAGAAGTAGTGTGTCCTGCTTTGCTTGTTACTCGCGAAAAGGAACCTTTGCTATTGGAGTCTTTGTATGTTCATTCGATATAAATATTGTATATCGGTGAAAAATGCACTGCCTACAGTTCCTTACCTGATCCTAGCTGGGCTTTTCCTAATTCCAAATGCATCATTCGTCTTCATCGACGTGTTTGGCGTTCGAACGAAGATTACGTAAGCAAAATCTTTGAATTACATACGATGTATATGATACACTTTCTTCCTTCGGAAATAGTTCGCATCCTTTTCGGGACCGACATGCCTTGCGAAAATTAGCAGAATTCTCTGTATTAAATTAGAGAGAATTTTCACAAAACTCGATAAATTTCCACTTTAGGACCTGATGAAAATCCACGGTACCAAAAGGTCATAGCATTTGCTATTCAACACTTTAGGCAACATGATCTCGACGCTTTATTTATACCTACAAACGCTCCTGGGAGAAGTGCGTACAACCGAGTGGAGCGCAGAATGGCCCCGCTTAGTCGGAAACTGTTGGGTTTAATACTACCTCATGACCATCTTGGCTCTCATTTGAACGACCGTGGCAATACAATCAATGAGGATTTGGAAAGGGCTAATTTTGAGTTTGCTGGTATAGTGTTGCCAGAAGTATGGAGTCAAATGACTATTGATGATCATAATGTTCATGCAAAGTATGTTGACCCCGGAGAACCCGAGGTTCCTACTTTACCAGATATTAAATGGTATTCAGAACACGTACGGGAAAGGCAGTACTTATTGTAAATCGTAAAATGTCAAATACGGATTGTTGTGCAAGAAGTGGTTTGTTCAAATTACTGAAAAACACATTTCTACCACCACCACTCAAAGGGGGGTAAGAGCTTTGCTTACTTTTGCTGACAAGGGGAGGGGGTGGATCAAAAATGACCAACATTTTGCTTGAACGGTCCCATTCCATTTTTTGCATTTTCTTGAAATTTGTAGAAAGGGGAACAGTGGGGGAGGAGAAAATATTAGTTAGTAATTTTTCGGCGATATTTATATGCCAGGAGGCGATATTTATATACCAAAATAAGCGCTTGCTACCAAACCCTCGGATTGCGGGCGTAGCCCTCTATATTTCGGTTTCATTTTCTTTATTCCGTCGTTCAGTTTGTCCAATAACGCTACATAATACTCTGCTGTGACTGTTCTTCTCTTCTGCAGGTAATCGATGAAGATTATGGCATGTGCATCCCAAAAAAAACGGAGGCCTTATCCTTCCCCGTCGAGCGTTGGTCTTTTGGCCGCGTTGGTCGGCTTTCGTGGTTTTCCAGCCACTCTGCAGACTGCCTATTGGACTCAGGTGTATGGTAATCGTCACAAAACGTCGAAAAAAGTCCGTTCGATTACGCTGCAACAACGCCAAACCGGCCGTTGAATCATCAACGCGCTGCTGTTTTTAAACGACGGTCAGCAGACGCGACACCAATCGCGCCGATAGCTTTTTCATCTCCAAAAGATCGTGCATAATGTATCCCGCCCGTTCTTTTAAGATGTCCTCGGCCTCATCTAACTCGCGCAACTTCACTTTACGATCATTCAAAACGATTCGATGCACTTGCTTTACGATTTCCGCATTCGTAGCCTCTTTTAGCCTTCCAGCGCGAGGTGCGTCTTTGGTAATTGTACGACCCATTTTAAATTCACTAAACCACCGATAAACTGTTGTTTTTGAAGGAGCAGGTGTGAGATAACGTTTCTACAACCATTGCAATGATTGTTCAGAAGTTTTTCCCATCAAAACAAAATGTTTGATCAAGTTGCGATATTCCTGTTTTTTTCGTTTTTTTACGAAGGCGCAAGTAGCGTCACTCAAACGACTGTAGCTTGTAAACGAATGGACGAAATGTCATGAAATTTCACTCATAAATTAGTGATAGATGAGCCTCTCGAAATGATTCATGTTCATTTTCTAGTGGTGCCACCTATTGAAAAATCCCGGGACTTTTCAGCCGATGTATTGTACCTAGTCTAGCCATAAATATTGTTACAAGGTTTGGCAACCCTGCACAAAGGAATCGTTATATTGCATTTCTTAAAAATTGAGCTAATCGCTATAGTACGCTTGTGCTTGATGCATTTGTCATCATTTGAGTTTAATTTTTAGTGTAGTGAACATGGATTGGGGTGACAAAGAAAATAGAATTGCTGTGATTGCACTTCATAAAGTAGGAATGCAACCAAGTGATATTTTTAAGACTCCGCATACCCTTGGTATAAGCCGAATGTTTGTATATCGGGCTATTGAAAGATTTAATGATACGTCTGGAGTAAGTGACCGTGAAAGAAGTGGCCGTCCGCGAACTACTCGAACACCTCAAGCGGTTAAAGTCGTGCGCGAGAGAATTCGCCGTAATCCTCTTCTGAAACAAAAAATTTTATCGCGTGAGATGAAAATACCCCAAAGAACAATTTCACGTATCATCAAAAGTGACTTGGGGTTGGGTGCTTATCGTAGATCTACCGGGCATTTACTAACAGATTCGTTAAAAAAAATAGAGTGGAAAAATCAAAACGATTACTTTGCTGGTACGCAAACCAAGAACACCGTAAAATTTTGTTTACGGACGAAAAAAATTTTTACTGTCGAAGAAACATTTAATAAACAAAACGATAGGGTTTATGCTCGCAGTGCCAGAGAAGCTTCTCAAGTTGCCCAAAAGGTTCAAAGAGGTCATCATCCAGCCTCAGTAATGGTTTGGTGGGGTGTTAGCTACAAGGGTGACAAAGTTGCATTTTTGTGAGAAGGGCGTCAAAACGTCTGCCAAAATTTATCAAGAAAGTGTCCTTGAAAGTGTAGTGAAACCTCTCAACACGTCATTATTCAAAAATCAGCCTTGGAGTTCCCAGCAAGATTCTGCACCAGGTCATAAGGCGAAGTCAACCCAAAAATGGCTTGAAGAAAATGTTCCAGATTTTATTAAAGCTGAAGATTGGCCTTCCTCTAGCCCAGACCTGAATCCGCTGGATTACGAATTATGGTCTGTCTTAGAGCAAATGACGTGCTCTAAAAGACATTCTAATATCGAATCCTTAAAGAAGTCTCTTACACATGCAGTCGCCAACTTTCCGATTGAAGTCGTGCGTGCTTCCATAGATAAGTGGCCAGCTCGATTAAAGGCTTGTGTAAAAGCAAAAGGCAATCACTTCGAATAACTTGTTGCAATTTCCGTTGTTGACAATGCATTTAATAAATAAACAATGATTTCTTAACATATAACACCTCTTTTATTGAACAGTGCTTCAAAAAGTTTGTAACAGTATTTATGGCTAGACTAGGTAGTATATTTCTAATTTGAGTTGATTTTAAGCAACCATTGAACATATTTTAATTATGGGGTTTTTAAGAAAAATTTTAAAATCATCAATATTGTGGAGTTCTGGTTCTCCATTTCAATTAAAATATATGTAATGTTTTAATTACGTTTTTGAGTACTTTGGGAACGCTTTATTTATTCATTTTCTCATTGCAACTTAAAAGCTGGAAACATCGCCAGGGCAGAAAAAAAACTGCCAAAGTCACAGAAATTTCCAAAGCAAGTACGGGCTGGAATAAATCGATTTCGTTATTACAGACGTCCTCATACGGAGGGACTACCAAAAGTTCGATAAGTTGGCCACTTCTCATTAGTATTTCACAAATTTAAAAATTGTAGTCGATAGATTCGATAGTTCGACGAACGCCAAATTGCCTATGCACGATGTCTAGAGGCTGCTTCCAAGTGGTATCAGCGATTCCAAACTTGACAGTTTTCTGTGGAGGATGAGTGTCATGAAGATCTGCGGCGATACTTCTTACATCACGATAATGCTTCAGCTAATACTGCTCAAACGACTAGCAACTTTTTTGCGCTTTCCAGCTGTTGGAAAAATATCTCAGAACCATATTCCCCTGATCTCTCTCTGGGTCCTGTCAACCCCTTGTGGGGCATAGGGCATTAACCACGCCGACTTTCCACCTCGTCCTGTTCGCCGCCATCGCCTTCAACTGTCTCCACGATTTGCCTAATGACATACCCTCGACTTCAACTGATCTTCTCCAGGTGTTTCTAGGTCGTCCAACGCGGCGACTTGCATTGGTTCCCTGTGGGTTCCAATCGAAGGCCTGTTTTGCAGTGTTTTCCGGCCCCTTTCGGAGTGTGTGACCTATCCATTGCCACTTTCGCCTTTTTATAGAGGTGCCTATCCTGTCCTGGCCAGTAATGAACAGGAGGTCGTCATTAGAAATGATCTCCGGCTAGCGTATGTGCAGGATGCGCCGTAGACACTGGTTCACGAAAGTTTACAATCTAGTTGTTATCGCGCTGGTCACCTTCCAAGTTGAACAGCCATAAAGAAGCACAGATTTTATATTGGTTTCGAAGATCCTGAGTTTTGTACGTCTGGAGATGTTGTTGTTTTGCCAGAAAGGAGTTAAACTGAAAAAAGCTGCCCGAGCCTTATTGATGCGAGACTATACATCAGAATCCGCTCCACCATCTGCTGTAACTACGCTTCCGAGGTAGCAAAAATTGTCCCCTTTTTCCACCGTCTGCCCCGAAACACAAATTTCGCTCTGTCTTCTTGGATCCAAGCTCAAGTACTTAGTTTTGGCAGCATTGATTTTAAGCCCCGCATTCGCACTTTCGCGGTGCAGGGCATCCGTCATTTGAACTAGATGATCCGATATATTTGAGAGAAGACAAATATCGTCAGCGTAATCCAGGTTCCATCCATCATTCCCCTGATCTAGCGCCGACTATTTTCTAGTTGTTTCGAAAAACTAAAGAAAATTTAAGGGGAAAGTTTTTGCAGCTAATGTTGAACTTTAACTTGAACAGAAAGCTGAAAAAAGAGGATTTTAAAGACTGCTTTGAAAAATGGATTTAAAGATTGAAAAATGTACTACTACTACTCCCACTGTTTTACATCGATAAAATAGTCTTTTTTTTTATTCGTAAGTTTCTTTGCTAGTGCCATATTTTGGAGAACTTTTCATATACAAGTACCTTGCACAGGTGTGTTATCATTTGTCATGTAGTTGGTGTACGAAAGTGTATTTGCCAACATGTTTACTTTCCAACTCTGCGTTTCTTATCTATGTACGAGTATGTAATATCATTAAAGTGTTTTCTCATATAAACATAAAATAGTATACAAACATCAACATAAACAATATTCTTATCTAAATCTTAATGAACGGGAAAGATACGTAAGTGTCCTATATGCTGACACATTTTCGTGGTCGTCGGAAAAGTAGAAAAGAAGACGATACTCTCTCGGAAGTCTACAAATACGAGTACACTGTCTTAGTGACATAAATAGAAAGCATTTTCTAAATGAAGTTGTTTGCCGACTGTTTGATTTCGAAATTTTAATTAAGAAAGCTCATACTACACGGAGATGGTCCTATTGGAAAGTTTGCTATCCATCTGTCGATCAATCAGTATTAAAAAGCATTTAGTTAATTTAATTGCGATGGGAGATTACGTTTATCTACTCGTAATGCGAAGGACATTACACATCAGGGGCGGATCCAGGATTTCGTCAAGGCGAGGTCTAATTTGAAGTTTAATTCTTCGTTGAGGGGTAAATCAGTGACCAGTGAAACGCCGATAGTTTCGATAGGCCGATAGTTGACTAAAGAATAACTATGTATTTCGAATGAATTCAGCTGCAAGATTGTACGTATTTATGAAACTACTGTTGCCATTCTGGATCTCCGGTTTGTCTTTATTCTGCAATTTTAAGTTCAGTTTCGCATCCAGCGACTCTAAAAAAAACCCCTACTCGTTTCGTCCAGTAAGATTAGCAGTGTTTTTGAAAAAAAAAACAAGTGTTGCCGTTCTGGCAACCTCTTTACAATTTTGATTTCAGATTCGACATCAGCGAGCCAAAACAATTCCGTACTAGGTTCTACCAGCAAGACTTGCGCACACTTTTCGGAATCCCAGCGTTTCCGTCATTGTCTGGTGTAAGAGAGATCTGGAATTTTTGTGGAATCATCGCAGACATTTCATCCAGTGTCAATCGGAGGTCTTCACGAGCAGTTTCCCCGATTTTTTGCACCAACTCATCGGTCACAATTGAAAGTTTTCTTCTTTACTCGTCATGAATATTCGTTCTTCCTTCATTTAACTCTCGAAACCACTTAAACACGTTCGTGCGGTTCATAACATCTTCGTCATAAACAGTTTTGATCCGTGCAAAAATTTGAGTCGACGTTTCTCCTTTCACGAGAAGGAACCTTATGACAGCGCGCACCACGCACTTGGCGGGATTTCTTATTGACATATTTCACAGAAATGGACACTACGAGCGGAGTTTTGGTACTAACTTGGGTCGCCGGTACTCGTTGTGTTCAGGGGAATCCCCGCTAGTACTCAGTGTTGCGAACTATTAAAAAAAATGCCCACGGCGCGAAAGCTAAACAGTACTCTTACTTTCTGGACATGCCTCGCGTACAAAAGTGAATATAAAATCTCATGCACAAGAAATCGACCCAACATGTCAACATGTCATTTATTCATTCGACTAAACTTTTCATACAAAGTAAACTATCGGGGTATCGATATTATCGGCCTATCAAAACTATCGGCGAATGAATTCTTCATTCAAAGCACACTACCGGGTTATCGAAACGGCCGGCCTGTCAAAAATATCGGGCTATCGAATAATCTTTTCATTGAAAGCACACTATCAGGTTCGATTGGAACCCACAGGGAACCGATGCAAGTCGCCGCGTTGGACGACTAAGAAACACCTGGAGAAGATCAGTTGAGGTCGAGGGTAACTCAATAGGCAAATCGTGTTGTCAGTTCAAGGCGATGGCGGCGAACAGGACGAGGTGGAAAGTGGGCGTGGTTAAGCCCTATGCCTCACAAGGGGTTAACAGGATCCAGAGAGAGATACTATCAGGTTATCGAAACTGCTGGGACTATCGGTCGATATTTATATAGTAAAAACTATCGAATAACTATCGGAAAGTTGTTCCATAATTAGCCGATAGTGCCCATCACTAGTCCACCATCCCACGTAAAGGACTATGAAAGAAGTCTTCTTGCCATTACACTCTCCTTATCTTCATAAATAACTAATAAACTACTCAACCCTCATCGTCCTAATTATAAAATTAAATTCACACCTTTCGCACTAGCTCAACAAATTAAGAAATATTGAATTTAACCTCATAGCTGTCATTTAAATTGTCCATTTAGTATGCCATTCTGTTTGAAACGTTCGTCAAAAAGGTCCTGAAGCCTATTCACAGAAAAAGCAGATCAAGGTTTAGAGAAAGCTGACTGCAATTCTTACCCATACGCACCCACCCATTGGCAGTTTTTTTCACTCAGTGGAAAAATGAGATAAACTTTGTTTGAATTGCACAATGGAAGAAGAGGACGAACTAAAAGTGATGCCTTTTTAAATTTTTCCTATAAGATGACATTTTCATCGATTGTGTGCTGCTCGGGGGAAATAAATATTTTTTGAAGCGTTTCTCGTCGTCCCTGCCGTCAGAGTCATTTCTGTCGTTGGGTGAAATAAATTGAGCACTTACATTCAGCCTTGAAGTCCATGTACCGTTTTCCGGGTGAATTCAAATACACATCATACAGGTAACATATGCCGATAACATTTAGCTAACATATTTTGAATGTTACTAGATGTGTTTATGCTGAGGAAAAGAGAATGGGGTTGTCTGGTTTGTTTGATTTTCAACCAAAAATCAGATTTTCATATTTATTAGAATAACAGATACAAGTGTGATGTACTCGTAAGTGATTAGTAGCCAAAGTTCTTGATTTTTTATTGAACGAAACCAGATATTTTAATTCAGGAAACATTTCTCTAAATCCTGGTTTTCTGTGTGAATAGTCTAGGAGTCCTGGAAGCTGCATTGTAGCCTCATTTTTAGTAAAATATCTCAAGAGATTTTTCTTACATTTTTTTTGCTCCACAATGGGGCACATAACACTTACCCTGTTTCCCCATTATCCTAAAATATGAATCTAGACCCATTGTTGTCTGTATTGTTCGGCTCTACTCTAGCCCTATTATCTTGCTATTTTTACAAGATTAAACCGTCGCCGGGCCATTGTGAACTTTCTTCCCTGCCTCCATTTTCGAGTGCAAAATCATCTGCTTTCTTCCATTTTTTCCTACCTTCCTTTCTATCGGTTACCTAAAGTGGTAACCCCCTTTTGTTAACAACATATTTAATATTGTCACGATGGTCGATGATGATGTGGAGGACGAGAACGATGACGGCTATAGGCCAAAATCACTTTTCCATATCCCATCAAAGGCACCATTTCTCGGTCACGAGATGCACTGGGGAAAATGCAAGCCAAGGTGAGGGTGGATGCTTGTTGTTGTGTGTGAATACGTTTTCACTCGTTGATATGAGACTGCAATGCGGATACGAGATTCAATGAAGTTAAACCTGTACTAGCTGCGCTTAGTACTATATAATGTACAATAAATTTTAGATAATATATCATCCAAGAGACGAGAATATGTTTAGAAGTTAGCGAATGGTGATAAATTGGACTATGTAGATACATAGATACGACGTTCTCTCCATGGTTAGTAATTAACTCAAAGCGTGAAGGAGGATTTCCGTGTGCGACACAGTGGGAATTTGTCTAGCCCTGTGATGACATGCCAATTAGCATGGCACAAAGTTGGAAGGGTAAAGGGATCTGAAGATAGGTAGTAAGTGAGAGATCTATCTTTTCACTTTGTGTGGATGCGATGTGTCAGTGAATTACATATGTCGTGAGAAGAGGTTTTATGAATACACAGTGGAGCTTCTTCGAATGTATATTTTTACTTGTAGATGGACTGTCGCAGTAGCTTGGTGGGTAGAGCGTCGCTTAAGCAAGCAAGAAATCGTAGTTTCAATTCGTGTCACGAAAACATTCAAAGAGTTACTTTTCGCACTGGCATCTAGTCGGCTCAGCTGTAGATTAGTACATTGCTTTTATAAGAAGAAGTGGAGTTTAATTCGGACGTGCGTGGTACGCCTTCCAGTTACCATTATCCCAAATAAGAAAAAAACTGTTTGGAAATTAAACACTCTTCTCCACCTCGTACCCTAAAACGCGTTCGGTAGCCGTGAGGTCTCTGTCGCCACTCTACGATTCTGTATCTAGAGAACCGGGAGTTGAATCCTCGGCGCGCTAATAAAAAGCATGTGTGGGTATTATTAGAACTCTTCCAGCGTTCCAAGCTCGTCAGTAAAATATAGCACAGATATAAGGGTGCATCTCTCTCTCTCTCTCTCTCTCTCTCTCTCTCAATTGGCCTAACCCCTTGTGGGGCATAGCGCATGAACTGTTCCATGTGACCCAGTTGACGTTTCGACGGCATAAACTGGTTTCGGAGAATGCAGTTGCCAGCATGCACCTCCTGCACATCCATGGCCACGAACGTCGTCGTGGACGGGACTCGAACCCGAAACGCCGGTAGTCAAACATGAGACTGATGGCTCAACACACTGCGCTAGCTGTCGCTGGTCGCATAGCTTTGCAAGAGATGTTGACGCGCCCATGCCCCTGGACGAGTTAAGGTAATTAATAACCTCTTACCTCATTTTCCGATTCGGAAATACTCAATTGCACTAACCCCTTTTGAGGCATAGCGCGTCAACTGTTCTATGTGGCCTAGTTGACGTTTCGTTGGCATAAACTACTTTCGAAAAATGTGGTAACCAGCACGCACCTCGTGCTTCCCCATTTAGCCGCCTACCTGCAACAAGTCGGAAGATGCTGTGGCTTATTATTACACCCCGCACCGCAGGGGGAAGACAACACAAACATCCATGGCCACGGACATCGTCGTGAATGGAATTCGAATCCGAAACGCCAGTAGTCAGACATGAGACTGATGCCTCTATGCACTGAGCTACCGGTCGCCCCCATTCGGTGGCCGTGGTCGTTTGGTCACCGCTCTACAATACTAATCTAGAGCTCGGAGTTCAAATCTCGGCGCGACCAAAAACTGTCGATGTGTACTACATAATAGAACTCTCACAGTGCTCCGAGCTTGTCAGTATAGAGACGGCGCGGATAGGAGGTGCATGCTAGCAACTGCTCTTCCGAAAAGTAGATATGCTATCGAAACGTCAACAAGGTATAGAAATGCTAGAGATGTTGACGCGCTCATGCCCCAGGAGGGGTCAGGGCAACTAACAACAATAACACATATAGGATTTTTATTTCAATTATCGAGCACCTCGCTTTGACTCACCAGTCAAGTAAGTGCTAACTTATCGTTTCGATGAAACATCTGTTAAACTCCTTTATAAACTCCAGCCCTACTCACGGATACGCCTGTGCATTTGTCCGTTCTTCTTTCACCATCGTCAATTTAAATCTCCTTGAATCATGATTGGCCATTTCACCTTGATTCCGCCAGAGAAGAGGCAATGAAAATGTTTTTTCTTACCCATCTGCTACTTGCAGAATCTCCAAATGCTGTTAGTCGCTTGTTCGGAATTCAATTAAAGTTACGGTCGAAGGATTTTCTCTCTTTTTGTTGTGCGACCATCTTCTATTGCTCTAGTTTCAATCTCGTTGTGCAGTGAATTGAATTCTCTTCTATCGTCTTGTCTGTGTGTTTCTTTGAATCGACAAGAATTTATTAAGCGACAGGATGTAGGATACATGTTTCTAAAAATTGAGAAAATGTTTATTCTGTGCGATGGTGAAAATTGCGGTCAATTGTTGTTCACTTTTCGTCGGATACTTTTGGGCCGTTGTACAACGCCTACTGTGAATTTGATTTTAAAAAGTTTTGAGCTACAGAGCAGAGTAGGTTGATTAGATAAATTACGGAGTCTATTCACTATCAGTTTAATTGACGCTATTCCTACAGGAACAACTGATGCTATTCTCACAGCCCATGAACTTATAAGAATAACTGAAGGATAAACTGACGAGAATCTTGAGAAAAACTGCACATAATCGCAAGTGCCGACGATAATCTCAGGTACTGACGAGAAGCTTCTCTGTATAAAGATGGCTCGGATAGGAAGTGTATGCTAGCAACGGAATCATCCTTAAAATATGCTATAGAAACGTCAACCAGGCATAGTAATGCAAGAGATGTTTACGCGCCCACGTCCCTGGAGGGGTCAAGGCACTTAACAAACTTCACTCGTATCACTAGACCACAACTAAACATTTCTACTATCAAATTGAAAGAGAGTCATTGACAAAAAACAAAAACTAAAACTTTTAACAACTTTCAGCGCTAATTGACACCAGCTGAATCATTCAAATTAAATTGAGTTCAACTTGTGGCAAAACATGGAGTGCAAATAAGACAGTAAACGAAAAAGTTTGTTGAAATAAGAAACTGGATACTGAAGAACGATCCATATGTTTGTATACATATACAAACTGGTGCATGTATCATTTCATATATGTTTTCATTTGTCACAAATTAAAGAAGGCTAGATAAAAGATCTAATAAAGAAACCAGTAAACGAACGATCATCTTTTGGTTGACTAATTGCTGTCTTCGACCATAGATTTACGTATATAGACTTTTAGTAGCAATTAGCACTTCTATTTGGATCAGAATTATCGCTTTAATGCTAAACAGGTGTTTGGAAAGGGGTTATCGGATTGAGAAAATTATTTTTAAACATGACGTTTGATTGTATGGCACGACTTCGATATCTGAGGCGTTAAATTTTATCGGCGGCTCATTCACGCTAAATCTAAAATACGAGTGGCCTGAGAATATAAAAAATATGATGATGTATCATAGTAGGCTCGTAACTACCTAAAGCGAAATTTTATACAATTCTAGCATTGGATTTTCCCATACAAAAGTTCCAACTTTAAAGGTAGATATCTCCAAAACCGTTATGAGCTTGCGGAAAAGGACTTCAGATCCGTTCATTTCAGACCAAATTTGATTGAAACCCATCATTAAAATTTGGCGCCTCAGATATTGAAGTCGCCCACTGACTTATCACAGACGCATCCTGATCGTACCGGGCGGCGGCATATTGTACATATAAGTTGTATGGCATCGATAGCTGCCACCCGAACAAATATCTGCATATACATATACCTATAGATGCCTCTGGTGGCTAGCCAGGTGTGGCAACGTCTCACCATCGAGCCACCATGGCGCATCTGGCAACCCGACAGACAGTAGTTAGTTCGCGTCTCATACTAGTGACCAATTAGTTTTAATACTTTCGTGTATTACTATTTCTCATCCACACATCAATGATCATTTGTAGGGAACGCAACAACTTATTTTCCTACATTGGTTACTCCGAAAAAGTGAACACGCGGCCACCGACCTTGATTCCTCGGGACCATCGTGCCCGCCACACCCATCAAGCGGTTTTATCCCGGGTCAGCACATGGCGCCTCAACAACAGCGGCGCCACAACAGCAACGACGCGTAGGCGCCCCAGCAGTGTAGGCGCCCTGTCAACAACTGCGCCCCGCCTGACCCACTCACGGTGACGAGCCACAGCTTCGCTCGACGACACCATCGGCGGAGTCGTGGCCCTAATTGCCACGGCTGCTAATCATCGTTCGACTACGCCGTTTAGTTTTCTTTGTGCCGCATAAGTATGATATAGTACAGCTGTCACACCTGCTGCACTGAATATCGAGCCACTGCTGCTCGCTCAAGACACGTCGCTGCCCAGCCCGCTCCCGACACGTCAAGCTGCTCTATCGCCGCAGCCCGCTCCCGAGACGTTGAGCTGCCCCATCGCCGCAACCCGCTTACGACTTGCCGAGCCCCTGCAACCCCGCAGCCCGCTCAATCGTCACATGCATCGCGTCCCATCACACGGAGCGCCTGCATATTGTGACCCAGGAAATTGCGTCACGCCATACCGCATCTCAACACCCAGCTCTCCGCGCCACACATGGTGCCTCGAGACGCCGGCGCTACCGTCGACCTCATCATCACTCCGCCCAGCTGTCACGCGCCTCATCGTAGCCCTCATTGCCACGCCAAAGAGTTGCCGCGCTCCACCGTCGCCCTCATTGCCACGATATCGAGTTTCACTAGCAGCATCAGTATGACTCTACGATCATACCTGCTGCTCCGTGATATTAAGGCGCACTACCGCAGCCCGCTCACGGCACGTCTAGTAATGTGTCATGGCGACCAGCTGTAAACGCCTCACCATCGAGCCACCGTTGGCGTCGCTGTGTGGCAACATCATCTGGCAGTAGACGGTCGAAGTCCTCGTCTCATACTAACCATATGTACATGTCAACATTTTCATCAAATAAAGTCCGCAGTTAGTTCTAACTCTTTAAGGCGGATGTCAACCCTACTGCGGATATTCTTCTCCCCTTTATCCAAGAGTGTTGGGAAACCGAAACTCTCCGTAATGAATGGAAGAAGGGCGTCATTATTAAGATCCCGAAGAAAGGACGAGTCGGCGTGGTTAATGCCCAATGCCCCACAAGAGGTTATCAGGATCCAAAGAGAGAGAGAGAGTTTTAGTACTTTCGTGTGTTATTATTTCTAATCCTCACGTCAATGATTAGTCATGGTTGCTTCAAATCGGACCTACGCTTTTGAAGCTAGGTCACTCTCCCAGTCCGACAGGTACTATTTTAAAAATATCTAGGTTTGTGGGTCTGCGTAGGTTCATAGATGCGGGAATTTGAGAGAACAGAAGATCAGTGCTGGGTAGGTTTGGGAGTGGATGCAGGTCCGACTAGGTATGTGGATTTAGGTAGATACGCAGGTTTTGAAAGAACCAGTGCTGAGTAGGTCCGCAGATCTGGGAATGGTTGCAGGTCCGAATAGGTATGCAGTTCTGCGGATTTGGGTAGCTACGCACGTTTGGAAAGAATAGAAGATATATGCTGGGTAGGTCTGCATGTTTGCGTAAATTATGTACGAGTATCTGATTTAAAAGGTCAACAAATTTTTTGTTAATTTTTTTTGTAGGAATTTTACGTTCAATCTTGCTTGAATGAAAAACTGGTAGTTTTTTTTCGGTCGCTGATTAAAAAAAACAATTATGGCATCCAGAACGGCAACACTTTTTGCGCAAATACTGCTAATTTTGCTGGAAGAAACCAG
Source organism: Chloromyia formosa (assembly GCA_964017055.1). Lineage (NCBI taxonomy): Eukaryota > Metazoa > Arthropoda > Insecta > Diptera > Stratiomyidae > Chloromyia > Chloromyia formosa. Next base: position 116,753,956 of record OZ024815.1, read on the forward strand.
TAGGTTGTCTGTGTCGGTGATTGCGAATCTGAAGTGGTTCGCAAAACTGCAAAAAACAAAATAGGACGTGCAGAATGGCAACACTTTCTTTTCGTAAACAGGACCGATCTTGCTGGAGGTAGGAATTTTTTTTCAGTCGCTGATAAAAGATATGAAGGTAAAATTATAAAAAATAGGGGATCCAGATTATTTACGTACAGCCACGAAGAAAATGTTCATTCCAAAAAATCTCAGACAACACTCTGCAACTGCATGCATAATGTGCTCTCAACTTCTATCATGATTATACAATACATATACTCGTATATTGGCCGCATTGCATATGTGAATCGGATTAGTCCATTCCATTTCATAAACATCAGGTCCGATCCGATACGCAAAATCAGCGTTCCATACCATGATTAGTTACTAGTAGGAAACGCAATAACTTGTTTTCCTACTCAGGATCACTATTATGTCATTAAGCTCAATATTAATGGTAACCAACCAACGCCATCTAGATAGACAGGCCTGCGCTCAGCTGATCGTTACGTCATTATCTCCTTCGCCAAGGCCATGCCAAGGCAGTGACTGCACACGATGATGTTCCCGGCACGACATATGTTTACAATTGGAATTGCGCCAGACGGCATTTTAGTCCTCTAAAAACACACTTTCTGGACACTTGCACCAATTTGGTCGAAGCCGCAGCCCCGGGGATCAGTCGCAGAGCATTGTGGAACAGTTCACACTTGACAAAATACATCTTTTGACCGCACGACACACTTTCATCGCGCACGTGTTTGTTTTCCCGGATCACTAGATGAAATTTTACTTACAAATAAACACAGAAGGCGGAAAACGAAAACTAATCACGGAACGCACAAATACCGGGGACTCGCCGCCATCAGTCGCCGACCACTGGATTGTGGATACTGATGGCGTCATCAAAGGAAATGATTGCGTCAAAACCAGCTGAGCGCAGGCCTGTCTATATAGATGGCGTTGAACCAACACATCATGGATACAAACCCATGTTGTGTTGGACGGCCTCGGTCAGATCACGCCTCTCACACTAATGCGAGGTACGATGCGGGGGCGTCTGATGAGGCGTGCATTGCACTAGTGTTCAAAACTGGCGAACATTTTTTAGGTCCCTTTCAGGGAATTTATCCTCTTACAGAATAGGTTTTAATAGAAACTAAAAAAGTTCGACTGTTTGTCTGCTACTAATAATAATAAAATTCACAGGAGTATTATCCCATCAACCGTATTCACTACTAGCCTGTACCCGTCCCGCGGCACATGCTGCACAGCGTACGTGTAAATACCCCCCCCCCCCCCTTTTCAGAAACGCCACTCGGTTTCTAATAGTTCTTTCGATTTGTGTGTATTCAGAAATTCTCCATTGAGAAATCGATCTACAAGCCGTAAAGCCGTAAAAATTGGTGACTAAACATCATCGGTACGCACATAAGAATGTCGTAAGTTAATTTCAATGGATTTAAAAGAGGCTGCTTTAGTCTCCATAAGCTGTTTAACTTGAAACCTCCTCACTAACCGACGAAGAGGAGGAGAGTATCATCGAAAGTGACGCGTTAACTGACCAAAAAAGGATAAGTTACCTTTTTGGGCAAAAAGCTACTTGTACGTCGAGGTCATATTAAACCATTTTCGTTTAAATTAAAAAATTAGGCTCTGCATGCAAAGAAATTCAATAATTCATTTACACACATAACTCTCGTAATGTGTAAAAATAGCTAAAATATATCTCTGTACTTCTTATAATCATAAATTTGTTCGCATTTAATAGTCAGGGGAAAATTTTCGACGTAATATTTATATATTTTATGTATTGTTAATTTTATTACGAAACATTTTTACTATCCGAACATAAATATTCATTAAAGCATAAAAATGTGTGAACGGATAGATTTACGTATGCACTATTGACTTATACCCGGGTGCGTCTTTTTGTAAGCAAAACACTTTTATTTCATGTTTGTTATCACAAGTGAATAAATAATTCATGGTCGCAGTAAGCAGGTGAAAAAAAGAAAAATACATATTCTGAAAAAAGTTCAAGCAGTGAATAAGACAATGATAACAGGTGAATAGAAATAAGCACACCTACGACACTGCTGATATGACGGATTCATTTGATAAGGCGATTAAAAATAGAAACAACCACATACTCGTGTAAGTACATTTGTATGACTATTGAGTACTCAGAAATGAGCATATTTTAGATTGGAAATGTGAACATGTCTCATATAGGCATGACGATTTCTGTATCATATATCGATATATCGTATCAACGATTAATCGAATAGGTGATATCGACATACAATCAATATCGTTTCAAATTTATCGATTAATCGGTTCCTTATTTTCCTAGATTTTAATGGATTGTAGAGTTGAAAAGTTATAATTTTCCGGAAAAGAAAAAATTAAAATATTGAAAAGTATCTTTCTACTTATTTATTTCAGAAGAAAAATATACTCGTATTTCGCGATTTTATTAAAAAAAATCAACACAGATGAAAGAAAGCAGCAATATTATCAATGTATTTCTTAACGCGCTCCTTTTGATTCATGTAATCGAAATTTTTGACAGTTTTTGTATGAAACTTCACACGAAAAACGGAGTTTAGTGCTGACCTTAATAAAAAAAACTACACAGCAAAAAATTACCTAGCGAAAATGCTCTGATTCGGTTTGCCATTATGACAGTTTTTTTTCGGTGTAAATAACATACTTTCTGTGCGGATATTATTTTTACACCTTTAGGTGAATTAAAAAATATTCCGAATAGATGAAAAATTATCTATACGGTGAATCACGGGATATTTTCATTCAAGCGGCAGAAAGCTCGGTCACCACAATGGTCGGAGGGACTTAAACCCATGATTAGGAGGATGAATACTTCGGACTGGCGTCTCAACGCACTAGGCTAGCAACTCACTAATATGAAGGTACGTGTTTCTATAGAAGAATATAGCTAACATGAAATAAATATTTACACCACCCATTATACTATACTCATTTACCCTAATCCCTAGTGGGGCATAGCGCGTCAAATATTCCATGTGGCTTAGGTGACGTTTCGTTGACATCAACCAGTTTTGTAACGCCTACATGCAACAAGTCGGGAGATGTGGCTTATTACGCCCCGCATCAAAGTGGGAACACAACACTAACATCCATGGCCACGAACGCCGTGGACGGGACTTGAACCCGTAACGACCGTAGTCAGACATGAGACTGACGCCTCTGCGCACTGAGCTACACCCCCCCCCCCCCCAATTCGCCAAATGAGTAGAAAAAGTTAATTATCTAGCAATTACTGGTGTTAAAGAGAGCCAAATATTTGTTTCTGTGGATAGAACTCACAGAGTATTCAAAGTCAGTAAAAGGCGGCTCGCATAAGAGGTGCATGCTAGCAACCAGGGTTGGCAAAAAAAGACAGTTTTTTTTTATTCGAACAAATAAAACAGTTTTTTTCTTGTTATTTTAAACTTTTTATACCCTTCACGGATGTGATAGGGTATATTAACTTTGTCATGAAGTTTGCAACGCACAGAAGGAGGCATCTCCGGCCATATAAACGACGTATATATATATTCTTGGTCAGTATAATACGAGTGGATTAAGCTTTGTCCGTCTGTCTGTCCGTCTGTCTGTCTGTTTCTATGCAAACTAGTCCCTCAGTTTTAAAGCTATCGAGCTGAAATTTTGCACAAAGCCTTCTTTTTATTGCACGTTGTAAATATGTCGGAACCAACGGAATTGGACCACTACGTCATATAGCTGCCATAGGAACGACCGGTCCAAAAATTCGTATTAGTGAGAAAACCTTTTTTATTTCTAAAGATATCGCTTTCAAATTTCACACTAATTAATAGTATTTTTAGCTAAATCATATTCCCGAATTTGGTTGAAATCGGACTACTCTATGGTATAACTGTCACGGGAACGACTGTTGCAAAAGCCAGTTTTTGTTAGAAAAACTTTTTTATTTCTGAAGATATCTTTACGAAATTGCACATTATTCAATCATATTGACTGCTAAGCCAAGTTTCTAAATTTGGTTGAATTCGGCTTAATATTTCACATACCTCTCATAGGAACAGTGGAATCGGAACAAGTTTTACTATTAATTTCAAAGTGGCAAATATACCATAACACACAACGAAAGTATGATACTCTTCATGCGAAGCGTGAAGGGTATCATACCTTCGGCAAGCTAGCCGTAGGCTAGCTTATTTTAAACACATTTCTGTATAGGTATTTTTTAATTTGTTTTAAATCTGTGTAATAAAATTTGACAAGTGATGATTTAGAAACAAATGCATTTGCTCACAAGCATACGTCAAAACATGGACCATTAGTCTTGGTCCATGCTTTGAACAAAGTCGAACAAATATCCAAAACACAGTGGCAATTATAAATTTCTGACAATCAATTAAAAAATAAAAAATAAATAAATAACTGGCGCAACAGTCCAATTTGAATCATGGCCTCGAGATGAGTTAGCATCATCTCATTTTCTAGATCGTGACGGTCTTGTGCAGAGGGGTGTGATCAGCAACACGCTCAACCGAGTTAACTACCCCATAAATGGGCACTCATTTAACAGCTGAGTGGGCTCATAGTCCGGCACGTATATCTCCTTTTTATCGAAAACTACCGCATTCAGTAAGAATCGAACCGTGGCCCAGTGCGTAGAAGGCGAACGTGCCATCCGGACTACTAATTAAAGAATACTATACAATAAAAAATGCTTGTTGATCCTTCTTAGTCTTTCAAACGTTGCAAATCGCTAGCCATCTACAATTTCGAATATACATTATATGTATTTGAATTTTCTTGCATAGAGCTATGTATTTTTTATTTATATATTTTCGACAATATATCGATATGCCCGATATGTATGATAGAATTGAATAAATCGGTTAATAAAAATCGATTGACTTTGGAACGTTTAATCGTCGCCATCCCTGGGCCAGTTTTCTCAATATCCGTATCTTGTTAAACTGCCTGTTAGCTAATAGGGACTTATTTATCAAAGGCCCTAACCTAAATCATCTGTAACACCCAAAATACGATAATGCAGTTCAAAAATAACTGGAGAAAAACCCCATATTTTGTCGCATTTTGGGTGTTGTATATGATTTAGGTTAAGGCCTTTGATAAATAAATCTTTGTTAGCTAACAGGCAGTTTAACAGGACATTGAGAAAACGGGCCCTTAGTCTAAGTCAAGGAAATCTGTTAATTTTTACTTTCATTGATAAAGCGCTTTATGGTTAAAGTTAAAGTGTATCCACAAATTTTACAATTTTTGTAGGTACACCTTGTAAGCTGTCACCTCAGAGCCAAAATTTTTATCGACGATCTCATCATGAACACATGTGCATTTCCACACACTGGACAAGTAAATATCGTAAACATTAGAATGTGCATAATACGTATAAACTGATAATTTATGACTTAACTTGATATTCTTGATATGGTAGTTCCCACAATTTCGTTTTGGAAGCTCCTACTGGTACTAAGATAACAAGACATTAATTTCAGATTAATTTACGATTGGCGTAGAGCCGGCCACAAAGATTGATATTGCATTTATGAATGCACTTATCTACTGCATACATATTTTTACTATCACTGGCACTGGCGACTGCGTGTACGAGTCGAGTATGTATTTTATTTATACTCTTACGGTCAAGCGATACGCTTCTTATATTATTCCCGACAAAATAAGGCGAAACGCGTTCAATATTACGAAATCAGCCACTCAACCAATGGCCATTAGTTTCATTGAAGAAGTAATTGAGCTAAAAGCAAGGTGTGAAAATATGAAAATTGAGTGGAACACATGCTTAATGTTACAGCTTCTGACCGAGTAAGCAACATTATGCAATTATAAAAAACGTAATCAAACGCACGTGAAGAACAGAATTTATTTTCATTTAGAGGTCAAAATTTTATAAGCTAGTGATTGTGATGGTCAAGGCAAATTGTACATCATCGTTCATTTTGTGGTTAATATTTATAAATTTATTGCTGAAAGGAAATTGATTTATGCATGAATTTGAGGTGAAGCATTGTTAACACTTTGGGCATTGTTTTCGGTGAATAGGCACTCTATCTATTCTATTATAAAAATTCGAAAGTTCGCTATAGCCGAACTACAGAAAGCCCAAAAGCCATATTACGTTATAGGGTCGTTTTCTCAATGTCTAGTTAAAAATTATCCTATCGGTAAACACTAAACGCCACCCATAAAAATAACTGGCGCAACAATCTTAATCATGGCCTCGAGATGAGTTTAAAACATGCTATCCCTCCATGCTAGCTTGCCGAAGGTATGGTACCCTTCACGCGTCTGGGCTGCTATAAATGGTAAATGCAGAATGGATCAAACATAATGCGTTTACCACTTTGAAATTAGCAGTAAAACTTGTTCCGATTCCACGGTTCCTATAAGAGGTATACATTTTGGAGGGGGCTCGAGCCCCTATGGCCCCCCTCTGAATCCGCCACTGGCTTCATATGAAACATATATTATTGATAATACATACGAGGGCGGTTCAAATATGATCGAGACAAATGCTTTGACACATTTATTTATTATCGAAAATATTTACAAAAATTTACAGTTTTTCTAGGTAATTCCCCTCACTAGTTGCACATTTTTGCCACCTCTCCGGAAGTTTTTTGATGCCGGTATCGAAGAATTCTTTGGGTAACTTGGACAGCCATGTGCGCACGAACTCTTCTACCTCGTCGTCGGTGTTGAATTCTTTCAGTGGTCCAAACATGTGGTAGTCGCAGAGTGATAAATCCGGACTGTAGGGGGGGGGGGGGGGGGGGGGTGTTCTAGTACCTCCCACCCCAATTCTGATATTGTATCGAGCGTGAGACGCGCGGTATGAGGGCGCGCTCTATCCTGGAGAAGAATAGCACTTCGCGCTGGAATGCTCCTCCGTTTCGAGCGATAAGTGGGTTTCACGTGTTTTCAGAAGGTTAGAATAGTATGCAGCATTGATGGAACGTTGTGTGCGCAGGAAGTCAACGTACAGCACTCCCCGCCGGTTTCAGAATACAGTACACATAACCTTACCCGCGGACCTGGTTGTCTTCGCTTTGAGTGGCGCCCCTTCCTCCTTCTTCCTCCACTCTTTAGACGACACCTTGCTTTCGGGAGTGTAATCTGTAGTGAAGATTCGCGTCAAAAAACCGTCCCCCTCCGCCTCGTATCGCGTCAGCAAGCGGCGACAAACTCCCAACCAGAGTGCGGAATGGACGCAGTGCTGAGAATACTGCTGCTGAGAATACTATTCGCCATCGTTCGCAACAATTGGCCATTTCCGCGACCTCCATGCATCGAATTTTGCGCTTGGACTTGAAGTTACACCCCATCCAATTGATGCAGCAGCTGTTGCTTCGTGACCATGCACAACGCCGTACATTCGCTGATTGGGCCCTGCAAAATATTGCTAAAGATGATGATTTTTTCCAAAAAATCATCTTTTCGGACGAGGCTCATTTCCACATCGGCAGCTATGTTAACAAGCAAAACTGCCGTATTTGGGGCTCGGGAAATCCACAAGTGATCGTGGAGAAGCCAATGCATCCAACGCGAGTCACTGTTTGGTGCGGTTTATGGGTCGGAAACACCAAAAATGTCAACTCTGAGTGGTACCACACTATGTTGTAGGACTATTTTGTGCCGGAGGTTGAATGAAGCTCAGGGTCTGGACGATATGTGGTTTCAACAGGACGGCGCCACACAATTCACCTCAATTTGGACTTTTTGCGTGGCAAATTCCCGAACCGTGTAATTTGTCGTCGCGGTGATGTGAATTGGTTGCACAGATCGTGCCATTTGACGCCGTTAGACTTTTTTCTGTGGGGTTACACGAAGGATAAAGTCTATGTGAATTATCCGAAGGCGATTCCAGACTTGTTACGCAATATTACATCGGTGATTCGGGTCATTCCGGAGCCCATACTGCAAAATGTCATCGAAAATATGGCCGAAATAGTGAGATATCTCCGGAAAAGTCGCGGTGAACATAAAAATTCCGAACAGTTTGCGTTTTATTGAAATTCAAAGTACCACACGTCTTAATGGAACACCCTTTATTATAAAAATTAAGTCAAAGCTCACTATAGCCGAGCTGTAGAAAGCCCAAAAGCCGTGGAATTATTACGTTATAGGGTCGTTTTCTAAATGTCTAGTTAAAGTTTATCCTATCGGTAAACACTAAACGCCACCCGTAAAAACTGGCGCAACAGTCCAATCTGAAAAAAAGGAGCAAAATCATGAAAGATTTAAAAAATTATAAGGAAAACATTAGGAACCCAATTTCTATTCCGTTCAAACATCTCAGTGTAGAGAACATATTAGCCTCCATCATCATGAATGTGTTGTTTTTGAATATCTTTTGAAACGGTTCAGTGCCAGACATAACAAAGCCGCCAAAAAGTAAGTTTATGTTACATGTATTTTTATATCAAATTCATGACAGGGTTCTTTCGACATCAAGCCAATCATGCTGCTTTTCAATTTCCATTTGGTGAGAATTGGACCATGTATATATCTGTATATGAATTTAATAACTAAACCAAACATTAAAAACTGTTTATGAATGGCAGCGCATTCGATATATTTTATTTACTGGTCGCTGTCGGTACCAAATAGGCAGAGAATTTGTTTTTTATGTTTATTTTACATAGAAAATTAAAAACACATAATTAATTTCGCTTTGGGAGCATAGATTTCTTTATGGACTAAACTGGTGCCTTGTAAAAACTACCTAAGAAAAATAAACACGTGTGTCAGGTAAAGGTTGAATATGAAGAAGTAGTCGTGATCGGGTAGGTTTTCTGGAGTACGCCGTTAAAAATAGCATGGAACGATCATCTCAAGATGCTAAATGATTAAGCCAGAATCTGAAATTTTTCAGCAAAATAGTTTAAAAAAGTTGAACATCCGTTTTTTTTTTATTATTATTTATTGGGTCTCTGTCATTGGGTTATCTAAAAGAGAAAAAATCGTACATATTTTATGGTTTTATACCAGTCACATTAAATTTCAAATTCAAGCTGCCATAATTCAGAAATCGTTCAGGACGAAGTTTTGGAAGTTGAACCTCCTCCTATCCCATTCCACACAACGTTACGATGTTGGTCGACAATTTGAAAAAAAAACATAAAAGAACTACGATTGGGGTAAACCCCAATCATGCAATACTCTAGATGAATTTGAACCTGGTTAAAGCCAATAAATAATTTTGGTTGCAATAGTTTCTGAGAAAATCTGATTATTGTAAATTATCAAAAATGTGTCATTTTGTATGGGAGGGGGTAGACGGAGTAAGGGTAATCGATTACTTTTTTTGAATCTAACTGATATTGTTAATTAAGTGTTAAGTACAAAATTTCAGCCCGATAAATTGTATAGGTAATGAGTAAATTGGCTTAACGTATTTCATGAAATAGTGCAGTTTGTATGGGAGGGGGTAGAAGGAGGGTGAGGATTACAATAAATTTTATAATGTAGGTTACAATTATCATAAAAGTGATATATTCAAAATTTCAAAGCAAGATGTTTTATAGTTTCTGAGAAAATCTGATTATTGTAAATTATCAAAAATGTGTCATTTTGTATGGGAGGGGGTAGACGGAGTAAGGGTAATCGATTACTTTTTTTGAATCTAACTGATATTGTTAATTAAGTGTTAAGTACAAAATTTCAGCCCGATAAATTGTATAGGTAATGAGTAAATTGGCTTAACGTATTTCATGAAATAGTGCAGTTTGTATGGGAGGGGGTAGAAGGAGGGTGAGGATTACAATAAATTTTATAATGTAGGTTACAATTATCATAAAAGTGATATATTCAAAATTTCAAAGCAAGATGTTTTATAGTTTCTGAGAAAATCTGATTATTGTAAATTATCAAAAATGTGTCATTTTGTATGGGAGGGGGTAGACGGAGTAAGGGTAATCGATTAATTTTTTTGAATCTAACTGATATTGTTAATTAAGTGTTAAGTACAAAATTTCAGCCCGATAAATTGTATACGTACTGAGTAAATTGGCTTAACGTATTTCATGAAATAGTGCAGTTTGTATGGGAGGGGGTAGAAGGAGGGTGAGGATTACAATAAGTTTTATAACATAGGTTACAATTATCATAAAAGTGATATATTAAAAATTTCAAAGCAATATGTTTTATAGTTTCTGAGAAAATCTGATTATTGTAAATTTTCAAAAATGTGTCATTTTGTATGGGAGGGGGTAGAAGGGGTGGAGCGATTTAGCCCGTTCACGAACTTAGCCTTCATTTTTTGTCAAAAATAACGTGTGCAAAATTTGAACTTCATAGCTCAACGCGTTCTCGAGCTAGAGAGGTCACGGACGGACAGACGGACATCCGGTTTTGAGATATTCGAGTGATAATATGAACTTCTGTATCATTCATTTTTTTCTGCGAGCCTTATTTCTTAGCGTTACAAACTTTGTGGCAAACTTATAATACTCTCAGATTTCATCTAGAGTATAAAAATATATACATATAAGAGGTTTCGTTATTTGGTAAAATGTTAACTTACGTTGTGTTGAAAAGGCGACCAAAGGCGTTCTGGAGATCCTTTCTGGACAATTGTACAGGCCTGATCTTCCAGATAACCCTGTTCTGAGATTTCTCCCAATGCCCAAAATAGCGCTTCAAATTCGATTTTTCAATGGAAAAATAAATTCTGATTTTATTCGGTTCATCAAGTTTAGATGTTTGCAAATTCTCCTCAATGTGTTGGCATTCGAATGGTAATTCACTTTAATGGTTTCTGATTTAAGACGTTTATAATTCGTTTTCGAGTTTCAAAGCGAGTTCGAAAACTGTATTTTTGACCGATTTTGAAATGTTCGTCAAATTTTGACGACCTCTAGCGGCTTAACCATCCATCTGACGAAAAAACCATGTAGGAGCTTTTTTATGGGGAATCCGATGTAGTTTATTATTGTTCTCTCACTCTTTCTTCAAAACTTAATATTTTCGAAATCAAAGACAAAGGAGTGAAAAAAGGGAACTTTTTAGCAGTTTCGGGGAATTTTCGCGGAACGTATCACTTTTTCGAGGTGTCAAAGTTGAAATTCGTATTCAATACATACTATAAGCCAAAATTCATATTCAAAAAGAAACTTCGTAATTGTTTTCTAAGGCCTAAGTGTATTTTCTATCACATTTAATCGGGAAACCCCGAAGTCAAAGACTGTACAGTTTTTCCAGAACGTTTGTGGCGGCCTTTAATGATGTAAAATCTAGAAAATAAAAAGTTTTGTGATGTACTGTCGAAAGCGGAAACTCAAGTAGATTTCCGCCTTAGGCTGAAAACACACCGCATAAGACAAAACGTTCTTGTCTCAAGAAACAACCGACCATTGCTTCTTATTAGGCAGCACACACCAAAAGAAACTAAACAAAACAAACGTTTTTGTCTCGATGCGTTTTATGACTGGTTGTCGATAATGCATGTCTTTGGATATTATCAACACACACCGAATGAAACAAACTTGTTTCAGACAAACGTCGTTGTCGATAATTGCATACATTGCAATAGGCGCAACACACACCGCATGAAACGAAACAAAAAGACAAGACAAAACAGAAAGACACGTTTCGCTGCCACTAGGCGGCCAGTTGTCTTTCGGAAACAAAAATTTGCTTCCGCTTAATACCTGGTCATTTTATGTAAAATTTTGAAGATTATGGACGTCGTCGTTGCAAATTCAATTTTGTCATTATTATACCCTAGACTTTTAGTATAGGGTAAATTGTTTTTGTACGACGAAAATATGTAACACCTTAAAGGATGCTCCGGAGGTATAGCAATGTATATATATAAATGATCAGGGTCACCTCCTGAGTCGATTAAGCCATATCTGTCTGTCTGTCTGTCCGTCTGTCTGTCCGTCCGTTCGCACGATAACTTTCGATAGAATTAAGCTAGAGCTTCGAAATTTTGGTTAAATGTTGGAAGTGTGATCTAGTTGGTTGGTATTGAAAATGGGCATGATCAGACCAAGAGAACGCCTACCTTCTCTACATATGTAAAATAATTAAATGTATCTATAACTCCCGACTAAATAAATATGAAAGGCTCTAGCTTTGGTAGATTGTTCGTGAGGGTAATCTCATATTCTCCTGGAAGAATAAAATCGATCAGTTAAAACTAACGGTACTTTTCTTACAAAGAGCCCCGTACTACCCTACTTTTCGGGTTTTTTGTCTATAACTCTTGAACCAATTGACGTAGACACCTGATTTTTGGCATGTAACCCCGAGGCAAGAAGCAGCTTGAGTATAAATAAGATCGGCTTAATCAGATCAAAGGAACGCCTACCTCCCCTACAAATTTCAAAAAATTAATTATTCTTTTAATTACGATAACTTTCGACAGAATGATTCTAGAAAGTTGAAAATTTGGTAGAATATTGGTAATAAAATCTAGTTAGTTGGTATTGAAAATAGGTAAGATCCGTTTCGAGGAACCTCTGCCTCCCCTACAAATGAAACTTCAAATAAGCGATAACTTTTGATAGAATGAAGCCAGCAAGTTGGAATTTTGGTCAAATGTTTGAAGTGAAATTCGGTTGGTTGGTATTAAAGATGGGCCAGATCCGACCCAAGGAACCCCTACCTCCCTTACAAATGAACCTTAAAATAAGAGGTATCTTTCGACAAAATTAAGCAAATGACTTGGAATTTTGGTCAAATATGTGTGGTAGGATCCAGTTTTCTAATATTGAAAATTTGTAAAATCCGACCAATGAAACCCTTACTTTCCCTACAAATGGAACTTCAAATAAGCGATAACTTTCGATAAAATTAAGCTAGAGATTTGAAATTTTGCTTAAATGTTCATAGCATGATGTAATTGGTTGGTGGCAATGATGGGGAAGATCTAACCCAAGGAACTCCTACCTCCCCTACAAATGAAACTTCAACTAAGCAATAACTTTCGATAAAATGAAGCTTATGACTTGAAAAACTCGACAAATATTTGTAGAATAGGTTAGTTAATTGATTTGAGAATGGTTAACATCCTCCTGAATGAGTGCCAACCTCCCCTATAAACTGGTCATTTAGGAAACTCACTTTTCATGCAAATGGTCGTTGCCAAATGGTACTTTTGGTATCACCACTAGGTTTGTACAAGTCTAGGGTATATACGCTTCGGACTCCGGGCCTGGTTTTTTCCTAATTTTTACACCACCCCCAGTCACTTAGAATCTTTGTCAGAAACTGATTGCAAATCAGTTAAATTAATGTTTATGTGCGAAAAAAATCTTCTGTTATTAAGGAAGGGGTCTGTAACAATGTTTATTTACTCCGTTTCGATTTTTTCATGGCAAATAACATCGTAACGAACTTAGGGAAATTTACTAGGGTATAGGGCACGTGTTTTGTTACACATTCTTTAATTTGAGCTATTTCATTAAGATAAAGACTGGTAGCGTTAGAGGTCAAATTATATTAAGCAAATTGAACATATTTCGAATTTTCATAATATCAAATGAAATCAACGATGCTGATTAAATAGAAACGTTTTAACGTAATGCGTGCTAGAGAGATGCTCTCACGAAAGTACCAATTTGTGTGCTTAAATAAAACGCCTGAATAGACGAGCTTAACAATTTCGGGTTTGCCAGATTGTTCTTTTGTACAAAAATCCTATCAGGCTTATTTAACATGCTTGGCTGAAAATACACTCTCATTGATAGAGCGTCGCTTCAAGACACCACGACGATCAAAAAGTTACACACAAATAGTGCTTGCACTCTATGGTGGGACACGATCGTGTGCCTTTCAAAATACACCTTCAACTCTGTATCAATTAATTGATTTTTCCGAGGATACTGAAGATGCGTTGAAAAATCGGCTCAAAATTCCAACTGATCTACGTGGTGAAAATTTCGGGAACCTTTGTGGCGACATTACAATAACATTATCGATAAGCAGACGATTTCATTTGGCGAGTACTTATGTGATCGATTACCTCATGGACAACGTCGGCACACGCTGACTAATATATTTTTCAACTGATAGTAAAATCGAAAATGGTACCCAATTATTAGCCGTTTTTTTTTTGCCACTGTTCTGGAACAATTGTACGCGTTACACTAACAACATTGTCCTTGTGCTTGACGAACAGCTGGTGTAAGAAATTAGTTCTTAATGCACATTTGGTGGTTGAAATATTCGAAATTCGTGCAGTTCACTTATGCCCGATCCAGATTGACGACAGCAGCATCGTCTGTGGCATGGGTAAATGTGCTTTCTTACATCTACCTCGCACCTCGGAAATTTTCATAGAAATCTTAAGCTTTTTGTTCAGGTCCGAGTGAGGTGTATGAAAGCACATTTACCCAAGACACAGACATATTGCTGCCACTGCCTTGTTTCTGCTGGCAATCTGGTTCGGGCAGTATACAGTTTATGGCGAGTTCGACCATCCAGTTTAGTCCCGGTCAATAAAATGTTTTGTGTAATTAATAGCAAACAAACAAAATGATTCTTCTACCCAAATAAAATTTGTTAGATTGCACTTGCATTGAGGACATACTAAATTTAAGTTTTCTCTTGAAATTTAAGTTGAAATTTGAAGATTTAAGGGCCTCTCCTCACTTGTCGGTACGGCAGCGGCGCGGGACAGTCTGCTCTGTATACCGAAATGATTCCGCACTGCTTTCATTTACGCACAAGGCGGTATATTTTCGGCTTTCATTGTTCAGTATCGCTCATGTCCTCGCCATTTCTACCATGTTTCAGATTTTTCGCTCGACGTTATCTCTATGAATACCGAGCGGCCACTGGATGTTCATCCCGTGACGCGGTAAAACGTAACCATTCCTCCCCGCATCCGGGAATACCGAGCCAATCTGGAAACACGCATTGAAATAAAGGCGCTCGGTAAGCTTTCGGTACTGCGTATACCGAGCATACCGATCCCGCACCGCTACCGTACCGGCAAGTGGGGAAACGGCCTAACTAAACCAAAACAAACCCTGAACCAATGAATTACAGAATTTTCATCTAAATTGCTAAGGGCCTTTCCTCATTTGTCGGTACGGCAGTTTAAACGATTCCGCATTGCTTTCATTTACGCACCAGGCGGTATATTTTCGGCATTCATTGTTCAATATCGCTCACGTCCTCATCATTTCTGCATTTTTTCAAATTTTTTGTGCGACATTATCTCAGTCAATACTGAGCGGCCACTGGATGTTCATCCCGCGATGCGGCAAAACGAAACGATCTCTCCCCGCATCGGTGAATACCGAGCCAATCATCAAACACCCATTGAAATAACGGCGCTCAGTAAGCTTTCGGGACCGCGTATGCCGAGCATGCCGATCCCGCACCGCTACCGTACCGACAAGTGAGGAAACGGCCTAAATGTGTTGTTCTGTATGCTTTTTTTTTTAGGTTTTAATCTGTTTTGCTCTACTCTGAACCAAAGAGACATGACTTTTTGCATAACGATATTTTAGTCGCTATACAGTGTGTCCCGTTTCCGATAAATACTTTAATGGTACCGTTGTAAAATAATCATTTGAACTTCCGTTGGAAATTTGGGCAGTTGTATACGTATCTTTGAAGTAACGGTGATTTTCGCAGCCGAAAAAAAGTTGTTTTATATGAAATTTTATGTAGTTTCAGAAAGTGAGGTCGAATCTAAGATTAAATGATTGGAAGAGTGTCAAATTTTGATTTTGTTCGCAAGTCCAGCTTTTTGACACAATTTATAAAAAATGCTGTAACTCTTTAACTCTTTAAAAAAAAGTGTCCATGTCCGGTATCAATCTTCCACGAATGAACAGTTCTATCTACCATAAAAGTATTAACCATCTGAAACGGGACACCCTGCAAATTCCTGCAATGAAAAGTAATCCTCTGTAAAATCCCATCATCTAAAGCAGCCGAATGTCCCTTTTTCAGGCAAGTGTGTACATATTTTAAATCACGAACTGCTCCCATGCGTTCAATTTCTGTTATTTCACTTCAGTAAAAACTTTTCGTACTATTCCTTCTCGTTTTACGATTCTATAGGGACTTAAATCTAACAGATAAAGATTTTTAGTGTAAATTGTGATCATAGAGTGTGAATACCTCTCAAATTATTCACACTTTTCGGTCAAAGAAAAAATAGTTTCATGGTTGTTAACAAGATTTATTTAACCCAACTAGCATATAAACACAGAATTTCATAGAACGTACGAGTACGTTTATTTATCTATTATAACCGGTGTATTTCTGCTTTTCTCAATTTTTTTTCCTATTTTAATTCGACGATGAAAGAAAACCAAGTAATTGACTGCATACGTTATTAGAATCACAAAAGCTTTATATCTCAGCAAGGTCATATTAAAAAGAAAAATAAACATATGTATGTGTATGTATCTAATATGTGCTGAATGATATTAAAAATTAGACAACCTCTGGTAATGATTCCGGCATTGGTTAGGTTTTTTTTTGTAGAATAAATACTCAAAACATACGAGTATTATTATTACATATAACATAATAAGCTAAACAGAAGAAAACCAGGAGTCCGAAGCGTATATACCCTAGACTTGTACAGACCTAGTGGTGATACCAAAAGTACCAATTGGCAACGACCATATGCATTAAAAGTGAGTTTCCTATATGGCCAGTTTATAGGGGAGGTTGGCACTCATTCATGAGGATCTTGGCCATTCTATAAATCAATTGACTAACCCATTCTGCAAATGTTTGTCGAATTTTGCAAGTCGCTAGCTTCATTCTATCGAAAGTCATTGCTTGTTTGAAGTCTCACTTGTAGGGGAGGTAGAGGCTCCTTGGACTGGATCTTGCCCATCATTGCCACCAACCAATTAGTTTACCCTACAAACATTTAAAAATTTCAGGTCTCTAGCTTCACTCTATCGAAAGTTATCGCTTATCTGAAGTTTCATTGATAGGGGAAGTAGGGGTCTCGTTGGTCGGAATTTCCGTATTTTCAATATTAGCCAACTGGATCCTACTTCAAACATTTGACCAAAATTTCAAGTCGCTACCTTTATTTTGTCGTAAATTATTGCTTATTTTAAATTTCATTTCTAGGGGAGGTAGGGGTTCCTTAGGTTGGATGTAACCCATCTTTAATACCAACTAACTCAATCTCACTTTAAACATTTGACCAAAATTCCAAGTCGCTGGCTTCATTCTATCAAAAGTTATCTCTTATTTGAAGTTTCGTTTTTAGGGGAGGTAGGGGTTCCTTGGGTCGGATCTTGCCCATTTTCAATGCTAAATAATTAGATTTTACTACCAACGTTCTGCCAAATTTTTGACTCGCTAGTGTCTTTCTATCGAAAGTTATCGTAATTAAAGTAATATTTAATTTTTTCAATTTTGTCGGGGAGGTAGGCGTTCCTTTGATCTGATTATGCCCAACTTACCAAAAACCAAGCAACTTCTTACTTCAGGGTTACATGCCAAAAATCAGATGTCTACGTCAATTGGTTCAAGAGTTATAGACAAAAAACCTGAAAAGTAGGGTAGTACGGGGTTCTTTGTGAGAAAATTACCGTTAGTTTTCACCTAATCGATTTTATTTTGTCAGGGAAGTGTAAGATTACCCCCACGAGCAATCTACCAAAGCTAGAGCTTTTCATGTTTATTTAATCGGGAGTTATAAATACATTTAATTATTTAACATATGTAGGGGAGTTAGGCGTTCTCTTGGCCCGATCATGCCCATTTTCAATACCAACCAACTAGATCATACTTCCAACATCTGACCAAAATTTCAAGACTTTAGCTTCATTCTATCGAAAGTTATCGTGCGAACGGACTGACAGACGGACAGACAGACATGGCTAAATCGAATCAGGAGGTGACCCTGATCATTTAAATATTCACATTGCTATACCTCCGGAGCCTCCTTTAAGGTGTTACATATTTCCGTCGTGTCAAAAACAATATACCCTATACTAAAAGTCTAGGGTATAAAAAGTTGAACTGAAACATTTGTAGCACAACAGGAAGAGATCCTAAAATGACGACAGGTAAAACATTGCAAAATCACAACTGAATCATAGCTAATATGTACTCCAATCTACTATACATAAAAAAATTCAACCCGAAACAATAGAATAGAAATAAATACTTCAATAGATATGTTAGTTGCCTTGACCCCTCAAGGGGCATGTGCGCGTCAACATCTATTGCCTCGTTGACGAATGTGATAGGGTATATTAATTTTGCCACGAAGTTTGCAACGCACAGAAGAAAGCATCTCCGACCATACAAAGTACAAAAAAAAAAAAAAGTTGCTCAAACTATTTTATTCCCTTTTTCGCAAAAATTCTTGGGAGTAGTTATAGTGACGGTATTTTATTGGCTCAGATTACAACAAAGTATGTGTATCTTGTCTAGAAGTAGTTAAGAGTTTTGAAAGAAGCTCACTTAGTGGGTGATAATAACTTAATAAGCAGGAAAGTGTAATTTGTGTGAAAAAATACGAAAAACAAACAACAGCATTATTTTGGGTTTGGCCCGAGAAAAACGAACTAAAATATTTGCGAAATAGGTAAAAGACCGAATGTTCCTCAGTGTACTGTGCATTGGTACCCGAAGAAATGGAAATGGGCACAATCGAGCCGAAGAAAGGCTTTGAACGGCCGCAATTGTATATCGCTTCTTACTGTAATAAAGCCATCCGAACTGGTTGACAACTTCATCTGAACGACCTAGTTCTGGCAAAGAGTTGCAAATCTCATAAAGTTTGGTGAGAAAAAAGTTTGTAAAAGCTGGCTTACGTGCATTGGAAGCAGTCCATAAACCAGATTTTCCCTTAAAAAGCAGGCTAAAACGTTTGAAATGGGCTCTGGAGCATGTAATATGAACTCAGACGATTTGGAAAATTGCCATCTTTTTGCGTGTGTTGATATTTAAGCAACATCTTGGCGACGCAGGAATTTTTGCATGCGGCGGAGAACTCGAGAATCGCTCAGCGGTAAATGCCTTCGAAGATTTCCTCCGAAATCGAAAGGATTTATGGTGTGGGGGTTTTTCCCGTTCATGAAAGTGATGGAATATGCTTTCCCAGTTCAAAAGTAGCAGCGATAGTTTACTTCCAGACCCTGGAAAATGAATTGTAGCCCTGTGCGTTAGGCATTCACAGCCATTATTCTATCTCAAGGTTTCCACCGCACGCAAATTCTGCCGTCGCCAACATGTTGCTTAAATTTCGACTCGCCCGGAATTATGGCAGTGTTTTCCATATTCCGAGTTTTGGACCGGTTCGGATGGCTTCGTAACTATAAGAAGCGATCTATAACTAGGGTCGTTTTTTCCTGATCGTCCAAAGCCTTTCTTCCGCTCGGTGGGGCCCACATCCCAAAACTTCTTCGAGTAAAATTGCACATTCACATTTCACTGAGGAATATCCAGTATTTCATCTGCTTCGCCAATAGTTCGAATTTCTCGCGCCAAAAGCATAATATCGCTTTTGTTTTCCGCAATAACTTTTTCCTAGTTTTTACCCAAACTGCACTTTTCTGCTTATTACGCTATTATCACCAACTGAGTGAACTTCTTTCAAACAACACTATTTCTAGACAGGATACACATACTATACTTTGTTATAACCCGAGTCAATAAAACACCATCATTCTAACTACTTCGAAGAATTTTTGCGAAAAAGGGAATAAAATATGTTGAGCAATATTTTTTTCAGCACTGTATACTCCCGGTCAATATGACAATGTGAGCCGATTAAGCTTTGTCCGTCTGGTTTTATGCAAACTAGTCTCTCAGTTTTGAAGCTATCGAGTTGCAATTTTAGACAAAGCCTTCTTTCTATTGTACGCTGTAAATACATATGTCGGAACCAACGGAATCGGACCACTGCGTAATATAGCTGCTGTTTTGCTGATGACGTGGCGGCCCGGTGCAGTAGTCCATGGTACCGTGAGTGGGCGGCAGGGTACAGCGTCCTCGTCGCAATGCGGCAGGTTTAAACGCGTCGGGATGCCGTGAGTAGGGTGTAAGGGTGCAGCGACTCGAGTTGCCTTGAGTGGTGTGCGGTTTGCAGGTGCTCGTTGTGCCGTTAGCAGCGGCTGACGAGGCACAATGGCGGTCGAGTCTTCGTACAATCTAAGCTGTCGATCGATCTATGTATACTTTCCTTTGACCTCGGTCGAATTTTACAAACAATTCCCCCCCCCCCCCCCTTCCGACCATATAAACTATATATATTCTTGGTCGGTATGACGAGACGAGTCGATTAAGCTTTGTCCGTCTGTCTGTCCGGTTCTATGTAAACTAGTCCCTCAGTTTTAAAGCTATCGAGCTGAAATTTTGCACAAAGCCTTCTTTTTATTGCAGGCAGTAAATATGTCGGAACTAATGAAATCGGCTGCCATAGGAACGACCGGTTCAAAAATTCGTTTTTGTGAGAAAAACTTTTTTATTTCTAAAGATATCTTTTTCAAAGTTCACATTAATCAATAGTATTTTTAGTCAAATCATATTCCCGAATTTGGTTGAAATCGGACTAGTCTATCATATAGCTGCCATAGGAACGACCGTTCCAAAAGCAAGTTTTTGTTAGAAAAACTTTTTTATTTCTGAGAATATCTTTACCAAAATTCATATTATTCAATTATATTAACTGCCAAACCACGTTTTTAAATTTAGTTGAAATCGGCCCACTATTTCGTATCCCTCTCATAGGAACAGTGAAATCGGAACAAGTTTTACTACTAATTACAAAGTGGCAAATGCACCATAAGATGCAAAGAAGGTTGATACCCTTCATGTGAAGCGTCAAGGGTATCATACCTTCGGTTTGTAATCGGCTTTTATTCTCATTAATCTACCCACTTTGCAAACTCCTGCGAAGGAGCTTTTCGCAACCTCGATAGTGGTTGAGGGTATCTGTTACAAATTCTTAAGATTTTTTTTGCACTAGCGATAGTGCAAGCGATAATGCTGCACATTGGGCGTTATTAAACACTACAATTCAACTAAAGTGTTCTCAACGTAAACAAAAGAAAAAAAAAACAATTATAAAATATTCAATAGCTGCGTCGACCACTTGACAGATTACTACTGTTCAATTTCTGTTCGTAGACGTATTTGGTGTCTTTTGCAAGTGCGACTTTTTGCTTTTAAAGCGCTGTAACTGCCTGAAATCATTACATTTCTATAAAATAGTAAATACTTAAATTGTTTACCATAAATCATAGATATAATTTTTGAGAGAAGATTTTCATCTTATGAATGCAAAAAAAACTCGACCTGCTTTCAATATCCTTAAAGGATTTTTTTATGATTCATGTTATCCTGAATCCTGAATTTTCATCAAGCTTCTTGTATTTGTTAGACCGATTCCTATTAATAACCTTACCTCTAGCATTTGTTAATAACACTTTTTTGTTTTATTTTCAGGTATATACATATATAATATTTCTATTATTTCATCGCATTCAGACTGTGGAAGGCTCTAGTATTTGAGGTATGGTATATAAAGTCATATTCAACAATTCAAAAGTATCAAAAGCCGTTTTGAAATTTTAAAGGTGATAGTTGGAATTCTTGGCCGTTTTTTCGTCGTCTGTGGCAACGGCCACTAATGCACATGATTTGCGAAAGTAAGTGGTTCGGAACATTATTTTCCGAATGAGAGAACTAGCGTGTGTGGCTAGCTAATGGGCAGCCTGTAGAGTAGGTGGTCGAATTTGTTTATGTATGTAGGTAGTATTGTTGCTGTCAAAGGTGGTATGAAATTGCGGGGCCGTACGTAGCATTTTTCTCAGGGGTGTTTCTTCAAAGACTCAACAAATTCTAGGAAATTAATTAATTTGGCGCAACGCAAAGGCCGGTATCAAAACTGAAGAACTTTGATCTTAGACAAAACCGGTTTTGACAGAATAAACTACATGCAACTAGGGGAATACGAAAGATCGTAATAGCCACCCTCATTTCTTGCTAATTGAAAGACTCCGCATACGTATGCAGCCATTATCCGGCACTAATAATTTTTTAGGAAAAAATGACGGAGGAACGTCAAGCACCAGGGTATTGTGCCATCCACGAAGACAATATGATTTACCAACCGGAAAATTGTACTCCATACCTGTGTCGATTCGATACCTTTTTCTCGTTGCGAGTTGTAGCGCAGGTTGAAATTTCTACTGTAAACCAACTTGTAGGGAAGGAGCCAAATAAGCATACTAAACCTCTAGGTCATCCCTTCAATAAGGTAGTGAAGCGATGATGCAGAGGTTTTGGGAATAGAGGATATGTTTTGGATCTTGGTACTGCTGACGTCCCATGCTGTAGAATCAAAGGCCCATTGTGCTTATGGGCCAAAATCTGCTGACCGACAGCTGGTACCGAAGATAAAAGGTTGTGAAGAGCAGTTTCGGCGGATTAATCCGATTGATAAGTGAACTGTCTCTAATGCAGGGGGTTGGTTTAGAGTTGGGAAGCGTGTGCCTTGTATATTCATTTTGAATTTTCTCCATCGTTATTATCGTAAAACGTCATTTTTGGTCGGTTTCTTGTTTCCAGAATAAAATTCACCCTCAGTAACCTCTATGAATCAGAAGCCTACCTCTAAAAATTTGCACGAGATATGGGATCAGAATTTGTTCTCCTTTCTGCAGAGGGGCTGGAAAGTCTTCAATAACACTTTAGAGCCGGGGTCGGGGAACTTTTTCTGAAAAGGGCCAGATCGTTGGAATTTTGTGCACAGCGGGCCGGCTAGTAGACGCTTTTAACCCTTTGGTATTGAGATAAACGCATTCTTGGATATAAAGTGAAATCTAGGAATTACGGGTATCGTCTGAATCAGTGTGGTAAGGCTAATGCAATGGAGTCTTGTTGATGGTCTTTTGAATACTTCAGTGTTAATTTCAGATATTAAAGCGATATCGAGGCAATACCAAAATGATATGAAATCGGTATTGAACCGACATCAAAGCGATATTAAGGCCATCTTAAAGCGATATGAAAGCGGCATGTTTGCCTGAAAACGACGACCCTAAATTGGGAAAAAGAATTAACCAATTTTCCCGGTTATACATTGTGACAAAAAAGTATCCGGAATAAATCTAAAAAAAAAAACCTGCTCGACAGAATTATCAATATTCTTTTTGTCGCTAAGTTGGCACAACTGTCCTCTATACTGTCACGGAGTTTGACAGTTATCTGTCATTTAGTTTGTTTACAGTACTATTCTCAGTTCATCTCAAGTGTGTTATGCGATTTTTGCAATGGATGGCATTATCGAACAAAAAAATTGTCTTAAATTTTGCGTTGCGATTCCAACCTCACATTCATAAAACGCATTGTGACTGGTGATGAGACATGGGTTTACGAGTTTGACATGCAAACCAAACGGAATCGCGCCTTCTAACTGAGCCGAAACCGGAAAAACCACGTCAAAGTCGATCAGAAGTGTAATGTTGACAGTTTTCTTTGATTACCTTGGTGTCGTGCACTCAGAATTCTTGCCCGAAGGTTAAACGGTTAATAAAGAATATTATTGGCGATTGAGAGAGCAAATTTGTCGAAAAAGGCCAGATTTGTGGAAAGAAAACTCTTGGATTTTGCATCACGACAACGCACCATCACATAAGGCTATCATTGTGAAGGAATTTCTGACCAAAAACTCGACAAATACCATTGAACAACCACCGTATTCACCTGACATGGCTCCGTCCGACTTTTTTCTCTTCCCGAAACTGAAATTACAACTTCGAGGCACCCGCTTTCAGTCGATAGAAGACATAAAACAGAATTCGCAGAACGCACTTGAGATGAACTGACAATATCGAGTACTATAAACAAACTAAATGATAGGTGACTGTCAAACTCCGCGACAGTATAGAGGACAGTTGTGCCAACTTAGCGACAAAAAGAATATTGACAATCCTGTCGGGCAGGCTTTTTTAAAAATTTATTCCGGATACTTTTTTGTCACAATGTACGTGAATCTGAATTTTTGAATTACACAATCATTGTTCATTGTTCAGATATTCAATATTTTAAATCTTTAACGCAAACAGACATGTATCTGATCCAGTAATTTTCTCAACAAGGAAAAATTTCCGTGACATTTTTTTTTTAAATTTTCTTTTCAAAACCCTTTGTCGTTGTCACGCTGAAACTTAGACAGTGTCGAAGGCAATGTTCCCGTGAATTTTTTCATTACAAAATCAAATATGCGCCAATTTCAATTTCTTAAAATATAATGTAACGTGACTATATCTAAATGGTTAACATAAATGTCCATAGTCGCCTCCATTCAGCATTTATTAGCCATTGTCTGCATGAAAATGCCATATAAATATGTATTCTAATATTTTTAAAACTTTGCAGTCTTGTTAAAATCGGCTCGCTTGCAAAAGACACTCGCCAACTAGCAAACCAACAATCCCGCAATTTTATGCGCTATTTTTGCATTCATCGTTACAAAACGTCCGTCCCGTCTAACCAAACCATATCGTAACAAATATTTCCACTCCATTGACATAAATTAAAATTCTTTGAAGTTTCTTTGAATCAAGCGTGAGCATTGTCGTTACAGTTCAACCGGCCCGGCCGGTCCAAGCTGGGCTGGGCCGGGTCGGTCTTCTAGCAGCTTTCATACTAGCCTCAACATAGTGCCAACTATTTGGGTCATTTAACAGAAACCGACGAAAATTTTCAGTAACAAAAACAAAGCGAAACCTTTAATTTTTCACGCTCCATAACTTCAATAAGACCATTGTTCTAGTGAGAGGCAAACCTAAACCGTTCGATAATCCAAAAATGTTTTTTTACGGCGACCGACACGGCCGGCCGGCGCAGCGTGCCCTGTCTTCATTTTGACCGGCAAAATTATATATGGATGAAATCTAATTCTCTATATTTTCCAGCTTCTCGTTGAACTCGCTTCATCATTGATTGTTTCCAATTCACTAAATCTTGAAGACGATAAATCTGCAAAATTTCCAGTACGTTGCTGAGAATGCGATTGAATAGTGTTACCGGAGAACAATGGATTGTGGAAACGCTTAATATTTGCAGTTGGTGGACCACGTCTTGTGTTTCCATTCCTTTCGGCTTGGGTCATTGAAGCAGATGGATATCTATCCACTTAGTTCCAATTGATTGTAAAACTTTAATTTGGGAGAGGATTATCTTATCCCACATATGTTATTATGGGCAATTTGGTCTATTGAGAAAAGTGAAATCTTCATTATGCGAACGCTGACTGGTTAAATCTGTTACATGGGAAATTTTAACAGTTTGCTAACTCAAGGTGCTAGAGGTACTCTTTTTCAGACCATCCGATCTGACCCAAATTCGACCTGTAAATATCACAGTGTGATATTAGTTTGTAGTAAAATACATAAATAGAAATCTTGTTCGAAAATTCGAATTGTCTTACCCCATAGCGCACTCAAGTTACAGTACGTTCAACGTAAATAGCGTGCCAGGGGTCCTGCTATTACTTTATTTTGTGTGTTGTTTTATTTCAATAAACTCCCGATTAAACTTGATTCAATGAACAATAACCGCAAGTAGCTTTTCGAGCTGAATTTCAAGAGAACAGCCCTTGTTCTTTCCACTTATTGTTAGTGCTAGTGGTCAACCCGTTCCATTCAGCAAGTCCTATCCATTCATGGATCCTATTGTTTCTATTGTTTGCCAGCCAACCAGGCAACATTTTATTCAGGTAACGATTTATTAGGTAAGACACACACACAATATGTGAGTGGAGCAAAAATGAACCAATGCGCCTATTTGTTGAATACTCGTACGAGTATGTGCAATAGCACACCTGTATGTGCTTCTTACGTATGCACCTTGACGTTTTATTAAATTTTAACCCAGAGGAACTGGCTTGTATGCAAATTAATTGGGAGTGACGTAGTCATGTCTGATACGAAAGTGGGTTAGCAGTTGTAATTCTTTTAAAAGCAAACATTCAGTATTCAAGTCACTGGTCTGGCAAATACCACCCAAACAAAAACATTAGATTTGATTGGATTCTGGGCTGTGAAAATGAATTATTCTTGCCATAATTTATTTTATTAGCTTTGGGGTCAGTAATGAATTAGCTTAGTCAGCATGGGGTATTAGGCCAGAAGATGGATTAGGATTTTCGGACGAAATATCATCTTCAGTAGAGAGGGGCATTTTTTAATGAATGGCTATGTCAACAAGCAAAATTGTCGCATTTAGTGAGATAACAATTTGCATGAGACTAATCAGGTGCAAATGCATCATCCAACAATGGATTTACTACTCGAAATATTCGATGACAGCGTTTCATTTCAGCGACGTCAACTGACCACCGAGGTCGTGTTATTTGACTTTTTCTTGTGGGACTACGTTGGATCTTGTAATGAACAATGTCGACGGCCGATGATGGTTTAGCCGGTGAGAATCCGGCGATGCCAAAGGAATATGGCAACAGCTAGCAAGGCAGTGGCATATGCTTTTTGGTAGCTCTGTTCGGCACCTTGGGTCGGGGTCTTGCCCACCTGCTGCTCCAGCCCATTACATTTGAAATAAATTCAAATGCCATCGGAAGAAACAAAAGACAAAACCAACGAAACCTACACCTGAAAAAAAAAATGCCAAAAGAAATAAAAGAAAAGATAAGGATGATATGTCGAACTCAGACACTTCAGTGATCCGGAAATTGTGGATCATGAAGTCTTCCGGCAAGTATTTCAAGACCTACTTAAATCACAAGTCCAGCTCTGAAACGGAGGGGAGACTCCTTCACGAAAAGATTAGGGTAACATTACACCATCATCATCATCATGGCGCGACAGCCCGACGTCAGGCCTTGGCCGCTTGGATCGTTGTCCTCCAATTATCTCGATCACGTGACCGCGTCCTCCAATATTGGAAGCCCAGTAGCTGCTCGGCGTCCGCATATACTGAGCTCTCCCAAGGAGATCTCGGTCGTCTAGGCAGTCTCGCTCCGTCAACTCGTTCTGCGTTCATTACTCTCTTTGGCATGCGATCATCGTCCATTCGTTGTACATGCCCTGCCCATTGAAGTCGATGTAGTTTGACGATTTTCGAAACTTCCAGCTCATCGTACAGTTCATACAACTCATGGTTGTATCGGATGCGCCATCCATCTCGATCGCAAACAGCCCCGAAAATTCGCCGTAGAACCTTACGTTCGAAAGTGTCTAGCATGTTTTCGGAGGCTTGAGTTAGGGTCCATGCTGCGCAGCCATAGCACAGCACTGGTCGTATAATGGTTTTGTACACGCGGAGCTTCGTGTATTTGTGCACATGCTTCGATTTCATTATGGGGAGAACCGAGAAAAAAGTCTTATTAGCTAACTGTATCCGTCGCTTGATTTCGTTAGTTTCGTTGGCGTCCCTTGACAAGTTGCAACCCAGGTAAATGAAGTTGTTCACGAACTCGATGTTGAGGTCCCCCACGTTGATGCTCGGTTGTGCAGGTGTCCTTGTCGTCGATTGCATCATTATTTTACTTTTACCCTCGTTAATACGTAGTCCAACTTCTTTTACAGCGATATCGAGCGTATGCAGAAGTTCTTCTGCGTCGACCAATCTTCGGGACATGATGTTGATGTCGTCGGCGTACGCTGCTAATTGTGTCGACTTGATGAGTAGCGTCTCGCTGTTGTCCATATTCATAGCCTGAACAGCGTATTCCAGTGCTCTGTTGAAGAGCGTCGGTACCAGTCCATCGCAATGTTTCAGGCCAGTGAGTGTTTCAAATAGATCAGTAAGTCTATTATGGATCCTAACTTGTGAGACGGAGTTGGTCATCGTTATCTTTGTCATTCGCTTTATTTTTGCCGGTATACCGAATTGCAGCTTGATGTCGTACAGTACTCCACGATCGATACTGTCGTATGCCTGCTTGAAGTCGACAACAATTTGATGTACGTCTACGTTGTATTCCCAGCACTTTTGGAGTATCAGTTTGACCGTACAGAGCTGATCGGTTGTGGAGCGACCAGGTAAAATTAATTCTCAAACTAGCCTATCGCATAAATACTACTCAACGCATAACCAATCCACGCTCATTTCTCACTACATAATGTACTATAATACATTCATTCACTCACATCCCATCCCATTATCTATCTAAAACTAAAACCACCATTATCTTTCTACCAAAGCAATCCCATCTAAATCCATTCATAATCATCTCTATGCAGTATGCAATGCACGCATTGTGTATACTTCTAAATATATACGCAACAACCCATTCTGACTGCAAGCATATCAAAAATCATTTACTTACGTCGCACCGCACATCCAAGTTTCTCCAAATACAGAAAACAATCACAACATTCTAAAACAAAAGTATTCGTCTTACGTATCATAATCTCAAGCTCAACTTTAGATGAAACCAATCGAAAACCCATAGCTTCCGCTTCCACTACAGCTACAGTGTAAGTAAACTCAAATTTCCAGCTGCTGATACATACAATTTAACATCTAGACGAACGATACAAATCGTTCAAAAAGATTCGTTCAAAAAGAGCGATACCAAATCGAATCGTTCAGAAAGAGCGATACAAAATCGAATCCTCCATATCGTTCAAAAAAAATCACAAGAGCCCACCCCCATGAAAACGGGGCTCATGGGAAGTAGTGGTCCGATCGGGCTGGCTCGAACTAAAGGGCATTGGGGGGTCGCTGACTCAGAATCTGGGGTAAAAAAGAGAAAAAAAAATTGGGGTCGCCCATCCCCGACTGGCAGCCCCGTTTTCATGGAGAATAGTAGTTCGATCTGGCTGGCTCGAACTGAAGGGTATTGGGGGGTCGCTAACTCCGAATCTGAGGTCAAAAAAGAGAAAAAAAAATTGGGGTCGTCCATCCTAGATTGGCGGCCCCGTTTTCATGCGAAATAGTGGTCCGATCTGGCTAGTTCAAACTAAATGACATTGGGGGTCACCGACTTCGAATCGGGGGTAAAAAATAAAGGAAAAAAACTGAATTTTTAAAAACTACGACTTTTATTGAATATGTTATTAACCAAGTTTCAGACTCTTTGCATGACTTTTTTTGAACGACTCATTGGAAAGAGTCAGAGCTTATGTGCTGGCACAGTGAAAAGAGCTATTATGCCCATCACTAGAGGACGTGACCAATTTGGTTAACGGTATGTGCGTCTGTAGATTTCCAGGTCTGCTTGTGAATGCGTAAAATTTTCAAGTTATTCTGATCATTACTTCGTCTATGGCACTCTTCCAAAGTTGTCAGCTGACATTGTCTGCCAACAATGGAGAAGTATGAGTATCGCGCAGTGTTAAAATTCTTTCATTTTAGTTAGACTCTGTATACGGTGAAGCCTCCCCTTAATTTGCAACGGTCAAACATTAGGTGGCCAAGTAGAAACCAGGTCGTACAAATATTTGAGACGAGGAACATTCCGGTCGCCCGAGAACCGCTACAACTGACGAAATGGTCGATTTAGTGCATCAAACTGTAATGGAAGATTGTCGATTGACTATTAAGGATATTAGTGAAGCTTGTTGGACATCTGAACGGTTGCTCAAGATTTTGCATCAAGGTTTGGATATGAGAAAATAATCGGCGCGCTGGGTGCCGCGCTTTTTGACGATCGACTAAAAGCGCATATAGACGGACATGTTGCGCGAGTGTCTTAGCCTGTATTAAAAAAATTCAGCAGACCTTTTGCGACGAATGATTGCCGTAGATGAAACCTGGGTACACCACCAGACAATTGAGACCAAACAAGAGTTAATGCAATGGATTGCGGTGGGGGAACCAACGCGGAAGAAAGCAAAGGTCGTTCGCTCTGTAGGAGATGTGATGGTGGCAGTTTTTTGGGATAGCCCTGGAACAATTCTTGTCGATTACATTGCAAAGCGTGAAACAATCAACAGACAGTACTACGCTGCTTTGCTGGATAAATTCAAGGCAAAAATTAAGAAAAACGTCCGCATTTGGCTAAGAAAAAAATTCTGTCTCACACGTTCATGGTCGCAATGTCAAAATTGAACGAATTGAAGTTTGACTTGTTTCCGCACCCTCCCTATTCGCCAGATCTAGCTCTGAGCGACTTTTTCCTATTTCCTAATTTGAAAAAAAGTCTAGTGGTGAGGTGGAAAACGCTGCAAACCAGTATTTTTCAGGTTTCGACAATCAATTTTTTTCTGGCGATTTAAAAGGATGGGAATCGTTGGACCAAATGTATCGAGTGGCAGGGAGACTACAGTGAAAAATGATTTTGTTTTGCTTCGCAATATGTGTTTTTCTTAAAAAGGTCAGACACTTCTTAAATAACCCTGATAACACATCATCTTATGTAGAGGAAAATTCGACAACAAATAGCTGAAATACCAAAATTTTAAAAGAAAAATCAAAAGCTTTAAGTCTATAATGCTCTATCGTATAAATATTAGGTTAAATAAATAAATAACTGGCGCAACAGTCCAATTTGAACCATGGCCTCGAGATGAGTTAGCATCATTTCATTTTCTAGATCGTGACGGTCTTGTGCAGAGGTGTGTGATCAGTAACACGCTCAACAGCTGAGTGGGCTCATAGTCCGACACGTAAATCCCTTTTTTTATCGAAAACTACCGCATTCAGTAGGAATCGAACCGGGGCTCAGTGCGTAGAAGGCGAACGTGCTAACTGTTGCGCCATCCGGACTACTATAAACATAAACACTATAAATATTAGGTTGGTGCAAATGAAATGTTGGATTCACTAGTAAATTTTTCAACAGCTGTAACTTTTTATAAAGATAATTTTATTAATCGAAATAGATACCAGCGGATGCGAAACACTGTTCCCAACGAAATACAAGCTCATTTATTCCTATTTCGTAGAAGTCCTAGTTTCTGGTTCGAAGAAACTCCTCGAAGGCATTTTTGACAGCTGCTTTATTGTTAAACTGTTCTGTCAAAAAGTGATCCAAATGTTTAAAGAAATTTTGATCTGTTGGCGAGAGGTCTGGTAAATATGGCGGGTGAGGAAGAGTCTCATAGCGCAACTCGTTCAATTTTTGGATTGTTGTTCTCGATACATGCGGTCGTGCGTTGTCATGAAGCAGTATAGCTCCATCCCTGTTGACTAGCCTAGGTCGTTGAACTGTCAATTTCTGATACATTTGGTCCAGTTGAGCGCAGTATTTCTCAGCATTGATGGTTTCGCCAGGTTGCAGGCACGAATAGTGGATAAATCCAGCTACAGACCACCAAACAGTCACCTTTATTTTCTTTGCATGAAGGCTTGGCTGTGTCTTGGAGCCTCATCGGCATCTAGCCATTGGGCCGATCGGCGACGATTATCGCATAGTACCCACTTTTCATCGCAGGGCACAATCCGGTTCAAGAACGGTTCGTTTCTGTTGCGGGAGAGAAGAGAACTAGAAATCTCCGTTTGACACGGCATGTTTTGCTCGGTAAGAGCATGCGGAACCCACTTGTCAAGCTTTTTCACTTTTCCAAGTTGTAAGTGGCGGCAAACTGTCGAATGGTGCACGACCAATTTGTTCGCAAGATCTCTTATGGTCTGGCAGGGGTCAGACTCCACTAATGCACGCAGCTCGTCGTTGTCGATCGATGATGCTGGGTTGCCACGTGGCTCATTTCGAAGATTCATATCTCCGGATCGAAATTTTTCGAACCATCGCTGAGTGGTTCGTTCGTCAACCGTATCAGGTCCAAATGCGCTGTTGATATTCCTCGTTGCTTCCGTTGCATTGTGCTCGTTTTTCACTCGCTTCCACTCGCTTTTTCTTTTTTTTTTTCACCGATCGCCATGGAGTGCAAAAGCGAAATGACTCCATAAGCCAAGGTAGCAGTACTTATACATACTTCAATATGTCATATCACTAGGGCCGCCGGGTGGCAGTTTAATACATAAAAATCGCAGCTAAATTCATGTCATTTCAAGATCCGATATTTATTTTTATGAGACTTGTTTCTAAATATTAGAGCAACGTATTAGCTTGATTTGGTGCCTGTTTCAATTTTCTACATTGCACAGTTTCTTAGTTATTGTGGTTTTAGTAACATACGATTTTCGATTTTTTTTTCTAAACTAAAAAGGAGCCTACATCCGCTCTCCACTATTTAAGTTTAGATCGCTAGAAAAAAGAAGTACTAGCTTCAACCTTTCATTTGGCAGACATTTCATGACTGTTGATCAAACGTCCATTTTGTCCATCCTGCTTTGAATTAATATTCAAGTCAACATCACGCACGACCGAGAAACCAAATAATTCAACTTGTTGAAATGTTAATTTGACATTCTGTAATCCACATACCTCACAATAAAATTCAAAAGTTCATAAAAACCTAAAATCTGGCAAATGTAATTCTGTTTGAAGTTTCAGACCCACTTCCTGTCAAACTTTCTCTCCTTAATTTGGATCAAGTAATTTCTATTGATTATTATTGTATGGCATTGGATGTTTAAAAAAAGCCTTGCGTCATCTTTAAAACGTGAATGGAAAGTGACGTCGCATTTTAAAGCGTTTTGCAAAAAGAGCGCTTAATTCAGTAACATTTTCAAAATGCATCCATACCGGAAGAGCATAGTTTGTAAAACCCGAGATGAATGATAATTTTTTCCCATGAGAACTCAAACTCATGTTCTGTTACCTTATTATTGTATTGTATGCAAGTTTGTAGTCATTCGATTACATAATTAAAGTGTCTGGAAAATTGCTGAATTACTCTCTCAGATATAGCTTTGTATAGCTTTTTGTAGACACCTTCTTCTTCAAGTCACCGATCGATTAAAGTCCCATTTCTCTTCTTATGCGTAGAAGTTTTCCCACCGTTTCTATTGGATTTGAGCCAGTCGTGTGCGTAGGTCGACCCGTGAAATATACACTGCCACTGTACCTGTGCATATTACCAACAATCGTACAGCACCTATGTTGTTAAAGCGATTAAAACTAAACCTTCTGAAGGCCATTTCGATTTAAATTGTATGCCGTACCTGTGCGTGTTATTAATAAATATTAATATATGCCTACAACATAATTGTATAAATAATACCAGCTGATATCGAATTTCGATGATGCATAGGTATACTCGCATGAAATGCTTACTTCTAGTTATCAGTATGACGAGATTTAAATCGAGCCTATCATACTCGTAGACTGACCGTATTGTATTAACACGATTCCATGATAACTTTATTAATAATAATGACATAATCATTACTTTTCATTACCGGGCATTTGTTGTTGCTTCTTCATTTTCTAGCCCAAGGTTTCCAGGTCTTATGTTTCCCTCATTTTTTCTTGGAAGATTTTCCAACATTTGTCTTTTAATCCAATAAGCACTAACACAAACTGGACATTATCCAACTGTCCCTTCGAACGAATAATTACGCTCGCCTTCTGCAATAAGGGAGGTTCAGATTTTTCGTTATCCAACAAGGCTTTTAATTAAGTCGAATAATTGCTTGGGTGATTTTCGTTTACAGTTGAAATATCTGACGTACATATAAATAGGCGGCCCTACTACCTGTACGGGTATTCCTATCTGCAGCGAAAAATTGCTACAGTATGTCATATTTATAATAGCATAAAATTGACTGGGCAATTCTTTACCTACATTTGCTTTCGCAAACAAATTGCCAAGAAGCATTCATGTGTAACATAATAGGCTGCAGCCACTGGGTTGAATTTATGCACTCGTTTCTATGCAACGAACTTCATAAGAATGCATTTTGTATGCAGGCCATTAAAATAATGCATTATGCAAATTCAACAAGACCTAATTTGTCTTTGAAATTTTTGGGTGAATTGAATGATGAATGAATAGCGCGAGTTTAAGGGTTGACCACGTCGTGTTATAAATTGATTATACGTACATCTTTTGTTTATGGTAGAGTATCGAAAGAAAAACATCAATTTTTGCCATTGAAATATATATTGAACCAAGCCTTCGATGGTGGAAAAACATCCAAGATCAAATATCGAAAGTAAAACATCCATGGTAGAAAACATCGAAATTATTGTAACGGACGGTTTGGTGGGCATCCGAAGATGCCCGTGGAAACGGAGCCTAAGCCTGCATGCTGACCCTGAAAGTCGGGCAGTGCCATCTGGCGAAGAAATAGGCCCCTCATCGAGCTAAGCAGCGGCCTATGCTTGCTGTAGCTCAGTTTGGGAGACGTGGGCGGGGTTTCCCCCGCTCGTTGCCCCTGTCCTTTACGTAATAACGAAAGTTCATAGGCCTGGGGAAAACAACACAAGCCGGGGGGAAAGAAAGGGGAATAATAAAAATAAATGGGGCGATAAGGATGGAATGGTTGGCGGATGGCTCCAAAGCTCCCACGCTTTCATCGGGGTCGGGGTGTAATGGGACCTTCGACCTCTGGTTTCGTACTACCGGCAGATCAGTACTCATCAGGTGCCGCCTTCGATCTGCCGGTGGAAGCAACACTACCAGACCAAAATATGGTTCATTACAACATCGACCACAAGACTATCGATGGTAAAAACATCGGCCATGGATGCTCATCCCTAATTTGTAGGGAAAAAAGTGATGTGTTGGCCGTTTCACAAAATGGAGCTCCCGGCGCTGAAACAGGCTAGTATGTCATTCGCAGAAGTTTTCGTGATATCATCGGATCTCACAACCTGGCAACTGGCGGATGCTCCCTCGCGCAAAATATATTTTAGACTAGAGTTAAGTATCGAAAAAACAGCAATATTCACCGTCGGAGAAAAAACATCGAGCTGAACTATCAACTATGTTTTTCAATAATCGATAATGAGATGTTTGTGTGTTAGTAGACTCTGCTCGATTTTGTCATTTAACATTAAACTTGTAGCACTGGGGTCTTGCAACGTCACTGATGCAAAAAAGTTTTTCTAAGTTATAATTAATATCTTTGCAACCTTTCGATGGTGAAAAAACTGACATTACCCACTGACAAGTTTCACGAAGGCGAATGGCCGTATTTGCAGCTACTAGTGCAGCAGTCAAGCAGCACATCCAGAGCACCGGATGGTGTTGTTCTAATAGCTCCAGTCATTGCTATGCTCCAACTTTCCCAATATATTATGATAAGCCGCAATGTGCAATGCCTTCCACCAAACAACAATGCCATGCAAGAGTATGGGACGCAAGACTGACACGAACAGCCAGTAAACAACTTTTGCCTGCAGGCCCCATTTTTGCCTACTACAAAAGTAAAGGGCCACAGTAGCCCTGTTCACCCGCTCCTGTGTATTGAGCTTCCAAGCCAGTTTTCTGTCTAAAGCCGAACATACACCATCCGGAATTCCTGTCGAAAAACTGATCAGGCCCGTCCTTGAGGAATTCCTGATCGTGTATGGCCGTTTCAGGCGGCCGGAAGGAAGATCGTTCCCGCCAGGCCTCCACCACACACGTTCCGGAATTTTTCTCCGGAAAACTGTTCAGGCCTGGCCTTGAGGAATTTTGGATCGTGAATGGCCTGTTCAGGCCGCCTTGAGGCGGCCGGATGCACAATTGAAAAAAGATCGCCAGAGATTCAAAGTATCTTTTCATCTATTCAATTGTACGGCATTTTACTTTCTCCGGCCAAGTTTCAGATACTTACATTGGTACATCGAAATATACTCCTGCAAAAATTCATTGTGGCCACACGGCCGGACAGGTGGCCTTGAGGCGGCTGGACAGGCGGCCGGATGCATAATTCGATAATAAGACCAATTTTTATCTTATCGCCATAGAATTAAAGTATCTATGTATTAGATTGAATTGTAGGGCATTTTACTTTCTTTGGCCAAGTTTCAGATACATTACTACATTGAAATAAACTCCATTGAAGATGCATTGTGGTCACATGGCCGGACAGGTGGCTTTGAGGATACATTGCAATAAACTCCTGGCCGCCTGTCCGGCCACCTTACAAGAATGCATTTTTGCAGGAGTTTATTTCAATGTACATTAGTAATGCGTTTAAAACTTGGCCATAGAAAGTAAAATGCCGCACAATTCAATCCAATAGATAGATACTTTGATTCTATGGCGATAAGATCGATTTTCAATTATGCATCCGGCCGCCTGGAAGACCTGTCCGGCCGTCTCTTCGACCGCCTTAAGGCCAACTGTCCGGCCGAGTGACCAGAATGAATTTTCACTGGAGTTTATTTCAATAGACCAATGTATCTGAAACTTGGCCATGGCAAGTAAAATGCCGTAAAATTCAATTTAGCAGATAGAATAATACCTCGAATCTCTGGCGATAAGATCGATTTCAATTGTGAATCCGACCGTCTCAAGGCGGTCTGAAGCAGCCATACACGATCCGGAACTCCTCAAGGCCGGGCCTGATCAGTTTTCCGGCAGGAATTTCGGATGGTGTGTGGTGTCTTCTATATTAAGGCAAACCGGAAGGCCAGGCCTGATCAGTTTTTCCGGAAGGAATTCCGGATTGTGTATGGTCGGCTTAAGATTAGACCCAGGAACTTTGCTTTATTATTCATCACCAACCTCGTCCTCTCCAAGAGTGGAGGTGTGCGATCAGGAACTATATATTCCGCCCAGTAAAGACAACAAGTTCCGTTTTGTCCGGATTTACCCTAACGCCAACATAACAAGCCCAAATTGCTTGAATTGAGAGTGTATTCTCTATTATTTCACATAGAACATTTGGGAAGTTGCCTGAGATGGCAATGGCAATATCGTCCACATTGTTTACCGCCAAATTCCAGAGAAGAGGAGAGAGAACACCTCCTTGGGAGGTGCTTCTACTTATACGCCTTCGTTCCGCCGACAAACCCAGACCTGCATGTATAACCCTAGATGTTAGCATCAGTTTAATTAATCTGCGGAGTGAATCGTGAGTACCCAGGCTTGGGAGTGCATCGGTGATTGCCACTGGTTGAACATTGTTGATAGCCTCTTTGATACCCAACAAGGCCACCATCGTGTATTCTTTGCAGGCAAATGATTTTTCAATGTGACCTACCAGAGAATGCAGCGCAGTAGGCATGCTGTGAAGTGGATAATAAACGGGGTGGAATGCGAGTTTGTAGGTTTATATTAATGAATCTTTATAAGACCTTTAGTAAGGTCGGTGAAAGGCTGATAGGTCGAAGATCAGTTGGACGCACATGCTAGCAAAAATGAATGCAATTCAAAACAAAACGGTCGTACGTCCCGCACTCATTTATGCGTCTGAATGCTGGACTATGTACAAGACATACGAAAGTAAAATGACTGCGACTGAGATGAAAATGCTACGGATGTCAGCTGGTGTAACCAAAAAGGATCGTATCAAAAGTATCGATCAGATGAAGAACAACAACAACGCATTAATCTCGGCGATGATACGATCCAAGACCGAGCTGCTTGCACAAGGAAGCTGAGATTATACAGCCAGAATGGGCGAAGTGCCAACACCACAGGCGGAGCAAGACGAAGCCACAGAGTGGTATGAAAGGGCAAGGAAGAAGAAGAATCCAAGGGTACACTAAATGCGACTTGTGTTGTAAGTCCGCCGGGGTAATACCATCCGGTCCAGCGGACTTGAAACGATTCATAGCTGGAAATCGCCCATGAGATCTTTTCATGAACTTATCGGGGCGTCCGCCCAAACAAGGTATCAGTCGAGCCATCAGGAAAACGCGTGTCTAGCAAAAACTTAATAGTTTCCTCGCTCGTTGCTGTTCAAGATCCGTCCTGCTTAAATAAGTTAAGCATATAACTGGTTAAGGACGACGATGCGTTTTGCTAGAATACACCTCCTGCCCATTTATCCGCATTCCACGGCAATTCAAGAATCACTGTGGCTTATTCTTACGCCCCCACCACAGGGGGAGATTAAAAAAACATCCATAATCACGGCTGGGTTCGAATTCGCGATTGCCGGTATGATAAGACATCAGACATATGACGACTCCACGCACTGAGCTATGGCCTCCTCAATGATTGCGATCTCTTTCTCTAATTGCCTGGCCCCTCCAGGGGCATGGGCGCGTTAACATCTCTAGCATTTCTATACCTTGTTGACGTTTCAATAGCATATCTACTTTTCGGAAGTACAGTTGCTAACATGCAACTCCTATCCGCGCCGTCTTTATACTGAGAAGCTCGGAGCACTGTGAGAGTTCTATTAGTACTCACAGGCAGTTTTTGATCGCGCCGAGATTTGATCTCCGAGCTCTAGATTAGTATCGTAGAGCGGTGACCGAACGATCACGGCCACCGAGCGCGATGATTGCGATGATGATAGTTGAAAATAGATGGCAAGACGATGATGGCTAGATGATGATGTTTGAGTGATGGTTTCTTTCTGATGATCGATCGGTGTGAATGTACATGTAAGGGGGACTTAAGTGATGTCGATGTGCTGTCGATGTTGATGTGTTGAGGTCGAACCGATCCGCGAGTGGAAGCTCTTACATCTGTATACATTTCTGCTGAATCAGGCAGCAGAAGTGCGTTTTTTTCCTGTTGACTGCGTGATGGTATCAGACTTAAAAAGATTTTTGTCAAGCGCATATTCGGGAGAGTTGTAGTCAGTGGTTGCTAGTTGATCAGAGTGGCTGTCTGTCCAGAGTCTAAAGTAACCCATTGACCAGTGTCAACAAGCCGTATATTTGCGGCCATCAGGTCACCAAAAATGGCAAGTGGGAGCAGGCTATGTAACATGTTGAATGCTACAAATGGAATAGTCCTAAGAGCCGTTAAACCTGCGAAAAAGCAATGTGAGGAGACATCAGACTGACGCCTAAACGAATTGAGTTACCGACCATCCCAAAGAGTAGGAGCAGAGTGTCGGCTGTCGGGGGATTAAACACCAACAAGATAGTCTAAATTGAACTTTGCCTAGAGATGAGAACGATCCTTATAAATAGATCAATATCTTGCAGACCTACGTGCAAAATTATTCAACCTACGTTGAACCAATCTAATTTTGAATTGGGTACGCGTTTTAAAACTAACGTTTCACGAGGTCTCAACTCGAAAAAAAAGTAATATACTGTGGATCTCAAAAGGTTCAGACGGGAGATCCTCATGCACCTCTCATTGTAATGCTTACTTGGCACTGAGAATTATTTATTGAAAAAGTAGGGTTCGAGGATTCGCCTGCCACATACAATATTTGTTTAGAAACCATGGTCTGGAGAATCGAATCAGAATTTTCTTCGGGTCAATTTCCCCTCTAGAGATCCTGTCAGATACAGTAACACTCTCTCTTCCACTTACAGATATATTATACAATTCTTTACATCTCTGTTAGTCGCTGTCATTTACTCTGTTCCTATCAAGTTCGCCAAAACGCAGTCATTGATTTCATTCGGAAAATCGTTAATGTCATTCGGTAAACCGTTAATTTCATTTTGTAAATTGAACTTCGTTCCGAAAGTTTTTAATTTGAAGGGGAAATTATATACGAGTTATGATCCGTAAAGACTTGCTCTTATACATACAATACATCCACCGGCTTCTCTGTCTCTTTCTCTCTAGTACAATTACTAAGGGCAGGGCTAACAAAAATTGGTCGATTGTCATTCTGCTCTCGGGGCTCGTATGTAGATGCTTCTTCGCGATGAGTCGGGTTGAGATAATTTGTCTCTCTTTTACGGATACACACAGCTTTACCAAAGAATAGAGATTGTTAACAAGACTCCAAACGAATGAAGCGTGCCTGCCTATTAGGTGCATATGTGTTGGATTCCATTAGTGCACGAAGGAGTAATGCCGAATAACAAGCATTGTCACTCATACAGTCAAACGTAATAGGCAGTTCTCATTTGAAGAGCTTTTTGAAATGTTGTCGTCCCTGTCCCTCTAAAGGCGACTTTCATTTGAAATATTTGCGGCTCAATTAGCACCGCGCTTTTGCTTAAATCGTATTCCATCTCTAAGTAGTAGTAGTTACTTTACGGCTTTACCATCTCTGTTGCTCACTGTCATATACTAAAACAGTTATAAAAGATCCGTTCGCCAAAACCCGACCTCCGAATGAAATCAACGATTATGAGAATCAATAGTTAACATCTATCCCTTCGAAGTCCCACAAAAAGGTAAATTGAAATAGATTAAGGGCCGGTTGCCCAATGTCCGATTAAAATTTATCTTATGAATAAACTGCCATTTAGCACAATTTGATTTTCTCAATATCTGTTTAGCGTTATTAATCGGATAAACGCTAACCGTCCCCTAGCCTTCGATTAATCTCTTATCCAAAACAAACCCCAACTCCTGGTTTCCGGTTGAAAATTTATCCTTAAACCCCAACACCTGATATCGGATGCTGAGATTTTGACAGCTAGAACAGTTCACAGTTCCACAAATTCAAATGAAAACAATGAAAGTGGCCATAAAGAACAGAGTTCCTGGAAATTCATAAGATAGAAGAGAATTTGCAACAAACCCAGCTACAAGTGAATATGCTGAAAGACCGTACTAATACAAAATAGATTCGTGGACGGTAGAATTCCGCCAAGAAAATCAGCTGATTTTACCATAATTGTGGTCTGAGATAAATTCCACACTTTATGGCTTGGTAATTTGTATGAGACGTATGAGAAAATGAAAATGCTTATCGGGCTGTTTATAGCTTCGATTAATTTGTGTCCCTGTTAGTTAACAAAGAGTTTCATAGAACATTGAGAAAACGGGCCTAAGTGCATTCGACATTTAGGGCGATCCAGAAACGTTATTTTGGTTTTTATTTTTTCTTATCATGTTTTTAAGTCTTTACTCAAACTTATATTCTTCTCGAAAAAGTGCTAATTTGATACGAGTTATTGTCAGTTTGGTACGCATGTGTGCACCTGAGTTGTGCCTGGAAACCGGGCCTGTGGCGTCGTATTTTTAAATCTCGTTTGCCTTCACACCCTATTAGTCATCATCACGATATAAATACAGATGGGGTATAATCATGGGCTACAATAACTGGCAATAATAAGCTTTACACATTATTCCCCTGAAGTGGCCACCCCTAATACTGCCCCAAATTGATTTTTTTTTCTTCACTCCACTTCTTCAAGCATGTTTCAATTGAAAGTGGAACGTCGTGAAAGCAATTTCTCACAACAAACTTAAACAAATGCATTAGCAGCAAAGTTTGAATAGAAGAAGTTTTCCTTTATGCCTAGAACAAGGCACTTCTGAATAAAATTAACTATGCAATGCATGCATTTTTGTTCACCCCCCATTGTATGGGGGGCTCAGATCGGAGAGCTATGCAGAGTAGTTTCAACCACACAAATTTTCCAATTAAATCGGTGAAAAATAGGCGTACACCACTCTGTAGCTTATCGTACAATATTATCGGGCGTTGTGTGTTATGTGGTCATTAAAGTCGCTGAAAACTACACCAAATGCGATAACTTAAGTAAATCGATAATTAGATAATTTGAAATGGAAGGCATATATAGGGCGTAGTGTGCATGGGCTTATGCATATGGTGCACGAGACCTTTCAAAAGTGCATTCGCGTCATGTGTGGATAAAAAGGGCAGGCACGCTCCCGTGAAAT
This sequence comes from Chloromyia formosa, assembly GCA_964017055.1. NCBI lineage: Eukaryota > Metazoa > Arthropoda > Insecta > Diptera > Stratiomyidae > Chloromyia > Chloromyia formosa. Next base: position 116,795,466 of record OZ024815.1, read on the forward strand.
GACACCGTGGCTTTAAATAGATACTCGTGTACATAGTAAGATACTAAATGTCATGAGTTTTTGTATGCGGATATTTTATTTTTATAGAATAATTTATAATGGAATTAAATTTATGGTATGGATAAAGGGTAACTATTGTTGGCAGTTGAGTTGAATTTATGCAAGGGTTTAAAATTAGTCACATGGCAAGTGGTGATGGCACTTCTTAGCCACATGACGAAGAAATGTCTTGGAGTTTATTGATGGATTTGTTTGTTGGTGCGGTAAATCCCAATTAATTAATGTTAGATATGAATGGGTAAGCTGATGAACCTTTCTGGGATCCATCCAGTGGTGGATACAGAAGAGGACTACTACTCGAAAATAATTTTCAAAAAGCGAATACAAAAGGTATCCGAGAATAATTGCGCTACGCGCTCTTCTTCTATTTTGATAATAAGACGCATGGTTCTTGTGTTTGGCGGTGGCGTAGATATGGGATTAAGGAAATCAATCCTGCCGAAAAGAGTTCGCGTCCAATGTGGGGTCCGTGTGAGTGTGATTTGATTTAATGAAATAAAAACGAAATGTTCAATAGGCATGGTGTGCGGGATACCGGTAATCAGAAGCTAGAAGCGTCAGGAGTCAAGGTAATTGCATACGTAGATGATGCGATAATTCTGGTTTCGGGTAAGTTCCCATCCTTGATGAGCGAAATATTGAGCGGAGCTTTGAGCATAGTAAACACTTGGACTGTAGAGTGCAGCCTTAGTGTGAACCCGAGAAAAACCGAGCTAGTCCTCTTTATCATAAAGATCAAAATACCGGAGTTTCAACTCCCACAACTTAATGGCCACTCTTTAAAACTGTCACCCAACGCTAAGTGTCTCGGAGTCATTCTCGATTCGAAACTTAGTTGGAAGATGAACATTGAGCATCGTACAAAGAAATCCTATATAGCACTCTATGCCTGCAGGAGAACTTGCGGCAGAAGCTGGAGACTTCAGCCAAAGATGGTTTTATGGCTGTGCACGGCTGTAGTGCGACCAATTCTCGCTTACGGAGCACTGGTATGGTGGTCAGCTCTTCGTAGGAAGTTTAATATTGACCTATTGAGCAAAGTGCAAAGAACCGCTTGCATTACAGTCACGGGAGCTATGCGTTCATGTCCAGCGGATGCACTTAAGATCATCCTAGGTCTACTCCCTTTATATCTAGAAATAAAATTCAACGCCGCGTGCAACGCTGCCAGACTCAAGGAGTCTGGATGTGGGACGTCCAAATCATATGGCAATATACTGGAGGTTCTACCTGTCGGCGTTTGAGACATGTTGCCAACAGATTATATCGTGAACGAAGTAGACTTTGACTAGCACCTCGGAACAAGGTTCCCAACGAGAGCGGAATGGAGTGCGGGAGAGGTGACCGGGAGATACGACTGCAAAATATTTACTGATGGCTCTAAAATGGATTGTGGAGTCGGTGCGGGGATCTTTTCTGAAGATCTCAGTGCATCAATGTCTTTTCGCCTCCCAAACAATGCAAGCAAATTTCAAGCTGAATTGCTAGCAATAAAGGAAGCGTGCAGGATTCAAATATCGCATCAGTGTCGATTGGATGAATTGGCGAGAAAACTCTTGAGTTTTCTGCGACAAGAAGGTTAGGTTAGGTTAGGTGGCGGCCTCACGGCCCCGCATAGACCACTAGCGTCCATAGCAATGCCACAAAAAAAAACAACAGAGATCGTTAGGTGTTGTTATCAGTCGTAATCAACAAGTCCTTGTTGAGTCCGAAGGTTTTCGTCGCGCTTGCGAATCTCAGAAGATTCATTATGTTAAGGTTTGCAATCGCTTTAAGGTTGCGGGGAAAGTAGTCTCCAAGATATGTATGTCTTGTCCTTGAGAGTGCCGGGCATTCGCACAGGAGGTGCTCCAAAGTTTCTTTGATATTCGACAGCTTCCAGTCCCTGCAGCCGCTGTCTGTGATCAGTCCCAGTCTGTGTGCGTGCTCACCTATTAGGCAGTGACCCGTTAATAAGCCCACTAGCATTGCACAATTACCCCTAGAGAGTTCTAAGAGTATATCGGTTTTCTTAGTGTTGTACGAGTTCCAGAGTTCTCTCGTAATTCTGGAGTTGACGGTTCTGTTCCAATTTTGGTTGGCCAGTTGCATCATCTTAGCGTCCATTTTTGTTCTTAGTGTTTGTATTGGAATAGGAGTTGCTATGGCCATTGAGGCGTCCAATGCAGCTCCCTGCTTTGCGAGTCCATCCGCAATATCGTTGCCAAATGCCAAGGCAACCGCTGTGGCCTGGTATCCATCGGAGTTCCAGTTTCCTTAAGGTGCCCAGTCTCTGAAGAATTGAGAGGCAGTTAAGCACTGTCTCTGATCTGATAGTGTCTGACTGCAGCGCTTTCAGCGCAGCCTGACTGTCTGAGTGAATGTAGATGTTGCCCATCCTGCGTGTTGTTGAGACTAGCTCCGCAGCTTTTTGTATCGCTACCACCTCCACCTGGAAGATGCTGCACTCGTTCGGCAGTCGGAACGATAGATTGTGTAGGAGCTCCGGCGAATAAACCGCGGCTCCAACACCTGTTTCGATCTTAGAGCCATCCGTATAGAGGTTTAGGGAATTCTTAGTCTGTTCTCGCCTGTGGGGTAGAAATCCCTTTCTGGTATGGTTACCCGGAATTTTCTCTTGGAGTCAATTACCGGTTTAATGAGGTCTGTATTCTCGAGAGGCAGTTTGATGTTACGATGACCATTGGGCCTCGTGCTAAATTGCCCCGTTTCCCTAAGTCTTAATGCACATTTGGACGCTGCGTTCACTAGAAACAGGTCCAGTGGGGGTAGGTTCGTAAGGGTGTTTAGGGAGTTTGCGACAAGAAGATGCCACGAAAGCTTAAGGGCAAGTTGCACAAAACGACCTTACGTCCGGCACTCTATTATGCATCTGAATGCTGGACTATGTACAAGACATACGAAAGTAGAACGACTGCAACCGAGAAGAAAATGCTACGGATGTCAGCCGATGTGACCAAAAAGGCTCGTATCAAAAGCACCTACAACGGAGGCAGCTTGTTTGTTGAGCACTGAAAAGCCCGAAGATCGTCGTATGGCTTGGTATTGCCATGTTCTAAGGCGTCCGTATGAGAACCCAGTCATGAAGGCACTATCAATGAATGTTCCATTTGGTGGACCCAAACCCCGAGGCAGACGGAAACACACATGGATCGATCAGATGAAGAAGTAATAACAACGCATTAATCTCGGCGATGATACGATCCAAGACCGAGCTGCCTGCAGAAGGAAGCTGAGATTATACCGCCAAAATGGGCGAAGTGCCAACACCACAGGCAGAGCAATGCGAAGCCGCAGAGTGGTATGAAAGGGCAAGGAAGAAGAAGAAGAAAAAACAAGCTAGCTTCGCGTGAAGGGTATCATACCTTCGTTGTAACTTATGGTGCCACTTTGAAATTAGTAGTAAAACTTGTTCCGATTTCACTGTTCCTATGAGAGGTATATAAAATAGTAGGCCGTATTCAACCGAATTTAGGAACGTAGTTTGGCACTCAATGTGATTGAATAATATGAAATTTGGTAAAGATATCTTCAGAAATAGAAAAGTTTTTCTAACAAAAACTTGCTTTTGGAACGGTCGCTCCTATGACAGCTACACGATAGAGTAGTCCAATTTCAACCAAATTCATGAATATGATTTGACTAAAGATATTATTGATTAGTATGAAATTTAAAAGATATCTTTAGAAATAAAAAAGTTTTTCTCACAAAAACGAATTTCTGAACCGGTCGTTCCTATGGCAGCTATGTGACGTAGTGGTCCGATTCTATTGGTTCCGACATATTTACAGCGTGCAATAGAAAGAAGGCTTCTTACAAAATTTCAATTCGATAGCTTTAAAACTGAGGGACTAGTTTGCATAGAAACAGACGGACAGACGGACAAAGCTTAATCGACTCGTCTCATCATACCGACCAAGAATATACATACAGTTTATATGGTCGGAGATGCTTCCTTCTGTGCATTGCAAACTTCATGACAAAGTTAATATACCCTATCACAAACGTGAAGGGTATAAACCAGGCCGAAGCGGAGTCCGAAGCGGATATACCCTAGACTTGTACAGACCTAATGATGATACCAAAAGTACCGATTGGCAACGACCATATGCATTAAAAGTGGGTCTCCTATATGGCCAGTTTATAGGAGAGGTTGGCACTCATTCAGTGGGTTCTTGACCATTCTCAAAATTAATTAACTAACTAATCCATTCTACAAATATTTGTCGAATTTTTCAGGTCGCTAGCTTCATTCTATCGGAAGTTATTTCTTATTTGAAGTTTTACTTGTAGGGGAGGTAGGGGTTCCTTGGGTCGGATCTTGCCCATCATTGCCACCAACCAATTAGATCCCCCTACAGACATTTAAACAAAATTTCAAGTCTCTAGCTTCACTCTATCGAAAGTTATCGCTTATTTTAAGTTTCATTTCTAGGGGAGGTAGGGGTTCCTTAGGTCGGATCTTACCCATCTTTAATGCCAACTAATTCAATCTCACTTCCAACATTTGACCAAAATTTCAAGTCGCTGTTTTCATTCTTTCAAAAGTTATCGCTTATTTGAAGTTTCATGTGTAGGGGAGGTGGGGGTTCCTTAGGTCGGATCTTGCCCATTATCAATATCAACCAAGTAGGTCTTACTAGCAACATTCCACCAAATTTTCAACTTGTTAGTGTGATTCTATCGAAAGTTATCGTAGTTAAACGAATATTTTATTTTTGGAAATTTGTAGGGGAGGTAGGCGTTCCTTTAATCTGATTATGCCCAACTTACTAAAACTCAAGCAGCTTCTCACCTCAGGGTTACATGCCAAAAATCAGGTGTCTACGTCAATTGGTTCAAGAGTTATAGATAAAAAACCTGAAAAGTAGTGTAGAACGGGGCTCTTTGTAAGGAAATTACCGTTAGTTTTCAGCTGGTCGATTTTATTTTCCCAGGAGAGTATAAGATTACCCTCACGAGTAATCTACCAAAGCTAGAGCTTTTCATGTATATTTAATCGGGAGTTATAGATACATTTAAGTATTTTACATATGCAGGGGAGGTAGGCGTTCTCTTGCCCTGATCATACCCATTTTCAATACCAACCAACTAGATTACACCGCCAACATTTGATCTAAATTTCAAGACTCTAGCTTCATTCTATCGAAAGTTATCGTGCGAACGGACAGACAGACAGACATGGCTAAATCGAATCAGGAGGTGACCCTGATCATTTATATATATACATTGCTATACCTCCGGAGCCTCCTTTAAGGTGTTCCATATTTTCGTTGTGACAAAAACAATATACCCTATACTATAAGTCTAGGGTGTAAAAATAAAGATCTTTGATCTGGGCTCGGCATTTAAAATTAAAGTTTTGTTTTGTTTTTCCTACATTCGGGAATTGGTCTTGGTCGTCATGTTTTAAGATCCATTGTGGTACCGCAAAAGCCATCAAGACTAATAATTTTGAATTGGTTCCAAATTATGAATTATACAGGGTGGCGCAAAAGAAACGAAGGGGTTTGAATAGTCTATAGTTCCTTTATTTTTGAATCAATCGAATTTCTTTTTTTTTTCTTAGTATACCTCATAAATGGGGAATTTTGTTAATTTAAACGTGAAAAAAAAATTGCGTAGGTGGTGCCTATCCTCAGCTTTGCATAGTCGCGCTCTTTCTAAAATATTTTCCATGAATTTTTTCAAGATTTCAGGAGGTATCGCTAAAATTTCTTCTCGAATATTATTTTTTAGTTGGAGTATGGTCTGGAGTATGTGTATAGCATATGAATAAGGCACAGACCATACCCCAACTAAACAATAATATTCGAGAAGAAATTCGAGCGATACCTCCAGAAATCTTGAAAAAATAATGAAAACGTTTAGAAAGAGCGCAATTTGCGGAGCTGGGAATGAGCACCAATTACGCGATGTTATTTTTCACGTTTAAATTAACAAAATTCCCCATTTATGAAGTGTACTACAAAAAGAAAAGAAATTCGATTCATTCAAAAATAAAGGAATTATGGACTATTCAAACCCCTTCGTTTCTTTTGCGCCACCCTGTATGTTTACGAATGATGTTTGAATTGCAAACAGTTCATATTCATATTTAACTCTCTGGGGCTATTAGTCGTAGCCCTGTTTAAATTCACAACTCAATCAGCCTAAAAGTAAAACATTTCTCTTTTACACTGTTCCTTTTCGAATGTAATGAGAATGTGGATGTTACGATTCTCTGTAAGTAAACTTTTCAATTATGTAAAGTGCTCGCGTATTCTACATAAACTCGGGAGGTTAAAGCCGACATTCAACCAGGCAAGTAGTTGGGTGTGTCTGCGTCTCTTCTCTCACTTGACCGATCCGACCGACATTACATTATCCACGACATGACATTTTCCGCGCACACCTAACTACGTTCCATTTTGGGGAAGAAATGGGTAAATACTTTCGTCCCGTGTTTTCTTTACTTTATTTACAAACAACATTGCAATAATTATTCACTTCGTCATGTCATGAACAAAGTGGATTTAGGAAAAAGTCAACGCACTATCGTTCAACATTATTGTGATGATGATGCATTGTGGTGAAAACAAAGTCAAATCGACAAAGGGCTAATTTTAGGGTTTGTGGATTTAATACGTATTCTGTCCGACCCGTGTTGACTCACACTTATCACTTTGATTCAAACTCAAAAGAAAGAAGATTAGTTGATAAGGTTTAGTTGCTTTCTTGTGATCCCATCTATCATTTGGGGCTTCGTGAAATGTCTTATTAGCCCTTTGTTATGTGACTTTTCGGTTGTTTCCCATGCGGTTAATTATTTTCGGGGAATGACTTGTTGTATTCAATAATGATTCTCATTATTTGCGTTTACGCAACATAATGCTGGCATATTAAGTTCTTTGATAGATGACATTGTTGGCATGTATTCTTGGCAGCAAGTAGATAGGTCCTCGTGAAAATCACGATGAGAAACAAATGAGCACAGATGGTACAAATTGGTTAATAAATTTCGACCTACTCGTTTATTACAGTGGCGCTTGATACCAATGTTGTTTATCGCTCCTCGTTTTAGTGGAAAAAAATAAAGTGAAGTGTTCTAGGGTATTTGAAACAGGCAGGCGTTAGTGCGTTAATGGGCACACATATAAAAAGGAAGGACCTTTTTTATATATTCAGGGTCAGGATATTAAGTTACGGGAAAAAAGTTGGTAAAATTCGGTGAAGTACTCATCAAGGTAAATATTTAATCAAATTTGTTCCGGTCACAAAAGGCACGTATCGAAGTAAATACACTCCAAGGGTTTGGCTTCGATTATTGTACATGGCATAGGGACAATCAATATTGACTTACCAAATAGTCGGATGCACATTTTTTGCCTTTAGTATACCAGTACGTTTGGGAAAATAAATTTATATCCGATATAGGCATACACCCGTACGTTTATATGAGAGCGTTTGCTACATTTTTAGCAGTTACGGGTATGTTTGTTACAAATTAGCACTAAATATAACAAGCAATTAGTAACAAAAAAAAATTGTGTTTTTGAAGTCTGGCAAACACTACCGTAACTTTTAAAAGTAAGTGTATTCATTTTTTTTCGACTGTACGAAATTAGCCCTAAATAGGCCAGAATTTAGTACACTTCATCCAATTATGAGGGTAACGTGAAAAGTTCTCGGCCTGACACAGAAATACCGTTGCAATCAGCAAAAATGTATGTTTCCTGCCTGGGTGCACGGGTTATTAGTTAGTATGACAAGTTTCAACTTGTTGTCTCAAATCCATTTGCGAGCAAAAATACTGAATCAAACCGAAAGCACATTTGTATGCATAATTTGAAAAGTACATTATGTATCCCTGCAAATCGTATATCATTTAAAAACTTGAAATCTTAGCTTTACATTATTACCATTTTTAACAATATTTGAAGATAGATTTTAAAAAAGTGGGGCTTAAAATCAAAAAGTAGGAAAAATGGGGATGTTAGAAAATGGAGAGTGGTCAGGTTTTTGTTAAATAAAACAAAAAATTTTGAAAAAATCACAAAATTATTTATTTATTAATATCTGGTATTACCACCTCTTGCTCTAATCACAGCTTGTAATCGATTTTTAATTTACATTATTAATTTTTTAATGGCATCTTGAGGAATTTCGCTCCATTCCTCTATTAGGGCCTCCTTCAATTCGTCTATAGTCGAAGGCGCGGGATCTCTGTGTCGGACTCTTCTTTTGAGCTCGTCCCACAAGTGCTCAATGGGATTTAAGTCTGGACTGCGTGCAGGCCAGTCAATTGTCGCAATATTAGCTTCGTTCAGGAACTGCTGTGCTTGACGCGATGTCCTACATCGTGCATTGTCGTGCATTAAAGTAAAGTTATCGCCAATAGATGCTGCGTAGGGAACAACATGGCCACGTAAAATATTGGTAATACACCGTTCGGCTGTCAGTTCTCCCCCTCGGCCTCCAGAGGGCACGAATACTGTTATGTTCGAGTGAAAAGAAGAACCGATCTCATTGAGAGCTGATTAACAACTGACTTTATTCAAACTCATACATATACAACACATCTCCACCCTGAAATTACAATCATATATACATGTTATTAGTTCATTTTCTGAAATCAGGAGGCTGATAACGGTTGACATCTTTGCGGATTCGAGTACTGGATCTGATGGGAATGCCCGAACGGCGTTGGCAAGTCTGATTCTGGATATCTTGTTGATCTTCTGAAGAATTATCTTTAGATTCAGGAATCATAGAAGTGGATTGCTGTAGATTTGATGATTGTTGTTCATCCTGGCTTGTCGTTGCTTGAATAGTGGGAAGGCTTTGAGAGTCAGGGGCCCACCAAAATTGTGTGGAATCGTCGTTTGTGTTGCTGGGATTTTCAGTTGGTTCGGATCTTGGCTTCAATTGATTTACGTGGCGTTTGACAAATCCCGTTGAAGTACGAACGACGAATAGCATTCGACCGATTGACCGATCGATGACGGCTTTAATCCATTTTTCTCCCCTTGCGTAATTTCGAGCGAATACCTTTTGGTTTGGAACAAACTTGGTTTGCTGATGCTTGTATACGATTGGCTTCTCAAAAAGTTGACTAAGTATTGTGCGCACGGGACGACCATGGAGAAGTTCTGCAGGCGTTTTACCTTCTGCGTTTGGTGTAAAACGATACGAAGCGAGATACTTTGTAACGGCTGTCTTGGTTGAATACCCGTCTTTTATGTTTTTGTTGACTGAAGTTTTGAACGATTGGACGAAACGCTCTGCAAGACCATTCGATGCTGGTTGAAACGGGGCGGTGGTGACATGGTTTATCCCATGTTGCTCACAGAACTGTTTGAAGGAGTCTGCTGTGAGTTGAGGTCCGTTATCGCTAACTAGAGTTTTTGGGTAACCCTCAATTGCAAATATGGTTGTTAATGCGGCTATAGTGTTTGCTGTTGTTGTCGAAGACATTTGAGTAACAAATGGGAACTGAGAGTGGGCGTCTACGCATATTAACCACATGGAGTCAAAAACAGGACCGGCGAAATCAATGTGTATCCTCTCCCAAGCGGATGTTGCCGATGGCCAACTCTGATACTCTTTTGGTTGAGACGGATTATTGATTTTGCATATGTTGCAACTTTTTGTTAGTTTTGAGATATCTTCGTCAATGTCTGGCCACCATACGTGTTGACGTGCTAATTGTTTCATCCTCACAATGCCCCAATGACCATCATGAAGCATTTTAAGAATATCCGGCCGAAGTGTGCGAGGAATAATGATGCGATTGTAGTCGGTTTGTAGACATAGCAAGTTACTGTTGACTGTTAGAGCGAATCTTCGATTGAAGTATGGCCGTATTTCAGGATCTTGAAGTTTATCAGGCCAACCAGTAGAAACAAAATTATAAACCGTCTTCAAAGTGATGTCGTTTTTCAAGTGCTTCCGAATAATATCTGCATTGATCGGAGGTGATACTTCGACGATATTGTAGCATGCTTCTTCTTTGTCGAAATCATCATCTGTATTTAAGGGAAGACGTGAGAGTGCGTCTGCGTTCCCATGTGCTGTGGTAGCACGATACTTAATCTCAAAATTATAGGCCATGAGGATGATAGCCCAGCGCTGAAGCCTATTGGAAGTCATCGTTGGTAGATGCTTACTTGGATTAAAAATGGTTACCAATGGCTTGTGGTCGGTGATCAGTATAAACTTTCTACCATACAGATGCTGGTGAAATTTCTTTACTCCGAAAACAATTGAGAGACCTTCTTTTTCAATTTGGCTATAGCGAACCTGATGCTTGTCCAATGTTTTGGATGCGAAAGCTATAGGCCTTTCCTTGCCATCTGACTGAATTTGTGACAAGACCACACCAATGCCGTACGAAGAGGCATCAGTGGCTAGAACAAGTGGAAGATCCTCGTTGAAGTGCGATAGCTGAGTTGCATTAATGATATGCGTTTTCAATGCTGTGAAAGCCTGCTGCTGTTGTGGGCCAAATTTGAATGGTATGTTCTTCCTGCGAAGCTGATTTAGCGGGGAAGCTAACTGCGAGTAATTAGGTATGAAATTACAATAATAGTTTACTTTTCCCATGAACGCATCTAGCTGCTGTAGATTAGTGGGCGGCTTCAATTCTTTGACAGCTTGCAAGCCCGATTTATCCGGAAGTATACCTTTCGCACTAATTCTTCTCCCCAAATACTCAATTTCCTCTTTCAAAAAGAAACATTTTTCCTTTTTGCATTTAATGCCATTCTCCTGAAGAATGCGTAAAATTTGATCGACTCGAGCAAAATGTTGCTCGATTGTTTCTGATGAGATAATTATGTCGTCCAGATAATTACCACAACCTTCTATGCCGTTTAGAAGTTGCTCAAGATGGCGTTGAAATATGGCTGGAGCGCTAGCTATTCCATAGGGTAAACGTTGGTACTGGAAGAGACCCAACGGCGTGCTGACAACCATAATTTCTTTAGATGCTTCATCTAATTCCATTTGAAGATAAGCGTCCTTCAAGTCGATCTTACTGAAATATTTTCCATGCCGGACAACATGCAAAAGCGTCTCACGTGTTGGCAAAGGGTATTGCTCAATATCGAGTTGTGAATTGACACCCTGCTTAAAATCTCCACAGATTCTAATTGCTGCATTAGGCTTAGGTGCGAGTACAATTGGCGATGCCCAATTGCTAAATTTTATTGGTGACCAAATACCTGCTTGTGTAAGACGTTCTGCTTCTTCTTTGAATTTTGCCAGTTGGGCAAAAGGTATTTGTCTGCTTTTGTAAAATTTCGGTGTCGAATTTGGCTTTAAATATACACTTGCTTTAAAGTTTTTTATCACACCGATAGCTGGCTCAAATACTTCTTTGTACTTGTCACATAGAGCAGTCATTTGCGAGCCATGCACTTCACTCACATTAGAAATTTGACGAATTTCGAAATTGAATGACTTAAACAAATCCAACCCGAACAGATTATTTGAATTTTCAACGTTTGCAACTATTATCACTACATTTGCCACTTTATTGCCACACCTTGCTACAGTGTGCAATTCTCCCAATACAGGAATAGGTTTTTGGCCAAATGCATGTAGAATCCGATTACACTTCACAATTTTTGGACTGTTTAGTTGTTTGTACGTTTGATAGTTAATTACCGACACGGTAGCACCAGAATCCATTTCGAATGAAACGATTTGGCTTAAAATCTCCAGGTCAATTACGTTTTTATTTTGTTCAATTTTCACTAAACCCGAGACACTGTTCACACTCTGAACTGTTTCTAAGTTTTTATTTTTCCACTGCTCACTATTTTTATTTTTCGATTTTGACAAGCAGACTATAGCTATGTGACCTTTTTTCGAGCATTTATAACAGATAGCATCCCGAAATTTGCACTTTTCACGATTGTGAGAGTGACCGCAGCCAGAGCAAGATCTAAGAGAGTTCTTGTCTGCTTTTGGTTCAACTCCCTGTCTCTTTTGCTTTTGATGTTTGTGTGTGTACACTGCATTCATTTCATACGACCGCTTCTCGTTGCTCTCCTTTATAACTGCTACTGTTTTTGTTGTTGCTTCATACGTTTCGGCAATAGAGAGAACGTCTTCAAGCGTCGGCTGCAACTTTTGGAGGGCTCTTGTGCGGACAGCGTCGACTGGCGTGTGCACAATGATTTGATCGCGTATCATCTCGTTCACGTAGTTTAATGAACAACCTTCGGCTTTACATACAAACTGACACTCGCGCGCAATTCCACGAAGATCGGCTACCCATTCCTTATGTGTTTGTGAGTCCCGCATCTCTCGTTTAAAGAATTCGTACCGAGCGGCGACAATGTGGCGTTTTGTCTGGTAATGTTCTGTTAATTTTTCCGTAAGTTGTACGTATGTGTGTTCGTTAAGTTTCTCACTACCAAATAAGTTCTGTAACAATTCAAACACATCTGTACCTATCCACGATAGAAAGTACGCTTTTTGCTTGTCTGCTGAGAGCACTGAGTATGCTTTGAAATGTTGAGACAACTGCTCCAAATACGTTTCCCAATTTTTATTGTCTTTATTGAAACTTGGAAACGGCGGACATGTTGGAAATTCACCCGACTGGCTTGAATTTCCAGCAACGCTATGAGATAACATTTTCTCCATCCACTGTTGTTGTTGCTGCAACATTTTCTCTGCAAATTGGTTTTGCTGGTCCAACAACTTTTGTATGTCGACTTGATCAGTCGCCATCTTTGCTGTATCTTTTCTTTTTCCAATGAGCGTCTCGACTTTTTTACTATTTAACTTTTCGGCACGTTTCACTTTTTTGTACGATCTCCGTTTTAGGACTACCGTCACGAAATTACACAAAATTTGTTTTATTTGCGGCTTTTTTATCCTCGTCGCCAGTTATGTTATGTTCGAGTGAAAAGAAGAACCGATCTCATTGAGAGCTGATTAACAACTGACTTTATTCAAACTCATACATATACAACAAATACAATTTCCGTTTTTGAATCCACAGAGATATCGGCCCACACCATACACGAACCGCCCCCGTATGCTACCGCTTCTGTGATACAGCATTGCGCAAATCACTCACCTGGACGCCTGTATACCCGACCTCTTCTGTCGCTGCCATGTAGACACACTCTGGTCTCGTCGGTAAACAATACGGACCGCCATTGCTCGAGGGTCCAATTTAAGTGATTTCTGGTTAACGTGAGTCGCGCTTGTCGGTGATGTAGGGTCAATTTTGGGCCTGTGGCGGGCCGTCTTGGAGTCAAATTCGCTTCCTCTTGTCGTCTCCTCACTGTCCACTCGCTTACAGCTACTCCGCGAACGTCCCTCAGATTCTGCTGCACGTCAACTCCCGTGAGGTGCCGATTTCATAGCATACTTATCACAATAAAACGATCGTCTCTATCGGAAGTGCACCTAGAGCGGCCGGGTCGGGGTCTCTGATTGTAGCTACCTTCCTCTCGAAACCTGTTATACACTCTTGATACAGTAGACTGACGAGCGACTATTCTCTGAGTAAGCCCTTCCGATAATAGGGCGACAACTTGAGCCGCTTGCTGAGGCGTGGTACTCATGAATGATAAAATTGCGACTTTTATTGCGTTAAACTTATTCAATCAACCTTCCAGATTCAACTGACCATTGAAAACCCTTTGCAGATGCATTTATAGGGTTAGTTTGCCTTGTAATAACCCATTCATAAATGTTCAATTTTCCGACTTTTTAGCTGCAGGTAGCGTTCATTCATAAAATACTCATTACATGGTGATAAAAGGTATCATTGTAAAGCTAAGATCTCAAACTTTCAAAGGACATTCGATTTGTAAGGATACATAACGTACTTTTAAAAATATACATTCAAATACACGTGCTTTCGGTTTGATTCAGTATTTTTGCTCGCAAGTGTAGTTTACACGAATTTTTTCAGTAGTCGTCTTACGTGTTTTTCCTTAAAATGGAGAAACTGGAATATCGTGCGGTCATAAAATTCTTCGTTTTGGATGGATTCACCCCTAAGGAAATTCATCCGAAGTTAACAAAAGTTTACGGGGATTCTGCTCCTTCGATGTCAACCGTTAAAAAATGGGCAGCTGAATTTAAACGTGGTCGCACGTACCTCGCAGGCGACCCACGTGAAGGGCGGCCAAAAATCGCAACCACACCGGAAACCATCGAAAAAGTGCATGATATGGTGTTGGACGATAGGCGAATGAAAGTAAGTGATATTGCTGAGGCTGTGGGGATATCGGAAGAAAGGGGGCGAAACATCTTGTACAAGGAATTAGAGATGCGAAAGCTCTGCGCAAGATGGGTGCCGCATTTGCTGAATGTATTCAATTGACGATTTTTCAACTTTGTGGTAATTGATATTCATATTTGAAGTATAATTGTTTTTGTCTTTACCACTGTTTTTATTACTACTCCTTACGCGTTTCGTTTTTTCAAACATCTTCAGAGGAATGGTTACATTTTTGTGCAAAATGGACTTGTATACTACGGAACTTAATTCTAAGTTGCTACCTGCTATAAAAGTGACAAAGGTAATTAAGGGCGTTACGCTTATACCTGCGAGAATTTTAGGTTTAAAAGTCGGGAACGGTTGATGTCGGTATGGTCGTTGAGAAGGTCCTTTCCAGGTATCCGACTGATTCTATTAATTTCCAAAGCTTCCAGCAGGTCAAGCTTTTTCCCCTTCGAACAAACGTGCAATATTTCTGGATTAAAATCGACTCCAATGTTATGACCTGACTCCTTAAGATGTTCATGGAAGTTTGAAAACTTCGATCCCCCCATATGTTCCTTGAACCTCGTTTCAAAGGACCGTCCTGTCTGACCGACGTAGGTTGCCGAACATTCGGGGCATTCCAGTTTATAGACTCCCGGCTTTTTGTAACGTTCGGATCGAGGTTTTGCGTTCAATAACCTTTTACCAATGGTATACCCCCCTTGGAACGCCGGAGTAAGACCTTCTTTCCTGAAGAAATTCCCTACTTCTTCGGACAGTGCGGGAATGTACGGCAGTGAAATGAACTTTTCGGAGCGCTCCACTGAGCTATTGGGATACACCATGTTTCGCGTTACCTGAATCCTTTTCTTGTCAATCAATTTCTCTATTGTCCTCACTTGGTATCCGTTATTAGCAGCTATAGTTTTTATGGTGTTGAGTTCATTCTCTCGATTTGAGTCGGACATGGGGATTTGAAACGCTCTATGAATCATCGACCTATACGCTGCTATTTTGTGTGACCATGAGCAAAACGAGTCTTCCGGTATAGTCACGTCGGTAAAAGTAGGCTTCCGGAAAATTGTGAAACTGAACTCCTTATTCGTGTACGTGATACTCAGGTCTAAAAAGTTAATATTGTTGTCAACACTCTTCTCCACGGTGAACTGGATATTCTTATTATATGCATTTAAAGATGTCAGAAATGCGTCGAGTTGTCTATCCGTCCCTAAGAAACCCACCAGAATATCGTCGACATACCTAAACCAGAATGCAATATGTTTCCTGGAAAGCAAGGATGACAACACGTTTGTCTCGAATTTATCCATGTAGATCTCGGCTAGAAGAGGACTCAGTGGAGAGCCCATGGGTAACCCAGTACGCTGCAGATACGTCTTGTCCTCGAATTCAAAATAATTTTGCTGTAGGCAGGTTTCCAGTAAATTCACTACGTCTCGTTTCTCGTTTGGACCAATATCCCTGTCGGCTAATAACGTTTCTACTAAGGCTGGACATTCATTAGAGGGAATATTTGAAAACATGTTGGATACATCGAAGGAGACTAGCTTGATGTTGTCCATCTTGCGCGGAAGAGCCCGTAGTTTAGATGCAAGTTCGGCCGAGTTTCGGACTCCGTTTTTCGGTTGGAATTGGGTAAGTTGGCGAATTTTATCGTTGACTGCCTTGGCAAGATGATATGCCGGGGCTGTGGTATAAGGGACTACGGGCCGACAAGGGTTTCCTTCCTTGTGGACTTTGACCAAACCGTACATCCTGGGGGCCTCCGTATTCATTGGAATAACCTTCCTTTTCTCGTATTCGCTACTGAAGAAAGCAGACGTGTTCAAAACCGATTGTTTCAAGTCCTTCAAAAATTTTGGTGTTGGGTCTTTTCGGAGTTCCTCAGTATTTAGTTTGGAAATAGCCGATTGCATTTTGGCAATATATTCCGTCTTGTACAACGCGACCATCGAGTTCCCCTTATCCGCTTTGGTAATTGTTAAATTATTCTCATCGATTTTATTGCGGAGCTGTTTTATCGTTGATGTGGCCTTATTTTTGTGGGACAAATCCTTGAAATTCGATATGATTTTCGCCAATTGTTCGCGAAGGAGATTGGGAGTTGGAATATCCTTTTCATTTCGAAGAATCCCTAACTCCGAATGCACGGCCAGAATGTTTTTCGTATTTTCGTGGGTATCCGCTACGGGGGAAAATTTATGTCCCTTCTCCAAAAGAACTGTTTCAGTGGGTGTGAACTCGACCTCAGAAAGATTGACAAACCTAGAAAAGAAAGGAGGACGGTTAGTGGTAGATACTGTTACCTCAGGTTTCTTTTGGCTCTTCAACAACCGCTGTAGTTTACGCTGATGAGTATCAGCCCTTTTCGATGATAGTTCGGATAGTTTCTCCCGTATCCAACTATCCAGAATGTCGAACTCCACTTGATGCAACATCGCGGTTAGCTCGGAATGTGCGACTTTAACATAATGATAGAGGACGTCTCTGCGGGCTTGCCAAAAGTTCTTCTCCTCTTTAAGGTATATAGTATGACACTTTTCGACTACTCGTTTTGCCACGGAATTCTTTACAGCACATGAGATCTTCACAAAATTGGGTACAAGGTTGAGTTTTCGGCATTGGTTTATAAACCAAATGGTCTGCGTAGCTTTCCTTATTTTGCAATGTAACCGGTAAAATATCGTCGTTAAATCGGCTCGACTTGCCGTTTTGATGTATTCAATTGACGATTTTTCAACTTTGTGGTAATTGATATTCATATTTGAAGTATAATTGTTTTTGTCTTTACCACTGTTTTTATTACTACTCCTTACGCGTTTCGTTTTTTCAAACATCTTCAGAGGAAGACTCGTTTTGCTCATGGTCACACAAAATAGCAGCGTATAGGTCGATGATTCATAGAGCGTTTCAAATCCCCATGTCCGACTCAAATCGAGAGAATGAACTCAACACCATAAAAACTATAGCTGCTAATAACGGATACCAAGTGAGGACAATAGAGAAATTGATTGACAAGAAAAGGATTCAGGTAACGCGAAACATGGTGTATCCCAATAGCTCAGTGGAGCGCTCCGAAAAGTTCATTTCACTGCCGTACATTCCCGCACTGTCCGAAGAAGTAGGGAATTTCTTCAGGAAAGAAGGTCTTACTCCGGCGTTCCAAGGGGGGTATACCATTGGTAAAAGGTTATTGAACGCAAAACCTCGATCCGAACGTTACAAAAAGCCGGGAGTCTATAAACTGGAATGCCCCGAATGTTCGGCAACCTACGTCGGTCAGACAGGACGGTCCTTTGAAACGAGGTTCAAGGAACATATGGGGGGATCGAAGTTTTCAAACTTCCATGAACATCTTAAGGAGTCAGGTCATAACATTGGAGTCGATTTTAATCCAGAAATATTGCACGTTTGTTCGAAGGGGAAAAAGCTTGACCTGCTGGAAGCTTTGGAAATTAATAGAATCAGTCGGATACCTGGAAAGGACCTTCTCAACGACCATACCGACATCAACCGTTCCCGACTTTTAAACCTAAAATTCTCGCAGGTATAAGCGTAACGCCCTTAATTACCTTTGTCACTTTTATAGCAGGTAGCAACTTAGAATTAAGTTCCGTAGTATACAAGTCCATTTTGCACAAAAATGTAACCATTCCTCTGAAGATGTTTGAAAAAACGAAACGCGTAAGGAGTAGTAATAAAAACAGTGGTAAAGACAAAAACAATTATACTTCAAATATGAACATTTGCTGAATGCCGATCAAAAGCAAATGCGCCAACGATTTTCGCAGCAATCTTTGCACCGATTCAATCGGGATCCGATCGATTTTGTGCGGCGATTTGTCACCATGGATGAGACTTGGGTCCACCACTACACGCCAGAAACGAAACAGCAGTCGAAGCAGTGGATGGAAGCCGGTGGCTCAGCGCCGAAGAAAGCGAAGTCGATCGCATCTGCCGGAAAGGTCATGGCCAGCGTGTTTTGGGATCCTGTTAATTGATTACCTTGAAAAGGGCAGAACAATAAGAGGCGAATATTACTCCATACTTCCTGACCAGCTGGATGCCAAAATTCGCGGTAAAGAGGCCTGGCTTGAACTTCACCAGGACAACGCACCTGTACACAAGTGTGCGTTGGCGATGGGAAAACTGCGGGATTTGGGGTACGATTTGCTCGACCATCCCCCTATTCTTCTGATTTGACACCGTCAGACTTCTATTTGTTCCCAAACTTGAAGAAATTTGTTTCCAATGAAGAAGTTGAGAGGGCCGTAGATGAATATTTTCACAGCCTTCCAGACTCTCACTTTCGGGAAGGAATACTGATGTTGCAGAAACGCTGGACCAAGTGTGTTGAAGTCAAGGGAGCTTATGTGGAAAAATAAAATCATTTTTTAACTGAAAATCGCAGTTTTTCATTGTCAGGCCAAGAACTTTTCACCTTACTCTCGTAGGTGGCGATATTTTTTAGTTTTCTTTTTTTTTCGAACACTTGAATAGACGAAAAAAAGTAAACTCTCTTCCAATAGCTTTACAATAGCGGGTGATGTGATAGGGTATATTAACTGTGTCATGAAGTTTGCAACGCACAGAAGAAAGCATCTCCAACCATATACTATAAACTATAGGTATATATGTTATTGGTCAGTTCAGTATGATGAGACATGAGACGAGTCGATTAAGCTTTATCCGTCTGTCCGTTTGGTTCTATGTAAACTAGTCACTCAGTTTTAAAGCTATCGAGCTGAAATTTTGTATAATGCCTTCTTTCCATTGCACGCTGTATATATGTCGGAACTAACGGAATCGGTCCACTACGTCATATAGCTGCCATAGGAACGACCAAAAATTCGTCTTTGTGAGAAAAACTTTTTTATTTCTAAAGATATCTTTTTCAAATTTCACACTAGTCAGTAGTGTTTTTAGCTAAATCAAATTTGGTTGAAATTAAACTACTCTATCATATACATAGCTGTCATAGGAACGACTGTTTCAAAAGCAAGTTTTTGTTAGAAAAACTTTTTTATTTCTGAAGATATCTTTACCAAATTTCCTATTATTCAATCATATTGCCAAACCACGTTCCTAAATTTGGTTGAAATCGGCCCACTATTTCGTATACTATACCTCTCATAGGAACAGTGAAATCGGAACAAGTCTTACTACTAATTTCAAAGTAGCAAATGCACACTAAGGCGAAATTCACACACACGACACCGCGCTGCACGACTGCTCGAAATTTCAGTCGAGATACACAGCATCAAATGGGCGGATTCACACTCATCGCTCAGCTTGCGATACGATCGACTATGTTTGGTTATTGTGCGTGGCTGCGTCGGAGCTGAAAATGTATTGGCCTACAACTTAATAATGAGACTTTTTTTAGAGATGGCAACACCGATAAACCAATGGTAGTCCATCTTTGACATACATACCATTTGAAGTTTGTATTCATAAGCTGTCAATGTCAGTATAAACATTTCGTGTTGATTGTTGACAACGTATTTTACCGGACCATGGAAAGTTTCGAAAATTCACGAAAAAAACAACATTTGCGGGAAGTTTTACTTGGACATTATTTGGCTAAGAAGACTGCAGCTCAGAGTCATAAATTGCTCGTGGAAGTTTACGGTGACGATGCTTTTTCGCGTGCACAGTGTTTTCGGTGGTTTCATCGGTTCAAAAATGATAATTTCGACATTACCGACGAAGAGCGACCTGGCCAGCCAAAAAAGTTTGAAGACGAAGAATTGACGAAATTACTCGAAGAAGATTCGTGCCAAACTCAAAAAGAGTTGGCAATTTCGTTGGAAGTGACTCAGCAAGCCATATCGAAGCGGTTAAAATCACTGGGAATGATCCAAAAGCAAGGCCACTGGGTTCCGTACGAGTTGAAGCCAAGAGATGTTGAGAGGCGCTTTTGCATGTGCGAACAACTGCTTCAAAGGCAAAGACGGAAGGGTTTTTTGCATCGTATTGTGACCGGCGATGAAAAGTGGATTCATTATGATAACCCAAAGCGAAAGAAATCATGGGGACCGCCCGGGCACCAATCAACATCGACCGCGAAGCCAAATATTCATGGTTCCAAGCTTATGCTCTGCATTTGGTGGGACCAGATCGGTGTTCTTTATTATGAGCTGCTAAAACCGAATGAAACCATTGACGGGCAGCGCTATCGACTGCAATTGATGCGTTTGAGTCGAGCATTACGTGAAAAACGGCAACAATTTGCTGAAAGGCACGACAAAATAATTCTTCAGCATGACAATGCTCGCCCTCATGTTGCGCAAGTCGTGAAAACGTACCTGGAAACAACCAAATGGGAAGTGCTACCCCACCCGCCGTATAGCCCTGACATTGCTCCATCCGATTACTATTTGTTCGCTTCGATGACTCATGCGTTGGCTGATCAGCACTTCACTTCATTTGAGGATACTAAGAACTGGCTCGATTCATGGATAGCCTCGAAACCCCAAGATTTTTTTCGCGACGGAATTCGTAGACTTCCCGAAAGATGGGAGAAAGTTATCGCTGCTGATGGCCAATATTTTGAATAATTTAGTTATATGAATAAATCTATGAATAAATGCCCAAAATTCCAAAAAAAAAGTCTCATTATTAAGTTGTAGACCAATAGCTAATCTGAATATCGTCTACCCTTCACGCGAAGCACGGTTTGTTTTATGCAGATGTGCGTGATCATGATCAGCAACACGCTCAACCGAGCTATTTACCCAAAATGGGTACTGATTAACCAGCTGAGTGGGCTCATAGTCAGACACGTTATTTTTATCGAAAACTACTGCATTCAGTGGAAATCGAACCCAGTGCATAGAAGGCGAATGTGCTAATCGCTACGCTTATTGTTTTTAATTATTGCGTGATACAGTCGGGCAATGTCGTGTTACTAAGTTTTTCACAATCTTACGGATGGTCATAATTGCACCTCATTCGGAAGTAGATTAGAATGAATATGAAGTCGTCAGTTTTAAAACATAGAGCACGTTTAGCGCATTCCGTTTCTGTTAATTTTTAAAGCAACAGCATCGGAATGATGAGATATGCAAGAAAATGTCCGTTCGCCAAATCTGTAATTTTTGAACAAAGCGCGTGATATTCCTTCTTATTTGTAATTTAATTTAATATACTACATACCTATATACTGCATGTTGAAAGCAGTATTTACTCCTAGATTTACAGTTTCCTTTGACCTTTTCAGATTAGACTCCTTGAAACAGAACAAATTCCTCTCTCCTTTTTTAACTTTTAAACATTTTCGAAATGCATATCTTAACTACAACTTTTTCAGTTGACTCTTGAAAGAAAAGAATGTAATAGGATCCTAAATAGCGAATCTCCATCATTTCTAGTGACATACATGGCTACTTGTACATATTCTAGTTAGAAATACATAGAAAAGTATCCATTTCCAATTTGAATTAAAATGCTAAACGAGTAAATCTGGAAATGGTCTTTTCTCTTGTTACACTGCTGGACATTTATAGTTACACGATGGCGACAACAGCGACGCGACAACCACGACGACGAGGTGGATGCAGAATTGTTAAGTAGCAACTTGTAATTTTATGATTTTTTTTCTAAGCCTATAGTTATCTGAAACCCATGACAAGTAAATTAACATGAACACGTTTTCTAGCATTCAGTACAGTGGCAAGGCTCGTATCATTAACGCATTATTTATTTTTTATTGCTTTAGCAGTTATGCGCGGCATTTTCAATTCAATTTGCTTGGAGTTCTACGTGGAAAAGCAAATAAGTAATGCTAAGCAAATGCGAATGCATTCTCGTTTTTTCTGACAAAGATTGACAAATAGTTGCATTTGTGTGACTATAAAAAAGAAAGATTGATTCCTTCTTATCTCTCTTTATCAAACTGGTAGAAAATAGTAGGGATACTGGAATGACTTCACGACAATAATTATCATTGTCACCTTTGCCAGACAAATACTGTAAACGGATGTACCACATATTACCGAGTTCTTCTTCTTCCTTGCCCTTTCATACCACTCTGCGGCTTCTCGTTGCTCTGCCCGCTCTGCCTGTGGTGTTGGCACTTCACCCATTTTGGCGGTATAATCTCAGCTTCCTTCTGCAGGCAGCTCGGTCTTGGATCGTATCATCGCCGAGATTAATGCGTTGTTGTTGCTTCTTCATCTGATCGATCCATGTGTGTTTCCGTCTGCCTCGGAGTTTAGGTTCAGCAAATGGAACATTCATTGATAGTGCCTTCATGACTGGGTTCTCAGGTGGACGCCTTAGAACATGGCAATACCAATCCATACGACGATCTTCGAGCTTTTCAGTGATCGGTTGCTCAATAAACAAACTGCCTCGGATATAGTTACCTTTGATGCGATCCTTTTTGTTCACACCGGCTGACATCCGTAGTATTTTCATCTTGGTCGCAGTCATTTTACTTTCGTATGTGTTATACATAGTCCAGCACTCAGACGTATACATGAGTGCCGGACGTACGACCGTTTTGTACAACTTGCCCTTAAGCTTTCGTGGCATCTTCTTGTCGCAGAAAATTCTAAAGTTTTCTCGCCACTTCATCCAACATCGCAGGCAGCTTCCTTGTTGACCATCGAGCCCAGGTAGTTGAACCTTGTACAGGACTTCAACTGCTGTCCTTTAATGTAGATATCTGGCATCGGTCTCTCTGAATCCGAGAAAGGACAGCAAGGATACTCTGTCTTTGGTATGCTAATCCTCAGTCCATGATCCTCCAGTATCTTACACCACTTGGTCAGTGCAGCCTGCACAGCCAGGCCAACGTCATCGACGAAGAGAAGGGATATTTCCAGGTCGTCAGAGATGAGTGTTAGGCGACCGGTAGCGCAGTGTGTTGAGACATCAGTCTGATGTTTGATTACCGGCGTTCCGGCTGTAACATTTCTGGTTGGTAGGCCGAAGCCTACATGAGGACGGAGTTGTGCTCTGGTCGTGCAGACCTCGCGTGACACCTAAGTGCCGAGACTTCCTCAGAGGTGGCCAGTTTCGCGCGTGCTGGATAGCTAGCTCAGCTATCGGTAGTCGGGGTGGGGTTGCATGGGCCACATCTGCCTCGCAGAGTTACAAAAAAAAAACTCACGCGCGTGCCCGGGTGCTTACGCAGACGAGCGATTTCGAAAAAAAAAAAAGAAAGACCTGAAAACGCGTATGACCGCCGAAAGCATCCAGTACCCCTGACGAACACAGGAGCCCCTTGATGGTGTAGGGGCTCCGCGCTCCCTCCCCACCTTCGGGCTAGGCCACGCACATGTTTCTAGCCCCCTTAGCGAAAAGAGCGGACGAGTGAGCCGAGCGGAGAGAGGAGGGCCCTAGGAAGGGGTGTCAGGAAGCAAGTGGAATTCCTTTATCTACGTGCGGAATACATATCTGCTTTTATTAATACAAAAAAAGTTTAAGTGATGTATAAAAGTATAAAATACTTATGATAATATGGAATGCAAAAAAAAAAACGCTCTGCTCGAGCTAGGAATTCTGGCACACAACCGCCCTTTATAATTTATCTATCGTATGCAAAAAAAAAAAAGAGGTATCATACTAAATATGCATCGTTATTTCTTTTTTTATGGCTTCAATTATGAGTATTCTTATAATTACGATTTTTAAACTGAAATCATGCCCAATCTCTGGATATGCGAACCGAATTCGATTGGTACATATTCTACTCGTATAGGTAATAATATAATATCTATATCTTTTTGTTTTGTTTTGTTGTAAGTATATCTTTCATGACAAATTGTCTGCTTCTGATCGAAGGAAAACAAACCAAGCAAAACGCATAGTTAGTACAATTATTACGTAATTTGGAAAAATTATTACCGATACTATTTTGCTCTCTTTTTTTTTTTTTTTTTTTTGTTCGTTTCCCAGGAAGCGCGTATTCTCTATTAGGTTAAGTCACACAGTACAATTATTTTCTTATGGTATCTATAATCCATTATAATTTTATATAATATTTATCATATGGTATTTGTGTGATCTACTCTTAAAACTAGTACGAAATATGAACAGTAGTGTAAAATAATTGTTATATCGCAAATAGCGTACAAGCGCTCCCACAAACAAAAAAAATTCCCTTGCTCTTTCTCAAAAAAATTACGCGCAACCAATTGTTAAATATTGCATGTCGACAATTAGTGTTAGTTATAATCAAAATTCTTTTTATATATTCGCAAAAACGAAACAAAGGTCCAACCTGCCTTTATGGTCGTTAAGGACCGCACCGTACTTTTTCGAACCGGAAGACAACACCAAAATTTTATCGTAACCCAATCAGCTTTACGTGTCAAGGTCGAATATCCTTCATGTGTAAACCTCATATATTATCCTAGCAGTTATGGTACCAGGTCCTCAATGATCGACATCGAGTCGAGTTAATAGGGACCGCCCTCGTTAGCATACCAAATGATGCAGGTGTAGTCCAGGAAAAAGGGCTTATGCTCTGCAATTTTTTTTTTTTTCTTGACATTTATAGATTGTACATAGTGGCGCAATAAAAAAAAATTGATGCGTATAGCTCGTATATGTCTAATAAGCTTAATCAATTCAAGCTCGGATTCAACATTAACAATTGATTGTTGATGATTCCTGTCACCATACTTGATCGGACAACTGATTCGATACGCTTTTCAATCTCCGGCGCATAATAACTAATAACCTACATTTAAGTTCCCGATTGATTTAGGAATCTTCGCACGGTACGTAGGCTATACGCGCTGCTAAATCCGGTGGAATACTTCGCGCGGTGGATACGACGTTTGACTGATATCAAAATTGCTCACCTCTTTTGGTTTTTCTTTTTGTTTTGTTCGTGGTGTTCCTATACTATATGTCGCAGCAACCGGGGGGGTGAGAAGAATGCTGACGTTGGCCTTGGTGCATCCATACAACCATCTCACGCTACGGAGGCCCAGACACGGCTCCGATTCGAAATCTCCGGGAAATTCTAGCAGGCACAAAGGTGTAGCGCGGGCAGATATCGAGCACGTAGACTCCTTTCGTTGTTCGATAGCCGGTGAGTCGCGGTGTCGATGCTATACGGAGGAACCCGAATAACCGCAGCCGTGCCCAAGTGCGGAACTGGACTTCCGGAAATCGAGCCTCGGAGATCACCACCACTATGGCCACGCGAGTGCAAGTCACTGCCTTCCCTGGAGGGGGCTGCCGAATGAGGGGCGCTCCTTTTCAATTAAGCGCTTACTGGGGCACGCGAACCATTCGCCGTCACGACCAAGCTCTGAATTCCCGTTTCGTTCGCTGGCGCGCAAAAATCTAAGCCGCCTGGGCTGGGACTCGTGATGTCACCAGTTCGCTACAGTCGCGAAATTCGCACTCGCCAATAGTATCTTTAGATACTTGCACCAAACCAAAGAAAATTCACCCCGCGAATCCAGCTACTAGCGAGTAGCAACCCGTACCGCACCAAAGTACACTTGGACCTACCGTCTTCCTCGGCTACTCGAATCGTCTCCTTTTACCGCTACTCCGACTCGGACCGCTACCTTCGCACACAAGCACGACTCTATGCTCTTCTTTGCGTGGCGAACATAGAGAAGATATATCTCTCTCTTCAAAGGTGGCGAACTATCTGGTCGGTGCGACGTGCACCATACCTCGTATACCAATTGCCCGAACTGCGTGGTGACATGCAACAAATCGTGCTGTCCCTTTCTCGCACGAGCGATTACGTCGCTCTGAGACGACAACTGCTCCTCTTCAGTGTAATCGGACGGCATGGCCGACGAATTGTGATGAGAGCGATAGTGTACTTCTCATTTCCTTTGTTGTTCCGATGGTTATGGCTACACTCCGGGTCGAGTCGTACCGCTACACTATCTTTTTCTACCTCTTTCCTCCACCTCACATGCGACGAAGCGTATAATTTGATCTTTGGATACATGTCTGCTGGCAAGATCAATTGGACGGATGTACCAATTGTGAAAAATGTAGCGCTATGTCCAAGCGGGAGCGTAGCCAACTTTCACCATCCAGGGGGGGGGGGGGGGGGGGGGGGGGGGTTGGAATAAGTCGCTCAGGGAGCGCTACTTGGGTTGACTGTATTCCTCAGTCGCGAAGTGGTAACGCTATGATAGCGCTCCAGAGGAATGGTAGCGAACAAGGAGCGCTACTGAATTATGAATGCCCTCTGTGCGACTCTTTCTCGCTAACGAGAAAAACCGGTCGGGAATGGTGGAGGAGCGTCTGTGTGAGTGGCTATGATAAACGTATTCTTAAGGTCGTCACACACTAGCGTCCAAATACCATATTTTCCTCGGGCCTGATTAGATGAAAATTTGCGCAACGCTTGGTCACCATGTACGTCATCGTCCAAGCTCGTTACAAGGCAGGCTCTTCCCCTACGCCTGCGTAGGAGAAGAACCTGAGGTATAACTCGGGCGGGATAGAGTGTGGACCGCCTGTTGGGAGGTGGAGGTCTGCTAGCGCCGTATGTCCTTGGCGTGGAAAATGCCGACAGTTTTGCCTTGGAGGTCAGACAACAGGTACCGGCTGTTGCCGACTTTCTTGACAACCCGGCTCTTGACAAACTTGAAGTCCAGTTTGGCGTTGTAGTGAGCGGCAGCATTGCTTTGCGCAAAGTTCCGCCGGAACACTTCTTCGCCAGGCTGGAATTCAACTTGCCGCGAGCGCAGGTTGTAGTGGCTGGAATACTTGTAGAAAGCCGACTCCAGGTTTTTCTGGACCTGCTGCCTGAGGATGGCCAATCTGTCGACATTGTCCACGCTCGGGACATCGGTTTCTCCTAACAGATGGAGCCTTCGAAGGAGAGCGTAGGTTTGTCCATGGGTGACCATGTGATGGCCAAAGACAACAAAGTAGGGCGACGCTTTAATGGATGCATGATGGGCCGACCGGAGTGCGCAATTGATTTGGGAGATTCGCCCATCCCAGTCCTGCTGGGACGGGTGAATGTAGGCCCTGATGGCGGCTACAATGGAGCGGTTTACGCGCTCCGAAGCGTTGGCCTGCGGAGAGTAGACCGCGGTGTAAAGGTGCTGCACTCCGTGTCGTTCCAACATCGTGTTAAAGACGTTCGCCCTAAATTGTTGTCCATTGTCCGTCACAATGGACTCGGGCACCCCAAAGATGTGGAACACTCTAGTCTCGAGCCAACTGGTCAGAACCTCTGCGGTGAACTTCCGTATTGGCTCGACGAAAGAGAACTTCGACAGATGGTCGACTAGCACAATAGCTCCAATATTACCCGACTTGGATCTAGGGAACGGACCCAACAGATCCATGTACAGGCGCTGGAAGACGCGTTCGGAAATGAAGTGGTCTTCGATAGGCGGTCGGAGACTCTGGTTAGGAGCTTTCGACTGCTTGCACAAGCTACAGGAGGAGACAAAGTCGCTGACGTCCTTCGCCATGTTGGGCCAAAAGAACAGGACCCTAAGACGTTGCAACGTCTTTGCTACTCCTCCATGCGCACATAGCGGGTGCTCGTGTGCGCGCTTGATTAATTCAGTCGAGAGCTCAGCTGGAACCCAGAGTTTCCAGGCCTGCTGTTCTTGCACTTCATTTCCGCTCGCGTATTCGCTGCGCCTGTACACGAATCCATCAGCCGTCTTTAGATCCGGCATCAGGTGTGTATTGGCGTCGACTCTATCTGCCAGTTCTCTATACTCCGGAGAGCGGAAGTGAGGGGAGTTCAGGTCGATTTCGACCGAACTGCTAAACGGATCCTGAACCGACAGAGATTCCGTGCAGTAGGCTCGAGACAGAGTGTCGGGCACCACGTTCTGGCTACCTTTCCGGTGCAGGATGGTAAACCGGAACCCCTGTAATTTTAAGGCCCATCGGGCCAGTTTGCCATGCAGGTCCGACTGACTCATCAGCCACTTTAGCGACGCATGATCAGTTATGACCGAGAACTCCTGTCCTTCTACGTAGGCCCTGAATTTCTTTATCGCTGTCACCGCTGCCAGACATTCCTGTTCGGTGACCGTATAGTTTTGCTGGGCTGAATTAAGCTTCCTGGACATGTAAGCTATGGGCACTTCGGAACCGTCTTCGGTTGTCTGTGTTAGCACTGCGCCGATGCCATGTTGACTTGCGTCACATTGGATGGCAAACGGGCGCGAAAAGTCAGGGCTGTGCAACACAGGGGCCCGCGTTAAGCAGTCTTTTAAAGCTTGAAATGCCAGGAGGCCTTCTTCGGTCCAGACAAAACCACGGCCTTTCCGTAGCATGTCTGTCAGCGGAGAAGAGACAGAAGCGTAGTTAGGTACAAACCTGTGGTACCATCCGCACATCCCTAAGAAGCGGCGGAGTTGTTTCGTCGTAGATGGTCGAGGGAAGTCGGCTATCGCTTCCACTTTGCTGGAGTCAGTCATGATGGTACCGTTACCAATTATATGTCCCAAGTACCGAACATGGGTCATGACGAAGTTACTCTTCTCCACATTTATCGTGAGTCCTGCCTTGCGGAGACACAGTGCAATTTCTTGTAGCAACAGCAAGTGTTCGTCGAAAGTAGTCGAGATCAGCAACAGATCATCTAGGTAGACAAACACCTGGTTTCGCAGGTGTGCTGGAATCACGCGGTCCATTAGGCGTTGCATCGTTTGTGGCGCGTTACAGAGGCCAAATGGCATCGTCACAAACTGATACAACGGCCTGCCAGGGACAGTGAAGGCGGTCTTATCCTTTGACGCTTCATCGAGGGGAATCTGCCAAAACGCATCCTTCAAGTCTAAGCTCGTAATGAACTCAGCCTTGGGGAGGCGGCTCAGAATCCCATCGATGAGCGGCAAAGGGTAAGCATCCTTCAAGGTCGCTGCATTGACCTTACGTGCGTCCAGACACATACGAACCTTGTTAGGTTTGACTACCAAGGTGACTGGTGATGACCACGCACTCTGCGACTCCTCAATAACCCCCATATCAAGCATCCGATCAATCTCCTTATAGAGGAGCTTTTCGACGGCGGGAGAGACAGCGAAGTGTCTCTGCTTGACGGGTTTATTGTTTCCGACGTCGATGGCGTGCGAGATGACGGTCGTACGCCCTAAGCCCTCCTTGGTGAAGGACGGAAACATCGATATGGCGGCCTTGAGTCGCACTTGCTGAGCTGCTGACAAGGAATGTTTACTGACTGTCACTGAAGGGTCATCGGAAGACAGCTCAGATAAACATGGGGAAGACGTAAATAAGGCAGGAGCCAGGTCGAAACTTCGAACAAAATCGACTCCTAGGTACAAGTTCTGACTGAGAGTCGGCATGAGTAGGAACTCCAATTGTTTGGTGAGCCCTCGGAACGTAACGTCCGCCAGGATCTTACCTCGGGCGTTATGGCAGGTTCCATCCGCGGTTGTGACTCCCAGTTGGAACTTGACCCAGGAATAGCGGTTGTCCTTCAGGACTGATTCCGCAAAGTCGGAAGCGATGACGCTACAGGAAGCGCCAGTGTCGACCAACCCACTCACTGTCTGACCAAGGAGCGTGACTGCTGCATAAGGCCGGATGTCATCCTTAGGACTATCCGGCAGGACTACTTCGCAGTATCGCCGACGATTAGCCAGCACCTTCTTCCAGAAACGCCGGCACCGCAACGTGGAACGTTTCGGTCGGCGAGGCTGGATTTCCTCAGCGCTGAAAATCCGTTGGCGAGCCTCCAAGTAGTCCTTCTCCCTCTCATGGAGTGGTCGAAAGCTGTAGTGAGTGGGGTACGATTCTGGTACCACTAGGTTTGCTGGCCGGGGGATGTTAGTGGCCGGACAGGGTCTCAAGATCTTAACTGATCTAGTCTGGTTGGCTGATGATTCAGTGGGTCCACACGGCAACATGTCGCACGAAGCTCTGGTCTGTGTGGTAGCTTCGGCCGTCGTGGGGTTGGTTGCCGAATCAGCTATGTCAGCTGATAGATGTAGGGCTGGTGTAAGGGACATGTCCGGTGAAAAAGGCGCATCGGAGGGTTCCGACGCAGACTGTGCAGGGAGCTCCACGCCATTCCGCTTTGGAGCGGAGCTCTGCGGGTGCGGTTGCGATTTTACCGCGGCATCTCGGGGGAGGTAGGTTCTGTCTGAACCTCCTTGGAAGACCTCTGCTGGTGTTGAGGTTTCCTGCGCGGATAGTTTTTTGCGATGGCGCATTGCTCGCATTGTGGTTTAACCACACCCGGAGCTCCGCATCCAAAGCAGAACACCTTTAGCTCCTCCCGACAGTCTGCGTAAGAATGTCCGGGCCTCTTGCAATTCCAACAAGTGGAATTCGAGTTAAGTGCGGCTATCTCACCCTGCACTTCCCATGAAGGGGTATTGTCGGTGCGGTCCAGCTCGGAGACCCGAGGACGCGAGACTTGACGAGAATAGCGAGAGGAATGTCGGGTAGCCATACGTTCATTGTAATTCTCTAACTCGCGTACAAATTCCCGTAATTCTAGCAAGTCGTTGAATTTGACGTGAACGGCGTCTCTTCCTATGTCTTCCCGTAGGTTCCTCTTAACGATCCTCGTCAACTCCCGGTCCGACAGCGGGTCGCGCATCCTGTTGTTGAGCTGCCGCATTCCCTTTAAAAAATCGTCGAACGACTGCCCCTCCCGCTGTAGACGATGACGCATCATCTCCATGATGTCGTCATCGTCGTGGGGGTCGGTAAATTGTTGGCGGAGAGCAGCTCGCAACGACTCCCACGTGTATCGGTTGCACGAGCTGGCCGCGAAGTGGCGAAACCACTCGGCTGTGTCTCCAGCGAAGAAGAGGTGGGCGTATAGGCACACCCTTTCAAAGTCCCCGCCAAGGGTGCGGTCGGTGAACAACTCCACCTGACGAATGAATTCGTCGACCGCAGTCCCTTGAAACTTTAATCCCCATTCCTGGATTGTGCGGTGGACATGGTGTGCCGGAATGGTCGCTGAGGAGGCAGCCGGCTGGTGCCGCCGCTCCACTGGGTCAGCTCGTGCAATCGATACCCGTGGAGTGTTGTTTAAGTTCATGGCAGAGAGGCGCCGGGCGCATTCTAAGTCGATCAGTTTCTGCAAGGATTCGTCTAATCCTTGCGGAAACTGATCGCCTGAAGACTGCGCCGGCGTCCTAATGGGGGCAGTGTTGGGTGACCTGCTGACCGCTCCCTGGTCTGAGCGAGGCGAAATAGGGGGACATGGCTCTGTTGGCGGAGCCTGTGCCGATGTGGAAGGCCTGCCTTGAACCCACCAGGCTGGAGGCTGAGCGTTCCACCAGGCCGGTGGTTTCTGACCCCACCAAGGTGGAGGTTGTTGGTCCCACCAAGGGGGTCTCTGCTCTGGCTGTGGGGGCGGCTGTTGTTGTCCCCACGCCTGTGGTGGCAACTCCCAGCCCGGGTACGAGGCCCGCCCTTCTTTGGCCGGGTTCGACGGCTGTGGGGCCGGCTGTAGTGGGCTTTGTGGCCGGCTCAGCTGTTGCGGCTGTGGAGCCAGCCGCCGTGGTGGCTGAACGGAGACCGGTAGCGGGACCCATCCCTGCTGGTCCCGAAAATCCCACCCGGGATACGACGATCGCTCATGCGTCGTCGCGTCCGGTGGCTGTTGTTGCGCTGGGGGACCCGGAGGCACTGTTGGCACTTCCGAATGGGCCCCGTCAGACGAGAACGCCGACGAAAGTTCGACGGCGTGGGGGTTGGGCTGGGCTTGTGATCGTGCCCGAGTCACCACTCCCCTTCCCGGCCCTACTGGTGGGGGTGAATTTTCAACTGGCATTGTAATTAAATTTAAATTTATGGTAATTCAATGTAAATATATGAGCTAAGATATTATACGTTAGGCTACGACGCTGTAAGATACGGTAGATAGTCTCCGATCAGATAAAGGTACGATACGATAAGGTACTATATGAAAAGCTAAGCTAAAATAAGATGTGTCTAGGCAACACTGGTTTATGCGATTAATTTTTGCTTCCTGAGTCCCTTCCAGACTCCTCCTCCCTTCACTCTCCCGCTCACTCGCTCGCTTACGCGTTCGTCGCAGGTACAAAAGATACTTCCGTCGGTCGTACAGATAAAAATAGATGTAAAAAAAAATTTATTGGGGGTAGTACGGATTCATCCCTCGTCAATACTCCACTCATCCTGTTCCTAGGTTTCGAGAAGTCGGAGTCATGTTACAGGCGTAAACGCCTAAAACATGTGGTTCCCCTATTCTCTTGACCATCGAAACAGGATGAGCCGTGCAAGGACGAGTTCCGAAATCCGACTTGTCACGAAGAAAGAGCTAGATAAGGTCAGTACCTACACACAAAGGTGGGAAGACGAACGAGGGACCCGGATTGGAGATCGGGAGTAAACTCCCGATTCCGGTAATTCCAAAGAGTCCCTTTTGTCGAACGTCTTACCCACGATGCAAAAGCATCCTTTGACGAACACAGTAGGCACTGCCTGTTGGGGGGGATAGGTGGGGATGGGATAACCTATTCTACATGGAAAAGGAACTCTACAAGGATGGGCAGAAGGATTTAAGAAAAAAAATTTGGGCCGGAGTCTGGAATTCCCGGGGTGCGTGAAGCACCTAAGTGAGAAGAACCCTCAAAAGCTGACAAACTCCGGCAGTGGGACCGTAGTTGGACCTCGAGGTGGAGTGAGGTCCTAGGGTGACCGAAGTCAGCCCTAACGGTAACGTTTTGGGCCCCACGTTGGGCGCCATTTGTAACATTTCTGGTTGGTAGGCCGAAGCCTACATGAGGACGGAGTTGTGCTCTGGTCGTGCAGACCTCGCGTGACACCTAAGTGCCGAGACTTCCTCAGAGGTGGCCAGTTTCGCGCGTGCTGGATAGCTAGCTCAGCTATCGGTAGTCGGGGTGGGGTTGC
Organism: Chloromyia formosa; assembly: GCA_964017055.1. Classification (NCBI taxonomy): domain Eukaryota; kingdom Metazoa; phylum Arthropoda; class Insecta; order Diptera; family Stratiomyidae; genus Chloromyia; species Chloromyia formosa. The sequence goes on from OZ024815.1 coordinate 116,828,593, forward strand.
ATGGGCCACATCTGCCTCGCAGAGTTACAAAAAAAAAACTCACGCGCGTGCCCGGGTGCTTACGCAGACGAGCGATTTCGAAAAAAAAAAAAGAAAGACCTGAAAACGCGTATGACCGCCGAAAGCATCCAGTACCCCTGACGAACACAGGAGCCCCTTGATGGTGTAGGGGCTCCGCGCTCCCTCCCCACCTTCGGGCTAGGCCACGCACATGTTTCTAGCCCCCTTAGCGAAAAGAGCGGACGAGTGAGCCGAGAGAGGAGGGCCCTAGGAAGGGGTGTCAGGAAGCAAGTGGAATTCCTTTATCTACGTGCGGAATACATATCTGCTTTTATTAATACAAAAAAAGTTTAAGTGATGTATAAAAGTATAAAATACTTATGATAATATGGAATGCAAAAAAAAAACGCTCTGCTCGAGCTAGGAATTCTGGCACACAACCGCCCTTTATAATTTATCTATCGTATGCAAAAAAAAAAAAGAGGTATCATACTAAATATGCATCGTTATTTCTTTTTTTATGGCTTCAATTATGAGTATTCTTATAATTACGATTTTTAAACTGAAATCATGCCCAATCTCTGGATATGCGAACCGAATTCGATTGGTACATATTCTACTCGTATAGGTAATAATATAATATCTATATCTTTTTGTTTTGTTTTGTTGTAAGTATATCTTTCATGACAAATTGTCTGCTTCTGATCGAAGGAAAACAAACCAAGCAAAACGCATAGTTAGTACAATTATTACGTAATTTGGAAAAATTATTACCGATACTATTTTGCTCTCTTTTTTTTTTTTTTTTTTTTGTTCGTTTCCCAGGAAGCGCGTATTCTCTATTAGGTTAAGTCACACAGTACAATTATTTTCTTATGGTATCTATAATCCATTATAATTTTATATAATATTTATCATATGGTATTTGTGTGATCTACTCTTAAAACTAGTACGAAATATGAACAGTAGTGTAAAATAATTGTTATATCGCAAATAGCGTACAAGCGCTCCCACAAACAAAAAAAATTCCCTTGCTCTTTCTCAAAAAAATTACGCGCAACCAATTGTTAAATATTGCATGTCGACAATTAGTGTTAGTTATAATCAAAATTCTTTTTATATATTCGCAAAAACGAAACAAAGGTCCAACCTGCCTTTATGGTCGTTAAGGACCGCACCGTACTTTTTCGAACCGGAAGACAACACCAAAATTTTATCGTAACCCAATCAGCTTTACGTGTCAAGGTCGAATATCCTTCATGTGTAAACCTCATATATTATCCTAGCAGTTATGGTACCAGGTCCTCAATGATCGACATCGAGTCGAGTTAATAGGGACCGCCCTCGTTAGCATACCAAATGATGCAGGTGTAGTCCAGGAAAAAGGGCTTATGCTCTGCAATTTTTTTTTTTTTCTTGACATTTATAGATTGTACATAGTGGCGCAATAAAAAAAAATTGATGCGTATAGCTCGTATATGTCTAATAAGCTTAATCAATTCAAGCTCGGATTCAACATTAACAATTGATTGTTGATGATTCCTGTCACCATACTTGATCGGACAACTGATTCGATACGCTTTTCAATCTCCGGCGCATAATAACTAATAACCTACATTTAAGTTCCCGATTGATTTAGGAATCTTCGCACGGTACGTAGGCTATACGCGCTGCTAAATCCGGTGGAATACTTCGCGCGGTGGATACGACGTTTGACTGATATCAAAATTGCTCACCTCTTTTGGTTTTTCTTTTTGTTTTGTTCGTGGTGTTCCTATACTATATGTCGCAGCAACCGGGGGGGTGAGAAGAATGCTGACGTTGGCCTTGGTGCATCCATACAACCATCTCACGCTACGGAGGCCCAGACACGGCTCCGATTCGAAATCTCCGGGAAATTCTAGCAGGCACAAAGGTGTAGCGCGGGCAGATATCGAGCACGTAGACTCCTTTCGTTGTTCGATAGCCGGTGAGTCGCGGTGTCGATGCTATACGGAGGAACCCGAATAACCGCAGCCGTGCCCAAGTGCGGAACTGGACTTCCGGAAATCGAGCCTCGGAGATCACCACCACTATGGCCACGCGAGTGCAAGTCACTGCCTTCCCTGGAGGGGGCTGCCGAATGAGGGGCGCTCCTTTTCAATTAAGCGCTTACTGGGGCACGCGAACCATTCGCCGTCACGACCAAGCTCTGAATTCCCGTTTCGTTCGCTGGCGCGCAAAAATCTAAGCCGCCTGGGCTGGGACTCGTGATGTCACCAGTTCGCTACAGTCGCGAAATTCGCACTCGCCAATAGTATCTTTAGATACTTGCACCAAACCAAAGAAAATTCACCCCGCGAATCCAGCTACTAGCGAGTAGCAACCCGTACCGCACCAAAGTACACTTGGACCTACCGTCTTCCTCGGCTACTCGAATCGTCTCCTTTTACCGCTACTCCGACTCGGACCGCTACCTTCGCACACAAGCACGACTCTATGCTCTTCTTTGCGTGGCGAACATAGAGAAGATATATCTCTCTCTTCAAAGGTGGCGAACTATCTGGTCGGTGCGACGTGCACCATACCTCGTATACCAATTGCCCGAACTGCGTGGTGACATGCAACAAATCGTGCTGTCCCTTTCTCGCACGAGCGATTACGTCGCTCTGAGACGACAACTGCTCCTCTTCAGTGTAATCGGACGGCATGGCCGACGAATTGTGATGAGAGCGATAGTGTACTTCTCATTTCCTTTGTTGTTCCGATGGTTATGGCTACACTCCGGGTCGAGTCGTACCGCTACACTATCTTTTTCTACCTCTTTCCTCCACCTCACATGCGACGAAGCGTATAATTTGATCTTTGGATACATGTCTGCTGGCAAGATCAATTGGACGGATGTACCAATTGTGAAAAATGTAGCGCTATGTCCAAGCGGGAGCGTAGCCAACTTTCACCATCCAGGGGGGGGGGGGGGGGGGGGGTTGGAATAAGTCGCTCAGGGAGCGCTACTTGGGTTGACTGTATTCCTCAGTCGCGAAGTGGTAACGCTATGATAGCGCTCCAGAGGAATGGTAGCGAACAAGGAGCGCTACTGAATTATGAATGCCCTCTGTGCGACTCTTTCTCGCTAACGAGAAAAACCGGTCGGGAATGGTGGAGGAGCGTCTGTGTGAGTGGCTATGATAAACGTATTCTTAAGGTCGTCACACACTAGCGTCCAAATACCATATTTTCCTCGGGCCTGATTAGATGAAAATTTGCGCAACGCTTGGTCACCATGTACGTCATCGTCCAAGCTCGTTACACGGCTTCGAATCCCGTCCACGACGACGTTCTTGACCATGGATGTACAGGAGGTGCATGCTGGCAACTGCATTCTCTGAAACCAGTTTATGCCGTCGAAACGTCAACCGGGCCACATGGAACAGGCACTATGCCCCACAAGGGGTTAGGGCAATTGAGAGAGATGTGAGTGTTAAGAAATAGAGCATGGTGATGTTGAAGAGCAAGGGACTCAATAGACTGCCTTTGTGAACTCCGACTTTAACCGGAAACCCTTCAGACTGACCAGCTGTGCATCTAACTTTAGTAGTTGCCCCGTCATACATCTCTTGTATCATCTTGACATATGCCTCGGGGACCTTAACTGCTCTTAGGGCCACCCATATTAGATCATGGGAAACTCTGTTGAAGGCTTTTTCCAAATCGATGAACACAAAGTGCAAGTCCGTTCGTGCATCACGATGTTTTTCCATCGTAACATGCAAGCACTGAATAGCATCGACTGTGAATCGACCCTCCACAAAGCCGCATTGATTGTCATCCAACCGTACAATATCTTTGAATCGATTGCAGACAACTCACTCGTAAGTCTTCAATGTGTGAGATGTTAACTTGATTGCCCTATAGTTGTTGAGCTTGCTTGAGTCACCCTTGTTCTTATAAAACAAAAGAAGGAAGTTTTTCCTGAAAGCGTCAGGCATCGGTTGCCCTCTTTTAATTTTGTTGAAAAGAACAGTGAGCCATCTAAGCCCGACATGATTCATCTTCAACCAAAATTCCAAAGGTATTTTGTCTAGTCCGACTGTCTTTCCGCGTTTCATCTGCATCATTGCCTTCATCACCTCCTCCACTGAAAAATCAGCGATATCAGTGGCGTTTGGCTCCACAGCTTGAAACACTTCACGTGGAAATTCTTGGTTCAAAAGTTCGTCAAAGTACTCACGCATGCTGATACAGATTCCTGTGTCTTCAAGCAGTAGCACTCCTTGTGAGTACGTACTTTGGCGCCTGAATCTCTCGAGCGTTTCTTCTCGTTAGGGCTGTGACCCTATAAATCCTGGCATTGTCTTTAGGTTTCTCTTGCAATGACGATCTCTTATCCGCATACAGATCTAGTTCTTGATAGAACTTCTCGGCTGCAGTCGCCTTTGCTTGAGCCACCCTTCGCTTTACTTCCCTCCGGCATTTATCATAATATTTCTCCCGAAGTTGAACCTTCTCGGCTTCACTGCTTGTCTTGCATGTTGTCCAAGCGTTGAATGCGTTCGATTTGGCCTACACTGCTTCTTTAGTTTCATTATTCCACCACCGTCTCCTTGTTCATGTGGAGTGGGCCTTTCGAAACTCACCTAATAACATTGCATCAAAGCATTCCACATTTGTGTTGGACTTTGCTCGTGGCAGTTGGTATTGTTTGTGAAGCCACTCCTCCATTTTAACAATTAGTGGAGTTACAACAGATTCAAACCGTTCGTTGTTGAGATTATGCCACGAGATTATTCTCGACTGGCTTGGGGATTGCTTGTGGTCTTGTTCCTCCTTTCAAAATAAATTCTGTCAGGAGCAACAGGTGCTGGGTGACCGCAGATTCACCCAAGGTCACTTTGCAGTCTTTCACCCAACGTCTTATGAAATTTAGACTCAGATGATAGTCTATCTGCGTCGCATGAGCTCCACTGTGATCAGGTGCCATTGGTTCTTAATGAACCGTGTGTGAGGATGACCAGACCGTCTGATCTGCACAAAGTCAAGACAGCCTCACCTTCATCATTTCTGACTGTAGATTGGCTACCCTTCCCACCATGGCAATCCTCGTAATCATAGTTCGATTCTCCCACATGGCCATCGAAATCCCCTCCGAAAGAAACCAATTCGGTATCTGGTATACTTTGAAGCAGTGTATCAACGTCGCTCCAAAATGCCTCTTTTTCACTTTGCTGCAAACCCACTTGGGGAGCGTAGGCACTTATGACGTTCCACACTCTTCCGCAGATAACCAATTTGATACTCATCAAGCGGTCGCTTATCTTCGAGATAGTCACGATGCTGCCAAGTAAAGCCGACGACAGAATAACGCCAACGCCGTTCCTATCATTCGAGTTTCCATAATAGTACAATTTGCACTTTTTGGAATTCGTCAAAAAAGGAGCTTGGTCGACTAGGTCAGGTCTTCCAGTTCTTCGCTCTTTCCCGTCATGGATCCGACATATATATTTGTATATTATAGCCGAGTTATCGCGTGCTGACCTAAAGCTAATGGTGGTGTACTTCTGATTTTTTTTAAATATGTACTGATTACAAATCTGAGGTTTGCTACCAAAATATTTTTTTTTTGTTGAATTTGAGTTTCAAAAAAACAAGGACCAAAACCCTGTTTTTTTTTGTTCAAATATTTTGAAAGTCGTCAACCCTAGCAAGAACTTTGTGAGATAGAATCAAAGATCATGGTCAGCTCAACAAAAAAATCTCTGTCAGAAAATTTTCGCTTAATAATATATTTTCAAAAACAAAAAAAAAGTTTTTTCTTAGTTTTTTTTTGTTACAATTCCAATTCTAGAAAAATGAAACCGGAATATAGAGGGCTACGCCCGCAATCCGAGGGTTTTGTAGCAAGCACTTATATTTGTACGCAAGTATCGGCTCCTTGCTTCTCTTGGTACCACTTAGATGGATAAAAAAAACATAATAAAAATGTCTGACCCATCATATAGTATCTTACATGCCCATTAATATTAGGCGATTGTAATGAAAATTAGAACATATTGATGTTGGTTATCCTTGGCCATCTGTACTTTTTATCTCATCATCATCATCATCTTGGCGCGACAGCCCGACGTCGGGCCTTGGCCGCCTGGATCATTGTCCTCCAATTATCTCGGTCACGTGACCGCGTCCTCCAATTTTGGGAGCCCAGCAGCTGCGCGGCGTCCACACCTACTGAGCTCTCCCTCTCAACTTTTTATCTCGGACGTGTTTAAGGGATGCAATGGTGCGCTAACAGTAACTATGGAAATAAACTATTATTAACCTATTTTTGAGGAGATATACAAATTCCATTATTTCCCGTTTTATATGCTATTCGGAACCCACCTTCCTGAAAGTTTTCATTTTTCTAAGTGTAACGGTCTTGAAATGCAAGGGGGGACAAATTACAATCTAATATTTTCTCCTCCCTCACTGTTCCTTTTTCTTCAAATTTAAAGTAAATGCCAAAAATAAAATGTACTCGACATTACCTTTCTCACAACACCCGACTTGCCTATACCAGTCGATAAACAAAATTTGACCTTAATTTCGCCCCACCCCCTCCCCCGCTCGTTATAGTTGGCCAATTACAACACATCGCCCCTACCAATCTTTACCCTTTCATAAATGTAATTAACCATAATATGTAACAATAACTGCAATTCGCACTACGAAAAACAACATACAAGTAGTACTCGCACCTTCGAAGCCGGTAGGTGTATTTTTGTATGAATAGTGTAAAACTTCCTAACTTTAAGTGAATGTACTATTATTAAATATTACACGATTGTAATGAAACTTGGAGACGTTATTGCCTATGGTGTTGGTTATCATTAGCCATCACTATTTTTGGTCTCGGGTGTGCCTAAAGGGTGCAGGGGTGTGCTAACTGCAACTATAGAAATGTACTATTATTAACCTTTTTTGATGAGATTTTGAAATTCTATTATTTTTAATTTTCTATGTTAGTAAAATGCCGCTTTTCTGTAAATTTTCATATTTCTAAGTGTAACGGTCTCGAAATGCAAGGGGGGGGGGGACAAACTCGGACCACATATTTTCCCCTCTCCCTCTTTTCCCGTTTCTTCAAATTTGAAAAAAAATCCAGGAATGGAATGTACTCGACGGTACCTTTCTTACGATACCCCACTTGCCTATACCAGACGAAAAAAAAATTTCGACCTTCATTTCCCCTCTATGGGGACCCCCCCTTAAAGTTGACCTATTACGACGCATCACTTTCTCCAGAGAATTATAGTACTTCCACATATTTTCACCAAATTTCATGCATGTAGCTTCAGCGGTTCGTGAGATATTTCATGGACAGACAGACAGACAGACAGACAGACGGACGCATGACCGATTTCATAAGGGTTTTGTTTTACTACAAAACCCTAAAAATCGGCAGCAAGCCTCAGATTTGTAATCAGCACTCCAAAAAACTTAAAAAAAAGAAAGAAAAGAAATCGAAACTACACCACAATTTGTTTTAGGCGAACTGGACACTAAAACGAAGATTTTTAATTTTCTGGAAAAGTATTCCAATGTTTAAAGAGCTATTTTTCAGAAAAACCTATGCATGTGAAGCTGACTTTTACATTGAATTTTAGGTAACTTATTGTACTGTCAAAAAGATAATGTTACACAAACTTTACGATTTATTAAATGATGTTTAGATTTTTTTTCTCCGCAGTAAATTTTTAAGAAATTTGATTTTGTCAATATGTAGGTAACTATTTTTCCCAGGCCCACCTCACTTATCTCAAATAGACGGTGATTAAGTTATCAACAAATTCATCCCTTATCATTTTTTTCGTAGGACATGTAGTTTTTCCTATATTCGGGAAAATACATCAGATAATAATGTAACCTTTATGAGAATAAAAGATAAATAATAGAAGCATGAAAAATAGTCATTTTCAAGTGAGAATAGCTCGAAAACTATTGAAGGTGCAGTTACAGATCTTCCACTTTGTCTCAGAAAGTTTTTTGTTAGGGTCAACCGTTTTCAAAATATTTTAAAAAACCCAAATAACCGTGTTTTTGTTGTTTTTCCGGCTATAAATCAAATTCCACGAAAAAATTGGTAACAAACCTAAGATTCGTAATCAGCACCAAAAAAAAAAAATCAAAACTACACCACAATTTGCTTTAAGAAAACTATTGTACTTGATGACTAGGCTATTAAGGGAATTCGAGAATATCTAAAAACCGCAGCTTATCGCATCATTGCAGTTTATCTATCATACTCGTATGTAAGGAGACAATAAATTAAATTTCAACACAATAATTACACTATTCGTAAACAGATATTATGTTATTTAACAGAGTCAGGAGAGTCAACAAGTTTAACAAGATCTATAAAATTTGCATGCATCCAACAATATGAATCTTTACGTAAGAAAGATGTAGGTTACTGCCTGGATATGATTGGAAACGCGATTTTTATGTGGTATGTATTTCGTTGCCAGTTTTATGTTTCAAATCAAGCCCGAACCACTACTGACAAGGTCAAGTTCACCTTGTCGGACGCGTTCCTAAAGTAGATCTCGAAACAATCGTCCAACATTTCTCGCTTTTTGAGCAGTGTTAGAGTTGAACATTGAAAGGAAAACATCGATGTTTGCCAACGATAAAAGACCGAATCAAACCATCGATGGTGGAGAAACATCAAGGTTTGAGAAAAAAAAATAAACTTGATTCTAATATATCAATATATCAAGACAAAGGATTAAGCTTGTCAAATGCTACTGCGATAAAAGAAAGTAATTTATTCTGAGTGTTTCCATACAATTTCAACGAAAATCATTTTTCCAATCAGAAAAATTGTCATGGACGGTTTGGTTTGGTGGGCATCAGAAGATGCCCGTGGGGACGGAGCCTAGGTAGCATAGTGACCGTGAAGGTCGGGCCGTGCCCTCTGGCGAAGAAAAAGGCCCCTCAACGAGTTAAGCAGCGGCCTATGTTTGCTGTAGCTCAGTTCGGGAGATTTGGGCGGGGTTTTCGCCGCTCGTTGCCCCTGTCGTTTACGTATTAACAAAAATTCATAGGCCTGGGGAAGACAATTCCAACAGGGGAGAAAAAAATGGGGAATAAAAAAGATAGTCGATAAGGATAGAATAGTTGACGGACGGATCAGACGCCCACGCGGTCGCATCTGGGTCCGGGTGTAATGGGACCCTCGGTCTCTGGTTTCGTACCACTAACAGATCACTACTCATCAGGTGCTGCTTCGATCTGCCGGTGGGAGCAGCACTACCAGACCATAATATGGTTCATTACAAAATGTCGATTTCAATTCAATTCCATTGCAGTGGAATGAAGCGAAAAAAAAGCTTTGAGTCGTTCCCATAAGGGGTGGGAACAACTCAAATGCTCGCGAATGCTCATGAATTCATATTGACCATAGAGCAGAGAAGGTATCTTTTTATTGTTGGTGCTTTTGAATGCAATTTTTCAATATTCGGTGCTTGGATCAGCGTTCACATGTAAACGAAGCATAATAGTAAAACAGTGAAGGTAGGAAACATCAAAGATAAAATGACATCGAAGATAAAATCATCTATGTATGTTTTCCAACAATCGATAACAACGTATTTGTGCTAGGATTTACGATATTTAAACTTTAAAAGGAACGTAAAAATAATAAAAACTATACGAGCACATATTCGTTCATTAATTCGATCGATATCCATTAATGGTACAAGTATATCTATCGTAGTTAGAATACTGAAGCAAATGTTGGAAGAGAGTGGCGCAACCACACCTATATTTGAAATAATAGAGAATATTCTGCTAATCAAATAAGATTTTGGCATCTTTATGTTTATTTATGTATTAAAATGACCAGAATTCCTCTGGCACAGAATCCAAGAATATCAATTTGAGGCAAATCGAATTTTTGTTTTGCTGATTGATTAGTTGTCCGGCCTTCGAGGATAAATGCTCAGCAGCAACAGATGTTGTTACTGTAGTCAAGTAAGTGTGGGCTATATCCGACAAAAGTGGGTAAGTAAACATCGAAGGTAAAACATCTTAGTTAAAACATCGAAGATAAAACATCTATGGTAAAATATCGAAAATAAAACATTAGGCGCGTTCTTTTGCAATTATCCGGGTCGTGTGTAGTTTAGGCGAACTAATTGCGCATAAAAACGATGTAGCCAACCCATATAGTTGAGTAGCATGCGTTTGATATGGAATAGATTTTATCTCGGATAAATTTTATTTATGTTTGGAAAAAAATCAAAAATATTCTTCATCCTAATATATCAAGACCCAGCGTGAAGCTTGCCAAATGTGATAAAAGTAACGGTATATTGCTATTTCACCGGGCGACTTATGGTGCATTTGCCACTTCGAAATTATTAATAAAACTTATTCCGATTTCACTGTTCCTATGAGAGGTATATGAAATAGTGAGGTGATTAGATGTGATCCCATATGATCAAAGGCCGGTCAGTAATTTTGTATGAAAATTGATCAATACTCCTCATTCTCGCTGGCTCCCTGCTTCAACGGAGGTATGTCTCAAAACCTTGCATCCAAATGCCTCCTCTATAATATGCAATTGTTGTATCGAATGATGTGCCACCTACATACCTGATCGGGACTGGTTCATCATAGGCAGTGGTATTCATCGTTTACAGCTGTCCAGTGTAAAAATAATGGACAACAGTCTTCAAACTTTGTCAATTCTGCACTCCCAGCTACACCTGCGATTACGACTAGGGACGCGCGATTGTCTGCAACAACTCCGAGGAACAACATCACTCATCCCGCAGTATCGATGCAGCACAACGGAACTCCGGCATCAGTAGTTGCAGACTATAATCTCCTCCCCCTAGTCCAACTTAACTACAACGGACTACAACACAAGATTGCTGAAGTAACAGCATTTACGGAGAGACATCGGATTATGATTGGTGCCGTTCAAGAAACCAAACTGAACTCCAACTCGTCTCTCAATTCCCATGGTAGCTAGAACTTTGTGTAACGAATGCGACTGTTGAGCTCAAATGAGGATGAGGTTTGGTCGTGCAGACCGTGCCGGACACCTAAGTGTCAAAACCTCCTCAGTAGTGACAAGCGGTGATGTGTGCTGGATAGCTAGCTCGGCTATCGGTAGTGCGGGCTGGGTCGGATTCAGCCGCTACTGCCTCATATATCGTTATTTTACAAAAATTGATCACGCATCTGCCCGAAATCGAAAACCAGACGGAAAGTCCCTGACACACAAAAATAATGTGTGACCGACGAAATCCTATCACGTCCCTGAACTTAACACGGGAGCTCCCTGATTGCGTTGGGGCTCCGCGCTCCCTCCCCGACCTTGGACTAGGCTGCGCAATTGGCCCGGCTTCCTTGGCGAATGAAGAACAATAAAATTTGCCGGCTAGATTGGAGTAGCAGGGGGCCTTTAGGGGATCAGGAAGCAAAAAGCCTATTTAATGTGATGTGGGGAGTTACACCTCATTGCCCAGAACAGAGTACGACATGATTTACAATATCTGTTCAGAAGTATACTCACGACTGATGTTTTGGCCATCGAAGCATTTTCTTATAATTCTAGCTATACTTGGTAGTACTTAGAGTATATGACATTATTAGTATCTGCTGAATATCCTACCATTATAAATTCAGTACTGATTGCTATCTTCGTTTCATTCACATCCTTACTACAGCTACAGTTTACTTCCGATCAAGTTGCGGCAACCATAAAAAAAGCAATTGGCTTCAAAGCCCTTTAGGACCAGGCGGCATCTCGATGTTGATGTTAAAGAATCTGGATGTGCTGGGCATAGAGCATCTCTCTACTTTCACCTGTTGCTAAGGCGCTTGAAGCGCTACTCTTGCCACTGCTCACTTGCCATACTCAGCTCGCTAACCATCAGGAGTATGCACAGCACTACGATGGCCTAGTAGTATGCAATTACATCTCTAATCCACAATGCCCTTAATCAGTCTCGTCCGTGTCAAAGAACGACCCTGGTGGCTCTTGACTTGCCAAAAGCCTTTGACACCGTCATTCACTCGGCTCTTCTTATAGACATCTGCTGAACATCTCTTCCTGCGCATACTAAAAAATGGATTGCTAACTATTTATCTGGTTGTCAATCATTTACAGAGTTCCGAGACAAAAAGTTAAAACTAAGGAGGATTAAACCGGATGTCCCTCAGCGAGGAGTCCTCTCGCCTTCCTTGTTCAAAATCTACCTATCAGGACTCCCGACACCACCAGAAGGAATCCAACTCATCACCTATGTGCATTATTGTTCAACATTAGCCACCGGTAACAACATTCGATTGATGTGTGCTATGATAAACAGTTGCCTTGACGTATTCAACGCCTTTTTCGTCGATAAAACTCATCTGCTACATTGTTGATATGTTGGACCAGGGAGGTGAAACAACAGCTAAACATATCAGTAGGAGATCAACCCATTCCCACCGTCAATCATCCGAAAATCCTTGGTGTTACCTTGGATAATATGGTTCTGTCATCTGCCCATGCTTCCGCAATAGGCAATAAAATCTGAGCTCGTAATAAAACTCTCAAAGCGCTCGCTAGAAGCTCGTGGGGAATGGTTAAAAGAATCACACACACTGGAGGCATATACAGTCCTGCCAAAACGTTGCTTTACGCACAGTGACAGACGCTCATTTGATGTCATCTCAGGATCACCACCAAGAGACCAACGTGCTGCCTATTAGAAGCCACAACATCCTTCTCGCGAAGCAATACTTAGTGGGCTGCTTCCGAAATTACCACCCGAACCTCTCATGGACAAAACACCGCCCTCGCGTACGTCAGACACTGCCTGAAGGATCTTAAAATCCCTTGTTATAATTGTTGCTACTACTACTATAGTAAAATATAGAAGACAAAAACATGGAAAGTAAGACATCGACGATAAAAACATAGACCACAAGACTATCGATTTTGAAAAAAAAGTCAAATATTGACAAGATACGATGTTTCCATAACATCGACCATCGATACTCATTTCCCGCCCTAGCGTTTCCAGAAATACGGCTACTTGTCCCAAGACATTTTCTTTTAATGATAATTCCTCTCACTCGCATTGCATCGGTAACACTTATAAAAATAGAATCACAAGAAATTCCAAAAACTTTCTCAGCCGTATCCATCGATCAGCGACAAAAGTGCAAAGGACAAGATTTGTGGGATTTGATGGTGGTGACATTCCTCGAGGCCACATCTAAACTATAAACTCGACGTTCAGATATACGAATACTTTTTATGTGTTTTTTCTATGTTTGGTCCGCGGCTTAAGAGCATCAGGAATGTGCATTTTATGTAAGCCCTTGCTTCTAGAATTTCTGGCTGATTGCTCACCACATAACCATTCATTGAAGTAATTATAGCACAACATAAGTATGAAGGTATACGAACAATAGTTAAGCGGTCCAATGTATTATTACGTACGCGAAGTTGCGTACAGTGGACCGTTCTTCGTCATTAAATTACAGGAATGACAACAATTCTGATTTCAAGAATTTTAATGTTACTTTTCTAGACTTGAAGAGTGTTCTTTGTTAGTTCGTGGATAAAATCGCCTTAATATATCCTTTTTATAGTTAATTAACAGCTAGTCATTGGAAGCTATAATTAACGCGCAGGATGTAATTGTGTGCTACGTACTTGAGAGGTACGAATATAGTAACAAGAAATGTTGCAAAAACAGATAAGTGCTATAAATCATACAAAGACAAGACAACTGTTAATTAATGTAGTGCAACTTGATGGTGGATACGCCTCTGGGATTAAAGTTACCACCTCTAATCTGGGTGCTACTTTCTAGATTATATCTTGAAATCAGGCAGTTTTGTAAGGGAGAATACAATGAAGGCCGATGCAGAGGAAATCGTGTACGTTATCATGACATCAAATCGTTATCTACCAACACATCGTCAAGTCAATGTCCGGTCACCGTCTTCAATAGAAATTTTTTGGCACCTCTGGATAGGCTATTACTTATAATAACTAATGGGACCCAGAAGGAAAAAGCCGACTTAAGGTCTGTGTTTCTCGGGGCGGCCAATGCGACGATAGCCCTGCGATGAAAGCTTTTCGACGATCTTGCACGGGGTATGCTCCTCGAAGCGATGATCACCACCGACATCATTACATTGACGGCATATACGACAGCGACTTGACTGCCATCTATAACTACCCCCCAAGGAGCCGACCCCGTGCATGCACAAGTAATCGGCAAACCATACATTTTTCTTGTCATGCTCAACGTCCGCCTCTGTCAGCTGACATGCACAACAGCGACCAAGATGCCCAAATACGATGGTGATGATATCCTACCTACTGCGATGCGATTGATCAACCCATGTGATGCTCGTTGGCGAGCGCAGTCGCAATGGTTTGGAGGAACACAGCTCTGTAGACAATACACACAAATATTGCTCGGTGCTGATCGCTGAGCTGGGATAGCTGCGCTGTTGTCGCATGGACCGCTCCGAGGAACACGGACCTTTAGTAATGCGACGATACTGTGGGGAAAAATTAGGAACACGCTTTAGTAATGCTTACTTTCCTATAGATAAATTTCATCGTCATCATCATGGTGGCTCAACAGCCGGACGTCGCGTCGAGTCCTGGCCTATTTAATTGCTTGATCGAGATATCAAGTGACAGCGTCCTCAAATTACGGACGGACAGCATTTGTTCGACATCCCGACGAATTCTCGCCCATCCTTTCTCCTCTGATGTGTCTTTTGAGTTTTGAATATTCGCGTACGCATGCGGCTGTTGCCCATTACTTGTATTTGTATACGCCCTGCCCATATGAGTCGTTGTTTTACGTTGTACGTTACTCGAAATTCCAGCTCATCGTTTAAATTGTAGAAATTATGGTTGTATCGAGTATTCGTCGAAGGATCTCCCATTCAACAAATATGTTTAGCATGTTTTCGAAGGCTTGGTTCAAAGTCCAAGTTTTACAGCCGTGTTAGCATAGCACAGGTCGTATTCTGCTACTAATATGGGATACCTATAGCTAACCGCGTAGTTTGATCAATATCGTCCTCTCGATGATGCATTCGACTGATTCATTAACATGATTACTGAGACATCTGTGGGTGCTATTCAGAACTCCCACAGTGTTCCAGGCTTGTCAATAAAAGATGGTGTACACTGGAAACTGCATTTATGAATTTATATGCTAACGAAACGTAAACATTGCAACATGCATTGCTAGACTTGTTAGGCCTAATTATTGAATTGGAGAGAATGGGTTTCAAGGTCAAGGTTACGCAGATGATGTGAGCGTGGCAGTGTCTGGTAAGCTCCCCGGCACTCTTAGTGAACTCCTGCAGAGTGCCCTATCAGTGATCACCAGATGGATTAATATGTGCGGTGTTGGCGTGAATCCGACCAAGACAGAGCTCCTTCTGTTCACAAAGAAGCTAAGGATCCCTCCAGTGGAACCTCCATCGATTGGAGGCGCAGTATTCACTTTCTCCGATAAGGCTAAATTTCTGGGAATAATTTTTGATAAGAAGCTGTGCTGGAGGCTTAACATCCAGGAACGCGTCAATAAAACGACTGTCGCACTGTACTGCTGCAAAAAGGCTGTGGGGAAGAGATGGGGCTAAAATGTTGCACTGGCTGTACGTTGCTGTGATAAGACCGATACTGATGTACGGAGTGATCGTTTGGTGGAAAGCTCTTAGTATCGGGACAAATCAAACTCTGTTGGGGAAGGTTCAAAGAGCGGCTGCTGTGGCTATTAGCGGTGCCCTACGGACAACTCCTTCCGCTGCCTTGGACGTGTTACTCAACTTGTTACCTCTCGATATTCTAGGAGAGCAAATAGCTACTAATACGGCCGTACGTCTCCGGGAGGTTGGTCAATGGACTGCATCAACGACGGGGCACTCATCTGTCCTCTACTATAGGGTGACCCCAGCTTCGACAGATTACGCAGTGGCGTCGTACACCTTTGGTAAAAACTTCAAAGTCAAGATCCCTTCACGTAGTCTTTGGATGAATGAAGGGTTTGTACTGACAGACACGATTTGTTTCTACACGGACGGCTCCAAAAATGATAGTGGCGTTGTCATAGGTGTGTACTCTATCGGGCCGGACGTTTGTTTATCAGGGCGTCTCTCAGGTCACTGCAATGTTTTGCAGGCGGAGGTTTCCGCAATTATGGAAGTCGTGGCGTGGCGTGGCTGGGTCGTAGCATTGTGTCCACTATGGACGTCACGATCTTTACGGATAGCGAAGCCTCGGTTAGAGCATTGAAATCTGTCGCAACCACCTCTAAAACAGTTGCCGAATGCTGCTCGGCTCTTATGATGATGGGGGATTATTTCAACATCACACTGTGCTTGATCCCGGGTCACAGCGGCTTCGTTGGTATAGGGCGGACGAACTCGCGCGTAGTGGGTCCACTGGGGAGTTCTACTACTCTTATAGGCATTTAAGTATATCGATGTCCTCCTGCAAGCACGCGATGTCTTCGGCAGCACTCCTGAAAGGAAATCTTAGGTGTGGCCTAAGTGGGAGCACGCTAAATCTAAGAGACTGCTGTCGCTGAACAGAAGCCAGTTAAGGATTACGGTGGGGGTTGTCACTGGACACTGCCTGCTGGGGGAAGATGCTAGGAGGCTTGGAGCTCCGCACTATGACTACTGTAGAAGCTGCAGTGATGTGGAGGAGGAGGAAAGCATTTTCCATCTGTTATGTACCTGTCCGGCACTTTCATGGAGAGGAGATCAATCTTGAGATCTGGCTTCTTTACGCTCCTGGAGGACTTGGCTGGGGTGGACATTCACCTGCTGAGCCGATTCATAGTCAGGTCTGGCTGGCTCAAATGATTCGCGGAGGTCTAGTGTTACGAATCAAGGGTATCGCAATGGACCTATTTATGGTCTAAGTGTGCCGTGGAATTCATGGCAGCTCCAGTAAACTGACCTAACCTACCTAGGCCTAATTTATACACGCGTTTTTTTTTTGTAACGCAAGAGAAATGCGTATTTTTAACGCATTTCTCTTGCGTGAAGAAACACTTGTGTAAATAACAATTGCGTTGCATTTTAACAACGCAAGCGTCAATCTTTTCACCGCAAGTGTTGCTTTTTTCACCGCAAGCGCTCATTTTTTCAACGCAAATATTCAACCATTCCAATGCTTGCGTATTTTTCATCGCATGCGTTGGTTTTTTTTACTGCAAGCGCTCGTTTTTTCAACGTAAGCGTTGCTTTTTTCAACGCAAATACCCAAGCGTTGCAGCGCTTGCCTATTTTCCACCGCAAGCGTTGGTTTCTTCACCGCAAGCGTTCGTTTTTTTTTTGTTGCACCGCACTCCGATACATGGGTTCGTCGCCAGAAACCAAATCTTTTAACATTGGTTCCATAATTTCGCGCGCTTTTTTTCAAAGCAATGCTCTGGAGCTACAATCTGCTAAAATTGCAACGCTTGCGTATTTGCGCTGAAAATACGAACGCCTGCGGTGAAAAAAGCAACGCTTGTGTTGAAGAAACGAACGCAGGCTTGGAAAACCCAACGCTTGCGGTGGAAAAAACGAAAACATTGCAACGCTTGAATAATTGCGTTGAAAAAACGAACGCTTGCGGTGGAAAATACGCAGGCGTTACAACGCTTGGATATTTGCGTTGAAAAAATATTCGCTTGCTTTGAAAAAAGCAACACTTGCGTTGAAAAAATGAACGCTCACTGTGAAAAAAGCAACGCTCGCGGTGAAAAATACGTGTAAATAAGCATACACCATTTGGTAGCCTCTTCACAATGGCCGGTATTGGACCCAATATTGTATGTACATATGTCTATTTCCACATTAGTTTTCCATGGTCCAATTGTTGGAAGATTTGTTACGCAAATGGAAACGTAAGGCTCAATTTACTCGTGTATAAATTGGGCCTTACGCTTTAGTCCCGTAGCAAATCGTCCAACAATTGGCGCATCGAAGACCAATGCGGAAATAAGCATACAGTATTAGGCCCAACACCGGTCATTGTGAAGATACTACCGAGCAGGTGAAAATTTCAAATTAAGACTGTAAGCTCATTTCCACAAATTTAGATGATTTCTATAAAAATACCGTAAAAGTTAATTACATACTTATGCTATTATAATTAGTTTGTAACAAGGAAATTTTGAACTGCTCTTATATACTGACAATTGAAAAAAAGAATCCAAGTTTTTGTAATGCGAAATAAAACAAAACTTTGGAACTTGAGCAATCGTCTCAGATTATTTAATTATATCCTCGCAACAAGGATACAAATGGATGTATAAGTAGTACGGAAAAGAAGTAGTAGTCTTCCTTTTGTCTAGACATTTGTTGTGCCAAATGGAAAATGAACTTGAATAATTTCGAAAAGTAGCTGTATTGCATTACAGTGCGGTTAATGGAATGAAATTAAGGATATTTTCCGCAAACTGTAAAGATAGCGTAGCATTTAGAAAGGACAATGCGGAATCCACTAGGCCATTAAACAAATGAGAAAATTAGTATTTTTTGCAAATGTCACGTTCGGTGATATTGTAAGGTCGTAGTGGAACTTGAATTTGGGGGTAAATTAATAAATGAGTAAGACAATTCGTCAAGCAGAAAAATCAATTAGATAAATTAATGTACCCTGCTAACCATTGCTTATCAGTCGGCAATTTTTTCGCGGAAGTGTAGCGGAGGAAACAAAATTAGGCGAAGATATTTGTATACATACAGCCCGCTTGTTTCGCTTATTATGTACCATTGTTAAATAACTCGTCCTAAATGAAAGGGCATATGACCACTTCCTCCTATAGGGTTTTTCATTAAAAGCGACGCATTTTTTCTTTCCAATTAAAAGACTTGTGGGTTAATTATGGAAATGATTTTTATTTCAAATGAAATTACAATCGATGCCATTAATTATGGAATACGATATTGTTCAAATGTCCACCGCGGAAGCGCTAGCACGAGTGAATACGCTGGACGCAATTTTCCATGACTCGAGCATACAAATCGGCCGAAAGACCAGGAATTTCGGGTTCGATGTTGTCACCGCCTTATGCTTGCGTATGAATACACATATTAATTACTACGCTAAAATGAAAATTTTATCTTAGGTTAAAAAGCTGCTGTGTAGAACACAGCACACATAGACCACCAATGGGTCCGTTGTGATACCTCAACGCCATAAGAGCCCAGTCGTCAAACCACCCGGATCTATCAATAAAGCGATGTAGATGACTAGCACTTACGTCTTTCAAGTCTTCCAGGTCAGGAAAGTAAAGAACCTAGAGTATCCTTTCTTCTACCGGCCAGAGCAGGGCAGGTGCACAGGAAGTGAGCTATTGTCTCCTCTTCCTCCTCCTCCTCGTCTCCACAGCTTCTACAGTGATCATTATACGGAAGCCGAAGGCGCCTGGCATGCTAACCTATCAAGCAATGTCCTGTAATGATCCCCACAACCTTCTCTCCAGCATCTGCAGCCCTGAAGAGCAGCAAGGATTAAATTCAATTCTTGTAACTATTGATTTTAAAATTATTCTGATTTCCTGTCTCACACATCTGGCACTAAAGCGGAACCTAAAGTCTAGAGCCACACTACCAACTTTAATTTATCCAAAGTAATTTTCATTATTCGTGTTGCACTCGTACAAAATGTTGTTGAACGAATTAACAATGAGTTAAGCTCCGCATTTGATTGCATCGATCATCCGAGCATACAATGTTCTTCATGGGAATTCCAAAACGAATTTGACCAATATGACTCTTCCGTCGGAGCTCCTTGCATTCATATTCGATTAGCTTTGCCTGTGATCCTATGCCTTCATCGCTGTTCCTACGGCTTACTCCGATTACCTACACTCGAAATTGAAATAATACACGGTGAGCTCTTGATTATATACAACACAAAATTGCATCAATGTGGGTTTTTTTACATAGCTTCCGCGGCTCATTATGGATTAAGTAATTACCTAAGAATTAAGAGTCATTAATTATCTCAGCGGAATACAGTACGTTTTGTGGGCTTTCTAGAAAGTCAATTGCAGAAATCACGACAGGAAGTTATTCTCGTCAATCCAATTTAGCGAGGAACTAAGTACGAGTATTATGTTCATGTCAAATGATTTTATGTGATTGAGTAATGTACATAATGTAATTTTCTACGTTCGGTATTTAGTTACAAAGTTTATTGGCACTGGTTATTGTACGCATCGCTATCACAAATTGTCATTGAATATTGTTGCTTTTATTCGTGAATTCACATTTTGGACACCAGTTGCTCCTATTCACAGTCGGATAAATAACTCACTATGTTTGAAGTGCCTACTTTTATACTACTTCCCAAAAGTGCAATTTCTCCACGTCAACAATTCGAAAGATGTAGATTGTAGTAAGTACAGGAGCAAACTGCCACCATGTTCACTAATTCAAAAGATTCTCAATTAACCTGATGAAGGCCAATAGGTCCTTTGTAGGATCACTCTTAATAACAACGGAGCTCGCTATTGAATCTCCAAGAAACGAAAACATGGTGCGAGCGATCGGATTGCCGCAGTCCTGAGAGATTTTTCCAGTACCGCAACCTTTCGTCCGCAGACCATTCTCTCACCATCAAACTTATCTGATGAGTCTTGTCTAGCAAGTTCATCTGCAGCTTCGTTGCATTGATTGCCGCGATGCCCAGGTACCCAACATAGAGTGACCCAGTTTGTGTTTGCGAGACACTGAAGGGCATCAAAACACCCTTTTGATGAGAACTTCTGTGAAGAAAGAGTCTAAATAGCTGCCTGACTTAGCAGATAGTGATATTAGCACCGGTCAGCTTTTTCTTCAAAAATTCTCTGGCGCAGGCTTGGAAAACGCCCATAGCGATTTAGGTTCCGGTCCAAAAATTCCAGCACCAACTCCCTGTCCCGTTCTTGATTCATCGGTAAACAACATGATACACCTGGAGACCGAAAATTTTCTACCGAAGCAGAGTTTCGTAGATATAATCTGATCTCCAGCAGATCGGCATGCCAGGAACCCGCTCCAGAATATGCTCATGTGGCTCTGCTTGTACACATGAGCATTATAAGGTAGATACACTCGAAAAGCGCTTAAAGCCGCAGATTCCTGAATAAAAATATGCAGCGGAGTAAGTCCAATAACCTCCTCTATTGCCGATGTCGGACATGAAGAACATAAGTAAGTACAATTGTGTATCCGAGCTCAATTTGAATGAAACCGCAGAAACGCCGGTGTAGGTACGTTTTGCCAGTGCTGAATGTACAATACAAATCGAGATTTGGGGAGAACACATTTTTTAATAGCTACTTTTTTAACAGCTACGGCTGTAATTGGGAACGTCATTCCCTTCTCTGTTTCCAGCATACCACGTAGCTTCAGAGGAAAAAAACCGAAAAAATAGTGGGATTCTACAATTCACTTTTAGTGTAGAATAGTGAACAAGCCTAGAATCTGTATTTTGGTTAGGGTGCGTATGTAAGCGAGCCGTAGAGCCTCTGCCTTTTAGATTGAATGCGTACAATAGACGATAACCTGCGGTATTCTACACAAGCGCGGAAAGGATTATCAAGTACTAGTGCATATTCATATTTCACCGGGCGATGCATTGCGGTTTGCGCCTTGGCTAATTGTGGCTTTTTTGCTGTAGCATATACTGACGGTAGCAACTCCTTAGGTTAGGTTAGGTTAGATGGGCTGCTTCAACCAAACAATGACCAAAGCACACTTAGACCCAACTGGGCCCGTTGTGATACGCAGTACAGCAACCCGAGCCCACCTCAGTTATTACAATACACCAGCCAGAGCTGACAATGAAGCCATAAAGCCGATCAACCCTAACATCTTTTAATTCATACAAATCAGTAAAGAAGTAGGAACAAGGATATCCTTCTTGCGTCTCGCCAGGGCAGGGCAAGCACACATAAGGTGGAAGGGACTCTCCTCCTCATCTTCCTTTTCCCCCCTTACAGCTCCTACAATAATCATTGTGTTGGACCCGAAGTCTCCTAGTATCCCCAATAAGACGTTTCTCAAATGGTTTTTACTCAGCAGCAATAGCCCGCGAGAGGGGCCGGGATCCATTTTCGACCATATTTGCCTAGTTGCATGACACGTACTGCCATTGCACCACACTAGCCCTATCGTATGCCAACGCTTTAGTGACCAGTTTGTAGGCTGCTAAAGACATCCCAGTACTACGAAAGCATTCCCTGGTCATATTGGTAGTTCCAGCCCCGGGCCAGTTCATCAGCTTTGCAATTACCAGAAAAACCACTATGACCTGGTATCCAGGGACAGGGTAATGTTGAAAAATCTCGGCATCTCACTGAGAGAGCTGCGACAATTTAACATTGTCTTTGACATAACTAAGACGGAACTGAGCAATTTGATCGCAGGTTGGCTATCCGTGTATATTATAACATCCCTAGTAGATATGACATTACGCGAAAGCCAGGTTACCGCCTCGGAGATTGCAAAAACTTCCGCCTGAAAAACGCTACTGTGTCCTGGCAGGTGGAGCGACAAGCCAATACCCAGCTTCTCTGAATATACACCAGCCCCAGTTAGAGGTACATGCTGGCAACTGCATTCTCCGAAACCAGTTTATGCCGTCGAAACGTCAACTGGGCCACATGGAACAGTTGTCGCGCTATGCCCCACAATGGGTTAGGGCAATTGAGAGAAAGAGAACGCCTCCCTCCGTCTTAGAGCCGTCAGTGAAAATGCTGATGGTATCAGATGCCAAATTAGCGTTCTCTGGGCACGCATTCCTCGACGGGATGAGACTAGTAAAGCCCTTGTCGAAAAGGTATTTCGGTGAGGTGTTGTTCAGAACAGTTGGGCTGTGGTTGCCGCGGTCCACTGACGGGTTTCACGGAGGTGGATGGCAGTGTTCGCCGCCATTGGTTCTGCGAAGATATCCAAAGGAATCAAGTCTAACAGTGCGCCCAAGGCAGCAGTCGGTGTTTAGGGCTGCCGTGATGGCAACACATGCTGTTCTTTGGACATTCTCCAACAGAGCTCTGTACGACGCGATGCTAAGTGCCGTCCACCAGACAGCAATCCTATGCATCATTATGGGCCGCAGTACCGATGTGTGAAGCCAGTAGACCACCTTCGGCTGTAATCCCCATTTTTCGCCTATGGCCCTCCTGCAAGAGTACAGTGCAACAGTTGCCTTACTCACACGTTCCTGAA
Source organism: Chloromyia formosa (assembly GCA_964017055.1). Classification (NCBI taxonomy): domain Eukaryota; kingdom Metazoa; phylum Arthropoda; class Insecta; order Diptera; family Stratiomyidae; genus Chloromyia; species Chloromyia formosa. The sequence goes on from OZ024815.1 coordinate 116,851,810, forward strand.
TGTTTGCTTTCCAACTTAATTTACTATCCAAGATAAGTCCAAGAAATTTGGCTTTGTCAGCGAGTATATGCCTTGTGCCCTCCATCAGTGGTGGTACAAATGCAGGTGTACAATATCTTCTGGTGGAGAGAACGAGTTCCGTTTCTGCGGATTTGCTTTGACCCCAACCTCACCAGCCCATTTCGTCAGGATGCCAAGGGCATTCGGCAATATATCGCTCAGGACTATATCGCTCAGGATACTGGGGAATTTGCCTAAAATGGCAATGGCAATGTCCGCATAAGCGGTAACATGGCAACCCAACTTCTCCAGGCTAAAGAGCAACCTGTTGACCGCCAAGCTCCACAGAAGGGGAGAGAGAACACCGCCTTCAGGAATGCCTCTACTTACGTGCCTGCGTACACATGATATACCGATACTAGTGGAGATCACCCGAGGTGTAAGCATCAGTTACATAAACCTGCATAAAACTGGCAACCCCTCAAGCCGCGGAGCTCGCGAAGCGAACGGAGCTCATGCAAGAGGAATGCGAAATCATCTTAATTTAAAACCCACTAAAGATGCAAACCACTATGCGTCGCCCGGTCAACTAGGAATGTTCCCTTAATCCTTTTAACAGGACTAATTGAGAATGCTAGCTCGTCAGTGACCTAACTGCTTTGCATGAACCCCTCGCAATTTCTTGTTAATCTTGTTAATATGATATATACGAGTAGTATAATCAATCCCGAAGAACGAGTCTACAAATCTGACTTTTTCAATGTCGCCGACTGTAATACCAGCTGCTCATCTAAGCATGAACTCAAGAAGAAGAAGAAGAAAAAGCTACTTCTTCTTCTATACTTTACTCATGTTGTTCCGTTATTGCAGTGAATAACCTCTGTCGCATTGTTCAGCGAATTTCCCATGAGAGATGATGGCAAACCGCCACCGTTCGCGGTCGAAGTATTGTCTTTCAGCCTATGTGACAGTGTCGCAAAGTTGCGCTTTGTCGCGCGACTTTATCCAATATGGTTTCACGATAATCTTCGTCAACATCAGATTGGTGTCGATTAAGACAGCTGGAACCAAGAATACCAACTTGGATATTTGTCTCTTCATCCACCCAGTTAGACCTACCAACATCCCAGATGAAGCTGTGCTACTGTTATTCCCACAGTCATTCTGCCCATTCGGCATTGAAAAGCTTCCGTTTCATCCAGTTCCTAGATTCGCAGAGCCCTAGCTCAAAGTCTGAAGAGCCATCAGCCGTCATGAGGAAGATGGGAAGGTGGTCATGCAAATAATGGAAAGGTGCAAATTACACACAGAGGTACGCGATGGTAGTCTACAGGTTGCTTGATGCTTGTGTCGAGGCAACGCTACCTACAACACACAAAGCAACTTGAGACATTCTATGTAAAACATGAACGAGAATTGGTTGCATGCTCGTGTGTAAAAAAAAAGATGGTTTTAAAATAAGAAAAGATTGTCGCAATTTATAAAACGATTTATAATTTTTCGTATTTTGTTTTTTTTTTATTTGAGTTGCGTTGATTATGGGCATAATGGCTGTCTTTCGCGCGAAAGTGATGCGAATTTTAGGCTCGCAATAGAAAAGAAAAGTTTTTCTCTTTTGAATCGCTTTTGGGTTATTGTGAAATTGTCTGAAGCGATTTAGTTTATGTCGCGTTGCGGATGATTCATTGGGAATTGTGTGGTGCGTACAAAAGAGCTTGATGACACCATTGTGTGCAACATTGTAGCAATGCGCTTCTTTGTTTGCTATCGTTGGAGAGCATGAATGATTGGTACGAATGCAGAGTTGCATTCTGAATCCCATCGTTGCTTCATTGACTTTTAACAAGAATATACAACAATGAAAAGCAAAAAAACATATTAATTATATATACATGCATATATATATTTTTTTTTCGTTTATTATTATTAAATATTTATTAAATAAGAAAAAAACGGTTCGTTAAGAAGCCACGGATCCATCCAACCTCAATGGGCCTTGGCTTACCTTTCTCCTTATTTTTAAGGAAAGCAGACTTCCTAGGGCCACATAATAATCAATAGGCACCGCTACCTGGTACCTATTGCAAGCGGGAGCGGTTTGACCGATTTGTTGTTCCATCGCCTTAATTCAGTTTGGCCCAAAATTTCCGGCCACGGTTTACGAAGTTACTTCCAACAATTCCTATTTATTGAGTAATCAATAAAAAATCATGGTGCGCTGTCGGGAACCCCACAAACCAAATAATGGGCTAATTATGGGCTGCAAAAAAAAATTTGGGCTCAAATGAACCATTTTTTTTAATGAAAATGTGGGGCCCAGCTTTACAAAACGTGGCACCCGCACCGTACGCAGAGAAACGTAGTCAAAAACAAAAGGAAGTAGCTATAAATTACAAGCTTTTTATAGGCTCTACGAATCATAAGACAACACCAGGATACGCGCAAAATTTTACAAGATGGAAAATAAAAATAGAATAACGTATGCGGGACCTCGCGCCTAACGTGAATTTTGGCATCAAACGGATCAAAAACCGGGAAATGAAGCAATATTATGGGCTGCAAACCTAATGCTAAAATATGCTCAAAAATTTAGAAAAAACAAGCTAGCCTTCGTTTTGATTTGTGGTGCATTTGCTACTTTGAAATTAGTACTTAGTTAAACTTGTTCCGATTTCACTGTTCCTATGAGAGATATATGAAATAGTGGGCCGATTTCAACCAAATTTAGAAGTATGATTTAGCAGTAAATATGATTGAATAATATTAAATTCGGTAAAGATATCTTCAGAAATAAAAGTTTTTCTAACAAAAACTTAATTTTAGAACGGTCGTTCCTATGGTAGCCATATGATGGAGTAGTCCAATTTCAACCAAATTCGGCAAGATAATTCGGGAAAGGATATTATTGAATAGTTTGAGATTTTAGAAGGACCCATTTAGAAATAAAAAAGTTTTTCTCACAAAGACCGACTTTTGGGACAGTCGTTCCTATGACAGCTATATGACGTAGTGGTCCGATTCCATTGGCTCCACATATTTACAGCGTGCAATAGGAAGAAGGCTTTGTGCAATATTTCAGCCCGATAGCTTTAAAACTGAGGGACTGACTAGTTTACATAGAACCAGACAGACAGACGGACAAAGCTTAATCGACTCGTCTCATCATACTGACCAAAAATATATATGTAGAGATTACATGGTCGGAGATGCTTCCTTCTGTGCGTTGCAAACTTCATGACAAAGTTAATATACCCTATCACATCCGTGAAGGGTATAAAAAGGACGAAGGAGCACATAGGGATCGGCAGTGCGGGTGCTGATGCTATATTGCCATGATCGAAACCAAGGTTCGTCTACATCGATGCAGGGCTCTCTAAATATTATGTGCTTTTATGGGCTTTAGTTTATATCATTCGACCGTTCGAAAAATGTAGCTGTTGTTTGTAAATAACAATACCGGTGTCACATGACAAGTCGGATGCGGGGTCTACAACTACAACGAGCACTACTATTTACGAAGATGAATGTGTCCTGAGCAATTGTGATAAGAAGATTTACCGACGCAGTTGATTAAATATGAGGCTTCCGACGTTCGTGAACCACTCGTAGTGGCACAGGCAATTACGGGCTCATTATGAGCTGGGGGCTGATATCACAAAAACCAGTCTGTGACTTAAGCCTCGACATCCCAGACTTTTGACGCTAGCAACGGCCGAGAGTTTGCAGGTACTCACATTTAACAGACTGTTTATCGTGCTAACGTCGCTAAGGTGGTACATATTTTCGTCGTGGCAAAAACAATATACCCTATACTCTATGAAGTCTAGGGTATAAAAATGAATTATTCCCTAAATTTGGATATACATAATTCATTAGACAAATTTATAAAGCACAATGGGCCTAACTGGACCAAATTTCCACTACTAACGAGCCCTATGTAACTGAATAACTCTTGTTCAGTTTTTAGGCCGCCAGCGTCGGTATCAAAGTGACAACACATCGCAGTGCTGTCGAAAGGGTATGAAACACAACACGTCTCCGATACGCTACATTCAACGTTACCGATATATTACATATATTGATCACTATACTTACCACCGATGATGTTCCCACCATTCGGACTCGAAATTCCCTCAAGCTTGGGCCCAATGCTGCACCAAAATAGAACGCTGAAAACGAAAAAAGGGACCACAAAGTACCATTAGTATCAAGAGAAATTGCAGATTGACTACTTATCTGAATCCACGATTACTGTCCACACTATCATATCACTTGTACTCCGCATCATCCGCTGGCGAAGCGATGGACGCAATCTGTAAATCAGCAACAAATTGAAATTAAGTTATCCATACAAATAATAATAAATAGACCACACACACGGTTTGTGGATAAACGTGTTTGTATTCCATAATGCCATTCAGGTCGTGAAACACCCGAGAACCCAGACATTTTTTTTCTCCTGCCATGGCAGAGGAGGTGTAGAACGAAGTCGTGTTGTGGAAGATGGAGTCTCCAGGCGAGTTCCCCTACTGGGCATTGCCCTGTGATAACCCCTACCACGCTGCCGATATGCTTCCTGTTCATCAAATTAGCAGAACGACAACGAGCCAACTCATCCGCCTTGCAATTACCCGCGCCACTATGCTCGGGATCCAACAGAGGGTACTATTGAAGAAACCACCCATCACTGCAAGAGCTGAGCGACAGCTCTAAATAGTTTTAGAAGTAGTTAGGACGGATTGGAGTGAGCGAATCGCCGCCTGACTGCCCGTGTAAATAGTGATGTCCCTCACAGTAATGACATTCAAGATAGCTGACACTTCGGCCTGTAGGACGCTGCAGAAGTCGGGGAGACGGAATGATAAATTAATACCCAGTCCCTCCGTGTATATGTCAACCCTCGTGTATATGCCAACCCTCGTGTATATGCCAACCCTATCCACGGTGCCGATCTTAGAGCAATCCGTATAGATGATCAGACTAGCGTTGTCTCCGCCAAAATGGTATTTTGGAGAAGTGTAGTCCGTCTCCTCAGGGAGATTCAGCTTGTTCAGTATAGTGGAATGTCCCACATTCAGCACACGCCAGTGTCCCGTTTCGCGAAACTGTAGAGCCGTGTTTGTTTGACAGTTGTTCACGAAAAATATTCGGCGGGAGCAAGCCGATTACCATATCTAATCCGGCTGACGGAGTGGTTCTGAAGGCCCCCGTCGTGGCTAACGCGGCTAGCCTTCGTATCTTTCCCAGCATTTTTAAGTTAGCCGTTATTTTGAGTGTGTGGTAATTTCGTATAATTATATAGGGCGCACCGCAGCTGTAGCCAATATAAAACTTTCGGCTGTAAGCCCCAGTTTTTTCTTGCGGCCTTCCTACACGAGTAAAGTGTAATAGTAGCCATCCTCACTCGTTGTTGAATATTAAGCCTCCACCTAAGCCTTCTGTCATAGATGAGACAAAAAAACTTAGCTTTCTCCGTAAAAGCCAGTCTGTGTCGTTCAGGGTTGGGGGTTAGATTGGTGGGATCATATGCCCTCTAGTGAAGAGCACAAGCTCCGGATTCGCTCCAATGCTGCACCGATTTATCCACTCCGTAAGAATGGATAGGACATACTGCAGCACACCGCTGAAACATACCCGTGACTGTAATGGCGATGTGGTTCGCGTAAGCAACGACTTTATATTCAGTCTTCGCCAGATCCAAAAGCAGTCTATTAATCGCCAGATTCCAGAGAAGGGGAGACAGTATACCCCTTTGGTGAACTAGGTTTACTGTTATTGAAAGCACACTCGTTGTCCAAGAAAACAAAAATCGCGTAATCCTTCTGATCAAGAAATTTCTCAACAAAGCTAACCAAAGAATGCAGAGCCGAATCCTCCGATCTACAAAGAAGAGTTGAATCATTGAACATTTTCTTCAAACCAGAATCAAATAATGTATTGGGGGAATCTTGTAAATTATAGGACAGAAAGCATTTTCTGAAAGACCCCATCCTAAACTTTAGGGGATATGTCATAGGGGATTAGGAGATAATTCAATGGGGGCGAGTCCGCAGAGCCTACATATTGGGGGATATCATTGTACAAAAAACACAAACAAAATGGTCGAACAACTTTTCGAAATTTAACATTTTTTCTCTCCCTCTTTTCCAGCCATCTATCATCGTAACATGAAGTTCCTGAATCAACAACAACAACACCAGCAATATGAAATGGAATTGATAAAAGCCAAATAGAATCCTAAAAAAGTCTTCTGAAATACGAGCCTTGAAAAAATTAATAAAATTTCGACCGTTTTCCAACGATCACTACTTCTTCGGCGAATATCTTCGAAAATATCTTAGCTAATTCATAATAATAGCACCGCTGCAATAAAAGATAAATCCAATATCAATGTGCCTTAGCTGAAAGTAAAGTCACAGACACGTACCACGATCCACACTTCATTGGGATTATGTATCGGCCAGCTATTGAATCCAGCGGTGGAGGCGACAATAAGGTGATACGTGCGCCTTCGCTGAAACGTGGAAAAAATGACGAGCGGTTGTGCGATCGGGTAAGTACAGACACATGATTATTTTATTGAATTTTTCGAAGATCATTTACGCCTATGGTTATTTATAAGGTATTGCGTGATCAGGGCTGCCAGGTTGGGGAATTTCGTCCTCGAAATGGGAAAATTTATGGGTTCGGTGAAAATTAGAGGAAAACGTCTTTGTGGGATTGGTTTCTTTATTGGGGGCTAAACGGAGGTAATATTTAAGTATTGTATATTTAACGAGAATAATTTGGTTTGTGAAATTTGCGCGTGTTTACATGCGTCCTCAATACCTAGGGTATTTTATATTAAATTGTTATCAGTTCTATAATTCCGCATCTTATCTTGATTGTTAACTCTTCCATCTATCTCTTTGGAACGCTCCAGCTTAATGAGAAGTAGATACTGTAGATATTAGGACTCCTTGTGAACGCCATTGGCCCAATTTACACGAGTTCTTAAGACGACGTTAGCAGTCTGCGGCTCGATGTGCTGTTAGCAGATTGCGGCTCGATGTGCCGTTTACAATCTGCGGCTAATGCGGTCAGCGGCTCGGCGTGTCTTTAGCGGGCTGCGTCGCTGGGCTTCGTCACAAAATTGCAGGTACGACCGCAGTGTCGTACTAATATTGCAAGTGAAATCTGAAACGCACGGCGGGATGGCACAATCACATAACAAACGAAGGTTTGTCGAGTGGCGGAGCGCGGCATTCACACAGCGGGGTCACCGAATTCTTGTTATGTTAATCACGTCACGGGCGACCGAATTGCAAACGTCGAGGGTCACCAATTATAGCGTATAAGGTTGACTGTTGTATCTAATATATAGCCGATGTCACACGTCGCTATATTAGGATTCGATGCGCAACGAGAGACAAGCGAAACACATCGTGTTAATAACGGCAACAATTATTTATTTGGACAAGATGGTAAATACAACTGTCTGTGATTGCATCTCAACCTCGACTGACTACTGTCATCCGAGTTACCAGAGGGATGCGCTTTAGCGCTACATACGCTGACATTAGCGAGTAGTCATGGTCGCCACATGTTCATAAGCGGAATAGGGTGAAATTTCAAGTATCCAATAGATGGCGCTATTTTGCTATGAATTTAATTTCGCAACTTTACAAACTGCAGTACACTTCGAGCAAGAGCGGAATATTTGACTTTCTGATATTTGGCAAACTATGCGTCTGATTGCGAATCCTGTATGTATTATGTTGATGGAAAACGATATTTTCATATAATATAATTAAAATCGCCAATGTTGGGTCATCAACTAAATGTTTAGTGTCAATGTCTCAACAATGTGACCTCTACCTAACATCTGGCCTATTACAGTGACGACTATCGTACAACGGAATTTATTTCGTTGGAGCGAAATGGATATCGATGGTGTATTTTTCATTACATTCCATTCCGTGGTACCAGGCATAAGTGTTCAAGTTTCCATGCCAAATTTTCACACGGGTGCTCATGACGACTAGTAGTGATGACTCGTCAAGAGTTCTTCTTGAGTGTTCAAGATGCCATAATGAGAGAGAGATAGTGCTATGATAACCAAAATATTATTTGTTCTTTAGGGCATCCATGAAATTTTAGAAGAAATCGTATATCGTATAATAAATCGTATAATTCGTTTGCCATTGAATAGAACATTTGAAGTATGTATGATGAAAATTAATGGTCCCAATGTTAGAAGAACCATATAGGAGCAAAACGCATTCTTGACTTTACAAAATGGGACCAGCATGAATATGAAGAACATTCCTGTTTCGAGACTAATAACAGAATTATCACTATCACATTTAGAGAGAATTTTCTCACACTCAAAGGATTTCCGCTTTAGGAACTACAAACCCCCCTTAAATGAGTTCTAGGTTGTTATGTATATTTTGGGTAATTTTTAGGTCTAAAATAGAGAAGTTCCATGGGTAATACCTGGCAACCCTGTGCATGACTGAACTATTGTGAGAGATTTTCGATATTTCCGAAAAAGTGCTACCATGATATTGGGACATTTAGGGAACAATTTATTATAATCGTTCGGTCTGATTTTCGACCGATTGAATCATATGAATTAACTTAAATGATTTTACTTATTTCATTTTCATCATATTACATGCGAGTACATTTATGTTTTGCAATAAATTCTTTCACTGATTTCGTAAAAAAAATAGTCTGCTGAAATTTGTAAAATATAGTCTGGACGTTTAGCATTTGATCGCGCTGCGTCATGTATAGTAATTGCTCTCCTTTATAGTATTGAAAATAATTAGACTACAACCGCACATCTGATATTGTGTTAGATATTTTCATCCACTGTGATTATTAATTTTTTAACACATATGTGTAAAATTGTACTACAAGTGTTTTACTTTTGCTTTCACTTTCTAAACCAATATGTCATCCGCTTCTTGATCATCTTTTTTTTTCTATAGTACTTTCAAGAAATCACAACAGTTAATTGATGAACTTTTGGGGATTTAAATGTTATGATAATCTGATTTCACCTAAATGTAAATTTGTGCTATCGCTGGGGATGAATTTTTCGCCTTTGATCGCCTGGCTCTCATCTTAATCATGCCACATACATATGTATGTTTCAATTGGCGTGCAAAATTTAACATGTCCAGTCAAAATTACATGAAATCGAATAAGCTACCGAAACAGAACATTGCAGAAGCTACGGAGTATAGAGAGTATGTACCCGCTCAGTGTAAGAGTATATGAACCAATGTTCAGCAATATGTGCACTACTTAAAAAAATCAGCTGTCCGTTCCAGCAAATTAGCAATTATTGTAATTATGGCTTTCACTTTACATTGAATTTGAAGACGATAAATGTTGCATTAAAAAGTGGGGGTGGTAGGGTGACGTTACGCTAGCACCACCATTCAAAAACATTATCCTGGCAGTTCGAGAGGAGCAATACATTCCGGAATAGAGCAATGAATTTCCAATTAATTAGGCTTTTATTTTACATCAAATTGGGGTTCGATAGATGTTGTATAACAAAGTGGGGGTGGTAGCTTGACGCCACGCTAGCACCCCACATAAAATTGCCAATTTTTGCGAATCGGCAGGAGGAATAAATTCGGTAATCGAGCAACTAATTAGTACCTAATTATGCACTATGCCTGATATCGATACTTAGTGGTGGGGGTGCCAGCGTAACGGACGCTCTGTAATCTCACACCCCAATTTGTTCCCCTTTTTGTGAATGAGACCAATGATGTTCCTGCGCGAATTTTCTGTGATTACCCCCTCCTCCCATATTAGCAGAAGTAGTTCGTGTATGGCATTTAATATGGGCCCGTTCCTCCATAGGTAGTTCAGCTGGAATTTCGTCTGCACCCGGCGCTTTGTTTAGTTTAAGTGACTTTATTGCGAGTTCAACTCCTTCTATTATCGGAGGTTGTGTGTTAAAACCATGATCGATAATGCTGTCATAGACGTAGGATTTAAAAGTTCTTCAAAATAGGACGCCCATCGTTTGCTGATGTGTCGCTGATGATGTTTCCATTCTTGTCCTTACAGAGGTTAGTCCTGGGTTGATAATCATTCTTAATAGTTTTTACTAGTCTGTGTGTGGGGCGTAACAATAAGTCAACACGTTTCTCGTTTTGTCGCAGGTGTGCGGCTAAATGGGCACAAGGTTAATGTTAGGAACATTCATCGTCCGATAGCGATATGCGAACGAAACTTCAACTAAACCACATGGGAATAGTTGATGCGCTATACCCCACTAGGTATTAGGGAAAATAGTATATAGCATAAATATATTTCCGAATGAAATATATTGAAATGTTGGCCAAATGATTGTAGTATGATCTAGTTGGTTGGTATTTAAAATTAGCATGATTCTACCAATAGAAGCCTACCTTCGCTACATATGTAAAACAATTAAATGTATGTATCTGTAACTCCCGATCGAATAAACGTGAAAAGCTCTAACTTTGGTAGATGACTCGACACGGTGACTCTATATATATACTCGTGTACTAGACTCTCTTGTAAAAAGGAAATCGATCAGTTGGAAACTAACGGCACTTTTCTTACAAAGACTCCCATATTACCCTACTTTTCGTTTTTTCTCTATAACTTTTGAACTAATTAGCGTAGAGAGCTGGTTTTTGGCATATAAAGTTCAGATGAGAAACTGCTTTAGTTTCAGTAAGATGGAAATAATCGCCTACCTCCCCTACAAATGTAAAAAATTAAATATTCCTACGATAGATAAAAATTAGGTCAGATGTTAGTAGTAAGATCGAGTGAGATGATATTGAAAATGGGCACGATCCGATCAAAGAAAACCCCTGCTTCCCCTACAAATGATACTTTAAATATGCGATAACATTCCATTAAATAGAGCTAGCGACTTGAAATTTTGGTCAAATGTTTATAGTGTGGTTTATTATTAGTTGATTTTAGGAATGGGTAAGACCCTATCTCCCCTATAAAGTTCTGGTAAAATGGCACCTACCTTCCCTACAAAGGCTCCTTCATCGACCAACTTCTGTTCAAACTGATCATATAGGAAACACACTTTTAATTCAAATGTCTGTGGCCTATTTGAAGTTTTGGTGTCACCACTAGGTCTGCACAGGACGGACTCGGGACCGAAGCGAAGCTTCTATTTTATTTTATTACTTATTTAATTATTATTTTGTTACATTTCAAAATGTCAGTTCAACTCCGAACCAGATTGACCTCTTCGCTATGGGAGTGGAGGAAGAGCTCAGTTATTGAATAGCTGCTAGCTTGACAGCTAGTGAAACTGTTCGAATTTAATGGCAATTTGCTGGGAGCTTGTTTCGACTCGACACTATCCTCCTCTCACTCTCACTAATTGCATTTCACATAAGGCTCTTATAGTTGTATTCCTTTTTAATTTTCAGTGCAGCTTCAAGTGCGCTTCTTAGTCTAGTGTCATATCAGCCTAATATTTTAAAGAAAATAATTTTTCTATACAAAAAATAAAAGCGCCTCAAATTTTTGCGAACTAAAATTTTAATTCTGTGTCATGAACACCTGCTGCTGCTATGCCCGATACACTAGGCCAGTACGCCAGTAATTTTCTAGGGGAAAGGAAAATAAAACATAGCTGAAGATCCAATTCAATTTTAATAATTTTACGGTTAGGTAGCAGAATCCGGATTGTCGCCCAACGTGGGGCAAGTGAAATCAAAATCCTTTTCTTTAGGGACTATGCTTTGAACAGGAAAGTTATACATACAGCAGATACAGCAACCACAGGCTGATGAGATTATTGGTAAGGTGAGCATATTGCAAGTTCAATGGTACTCGTATATAGTATTTATGTGCGTGCGCCCCATCACTCAGCACACAAGTGCACGTCTTGCCATTAAACAAAACGTGGGAAAAGGCAAACTTGTTGCCTTGTGACGGTCATATGAAAATCATACATTCGTCAAGAGCAGGGATTGTAACAAATTTATTACACAAATCACATAATGTGCCAAAACTATATATCCATGTCAATTAAATCAGTTGAATCCGTAATTTATTAAAATATTTATTTATTGTCTCGGTATACGAGTATTAGAAGCCCTTTGTCCAACATCGCAGCCATGGACAGCCTACTGCTTCTCAAGCATTTTTTATGAACTTACGAAAGGATTCAAGGAGTTGAAGTTGATTTTTCATGAACACTTTTTCTGTAAAATACGTACCTTAAAAGTATACTTTTTTCACTTCCGATGCGGAACATGGGGTACGACTTGACTTGATCGCTCCACACCACTGTTGTCGCTGAAAAGGGAATACATATATTGGAATTCTTGTGGGTGTCATTACTGGTCATTTTCTAGTTAGTGAGCATGCAAGACGACTCCGGTTAGCCTTTAAGGACTTCTGCAGTTGTGATGACGTGGTCGAGGAGGAAAACACTTTCCATCTGATCAGCGTCTATCCGGCCCTGGCAAGGAGTAGAAGGATAAAGCTAGGTGTTAAATGTGTGAGTTTCTAGGCTTGCGTTTGTGACTGTGATCATAACGGAGCACTATTCGTGTGTATTTTAAAGTTTAGGTTATCGTCGAATGCAGGCTGTAGTTGTGCGACTGTACTTCCACATAAAATACACAAGAATAGTAATCCGTTATGATAGCAATTTTCCTAGTCGCAAACGCAAGTTGCTCAGTCGCGGCCTAGGAACTCGCATCTTTACGCCTTTTATGAATTGAGTGATCTATCAAGCGTTGACATTGGTCAGTTATATAATTTCTTAATGCGTTTCGGTTGATTCGCTGCGTAGGAAATGTGGTATACGTGTGCTGTGTTAGTCACGGCAGCCTCTTCTCCTATCCTGTAGTAGAGCACTTCATTTCCGAGACCGTCAGTTCAGTACCTTGCTTGTTCCGCCTTTATTGCATTATTTTTTTTATCAAATAATGTACTTCTTTGCAGTTAAGTCGACGGAAAGCCGGCGAGGAAATCAACTGTTCGAATATGCTCGTGGTAGGAATTGAACCTGCGAAATCGACGTACTATCTACCGAGCTAAGGTGTGTTTTGCTAGGCACCACTCTGCGTCGATCGCAGATGACGATCAAAAAGATACATATAAGTAGTGATCGTCGCACCTTGTTTGCCATTAGCGATGAATCCATAGAGCACTATTTATGTCTATTTTTTTCATCATGGCCTGCGATCGACGCTGGGTGGTGCCTGGCAAAACGTACCTTTAAGGTGTGAGTTCCTAGGACGCGACTGAGCGACTTGCGCTTGCGACTGTGAAAAAAAAACCCAAGCCGTTCAGTCGCGGCCTAGGAACTTAAACTCCCCTTATTCATAATAACCGATGTACATATGTAGATCGATAGTTAGTTACATACTTTTCATTACTTTATGCGTTAACCAGTTCTAAATTTTTCCTTCTATGTAATTACTTCAGTGTACATACCAGTGACGTGCAGTGGAAATTTTTCATAGTCAAGCAGTTGGGCGCCCTAAAGCCAATTTAGCATAAACAAAAATGGACTGTATAATAGAATATGGACAGTCACAAAAACATTTATACCAAGCGGCTTTAAGCCTTAAAGAAGAAATCAGGAAAGATATAAATAAAATATTGGCACATATATTCGGAATACAAAAAAAAATAAATAAATAAAATATTACTAATAAAAAAAATGATAAATAAATATTATGTTAATTAAGACTAGAAAAATTCAGGGGTATTTGAAATAAAAAAATATTCTTTCGCCATTGCCATTTATTTGTATTCCAAATCTATGCGCCGTTCTTTAAGTAAAAACTCTTTAATCACATTATCAAAAAAATCGTTTTCTCTTCGCATTTGTATAAGAAGATCCTTTTCAACCGCAATTAAAGCAAGATCCGAAAGTCGTTCTTGGGATTGGCGATTTCTCAAAAATGTATGAACGCGCTTTAGTGTTGAAAATGACCTTTCCGCAGTTGCCACTGTGACTGGAATTGACGTTAATAATTTTGCTAAAATATGAACTTGCTTAAAACCGTTTGCGACATAAGGCCGTTTTTGAAAATAATCGAGAATTTTACTAGGATTCGCGTTTTTAAACTCATCTGAAGAATAAATAACTTTTAGCTCATTTTTCAACTTTATTCTGTCGAAAAATTGACCGTGATATTCAATAAGTGAGTCAAAATTTTTATCGGGAAAATTTGACTTGAATTTAGAAAAATAATTCGGTTCAAGCAACTCTAAAAATGAAAGATCTTTAAACGAATGGAATCGATCTCGAATTTGCCCGAGAATAACATCTATAATCTCCCGAAATATCCGCCGTAAATTTTGTAAAGGATCTATCGCATTTCTACATTTCTTACGTGGTGGCTGATATTCTGCTGTAACTGTCGAATAGAAATTATCAAACTTTTTAGAAAAGTCATTTTCAAGCCAATTTTCAAATTCAATAATTTTTTGGCTTGCATATGAAATGTTTACCACTTTGCTCTGAATAATATTAAATAATATATCAGTTTTCGAAAAAATTTCAGAAAAAATTAACAGATATAATTGAAAATCTGACTCTGCGAATTTTTGTAAGTATATATCGGAAAAAGTCAAGGAATCGCCATCCCAGTGTTGAGAACCATTCGAAATTGTCTCAAAAACTGTACAAATTTCATGCTTATGTTCAAATATAACGTTAATAATACGCGAATGATAATGCCAACGCGTTTTGGAAACCGATGGTAAACGACGATTTACTATATTTGCAAAAAGGTCCGACCTTTTAGTGGATGTATTAAAAAATGATGCGATTTTATTGATGTGCGCGAAAAATAATTTAATTTCCGGAATAAACTCAACTGCTTTAGACAATACTAGATTTAGTGAATGAGCGTAACATGGAACGAAAATTGCCGATTTATGTTTTTCCCGAATTAAAGTCTGAACTCTACGAATTTGAGAACTCATTGCTGCTGCGCCATCGTAACATTGTGCAATTAATTTCTTATCGATATTAAAATTTTGCAATTGTTTTAAAATGTGAGAGCTTATTGCTGTAGCTGTAAGATTAGCGCTTACATCCAAAAATCCGATAAATCTTTCTTCAATCTCATTTGATATTGTATATCTAAAAATCATCGTTAATTGTTCCCGACCGCTAACATCTGGCGTTTCGTCGACCATTACAGCTACAAATGGAGCCTCCTTTATTTCCAAATTGATTTTATTTCGAACCACATTAGCTATAGCGCAAACAAGATCGTTTTGGATTCTATTAGACAAACGCTGCATTTGCTTTTATAGAATCTATGTGGGACTCAATTATCGGATCGTACAAACTCAAGAAATTTACGGTTTCGATAAAATTACCACGATTATTTGAAGAAGAGTCTTCATTATTTCCGCGAAAAGGAAGCTCCTGTTTTGCCAAAAAAATTACAGTATCGATTAAACGTTTCAAAATATTACGATTACGCTCAACTTTTTCATTATGCAAACTAACAGATATTGCCACCTGGTTACATGCCATACGCTGAGAACCAAAATTATCTAATTTAATTAACGACTGAAGATGTTTTTCGGAACTTGAATGCTTTGCTGCTGAGCCCGTAAAATTATTCAAATCACTAAATCCAGCTTTATTCCAAACAGATTTTTCATTCGTGAACAAAAGACACGGCCAGCAAAATAACTTATTTAATTTACAGCTTCCCGTTAACCAAATGTACTTTTCATACGTTTCGATATGGAATTTTCGCGTAATATTTTTTAATTTAAACTCTAAACTAAGATCTGGCTTCGGTCTATCCGATTCTATAATTTCTCTTTTCTTGGCAAAGGAAAGAGTTGAAAATCCCGCTTTTAGTACGAAATCCGTCGCGCAGCAATACTCCGTCATAATGCGAAAAGAAAACTTACCACTTTTATCACAAATCAAATCAATTAAATCACTACAAACGGTCAAAAAAACTTCAAATCACAATTTAATCAAAATCACCCGATTGCACTGATTTCCTCTTTTAAATTGCAACGGAAAATCCATTACATAACAAAAACAAAAGCTCTACTGGAAAAATCAAATTCCCATAAACATTCCCTGCATTGGCAACATTTCATTAACAAGCATCATTGGGCTTTATCCCACACACAAAAGCAGTCGCGCCAGTGCTTGACTTGTCTCATATAAATTTGCGAACAAAACAAAAAAAACATCGTTGCCCAATGTACTACCGAAATCCAAGATTTTCTGGAATCAACATGTCTCTAGTATTTGGATGCACACATGGTACATGCATCTAAAGATCTAGGCACATTTTCCTATTCTAAGTTTGGTGTCTATGGTGTGCAAAATGTGGGAGGTTTGAATATTATCTAAAGTAATTGAACGAATGTTTTTTAACCAAAAGAAGGCGCGGATCAGAATTTGAATGTGTAAAGGAATATTTGAATGATAATATGTGTTCTTCAGCTTAAAGAAAAACATTGACTGAAATGATGATATGTGTATTGGTGTAAGCAAAGTTTATTATTGAATTGCTTATTTCGGTAAGTCAAGCAGTTTGGAATTGCTTACTACGAGTGCACGTCACTGGTACATACATACATATCTCTTAATCGAGCAAGTTGGAAACACTTTTTTCACAATTATGCTCCGACTGGCTCCGACTTTCACTGTAGTGAAAAAAATTAAATTCTCTTGCTTCAATATAGCCGGCAGCAATCGTGGCTGTGGTTAGTGCTTGTTGTGCTTGGTATTCTGTATGAAATGCCACCATCCATCGGTTGGTTCGGCTTCAGGTCGGTTCCACCAGCTTCGCGTCCGTCCTCAAATCTCTTGAAAAGTTACCGACTGTTCTATCTATTTGCTGTCGCCGCGATCGTCACAGTCTCGCCGCTAGCACGACTATCTCTATTTGCTCATTCTTTTTTTCCACGAGTGCTTTTCATTTATTTTCTAGCAATGTACAAAATATCATCTTCATTACAAGCTCTAAAATTGCCGGAACTCTCGCCTTTCTAGCCACTTGAGCTAGTCGCGAGAATAGAAGCGTACACAATAGCGCGATCGCTAATGATTTATTTATTTACCCGTGCCGCGAAGAAGTGAGTCCGATCGGCCGATTCGTTCGGCCTTGCCTTAGAGCTCTGGTTGATACGACACCCCCTTATCAGTGTTCGAAATAAAATTGTGCTATCACAACAGTGTGTATGATTTTTTCGCACTATCGGCTATTATTACCTCAGTGACGTCATCGCGTTGAACGTGTTATCGGTCACACGGGGAAAGGGTTGCAAATAATCTCCGTACGAATGTAATGTGATCTCGTTTGTGGTCTCGCGAAATTGATTTCAATTTTAACCCCTATTGATTACATGTAATTTTATACGGTGAAATTGTGTGTGTATGTTTTGTGCCCACAACCATGACATCGGCGTGAAGGTCAGCTGATCATCAACAGAATAAATAACCATCCAAAAAAAGCTTTTGTTGATGTTTATGGGATCTCGCGGAGATCAACGATAGTAGCAGCAATCGTGAATGAGTTGATATCCCGCGAGTAATTAGCCTACACCGGTGGACATGGCCTACCAGCGGTGTGAAGAAGTAAGTATCTGCTGAGTGACATCTCTCTGGTAACCAGAAGCTAGGCTGGGAACCATCATTGAATCTTGCCGGCTAGCCTACAGGTCGGTTACCCTCATAACGGCGCTTTGTGGTCAAATGGTTGGAACTTCTCTGGCTGCGTCTGCCTGCGACAAATCCCAAGAAGCAGGCAACGTCTTCTTTGCCACAGCAAGAAGTGCATGACACGTGTATGCAGTGCGCGCTAAGAATAAAGATTGGCGCAGTCACCTTTGAATTATTTCTGGTCGCGATGTAATTTTATGAGACAAAGTGGAGTGATCGTGAGTCAGTTTACAGGCACGACCCAGATCACGACCGGTTGGGACAAAATGTTGCCCAATGAATGCAAATATATGTCATCGTGGTCCCCATTGTTAACCTTTCGATAGTGGACTTACTACGGTCTACGGTGTGTACGACGGCAACGAGTACATACTCCAAATGCAAGGCTTAATGGACAGATAAACATGTAGTGCACAACGATAGTGTGCATACTGGTATTGAACGATTTAGGTTTGGTACTTTAATGTTTAAAGAGCAATTGATGGATTAATATTTACTAAGGGAGTTACGAACAATCACTTCAGGTTGAAAGATTAATCATTCACCAGATGCAGATCAAAAGATCAATAATTGTTCTTTAAATGTACCCTTTGTGGGATGTGTTAGGCAATAGTCATGGGGTCAAGCCAATATACTATTAATTTCAAATGACGAAAAGACAAAATCGTTGATTGTGAAATTATTGAGACAATGTCGATCGATTCCAAGTGAATTGGTATCACGTATCCGTACTTGTAGCTATCGAAGTATACATCGCTCCTGCAAGAAAAGTGATTGAACTCAAATATTTTCCCATTTTTTGATTATACTTCATCATCATCGTGGCGCTACAGCCCGACGTCATTCCTAGGCCATCTGGATCATTGTCCTCCAAGTGACCGCATCCTCGAATTTTGAAAGC
Organism: Chloromyia formosa; assembly: GCA_964017055.1. NCBI lineage: Eukaryota > Metazoa > Arthropoda > Insecta > Diptera > Stratiomyidae > Chloromyia > Chloromyia formosa. The sequence continues at coordinate 116,870,397 of OZ024815.1, forward strand.
CCTACTGAATCTACCCAACGAGCTCTCGGTCTGTAATATTCTGGTCGTGCTGCTTCCACCGACAGATCGAGGGCATCTGAGGCATCAGCCAACCATTCCATCCTTATCGCCCCATTTTCTGTATTCCCATTTTTCCCTCCCCTGTTTGTGTTGTCTATCCCAGACCTATGAATTTCTTTTAATATGTACGGACAGGAGCAACGGGTAGCGACAACCCCGCCCACGTGTCCCGAACTGAGCAACAGCAAGTATTGGCCGCTGCTTGGCTTGTTGAGGGGCCTATTTCCTCATCAGATCGCACTGCTGAACCCTCACGGTCACTATGTGTGCGTTCAGAAGGAACTGAGCAGCTTCCGCTCAGCGAACATGTTCAGAACGAGCGGGTTCAGAAGTGACTGAGCAACTTCTGCTCGGGTGAGCATGATCAAATTTCACCGAGCAAGAAATATTTCTGCTCACTGATCAGTGCTCAGTGCTCAGGTTCTTCTTTTTCAACCTCACGCTCATGTTGCGAGTTTCGAGTTTTGACAGTTATCAAATTGGTTGTTGTGTTTTCGCCGTTTTCGGCTTCTATTGTAGTTCTTTGGTTTTCGGGTGCTTTTGAATTTGTTTCTTCGTTGTTCGTGATTTTTGTAATGGACAGCGTGGGATTCGTGTATTTTCCACTTTTCGGCACTTGACGTCTAAAATTGTCATCGTCAGCTTTCAGCTGGTCGATTTGTCAGCTGGTGAAGTAGCGTTCAGCAGGTGCAGACTCCAAACCGAGCAGCTGCGGAGCTGCTCTTTTGCCACCTTCTGAACGCACTCTATGACAACTCTAGCCTCCGTCTCGACGGGCATCTTCGGATGCCCATCAACCCGATCATTCCAGGTCTTCCTCGCTGCCTTGTTCCGTTGATGCGTTCTTTCAATATTTGTTTAGTCATGCGGTAATCATCCGTTCGTTGTACATGCTCTGCCGATTGAAGTCGTTGTAGTTTGACGATTCTCGAAACTTCCAGCTCATCATACAATCCGTACAGCTCATGGTTGTACCGGATGCGTCATCCATTTCGGTCACAAACTGCTCCGAAAATTTGCCGAAGGATTGATTTGATTATGCATATCTATCTATATCTATAAAAGTGAATGTGTGTATGTACAATACTAGGGATGTGTAGCGCATGAGCGAGTCGTTCTTTATGAACGACTCAACAAAATGAGTGCATGCATGTGCATGTGCAGTGTGTATCTATTGACTCCTATTTATATACACAACACAGAAACACTGCAGACGCCGACTGCAGCAAATCAAAACATTTACTGACGACACACCGCACGCCCAAGGTTCTCTAAATACAAAATGTATGTAATATCAAATTGTACCAGAGAAACAAGCCACATTCTAAAGCATAAGTAATCGTCTCTTCTCTACTCATTGGTATAATTTTTAACTGATTTTTGAAGAAAAAATCAGTTATTAGACCCTCCCTCGCAAAATGTTGTGGACACGATTACAGTCGAACGGAAGTCGTAAGCGAAATGAAACTTTTCCAGTTCATAGATGTCAATAGGGAGCCGGCTGCTATTGAAATCCAGCAGTATTGATCAACCGGTTAAAAAGTTACAACTATATAACGACAAAATTATCTAAGCCTAATAACTCCATAACGGAAAAAGCTAGCTAAACCAAACTTATCTAGTACGTAGACGACAATAAGGACTAGCCTATTATGGGATTTCAGTAAACATCCATCAAGCGGTTAAAAAGTTACAGCTAAATAACGGCATAATTTTATAAACAAAATAACTACGTAACGGAAAAAGCTAGCTCAGCGAAACTTACCCAGTTGGTGGATGTTACAGAGAACTGGGCTCTTATCTAATTTCAGAGAAACGCATCAAACGGTTCAAAAGTTACAGCTATATAACTGCTAAATTTTCGAAGCAAAATAGCTCTATAACACAAGAAGATAGCTAGGTGAAACTTTTCTAATTGGTGGGCGATCGTCAAACCTGGGCTCCTATTTAATTTCAGCATCATCAATGGGTCAGTTCCAGAGTTACAGCTATATAACCCTAAAATTTTGAAAACACAATTTATAACGAAAAAACCTAGTTGAACGAAACTTGTCCAGTTGGTGAAAGTTAGTGAGGAATAGCTTCCGGTGGAGTTTCAGGAAAATCCACGGTACAGACGCTAGGTTACAATAATAAAAAAAAGCTAAAAGTAATAAGCAAAAATTTACCCACATGAAAGGCATTTAGTTGATGAAGCTTAAAATGAAACCGGAGATAAATAAATTCATATATTATAGTAAAATCAATCGAACAGTTAAAAAGTTTCATCATCTGAAAATATCGCCCGCATATCGAAATACAACTGCAGTTAAGTATCCCACTCATATCATAATTATACATAAACTCATAAATGATCCCGAATTAGCCCATATCAAAAATCAGTTCCTCTGGCTTCACTGCGCCAGGTGTCTTTTTTTATCAACTTTAGATGAAACGGAACCAAATAAAATCAGCACTGTACTGTAACTACATAGCACGTATATACGTGCTGTGCTGTGTGCTCCCGAATATTGGGACAACTCTTTTTGAACGACTCATTGAAAAGAGTCAGAGTTTATGTGCCGGCACAGTAAAAAGAGTAATTTTGCCCATCACCAGTATGTACAATACAAACGCTTATATTCTCTAAACAATTGCACAGAATGGCGTGAAAATTTGCATAATGATTCATTATGTCACTGCGCAGGTTATAGACTTGGTCCGAATTGCAAGTCTTAGTAGCTGTGTTGTGAAAACACATAACCTCAAATGTGCAATTCAATAATTCGGGTTAATGGAAACCATTAATAAACTATAGAATTTATTGCACTGCTACGTGACACTTCACTTAGCTAATTGACTGCTTACATAATGTTAATTAACTGTTAACATACCGCTAAAAAAACTGTCTGTGGATACTACTACTCCCACAGCGCTCCAATCTTGTCAGTTTCAGGACCGCGCGAATAGGAGGTGTATGCTAGCAACTACACCATCTGAAAAATATATGCCATCGAAACGTTAACAAGATATTAACGCGCTCATGCCCCTGGAGGGGTCAAGTCAATTAACAATATTGCATACTGTTAATGGACTGTTAGCATTGGGTTCGTACTGTTAATGCACTGTTAACATATTGTTAATGAACTGTTAACATACTAAATTTGAAATAAAAAACGGATACTTTGTCTAATCACTTTTTTATTATTGTTCCCTGACGCGTTTCGCTCTTTCGAGCATCTTCAGAGGGATTAATTTATTTGTTACAATTGCCTGTGTTTTTATACTATCTTAACATAGCGTGTACATAACATTATTCAATACATCCTACTTAAGAGATAATTAAAAGGTCATTTACTCTAATTGCTGAAAAAAACAGGATATAGAAGGTAATGTTACGTTAAGGTATGTAGATGTTGTGACGCAATGTGATTCAAATTAAGCAAACGAGAATGGTTAAGGTCCTGATGGTCATTAAGTAGTGTTTTCCCCGTAGTCCTGTTCGCTCTGTTTATTTCAAGGGCTTCAAGAAGATTGAGTTTTTTCCCTTTTGAGCAGGTATGTAGGATCTGGGGTTTAAAGTTGTTTCCAGCCTTATGACCTGTTTCCTTTAGATGTTCGGAAAAATTGGAGAAATTAGAACCACTCATGTGTTCCTTGAACCTTGTCTCTATTGACCGGCCTGTTTGTCCCACATATGTTGCGAGGCACTCGGGACATTCTAGTTTGTATACTCCCGGTTTCTTCTTTTTATCTGTGCGGGGTTTCGCATTAAAAAGTCTGTTTCCAAGTGTGTGACCACTTTGGAATGCTGGAACTAGTTTTTCTTTTTTGGAAAAGTTTCCCACTTTCTCTGAGAGGCACGGGATGTATGGTAGTGAGATATAGTTTTGGAGCCGTTCGTCTGACCCTCTGGGGTAGACCATGCTGTTCGCCATTTCGTTCCTCTTCTTTTTTATTAGGTTATTAACCTCTCTATTTGATTCCGACATTGGGATGACGAAGGCGCCGTGAATCATGAATCTGTGGATGTGGGACAAACAGGCCGGTCAATAGAGACAAAAAATGGCGAGCCTAGCGAATTCTAGATAAATGTTAGCCGCTGGCAACATCTAGTATAGCAAGTATATGCTACTGCTGCTGTCAGGAGAGAGGTACCTGACCTCACTCTTGCCAGCGGAGTCTTATTATCGTCTTAAAGAGTATCGAATGAAGTGTTAAAATCTGACCACATGCATATCCACTTTGACATGAATGTTCTGAACTCCGCTGTACATCCTTTTGTCCTAAGAAGACAAATTGGAATTTTTTCTTGAATTGGTGGGTTCCAAAGCCAACCAATTACTAATTTCCAACAGCACGACTGGTGAGTTGGAGACATCTGGGACTATTTTCGCCAGAGAAAAAGTCGAATGAGCCGTAGAATCCCTTGAAGCCTTCATGGCACCTGCGCCGATGGCATTTTTTCCTGCCATACTGGAAGAAGCCTTGATTTCGTTGTCTCCCTTTAATCATTTTTTTTAGAGCCAGCTTCATCTTGAGCTACATAGCACATTTATGGAGTCCCGCAGACGTAGTTTTTATCCAAAAAAAAAAACGAGTAAAAGCCGGAGTAACTGAGTCCTACAGACCAATAAGCCTCTCATTGCTTCTTGTAAAAATTATTGAGAGGTTACTGGACCTGTACATCTGAGTGGAAGTGGAATGCACGATTTTCTGCATCGAAACCATTGCCATGAGCTCAGGTACACCAGGTGGTTTACCTTGTGGGTCTGAGACGGAACAGGAAGGTTAGGTATTTGAACCGAACAGGAACCAGGTCCGAGATTCATTCCATTAAGGCCTACACGAAGGAATTCTAGATAAGAAGCTTTGTAGCGCTCACATCGTTATCTGCATAGACTGTCAGGCGGGCATCAAGTCTCTTCCTACAAATAAACTCTCATCGAAATTAATGGAAGAGTCTTTTGATACCCTTCGCCTTCAGTGTCTTTCCAACTTACTCAACTGCTGGGTACCAGGGCAGCGGGGCATTGTTGATGGAAACGAAACTGCGGATAAACTCACTACTCGACTTGCCGACAACTGTGTTGCTGATAGGCTTTGGTGAATCCATGGTAGCCCACACAGTAAAAAATTATTTTAACTAGGGGAAATTCTCCGATTCGGTGTCTTATGGCGACGGTTTATTTTGGGTGTCAATAAAATACTTTCAGTGCGGGTATTATTTTTACATCTATAGGTAAATTTCCCGAATGGATGAAATATTGTCCATTAAAACGGTCAAAGCCAATTATCCACACAGTAAAGTTCTTTTTCTATTTCATCACCAAAACAAAAGTCGTTTGAAACAAAGCTTCTCAATGGTTGCCACATCGGGACCCGAACCCCGAATTGAGAGAAGAATGAATTGGACTGATACATCAACGCACTAAGCAAACGACTCACTAATATGTTGAAACCTGATTAGGAAGAGGAATTGAACTTATATGCTATATTTACACCACGTACCCGATTAATAACTCCGATTGGGTTTTCACGATTCCGGTTATGTATTTTTTGTTATCATTTGTTGTTTTTACACTATCTGTGATTTAATTACAAATAGTATAGATTTGATTTTTTAAACATCATCTAAATGCAATAGAGAGAATTCTCGTAATATTCGCGAAACAGAAATGTTCCCAACTTATGCATTCCATAATGTGCCAGTGCCTGTGCGACAACGTAATGCTCGAAATGAAGAAAAGGTAGGTTAAGGTAAATTTCCGGTTTAAAAATATGGACCGATTGCAAATTTGCATTTTCTACGAGGAATCCAATAACAAAGGTCAACGATTAATCGACTTCGCATAACAGAAAATTTGTCGTAAGCTCAACATCCTTTCTGCACCGACGGATTCATAAAGAAAACTTGTAATCTCCGGACACACGCACCGTCAACCAGATTGACCACGTCCTCATTTGCAAGAGATGGGATAATGCCGAGGATCAAACTGCAATTCTGACCACCACTTGGGTTATGACAACATACGTGGGTAAGGTGAAAAGTTCTCGGCCTGACAATGAAAGACTGCGATTTTCAGTTAAAAAATGATTTTATTTTTCTACATAATCATAATCTTCAACACACTTGGTCCAGCGTTTCTGCAACATCAGTATTCTTTCCCGGAAGTGAGAGTCTGGAACGCTGTGAAAAAATTCATCTACGGCCCTCTGAAACTTCTTCATTGGATGCGAAGCGCTTCCCAGAAACAAATTTCTTCAAGTTTGGGAACAGATGGAAGTCTGAGGGTGCCAAATCAGGAGAATAGGGGAAATGGTCGAGCAAATCGTACCCCAAATCCTGCAGTTTTCCCATCGCCAACGCACACTTGTCCACGGGTGTGTTGTCCTGGTGAAAGATTATTTTTTTCTTCTTTAAGCCAGGCCCCTTCTCGCGAATTTTGGCATCCAGCTTCAGTCCAACACGATATCATGTACTTTTTCGATGATTTCCGATGTGGTTGCGGTTTTTGGCAGTCCTTCACGTGGGTCGTCTTCGAGGGGCGTGCGAACACGTTTAAATTCAGCTGCCCATTTTTTAACGGTTGACATCGAAGGAGCAGGGTCTCCGTAAACTTTTGTTAACTTCGAGTGAATTTCCTTAGGAGTTAATCCATCCAAAACGAAGTATTTTATGACCGCACAATATTCAAGTTTCTCCATTTTAACGAAGACGTAAGACGTCTACAGCAAAAATTCGTGTAAAGAAACTTCTTGAGAACAAGCTGAAACTTGTCATACGAACTAATGACATGTGAACCCAGGCAGAAAACATAAATTATTGCTGATTGTAACGGTATTTTTGTGTCAGGCCGAGAACCCTTCACCTTACCCTCGTAGGATGTAGGATCTATCCCTCCGAAAGTTTTTGCGGTCGACAAATTCTTGAGCGATGCTACAGCTTAGGCATATACAGCCGCCCTTAAGAAATAATTAACGCTTATTCTACATAACATCGGTAACACAGGTGTACACGGGTTTTGGGAAGTCACGTCACGTAGAATAGGTACGATGAGACATAAGTCTGACGCCAAAACGCACTGAGCTAACGGCTTCCTTAAATCGTTATTTGACGGACATAATTAAAATTCTTTAGAAAATGTAATCCTTGTGACGTACCACAAATGTTTATGTGCTTCAACAAAATTAAACCTTACAACAGCAATAAGCAATGCCAGGACGGAAAACAAAACAATCTTTTTCCCATAAGCTGAAGAATTCTTCAAACAAACAAATAGACCAAAAATATCCTAATGGTTTCCTTTGCTACGTTTCATAGGATAAAGATTGGAATTTACGGTGGAGCATTTACAAACATGAAAAACACACATTTTCATGGGATATGAAAGAGGCACAGAAACGGATCTACTGCGATTTATTGGCGTAAAATGCCAGCTCGCTATGAAGAAGAGTCCTTGAAGTAATCCTTGTGGGGTTTATGACAGACTTATTTCAATTTCCAAGGTAGCAAATCAATAAGAAATCTTGACTTTCGTATTATGAAGAAAAAAGATAGACGCGACCCAAGGAGCACAAACACAAAAAAAAAGAAATATGAAAAGAGAGTGGTTTTGCAGCATTACGTAATATGTATCAGGTCTACAACTTAATAATGAGACTTTTTTTTGGAATTTTGGGCATTTATTCATAGATTTATTCATATAACTAACTTCCAACGAAATTGCCAACTCTTTTTGAGTTTGGCACGAATCTTCTTCGAGTAATTTCGTCAATTCTTCGTCTTCAAACTTTTTTGGCTGGCCAGGTCGCTCTTCGTCGGTAATGTCGAAATTATCATTTTTGAACCGATGAAACCACCGAAAACACTGTGCACGCGAAAAAGCATCGTCACCGTAAACTTCCACGAGCAATTATGACTCTGAGCTTAGCAAAATAATGTCCAAGTAAAACTTCCCGCAAATGTTGTTTTTTTCGTGAATTTTCGAAACTTTCCATGGTCCGGTAAAATACGTTGTCAACAATCAACACGAAATGTTTATACTGACATTGACAGCTTATGAATACAAACTTCAAATGGTATGTATGTCAAAGATGGACTACCATTGGTTTATCGGTGTTGCCATCTCTAAAAAAAGTCTCATTATTAAGTTGTAGACCAAATAATAAATGTTACTTCCAAAGAAAAATGAGCGCATAAAGGGTTGATTTTTTACTTTATTGTAGGCTGTGTTAGTGCGATAAAAAAACTTAATAAGTAGACGCGCTCGGTAGCCATGAGTTCTCGGCTGCCACGCTAAGATTCTACATCTAGAGAAACATACATAGTTAGGTTCAATCCTCGGCACGTCAACAAAAACTACCTGTGGTATTTATTTCCGAAGCATATATTATAGACAAATGTTAAGTGAATAACTGTGCACTCCTGGGCTGGACAGGGCGTCTATTGTGTGTCTGTGCCGTCGACAGTAAAGTTTGCTTAAGGTCACACTTACCATTCAACATAAACCGGGAAGTTTTGGAGGATTTTATTAAGATGTGCGAGTTGAAACTGTCTCTATGGCAATCCGCAAGGCCATACCTGTACACTTTTTCGGGAAGAATTTCCAGGACGTCAGTGACAATCAGACAATCCCCAAGGCCAGGCATGTATAGTTTTTTTTCTGGAGAGAATTTTCGGAACTTAATTGCAGCCATTGAAAAGGTCTCTCAAGTGGTATGTAGTAGAAGTCTATGGCCTCTATAGGAATTCCGACATCAATTAGTCAAACAAAGATCTTTGTTCACAAGTGAATTAAGGATAGGGTAGGTCAGAGGACTGCCATGATAATCACGGCACCCATAGGCCATATTTGGGTCCGTTGTGATACCACACAGGATATATTACCAACGTAAGCATTTTCCAAGTCCCCCAGCTCGGCAAAGAAGTAATCTCCAAGAATAGATTGGACAATGTCCAGTGACGACGTCTATAACCACACCAATACGCTGTCTTCTCAACAGCAAGAACTGAGCAGAACGCCTTATGTCCAGCCTGGGCTAAAACAGTTTCGTTCTGTCACCCGTACTGCCACTTAACCATCTCAAGTTGGCCTTACTAATCGCGACCTGCATAATGGTATTCTAACACGATTGGATAGGTATTTCAACTCTGCAGCTAGTACGTTCGGCTTCTTCCATGATCCCCTTCGATTGATCCGGAAGAGGTGGTAGGGCTTCCGGAAAGTTTTCACGGTGCGTAATCCAGTTAGTTCTCCATATATTTAAAACGACTGGGCAATTCTTTGGATGCTCATCAATCCAGAATTGTAGATAGCGGTGATTAGAAAAGGAATGATCCGAGGACACCCTCCGACCCCGCACCAATTGTAGAATATCGTCAGATAAGAGAGAAATGTCTAGGACTTCCTTCTTGTTTCTGATGATGAATGTCGCACAATAGCTCACCTCGTTCGTTAGTATCGGTGCTACCCCATACAATATGATGAGCATTCACGTCACATCCATGAAGAAAAGCAGTCGCTACTTGAGACTGCGAGAGCATCCCTTAGATTTGCATGAGGAAGGACTCCTACCTTGCAACTGATGGTTTGGTGGGCATCCGAAAATGCCCGTGGGGACGGAGCCTAAAGGCGAACATACACCATCCGGAACTCCTGTCCGGAAAAACTGATCAGACCCGGCCTTGAGGAATTCCGGATCGTGTATGGTCGTTTCAGGCCGCCTTCAGGTGGCCGGATTGGTCTTTCAGGCGGCCGGATTGGTCTTTCAGGCGGCCAGAAGGAAAATCGTTCCCGCCAGGCCTCCACCACACACGTTCCGGAATTTTTCTCCGGAAAAACTAATCAGGCCTGGCCTTGAGGAATTCCGGATCGTCAATGGCATGTGCAGGCCGCTTTGAGTCGGATGGATAATTGGAAATCGATCTTATCATCATAGAATGAAAGTATCTATCTATATCTATTGTCTGGAAAAAACTAAGAGGCGCTCATATTGCTATCTGGACAGATAGTCAGGTAGCCATAAAGGCTCTTTCTTCACACAAGCTCTATTCAAGGCTGGTGAAAGATTGTCGTGAACTTCTTCAATGTCTGGCGACTGACAACCAAGTCTTTTTATATTGGGTGCCAGGTCATCAAGGCATTGAAGGCAATGAATTGGCGGATGACCTTGCTAGGCAAGACTCAACGTCTAATTTTATCGGACCGGAACCTTATTGTGGCCTTGGCCTGGCTTGGGCCAGGACTATCATAAAGGAATGGTCTGACAGGCTACGACAGCGCTATTGGGATGACCTTGCAGGGCTGCGGCAATCATAGGCGTTAATGAGACCCTTAGACTATGGGGATACTACCCACATGAGTAGAGCTGATCTGAGGATAATTGTTGGCTACCTATCAGGACATCACTGGGTTAGATCTCATTTAAATAAGATGGGCTTGTCCAGAGAGACGGAGTGTCGTTTTTGTTTGGAAGACATTGAGATCACATATCACCTTTTATGTGAATGCACAGCGATTGCGCGGGCTAGGTTAGCGTTACTAGGGCGGATCGTCACAAACTCTGCTGATATCCGAAAATCTCCTGCAAAAGACTTACTAGCCTTCGTAAGAGTGGTGGAAGGTCTCTTGCGATAATATTTAAGGCTATGGCACAATAGACCTCCTATGGTCGCTGGGCCCACCATGAGGGTCAGTAGCCGCACCTCTTTTTCTATTCTATCTATTGGATTGAATTTTACATTCCATAGTCAAGCTCCAGATACATTCGTCTATTGAAATAAACTCCAGTGAATGGAATTGCTTGAGGAATTCCGGACAGGCCCCCGGATAGGCCGCCTTGAGGCCGCCGGATGGATAATTGGGAATCGATCTTATCGCCATAGAATGAAAGTTTCTATCTATTGCATTGAATTGTACGGCATTTTACTTTCTATAGCCAAGCTTCATTCGTACCCTCGGCCTCTGGTTTCGTATCACCGACAGATCCTTACTCACCAGGTGCTGCCATAGAACTGCCGGTGGAAGCAGCACAACCAGACCAGAATATGGTTATTTACAACCTGATCATGCGCCAGATAAGCAGATGTTATCCAGTACCGTTATTGCTTAGCTGCTAGGCTGACGGTGAAGGATAGTGTTGGAAAGCTACTTATCTTGGAAGAAGATCAAATGAGACGCTGCGAAGAACACTTCCCCGTAGTCTTGAACCGTGTAACTTCTGGTGAAGTTCCCTCTCATATAGATAATTTAGCTAACCATCAAAATGTGCATATACGGTTCCCTGCCCCGTCTAAAGAGGAAATAGTCACTGCAATTATTGCACTAAAGCGAGGAAAGGCCGCTGGACTCGACAGTATCCCTGCCGAACTTTATCAAGCAGCGCCAAGCGAAACTGACAATTTGCTGCACCCACTTCTTGATAAAGCGTGAAATGCAGAGACTGTTCCCACTGAGTGGAAGAAAGGTTTGATCATCAAACTTCCGAAGAAGCGCAGTCTCACAAATTTTAATAATTGGAGAGGCATTTGTGTGCTTCCTGCCGTTGCCAAGATAATAGCTAAAATCGTAGAAAGCACAATTGATGAAGAGCAGGCTAGTTTTCGATCCGGATTCCCCTGTATCAATCACATCAACACCTTGCGAATCATCATCGAGCAATGAGCTGAGTACGATTCTCCGGTTCACTTGCTTTTCATCGATTTCGAGAAGGCTTTCGATAGTGTGAACTGGGATTCTATATGGACGGATTTGCACAGGAGAGGTATCCCTGAGAAGCTTGTAGCTATTATTAAGACAACCTATGACGGCGCGAAATGTCGCGTTCTGCATGAAGGTAAGGTGTCGGGGGACTTTGAGAATCGCAGTGGAGTTCAGCAGGGGTCCGATCCTATTCCTTATAGTGATCGGTGATGTGTTGCATGCAGCCCTATCCGGACTAGACAAAGGAATTCAATGGACTTTGACATCTTATCTACAACATCTTGACTACGCTGACGACATATGCCAACTCTCCCACAAAATCATGGATCTGTCCGCAATTGCGTTAGATATCTCGCGAGGGAGGCAAGCAAAGTTGGGCTAAAGATTAATACCAACAAGATCAAGGTACTCTAGCCCGCCATTGCGAAAGCGAAATCCGACACCTATTGCCATCAATATTAAAGGGCAGCCTATGGAGAAGGTGGGCAACTTCTACCTGTGATCGCTCCACGGGTTTTCTTCTTGGCCTCCTGTAGCTTAACAACCCGTCAATCCTTCGTTGGGAGGTTCGGATTGTATCAAGGATACAACTAAGTAGTCTTATCAAATGAAAATACGACCTGCGTACCAACAGCATTTTGGTCATACGAAATCATTTTCTACTCACATTTACACGAAATTCAACCAACCCAACAACATTCACTTAAATTACGACCACTTAGCTTGCTAACAAATTAAAGAACCCACATTAAAAAACGTGTTACATGCAAATTGTGTACTAGCCTCTGAGGTCATAAACGTTAAACTCGCTCCGGCGACTTGGACTGTGGTTCTGGTTCTAAATTTTGCAATAATTGAAAGAATTATGGCACCCGAAAATTAAGTTCTTTGCGTCGTAAAACTCGACACACTCTGTTGTTTCTTGGCTTCGCCATCAACGGCAAAATTCTACTGTTTTGCCCCCAAGCCGTCTTCCATGAGTTTTTAGTGAAACTTTATACGTAGCCGAGTGCTTTAAATAATTCAAGATAAAAATGAAATAATGTTTCGCGCACATACTCGTAGTTGTCAGTGAATTTGAAAGAACTTAATTATTTAACTCGTCGACATGGTAAGAGAGTAACCTTGTTTGATAAGGCACATGTGCTCTTCGCAAAATTTGATAATTGAAAAGCTTCCGGTAGTCTGTGGAGGCATGAAATTGAAAATACAGCGTGATTCAAGATATGATACCATCATTTGATTTTGTTAGAGATTATTAAGTGGAGCAATTTAGATCACTATTTGATTCGCAGATAAAAAAAAATATTTGGTTAATTTTTACACCAGCGCAGCGGCTGGATAAAGCACTTTTTATATCCATTAGGTGAGTTGGAACATTCCTGTTTCGCGAATATTACGAGAATTCTCTCTATTGCATTTAGAGAGAATTTTTAAATTTCTTTAATTGCGGCATTTCCGCTTTAGGTAGTCCATTTCCGCTTTAGGTGGAAAGAAGGGCCTAGAACCCACGCGGAGGGATTTGTAGTTCCTAAAGCGGAAATTACTAGAGTTTTGTGAAAATTCTCTCTAATCGAATAGAGAGAATTCTCCTAATTTTTACGAAACAGGAATGTTGCATAAGTTGTTTCGAATTTTTGCACCAAACGTTCAATAGTCCGTCTTGTTGGACGGTTTCGTCGACCGAAAATTGGCGTAAGCGCGCGCAACGTAGTCGCGATAGAACGTGAACTTCGATAAAAAAGTTGAATAATTTGCAAACGTTGTTGAAGCGTGCATCTTTCCATGATTAAATGGCATAGACTAACGGTTGAAATGTGAAAGAATTGCGAAACCAACTTCACTCCTATTCGAGAAATGTCAAAAACAAAATGCGTCGTCCCTATTGAAAAACCCTATAGTACCGAGATACCGAAGCGTTTACAAAAGCAGTCAGTGAAATCGATTAGATTGTGCGAGATTACTAGTTACAAGCCCGTGAGTTTACTAGCTGCTAGTAAACTTGCTCAATGTAATCATCGGGTAAACATGATTAAATTGTGCGAGTTTACTAGCAGCTAGTAAATTCGCCGGCTTGTAGCTAGTAAACTCGATCAGTGTAATCGACACTTTGGTAAAGTGGGACTTGTAATTAAAAAAAGAAACAAAATACCTCTAGCAGCTAAATTGCTGATGATCCGAAAATATCATATCTTTTTGCTGTGTTTTCCAATCCTTAGCAAACAAAATTTGAGGACAACCCTGCATATTAAGAAGTGCAAAACTCGATTTTTTTTTCAATTTTTCTAAATTAATTAGTTGCTCATTGAAAACTATTCTAAAGATGTAGGGCTTAAATATTACAGTATTGCCTCTCATTTATCTAATTTGTTAACATACAAATCAAATGGACAAACGAGAAAAACCTCAATTCTAACATACTCGTAATAAGCACTGTTACAAATGTAGCAGTTTTTAGGTCTTTGGGCACGTACCGCTCCTCCAAAAACCATTTCATCGCCTAATCGCTTGAGTGGGGCTTTGCTTCACATATACACATATGAGGGGTTCTAAACCATAAGGTTGACGTGCCGTACCAACCAAAAACCTTTTATTAGCTTAAAATGATATATGTGCCAGCACACACTTGCCATTAAAAAATTAGGCCGAACAAACTTCCCATAACGGAAAATAACGGAAGATGCAAGTCAAAAAGTTTTAAGTGCCACTTTTTTGCAGTACTCAACTTCTACATTCCCAGTGAAAAGCCACACCTTCCTATCGCGCGATCGGGATTTTAACATCATTTGGAACGCGGAAAAACATCAGAAGCTTATAGGGTCAATGGATGTGGTTAATCTCATTGCAAACGCAAGGCAGAATAACTCATTTGTAGTTAGAAGCTCCATGATGTACCAAGCGAATGCAAGAATGTCCTTCTTTCCTCACCAAAGGACTCAAAATGGCATCAACAGTACTCCAGTGAATCAGGAGATACGTAGGTTGCCTTTTATATTTCGGGATTGGACAACCCAAGTGTTGCAATCTGGCAACTGACAGCTCTATCGTAAAGTTTGACATTTTTGAGGTTATACGTACTCAGAACGTTTTGACATACGAGCGCTATTTGTGTTTTTTACAGTAACTTAAAAGATTAATCTCGGCCAAATAATGGAATTCAATCGTGAACATTTTCGTGCGATTATTTTTTACAACTTTCGACGTGGATTAACTCAGCAACAGTGCATGGATGAACTGAATTCAATTTTTGGCGATGAAGCTCCATCGAGGAACAGTGTTTATCGATGGTATGGTGAATTCAATCGAGGTCGTAGTTCACTCCAAGACAAATTTCGTGAAGGTCGTCCAAAAGGTGAAGGTCGTCCGGAAACCATTGATGCTGTGCGCGAACTGATATTGCAAGATCATCATCTGACCTATCGTGAGATTGAGACAACCTTAGGCATTAGTGGGACCAGCATACATTCAATATTGCATGAACATTTGACTGTCAAAAAAATTTGTTCGCGTTGGATCCCACACAATTTCTCAATCGCTCAAAAAAAGGCTCGTGTCGATTGGTCGAAAGAAATGCTCAAAAAATACGATCGCGGTGCTTTGAAACACGTCTATGACATCGTGACAGGTGATGAATCGTGGATTTACGCGTATGAGCCCAAAAGTAAACAGCAGTCGACTGTATGAACGTTTCAAGATGAGCCAAACCCAACAAAAGTTGTTCGCGCACGAAGCACTTCCAAGCAAATGGTCGCCTGCTTTTTCGGAAAAACTGGACATGTCGCAACCGTACCACTAGAACAACGCAGAACAGTCAATTCTGAGTGGTACACAACCATTTGTTTGCCAGTTGTCTTCCAAGAAATCAGGAAAACCAACCGCCGAAGACGGATCACTCTTCACCACGACAATGCGAGCTCTCACACATCAGCTCAAACAACTGCATTTTTGAGCACTCAAAACATAGATTTGATGGGTCATCCGCCGTATAGTCCTGACTTGGCACCGAATGACTTCTTTTTATTCCCGTACGTAAAAAACAAACTGAGAGGTCAACGTTTTTCAACACCTGAAGGAGCGGTTGCTGCGTTCGGAATGCATGTTTTGGAGACACCTCAATCAGAGTGGCAAAAGTACTTTGACAATTGGTTCAAACGCATGCAAAAGTGTATAGATCTTCATGGGGAATATTTTGAAAAACAATAAAGCGATTTTCAATGATTAATATTTGTTTTTGTTCTCTAATCCCGAAATATAAAAGGCAACCCTCGTATCCATACCTACTAGGTTTGGTTCTGTTTCCAAAACGCGATACTTAAAAAGGTTATTCTGAGGCAAGACAGTCGTAGAAATCTCAAGCCCAGTGTTTCGGATGAAGATTTCATTAACACAGAAGCAAACACGAGTGAGGCACCAATACCCTTAAGTGAGAAAAAGAAAAAGGATATTTCGGTGATGCTACCCTTTTTATCTAGAGAAGGCAGAATATTTCGTGAAATTTAGTAAAATAACATCAAAAAATGAAGAATTGCTGAAAATTATTATTGTAGTTGCAAGCACATTGGCATATACAACGTTATGGCTTGCTGAAACGTTGGCACTCTAAACGTTCTGGTCAATTTTTGGCAGAGGAGGTCGGCAGCCACTGCACTACGAGGGTTGCCTTTTATATTTCGGGATTAGAGAACAAAAACAAAAATTAATCATTGAAAATCGCTTTATTGTTTTTCAAAATATTCCCCATGAAGATCTATACACTTTTCCATGCGTTTGAACCAATTGTCAAAGCACTTTTGCCACTCTGATTAAGGTGTCTCCAAAACATGCATTCTGAACTCAGCAACCGCTTCTTCAGGTGTTGAAAAACGTTGACCTCTCAATTTGTTTTTTACGTACGGGAATAAAAAGAAGTCATTCGGTGCCAAGTCAGGACTATACGGCGGATGACCCATCAAATCTATGTTTTGAGTGCTCAAAAATGCAGTTGTTTGAGCTGATGTGTGAGAGCTCGCATTGTCGTGGTGAAGAGTGATATCCGTCGTCGGCGGTTGGTTTTCCTGATTTCTTGGAAGACAACTAGCAAACAAATGGTTGTATACCACTCAGAATTGACTGTTCTGCGTTGTTCTAGTGGTACGGTTGCGATATGTCCAGTTTTTTCCGAAAAAACAGGCGACCATTTGCTTGGAAGTGCTTCGTGTGCGAACAACTTTTGTTGGGTTTGGCTCATCTTGAAACACCCATATAGTCAACTGCTGTTTACTTTCGGGCTCATACGCGTAAATCCACGATTCATCACCTGTCACGATGTCATAGACGTGTTTCGAAGCACCGCGATCGTATTTTTTGAGCATTTCTTTCGACCAATCGACACGAGCCTTTTTTTGAGCGATTGACAAATGGTGTGGGATCCAACGCGAACAAATTTTTTTGACAGTCAAATGTTCATGCATTATTGAATGTATGCTGGTCCCACTAATGCCTAAGGTTGTCTCAATATCACGATAGGTCACATGACGATCTTGCAATATCAGTTCGCGCACAGCATCAATGGTTTCCGGAACAACAACTGATTTTGGACGACCTTCACGAAATTCGTCTTGGAGTGATCTATGACCTCGATTGAATTCACCATACCATCGATAAACACTGGTCCTTGATGGAGCTTCATCGCCAAAAATTGAATTCAGTTCATCCATGCACTGTTGCTGAGTTAATCCACGTCGAAAGTTGTAAAAAATAATCGCACGAGATTAATCTTTTAAGTTACTGTAAAAAACACAAATAACGCTCGTATGTCAAAACGTTCTGAGTACGTATAACCTCAAAAATGTCAAACTTTACGATAGAGTTGTCAGTTGCCAGATTGCAACACTAGGGTTGTCCAATCCCGAAATATAAAAGGCGACCTCCGTATCTGTAGAGCAGACATGAGGGCCAATGATAATTTGGTGAGCACGCCTTGACAGCACTATTTCCATCAAGCGTGCATTATGAGCTGGATCAAGAAACAAGACACCTGTCTAAACTGTAGACAGCGAGTGATCCCCGAACAGCTGACTTCCCCCAGGCGACGAAAGCTGGGACCTCAAGGGACGATACGTACAGGCGTCCTTTGTCACCACCCACATCCAGAGGTGCTATTCCACGGGGTAATAGGCCAACGACGCGGTCACAGACGCGAAACCAACAACTGATCATCCATGGCGATCCGGCAGACCATCAACCTAGCCATGATACGTCCGTTGAGTCAATCCCCTGACGGCGACCTCATCAGCCAACTCATACCACCATTACACGCCATGGTCATCTCGGTCGTGCGTGACCAAGTCGCGACCTCGAGCGCCAGCCCAAACACTTCTGGAGCAGTGCCGCATAGTAATCTGCAGGTATCAGGAGACCGCCGACGGACTTATCCTCTGAGGAATGACTTTTCATACCCGGACCAACCCGTTGCTCGTTCCAACGTCCGTCAAGCTGAGGTACAGTATCGACCACAAGAACGGTCAAGTAGAGCGCTTTTCGCAAACCGTCCGATGCGTCCTAATCACCAGCCAAACCACAACCAACAATGGCAACCTCGTCACCTCACCCTGGCAGCGATCAACAACCGTCAGTTCGTTCACCTGCAAAGGTGGCGCAAATACTAGCGTCGTGGAACCGTAAGTTCAGTGGGGAAGATTTCAACATAACGGTGGATTCTTTCCTCTACAAGGTTGAAGTCCTCACCCAGCAAACCCTAGGAGGAGACTTTGCGGCGCTAGTGAATTGCTTCCACGTGTTGTTGATTGGTAAAGCAAGCGAGTGGTATTGGCGCTATCAACGCTCATACGGTTCCTTAGAGTGGGTTGCGATACAGGAGTCACTTCGGGATCAATTCCGAGATCGGTTAACTGATCTCGACATCCTGAAATTGATCCGCAACAGAACGCAACGTCTCAACGAATCGTTTGATGTCTTTTATGACAGTGTGTTGAAGCTGACAGACCGCTTAAATCACGCAATGTACGAGGCAGATTTACTGGAAGTGCTAAGGGGAAATTTGCGACCGGATTACCGACGCGAGATATTACATGAAGTCATTCGATCCATTCGTGAGCTTCGTGCCTATGTACTCCGAATGGAGAACTTTGAAGCTGAGCTACACGCGCCCCTATGTATCCGAGTTACAACACCTACGCTTGGATTTTGCTGTAGAAGAAGAGGCTGATGAACAGTTATTGGAACACCGCCCTGGCCCTGACGTAGCAGAACTGGCAACATCCTTGATGTGCTGACAACACGTGAATGCAACCCAAAGATATTGCTATCCGTCTACCAATTCGTTTTTAATCAACTTTTTCTTCAAAATTTTACTAAAAACACAAATGTAGTTAATTAAGATATAAATAAAATTGACTATTAATGAAAAGATTGCCAAAAAGACTTATCGTTTTCAAATCCAACAGTTTTTTGTGTCCCTTGTAAAGTTGAATTTCTGGCATATACAACGTTTTGGTTTAGGACCCCTCATATATGCAAAGTGTACGTGCTTGCAATTATAAAGAAAAATACTGCTAATCTCTAATGACTATAGTAGTTAAGCTAATTTGTAGATTTATTAAAATTCGTTGTTTGTTTTTGCTAAACTTTTTCGAAAGAGTCTTCTCATCTGACTAAACGTACGAGTAAATTTATACGAGTACGTTTACGATTACGATTGTCGTATAAAAGATAATTTGCCTGTGTATTGTCATGTTTCAATCATGATATATGTAGACTTTCATCCGGGTTACTGTATGAAAGTTTACCGCAGAATATGCATTATGAAATTTAATATTTACTTGGCACATTAACATTAAGTCATAACGAGCTTGACACGTATCAAATCCCAGCTAACGATGACGTGCGCTTGAGAGGATTAGGGAGTACGTAGTTGACATTATGTCACTTTCCTTAAGTCGCAATAACTAATCCAGATTTGTGATTGCATGCAATGTAGAAGAGGTTTTTTTTTTGGAGGAAAGTATGTCTGCATGAGAAATTTTGACGAAAATATGAATAATATTAAAAAAAATGCTCATGTGCAGTTTCACTAGAGTGTATACTTTACAAACAGTTGGGTGATCAGATGGTAGTGTCGAAAAACGGGGACACAGTTCCCCCTACCGAGAGTCACGTAAAATTACCTCATAAATACTGCACCACGCCTCCATTTTTGCAACTCCAAAGGCGCATTTTGCTAGACAGCACTCTGCGTCGATCGCAGACGATGATCAAACAAATACACACGAATAGTGCTCCGTCCTCTATGGGTTGAGCGCTAATCGCAGTGTGCGACAATCGTGCGTCCTGCAAAACACACCTTAAGCAAGAAACATTCTGATTTTTTCGATTTCTTGGCACTTGAAAGTTCTGAAGAAGATGTGGTTTTTTGTCTACCTTAATGTTTTTTTTTATTTCTTCATGGTTTTTTGGTGCTGAACTAGTATTTTCCGGGAAAAAAAATTGATCATCTATAACGTTTTTGTTAACTTTTGGGTACATACTCGTATATAACAATTTTTAATGTTCTGGTGGAAAAATGATTTCCAAATTAGCATTTTGACTAAACAAACATTTTTCGACCAAAATAGAGAAATTACATTTTTCTTGTTGTGTCTTGCCAAACTTTTTTTAGATTTGGTTCAATATTTCCCAAAGTAGACGTCATATGAACAAAATAAAAAAAAATCGCTAAGTATTTTCATTGCATTCCAGAAACAGCTATATTTTTTGACAAATCTTGCCAAATCTCGTGGAAAGTACTCAACCCAAGAGGAGTCTTAAAAAAAAGTTTGTAGATAATTCGAAGACTTAGAAAATCATAAATGCTTTTTTTAATTATTTATATGCTCTCCGCGCTCTAAAATGTCTCTCTGTCACGTTTTTGGTATTTTCTAGGAACTATTGATCGCACTTTCCTCGTGAGATGAGTACTTTTCCCTATTTTTGTCAAGATACATCAGCGTGATGAAAATTTAAGTCTGTTTTGACTTTTGTAGAGCTGATTTGCAGCAAGTTCCGATCTGATTAAATGCTGCAATTTTAGAACATTTAGTGTACTTGATTTAAATTAAATTTATTTTTTTTTACCCTTTGAGATATTAGTTAAATGTTTAAAAAAAAATCCTATAAAAATTTTTTGTTTGAAAACCTCATGATCATGTACATGAAAACACACAACATACAGTAGAACCTCGATTATCCGAAATAGTTGGTCCCAGGGGCGGTTCAGATAATCGGAAAGCTTGCTTAATAGAGGTTAACAAGATATGTAAATAAAAACTATAAAAAAAATTGCGAAAAATTGAAAAAATTCAATAAATTATCCATTATGTATTACTTTGTCGTGTATGCAGCGGCAGATGAAGAGCCAGCACTAAGCTTTTCACCCTGAATATGAAGCTGTCGGATGCCATGTCGAAATTAAAATATTTGCAATCATCATTGACTTGCAGAAAACTTAGAGTCTCTCCCTAACCAAGTGAAAAGTCATTCAAACAGTCATTTCCGGATCTCTTCATTGTCTTGCGCGTTGAGCTTCCTTCATCGCAATCGACTTTGCTCGCGGACGTCAAAATTGCGTCGGATTGTTTTTTAGTGTCCGAAATCGTTGACTTGTGGCCGATTCACCTTTTTTGAGTCGGTTCAAAATGTCCAGAACAACCCGTTTCCGCTTTGAACTTTGTCCGGATATTGTAAAAAACGAACAAAAAAGACGTGTGAAGATGGTCGACGAATTGCCAACTCTGCGAGTTCGGATAGTGGAGGTTCGGATAATCGAGGTTCCACTGTATAGGTAAAAAATCATTTCTCTTTAAGAACTTTTCACCTAGGCCGAGTTTTTTCAACCCACGTTCGAGGACTATGATACTTTAAATTTTTAACTTGTAATCTTCAAGGTGATGAAGATCAACTTTCGCGGGTGCGAAATCTACTTATGACTATAATAATGAATTAAAAGGTTCGATTTGTTCAAAGTCAGGTCATTGTATTTTAGTTTCTGCATCCTCGAATGGTAATAAGGATGTAGAATCACAAAGACCAAGTGTCAAATTTGTCACGGAAATTTGGAAAATTTGCACTAAAAATGCGAGAAAAGACTGAATTCTGCTGTTTGACCAAATACGTGTGTTTTTTTTTTATTTAAACAGAAACAGAGAGTCAAATTAACAGAACATATGTTCACGTAAACGAGGACACACACACACTTCACATAGATGTGAAGAAAACCGGTGCACTTGTACCAGATTCGTGTTCGAGTTCGACAGTGGGTGGTGACATTTAGGTCAGGTTAGACCCGGATCAAACCCGGTCTGTAGTTTTGTATGAAAATACATATACCGAAATCCAGTGAAACGAACTCAGCTATTGACATACGCACTGTGAACATCGTGGTCAGTGCATCTTAGCTTACATTGGATGCCGGGCGGCAAAGTAAGTTCCCATCATGCCCCCGGATTCTGCCGCCGCGTCGTCCCCTTTATCAAATTCGACCACAGTCTGTCTGTTTCTAGAAATTGACCGCTGGAATCGCGGAGTAATCTGAGGCCACAAATAGGTTTTTGAACCTATCGCAAGAAGCACTCATATCTATTTCAATTCGACATTTATGCGTCGCAGCATTTGGAATGGCACTGCAAGCAAAATCTGATGAATTTTGCGTCCGCCCTAGGTCCGCGATAATATTATGGCTTGTGGTGAACTCCCTCGAAATAGCCTATCAAAAATTGATTGCATCATGGCACCTATGAACGCATAGAACGTATTTTTCCGTTCCTGTGCAATACAACGTTCACTCAGAAAAAATCCAATTAAATCAATAGGAATTTAATAGTTTATACCTTTAATTTTAGTCAATATGATTAATGTGGTTATTCCAATTATTTCTAACCCATTGATTTTACAGTATCCAGTCCCATCAAATTAATGGGTATATCCTATTAAATAATTATTAAGATACTAATGAATACAAATAAATTTAAAAAGTCAGTGAGAAAGTTGTCCCACCTTCAACTGCACTAGTTTTTTTTAAGCAATGTATTAATTTGTAGCTAAGGTGACTTGAGCCTCGGGAGAAAAGCAGCTTTTCGAATATGTGTGTGGCAGGAGTCGAACCCGAGACCTCTCGGTTGGTAGATAGATTGTGTTCCTATTGAGTTACCGCAGTCATTGGAAGTGTGAACTCTAAAGTAATCGTCAAGCAGATTCCAGAAGTAATGTGACCTACTATAAAAACTATTACCATGATTATTAAACCAATGGGATACACTATGTATTGATGCGCATTTTCTAATTTAATATGACATACTGTAAAATTAATTACGAACGCTGTTCAAATAATAAGTTTCCTATGAATTTCCAGTTAATAGTTTCAAGCACATTATTTCCATGGGACAAATCGGATTTATACTATTAAATTTATCTCAGTTTTGTATGGAAACTCTATCCTATTAAATTAATGGGATACTAATTAAACATTTTTACGGGAAATTTTTCTGAGTGTTGTGACGATCGTGAGATCACCGAACACTGCATTCACGAAAAGTGTTCTTTCACTTTGATCACAAGACAAGGCCATTGGCATCCGAGGAACCTGTCATATATTTTACCAGGACTGGAAAATCTGACTTCAAATGAATGACGCTGAAATATCACTGATTCATCAATGTGGCCAAATGAACAGAGGAAGGAGGAAGGAATTTTCTGATACAAAATTAGAATTATCATTTCACAATCATTTTAATGAAACCGTATCTAAACACAAAACTCATATTTTTATTCTTGATTATCTACTATTTAGTTTGATTTCAGTCTCAGTTTTGAGTTTAGATATAGGTAAAATGGAAACTGTAAAATAGACTTGAAATAAAACTAATGCGTGTGTTTAAACGATATTTGAATTTTAATTTGAGTTTTGCGTTAAGGGGCTACACCAGTGTGAACGCTGAAATATTGGATGATTTTCGGGAATTTTTTGGAAGAAAAGTACTCAATTCAATGTTTTGGAAAATGAAGAACATTCCATATTTGGCTATATTTGACCTATATTACATAATTTGTTCATAGAAAAGTATTGTGATCCAAGCAACTTATGCGCTGCCTTCCTCCACTGCTGACATGACTCCGGCCGACTGAGTAGCTAAAACCAAAAAAAGAAAAAAATGTCGTTAAACTGGAAGGTATTTCCTGTACAATGACTAGGATTTTCGAAAAATATCAAAATCTAACAAAATTGCGGAGTTATGAAAAAAAGTCTGTTTTCTTGCCTATAAAATGGTCGTTTTTTCAATGCCAAATCGTCAATTTTCATCCAATCAAAAATATCCTCGTCATTGTAGAGTAAATATATTCAATAGTACTCAGTATAAGTTTCAAGTCAATCGGATAATTGCTCTTTGAGTTACACTGTCAGCAAATTTGAAAAATCTCATTTCGAGAAAAACCCGTTAAAGATTTAACTAACGAACTGCGTTGAACGACTCCAGAATACCTTTTAAATGGCAACGCTGTTTTCAAATGGCCTATAGATATATTTCTAGCTTCAATAGTGCCCCCTCTTAATTATGTACCGTTAATGATTCCGAAAGATTCAGGTAACAACACGTCAGAGCTCCGCCTCCAGGCAGATGGAGCAGTTTATACCTGCGAGCGGTTGCTATTTAGAAGGCTGCCATTCGGGGAGTATTATAGATACGGCCTTGACATTTTCACAGGATACTCTTGAAAGTATAAACTGTTGAAAAAGACAGAAAAACAGAAAATCGATTTTTTGAAAGTGTCACACTGGTATAGCCCCTTAAAGCCTCGATTCTATTGAGCGTGTTGAAGGTGCATGCTGGCAACGTGCATCCGAAACTTGTTTATGCCGACGAAACGCCAGCTAAGCCACATGGAATAGTTGACGCGCTATGCTGCACTAGGGGCTAGGGCAAATTAGCCGGCGTTATTACTAGCTGCTAGTAAACTCGCCCAGTGTAATCTTGTTTACTAGATTATTGCATTGGGCTTGTTTACTAGCAGCTAGTAGTTGGCGGCTTGTAGCTAGTAAACTCGATTAATGGAATCGAGGCTTTAGCCATTGGAAAACGGACAGTCCGACTGGATAGAAACTGGCTCGCAGGGTTTTCTTGATCGAATTTCAAGAGATTCTGCTCCACAGATGCGAGCACCAAATCGTCCTTTACGAATATTTCTATGCCACCGAATCGTGCAGTATTTTTCTTGAATAGCCAATCGGTAAGGTCGGGCACTTCAGGGCACTGATCGTTGTCGTTGTGTTCCATATTGTCATATTCCCATTTGCATTACATTTTCTTAAATACACAGAAAATATACAAGTTAGCTATAGAATCTAATATTCACAAATCAAAATCCGCCAATTCAAAATCCACTGATACAAAATCCACCAGTTCAGAAACCACCAATTAAAAAATCTACCTAGTTTATTCTGTGTGAAGCCATTTGATGCACACACGATGGATTTTTAGTCCCTAAAGCGGAAATGGCGTCTGAATCCGCATTCAAGGAATTTCCGCTTTAGGAACTAAAACTCCACCGTGTGAGAGCTCTAGGTGCTTACGACCTAAAGCGGTAACAGACACTGAACCCGTACAATGGGAAAATAATATAAGACCGATTTCATACTGTTGCTATTTAATACAAAAATTTATTGATTTTGATCTGGTGGATTTTGAACTGGTGGATTTTCAACTGGTGGATTTTGAATCGGTGGATTTTGATTTTGGTTGAAACGAACAGTCCATTGTGTTAAATATGTTCCTACCAAAAGAGTACATCATACTAAAACGGGAGACTCTTTTCTAAAAAAAAAAAACTTTTACTAGATATACCTACATATTTTGTAAGTTACAACAATTTATAGTTGAAATATATTCAATAAAATATACTTATTGTACTACAATATCTCATTATCCATACTCGTATTTGATAATCAAACTTATGAAAAAGGTGATGAACCACGGACCGCCTGCTTGATTCGACACTCGATAATCACATTCATCTATATCATGTTTACATGTATCCCTTATTTGTTCACCATTTGTGTCTCACTTCAGATCGCCACACACCATCGAGCCGAGCAACTCTTTTTGTTGGGCCGAACACACGTCACTTTTATAGGCACGTGGGAAAAACTCCTCAACTTTTCTATGAAAGTGATGTAGTTGTCGTGCCCAACCAAAAAATATAGTTTCGCTCGATGGTGTGTGGCGACTTTTACAAACGAGTGAAATATTCTTGTTGCGTGCGTATGAAACACCATCACATGGCAAGAGGAAGGGCATCAAGAGCAAGGACGCGCATAGTAACGCGAAACGGATTTGAATTTTTCTATCTTCTTCAGGCTTGTCCCTGGTACTTAATCATTCCGATGATAAATTAAGGAACATCAACTTTTAATAACATATCAATGGTAATACACATACTTCCAAAACTTCGATTTGCACGTACGGTTCTGTAAAAAAGAAAAAAAAACATTTTCAACACCAGCGTTGGATTTAATTCTCATAAAATTAAGAAGAATAGATACATGCGAAGCAAAGATTCACAAGCTGCACGTACTCAATTAACATAAATCCGATCTTTTTCACTTTTCTCCTAGCGTACTTACTCTGGAGTTTACTGTTATTTGTTGCATTTATTATTTACCGGTTACGAATTCAGAATATCAACTTAGAGTCCATCGCGGGCTCCATCCCGCCGCCCATTGTTGGTGTTTCCTGGCGAAAATCAATACTCGAAAATACTACGTATCACGAAGGATTCTTAAAGGAGGCATACCGGAGTCTTCATTGCAACCTTGAAAGAAATATTCTCATTTTCTTTTTCTGTAGTTTCTTTTTGTTGATGTTTCGCTTTCGCTATCGATATTATGGATAAAAGTGTCATATTTTCTTATTGGAAGAGTAGGAGTCTAAGTCCTTGATCGGTATTCTCCCGTTTCACCCGGAGAGACGTTTATTATTGCGTATTATGAAAGTTTTACCATAGTTACTATATACGAGTATTCTAGTTGGGATTCATATACCGATAAAAATAATTGTTATGATTTTTGCAGACTTGGCAGTTCGTTAATGACGAACGATGGTTGGATGTCCTCTCGAGAGGGTTGTCAATAGGATGATGGCTATTTCGGGTGAAAGTTGATAGTCGTAGTCCACGAGGATAATTGTTATAGTATTATATGGGATAAAAGTTAATGTATCAAGGACATTTTTATAGCAGATACTTCTAGAAGTATAAAGTTCTTTTAATACGATGCGTGTTGCTAAACGGTACGGTCATGGCATGGCAATTCAAAGAGTGGGGTTTTAATTTCCAGAGTGGCAAATTTTCGAACATATGGCCCAACAACCTGTTTCCCGAAAAAACTGAAAGTCAAGCCAAGGTTAATAGGGATGCCGATTTATTTAGGTCTATATGGAGGTAATTTGACTTGTTCGAAGCTATCAATTAAATAAATTGGAATTTGCGTGGATTCCTTCAGAGGCACGATTACAGATAATCTATCAATCATGACATGGAGTTGTTGAGTGGTACTTAGTTTCAGCGGAACTCAACACTAACATTTTATCGACAAATGTAATGACAGTTATTAAGTAACGTGTCCTATTGCAAACAATCACATTACGACTTGCGTAACATCGATTATACACTTACGTTTACGTTTCAAATCGATAGTTTAAAGCCCACTCCTCAATGTTATGATCGTGTTTTCAAACATTCAATCTTCACACGGATTTGACTTAATTGCATTCCCGTATAAATCAGAAACATGCAAGATGTAGGAGTTTGAAAATTTAGATGGCGTGACGCTTGAAAAATCTCATAAAATCTCTTATTAACAACACTTACTGCATGTAGTTTCCGCCCTTTATTGGTATACTTTACATTCTAAATAGCAGCATAATCATGACATGAAATTGTTCAAATTGATCAGATTTTTTCGCCTGAAACTAATCTCTTTCAAATCGCATGGTTCAGGTTTTTCGCGGGGTCCAACAAATGCATAGTGTGCTCAATTTTTTTTCTTGCTGCACGTATTCACGACAGATATTAAAATGTGCAATTTTATTAGCTCTTTGGATTATTCTACCCAGAAAGCTTAATAACCACTTTGTTCTCTGGCATTAGCGCCGAAAGTGCTTATTTATCCACTTGCTTATTAATTCCCCACTGGAATGGATCTCTTAGAAAAGTGCCTAATGCTGCCATAGCTCACCTATGCAGACGAAGGAAGGAACCGTGTTCACGATGCATTTGCAATGTAGCCCAGTCTCTGGGTTTTGAATACGAAAAAAAAATGTCTGAGGCTGAATTTTTAATGGTTTAATCTGTAGCGGTTGGAGAGTCAAAAATCGAGCTTGTGTCAAAAAGTATTTAATCCAGTCATTAGGAGCTCTGAACTGAAGGTCTTCGGGGAAACAAATTCTGGAGGAGAATTTTTTTTCTTTCATTTCTTATGTTTTTTTGGGGCGCTGAACACGAATCTGGAGCTTTCCACCAATTTTTTTTTGCGGAACATGGTCAAAATCTCAAAAAACCTCAAAATTTCGGTACTTTTTTTGGTTTTTTGATTATAACTTGAAAACCGTGGATCCTAGCTAGAAAACGTTTAAAGATAAATTAAAGAGAATAAAATTCTGCGTCGAATGAGCTACTAAACATAAAATTCGGTCTATTGGTGTAGCCGCAATCCACAGTCGAAAAACGATGATTTTTCTCAACTTTGCGAAATACCCTGTTATTGTCACATCTGAACGTCTGTAAACTTGAAAACGGCTCTCTCCTTGGCCCCAAAACATACTATTTTTACATGCGACTCCATCAGTGCGCTGTTCAACCAGGGGAAGAAGAAATTTCTTAACGTCCTCTAGAGAAATTCACATTTGATAGCCGTCATAAAAGTTTTCCAAGATCCCCAGGAAGCTTGTTCAAGTATAGCTAAGGCAGCAGAGGCCTTCTTGAAGGCGCTGTACGAACAAAAAGACGCCACCTCATTGAATCTACTGAGAAACAAAAGCTATGTGACGTCCTCCTTCAAGGCGCGATTCAAAATCGCCTCACTTCCATGAACTGATAATGCAGCTCATTACCATTCAATGAGGGTATACCACCAAGTGCAGAAGTGGCTTTGTTTTGACAAAAGGGCCGAAGAATGGGGGTCGAAAATCACCAAAAGTGGACTCCTGCCTGTAACAATCACGAGATGCCCTACTGTGCATCATTTCTTGAAAACGCAAGAAGACATGTGTAGGACACTGTGGCTGCAAAAAGGCAGGTATACATTGCTTCCGCTTCGTGCCAACTGTGAGGGCTAGTATGAGAATGTGGACCTCTCTGCAGCAGACGACGACCTCGAAGAGATTTTGGAAGAGTCAGTCGACGAATCCCATCCACCGGAACTCAGACCACCATTCCAACAAACCGGTCCTTCCAAAATACTAAGGCTGTGAACCTGTAGTGTATTTTTAACCAACTTCTTGTAATATATATAATATACATGTAAATACAACTTTCAATATTCAAATTGTTGAAGAATTACCAGCACCTACTAAAAAAACGAAAATATGTTACAAGGGAACACTCGTTCAAAAACGTGATTTTAGTTATTTCGAATTTCTAAATTTTCTTTTTATCAAATTAAAAAGATTAGGTACTTTCTGAACGGAGAATTTTCTGCTCTCCAACTCTCACTTGTGGCATTTTTACGCATTAGTAGCCGTTTTCAAGGTACAGACGTTCAAATGTGACATTAACAGGGTTTTTCGCAAAGTTGTGAAAAATCGTCGTTTTTCGACTGTCGATTGCGGCTACACCACTGGACCAAATTTGACGTTCAGGTAACTTATTTGCAGAATTTTATTCTCTTTAATTTATCTTTACACGTTTTCTAGCTAGGATCCACGGTTTTCAAGTTATAATCGAAAAACCAAAAAAGTACCGAAATTTTGAGGTTTTTTGAGATTTTGACCATGTTCCGCAAAAAAATTTTGGTGGGAAGCTCCGGATTCGTGTTCAGCACCCCAAAAAAACATAAAAAATGAAAGGAAAAAAATTCTCCACCAGAATTTGTATCCCCAAATCACGCAATGGCTGGACTAATTGGTATTGGAATAAAAACAAAAGGCTCGACATTTTTTATCGCAGATACGCATGCGGGCTGTCACATCAACAGCGAAGGGAGCACTGTCTGTGTCCTCTAAGCAAGGTCTAATTTTTCACTATTCTGCAATGGTCGTGGACTCGCCGACCGGATCTAGTTTGCGTCAAAAAATGCTTTATATATATATAAATGTGGCTATTAATCCTTGCAAAAGTTTTCTACGACAAAATTAAAGATCGCAAAATAATGCAATATTTTTTGATGCAAACTCGTTTTTTGACTACCCGACCACTACAGATTAAACAGCTAGCAATTCAGCCGTAGGAGTATTTTTAGCAAACATTTGGCTATGTTGACTGAATTAATGTAGGTACGTGTAGCCAAGTAGCGCAATCTCTACGATCCAGTGCATTTTAAGCTTGGCGTGAAGCGACTAAAGATACAAAGATACACATTTGAATGTCGAATAAGAATATGTGTAACTAACTATGGTATTCATACACGAGTGATAGCTGCATTCGCTGTACTAGACCTGTATAATGTAAATGGAAATTATTATCGCTCGGCGATTATGCCGAGCGTGTAATTAAGAACTTTTGTAATGAAGCTAAGTGGGCCGATGTGAACATGTAAGGCACTTTTTTATTAGACCTGTAACGATTTGTTAAATTATCAAATGGTAGCGTATAGATGACAACACGGAAATGGCATAATCTAATTCATAATTTTGCGTAGGCCTAAGTTTGTTGTGAACAAGGTCGTAAAATTTATGTTTATTATGTTATTATGAAAATATTTTAAAAGTATCTGTTCAATTAAATTGGTTGATTTATCGAAATAAATAGGTTGACACTTGCATACTTTATACTGCAATTTATGGAATTCCGGGTACATTTGTCAGATTATAGTTTACTCCCAGCAAACAATTTTCATCTTCCGCGATAAGCATGCGATTCGCCTTGGAAGATGAATTTATCTACGGGGATATCGCCATCTTATCGCGGGAGTCACCCCCTTCGGGAAAAAATATAGTAGTTACCGAAAGGGAAACCTCCAGGAGAAACTTTGACGAAACGAGACGGGGATAAATTAACGAATTGACAAAATGTCGCGTAGAAGAAATTTTAGCGATGAGAGTCAACTTAAACAACAATTATTATCGCTTTTTTTTATTAGATTAATGTTCATCTTTTTTAATCCAACATATTCTTTGACGCTCATAATTTATATTTCACACTTTTTTACAACTGATATTTATAGGATTCGAACTAGGTTTCTATGTTTGCAAGTCCATAGTGCTAACCGTTGCGCTATCTAGACTACAAATAATGAGAAAGACACAATCGTCGTTTTGTATTTATTGTGAATTGGTGAAACATCATCTTGGCGATAGATTGGCGAATTGAAATCGTATCGCGCTTCTTTCGCGTGAGGGATATCCCCTTATTATTGAAAAAGCGACAAACCATCTATAAATTTATCGTTTGGAAGAATCGCCATTGTATCATCTGGGCGATGCTTGTGTTCCATATCCTCAACATGAATTGAAATCGTATCGCCATTCTTTCGCCTAAGGGATTTCCCCTAATTATTGAAAAAGCGACAAATAATCGGTAAATTTATCATATGGAAGAATCGCCATCGTATCATCTTTGCAATTTATCATCCAAATGATATGAAATTGTTTGCTGATCTAGGTTAGGTTAGGTGGCGGCCTCACGGCCCCGCATAGACCACTTGGGTGCATAGCGATAATACAAAGAAAAACAACAGAGATCGTTAGGTGTTGTTATCAGTCGTAATCAACAAGTCCTTGTTGAGCCCGAAGGTTTTCGTCGCGCTTGCGAATCTTAGAAGATTCATTATGTTAAGGTTTGCAATCGCTTTAAGGTTGCGGGGAAAGTAGTCTCCAAGATATGTATGTCTTTGTCGTGCGAGTGCCGGGCATTCGCACAGGAGGTGCTCCAAAGTTTCTTTGGTATTTGGCAGCTTTCAGTTCCTGCAGCCGCTGTCTGTGATCAATCCCAGTCTGTGTGCGTGCTCACCTATTAGGCAGTGACCCGTTAATAAGCCCACTAGCATTGCACAATTACCCCTAGAGAGGCCTAAGAGTATATCGGTTTTCTTAGTGTTGTACGAGTTCCAGAGTTCTCTCGTAATTCTGGAGTTGTTGGTTCTGTTCCAGTTTTGGTTGGCCAGTTGCATCATCTTAGAGTCCATTTTTGTTCTTAGTGTTTGTATTGAAAAAGGAGTTGCTATTGCCATTGAGGCATCCAATGCGGCTCCCTGCTTTGCGAGTCCATCCGCAATATCGTTGCCAAGGCAACCGCTGTGGCCTGGTATCCATCAGAGCTCCAGTTTCCTTAAGGTGCCCAGTCTCTGAAGAATTGAGAGACAGTTAAGCACTGTCTCTGATCTGATAGTGTCTGACTGCAGCGCTTTCAACGCAGCCTGACTGTCTGAGTGAATGTAGATGTTGCCCATCCTGCGTGTTGTTGAGACTAGCTCCGCAGCTTTTTGTATCGCTACCACCTATGTACATATATTTTTTATGCAATACAAATACATACAGGAATTATAATCTAACTTTGTGGCAGTTGAGAAATGTCTTCTTCAATTATAAAAACTTGTTAATTGCCTTGACCCCTCCAGGGGCATGGGCGCGCCAACATCTCTAGCATTTCTATGCCTTGTTGACGTTTCGATAGCATATCTGCTTTTCGGAAGTGCAGTTGCTAGCATGCACCCTCTATCCGCGCCGTCTTTAAACTGACAAGCTCGGAGTACTGTGAGAGTTCTATTAGTACTCAAAGGCAGTTTTTGATCGCACCGAGATTTGAACTTTGAGCTCTAGATTAGTATCTTAGAGCGGTGACCGAACGACCACGGCCAACGAGCGCGATATTTGCTTTCTTTTTATATATTTTTTTTTTTTATTATTGTGTGTTT
Organism: Chloromyia formosa; assembly: GCA_964017055.1. Taxonomy (NCBI): domain Eukaryota; kingdom Metazoa; phylum Arthropoda; class Insecta; order Diptera; family Stratiomyidae; genus Chloromyia; species Chloromyia formosa. Next base: position 116,903,235 of record OZ024815.1, read on the forward strand.
GTTTCAAGACTATCTGACCTGTAGTAACAATTTATTTTTTTTCTTCCAGGTGAGTTGAAACCACAAATAAAATAGATTACATTATCATGTAAGTATAAGTACATAGAAATTTAAAAATATCACCACCACAAATTATTGCCTAGAAAACGATAATCTTGGCTCAAGGATGAGAACCTTCTCGCTACTCTCTTGTACTTTCGCTGAGGAAATATGCAAAACGTCAATTTTTCGGGTGAGGAGTGATTCTTTATACTCGTAGTTAGTTAAAGTAGGTATGTTGCTCACCATGCGAAAATATTTTAATTTTGATTCATTTACTTTAAAGTAGTTTATGATTAGCTTTGAAAAATATTGTCTAGCTATTGATTGATTAGGTGCACATCCATGAGCTTTTGACTTGATTTGAGTTGCCTTTAGGGAAATTATCCCATCCGTCTTTATTTCCGTCTTGTTCTTTATATCCTATATGTTTCGTCCAGAAGATTGGTATCATCAGATTGGTATCATCACTCCGTATTTTCTAAGTTTTGATTTCTGTTTCAATACATGCTGAAGAAGTTGCTGTTTTCCTGACCAAAGGCACCAATATATAATATCCATCTTCCCCAAATATCAATCTATAACCAAGATTGGCCTTTTTCCTCACCTGTTTCATTTCTTTATCAACATTAAAACCAAAATATCACCATGTGGTACTTATAATAACCCCAGTAAGTTGCATACTAAATTGTTGAGCCCACGGGGATTGCCTGGAGAAGCCATCTTCGAAAAGACTTAGGTGGGTAACTCTTTGAACACAATTTTGTATACCGTTAGTTCAGTCGATAAACAATTCCGTGCTTAGGGTCACACAAGGGACCTATATACCAAATTTGGCTAAGATCAGAACAAGGGAAGTGCCCGGACAACCGAACTAACGTAGTAACAAGATGGGTGTCATATGACAAACGAACAAACATCTAGCATGCATCCGACGATATGCCCGTCCATAGTATTTTTTATATGTGGACGGGAGTATTCAACAGAACTAGGAGAACGGCTCTAGAATTGTGCAAAATATTTTTCAAACCGGTAATGTTAATTGCCTCGACTTCTCCAGGGGTATGGGCGCGTCAACATCTCTAGCATTTCTATGCTTTGTTGACGTTTCGTTTGTGTTGTCTTCCCCCTGTGGTGCGGTGCTTAATAATAAGAATCTTCCGACTTGTCGCAGGTAGGCGGCTAAATGGGGGAGGTGGAAGTGCATGCTGCTTTCTTCGAAACTAGTTTATGCCAACGAAACGTCAACTGGGCCACATGGAACAGTTGACGCGCTATGCCCCAGAAGGGATTAGGGCAATTGAGAGAGTACTTTGTCTGTGCCACTCTTCCAAAGTTTGTAACGGACGCGAAGAAGAATAAGGCCCCTCAACGAGCTAGGCAGCGGCCTATGCTTGCTGTAGCTCAGTTCGGGAGACGTGAGCGGGGTTTTCGCCGCTCGTTGCCCCCTGTCTTTTACGTATTAAAAAAAAAAATGTATGCCTTAGAAAGACGACACACACATGGAAGGCAAAAATGCGGAGTATTAAAAAAATGGGGCGATAAGGATGGAATGGTTGGCGGACGGCACAGACGCCCTCGCGCTCATCTTGATCCGAGTGTAATGGGGCCGTCGGCCTCTGGTTTCGTACCACCGACAGATCATCACTCATCAGGTGCTGCCATAGATCTGCCGGTGGTAGCAGCACTACCAGGATATGGTCCATTGCAGGTGGCTCATTACAAGTTGTCAGCTGATATTGTCTGTCAACAATGCAGAAAATTGAGTATCGCGCAGTAATTAAATTTCATTCCATTTGAAAGGGAAAAAGACTCAGGAAATAAGAGATGAGTTAGACTCTATATACGGTGAAGCCTCTCCTTCATTTCCAACGGTCAAACACTGGGTGGCCGATTATAAACGTGGTCGTACGTTACGAGCATTTTAGACGAAAAATGTTCCGGGCGCCCGGAAATCGCAACACAACTGACGAAATGGTTTATTTAGTGCATCAAACTGTGATAGAAGATCGTCAATTGACTGTTAAAGGTATTGGTGAGGCTTGAGGGAAATCATCTGAACGGATGCATAAGATTTTACATCATCATCATCATCATCGTGGCGCGAAAGCCCGACGTCGGGCTTTGGCCGCCTGGATTTTACATCAAGATTTGGAAATGACAAAATTATCCGCACTTTGTGGCGCTCTTGTTAACGATCGGCCAAAAGCACAAAAGGACGGACATGTCGCGCGAGTGTCTTAGCCTGTATCGAAAAAATCCAGCGAAATTTTTGTGTCGAATGATAACCGTCGATGAAACCTGGGTACAGCACCATGCGCCTGAGACCAAACAGCAGTCAATGCGGAGGATTGCGGTGGGGAACCAACTCCGGAAAAGGCAAAGGTCGTTCTCTCTGCAGGGAAAGTGATGGCGACAGTTTTATTTTTGAATAGCCGTGTAATAATTCTAATCGATTACCTGGCAAAGGATGAAACAATCAACGGACAGTACTACGCTGCTTTTCCGGATAAATTGAAGGCCTGAATTAAGGAAAAATGCCCGCGTTCGGCCCAGAAAAATATCCTGTTGCACCAAGATAACACTGGTTTTCACACGTTCATGGTCGCAATGTCAAAATTGAACGAATTTAAGTTTGAATTGCTTCCGCATTTACCCTATTCGTCTGATTTAGCTCCGAACGACTTTTTCCTGTTTCCTGCTTTGAAAAAAATGCTCGGGGGGATATATGTCAAATGCTGAGGTGAAAAACGCTGTACACCAGTATTTTTCAGGTTTAGACATTTTCTTTTTCTGACGGTTTAAAAGGATGGGAGAAATGTTGGACCAAATGTATCGAGTTGCAGGGAGAAATAAATTTTTGTTTTGCTTCAAAATATGTGTTTTTCTTAAAAATGCCGGAAACTTATAAAATAGCCCTCGTAGAACAAATTATTACATTGTAATCACCAATTGGTTTCACCATCCAATTGCATTAAAGAGGCTATTAAGCTATTATTAAAACAACCCTGTCAATATAAAGACCAATGTTCGAAATATTTCATCAGGTAGGTTTTTAGAATTATCCACAAGCATTGTTGGAATAAAAATCTGCTACACATAAAACAGCAACAAGTGCTTGGGAAAAACAGACAACTACCCTGCTAAAATGTTTCGGAAATTGTTTGGAGAAATCAGACAAAATCGGAATGTTTCAGACATCACCGGTTTCGCGTTCCTATCTTCTGGTGGGACCTCAAAAATTGCACAATCCAATGATTCTACACTACATTACTCATCTTTAGTACATATATTTGTACCAGAATTAAGTGTGTCAATTTCTCCCTTGTGTATACAATTTGTTTCTAAACTGAATGTGTCAATGCAGCCACACGACAGAAATGTAAATATGTTCACCAGTCTCAAAACAAAAGAAGATATCCAGATCCAGGGTGGTTAAGAAAATAAACTTCCTCAAGCTGTGACAAAACCTACATTGCTGAAACTTTGCTCAAATTAGGAGCACGTATTAGTCATCATAAAAATTACACAAGGGAAACTTTATGACTTTAAATGTCAATTTACCAGTGCTAGCCAAACATGCAATTTAAAAATGACCGTACTTTCAATTTTGATGATGCAACAACATTAACTAGTCAACAAAACAAAACTTCAAATCCACGAAGTCAATCAAATAATTAAAGACATATGTGCGGCTTGCATTGATAAAAGCAATAAACAAAGATTACTACAGTACTTATCTTAATCTAATCATAATGGGATTAAAATAAAATAATTTCATCGTACGATAATTCACAATATGTCATCATCATCATCGTGGCGCGACAGCCCGACGTCGGGCCTTGGCCGCCTGGATCATTGTCCTCCAATTATCTCAGTCACGTGACCGCGTCCTCCAATTTTGGGAGCCCAGCAGCTGCGCGGCGTCCACACCTACTGAGCTCTCCCAACGAGATCTCGGTCGTCCTCGCAGTCTCGCTCCGTCGACTCGTTCTGCATTCATTACTCTCTTAGGCATGCGATCATCGTCCATTCTTTGTACATGCCCTGCCCATTGAAGTCGTTGTAGTTTGACGATTTTCGAGACTTGCAGCTCATCGTACATTTCATACAACTCATGGTTGTACCGGATGCGCCATCCATCCCGATCGCAAACAGCCCCGAAAATTCGCCGTAGAACCTTACGTTCAAAAGTGTCTAGCATGTTTTCGGAGGCTTGAGTTAGGGTCCATGCTTCGCAGCCATAGCATAGCACTGGTCGTATAATGGTTTTGTACACGCGGAGCTTCGTGTTTCTGTGCACATGCTTCGATTTCATTATGGGGAGAACCGAGAAAAAAGTCTTATTAGCTAACTGTATCCGTCGCTTGATTTCGTCAGTTTCATTGGCGTCCCTTGACAAGTTGCAACCCGGGTAAATGAAGTTGTTCACGAACTCGATGTTGAGGTCCCCCACATTGATGCTTGGTTGTGCAGGTGTCCTTGTCACCGATTGCATCATTATTTTAGTTTTACCCTCGTTAATACGTAATCCAACTTCCTTTGCAGCGGTATCGAGCGTATGCAGAAGTTCTTCTGCGTCAGCCAATCTTCGGGACATGATGTTGATGTCGTCGGCGTACGCTGCTAATTGTGTCGACTTGATGAGTAGCGTCTTGCTGTTGTCCATATTCATGGCCCGAATAATGTATTCCAGTGCTAGGTTGAAGAGCGTCGGTGCCAGTCCATCGCCCTGTTTCAAACCAGTGCGTGTTTCAAATAGATCAGTAAGTCTATTCTGGATCCTAACTTGTGAGACGGAGTTGGTCATCGTCATCTTTGTCAGTCGCACTAATTTTGCCGGTATACCAAATTGCAGCATGATGTTGTACAGAACTTCACGATCGATACTGTCGTATGCCTGCTTGAAGTCGACAAAGATTTGGTATACGTTTACGTTGTATTCCCAGCACCTCTGGAGTATCAGTTTGACTGAGAAGAGCTGATCGGTTGTGGAGCGACCAGGTCTGAAACCGCTTTGATATTCGCCAATGACTCGTTCTGCGTACGGTTTTATTCTATTTTCCAGAATTTTCGTCAAAATTTTATAGGACGTACAAACTAGTGAGATGCCCCTGTAGTTCTCACACCGCAATTTATCTCCCTTTTTATGAATTGGACAGATGATGCTTCTGCGCCAATCGTCTGGAATCTCCTCGTTCTCCCATACTCGCAGGAGTAATTGATGTATGGCATCAACTAGACTCGTTCCACCGAATTTTAGCAGTTCAGCTGGAATCTCGTCAGCGCCCGGCGCTTTATTTCGTTTTAGTGACCGCAAGGCGAGATCAACTTCCTCAACTGTCGGGGGTTGAATGGGTGGGCCTAGATCAACAATATCGTCGAGAGCTTCCTGTGTGGGGATGTTAGATGGTCGGTTTAGAAGCTCTTCAAAATAAGAGGCCCATCGCTTGTTAATACCATCGGTGTCGCTGATGATGTTTCCATCCTTGTCCTTACAAAGGCTAGTCCTGGGTTGGTAGCCGTTCTTAATTGTATTTACTAGTTTGTACGCTTGTCTGGTGTTCCTATTAGCTAAGTTTTCATTTATATTCAGCAACTGCTCGTCAAAGTATTTACGTTTCTTACGTCTAATTATTCTATTCGATATTCGCCGTAGCTCGTCATATTTTTCTCTTCTGGCTCTGGTTCCTCGTTGAATCCATTGTCTGTAGGCCTCGTTTTTCGCGTCAAGTGAGTCTTTGCATTCTTCGTCGAACCAGTCATTTCGCGCTCGCCGGGCTTTATATCCCACGACCTTCTCTGCGACATCCTTGATGGTACCCTTGAGTTCTTCCCAGAACCCATGGACGCCTGTGTTGCTGATGTTGTGTAGCATAGGTGATAGTTTTTCCTCAAGGGCGGTAGTATACGCCACCGCTGTAGCATCACTCAAAAGCTTATCAACCGCAAAGATTTTGGGAGGGCTGATTCTTGATTGGTGCACTGAGGAAATTCTACATCTGTAGGTCGTCTTCACCAAGTGATGATCTGAGTCGCAGTTTGCTCCTCGATAGGAGCGGACATCCATGACACTAGACGCCCATCTCCTGCAGATGAGGACGTGGTCAATTTGGTTGACGGTATGTGCGTCTGGAGACTTCCAGGTCTGCTTGTGAATGCGTCGATGCGGGAAGCACGTAGAGCTTACGACTAGATTCCTGCTGCAGGCAAAGTCGATAAGTCGCTGGCCGTTATCGTTACATTCTTCATGGAGGCTGTGGCCTCCAGTGGTCCCCCGGTGCCAGCTTTCATTTCCGACTTTCGCGTTAAAGTCTCCCAGCAGCAATTTGACGTCGTTTGTTGGAAGTGAGTCGAAGAGAGTTTCAAGGCGGGCGTAGAACTCGTCTTTTGCTGCGTCTTCTTTAACTTCAGTGGGGGCGTGCACATTGATGAGCCAGAGATTGAAGAATCGAGTCTTGATGCGAATCGCACACAGCCGTTCATTTATGGGTTTGAAGTCAGTAATATGCGGTTTGAGGTGATTGTTCACTATAAATGCTACTCCAAACTCCTTGCGGCCCGATGGTTTGCCACTTGTAAAAATTGTGTGCGATTTCTTGTCATTGATCTCGCTGCCAAGCCAATTTGTTTCCTGGACTGCAGTAATGCTCAGTTTGTACTTTTCGACCTGTTGAAGGAGGGCCTTCTCGGCCCCCGGTTTGTTCATGGAGCGTACATTCCAGGATCCGAAAGAATAATCCTTTATTCGTTTGCGTGGTCGTCGTTGTTGATCCGTCCAATCCGAGGCTTTTGTTCCAGGTTTCTTGACATGGAGTGGTTTTTACAAGGACGAGTTGTCAGCACGTCGCTTAACCCCATTCAGGTAATGGCCTCGGAGATAGCTGCTTCAGATGGTTTAATAAACGTGCTGGAGCCCACACAACCATGTGGCAGGTCCAACTACGCAAGTCATTCCATCCTACTAAACCTGAGACGCTTAGGTGTTCGTCAGCCATTCAGGCTACAGCTATCTGCCTTTTCCAAACTGTCTTATCGCTAAGACATTGGCCGTCAGCGAATTGATACACTGCCGTTACCAGGGGGCGCCCACGCGGAGGACTATGGAAAAGGTCTTTGCCCCCCCCCCCCCCCCCCTTTCACAATATGTAATTGTAAATATTTCACACCTATACTTAATTTTTAAATATGTATTTGACACCAAGTGTAATGACAGTTTGTCAAAAAATTTGGTTTAAATTATGTTCAGAATAAGAAGTCATCGCGATTCCAAGTCAAACTGATTACCTTGCTGGTGGTAATTTTGACTTGGAATCGCGATGACCCACTCCCCTTTATTCTTAATATTAATATATTGATAAATGCGCCTATGGTGAAAAAAACACAGTTGGGTTTGTTTAAATTAGTATTTGTTTATGTGACTCAAATAAAGATCTGCGGTATATTTAATCATATTTCGTGTATTTTTAAAAAGTTGTAATACTTTTTTTTTGTTTATACATAGAACCTTGATGACGGGCATAGGAGTACGCCCGAAATATATACGAGTAGATTAAATAAAATTCATACAGCTTTAAGGCGACCATCACCCCTGGTCGCGCAAATCGTACCCCAAATCCCGCAGTTTTCCCATCGCCAACGCACACTTGTGTACAGGTGCGTTGTCCTGGTAAAAGATGATTTTTTTCTTTTTCAAGCCAGGTCAAGAAGTTTGGAGTAATATTAGCCTGTTGTTATTCTGCCTTTTTCAAGGTAATCAATTAACAGGATCCCTTTCACATCCGAAAACACGGTGGCCATGACCTTTCCGGCAGATGCAGCCGACTTCGCTTTCTTTGGCACTGAATCACCGGCTTCGACTGCTGTTTCGTTTCTGGCGTGTAGTGGTGAACCCAAGTCTCATCCATGTTGGCAAATTGCCGCACAAAATTGTTCGGAGAATTTTATGACCGCACGATACTTAAGTTTCTCCATTTTAACGAAAAACACGTAAGACGTCTACTGCAAAAATTCGTGTAAACAAACTACTTGAGAGAACAAGTCGAAACTTGTCATACGAACTAATGACATGTGCACCCAGGCAGGAAACATAAATTTTTGCTGATTGTAACGGTATGTCTGTGTCAGGCCGAGAACTTTTCACCTGACCCTCGTATGCAAAAATTGCACGTGCATTTTGAAAGCCGCATTCACACGGCACTGCGCGCTATCAAGAAAGTGAAAATGTATTGAAATGATGGTGTCCCTCGGTCGATGCGACATTTTCAGCATTTTCTGGCAAAATTCTACCTGCGGACAGAGTCTCGTCGCGAGTTGTTGTCGTGAATGTATATTTCGCTTAATTTTTGCGGGAATCGCCCCTGGAGGAAACACAAAATTGCACAAACAAGCTTGGTATGATACCCTTCATTTACGATGTACGAGGGTGGTCCGATAAGTACTTAGCCTACAAAAGAAAAACGAAAATTTCTGCCCGGCGAGTGACTTTTTCAAGTTTGGAAACAAAAAGAAGTCGCACGGGGCAAAATCTGGAGAATACGGTGGATGGGGCAGCAGTTTGTAGCCCAATTTGACCGTGGTGACGGCGGAGGTGTGAGCCGGTGCGTTGTCATGGTGGAAGAGCACTTTTTTCTTCGCCAAATGGGGCCGTTTTTCTGCAATTCGGCGTGGAATCGGCCCAATAATTCGGCTTAGTAGAGCCCTGTGACCGTTTTGCCCTTCTCCAGGTAGTCGACGGTGGCCATCGCCTTTTCAGCCGATAAGACAGTCTTCGCCTTCTTCGGAACACGGTCGCTGGGTGAAGTCCACTGTTTCGACTGTTCCTTGGTCTCTGGTGTGTACCAGTGGATCCATGTTTCGTCGACGGTCACGTAACGACGCAGAAACTTCTTCGGATTGCGCTTAAACAGCGTCAAACACTGCTCTGAAGTGGTCTCACGGTTGCGCTTGTTGTTCGGAGTGAGCAATCGCGGCACCCATCGCGCCGACAGCTTTCTCATGTCCAAAATTTCATGCAGGATATGACTCACGCGATGCGTACTGTCTCAGCTATCCCGCGCACCCTTAATCCGCGGTCTGCCACTACGAGATCGTGGATTTTTGTCACGTTATTCTCCGTGGTAGCCGTTTTTGGGGCACCTGGGCGTGACTCATCAAAAACCGACGTGCGACCACGTTGAAACTCGTTAAACCAATTTTTGACGGTCGCCATCGAAGAAGAAGAGTCACCGTACATAGCATCCACGCGCTCTTTGATTTCGCTGGGCGATTTCCCTTCCAAAAACAAAAATCGAGTCACCGACCGATATTGCTCTTTTTCCATTATTCTAAAATCCGCGGACACGCCCTCTTCCACACGCGGACAAAACAAAACGACGAGTCCGATTCGGCTGAAATTTTGACAGTAGCCGTCTACGAGAATGTACTACACGATATTAAATTCCTCTTGTGATAGTGGCACCATCGGGCGATGAGGCTAAGTACTTATCAGACCGCCCTCGTATTTGTATCTTTGAAATTAGTAGTAAAACTTGTTTCATTTTCACTGTTCCTATAAGATGTATATGAAATAGTGGGCTGATTTCAACCCAATTTTGGAATGTGGTTTGGCGGTAAGTATGATTGAATAAAACGAAATTTGGTAATATGTTTCGAAAGAAAAAAGTTTTTCTAACAAAGACAAGTTTTTGGAACGGTCGTTCCTATGACAGCTATACGATAGAGTAGTCCAATTTTAACCGAATTCGGGGATGTGATTTGGCGGGAAATGCTATTGAATAATATGAAATTTTAAAATGATAGCGTTAAAAATTAAAAAGTTTTTCTCACAAAGACGGGCTTTTGGAGCGCTCGTTCCTATGGCAGCAATATGTATGACGTAGTGGTTCGTTTTCGTTGGTTCCGACATACTGCTATGTACAAATATAACCCGGAATTTTGTTATAATTTTTGAAATCCTTATTTATTCTTAAAAATCTATTTCATCGCCTTCGAAGTAATCACCCTCGGGTGCAATGCACTTATGCCAGCGAATTTTCCATTCATCAAAACACTTTGAAAAGTCCTGTTTCGGTATGGCCTTCAGCACCTTCTTCGATTCGGCTTGAATCTCTTCTATCGTGTCAAAACCGTGTCCCCGGAGCGGTCTTTTCATTTTGCTGAATAGCCAGAAGTCACATGGAGCTAAATCAGGCGAATACGGCGATTGTGGAACAATACGGGTGGAATTTTTGGCGAAATGGGCACGAATAACGAGTGCAGTGTGAGATGTTGCGTTGTCATGGCGCAAAAACCAATAGTTTTCTTTCCACAAATCCGGTCTGTTGAAGCGAATAGCTTCACGCACACGACGCATAACACTCAAATAATATTCCTTGTTGACAGTTTCGCCCAGTGGAAGGAATTCGTAATGCACAACACCACGATAATCGAAGAAAACCGTCAACATGACCTGAATTTTTGAGCGACTTTGGCGCGATTTTTTCGGTCTTGGCGCACCTTTGGCACAATATTCACTTGATTGATCGGTTGTTTCGGGGTCGTAAGTATAAATCCAAGTTTCATCGCCCGTAATAATGCGTTTTATCTTGTCCTGATAGTCGGAAAGCATTGTTTCACACACATTAATGCGACGCTGTTTTTCCAGAAAATTGAGGGTTTTTGGAACCAAACGAGATTTTACTTTTTTGAGGCACAAAACTTCCTTCAAAATGGTGTTGACTGATCCATTTGAAATGCCAACGATATCAGCAAGTTCCTCTAGTTGTCGATCGACGATTTTGGAGCACCAATTCCTTAATTTTCGCGACGTGCTGTTCGTCAGTTGATGTTCTTGGTCGTCTTTGATGTGGTTCGTCTTCAACGCCTTCACGACGCTCTTTGAACATTTTATGCCATTCGCATACTTGTGTTTTAGACATAGCCTGTTCACCGAAGGCTTTTTGTAACATTCTGAGCGTTTCCGCAGCAGAAATATCATTTCTAACACAAAATTTAATCGAACTTTTTTGTTGAATATTTTCTGATATGGTAAAAATCGAAAAAAATAATTTTGGTTGTTTACGAAAACGTGCGTCACTCTTCAACTAATCAAGATATTAACCTAAAATTTGACACAGATGGAAGTAACAGTCCTACCAACTTAAAAATAAAAAGATTTGTACCCACGCAGTTTAAATTAAAAATTCCGGGTTATATTTGTACACAGTAGTATATATTGTCCACAATGGACAATTTTTGCTAACTCGGAAGCGTAGTTACAGCAGATGGTGGGGCGGATGCTGATGTACAGTCTCGCATCAATAAGGCTCGGGCAGCTTTTTTTCAGTTTAACTCCTTTCTGACAAAACAACAATATCTCCAGACGTACCAAACTCAAGATCTTCGAAACCAATATAAAATCTGTGCTTCTTTATGGCTGTTCAACTTGGAAGGTGACCAGGAAGATAACAACTAGATTGCAAACTTTCGTGAACCAGTGTCTACGGCGCATCCTGCACATACGCTGGCCGGAGGTCATTTCTAACGACGATCTCCTGTACATTACTGGCCAGGACAGGATAGGCACCTCTATAAAAAGGCGAAAGTGGCAATGGATAGGTCACACACTTCAAAAGGGGCCGGAAAACATTGAAAAACAGGCCCTCGATTGGAACCCACAGGGAACCGATGCAAGTCGCCGCGTTGGACGACCTAGAAACACCTGGAGAAGATCAGTTGAGGACGAGGGTAAGTCATTAGGCAAATCGTGGGGAGAGTTGAAGGCGATGGCGGCAAACAGGACGAGGTGGAAAGTCGGCGTGGTTAATGCCCTATGTCCCACAAGGGGTTGACAGGATCCAGAGTGAGAGAGTATATATTGCGTGCAACAGAAAGAAGGCTTCGCGCAAAATTTCAGCTTGATAGCTTCAAAACTAAGAGTCTGCTTTGCATAGAACCATAGACAGACAGACGGACAAAGCTTAATCGACTCTCCTCATCATACTGGCCAAGAATATATATAGTTTATATGGTCGGAGATGATTCCTTCCATGCGTTGCAAACTTCATGACAAAGTTAATATACCCTATCACATCCGTGAAGGGTATACTATAAAATGAAGGGTATAAGGAACAATTGTTGTTAGTGTATCGCGTACAATTGATCCAGAACAAGGTACAAAAAATAATCAGCTATTATTTCCGTGATTAAAAAAGTGCACTCAAAATCGATTTATGTACTAAGCTACATATCTTTCATTCATACTAAAGTATCGAATAATGTACGCCCATTATTTCTATCATAAAAATTTGTTATTCAATACGAGATCATACTAGACAACAAAAAATCAAAACAATTAGATGTAGAAGTTTGCCAAACAAATTGCTATAAAGCTTATCTCTCCTGAAACATATTTCATTTGGCACACACATTTTTTTATCACAAAAAAAAACGAGAAAAAGATACAAAAATCTGGCGTAGCTGTTATCTTGCCAGAGACAATTATTTCGTTTACAATAAAAATTTGCGCGATTAAAATGTATTTGTACGTACTCGTATAGGCATTTATCATTGTATTTTTTTTACTTTGTTGAATGTCGTATCTTTCTGTGAAGGATTCGGGTTGGTGGGTGGAAAATTATTAGATTCATTCATTTGTAGGGAGGTGCAATCAGTCGTAAATAAATGTAATAATCATGAATCTCAGGCCTTTAGATAAGTTAACGAGTCTTTAGATAAATTGGTTTTTTTTTGGAAATGATTCAGAGTTGTAAATACATAATGATAATTGTTATCACGGACGATAATGACAACATCCTTAGGCCAGTTTCACACGGAACGTACGAACGTACACGAGTTTTCCCCAAAAAGCACCAGTGGCGAGGGAGCTTTGAAAGTGCGACGATTGCATTCAAAATGCACATTCTTATGTGGAAAGTTTTCCAGAAAATGTTCTTAATTGCCTTGACCCCTCCAGGGGCATGGGCGCGCCAACATCTCTAGCATTTCTATGCCTTGTTTGACATTTCGGTAGCATATCTATAGGTACTTTTCGGAAGTGCAGTTGCTAGCAAGCACCTCCTATCCGTGCCGTCTTTATACTGACAAGCTCGGAGCACTGTGGAAGTTCTATAAGTATCCACAGGCAGTTTCTGTTCGCGCTGAGATTTGAACCTCAGAGCTCTAGATGTAGTATCGTAGAGCGGTGACCGAACGACCACGGTAATAGAAAAATAGGGGAAAAAATGACTAGGCAAGATGGGTATCATATATGACTAGGGACGTAGAGGCGAATGCACTAGACTACTGTTGAAGGCGTTTTGATGAATCGCTGGACGGGAGAGACGCATGGGGCTCGGGTGCGCACACCGTGTTATCCACTTGGCTCGCGACTCGGCGAGTCGCGCATAATGTGGTACGGGCATTAGCAGCTCAAGCGTGCGATTGCGCGAGTGGCCAGCTATAAACAGTTTGCCCTGTCTGAAACTAGGGGTATTGTCCCAGTGCACAATGGTTACTAAGTGCTCCTACTTCCTGATGTACTGTCTTATACTAAACACAGGGATTCTACAGTATGACTCTGGGCCGACGAGTGGAGTCTCCTGTCTCGTTTCCTTAGATACCGGCGTGTCCGGGGACCCAACAGAGAGAGAGCCTAATTTTTGCAAGCCTTCCCGACCACTAATCACTAATTTCAACGAAACGAAGAAATTACTTAGTGCTTTGATGGCGGTCTGGCTGTCTATGAATATTGCAATATTGCTGTCTCGGTATACGGCTGCTAAGCATATATTCGCGCAGGTCTCGTTTGCGTGAACTTTGCCCCAAAACGCCGTACAGTACTTTCTCATATAGGAATAGATTTCTTGTGTGACGAGCCCGCGATGCCCGCCACTGTACCCTCTTCAGTTTTAGATTCATCTCTATATCACTTAACAATATTGGAGGGGAGAGTATCGAGCTTTAGATTCCAATCCTCTGTACTCCAAATTTCGGTTGAGAATGGAAGTTTGAAGCATAGCTCCCTAGCTACGAGTAAATGGTCTGATGTAGTGATGGGCACTATGAAAAGCTTTTAATATTGATTCGATAGTTTAAGAAACTATCGAATAACCATCGATTATTTTTAGCTATTCGATAGTTTAAAAAACTAGTAACTAGTAAAAACTGTCGATAGCTTTAAAAACTATAGTAACTAGTAGAAAACTATCGGGCGAAACTTCCGATAATCCCGACAGTTTCAATAAGCCGATAGTTTCGATAGGCCGATAGTTTGCTATCGAATAACTTTTTCGAATGAGTTCAAGGAAAATTCGGCTGACGATGGATACATTTCTTGCATGAATGAATGAATATGAATGCATATATATGTACATTGTGTAGGTAGCTGCGATGTTAAGAAAAAAATAACATTCTTAGCGACGAACTGAGGTCCAGATGAGTATCATAAGGAATGGTAGGAGTAATGAGGCGGAAGTACTGGACTACTGTTGATGACATTGTGAGTCCGACCAAATCAACCCCTACCAGTTTTTTTTAGCAAGACTGGCCGTGTTTTTTTTTAGGAAAAAGGTTTGCCGCTCAGAAACTCCTTTACTTTTCGATTTTTTTTTGCAATTGTGACTTCAGATTCGCAATCAGCGACCCAATCGACTCCCTTCCAGTTTTTTTCCAGCAAGAATGGCCATGTTTATAAAAACAAAGTGTTGCCATTCTGGATCCCCCATTTGTTTTTTTTTGTCATTTTTATTTCAGATTCGCAATCAGCAACCCAAAAAAACCCCTACCACATTTTCCAGCAAGATTGGCCGTGTTTTTGAGGAAAAAAGGGTTGCCGCTCAGAAACTCGTTTATTTTTCGATTTTTTTGCAATTCTGACTTCAGATTTGCAATTAGCGACCCAATCGACTCCCTTCTAGTGTTTTCCAGCAAGAATGGCCGTGTTTATAAGAAAAGTGTTGCCATTGTGGATCCGCATTTGGTTTTTTGTCATTGGGACTTCAGATTCGCAATCACCGATCGAGAAAAACCCCTACCAGTTTTTTGCAGCAAAATATAGGCCATGTTTTTGAAAAAAAAGTGGTTCCGTTCAGGAATAAATCGAAATTCAACTCAGTTTTGTAACCAATCACACACATAATCTGTATTGACTTATAAATCTAAAATCGCATGCGCATGATATTGAGACAGCCAACATGCCAAAGTACATAATCATTCATTCGACTAAACTTTTCCTACAGAGCAAACTATCGGGCTGTCGAATAAACTTTTCATTCATAGCATACTATCGGGCTATCGAAACAGTCGTTCGATAGGCCGATAGTTATTCGAATGGCTGATAGTCGCGATAGTTTCGATAGGCCGATAGTTGTTCGAATAATTATCGGGACTATCGGCCGATAGTTTTTCGAATAACTATCGATAGTAAAAACCATCGAATAACTTTTCGATAGTTATTCGATAGTGCACATCACTAGTCCGATAGCATACCAGATACGTAGTCCTCATTTGGGGCGACCGGTAGCGCAGTGTGTTGAGGCATCAGTCTCATGTTTGACTACTGGCGTTTCGGGTTCGAATCCCGTCCACGACGACGTTCGTGGCCATGGATGTGCAGGAGGTGCATGCTGGCAACTGCATTCTCCGAAACCAGTTTATGCCGTGAAACGTCAACTGGGCCACATGGAACAGTTGACGCGCTATGCCCCACAAGGGGTTAGGGCAACTGAGAGAGAGAGAGAATCCTCATTTATATTTTAGGGAAATCTGACATGCTTTTACTCTAGCTACTTCTATTTTTGCTTTAAGGTGAATGTTGAGTGGCGGGATGTTGAGTAGCGCTTGCAGTGGCGCAGCTGCGGATAGCCCCCGTTACTGTGGGAAATGCTCTTTTCTGAATCTTACCCAGTTTTATTTTTCCATCATTGATGGTTTATTTTTACCACCAAACAACAGCTCTATACTCAGCTATTGGTGTTACCATATAGTTATAGATTCAAAGGATTATACGAGGGCTTGTTCCCCAAGTAACCAACAAACTGCCTGCAAATCCATAGGGCTATGATGGCTTTGTCAGTACGTTCTGACCAGAGTAATTTTCAATTGTAGAGTAACACCGAGGTATTTGGTGGAGTCCACCAGGAGCACTGGAGAGCTGAGCAGTGCATGGTAGGACTTCTCCATTGTCTAGTATTTATGTTCTTGAAAGGGGAACAATAACTTCCTTAGCCGGGTGAACTCGTAGGACGTTGTCATCGCACCATTTTTTTTCCCGTGTTTAACGCCGACTGGAGAATTTCCGTTAGGACTTCTTCAAATTTTCCGCTAACAGTTATAACCAGGTCATCAGAATATCCCTGAGTTGAATATCCCATTTTGTCTACTACGATGTACCCCCGCTAACGGACATCCTCGAGTGACGTTTGCTATTAAACCTCAGTCTCCTATGTCTGTGATGGCCTTTCTGGATGATAGCATCCTTTTCATCCATAGTGCCGTGGTATTATCTACTCCCTTTGCTCTGAGTGCGGTGTCGGTGGAAGGGAAGATGTATTATCAAAGGCACCTTCAATGTGCAAAAACGCCCATTTTCTAAGTAACTATGTCTACGACTATCTGAATTATCCCAAACTAAAGCTTATTGAGTTCTAACGCGATCCTTATGATTTTTTTCGTGGAACTAGTATTTTACCCGTTGTTTGATGAAGTACATCACATAAACGATGATTTTTCTAGTTCGTGGGAATAAAAGAGCAATTGACTAGAAGTGTTTTCAAGTGAGATTATCTCGAAAACTATTTAAGATACGGAAAAAGTGGCTCTAACGTTTTTTATATGTATTCTTTTGTGATCTTCAATTTGTTCCTGGGAAGTTATATGCTACTCGTAGGATTAATAGTTTAGGAGATAAAATCGCAAAACTACAAAAAAAACTCCGTTTTAACCCCTTTTCCCTGCATAAGCTCACCTCCATCGTCGCGGTGGGGACTTTTAGTATGATGTACTCCTAGTACTAACCAACAATCATCGCGCTATGCCCTACTAAGGGTTAATGCAAAGTAGTAACCAACAATCATGCCAACTTTCAAAACTTCTTGATTTTTCTCAATCAATGTTCACTCGTCACCTGGGGTAATTAGTATAAATTTATAATCAAACCGAAAACATGATGTTTTTGAAAATCGTCATAAGCGAAGTGAAATTCAACTCGTGGATTATATGCATTTTAATTGATTAGATTGGGGTAAGTTTATGATTGTTTCACGACCTTGAAACAAACTTTTTACCTGAGACTCGTGCAGTCTCTAAATTATTCTCAGTGTAGTGTATAAGGCGCGTGCAATGGGTGTTCTGTCAATAGTCATATTCCTAGTGATTGGCACAATTTCGGCCACTATTTTGTTTTATAAGAAAAAATTTTCCTACTGGAAAGATCGTGGTATAAACAACTTAAAACCATCTATCCCTCTTGGCAATTTTTCGGCAGGGAAACACCCAATAGATATCTTTGTCAGCTTGTATAGTTCGAAAGACTCCAATGCTCAGGCTGTTGGAGCATATTTACTGTGGAAGCCAGTTCTGTTGCCTACAAGTTTGGATCTTATTCAAAACATTTTGGTGAAAGATTTCAGCAATTTCCATGAGCGTGGTCAATATGTTAACGAAGAAGTTGACCCGCTGTCAGCTCACATGTTCGCGCTGGATGGTGTAAAGTGGAAATCCATACGGTCAAAACTATCGCCAGCATTCAGCTCGGGCAAAATGAAAATGATGTTTTCTACGGTTGTGGAAGTGGCCGATCGTTTCAATAATACTCTCGCTGAATTGTGTGATGTCAAATCAGATCTAGAATTGAAGGATTTAATGGCGAGATTCACTACCGATGTTATCGGAACATGTGCTTTTGGAATCGAATGCAATAGTCTGAACGATCCGAATGTCGCCTTTCGACAATATGGGCGGAAGGTGTTTGAAGAACCGCATTTGAATCAAGCTACGCGAGCTGTAGTCACCATGTATCCGGAATTGGGTCGGACCTTTAATATGAGCGTATTCGGTAAAGAAGTCAATAATTTCTTCCTTGAAACTGTCCGAGATACAATCGCCTATCGGGAAGAGAATAATGTACACCGCAACGATTTCATGGATTTGTTAATTCAGATGAAAAACGATCCAGCAAAAAAATTGAGTTTGCCGGAGATTGTGGCACAGGCTTTTATATTCTTTGCTGCCGGATTCGATACATCGTCCTCTACACTGACGTTTGCCCTGTATGAGTTAGCTCTGAATCCCGAGATTCAGGAATGTGCTCGTCAAGAAATCGAAGAAGTTTTGAGAAAATACAATGGGAAACTGACATACGAAGCCGTTCAAGAAATGGTGTATATCGACTGCATAATTAGTGGTAATTTTTTTCTATTTCATTCGATATTATCAGCTACTTCTTTCGCCCTTTTATTTTCAGAATCTCTTCGTAAATATCCGCCAGTGATAGTACTCATAAGGAAGGCGGCTAATGATTACCGCGTGCCCAATTCGAACGTAACCATCGAAAAAGGGATGCTATTATTCATTCCAGCTTATGCAATTCATCATGATCCGGAAATCTATCCAAACCCGGAAGATTTTGATCCTGAGCGATTCACATCGGATAATGTGAAAAGTCGTCATCCAATGTCATTTTTGGGTTTCGGTGATGGCCCCCGTAATTGTGTGGGCTTGCAATTTGGACGGATGGAAGGACGCATTGGACTTATCACATTGTTGAAAAATTATCGTTTCGAACCGTGTTCGAAAACGAAAATTCCGATGGAATTCGATAAGAATAGTATGTTGTTGACGCCCGAGGGTGGATTATTTTTGAAAGTTGATAGAATTTGATTCAATTTCTGTAATGATGTTATGTTGCCACGTACGAGTATTTAATTATAATTGAGCTGCGGTCACTCGCTTATCTTGTGTATATTGAAATGTAAATATAATACTTTATCCGATTATGGAAAATTATCGAAAATAAATCGTTACAGGGCGTCGCAGAAACCACCAAAGATGTTCTCAACCACGCGGTTCCTCACGCAATTCTCGGCAAAAAAAAATATTATGAAAAAAAAATTTTGCTTCTTTTTGCTTTTTCAACCCTGCTACTGGCATTTGAATTTTTAAAAACACATAAACGCTGGAGCGCAATTGGTACATAACTCTGGCCGTGTCCTTGCTAGAGCAAGGTGCCTTTCACATTACATGGCCACGGCTAAAAACCGAAAACTCACCGAATAGCAACCGTGAAATCCCATTGTTATCAACGCGACGCACAGTGGGGCCAAATAGCCAAAAAGCGAACAAAAATCAATTCCTTTTGAACCAATGATCGTAGTGAGTTGAGCTTGGTCTCATTTGATTCAGAAGGAATAAATACATTAGAAATCATAAAAAATGGCTCGTAAGCCGAGAATTTTGAAATTATTGAAGAAAATAACTTTTTTAATTATTCCAAAAAATCGGAGAAAAAGCCAATAACTTTAGAAGTAACAATCATATTTAGTTACGGTTTATTTTATTTGATTTAGGATGACAAAGCGCATTAAGAATCTTCAAAAAATAACATATAACCTTCAAACTTGGGACATAGTGAAGAAAATATGCTATTTTCAATTAAAAAAAAAATCCGAAAAATGTGAATATCTTTTGAGCTGATAATCGTATCGCATTACGGTTGATTTTATTCGATTTAGAATGACCAATTGCTAGGAATTATCTTCGGCATGTCACATAGCTTTTTATTTTGATCTTATTAAATAAAATATCCTATTTGATAATTTAATAAAAAATCGGTAAAGGATTAATATTTATTATTATTATATTCTGGGGCATAGCCGAAGCAGACCACTAACGTTTGGGTCCCTTTTCGCCCCCTCCCGGTCATCAGTGGCTTCCAGATATCGACTGATAGTTGTCGACCTCTTTCTTCATCACTGAGTCCCGTGTTATTGCTAGCATTTGTTCAAGGCTGAGTTCACTCATGGCTTCCACACTTATCGTGTGCTTGCCTGTGATCCTCAACCTCGTGCTAGCCAGTACTGGACATTCGCACACAATGTGTGCTGCCGTCTCTGCCTCCTCCAGGCATAGCCTGCAAACGTCATCTTCCCCGATTTTCATCTTGGCCAGATGAGCCTTAAAATTACCATGCTCAGTGAGCAAGGCAGTTATCCAGCTTAGGGTACTCCGTTTATAACTGAGTACCTTTCTCGCTTCCCTGCCTAAAGGGCTGGTCATTGCATTTCGAGCTTGTTTGCAAGTGATTAGCTCCTGCCATCTTTATCGATGCATGGAGTCCATCCACTCCCCAACCTTCGCTCCAATCATGTCGTTCCCCAGAGCAACTCTGGGTTCTGGGCCAATGAAAGTTGTCGCAGATCCCTGTTTTGCTAGGGCATCCGCCGCCTCATTTCCTGTTGTACCTATGTGTCCTTTTACCCACATCAGCGTAACCTCATTTTCTGAGGCACACGTGTTGAGCTTCCGGACACACTCTAGTACCAGTTTAGAGTTTATGTTCGTCTGCTGCATGCGTCTAGGATTAATATTTAATATTTTTATTAATATTTTTCAACTAATGATCAAATTTAATTGCAGTCAGTAGATTGAGAAAGATAAAATACATAAGGGATCACCCAAAAAGTGGCATAAAAGCTGTAAGCCTCTAACTTATTGAAGAAAATAAATCATTTAAATATTTAAAAGAAGCAAAAAATGTCAATATCTTTTTAATTAGTAATCGTATTGAGCTGAGATCTACATATTTTCCAGATTCAGAATGAACAAATACATTAGAAATAATCCTCAAACCGTGACATGAGTTTCGAAATTTGGTTTCATCGTATTAGCAAAAATAGCTTATTTAATTAAAAGAAAATAAAGGCCAATATCTTTCGAGAAAATGGTATCAACTTGCCGTTAGTTTCATTTGATTCAACATTGAAAGTTTTTTTTTTCTCTTAAACATATGATATGTACACATACCCTGTTGCACATTTTTGCATCTTTTTTTTTTCAAAATCAATTTTACTTGAAACAACTTTTATAAAAGTTACGAATCATTATGCCAAAATTGATTCATAACTTTTAAAAGAAGTTTTTTTTTCTGGTAAAATTGGTTTTGAAAGAAAAAGGTGCAAAGATGTGCAACAGATACAAGAATAAACTCCCATTACGACCACTTTCTTTCTATGTTCTATGTTCTATGTTTCGTGCTCTGTTATGTTTGAATTTTTATAAATTTTTAAGTGGACATTCATCACTTAAATGACCATAACTTCTTATTACGCAAGAATACGCAGATGGATCTTTGGGGGTTTGTTCATGGGTATATTCGGGTTCGATTTATCTTAATTTCCGCATGATACGTGTAGACGCTTGATTTGTAAGTCTACTTTAGGTTTTTTTTTCAGTGAGTTGATTTAAAGTAATTTTTTATTGTTGCGGCGTTGGTTATTACATACTGTTACTACGTTATGCCAATATAATACCTAGATATTAATCGCTCATCATTAAAGTAGCTGTAATATAAACCTACATAATAATATAACATAACGAAAATTGCTCACTAAAAGCAGTTTTTTTCGTTACTGTACTTTACCGCACAATTTCACCCTAAAAACGAAAAAAATATGGAAATACAAATCGGAACTTTATTCCTCAACTACGTAGTCGAGAATCAAAACCAATCAAAATTATCTTCCGCCAGGAAACTTTGATTTTCGACTTTTGTCCGCTATCGCACCACTGTGCGTTGCCCCATCAGTAACTCTGACGGTGACTGTCCGTTGCAGATGGCCGTGGAGTGGGACACTAGCAAGTAACAGGTCAATTCCTCGCCGATGCTGTCTTCTGTGGTCAGTTTTTTAAGGAAGTTCTTGGCGGACTGGACTGCCTGTTCTGCTAATCCATTCGACGATGCCATACATACATATGTATATGGTGCAATGCGATAATGTTCAACTGCATTACGCGAATAAAAACGATTGAACTCTTGGGACGTGAATCCGCGGCTATTGTCCGAAACGATAGAGTCCGGCAAACCGTGCGTGGCGAACAATTCTTGCAACCTGGCAATTGTAGGTGCAGATGCTGTGGACGAAGCAACTGAAATATCTACCCAACGTGAATAGCCGTCCAAGAGAATTAGGAAAAGCTTTATTGGCTTAGCGCGATCAATATGTATACGAGGCGATGGCTTCTCCGCTTGCTCCAATGGATGAGAACAACCAATTTCCTTGTGCTAACTTGGTGGCGGCCAAAAAACCGCAAAATTTTGGCACTTTTTTCAGTTTTTGCACGATAATCTTTTTACCTTGCATCCTATGACAAAAAGTTGTGAAGATACAATACTTTGTAGAGCGTTAAATTGGCTATAATTTGGACTGGTCAAACTATTTTCTTCGCTCACTACACACAATGATACAGCGCTTTGAAAAGTGCTCGAAATTCAGAAATTATTAAAAAAAAACGGCAAAAACGCAGATTTTGTATGTTTGTTGTATGTATTTAGTAAAAAAATAAGTTTGAAATGTCCAAATTATAGCAAATTTTACGCTCTACAAAGTATCTTCACAACTTTTTGTCATAGGATGCAAGGTAAAAAGATTATCGAGCAAAAACTGAAAAAAGTGCCAAAATTTTGCGGTTTTTTGGCCGCCAGCAAGTTAGCACAAGGAAATTTTGTTCGATAAATTGGATGTAACACCTCTGGACACCCACCAACAACATCCCCAAGTTTCATTAAAATCGCAATTTTTGCAAGGCTAATATACTTGTCGACTGGGCTACGGGGCTCTACTGTGATAATTTGCATTCGACATTTTACTCCCCGGTCGATATTGCAATTCGTAATCATATGCAGAAAGGAAAATTCGCCGCCGCAGCATGGTTGGCGCGATCGCATTGGGGCAGTGTTTCTGGCCCAATGACTCATTGGAAAGAGCCAGAGCTTATGTGCTGCCACAGTGAAAAGAGTCATTTTGCCCATCACTACTGGGCACTAATTAATTATCGTCGATAATGAGTATTTTCCGGAGAAATGTTAAACGTTGCAAGTGGCTTACAACTCAATTCAATTTCAAGTTCAGATTGTACCTATATATGAAACATACTCAATTGCCCTAACCCCTTGTAGGGCATAGCGCGTCAACTGTTCCATGTGGCCCAGTTGACGTTTCGTTGGCATAATCTGGTTTCGGAGAATGCAGTTGCCAGCATGCACCTCCTTCACATCCATGGCCACGAACGTCGTCGTGGACGGGATTCGAACCCGAAATGCCGGTAGTCAAACATGAGACTGATGCGCTACCGATCGCCCCCAAATTGCTGAATACTTGCAACGTTTAAGATCCAGAATGCACTCAAGAATACTTTCAGAAGATGCACAATGATGCGGAGCAGTAGCGGAACTGCTCAGTAATTTTATTACGCCCTCTGAACGACATATGTATACCATCAGATTTGAAATTTTTGTGTAGACTGTTTCCGAACTTTTCTTTACACAGTTTTGCAGTTATGTTTACAAAAGAGTATTTTCCCTCTGCAAAGTGGCTCGTGGATATCATCTGTGAATTGAAAAAAAACCTTGCCGCACCATGCTCGGCAAACTGAGTACTCGTAGAAATATTTTCTGCTAGGTGAAATTGAAAATTGTTCACCTAGGCAGGGGAAACCTCCATCGAACCATCAGTTTCATAGAACGGTGGAAATAGGGAGATTCCTTTTCCGCACATTCTATGAGATTGTTGGTTCGACGGAAGAGCGGTCGTGATTGTACGCGCTCATATGTGGCGAACTTCAGGTTCTAAATTGAATCGTTCACGGGTGTAAATTTGAACTGTGCGAATCACTTTCGATCAGATAAATCGCGAATAATTTACATACGAATATAACTAATGTAAATGAAATTATATTCTATTCAGCTCTAAATTGACAAATTCCACTCTCAAGATTGGCTTTCCTCTTGGCGCCCTTTCAGAGTTCGGCGCCCCAGTCGGCCGCCTGTTTCGCCTTAGCCTTTGACCTGCCCTAAATATGGATTAACGATCTTTATTGTCTACAATCTGTATAATCTGCATGTGTTCACAAGCTAATGGTGAGATGATGACTGGCGGTCAGTTACTACTAATACGTACACGACACCAGTGTAATTTAATTGATCAGATTGGGGTAAGTTATATTAGTGAACTAATTTTAATAGTTTTACGACGTTGAAACAAACTTTTTACCCGAGATTCGTGCAGTCTCTAAATTCTTCTCAGTGTAGTGTATAAGGCGCGCGCAATGGGTGTTCTGTCAATAGTCATATTCCTGGTGATTGGCACAATTTTGGCCACTATTTTGTTTTATAAGAAAAAATTTTCCTACTGGAAAGATCGTAGTATAAACAACTTAAAACCATCTATTCCTCTCGGCAATTTTTCGGTAGGGAAACACCCAATTGATATCTTTATCAGCTTGTATAGTTCGAAAGACTCCAATAGTCAGGCAGTCGGAGCATATTTATTGTGGAAGCCTGTTATGGTGCCTACAAGTTTGGATCTTATTCAAAACATTTTGGTGAAAGATTTCAGCAATTTCCATGAGCGTGGCCAATATGTTAATGAAGAAGTTGACCCACTGTCAGCTCACATGTTCGCGCTGGATGGTGTAAAGTGGAAATCCATACGGTCAAAACTATCGCCAGCATTCAGCTCGGGTAAAATGAAAATGATGTTTTCTACGGTTGTGGAAGTGGCCGATCGTTTCAATAATACTCTCGCTGAATTGTGTGATGTCAAATCAGATCTCGAATTGAAGGATTTAATGGCGAGATTCACTATCGATGTTATCGGAACATGTGCTTTTGGAATCGAATGCAATAGTCTGAACGATCCGAATGTCGCTTTTCGACAATATGGGCGGAAGGTTTTTGAAGAACCCCATTTGAATCACGCTATGCGAGCTGTAGTCACCATGTATCCGAAATTGGGTTGGACGTTTAATATGAGCGTATTCGGCAAAGAAGTCAATAATTTCTTCCTTGAAACTGTCCGAGATACAATCGCCTATCGAGAAGAGAATAATGTACGCCGCAACGATTTCATGGATTTGTTAATTCAGATGAAAAACGATCCAGCAAAAAAATTGAGTTTGCCGGAGATTGTGGCACAGGCTTTTATATTCTTTGCTGCCGGATTCGAAACATCGTCCTCTACACTGACATTTGCCCTGTATGAGTTAGCTCTGAATGCTGACATACAGGAAAGGGCTCGCCAAGAAATCGAAAAAGTTCTGGGAAAATACGATGGGAAACTGACATACGAAGCCGTTCAAGAAATGGTGTATATCGACTGCATAATTAGTGGTAATTTTTTTTCTATTTCATTCGATATTATGACCTTTTTATTTCAGCCTTTTATTTTCAGAATCTCTTCGTAAATATCCGCCAGTGATAGTACTCATAAGGAAGGCGGCTAATGATTACCGCGTGCCCAATTCGAACATAACCATCGAAAAAGGGATGCTATTATTCATTCCAGCTTATGCAATTCATCATGATCCGGAAATCTATCCAAACCCGGAAGATTTTGATCCTGAACGATTCACACCGGATAATGCGAAAAGTCGTCATCCAATGTCATTTTTGGGTTTCGGTGATGGCCCCCGTAATTGTGTGGGCTTGCAATTTGGACGGATGGAAGGACGCATTGGACTTATCACATTGTTGAAAAAATATCGTTTCGAACCGTGTTCGAAAACGAAAATTCCGATGGAATTCGATAAGAATAGTATGTTGTTGACGCCCGAGGGTGGATTATTTTTGAAAGTTGATAGAATTTGATTCAATTTCTGTAATGATGTTAGGTAGTTACATACGATTATTTAATTTTAATTGAGCTCCGGTTACTCGCTCATCTTGTGTATATTGAAGTGTAAATACTTTATCCGATTATGGAAAATTATCGAAAATAAATCGTTACAGGGCGTCGCAAAAACCACCAAAGATGTTCTCAACCACGCGGTTCCTCATGCAATTTAAAGTAAAAAAAAAATATTATGAAAAGATTTTTGTTCGCTTTTGCTTTCGCCTTCTCAACCCTGCTACAGAATTTTTAAAAACAAATAAACGCCGGAGCGCAACTAGTACATAACTCCGGCCGCGTTCCTGCAAAACAGCATGTTTCATTATATGATATCAGTCGGACCGACTAAAACCGATCCGATAAAAAGTTTTAGTGGACTGAAAAAGAGCACAGTGCCTTTCACATTACATTACCACGGCTAAAAACTGAGAACTTGCCGAATAGCAACCGCGAATTGCCATTGTTCTCACTGAACAGAATGACTTCATCTCTCAATTGCCCTAACCCCTTGTGGGGCATAGCGCGTCAACTGTTCCATGTGGCCCAGTTGACGTTTCGACGGCATAAATTGGTTTCGGAGAATGCAGTTGCCAGCATGCACCTCCTGCACATCTATGGCCACGAACGTCGTCGTGGACGGGATTCGAACCCGAAACGCCGGTAGTCAAACATGAGATTGATACCTCAACACACTGCGCTACCGGTCGCCCCAATGACTTCATCTACCTAGAGGCGAATCTCACCTCTGACGTACAAATCAATCACGCCGGTCATACGAGCATTTTAAAACAAATCCCTGGATTGCAAATTTACTTAAGATCAGATTACTTGATCACGGAAGTTTGCTTCGGCAGGAAATTCTCAGCTCTTATCCCGGATCGCTCGGAATGGGAAAATGGTAATCCCTGCCCTGATCCTAGGTTTATTATGTGGTTTACCGATGTGTCTAAAAGTGAACAGGTGAACAGTGAACACCAGGATTTCAATCGCAATGGGATCCCATCCAAGCGTTTTTCAAGCAGAAATCCATGCCATTGAAGTCTGTGCCATGGAAGCTCTAGATAAGAGACTCCGTGGTGCTCACATCGTTTTTTTTTTCAGATAGCCAGGCGGCCATTAAGGCGCTCTCTTCACATAAGCTCTCTTCGAAGCTGGTGAGAGAGTGTTATGAACTTCTACAAATTCTAAGTTCAAATAATCGAGTAATCTTGTGCTGGGTGCCAGGGCATCATGGCATCGAAGGAAACGAGATCGCAGAACAACAACAGGGTTCGTCTTCTCTTTTTCTTGGGCCGGAACCATACTATGGTCTAAGCATCACCTCAGCCAAAATGGTTATTAGAAAATGGTCTGAAGAGTTAAGGCAGCTATACTGGCATGATCTTCCGGGGCTGCGTCAATCGAAGGAGCTTCTAACGCCCTTCAAGTACAATAATGCTACTCGAATGAGTAGAGCCGATCTACGGGTTCTTGTGGGATACTTATCGGGCCATCACTGGGTGAGATACCATCTAAATAAAATGGGCCTGTCTAGCGAAACTGAATGTCGCCTGTGTATGGAGGATGATGAAACCACTACTATGGCCGCCAGTCGCGCGGGCAAGGTTTAAGTTCCTGAAACAGGCCACGGTGAGCCCTGAAGTTATCAGGAAAGCTTCGGTAAAAGACATTATGCCATTCGTAAAAATGGTGGAGAGTCTTTTGCAATAATATGGGCTATGGCACAATAGACCACTCCATGGTCGCAGTGCCCACCGTATGGGTAAAAAGGATTGTAATAAATAAATAAATAATAGAGGCGAATAACACGAATATAGGTAATTCCGCTGAGACTCCCGAGATCAAGTGTCGAATCCAGATCGCGGCTATTACTCGATAATTCCTATCCTAAAAAGTAGCTACCTACACAGGAAGGCGAAGCTCCCAATTTACAAAAAAAAAAACAATAATCAGGCTCGTGTTATGCCATGGATACGAAACATGGACTCTCGCGCAGTCATCAGAAAAGAATAGAAAAAATCATTGAAGGGATTCAAAGTGGTAACCAATGGTGAAAAAAGTATAAAACAGTGAGCTGCACAAAATATATGACCAGAGTCTTCAAATTCGAAAACTGCAGTGAAAAGAGCTCGTTGTCGACCAAATAATCACTCTGCGGACTTCGTAAACGATGACAGCACTAATCTGCTCGGCTTTCGAAACTGGAGGGCACGATGTCGAGAACGAGGAGAATAGAGGCGACAGCTATCGTCTCTAGGAGTGTCATCTCTAGGAGTGGACTATTCTCTCTGTAAGCTCATCAGCCTGATGCTAATATAGAGAGTTATTTGCACTGATTTGGGCCTGTCGTCCGTTCGCAGATATGTAAATGGGGCACCCCGCAAGATAGTGTTCTTTCTCCCTTCTTATGGAACGTTCTGGTTAATGAACTTCTTCTGGACGGCGAGTTATATTATGTTTATAACACGTTCTTTAATTTTTGAAATAAAAACACTTTAACTTTTCGTTATTATGTATTTATTATAACTTATAATTTTCTTATAATTTAACATATCGATTTTACACTTAACTTTTGAACTGCACTTGACTTGGATCGGAAATATATTGTTCTGGGTTGAACTCTGAATTCGACTTTCACACCCTTACTAACTTGTCTTGATCTTTTATACTATTCTGGATTGTTGTTTACATTTGGTCTTAAAGTTCTAGAAAGTTCGGTAAATAACATATCTGAATCGTTGAAAGAAAGTTTTATGAGTTTATGTTATGTTGGTTTGGACAAATCTGAACGTTGAAGATTGTTCATAAAATAGTAATGAAATTATGATTTACGATTGCAAGAAGAGAAATGCTTATTAAGTCGTATTGGTAAGTTATCGGATTTCAATTGAATTTCGTTTAAGTCATATTGGTAAATTGTCGAATTTTAATTGAATTTCGTTTAAGTCGTTAAATTGATTGAAAAATCTAGAATTTTAATTACGCATTTGTTAGGCAAACGTCGTAGATATATTATTATCCTTAGGGAATATTATAGTGATATGGGTGCATTGCACCTATACAACTGGCGCGGCGTTGGGATGCCTATGCAGATGACGTTGCTATCGCCATCTGGGATAAGTTCCCTATCACTCTTACGCCCATTTTCTCAGTGTTTGATAAAACTGTCTGTTAGCTATCCGGGACGCAAAATTAAACATTAGCGTATGTAAGGCTCAAGATATGATAATGTAGTAAAATCAGCTAATGCAATAGAAAAGCAGCTGATTTTTTGGCGGAATTCTGCCGCCTGTTCTATTCTATTCTACTTCTGAGCCTTCTCTCAGCATTAATTTACGGCTGAGTTGGTTTCAAATCCTCTTCTCCTCCATCGAATGAATTTCCAGAATAATTGCAAAGACTATTCTCTTTTTAGTCAAGGGCAGTAGTTAGATTGTCTATATGAGGGCGAACTTCACCAGAGGTTACGCGGTTCATGACCGCGGCGAAGAGTTCTTACCACCGCCTCGTTTGATCTTCCTCCAAGATAAGTTGCTTTCCATCACTATCCTTCACCAGATGATGGTAGGAGTTAAGACCACCTGTAAACTCCTTGATGACACCGTATACGGCGTTTAAGTTGTTACTTCTTGCGACTTCTTCTGCTGAGGCTAAAAGAGAATTCGCATAAACCCTTTTATCGCGTCGCACACTACGCTATTCGAGCTTTCTGATGGTAAAGGGGCTCGATGCTGCTTTGATGGTCGTCTGATGCTTTAGCCAAACGAACCCTCAGTCCTTTTCTGACAACAATCGCATTTTTTATGGCATCCTTGCTGTCATATATCCCACTATCTGCCCGAGATGACAATAACAATGTTGTCCCCATAGACAGGGACTTTGCATTCCAGCCCTTCCAGATCTGAAAGCAGTCCGTTGACCGGCAAATTCCAAAGAAGGGGAGAGAGAACACCACCCTGAGGAGTGCAAAGATCAGTTAATTTGGCAATTGCGAGGCTCCCAGAACGACCGCTTCTGATACGTTGAATATACTATAATACTTAACCTGCTCTCGCTGTATTTTTTTGGCGGACAGGAGGGTGCACGAATGGCCGTTCGTTTTCGCGATGCAGGACCATGGTTGACTCTAAAATGTGGGCAAATTATAATTAAATAATTGTCATATACCTGCGAGGACGGACTGTGTCTCATCAAAACTTATGCTCACTAAGTCCTTCGAAAGTGTCAGCTCATTACGAACGCAATGGCATCCAGACTTTCTTCCGACAATAGATATGGTACATATCTACACAGATGGGTCTAAGTGTTTGCAGACACGGGTGGTCTCATTATCGGCTCGTCTGCGATTCGAACTCCCCTTCCCAAGAAAATCGATTCGCTTACGTGCCGACCAATGGACAACCCGTGTGAGCATCGCCATACATTTGCTTGGGAATTGAGTTAGAATCGCAGACGAGCCGATTGCGAGACGATAACGAGACGATCCGTGTGAGCAAACACTAAGACTGACAAGGGCGTGGGAGCTGGACTCCGATTGTATGAATCTGAACCTATCAGTTCGACTACCCAACTACTGTAGCATCCTAGAAGCAGAATTGGTAGCTATTTGGAAAGTCCTGGTCTGGCTGGGACATCATCGTCGTTACGTATCTGTGAAAAACATTATTATTTTAACAGACAGTCGAGCTGCGATTAGAGCACCTCAACGATAGTGTTGGAGTGCCGCGAATCGCTCACAGAGATAAGTAATATCTTTGATATTGTCTTGTGCTAGATTCCGGGTCACAGTGATTTCGTTGGCAACTGCCGAGCTGACGAACTTGCTAGAAGAGGGACCTCGGAAGAATCCGAACGTACTCTCTGCAAAGTTGAGATGCCTTTTGATGCATGTAAGCATGGCATAATGCAGGCCGCGATAAGTATCACTTACACGAGATGGCCAAGTGACAGTACTTGTTATAGAACAAAGCTGGTATGGCCCAGGTTGGACATGGGACGTAAGATTGTCACTGAAAAGGCGTCACATTGGTGTGGTCGTGGGTGTCATCAGGAGGCTTCCAATTCCGTATAACGACTTATGGAGAAGCTGTGGAAATGAGGAATAAGTAGAGTACTTTCCACCTTCTCTGTGAATGCCCGGGCCTGGAGAGTATTAGGAGGGCAACTCTTGGGGCCTAATACTTGCCGACCTAGGGCATCGATGTTGGCCAGCTCATTGTTTCGTTGTGAGCTCGGGGCAGCTTCGAGGTTTAGAGTGGGTCGAGACAACATATTCCGCTAGTATCACAACGGACCCAGATGCAGTGTATGTGTGCTGTGGCTAATCATGGTAATCCTTTAACACAACCTAACACAGACTCATAACTAAGAAAGTAAGTAATGAGGAGGAGCGTCAATTTGACCTTAAATTGGCAATAGGTGTCCGCTGTCCGGTCTGCTAAGTCCACCAATTTTAACGATGTGGTCCTTTGCAGATAAAGTTTGCCGACCCCTGTTCTCGAGACTATTCATTGTTGGTAAAGTCTTCCCATGTATTGCAGTTCCATGTCCAAATCAGTTCATCTTGTCACATTATCAAATCGTTTCAATTTCAAATGGTCAATTTTAGTCACGCAATGGAAAATTGGAACGCGTGCACAACACACATGTACTGGTATTCATTTCGGAAAATTCGATGATACACATAATGTAAATGTCGATATTATTCCAGTTTGTGAAACAAGAATAATGTGAAAGGCAGACATGTTTTTTTTTTCGAAGAAATTAGCTGGGCATGATTCGTTTGTTGGAGTGTGGTATCACGATGGCTAAACGAGCCTACAAAACAGCCAGAAGACGATAACGAAAAGATCTTATACTCGTATATTTCTTAATGTTCAAAACGACTTTCTGTCTAAATTAAGACAGATTAGAAAAACAGTTTAATGTCATGCACCGTTAACATTAATTGCATGCAAAGCGTTTGTCGTTCGTCATCATGTCAGTACTCGGTACATTGCGCTACGTACTAAACAGGTACTCGTTCAATCCAATCTTTTTGAACCTGTGACGTACATTCTATGCACCATCCGATGGAGAATAATGTGAAAGGCCTGCACGTGTATGATACGAGTACAGTATGTGTACTTGATGAGTTCAAGTATATAACAGTATTGTCAACGTATTTTTACTGCCAATAAACTTTGTTTCATCATCGAACAAAATTTGGCAGTTGTGACGGCTAAGAAGACTGTACTGCATTCGGTATAAAGATATCAAAAGACGCTGACAGAATTTCAGCTTTTCGTAATCGTCTGTACTCGTTTTAAGTGGTTTTTACACACATGGCCAATCAGCTGTGAGGCCTGCCGCGAGGCATACTTTGAGCTGTGAGTCTAGTCGCAAGGAAAGCTGCGGGACATGCTGTCCGGCCTACTACGAGACATACTGTGATGTCAGCCGCGAGGTATGCTCAAAAACGACTCATCCCCTACGCATTTTTCATAGGCGAATAGTCGTTTTCAAATTTGCGATAGCGTGCTTCACGGCTGGGCTCATATCGTGCCCCGCGGGTGGCGTTCCAGCATGTCTCGTGGCTAGCCTCACGGCCGATTGGCCTTCTGTGTAAAAACCACTTAATACACTTAATAAAATAGATCGTCTGATGGCAAATGATAGTGCTTAGAATTAGATGGATATTGAAAAGTAGTGAAAATATGAACATTACTTTCTTTCGTCAAGTTTGAAGGACTACGAGTATCTGGTTGATGTGTAAGACTTTATATTGGGCGCTGTCGCGGTTGGTGTTGAAGTATCTCCGAAAAAAAAAACGGAGCTTGCTCTCTTTACCGGTGGACATACTATACCCTCTTTTGAACCATCACCACAGATGAGAGGCCCAAGGATTGTGCTGACTGATAAAGCCAAATGCCTTGGTCTCATCCTGAATAGAAACCTATGCTGGAGGGCGAACTTTTAGGAACGTGTGACAAAAGCAACCGTTGCACTGCTTTCGTGCAAGAAGGCTATAGCCAAGAAATGGGGCTTACATCCAAAAGTGATTTACTGGCTCTACGTATCGGTACTGCGTCCCATAATAATGCATGGGATATTCGTCTGGTAGACGGCACTCCGCATCGTGTCGAACAGAACTCCGTTGGAGAAGGTCCAAAGACTGGAATGTATTGCCATCAGAGAGGCTCTGAGGACGACACCTACCGTTGCTTTAGGCGTATTTTTAAATTTGCTTCCCTTGGACATTTTCGCAGAGCAGATTGTGCCAAATGGGGGGTGACCAGTAGCGCAGTGTGTTGAGGCATCAGTCTCATGTTTCACTACTGGCGTTTCGGGTTCAAATCCCCTCCACGACGACGTTCGTGGCCGTGGATGTGCAGGAGGTGCATGCTGACAACTGCATTCTCCGAAACCAGTTTATGCCGTCGAAACGTCAACTGGGCCACATGAAACAGTTGACGCGCTATGCCCCATAAGGGGTTAAGGCAATTGAGAGAGAGATTGTGCCAAATACGGCTGTTCGCCTCCGACGGACTACATCTCTCCGAGGTACCTGTTCGAGAAGTGCTTTACAAGCCTGATCCCGTCGAGGAATGAGTAGTCAGAGAACGCTATAGTGGGATCTGATGCCATTAGCCTTTTCACTGACGGCTCTAAAACTGCGAAAGGGGTAGAGGTATATTCGGGGAAGTTAAATTTTGATTTGTCGTTCCGCCTTCCGGAATACAGTAGCGTTGTTCAGGCGGAGGAAGTAGCAATTTTCGAGACGCCATGCTGGCTTGCGCATAATGTTATAGGCATATATAATCTGCAGGGATATTCAACCGGCAATTAAATCGCTTAGTTCTATCATGGTTACATTAAAGTTGTACAGTGTTGAATACCGAGCCACAGTGGCAGAGTTGGGAGCTGAAGAACTGGCTCGGTCGGTTACGACTAACGAGATCAGGTAGTGTTGGCGTAGAACAGGCATGCCTCTCGCAGCCTGTAAATTGCTTACTCTGCCAGCGCCAGATGGAGTAGTGGATCTAATACATGTCATGCAATTAGGAAAATGTGGCCTGAACTGGATCCTAGTCGACCGTACGGGAAGCTGATGCTGAGCAAAAGGAATTTGAGATATGTGGTGAGGCTTATCACTGGAAACTGCTTAATCAGGGAGCATGATAGAAGATTTCAACTCCCGCACAATGATTACTGTAGGAGCTGCGGGACCGAGGAGGAGGAGGAAAGCCGCCATCACCTTCTGTGCACTTGCTCTGCTTTGGCAGAACGGAGACCCTTGAGTCCTACTGTTTTTACAATCTGGATGACCTAAAAATGGTTAGTGTCGCTCGACTTCATCGTTTCATTGTCAGCTTTGGCTGGACGAATGAGATAGGCTTAGGTATGCCGTCTCTGGGGGGTATCACAACGGACCCAGTGGTGGTCTATGTGCGCCCTGCTCTTCAAGGCAGCCCATTTAACCTAACAAAACCTAACCTTGTGGTTTGCACGTTTTAGCGACGACTGGATCTGAAATCACTGATCTAGTAAATGAGATTGAGCAACAGATATGTAAAGTTTTCTTTATCCGTAAGTGAAAGAGAGACGCATTATCTGAACCCGTCTCATGCCGAAGCTTCTATATAGGAATCCCGAGAGCAGAATAACAACCGAGTGATTTTCTGTATCGCTTACTAATTGTAATAAATAGGAGAGACAGAGACAGAGTGTCCGGTCTCTCCCTCAATTCGGAACATTCTGATTCCCAACAAGAAAATTCTCCCTATCGGATTAGAGAGAACCTCCTACCGGAATAGAAAGAGTTTTCAGAGTGGGTTTTCTTTGATAAATAAACAACAAGAAAGAAAATTCTCTCTATCTAATTAGAGATAACCTCCTACCGAAATAAGGAGAGTTTTCAGAGTGGGATTCTTTGATAAATATAGTTTGTGTATATAACCCAAACAACAGACTCTTGCACACAGAGCGAGCGAAACTAGTGTTCGTATTCGTGCGATACTGAGAGTAGCGATCCCTTAAGCGTGAAGCGAGCGGAGCCCACACAAGAGTCTGTTGGTTGACAATAGTCTTTTATGTGTGCGTGTGCTTGCATTGATTTACTATGAATAAAACCTCTTTTGTGAATACTTATAGTGCGGAATAGTCTCTTTTGTAGGCTCCGCTCGCTCCGCGTTTAAGTGATCACAACCCTCAATACTACACAAATATGAACGCTCGCTTCGCCCCCTCTGTGTGAAACAATCGCTTGTGTGGGGTTTATCGTAGACAACTCAGCGATAATTTTAAACTCTCTAATCCGATATAGAGAACTGTCTTCATTGTTCGAATCAGGGATATCCAATGCTCAGTTTTATCTCTCACCTTATGTAGATATTAAAACGTATAAAGGATCAGATGCGGGCATCGTCGGCCCAAGCCACAGAATTTTCATCCCCATGGGGAATTTCCCCACTGTCTTCCAAGCGGAAATGCATGCCATTGAAGTCTGTGCGCGACTGTGCCTGGCCACGGACTGCGCTTACAAAAACATAGGAATCTTTACCGATAGCCAGGCGGCCATCATGGCGCTGACTAGTACATCGCTTCACTCAAGGCTAGTGAAGTCCTGTCAAGATATCCTTAACATCGTTGGCGCCTCCAACAACCTCACCATCTGCTGGGTTGCTGGGCACTTCAATATTGTAATTAATGAACAAGCAGATGAGTTTGCGAGACGGGCATCTTAGCCCCCCTACATCGGCCTAAATTCTTTCTTCGGTGTAGCTATCTGCCTTGCCAGACAGCGGATTAGGGAATGGGAGCGAGAGAGAGCTTCCACGCTTTCGGAAGTGTAATGGACGGTTTGGTGGGCATGTGAAGATGCTCGTAGGGACGGAGCCTTAGGTAGCATAATGACCGTGAAGGTCGAGCCGTGCCATCTGACGAAGAAAGAGGCCCCTCAACGAGCTAAGCAGCGGCCTGTGCTTGCTGCAGCTCAGTTTGGGAGACGTGTCCTTTACGTATTAACAAAAATGCATAGGCCCGGGGAAGCAACACAAACAGGGAAGGTAAAAATGGGGAATGATAAAAAAATGAGGCGATAAGGATGGAATGGTTGGCGGACGGCGCAGATTCCCTCGCGCTCGCATCGAGGTCCAGGCGTAATAGGACCCTCGGCCTCAAGTTTCGTACCACCGACAGATCCTTACTCATTAGGTGCTGCCTTCGATCTGCCGGTGGAAGCAACACCACCAGACAAGAATATGGTTCATTGCAGGGCAGTAGAACCTGAGGACAGAGTGTGTTGCAAAAGAAAAGCGAAACTATGCTCCTGAGCTAACCGGCAACCATTGTAGAGGAGAAAAATAGCAAAAAGAGAATAAAAAAAGAAATACTGCATCTCCCATCATCCAGATGATCAACAGGTTACAGAGAATCCTGAGACCAGCAGAGGCGCAACACTGCATTCCTTGCCGTAATTCACTCATAAACTCTGTAAGCTGCTGAGAACTTGAATAATACAAAAATACAATACAAGGCAATCAAAATTTTTAAACTTACTTGAAAGGACAATTCTGGCAAACAGAATGGTACCCAGGGCTCCTCCGCGCTTTGTCCGGACACCGAAAATGCTCCAAATGCCGGCAATTCAAAGCAATTATGAAGGCCTTAGGTACGTGGCTAAACCACAAAAGACAAACACAAAACAAGGCAATGTTAAACTGACTCTAAAAGGATTATCTACTCTATAGGAAGGATGGGGGTGCTACAGAGGAAAGCACAGCTACTTGAAGGGACAATACGTGAAGTAAAGGTGGCTAAGTACTAAGACTTAGAGCAAGGAGCCTTAATGTGCTTGTGGGGATGCAAATCGGTGGAAGGACCAGAAAGAACCCGATGAGGTCCTTTTAAGTTCTGTTCTTTACATGAAATGGGCCTCACGTTGGGCGCCAAATATGTAATGGATGGTTTGGTGGGCATCCAAAGATGCCCGTGGGGATGGAGCCTAAGGTAGCATAATGACCGTGAAGGTCGGGCAGTGCCATCTGGCGAACAGAAAGGCCCCTCAACGAGCTAAGCAGCGGCCTATGCTTGCTGTAGCTCAGTTCGGGAGACGTGGGCGGGGTTTTCGCCGCTCGTTGCCCCATCAGGTGCTGCCATAGATATGCTGGTGGGGGAAGCACAACCAGACCAGAGTATGGTTCATTACAGAAGCTCTCCCCGGTATGAGACAATCAAAATTGTTCATTGCAGGTTACTCTCGTAACCGGTCCCTTGATCTACGCAGTCTGAGCAGAATCAGGATCAGAATAATATGTGGACTTTTCATAGGTCTCTTCCGTCTTCGAGGTTACCTCAAAACAATGCACATCGTTTCTGTAAGGCAGAAACCTCAGAACACATCCTCTGTGAATGAAACTCTTGCTTGTCGTCGAACTGTTTGCTTCGGCATTGCCTACCACATGGCGGACGTAGCCTCGATCAAACTCGGCCATCTCAGTCGATTTATCGAGATGAGCAGTTTGGATCAACAGATTTAGTCCTGCCCTTCAGGATCCGGGCATAGCACAATAGACTTATTGTCAACACTGCTTGTGGCTATTTTATGGGCCACAGTCCATCTATCATCTATCTATTTAGAGATGTAATTGTTTAGAAATCATGGTCTGGAGAAACGATTCAGAAACTTTTTCCTGGAAATTGATATACGAGTACAACGCCAAAGTATACATTTAGCAAAGACACCATACTACATATTTGATCCGAAGAGATCATATGTCAGATCTAAATCTGCCTGGATCAATGATCGGTCGCGGCCAGTCGTTTTGTACGGAAATTGATCCAGAACCAAGTGAATCGAACGCTCCGATTATAAATCTTTAATGTGAAATTATTTACATTGTTTACAAGCAGTCGAACTCCCATGAATAGAAAAGGGGGCCGGCCCTCTTGTTATTTTCGAAAATGTTGGATTTTTTCCCGCCCCTTAAAATGTCATAATGTTTTTCTTGAAACGGAGGCAATTGCTCCTGTTAGACCTCTAGATCTAGATAGTTGAGCAGTATCATTGGCGAGTTCAGTCTTTACAATAGACCTGTGATGCGTAAGTAGTGCTTGTATTCTCTTTAAGAGGTTTAGGGCCTCACTCTAATCCGATATGATTAGACTCTTATCCTGCTAATACGAAAATCTACTCCTAATTGTAGTCACACGCGAATATGGAGAATTTTTTTTCATAACTCTATCTTTGCCACACATACTGTCTTTTTGTATCTGCATACTATCTTCTTGTGACGATTTCCCATTCTCATGTCGAATAGACACGGTAAACGTGCCCAAGAACAAAACCGACATGAAATTAATAATGGCCCGGCAAAAAGAGAATACGACAGTAATATCCGCTTCCATGTATTGTTGCTGCAATAAATGGTCGGTCATCGGGGTGTTGGTCGGACCACTTTAGCACAGTTAATTTCTTGCTCAAAAAGCATTACACTACAGGTTTATATCTTATATCTTCCATTCGAACCGGCAGTAGTTGCGATTTTAATTTCCTTGATGTGTTTGCAGTAATTGGGCGCAAACGCTGTCGGGAGTCGAACGGAGGCCGGAGGCTTTTCAATGATTTCACCAAAATCATTGATGATGCGCGCCTACGAAACACTCCTGCCCATTTTGTTTCCAATGCCTAATAATATTTTATTATTGATTGGGCAAGAAAAATACAATGTATACTTAGTTTTAATGAATTGACAAGTAATTCATATTATTCATAATTTGGGCGAAAGCTGTAAGGTTGATTTATTGGCATGCTTGCTGGTGGCCTCATTCGTTTTAAGTGCTGTTCTCATCATGCAAACGAGAATTTATCGAAAACGATTCCATAGGCTCTCGACTGCATCATCAATCGCGAAAGAGTCTTGGTAAATGGAATGATGCTAGTGGTAAACAAGGTGGGTGTTATGTCACTTGATTTTTGTTAAGACAATATTTATTAACACTAATGAATGTTGATGAGTATGCAAATGTGTATCAAGAAAGTTTCGAGCTTATATCATAGGTTTATTTTAGAAACCCGAAAAATGTCAACTCCAAAATGAACGGTTGAGAGCAACATTGAAAATGGAAAGCTTGCTCATTAGCCCTAACCCGTAGTGGGGCATATCACTTCAACAATTCCATGTGGCTTAGCTGACGTTTCGTTGGCATAAACAAGTGTCGGACGATGCACGTTTCCAGCATGCACCTCCAATAGGAAACTTAATCCTCCCTACTTAGGTTAGGTTAGCGGGTTATTGCTAGCGCAGCCTCGGATTTGAGCCTATTTGCCACCCTCTGCTGGGAAGTTAAAGCTGCCATAGGTGACCACTCCGCTAAATTGAGACGAAATTTGGCCACCTCTGCTAACTCTTAGAAGCAGTGAGCACCTAAGGTGTTGAGGCATCTGTAATTTTGGACTGGACACCGCTCATCATGATCGTGGCGCGACAGCCCGACGTCGGGCCTTGGCCGCCTGGAACTCACATAAGGTATGTTCGATGGTGTCCTCTTCCATCTCACATGTTCTTCATAAGTCCCAAGTCCCAATTTACTCGCGTGAGAATGCGGTAAACAGTGTTCTGTTAGCAGACCTACCGCTGTTCTCACTCTATTTCCGTTGAGTTGAAGCACTATCCTGCTCTTCCTCAGGTCGGGTGATGCCCCATAATATTCTGGCTACCCTGCAATCCGTTCTATTTGTCCGATTGGATTGTAGTTTAGTCCATATGGCATCATCTATTTGGTTTCTGATGTCCGCGAGTGACCGTGGCATAGGTGCCGGTGGGCTATTCTCGGTTCCCGAACCTAACCTTGCCAGTTCATCAGTTTTCTCGTTGCCTACGACACAACTGTGGTGGGCACCCATATAATCCTGATAGGGGTATGTTTAGCCTTCCTTTTGACAGCCTCTTTGCACATGTTTACAATTCTCGAAGAGCACCTGTATGATGATAGAGCCAAAATGGCCACCCTACTGTCGACGCAAATCATGCGTCATCCTCGTTGAAGTCTCCTGAGTGGATTCTGCCGCCATGCGTATAGCAGGTTATTCCGATTGGAACACGGTGGCATGGTTTGCCAGTGTATACCACTGGCTCAGTCGCATATCCGTCGAGTAGACGCCTGAATCTGCTCCAGTGTCCGTTTTTGAGCTATACGTATAGATTAGGGCACCACCGTTATTAATAGCTTCCGTGTTCTCCCAGTCTCCCCTTGTTGGGAACTTCATTTCGAAGTTTCTTTCGAGGTATATTTTTCTAGTTCAGTGATCCGATCTAGGTCGTATTATCTCTGATATGTTGTCAGAATACAAGAGTGACCTTCTTGATTTGAATTGTGCCAATTACCGGAACTTTTAACGCGTATTACTGCTAGGCATTCACTTCTTTTAATGGACCGATCCAGGAGCATAAGCCCTAGCATCATTTCCAACCCAGGCGTTCGGGTGGTTCTCACGGCCTCCGCAATGTTTATGCAGAACAATCTCTGCAATTTCGTTGGCTCCTTGGCATTGGTTTTGTTCTCACCAACAAAAGATGTTCGGTGGATGCAGTGGCGTTATATCTACACTCCTTATTTTTCCTTTGATTAATGACAGCTAACACCACTTCGCGCCTAGCATCCTTACAGTTTCTCAAGATGAGGTTGTCATTACCGAACCAGTATAAGAAAGGCAGAAGTTACGCTGCCTGATGAAATTCATAGATCGTGGGTTGAGCAAGTGGATCAGAGACCATCGTCTTATTTAACCTCGATGATGACCCTTCAGTACTTCGATTGCAGTCCTTCATTTTGTCTAGGAAGTTATTGGCTCTTTTCGCACTCGATTGTGCAAAAACAAAACATTCGCGAAACTAGGACGGGGATGTTGTCCCCCTTGTCACCTACAGTGTGGCCTTTCAATATGTTCAGTGCTGCTTAGTTTCAGGGCCCCGGGAACCAGCCCCGCAATAAAGTTTGCAAGAAGAATCCACCCAATTTCTGTATGGTATTGGAACTTTTTCCACATGTAAAACCTCCAGAAATTGGAGTGATACTCTATTGCCCTAACCGCTTGTGGGGCATGGTTGGTATAAGTGGTGGCTTAGGCAAAACCTTACCATAGCCCAATTATCGCAAGAAGCGCCGTTTTGAAGCCACAAACCTCGTGAAAATTTGTTGTTAGCTGATAGTCGGATAGTGGGGCATAGCGCCTCAACTGTTCCATGTGGCCCAGTTAACGTTTCGTTGACATAAATTAGTTTCGGAGAAAGCAGTTTCCAGTATGCACCTCCTAAAAATTGGAGTGATAAGTCATGCGATTCCCCCAAAAATTCGATTTCAGTCTAGGCAGAAAAGCCATCGTAACAAATGACCCTAAAATGTATTGTATAAACCAGGCTGATGGATAACCACCTTCCAATTGGAAGGAAGCGTATTTTTAGCGTATCTTCACATTTCCCAGCTCACTCCCGGGAAATTGAAGAACTCCTGGGCGGGTTCTGTAAAGCGGAAATCCAATCCTTAAATTGATTTTCGAGTAGGGTTTAAACAGTAGGAACCTACGTTTTCCAGCGTGAAACTATTTTTATGATGAATAAACGTTATGTCCCTATTTCGAAACTCAAGAATTTACTTGATAGTGAGTTCAAAATGAATTTCCACTTTAGGCTGTAAATTCCGTACAGTGTATTTAACAAAATTCATCTTTTTTGATAGGTAGTCGTTATGTTTCGTTCGCCACTCTACTGCATCTAGAAAAACAGAGGTTCATTCTTCGGCGAATTAACAAAAAAGTTTATCTGTTGGTACTTCTAGAACTCCGTCAGCGTACCGTATCTTTTTGGAGTGATTTTTCATTTTAAAAGTCACCATGAACGATCACACCTAAAATGGATCCTTTTGTCATAAAATCCATCTCCAAATGAATTTGTTGAAGCCGCTTTCTTTATCGATTTCGTGTTCTATATTGACGTTAGATAGATAGATAGATATAAAGATTCGAGCTACTTTCCCAGCAGGAAGGCACTGCGACCATAAAGATCTATTGTGCCGTAGCTCATTAATCCAAAAGACCGTCCACCCTTCTAATAAAGGGCAGTAAGTCTTTAGCAGGAATCAACCTGAATTCTGCAGTGCTGATAGTAGCTTACCCGAGGAGTGACATCCTAAAACGCGCGATGGCGGGACATTCGCACAAAATGTGCTTGGTCGTTTCCACGTCCTCCAGACAAAGACGGCATTCAGTCTCGCTTGACAGACCCATCTTGTTCAGGTGATATCTGACCAAGTGATGGCCAGATAAGTACCCCACTAGGAGTCTTAGGTGGGTTCTACTCATTTGAGTAGTACCCTTGTGACTGAAGGGCATTATCAGCTCCTTTGATTGACGAAGCCCTGGAAGG
This sequence comes from Chloromyia formosa, assembly GCA_964017055.1. NCBI lineage: Eukaryota > Metazoa > Arthropoda > Insecta > Diptera > Stratiomyidae > Chloromyia > Chloromyia formosa. The sequence continues at coordinate 116,945,539 of OZ024815.1, forward strand.
TTATTCCAGTACTGTTGACGCAATCGTGCAAACCAATCTGTGATCCGCAGTTTGGCCGAGGCCAGTCCAAAGCCACAGTAAGGCTCAGGTCCATGAAAACTTCTGGATGATCCTTGTCTAGCAAGTTCATCCGCAGCCTCGTTCCCCTCAATGCCCTGGTGGCCAGGCACCCAACACAAGAAGACTCGGTTATTGGTTGCCAACAGTTGACGGAGATTGTAACACTCCTTCACCAGTTTTGAAGAGACCTTATATGAGGAGAGCGCTTTTATAGCTGCTTGGCTGTCTGAGTAGATAGCAATGTGAGCGCCGCGAAGTCCAGTTTCCAAGATTACCCTGGCGCAGACCTCAATGGCGTGGATCTCAGCTTGAAAAACGCTGGGCGAGATTCCCATTGCGATCGAAATCCTGGTGTTGGGTCCGAAGACACCTGCACCAACACCCTGTTCTGTTTTAGACCCATCGGTGAACCACTTGATACATCTAGGGTCTGGACAGGGTGTGCCATTTACCCATTCAGAGAGGTTAGGGATGAGGGCTGAATATTTTCTGCCGAAGCAAACCTCCGTGATCATGTAATCTGATCTCAAGCAGATCTGCACGTCAGGAATTTGATTCAGAATGCTCATGTGACCGCTTTCTTCACTACGCACATCGGAAGTTAAACGAAGTCTGAGAGCATTTAGAGCTGCTGATTCTTGAATGAATATATGCAACGGAGTAAGTCCAATAATCGCCTCCAGGGCTGGCGTAGGACAAGCGCGCATAGCTCCAGTGATGCCAAGGCAGGCAAGGCGTTGAAGCTTATTGCACTTCAGTAAGACAGAAGATTGCTGAGTTTTCGGCCACCACACAAGCGCTGCGTAGGTCACCATAGGCCGCACCAGCATGGTGTATAACCACTCAATTATCTTTGGGGTGAGCCCCCATGTCCGTCCAAAGAAACTTCTGCAAGCCCACATTGTGCGTGTGGCTTTACCAAGTACATTATCTATGTGAGTATTCCAGGTGAGTTTCGAGTCTAGAGTTACCCCGAGGCATTTAACTTCAGTGGAATAATCTAAGTTCGTGCCGCCTAACGAAATTGGATCCAAAGTTATATTTCGTTTTCGTGTGAACGGCACAACGACAGTTTTCTGTGGGTTTACATGTAAGCCCACAGCCACACACCAGCGTAGAACTATGTCAAGGGCCGACCTCATCACCTTAGTGATGGTAGATTCGAATTTGCCCCTGACTATTATAGTTAAATCATCCGCGTATCCGATAGTGAGATAACCGCGCTCATTAAGCATGGAAATCAGTTCGTCTACGACAAGGGACCACAAAAGGGGTGACAGAACGCCACCTTGTGGACAACCCTTTACGGCATTCACGCAAATGGATGTACTGCCTAGAGTTGAGTAAATATCCCGTCCACGGAGCATGGCGTCTATCCATGTAATGGTAGCGGGCGGGATGTCCCTGAGTTCCAGTGCTCTGGAAATACACTCGTAGCCAGTATTATCGAAAGCCCCCTCAATGTCAAGAAACGCGCACAACGCGATTTCCTTTTCACTGAGGGACTTTTCGATTGTACTGACAAGGCTATGCAAGGCGGTTACTGTTGACTTACCCTTCGTGTACGCGAATTGCATACGATGTAGGGGGATTGACAGTTCCATCTTGTGCCTGATATGCAAATCAAGCAACTTTTCCATGGTTTTAAGGAAGAAGGAAGTAAGGCTAATCGGTCTATAGGATTTGGGCATATGTTCCGGCTTATTGCCCGCTTTGGGTATGAAGACCACATATATTGATATATTGACGTTGCGCACAAGCCTCTGCCTCCACAAAGGCTCCAAAGGTTCCCTGGAGGGTCAGGATTGCCATTCCCGTCCCTTATTATCATCCCCCGATGGACATGGATTATGTAAAGGTCGACATAAACGGCAAGCAGTTTGGTCGCGGGCATGCATCGAACCACGTCAAACTATAGAAATAAAATCTGCTCATTTCCACCGTTCTGTGATATTTGATGGTTCGATGGAACGACAATTTAGAACATATCCACCATTGGATTGCCATTGTCATAGTTTTTATTACGTAGAAGATGGAATCAATTAGCCAGGGTAAAGGGTCGCCCTCGAACTATAGTTCGCCGGTTCGTATTCCTAGAATTTTATCAGCATCAGCCATTTTTATCGAACCATAATTTAGCCATAGTAGCCGGCCCACAATTCAGTCTTTGGCTGTGAGCGATATTTCCAGCAACTACAACGCGGAGAGTTACTAAAAGGATTTTACTGCAGGGTAGCATTTAACACTACTACTTCCCAACCCGGAGAAAAACTATCGAGTTGAATTCAGTTATGGAGAAGTCATGTACCATCCGCGAATAATAGGCTGAACTAAACAATAAATGACATCTGCTTCCACCTGGATTTAGAGTAGCGCCCAACGCGGGAGAATAAGTGCCGAAATGGTCATAGTCGAAAAAATTTCAGGATGGTTAGTCTTTACGGTAATCGTTGTTTAAAATATTAACAATTTCGTCTTCAGATTGACAGTAACCAGTGGCAAACGTTCAGAAATACTTAGATAAATTATTCCATTGAGAAATTACACATTTTTTTTTGTGTGTGCAAAAATGACACCATATATTTACACAAATTTCCGCCTCACCAAATTTTTTCGCATTTGCATATGTACGTACAGCTTTGAACCAACTTAAGATAAACACTTCTTTTTACTATAATTCATCATATTTAACATTGAACTCAACCAATCACGCTAGGCATCAACAGAATTAGAGGCCGTGCGACGTTTTCGTAACAATTCAGATAAACATGGACAAAAAATAAACAGATGTAAACAACATATGGTGTCCAAAACGGCATGTTGTTAACATTTTTCACCAACAAGTTCAATTGAAATATGTGTAGATGTTTATTTGCTACAATACGTGAATATACAGTATGGCGTGGCATTCATTCAAAATTACCTAAATCGTAAAATTTACGGCTTATTCAACCTTCGTTAAGATACTTATCTTAAATCTTCTAGAATCTTTAAAAATCGATTGTTTTTCCTGGAAATGTCACGCACAATTTAAGCAGCACGCGCGGTTATATTATATCCACACCACACCAGATTTGACCACATTTACCGCAAAATCTACTAGATTTGAAACAGGTCTCCTCTCCAATCTCGCCTTCAGCTGATGGATCCGTATTTATTTTTGTTTATTTTTTTATTATATAATATAAATTAAAAATTTACCAGCATGTCTATAATATAATTTTGTATACAATTTAGATGGCAATATTGGCCTAGCATACAAATTAAATTTATCGCAGTCGATTGGCATAGGCCAATGCCAATTTCTCAATGTCTGGTTAAACTGCCAGTTAGCTATGCGGGACACTAAATTAAACCTTATCCTATGCGATGCTCAAAATATGATAATGCAGTAGAAAATCAGCTGGTTTTCTTGGCGCCTGCCGCCTGTTTTTTTCTGTTCTACGTCTGTAGCGTCTCTCAACATTAATTTGCGGCTGAGTTGATTTCAAATCCTCTTCCATCGAATGAATTTCGGGAACTCTGTTCTTTGTGACCAATTAAATGATCTCATTTGAATGTGCAAGCGTAAAATGTTCTAGATATCAAAATCTCAGCAGCTCGTGTCAGCTGTTTGGAATTATCGTCCGATAAATTTTTAACTGGAGGATGGGTGCCGTTTAGTGTTTATCTATAGGATAAACTTTAACTAGACATTGTGAAAAAGGCCCATAATAGTATACTATATACCCACCAGAGACCTAAATCTAGATAGATTTGCAAATCCCGATACCCATGCGCACCATCCGCTTTCTTCTTCTTCAACCACCAAGATTTAGTTGGCAGTTGTGCTGTCGTTCATTTACATGGGAACGGGTAGACTATGGTGTGGTACAACTATCATATGATTCCTTCTTCTATTTCATTGATAATTCACTAGAAAATATTGCATACATTGTGGCGAAATGTGGTGAAATACAAATTCAGAGGAAAATGCGGGATTTGAGATTAGATTTGTTTTAAATTTTGTTCTAAATCCAAATTAGGGAATCTTAATAAATATATCTCTCTCTCTCAGTTGCCCTAACCCCTTGTGGGGCATAGCGCGTCAACTGTTCCATGTGGTCCAGTTAACGTTTCGACGGCATAAACTGGTTTCGGAGAATGCAGTTGCCAGCATGCACCTCCTGCACATCCATGGCCACGAATGTCGTCGTGGACGGGATTCGAACCCGAAACGCCGGTAGTCAAACATGAGACTGATGCCTCAACATACTGCGCTACCGGTCGCCCCAAATCTCGAGATTTATTCAAATCTCCTGTAGTGTGTATAAGTTCTAACAGTCAAACAAATTTCATGGTGTGAATCGCTCCCGGGATTTACAAATCTATCTACACTGGACAGCAAATAAACCGGGCCACCCGCCGCCTTGGAACTCTCAACTATCAAAGTTATTATCTACAGAAAGTGCGTTTCATGACGATTAAAATGGAAATGCATTGGAAGTTATCAACTTATTAAACGTTTATTAAGGATTTTACAAAGAAGAGTCGCTTTCCAGTCGTGTAATCACCAAGTGAAAAAAAAAATTAATTTAAGCCGAAAACAAAGGAAAAATTTAAAAAAAAGTTTTTGGTCAGTATTCAGTGTTCCCTCCCCTTGCTCGAATAACTGCTACCATCCTCGTATTCATAGAACTCACGAGGCTGACGATGAAATCTTGGGGAATTGCATTCTACCCCTCTTCAATTGCGATTCGTAGCTCTGGAAGCCTTGTTGGAGCAGGTACCCGATCTCGAATCCGACGTTTCAGCTCATCCCATAAGTGTTCTATCGGATTCAAGTGCGCGCTTCGAGCTGGCCAGTCCATCGTACGAATGCCGACGTCGTGTAGATACTGGGTCACCACATGAGCAACATGAGGCCGTAATCATTCTTCAGCTGGATATCCTGCCCGATATAACCTGCGTAAGGAACCACATGGTTTGCGAGGATTTCAGTGATGTAGCGATGAGAAGTCAATCCACGTTTACCGCCCACCGCGCCGGTTCGATGAAAACTAACGCTGTACGTGCAGTTAGCGAGATGCCGCCCAGACCATTACAGATCCTCCTTCATAAGCAACACATTTCTCGATGCAACATTAAGAATAACGTTCTGCAGGGTGACGATATACTCTCTGACGTCGGTCACTTCCATGTAGACTCACCCTAGTCTCATCAGTGAAGAGTGCATTACCCCACTGTTCTAACGTCCAATCCCTATACTCTCAAGCAAATTCAAGTCGTCCCCGACGGTGGGCTACAGTTAATGCTGGACCTGTTGCAGCTCTCTTTGCAGTCAGGGTCCGTTTAGCAAGTCTTCTTCTGACGGTATCTGAACTTATGACCACTTGGCGTTCGTCACGCAGACTTTGTTGGACTTGAGCTGCGTTGAGGCGGCGATTTCGCAGAACAGTAAGTTGGATATAACGATCATCTGCTGCTGATGTAGCCTTAGGTCTGCCCGTTCCTGGACGGCGATCTTGCTCCAGTCTCTACGTATCGTCTGTAAACTCCTTGCACCGAAGATCTGCAGATTCGAAGTCTTCGAGCGACCTGACGTTGCCCAAGGCCTGCTTGAAGTAGTGGTACAGCTTGAGCTGCTTCCTCAGATGTCGTATCCATTATTGGATGAAAAAAGTAGCAAAAATACACGCGTCTTAGCAAACAATGGACAAAAACTAGAGAAATGATGAGAAATATCCGACTACCCTCACTGTAGAAGAAAAGAACGGTGAGCGCGAACTCTAGTCAAAACAGAGCAAATGGTTAGCATTGTGTTTGTTGCTTGATTACAATGTGAGTTTTTGGTACTTTAGATTAAATTTAAAACGCTCTTTCTGTAGGTGTAACTTTGATAGGTGTAAGTTTTATATCGTTTGATAAAATTGGATTAGAGTTCCATGGTGGCCCGGTTTATTTGCTGTCCAGTGTAGATTTGAGTATGTAATGCCTATATGGTATATACATATTATTGTACCTCAATATTTGACTATTATCGCATTAATTTCTGCCTTAATGTTCTTCAAGTCTCATTGAATAATTTTGTAAACAAAAAATGGAGAAAAGTTGAAAATTTATTATGGACCAGTAACTTTTTCAGTATTCTATTTTTTTGACATGTCTTTTGCGTGATTTGGTCAAGGTTTTCAGGTTTTCCGCCAACACGTTGTAGTGGTTTTGCGCGAAATTTCTCAGTCATTAGCTCAGAGTTTAAAGCTGTTGTCACCGTTTTATGTCACAGATTGTTTTTGAACTGCTGGTATGATGCTTTGGGTATTAAGTCAACCATTTCCTTGAAATTTAATTTAACGTCTTTGACGTTTATCTGAGATTAATAGCTTTGATGATTTTTTTTGGTTTCAGACATGACAAAAACTTATGAAGTTTCCTATCTCAGAAGTTTTTAATCGATGATAAGAAAATTGGAAGATGGAAACAAATCCGCTTTTAACTATTTTACTAAAAACGTACATACGTCGGTTAGATTACAATTTGCTCAGAAACAAAGAGCCCCGCTCTCGATTTCTGCTGTATTTCTTTTTCCTTGCCCTTTCATACCACTCTGCGGCTTCGCGTTGCTCTGCCTGTGGTGTTGGCACTTCGCCCATTCTGGCGGTATAATCTCAGCTTCCTTCTGCAGGCAGCACGGTGTTGGATCGTATCATCGCCAATATTAACGCGTTGTTGTTGCTTTTTCATCTGATCAATCCATGTGTGTTTCCGTCTGCCTCGGCGTTTGGGTCCAGCAAATGGAACATTCGTTGATAGTGCCTTCATGACAGGGTGCTCAGGTGGACGCGTTAGAACGTGGCAATACCAATCCATACGACGATCTTCGACCTTTTCAGTGATCGGTTGCTCAACGAACAAGCTGCCTCGGATGCAGGTACTTTTGATATGATCCTTTTTGGTCACACCGGCTGACATCCGTAGCAATTTCTGCTGTATTAAAGTCACAAATTTTATGCATCATCAACAAATAATCAAAAACTAAACATTATTTGACAGAATTATAGCTCCATAAATTTGAAACTGCCCATTTCCGACATTGTAAAAAATCTTTGTTATCTTAAGGGGTTTTCAGACGATCATACCAGTTTCATATAAGCTTCAGTTTCTCTATACGTTTTGTTTTACAATACATTCTCCATGGGTTCTGCTATCCATTTTACTTACTATCCGTTCTCCATCATTTTGTTATCAGTTTTGCTATCTTTGCTGCTATCCCTGCTACATCAGATTGCTATTCGTTATGCTACAGTTTTGAAATCCGTTCTGCTATCCTATCCAAAACTTATACAAAACGGATGAAAAACAGATTGCAGAACTGATACCAAAACATATGGAGAACGGATGGGAGAACTGAATACTGAAACTGGTGTCATCGTCTAAAACCCTCTTTACCTTTCACATTTTTACTATTTTCACAAATTTACTATCAAACTTCACTTTCAAACATAGGGCCATTTCTAATATGTATAGGTAGATATTATGCACGCAAACAAAACCTGAAATCTTAAGAAAAAAATCTCCATTGATTTGATTTTCATTTTCATCGTCATCATTATTTCTACCGTCAACAATCGTTTTTATGGCTTAATTTGAATTATATGTTTTCATAATGTGAACCTTGTAATTCCAATTTGATGTTAATCGATTTAACATCAATCAGGATTAAAAAAGAAATAACTTTGCCGTTTTAGGTGAAGGCGACCTATAGAAGTATAATTTGGACCCTTGCCCACTTAGCATTTTTAGCGTACTTATGTATTCGGTATTTAATTTGTGTACTGAAAAGAAGTTAAAAATGATTGTGGGTTGAGAATGCGACAGTTTTTTTTGCCTACGAATATGGATTGCAATACATATTTCGTTGGTTGTTAATTATTCTAAATTTTGGTTGTGATGGAATCGAGAATAGAATAGTTAAGATTAAAATGAAAATTTGGTCTGATAAGCTTTAATATATTCGGTGGCGTTTCGTTTAACATGATGCCAAATAAGGGTTCATATGGTCAAATAACTATTTAATTTAAACTCATTTTATTTTTGCATGTTAGGAATGTGTGTGGGCATTGTCGATCCCATCCAATCGAGTTACATACATATTGCAATCTGCGTATCGGTCCGGAATCCCTTAGCTCCAAATCATCCTTAACAAACTTCTATACGTTCAGTAGTATCTTGGGGACACGGTTCATAGTGTCACAATTTTGTGCATTTTCTTTTTGCATTGGAACATGTAGAACTTTTTTTCTATATTATAAAAATACTAAAAAGTTTTCCGGAAAATATTACAACTTTGCTTCCGCCGTTTTCCGACAGACGGCTGCATCGGTGAGGGCTGTGAGTTTGGATGTCTGTAAACGTATCGACATCCCCGCATTAGTAAAAGTTGCTCGCATTTTTAATAAGATTCGCGATTCAAAATATCTGTTTTCGAGCCAAGTTCTCGTTATTTGCGGCAAGTTTTGATCTTCTGCTTCTATTTGAAAAAAAAACTGCAGCCGAGGCTTATCGAATGCTCTCAGATAGTTACGGTGAGGTTGCTCTGAGTGACAGAACATGTCGTGAGTGGTTTCAACGTTTTAAAAGTGGCGATTTCAATGTCGGGGACAAGCGTAGTGGTGGGAGAGAAAACATTTTCTAAGACGACGAATTTGAAGCACTACTCGATGAAGATTCGTGCCAAACGCAAGAAGAATTAGCTGAATTACTGGGAGTGACTCAGCAAGCCATCTCGAAATGCCTCAAGGTCATGGTCATGATTCAAAAACAAGGAAATTGGGTTCTGTACGAGTTAATACCGAGAGATATTGAACGGCGATTATTTGCATTCGTGAACAACTGCTTCAAAGACAGAATCGGAAGGTATTTCTACATCGCATCGTAACCGGCGACGATAAATGGGTCCGGTATGATAATCCCAAGCGCAGAAAGTCATGGGGAATGCCCGGATATGCCTCAACGTCGACGGCAAAACCGAATATTCACGGCGCCAAGGTTATGCTTTGCATTTGGTGGGACCAGCTCGGTGTGATATACTATAGGTATATTACGAGCTACTGAAATCGAATGAAACTATCACAGGAGATCGGTACCGAACGCAATTGATGCGTTTAAGTCGAGCATTAAAGGAAAAACGACCACAGTACCAATATGCTTGGAAACCCCGAAATGGAAAATCTTTCCTTACTCGCCGTACTTTCCAGACATCGCTCCTTCCGACTACCATCTGTTTCGTTCCATGGCGCACGGCCTGGCTGATCAGAATTTACGTTCGTACGAGAAAGTCGAAAAATGGATCCAATCATGGATCGCGTCGAAAGACGCCTCCTTTTTCCGAGATGGAATCCGAAAATTGCCGGAGAGATGGGCGAAAGTTGTCGCTAGCGATGGACAGTACTTTGAATAATACAATACATCTGTAAGTATGTACTTTTTGACAATTAAGCTTTTAATTTCAGGAAGAAAACGGCGGAAGCAAAGTTGTACACCTAATATGTGCAGAAATAAGTGCGAATTGCAAAATTTTGAATAAAACCACATTCCCTTAGTTGAAAAAAAAACACAAAAATTGTTTTCCAAACTAAAATAATAAAAATTTAATAAATTAAATACAATACATATGTGCAGTAAAGACTAAATAATGATGCAGCAATTAGTGATGTTCGGATGTTCATGTGTGCTTAAAGCCCGTCCCATGCAAACACACATGGTCGATTGGCTATCTGTCTATAGTTCTTTGGATGCGCAAATGTGCCTTTGAAACAATTCTGAGTTATTTATGACATTCGATACATCCATATTTGCTGGGTTTGGTTTTGTGTTTCTTCATGCCAAAAAAGATCCTTTTGTCCTGGCCAAAGAACTCAAAATGCCTGAGGCGATGAGGCAAATGCACTGGAATACGGGTGCATTTGCCTCATCGCGTTATAAGTACCAAGGCTAGAACTTTCACGATCGTTTCTCAATGCAGGAATACGAAAATGAGAAGTATGGCAAGCCTCCGGGGATGGGTTTGGCGGCCGTAGAGGGTTTAAATTCACAAAAAAAAACGTTAAAATTACGTCATACGGCAAGTTTGCCGCTTTGTCAAAGATACTAATTATCCAGGATATTTTTTATTTTCTATTTTTGTAGTGGGGTTCAAAGAAGATTCTGCCGAAACTTCTCGTAAATACGAATTGGACTTTCGATAGGATCTCGGGAAAACTGCAAAAAAAAAGAATCTTTTTAGTTTTTTTCCCAGTATTTCAATATTTTGAAAACGGTTAACCGCAGTGTAAAGCTCTTCACAAACCAGCGCGGTACGCGGTAGCGGTACGGTACAGCGGTAAAAATTTACATCGCGGTATATGCGAGCCCTCACTGCATACGCGGTATACCGCGGCGAAGTTGGGGTATGGCAGCGATACACTTTTGTGTACCGCGGCAAAGATGCGGTACTGAACTTTTGTATCGCAGTCGGCACTATTGATCGCGATGTACCGCAGCATGCACTATTGATGGTACTGTGCTCGTGACGCGGTGGTTTGAATGGGCACGCGGTATGCTGCTACCGCTGAGTACCGCTGTACCGTATACAGACTTTAGCAAGGCTTTTGACAGGGTCGATCATCAAATTTTAATAGAGAAATTATGCAACCTTAGTGTCACTGGGTCACTTCTCAATTGGCTCCGGACCTACCTTCTTGATCGAAGTCAGTTCGTCAAATACCAAGTTCAGATATCCAAAAGTGTATCTGCGACTTCTGGGGTGCCGCAGGGTAGCCATTTAGGTCCTCTTCTCTTTAATATCTTCATTTCTGACCTATCACAGTTATTATCGGATATCCCTCATCTTTTCTACGCCGATGACTTAAAACTGTAGTCCACCATCCAAACGCACTCTGATACATTTCTTCAATCCAAGCTCCTATCCCTTGAACAGTGGTGCAATCAAATTAATCTATATCTTAACGTTAATAAGTGCCAGGTGATAAGCTTTTCCCGTAAGAATAGAATTATGTATAACTAATTCCTACCACCTTAACAATGTCGTGCTGAATAGAGTTGACCTCGGCGTTGTTTTGGAGAACAAAATGCGTTTTAACCTGCATTATGACTGGGTGCTATCCATGGCTAATAAACAACTCGGCTTCATTAAGAGACGCGCTAGGGAGTTTAAAAATATTTGGGTCACTAAATCCTTGTATACCACACTTGTGCGGCCTCTGCTTGAATATGCTTCCGTAGTCTGGAAACCAGCGTACGAGCTATTTTACATTGCGACAGATTCGAGTCTATTCAAAAACAATTTACTCTTTTCGCTTTGAGAGACCTTTATGACCCGCTAGATTTTCGTAACCTACCATCTTACAAATACAGGCTGGGTCTTTTAAATTTAATGGCTCTTTCGTCTAGAATAACATTACTTTGCGCCTGTTTTACTTTTGACATTATCAGCGGCGCAGTTAATATTGATTTTCTCCCCAATAAAATCACTTTAAAGGATCAACTAAGATGCACTAGACATAGAACTCTGCTTAACGGATACCAACACCTTACTGTCTATGGTTATAACGCACCCGTAAATAGATGCTGTCGAACTTTCAATTCATTTAATATCCACTATTCTACAGACATTTCTAAATCTGTCTTTAAGCTTATCTTGACAAAGGCCCCCTTAACATTCTAGTCTAACAAAGTAACCCAACCCAATTTGCCGAATGTAATTAATTATTGATTAATTTAATGAAATGTATAAAATGGAATGTAATGTATACGATATATCTTATGATACCTTGTTTGGTAAATAAATAAATAAAATAAATAAAAATAAATAAAATCATTTTGGGAAAAATTCAACCAAAATGGTACTTTTGAAATATGTACATAGAAATTTGAGAGGTAGGAAAAAAATACGAACTTCGTTCGCTACGCTCGCTCCGTCGCCATAGGACGTTTTTCTAAGCATAATTAAATCTACTTTATGGGGGGTCCAAAATAAATTTTCGCTTCAGACGGCACGGACATAGCGCTTTTTCACACTGAACTAGAAATCGATTTGAGCCCATTCCAAGAGATCTTCTATTCCCTGGAGTGAGCTAGAGGATACACTAGGACGGTTTACCGCTGTTATACGTAAATAGTGGGGATCCCTTAAACGTGGAACCTGTCTTAAAAATCATTTGTTTCCGCCCTTTCTCTTGCTAAATCAATTATAACTAATCGCCGAACGAGCGGTTTTTTACTTGTACATTTAAAATAAAAAATCATCATATTAAAGTTTCATTGAAAACATTTTTTTTTAACTGAAAAATCCTCCGATTTGGGGTGAGTATCCTTCAGCCAAATTTATGGATTTCTGGGGTCATTTTGTCGTGATTTTACTCCCAAACCAAAATCAAAATGCCCCAATGCCATACAACATTTTTAGGGTGTCTTTTTTTGGGCAACATTCATTGGGAGAATAGTACGTTGAGCCACGACATCCGCCGATATTTTGAAATACAAAAAAAATATAAAAATTTTACAGTAATAAAACAAATATCAATAAATTGCAAAATTGTCGTTTTTCCTCATAGCAATAATATCAAACGTAAAAATTTTACATATAAATCAAAATTTTTGGATATACAGATATAAAAATGTCTGAAAATGAAAATAGCCATTTGTCTTGCTTATACGGTAAACTCCATTAGACTAAATACGATGAGTAAACATTGAAAACTTGATGGAAAATTTATTTTGACCTTGTTATTCCCTTTTAGTAGAAATGCTCAATGAATATCTGCATGGGAAGTAAACATAAAATTTATTTACGTTTTTTCTTCTGCGAAGAATTCAATTTTCAATGTCAAGTTGTTAGCAATTCATCTTTTACAGTAATGCATGAGAAATTGTGGGTGATCAACTTACAAAAATGGAAGACAAATTATCTTGAAATATGGAAAAATGAAGTACGTTATAATAGTTGCACTTTTTTAATCGATCGAATTATTTATGAGATGAGTATACTTATCGGTATTTTACGAGTATAGTTTATGAATTTTAAAAACGTAACGATGAATATTACAAAATGAAAAACGAGCTACGAATACGAAATTTTAATTAAAATTTTTGTTTTCTCTTTTCAGGTAAGTCAATCGATTAAATGCACCACCAAAAAAAAATTAATCTACGCGTAAGTTTAATTATTTTCAAATGGACAAATGATTCTAATTATATGAATGATCTGATAGACCGGGAACTTCACGAACCGCGTTTTCTACTTTGATTCTTTTTCTGGGAATAGGAGCAGGTGTGTTGGACGTATTGAGACTTCAACACACGAGGTTTCTCTTGTATTGGATTCAACACATAAAAACATCAGAGACTTTGTCCGTATTTTTGTGTCCTGATTTTAATCGCGAGCTTGCTCGTCAGTCAGAAGTTCCCGGCGTCCTGGGCGAGTTCTGCGGCGCACAGAAGGCAAACAGGCCATAAGAAAAAGTAGAAACGATGATTATTAACATTCATAGCTTATTTTGAAATTTGTAGAAATACTTACAGTGAAATATGCCATATTTCGATAACCATCTGATCTGGAATCTAAAACGGTTCTGCGAATGTGCATATTCTCAGTCCTATCGAAAAATAAAGCGGATGTCAATTTCTACCGTCTTGCCGCCCATACGAATTGGCATCAAGCAAGCAGCGATGGTTGCGTTTCTTTTACGCACCACACACGAACAGGCCCCTTTGCTACGCAACGCATTTTTATACCCTAGACTTTTAGTATATTGTATTGTATATTGTTTTGTCACGACGAAAATATGTAACACCTTAAAGGAGGCTCCGGAGGTATAGCAATGTATATATATAAATGATCAGGGTCACCTCCTGATTCGATTAAGCCATGTCTATCTGTCTGTCTGTCTGTCCGTTCGCACGATAACTTTCGATAGAATGAAGCTGAAAGCCTTGACATATTGGTCACATGTTGGTAGTGTGATCTAGTTGGACGGTATTGAAAATGGGCATGATCAGGTCAAGAGAACGCCTACCTCCCCTACATATGTAAAATAATTAAATGTATCTATAACTCCTGATTAAATAAACATGAAAAGCTCTAGCTTTGGTAGATTGCTTGTGAGGGTAATCTTATACCCTCTTGGAAAAATAAAAATCGATCAGCTGAAAACTAACGGTAATTTTCTTACAAAGAGCCCCGTACTACCCTACTTTTATGATTTTTGTCTATAACTTTTGGACCAATTGACGTAGACACCTGATTTTTGGCATGTAACCCTGAGGTGAGAAGCTGCTTGAGTTTTAGTAAGTTGGGCATAATCAGATCAGATTGTAGAATGGGTTAGTTAATTGATTTTGTGAATGGTCAACATCCTCTTGATTGAGTGCCAACCTCCCCTATATACTTGTCATATAGGAAACTCACTTTTAATGCAAATGGTCGTTGCCAATTGGTAGTTTTGGTATCACCACTAGGTCTGCACAAGTCTAGGGTATAAAAATAAAAAAAAATTTGCGTGAAATCATACAAATTCGCAACATTTCCACCGGCGAAATTGTGTGGAGAGCTACATTTCACTTCGCCACCTGTATACTACATTGACAGATGAAATTTCTCCCTGTGGAAAATTTTCTTTCCACCAAGGAGAAGAAAATTCTCGTGCACCAGAAATATTTTTCTCTAAGATGGCGGTGGTTGGACGATCAGCTGTTGGCATTTCACTGGTAAACAGTTCTGGTGAAAAGTGAAAGTGAAAAATGTAGAGGAGGTTGAAGATTTTTTTTTCCATTTCACGCGGTCTGTGTATCAGTCTTAAAACCTTAGAGTGAAATGGAAAATGGGTAGGCGAAGTCAATAAATTAACGGCAAATAAAACAAAGTTGAGTGCATAATCGAATGGTTCGGTTGCGGTATGGCTCGTAAATCGAAAATAAACAACAGATAGTGGAAAATTAATAATACCTATGCTAATTGGGTGGTGATTTCAGAGTTGGAACTGCAAATTTGAACTTAAATGGGTGCCGGTATGGTCTGCGTGCGGTTCTGGTGCCATCTTTAATGCTTGTCTTTGAAAAACTGGTTGCGTGGACCCACGTATCTAATTTTTCCGAAAATACGTTTTTGTTTAAACAATTCATTAATAATATGATTCACATTATTATACCTTATTTCCATCTCGACCGCTTCCCCCGATGGTCAGTTTTGCTGTGCTATGTGTGCACAAATATCCTGATTCGTTTGAGCTACATATTTCCAAATGAGATTGTTGGTACATTCGACTCGGTGCTCGAGTCAGTGTTCAAATGGACACAAAATTCAACGCACCATGTGGCGGTCTGCGCGGTGTACTTATAGGGGCACTCGATTTATTTATTGTAATTTTTAATTAAAAATACAATCGAATTTTTAGAAGATAATTTAATTTAATAATTTAATTTGATGCGCCAATTATTTTTATTGAGTGATTCTTGTAAGCTCCTTAAAACTGTAGACAAATTATATATTAATATTAATTATTATTTATATTATTTAGGATCATATTTAGATAATTCTCCTCGGCCAAACATACTCTAACGAAAATTTGCATTTTCACTACCCAAGCGGAGTTCGATTGAAGAGATTGACATTGCGCGTTCTTTTAAGCACATACTCGTTTGCCCTAACCCCTAGTGGAGCATAGCACGTCAACTATTCCACGTGGCTTAGCTGACGTTTCGTTGGCATAAACCAGTTTCGGACGATGCACGTTGCCGCCATTCACCTTCTGCTCCTACAAGTCGGGAGATGTTGTGACTTATTATTACGCCCCGCTTCACAGGGGGAAGACAACACAAACACTGTTTACTATTGACTAACGACAACATAGTCAGGGTCGATTTCTCATTGAGTGCGTTGCTGCGAGGGGATCAGGATTTGACATTTCTCGAATTCTCCTCCATATGCTTTCCCCTCCGGTAAAATTTGTACAGACAGCTGTCAATTTTCGGATCTGAAAATGTTCCACTCCGGATCAGAATATATTTCAAATCCGCAGAGGAACATTTTTAGATCCGAAAATTGACAATTGTCTGTACGAATTATACCGATCCGCTCGCAGGAACACACCCATTGTTGAAAATCTTAAATTTATTTTTAATTCATTTTATGGTGTAATTTCCAGCCATAGAGGGAGATCTTGAAAATATGTACAGTTGAATAGAAACATAAACCAATTGACAATGTCGGTCGCTGCGCCGCCGTTATCATCCAAGCGGAACTCGGAAGTTGCTGGATAGTGGACGATTGCTGCGATCGCTGGTTCTCACAACTATATTGTGTCTACCCCCATCTGGAGGTCTGTAGATAACACACAAAAACAGGTTGTTTATGAAATACTAAATGGTTTGCCGCCGTTGCAGAAACTATTGTGCTCTAGAAACTCTGCTCTATATTTATTTATAATAAATCTTCCAAGCATATATGAGTGAATATTGTAAATTAATAGTATCTTAGTGTCACCAGATACTGTCGAACTTTCGATCTCGAACATGGTACAAGCAGACCGGTTTTCTTCACGTTTATGTAAAGTGTGTGCGTGTGTCTTGAGCTATTCAGAGGACATTTGTACCAGGTTCGAGATCGAGTTCGACAGTGTATGGTGACACTTATGTGGGCTCCGCCTGCGCTCGCTACGCGAGCACTGCACCTGAATACTTACTACCCTCGGAATACAGCCATAGAACGCTCGGTCCGCTGGGTACAAATTCGAAAACCCAGTTTGACATTTGGGATGAGATTTTGGATAAAGCTTGGTTGGAATATGCAATAAATTAAAATGGATCACGAGACGTAGCGATCTCTAAACGGATTTTAAAGCATTTTCACTTCCGTCCCACATTTTTTCGACACACTGGTGAAAGACGTCACGTCAAAATATTTCAGTAGTGGTCGAATATGTCTATCAAACACAGTTTTTATATCCCATTTTTCACACGGCATCCAGCGACACGGTGTTACGTTTTATCATTGTATTCCATCAAGGAAAACACTAGTTTCTTTTTTTTTTTTTTTGTAAATAACTGAATTTCTTCTTAATATAAAAATGTTTATAATAGGTGGTTTAGTGCGAGGTTTAATGCTTGGTCTGATATGTGGTCTAAGCGCTGCGGCGTATAAAAAGCCCTTAAGAACAGAATGTGCATTTGATTTTTTACGTGAAATATGTCTGTTCCGATTTATTGTTGTGTATCGAAATTAGCTCAAAAAAATATGCTTATATACCGAAATTTGTTCTTAAAAAGATAATCGTGTACTGAAATTCGACTGGAAAAAGGTGACGCTTATCGTCGCGCCAATACACTAGATTTCACAGCCACTAATCGGTGATTTTCTATTATTATAAAAAATGGAGCAAAGAATTTGCATCAAATTTTGTGTGAAAATGGAATCAAGTGCTCTTAAACACTTGAAATGTTGACAGTGGCATACGGTGAGTCTGCTCTAAGTAAAAAAATGATACAAAGTATCTACACTGCATGCAGATACATCGAAACATGGATATGTCTTATGCCTACCGAAAGCGTGGGATGTGTTTGGTCGAATGATTTCATCCAGTATAACTACACTGGGATCTTTATTAAACTTACGTCGATATCTTCAACACAACAGGTTACACGCAGTCGGTAGCCAAAGACATATCCATGTTTCGATGTATCTGCATGCAGTGTAGATACTTTGTATCATTTCCCACCAAAAGCCAATAACCTGTCTTCCAAGAACCAATTCCCGATAAACCCGCCCCAAATCAAACTTAACACCCCCTTTAAGAGACAGAGAGACATACCCCATTGAAAACTAACGTCCCCATATGAACCGGATACACCCGTTCTAATGAGATTGAACACCCAACCACATGAGACAGATAGACACGCCCTATTGAAAGTCAACATTTATGCTGCTAATACATCGTACCGTATGTGAAGCTTTTGTTCTATGTTTATAGCAAGTGGTATAAATCCGCCATTTTGTTGTATATGTTTATTGCACGTGTGGTGCTGGCCCACATTGTGAAACAGTCAGACCTCAAATCGCCGCCATTGCAAATGCACAACCACAGTCGCTGGATCACCCGATTTGGCTCGAATGAGCTTCATCCGCTCTTGCTCATCTTCGGGGGGCGGGAACTATGTACACTCTCTCAAATTGCGTCTGCGCATGTCCAAGTGTTAGTCGAACTGACTACTTGCTAATTTTTCTGGGATCCTAGTGATTCAGATAGTACAATGGGTGCTATTTTAAATCGGCCACTATATCATTCATTCTTGCCGTCCACAACGTCAATCAACATCTCAACATGTACACACAAGATCCCCGCAAGCGCGCCGTTCACGCGGATCCACAACCAACAGCCATCATGCACAATGACCACTTCACTCAAACGACATGCACAACCAGAATAGAAAAATTTTCAATAGGCTTGTTTCCTCTTCTGACCCCCGAGTAGAAAAACAGACATTTCGTGTGACGGACAGATTTTTAGGATGACTCCCAGCCATAAGACATATCCATGTCAAAAAATGTTTACAAGTGGTTCAAACTCTTCCAAGATAGGCGAGAAGATGCCGACGACGAACCTCGCTCTGGACGCCCCAGCACGTCAACAACAGAAGATATCGTCGAAACTGTGAAGAAAATTGTTTTTGAAAATCGTCGAATTAGCATAAGAGAAGTTGCTGAGGATGTTGGCATATCAGTCGGCTCGTGTCATGTAATTTTTTCGGATGTTTTGGGCATGAGACGTGTGTCAGCGAAGTTTGTTCCGAAACTTCTGAATTTTGATCAGAAGAACCGTCGCATGAGCATCGCTCAGGAGGAGATTTTTTGGCCGAAAACAAAACGACAATCATGCCTCAGCCACCATATTCAGCGGATTTGGCCCCCTGCGACTTTTTCCTGTTCCCAAAAATGAAAGGACGGAAATTTGCAACGATTGATGCAATAAAAACTGCATCGCTAGACTATACCAAAAAGTGCTTATGAAAAGTGCTTTGAGGACTGGAGAAACCGTTGGCACAAGTGCATTATATCTGAGGGGGATTACTTTGAAGGGGACAATATAAATATTGATGAATAAATAAATATTTTTTCATAAAAATATAAAGTCACCTTACTTTTTGAACACACCTCGTAGTGCTCCATTATGAAATTTTTTTTTTCACAGTCGCAAACGCAAATCACTGAGTCGCGAGCTTGGAACTTACACCTTAATCGCTTTTACTATCGTCGCCTTCGATCGACGCCCAGCCGCATCTAGCAATACAAACCTTATGACTTTCCCCTTTCTTGCGATGACCGTTTCTAATTATAAGTCATCGCACGGCGATGTCGCTCCGTATCGCATCACAGGCAGTTTGAACGCCGTGTAGGTTTACGTATAATTTTCAAGATGATATTTATCATCCTTATAACTAACTGCACAAACATTTTTATTAGAACCAATATGTGTACATAAATGGAACAAATTTATTTTTGACCTTGACTACAATCTATCCGAATTATCAAATATGTACATATAAACGAAAGTAACAGTTCAGCTACACCTACCTATCAATCTACGATTGAAAAGCTCCATATATGCGTATGCAAATTTTTATGCGTAAAGAATGGTACATTTACCAACTCAATAAATTATCGGAGGTACATATGTACATACATATTCGAAATGAGTTTTCGAATTAAACTCCCAAATCGTATATAAACATTTCGGTTAGGAATTAAAGAACTGGAAAATTTATTTTCAGTGAATAAGAGTACAGTGCGGTCTACGATTACATTTGACATGCAGCCATTAAAATGATTTCATATGGAATAAAACGAACATACTACGTATAATACATAAATTCTGAATACGAACAATCAAATTAAGTCCGTTAAAAGAGCGTGTTGGTTCTTTTGACATAAAAATAACCATATACGAATATTAAGCCAGTTTTTATATTGGATTGGTAGTTGCTGGCATACGAGTATATGCGGTTTTATGAGCCTACGATTATGAAGTGATATTGTCACCGACTTAAACCAGAAAGCCAAATGTCAAGGATTCGAGTAATTATGATGCTCTCGGCATGAATTTTTGTGTGTTCTGAAATACACGGAAAATTCGGTAAAGGATCGCATTGAAACACTTCATGACAATAAATTATTTAAGGACGTAGCTGCTCCTAACTACAAAACGATTTTTATTGACGTAAACATACTCCCTTCTTCAGTACTTATGTAGCTACTGAATCTATGTTTTGGATTACCTAAACGAATGGTAATCCATTCATGGTTCTGTCATAAAATCAGGATATTATGGCTATTAGGTATGCGGTTCCTTCCTGGGTGTTTCGGTGTGCAATTCTGTGGTTGGCATGGGTTTCCCGTAGTGGCTCCTGATGTGTTTTTTATTATGTTAATGTGACGTTGATTTTGCTGCGATATGGTTATACGAAGTGAAGGGTAACATAGATGGCGCGTAATTTACGATTCGGTGTTCCGAATTCCTTAGTGATTAGTTTATGTCTGCATGTGGTTTCCTTCTGCTGTGTTTCTTTGAAAGTAGTTTCAACAATTTCGATAAACAGTTTCCTTGGTCGGTATTTACCAAGTTCGGTGGGTTCTCCTTCATGATGTCGAGGCTTTCCCAGCCGTCCAAGTTATAGGGTCGATTGACATTTTGTAAAAGCTCCAGGTTTTCTTTGCCGATATCGTGTCCATTTTCGATAATGTGGAATGCTACCGCTGATCGTATAATGTTGATCCCCACCCCCCTTTGTCCGCCTGTTAGTACTTCTTGTATGTGTTCGTTGAAGCGTGTTAAAGAGTCGTTTCGTCTGACGGTCTCTGTGAAGCATTCCCAGAAGCGAAAGCGATCATCATCCATCGTGGCGCGACAGGCCGACGTTTGGCCTTAGCCGCCTGGATCGTTGCCCTCCCATTATCTCGGTCACGAGACCGCATCCTCCAATTTTGGAAGCCCAGTAGCTGCTCGGCGTCCGCATGTACTGAGCTCTCCGAACGAGCTCTCGGTCGCCTTCGCAGACTCGTTCTGGGGGCGACCGGTAGCGCAATGTGTTGAGGCATCAGTCTCATGTTTGACCTTTGACTACCGGCGTTTCGGGTTCGAATCCCGTCCACGACGAAGTTCGTGGCCATGGATGTGCAGGAGGTGCATGCTGGCAACTGCATTCTCCGAAACCAGTTTATGTCAACGAAACGTCAACTGAGCCTCATGGAACAGTTGACGCGCTATGCGCCACAAGGGGTTAGGGCAATTGAGTATGCGATCATCGTCCATTCATTGTACATGTCCTGCCCATTGAAGTCGTTGTAATTTCACAATTTTCGAAACTTCCAGCTCATCGTACAGTTCATACAACTCATGGTTGTACCGGATACTCCGTCCATCTCGATCGCAAATAGCCCCGAAAATTTCAGGAGGCTTGAGTTAGGGTCCATGCTTCGCAGCCATAGCATAGCACTGGTCGAATGATGGTTTTGTACACGCGGAGCTTCGTGTTTCTGTGCACATGCTTCGATTTCATTATGGGGAGAACCGAGCAAAAAGTCTTAAAACCTAACTGTATCCGTCGCTTGATTTCGTCGGTTTCGTTGACATCCCTTGACAAGATGCAGCCCAGGTATATGAAATCGTTCACGAACTCGATGTTTAGGTCTTGATGCTCGGTTGTGCAGGTGCCCTTGTCACCGATTGCATCATTATTTTAGTTTTACCCTCGTTAATACGTAATCCAACTTCCTTTGCAGCGGTATCGAGCGTATGCAAAAGTTCTTCTGCGTCGGCCAATCTTCGGGACATGATGTTGATGTCGTCGGCGTACGCTGCTAATTGTGTCGACTTGATTAGTAGCGTATTGCTGTTCTCCATATTCATAGCCCGAATAGCGTATTCCAGTGCTAGGTTGAAGAGTGTCGGTGCCAGTCCGTCGCCCCTGGGTGGGCTTAGATGAGCAATATCGTCGAGGGCTACTTGTGTGGGGATGTTAGATGGTCGGTTCAAAAGCTCTTCAAAATAAGAGGCCCATCGTTGATGGCATCGGTGTCGCTGTTAATCATAGCTCGTCATATTTTTCTCTTTTAACGCCAATGTCTGTAGGCCTCGTTTTCGCGTCAAGTGAATTTTTGCACTCTTCGCCGAACCAGTCATCACGCTCGCCGGGCTTTATATCCCACGACCTTCTCTGTAACCTCTTTGTTGGTTCCCTTGTGTTTTTCCCAGAACCCATGGACGCCTGTCTTGCTGATGTTGTGTAGCATTGGAGATAGTCTTTCTTTAAGGGCGGTAGTATACGCCACCGCCGTAGCCTCGCTCATAAGCTTATCAAACGCAAAGATTTTGGGAGGGCTGATTCTCGATTGGTGCACTGAGGAAATTCTACATCTGTAGGTCGTCTTCAGCAAGTGTCTGAGTCAAAGTTTGCTCCTCGATAGGAGCGGACATCTTTCGCACTAGACGCCCATCTCTTGCAGATGAGGACGTGATCAATTCGGTTGACATTATGTGCGTCTGGAGACTTCCAGGTCTGCTTGTGAATGCGTCGATACGAGAAGCACGTAGAGCTTATGACTAGATTTCTACTGCAGGCAAAGTCGATAAGTCGCTGGCCGTTGTCGTTACATTTTTCATTGAGACTGTAGCCTCCCCTCCAGTGGTCCCCCGGTGCCAACTTTCATTTCCGACTTTCGCGTTGTCTGGCAGCAGCAGTTTGAGTTCGTTTGTTGGAAGTGAGTTGAAGAGTCTCAAGGCGGGCGTAGAACTCGTTTTTTGCTGCGTCTTCTTTAACTTTTAGCTTTCTTTGACTTCAGTGGGGGCGTGCACATTGATGAGCCTGAGATTGAAGAATCGAGTCTTAATGCGAATCGCACACAGCCGTTCATTTATGGGTTTGAAGTCAGTAATGTTTGGCTTGAGGTTCGCTACAAATGCTACTCCAAACTCCTTGCGGCCCGATGGTTTGCCACTTGTAAAAATTGTGTGCGATTTCTTGTCATTGATCTCGCTGCCAAGCCAATTTGTTTCCTGGACTGCAGTAATGCTAAGTTTGTTCTTTTCAACCTGTTGAAGGAGGGCGTTTTCGGCCCCCGGTTTGTTCAGGGAGCGTACATTCCAGGATCCGAAAGAATAATCCTTTAGTCGTTTGCGTGGTCGTCGTTGTTGATCCGTCCAATCCGAGGCTTTTGGTTTCTTGACATGGAGTGGTTTTTGCAAGGATGAGTTGTCAGCACGTCGCTTAACCCCATTCAGGGTATGGCCTCGGAGATAGCTGCTTCAGATGGTTGTTGTTGCAGGTCCCTACACAAATCATTCCATCCTACTAAACCTGAGACGCTTAGGTGTTGGTCAGCCATTCAGGCTACAGCTATCTGCCTTTTTCCAAACTGTCTTATCGCTAAGACTTGTCCGTCAGGGGTTTGACACACTGCCGTTACCAGAGGGTGCCCACGAGGATTACTTTAGAAAAGTTTGATTGCCCCCCAAAAGCGAAAGCGATCGCCTCTTTCAAACTTGGGCATCTGAGCAGATTTGTGGGATCGATCAAACTCGATCACCCACTCTTTCAGGGCTGTAGCACAATAGACCCTATGGTGGCAGTGCTCGTGCTCGATCTCACCACCCGCAGCTCAATCTTAATCTACTGTAAACATATGAGTACATCAATTTACTGCAATTTGTTCATAATGTTCCCAAAATTTTATTTTATTGGCAACACCACCAGCCCAGTACACGTCTATGAAAATTCACTTTTGTTACGCTTTTTGAACCGACACATTTCGCATTCAAAGTTGATAACAAGTTGCTTTTGTGGATTTCACAGATACACACACACACAAGGATATTCTAAATGTAGCTTTTTGAATTCGCGCTTAAGGCTGGTACTAACCTTTTCGTGCCAAAATCTTGTACAAAAAATGGATAGTGGAAACGTGCACACAGCACATATCCGCGGCGCTCTACATGGCACTTGAACTTCGCCCTCTCACCCAAAAGAGAGCGATCACCACTGTAGAATCTGCTTTCATGCGAAATAAAATGTAAAACAATTGTTTTCGCGTGGAAATTGCTCACAATGGTGTGAACATTTTTTCCAGTGTGCAGTTTAGTTAGTATCGAGGTAGCGAAAATTTTTCTTTCGTGCGAAATTTTTAATAGTTTTTGTATGCAGTCCTTATGTCGTCCGCTAACGAAAATTTTTAATATGTCTTTGTCTACAGGTGTTTTTCTCGATGAATGGAAGGTCTCGTTTATGACTCCTGTTCATACGAAGGGTCCAAAACATCATATAGACAATTATCGGCCTATAGCGAAATTATCGGCTATCTCGAAGCTTTTTGAAATGATTGTTAAAAATAAAATATATGTTTTGGTCGGCCGGTTGATATCGCCATGTCAGCATGGCTTCCTTAAAGGTAGATCAACTACAACAAATTTAGTTTCTTTTACTAAATTTGTTGCTGATTCTATTGAACAAGGAATGTATTGTAGGTTGATGTGGTGTATACCGATTTTTCGAAGGCTTTCGATAAAGTTGATCACAACATATTACTTCGTAAATTAGAAAATTTGGGTATACAGTCGACTTTTTTAAGCTGGGTGAGATCCTACTTAACTGATAGGACTCAGTTGGTGAAGGTAAATGGTTGTACATCGCGCTGTCTAATAAGATGTACATCGGGAGTACCGCAAGGAAGTCATTTAGGACCACTATTCTTTTTAGTTTTTGTAAATGATATCATCCAAAATTTCCAATACGTGCGAGTATGGCAGTACGCAGATGATATGAAAATTGCTATGAAAATTGGCGACATAAGCGACTGCCAAAAATTGCAATGCGATTTAGAAAAATTGCAAAATTGATGCCGCGACAATAATTTAAATTTAAATGTTAGTAAATGTAAAGTTTTGAGCGCGTATAGATTAAAAACTCCTCTCTTTTTTGAGTACTCCATAGCAGGCAGTGTTCTTGAAAGAGTATCTGAGATATCAGATCTTGGTGTCATTTTTGATCAAAAGCTTTCATTTCGACCACATATTGACTATATTTTATCAAAAGCGAATACGCTCGAATTTAATGACCCTTATAATTTAAAAATTTTGTATTCAGCTTTTGTTCATTCGCGTCTTGAGTATTGCTCTATTGTGTGGAGTCCTTTCTATAATGTTCATATCGAGCGTATAGAGAGAATTCAGCATAATTTTACTCGTTTTGCTATTTACCAAATTGGCTGGCGTTTTAAGCCTGATTATGGTACTCGTTGCTCCTTATTTGGTTTACAAACGTTAGATTATAGAAGGACTTTCTTGAACGCGATGTTTATAAGAGACTTGCTTTGCTGTCACGTTTTGTGTGAAGATATAACGAACTACTTTGTAGTTAGAAATATTCCTCACAATTTGCGGCGCAACAATCTTCTTGTTCAGCCTTACCATAGAGTGAATTATGGTCTTAATGAACCTATTACACGGTGTACGAGGGTTGCCTTTTATATTTCGGGATTAGAGAACAAAAACAAATATTAATCATTGAAAATCGCTTTATTGTTTTTCAAAATATTCCCCATGAAGATCTATACACTTTTGCATGCGTTTGAACCAATTGTCAAAGCACTTTTGCTACTCTGATTGAGGTGTCTCCAAAACATGCATTCTGAACGCAGCAACCGCTTCTTCAGGTGTTGAAAAACGTTGACCTCTCAGTTTGTTTTTTACGTACGGGAATAAAAAGAAGTCATTCGGTGCCAAGTCAGGACTATACGGTGGATGACCCATCAAATCTATGTTTTGAGTGATCAAAAATGCAGTTGTTTGAGCTGATGTGTGAGAGCTCGCATTGTCGTGGTGAAGAGTGATCCGTCTTCGGCGGTTGGTTTTCCTGATTTCTTGGAAGACAATTGGCAAACAAATGGTTGTGTACCACTCAGAATTGTTTTGCGTTGTTCTAGTGGTACGGTTGCGATATGTTCAGTTTTTCCGAAAAAACAGGCGACCATTTGCTTGGAAGTGCTTCGTGCGCGAACAACTTTTGTTGAGTTTGGCTCATCTTGAAACACCCATACAGTCGACTGCTGTTTACTTTCGGGCTCATACGCATAAATCCACGATTCATCACCTGTCACGATGTCATAGACGTGTTTCGAAGCACCGCGATCGTATTTTTTGAGCATTTCTTTCGACCAATCGACACGAGCCTTTTTTTGAGCGATTGACAAATTGTGTGGGATCCAACGCGAACAAATTTTTTTCACAGTCAAATGTTCATGCAATATTGAATGTATGCTGGTCCCACTAATGCCTAAGGTTGTCTCAATCTCACGATAGGTCACATGACGATCTTGCAATATCAGTTCGCGCACAGCATCAATGGTTTCCGGAACTACAACTGATTTTGGACGACCTTCACGAAATTCGTCTTGGAGTGAACTACGACCTCGATTGAATTCACCATACCATCGATAAACACTGGTCCTTGATGGAGCTTCATCGCCAAAAATTGAATTCAGTTCATCCATGCATTTTTGCTGAGTTAATCCACGTCGAAAGTTCTAAAAAATAATAATCTCTCTCTCTCTCAATTGCCCTAACCCCTTGTGGGACATTGCGCGTCAACTGTCCCATGTGGCCCAGTTAACGTTTCGATGGCATAAACTAGTTTCGGAGAATGCAGTTGCCAGCATGCACCTCCTGCACATCCATGGCCACGAACGTCGTCGTGGACGGGATTCGAAACCGAAACGCCGGTAGTCAAACATGAGACTGATGCCTCAACACACTGCGCTACCGGTCGCCCTAATTATTCCATTCTTTGGCCGAGATTAATCTTTTAAGTTACTGTAAAAAATACAAATAGCGCTCGTATGTCAAAACGTTCTGAGTACGTATAACCTCAAAAATGTCAAACTTTACGATAGAGCTGTCAGTTGCCAGATTGCAACACTAGGGTTGTCCAATCCCGAAATATAAAAGGCAACCTCCGTATTATCCTATATAACAGCTTGAAGGATTTCGTTGATTTTCACTCTAATAACAAACTAATTTTTAAAAGAGAATATTTTAATAAATTACCTTATTAATTAACTAATTTTAACAATCTGCTAGAGTTCACACTCGATGGATTGATTAGTCACTTACGTAGTAGTAAGTAAAGTGATGCGGAGAAGCCCAGTCCCGGGATGAAAGCTTCTGTGATGCATAAAACATGAAATTTCGCACGGAAAAAACTGATCTTAGTACGTTGCTTTAACGATCAAGCAGACCACTTTAAGAGATTTATATACGAATAAAAGGCTATATACTATATAAAATATTTATGAACTTGCGTTTTCGTAGATAGATATTCTTGAAGACATCGGAATACATACTTGTAGCTTTAACGCAAATAGAGTGTTAATAATACGAAACTACTAAACTAAGCACATAGACTCGTCTTGAAAGAGTAAGTTAGGATTGACTTTTGGCTTGTCTGGTTGGTCTATTACTTTCAACTTGGCTAATTTAACATAGTCTAACGAATAAATTGAATGAGTTTTTATTGGCTTAGTAAACTTTGACACGGACGAAAAGCAGTAGATTGGGGGTATCTGAATGACACAGCGTATCGCAATATGATGATGTAAGTACAAACGAGAGTACTTGAGTATAATCATACGAATGAACAACATAATAATTGTACTTGTTTACTTTTTGCATGACATTAGCCATTTTTTTTTGCCTTGAAAAGTTGTCAATTTGTTTGTTCATGTATTTTTCGAATCTCTTATCGATTCAAGTCTGCTTAGCATAAACATGGCTAAATAAAGTGTACAGCTTTACAAATTTGTTTTTCACACCATTACTTGATTAACATCACTTCTGCCAGATTAGTAAGTGCATATGTACCATTTGCTTGCAAAAAGAAATTAGGTAAAAAATCGAAATGTCGGAAAAGATATTAGTTAGATTCGTGTGAGCGAGCATAATGCTTGCACTGTTCGAGATAAATATTAAATATTCAAGTGCGTTCGAGCGAAACTTGAAACCCCTGGCCTGAAAATGTTATCTGGTTCCACATACTCGGTGTTTTTAGCTACCATCCTAGAGCAAACGAGCGTTTGAGATTGTTTTTTTATGTCGATATCGTAACAGACGTACGAGTATGCTTTATATCCGTTATATCCTTTTTGGCGCGTCTCATAAATTCATATAATGGACGGGTTCGATGTATGCTGTGCGTTTGTACGTTAATCCGAGCACTTCCTGTGGTCCAATCTTGACCAAATTCGGTATGTATGTTAGGTTCCTTGGGTGAGCCTGATCTCATTATGGCAGCAAATCCGGTTATCAACTGGACTAACGGCCAGGAGCGTGCTGGCCCGCCGGGCTACCGGGATTTTCCCGGGACGCCTTTTCGCGGATGGCAGAATACTTCTGAATAGATCAGTCATGCTTTATTCTCGGAAATTTTTTCCTGGCGAATTTCAAGAAATGTTGGCTGATTTCCTCCTTCTGGAAATTAATAATGATTTTCGGGGCTGGGGATAAAAATGGAAAAATACTTCAAGTTAGGTTAGGGGCGACCGGTCGGTAGCGCAGTGTGTTGAGGCATCAGTCTCATGTTTGACTACCGGCGTTTCGGGTTCGAATCCCGTCCACGACGACGTTCGTGGCCATGGATGTGCAGGAGGTGCATGCTGGCAACTGCATTCTCCGAAACCAGATTATGCCAACGAAACGTTAACTGGGCCACATGGAACAGTTGACGCGCTATGCCCCACAAAGGGTTAGGGCAATTGAGTAAGTTAGGTGCGGTTCTTTAGTTACTTTTTTCCGGTGATTTTCATGGTATTTTCCACATGCCTCTTTCTCGGGGAAATGGGGTATAAGAAATTGTCATAAGCGCAACTCGGTATCAACCGCAACCCGATTCGGACATCCGATGACCGCCCTCTTTCTTCACGCTTTTAATGCGATTTAACTTTACCAGAAAGAAAAATGTTGCTATTCACCGATTGGTGGTATTCACGTTTCGGCCTTTCAGGCGGCCGGATACACAATTGAAAATCGGTCTTATCGCCAGAAATTGAAGGTATCTTTCTGTCTATTAAATTGTACGGCATTTTACTTTCCATGGCCAAGTTTTGGAATAAACTCCTGCAAAAATTCATTTGGTCAGGCGGCCGGACAGTGACCAGAATGAATTTTTACAGGAGTTTATTTCAATGTACCAATGTATCTGAAACTTGTCGTTATAAAGTAAGATACCGTACAATTCAATTCAATAGATAGAAAAATACTTTGAATTTCTGGCGATAAGATTGATTTTCAATTGTATATCCGGCCGCCTGAAAGACCTGTCCGGCCGCCTCAAGCCCTCCTGAAGTGACCATACACGATCTGGATGGTGTATGGTGTATGCTATATTCAGGCAGTCCGGAAGGCCAGGCCTCATCAGTTTTTCTGGACAGGAGTTTCGGATGGTGTATGGCCGGCTTTAGTGTTCCTTTTGACTCCAGTGTCTTCTGTTCTCGAAATTCATCTGCGAGAAGAGGAACTTGGCGTGCAACGAAAATATACAGTACTCGTATTAACGTTTTTCTATTTACATGAAAATGACATGTTACAAAGTGTGTATTAACGAATTTACTATCATAGAAAAACTTTGTGAAAGCAGTTCGGAATACGATAGACTTTTACGTTGACATAATAATACGGCTCACTTTGTATGTAAATATGTATGTACATTTGGTTTGAATAAATGTAATAAGACTTCATTAATCAATAGCATTACGCTGTTTTCATTATCTGCATAGGTAATGGATCAAAAGGTTTTTGAAGAAAAAATTTTTTTTTTTGTTGGGAGGGGGCGTCACTTATTATAGAAATCCCTCCCAAATTTAGGACCCAGCACGCCCTGCTAACGGTATATGCTCTCATAAACGGACACCATCAATTTTGTCCGGTTATATTGAGTTTCCACTTAAAAGAGGTCAACATTTTTTTTTGGTAACCTTTCCATTTTTTTAGAGAATAAAATAACAAAAAACTGAGCCGGTAGTGACATTAACATTTTTTTTATGACACCCTGATCCAAAGGTTGAAACTCACTGATCGTATTTTTTTTTAAACATAGTGGTGACGTTGGAAAGTTTCAAACTTGTTGGATGCAAACCAGCGATGTCAAGAAATAGCAACACTTTCTTATTACGCCATCTGATTTCGTTATTGAATACCATTATCCAGGCCCGGCCGTACCATATATGGAGATGGAGACTGGGCAGGGTTTCATTATGTAGGGGCGCGAGACCTCTTGCTTAATGAAACAAAATGTTACATTTTGAATATTATACGGTAGCCTTAAGGTTAGATTTAAAAAGGTTTCGGTTTTGTGCCTTGTAACTAACTGCACCATGCGCTTATTCGATTGCCATTTCAGTTCTAATAACTGGCAAAAATTCGACGGACCCCACATTGAGCGTCGAATATCTTCGGACTTTCCGTTTTCGACTATTTTCTACCTTTAATTTTTGTTGGTATAAGATGAAGCAAGCCTTAAGTCAAATGCCTAAAAAGGTTTCGTTTTCTTTGTTCGTTTTTTTTGTTTCGTCGACGAGATAAAGTCACAACTCAAATTGATCGCCGAATTGGACGCTGAATATCTTCGGACATTTTCTACCATTTTGCGACTATTTTCTACTGTAAATTTTCATCGCTATGGAATCAGAAAAAGCCATGAGGTAACCTTAAGGTAAAGTCTAAAAAGGCTTCGGTTTATGCGTCTTGTGACTAACAGTATTCGATTGCCCATTTCAGTTTCGTCGACCGGATCATACTGATCCCACATTGAGCGCCGAATATTTTCGGTTTTTTTTTCGACAATTTTTTGACTAATTTCTACTATTTTCAGTGAAAACCTTCATATAACCTTAACGAAACTTAAGATAGCGTTAGGATAGCTTGAGGATGCCTTAAGATGGTTTTAAGGTAGCGTTTGGATAACTTGAGGATGCCTTATGACGGTTTTAAGGTATGTTAAAATCACAATGATCCCACATTAGGCGCCGAATGAATCTGTACCGGTTATTATGCTGATAGATTGCTCGTTTTGGTGGTGCTTTCCCACAAATAAAGAGGATAGGAAACTTAGGGTCAAATTTGTGAAGTACAGAACTTCGGAACTTCCTCTATTATGTCTAAAATGCGTTTTGAATACTATGCTTGAACAATTCGTGTCAATGAACAGGGCGCTTAAATTGTTAGTCGTTCAGACTCTTTAAAGTCATGAAAATGCGAAGAAAAACAATTGCGAAACCATCGAGTTGTCCGCCTGTAGCATCAGGTTAAGCAAGCATTTGAAGACGTTTTGAGTCCTTCAGTGACGAAAAAGGACGTTCTTGACAATGAAGTTATGTCCATGCAAGATGGGTATTATGATTGGGGTTAATAAGGCGAATGGACTAGATTACTGTTGAAAATATTTTGAGTCCTCTGGTCAGAAAAAAGGACATGCGTTCACCTGGTAGATATGGGTATCTCCTTAATTTCCTTAATATACTAGGTATTCTTAGTGTCCATCATATCCTTTATGTCCTTAGTCCCTCTTCCATTTTTCCTCATCGCTTGTCCATTCTAGTCCAGTATTTTTCTGTTTTTCTTTATTTTTTTATTTTATTCCCTTTCCGCCCCCTTCCGATCTTTTGATTCAAACAAACCGACTCATTAAAAGAAACTGGCTTCTAGTAAAAGAAAAACCAAGTTAAATGAAACCGGAATATAGAGGGCTACGCCCGCAATCCGAGGGTTTTGTAGCAAGCACTTATTTTGGTATGTAAGTATCGGTTCCTTGCTCTTCTTGGTACCACTTAAATGGATAAAAAAAATGATAATAAAAATGTCTGTCCCATCCTGTAGTATCTTAAATGCCCATTCATATTACGTGATTGTAATGAAACTTAGAACATATTATTGTCTATGGTGTTGGTTATCCTTGGACATCAGTACTTTTGATATCGGTCGTGTTTAAGAGATGCAGGGGTGCGCTAACTGTAACTATGGAAATAAGCTATTATTAACCTATTTTGAGGAGATATACAAATTCCATTATTTCCCGTTTTATATGCTATTCGGAACCCACCTTCCTGAAAGTTTTCATTTTTCAAAGTGTAACGGTCTCGAAATGCAAGGGGGGACAAATTACGATCTAATATTTTCTCCTCCCTCATTTTTTCCGCTTTCTTCAAATTTAAAGTAAATGCCAAAAATAAAATGTACTCAACATTACCTCTCTCACAACACCCGACTTGCCTATACCAGTCGATAAACAAAAATTGACCTTAATTTCGTCCCACCCCCCTCCCCTGCCCGTTATAGTTGGCCAACTACAACACATTGCCCCCTACCAATCTTTACCCTTTCATGAATGTAATTAACCATAATATGTAACAATAACTGCAATTCGCACTACGAAAAACAACATGCAAGTAGTACTCGCACCTTCGAAGCCGGTAGGTGTATTTTTTGTATGAATAGTGTAAAAATGCCTAACTTTAAGTGAATGTACTATTATTAAATATAACATGATTGTAATGAAACTTAGAGACATTATTGCCTATGGTGTTGATTATCATTGGCCATCAATATTTTTGACCCCGGGTGTGTCTAAGGGGTGCAGGGGTGTGCTAACTGAAACAATAGAAATGTACTATTATTAACCTTTTTTGATGAGATTTCAAAATTCTATTATTTATAGTTTTCTATGTTAGTGAAATGCCGCTTTTCTGTAAATTTTCATATTTCTAAGTGTAACGGTTTCGAAATGCAAGGGGGGGGGGGACAAACTCGGATGACATATTTTCCCCTCCCCCTCTTTTCCCGTTTCTTCAAATTTGAAAAAAATTCCAGAAATGGAATGTACTCGACGGTACCTTTCTTACGATACCCCACTTGCCTATACCAGACGAAAAAAAAATTTCGACCTTCACTTCCCCTCTATGGGGACCCCCCCTTAAAGTTGACCTATTACGACGTATCACTTTCTCCAGAGAATTATAGTACTTCTACATATTTTCACTAAATTTCATGCGTGTAGCTTCAGCGGTTCGTGAGATATTTCATGGACAGACAGACAGACAGACAGACGGACGCATGACCGATTTCATAAGGGTTTTGTTTTACTACAAAACCCTAAAAATGACTCAATAAAAACCGGTAACCAAGTATTGTACGGGTTTGTACAGTACAGGATAAAATTATTTAAGAGAAGGTTTTGGAATTTGTTTTGAGTGTTATTGAATGTGGCGTAGCGTAGCTTTCCAGATAAAAGCTGCTTTTTTTTAACTGAGCAGAGTAGAGCAGGTTAAGTGGCAGAAAAACGACCGAGAGCGAATTAGGGTAGCGAACACGAAAACGGGGCATGTCTTTGCTGGAAGTGTGTCTTGGTTTAGTTATAATTCAAATGTCAACTCAAATTTCATTAGAAAACTTAAATCCTTAGTACATATGCAATCGGACAAATTTCCTTTGGGTAGCAAAATTATTTGGAATGTTTACTATTCCAAATAACTACACGAAACGAACATTTTATTGACAGAAAATGAGCTTTATGTGCTTCCCAAACTGTAAACTGTTCGAAAACTTCGACACCTGCACCGACTGCATTTCAAAACGCAGACCACTTAACAGAGCAGTATTCTTGCACGGACGTTTTATCCAGAGCAGCTCAGATCAAATTGTTGGTGTAATTGTGTAGTCTTAACCTGCTGTGCTCTGTTTGGCTGTTTAAAAAAACGCGCCTAACGTGTTCTTAGTAATGTGAGGTAGGCCAATAAATAAAAAATCTAAATGCATGTAAAAGCTTAAGGGTTAATAACTGGATGAAAAAATGTTCCTTAATATTTTTTGCTGGAAATTGCTTGGGGAAACAACCGATTCATTTCTTTTAACATGGATAGGTTTTCGGTCGGGGTTCATCCAAAAATTTTATCAGTAATTTCGTGACATCATAAAAGAAACCCTTTCGTGTGGCAAATAAGGGATGCAATCCTTAAACCAAAAGGTACTGTCGACTCGTTCGTATCATAATATGATTGTTTTTTTTTTTTGAGTTGTTCCATATTTGTACTTTCTTAAAACAGTTATAATATTCAATTTTCTATTCGTTTCAACATTTGTGTATATCCCTAAGGGCCTCTAGCATCTAAAAGTCTGTGCGCCTCTTTGTCATATCAGTGCAGAAAAGCAAGAAAAACGTTCAAGGAAGACATTAGAAAACATGGTAGATCAAACAAGCCTGGAACAAAGGCAGTCCTAAACTGCCCGGACTCTGAAACCGAAGGATGTAATGCCGAAACGGACAAGTAACGGCTATCAGAAGCCTAAAAAGTGAGTAAGCACGACCTAAATAAGGTTAAAAGTATTCCAACACTTCGAATACTTTTGTCGCGAAACCTAGACGAGTTCATCCTTTCTTAGTTTAGAGGATGCAAAAGTATTCCCCTTTCCGTTCCGAAGTGGAACATTGTGTACGAATTGTAGTGGAACGCTTCATTTCCGAGATAGTTTTTACGGTTTTATGGTGATTGGGAGGTGAAAGGTCATTGTCACGCTCGTCCCGCTTTTATTTCAATTTTTTCTATCAAATCAATGTTTTTATTTGTAGCTGAGTTGATTGGAGACCAACGTGAAAAGCGACAGTTCGAATATACTCCTGACAGGAATCGAACTTGTAATCTCTCGCTTGGTAAATCGACGCTCTTTCCATCGAGATACCGCGGCCAAGGATGATAAAAAAATATATATATAAATCATCAATGAGACAATGTCACATATCAACCCAATTCAAATATTTCCTCTTTTTTTCTTAATTAAACGAATAGCATTTCCGAAATTGGTTGAACTTGAATTTTGCGGAATCACTTGCTTTTTTTTGGCAGAGTAAAGCGTGGGACATATGCAAACGATAATAGCTTCCATTTATTTGTCCACAAAATTAATATTTCCACCAGCATTTTATATTCTGTAATCGGATACGAGTACCAATAAAAAATGCATCTCAATGCAAACCTTATGATGAGAAACTCTTACTTTATCAATATTGTTGGAATTAAGCCCAAGGGCGTAAACTTGTCGAATTTTAATTGACCTGCATCTTGCTTGTGAAGCGTCGTAGTTTGCACTAATAGATATCTATCTTGTAACTGACTTTCAACTTTATAGTAAAGTACATATTAAATACACATAAATAATTATAGCTAACCTACTGTTAACCGCTAAATCAAATTGCTTAATAAAATACTAGAAATATCACAAAGTCTAGGCATTTTGCAATCAAACCGTCGTATTCCGCAACGAAAATTTCATTTTGGGCCGGCCACTTCGTGAAAGGAAAACGACATTTTGTTACTGATATACGGTTGTCGGACAGCATGTAGCAAAGAAAAATATAAAAATCGAGATCGCTTAAGGTAAAATCTATGAGAGATTTAATGGCAGGTTGGTGGTTATGTGTTCAATAGTCAAGCTTAGAAGTTTAAATTGTTACCAACCTGATGATTTGCAGCAGCCAGCCGGCTACGTGCGGAGTGCAACATGTGCAACGGAGAAACTTTTGAAGGAATGCAGCGGATTGATCGTGACCAAATGTCGTTTCACGTTCCGAATAAATTAGATTTTTCCGCACACCTACAATGAGATTTCGATGACCATACGGTATGGTGACCAATAGGTAGTAAGAAACTAGTGTTGCAATGTTTGCAGACATCGAAATAATTCTAATAACGCAGCTTTTACGAGGACAGCCTCTTTGTCCTAGTGGGCCCAACAAGCTCCTCAGAGTTAAGCTCTTGTGCCTCCCATAAGACTCTAGTAAGACACTCAGAGTGTCTTACTAGAGTTAAAATAACATAACTCTTATAACAATTCAATTAACACTTATAGCACTATTATTATAAGAGTCTCCCTCTAGTAGAGTTGCTGAGACATTAACTCTAATCATCATGTACTCTGGGGCGACCGGTAGCGCAGTGTGTTGAGGCATCAGTGTCATGTTTGACTACCGGCGTTTCGGGTTCGAATCCCGTCAACGACGACGTTCGTGGCCATGGATGTGCAAGAGGTGTATGCTGGCAACTGCAACTGAAACCAGTTTATGCCGTCGAAACGTCAACTGGGCCACATAGGACAGTTGACGCGCTATGTCCCACAAGGGGTTAGGGCAATTGAGAGAGAGATCATGTACTCTCATTGAGCTTGTTTATTGAGAGTTCAACTATAAGAGGAATATACTCTACTAAAAATGTTCTTACCATCCATGTAGGGTTATAACCTGACCCTGAAGAACTGACCTGAAGAACTCTACAATAGTCGGGTAGTTGGAACGACATATTTAGGCTGGACCTTTCGGAGTAAACACCAGTTCCTACGCCCGTATCAGTCTTGGAATCGTCTGTGTGCCCTGCTTGTGAAATTCCTTTCAAATTTTTGGCGATGTGTCAGTTTTTCGATGCTGGGATATCTTGATTGTTCAAAATTGTCGAGTTTGCAGTACTTAAAGCCCTCCGTTGCCATAAAACGGTGTTGTTCTGAGAGCCCCGCTTATTGGCAAACTAGCTAATATGTGCACTTTTCCCATCAGACTGAGATTTATTGCTCTTTTAAATGCGTTCCATCATACAACTATGCCGTGCAAAAGTATGAAACGCTGCACGACTTTCAGTTCGGGTCCCACCTTTTTCCGATGGCGTTCCTACAACAGTATAGAGTGTGATATTAGCCTTATTTGCACGTTCCTGAATATTGGGCTTTCAGCTTATCTTCCTGTCAAGTATCCACCCCAGGAAGTTAGCCTTGTCTGCGAAAACCAATCTGTCTCTCTCCAACACCGGAGGTTCTATTTTTTACAAGAAAGCACAGGTTACCTGTGCTTTCTTGTAAAAAGAACAAATTTCGGTTCTGTTGGATTAACACTAACGGTACAATTTGTGCCCCAATTTGTTAACAAAGAGATTGCATTATGTAAACATATCATTGAGGGTAGTAGGTATCTTACCCGAGATGGCAACAGTAATGTCATCCGCGTAAGCAGTTAGTAGAAGTACTTTAACCAGAACGTTCCATAAAAAGCGGGAAAGACACCTCCCTGCGGGGAACCCCCCTATTCACATATCTACGAGAAAACGACACACCTATCTCAGTGAAAATAACACTAAAAGTTAGCATAAGGTTGATAAACTTGCGGAGAAAGTCGTCCATTCTCACACTGACACATGCAAAATTCTCATAAGAAGACTTGAAGTTTTCTTAAACGATCAATATAATTCTAAAGAATGCGCCATTTGGCGCTTGAAAAACTCGCATAATTATGAGAGCACTCTCTCCGTTCACCTTTATATGACTACGGTCTCTCTCTCTAATTGCCTTGACTCCTCCAGGGGCATGGGCGCGTCAACATCTCTAGCATTTCTATGCCTTTTTGACGTTTCAATAGCATATCTACTTTTCGGAAGTGCAGTTGCTAGCATGCACCCCCTATCCGCGCCGTCTTTTTACTAACAAGTTCGGAGCACTGTGAGAGTTCTATTAGTACTCACAGGTAGTTTTTGATCGCGCCGAGATTTGATCTCCGAGCTCTAGATTACTATCGTAGAGCGGTCACCGAGCGCGACAAATATTGACTATGGTAACGTGTTTTAATAGGAAACTGTTCGTTGGGAGATATAGCTTTTTGAAAAGGGGCTTTTAGATATAATGCCAGACCAGTGATCAAACCTATATACTATCAAACCCGCCATAAAATTTGATCCGCTTCAGCCATCCACTTTCCGTAAATTTTTGTTTGGTCTTAGGTGGACAGATTGCAGGTCTGATAGCTGGACTGACGGCAGGTCAGCAGTTTTGATGACAGGCTTAAATGCAGGTTGATTACAGGTTTGATAGTAAGTTTGATAGGAGGTTTGTTGACAGTTTTAATGACAGGTTTGAAAGCGGGTTTTCTGACAGGTTGGATAGCTTGCCATCACGTCTAACCATCATCCAATTAAATTCAATAATTTCAATTAATTTGAGAAACCTGTCATTTTAAATTGTTTCGAACAGTAATGTTAATTTATCTCAGCAGATCTATTCAACAGTTTTCTCAGCAAAATTAAAAATTATGATCCCCTACTACTATAAATCGCTAAAATGTCAATAGACCCACAAATGAAAAAGTCCCAATCACAAAATAAATCTAGTTTTTAAGTAATTGACCGGATTCAATATTACATCCAAACGGCAGCTCCTCTCCTCTTCTATCCTCTGCCTTTCATATAATCCATATATCAATTCACCTGGTGTTGGGTCAACAAGTGTCCCGTCCTAGGCATTGAAACATTAGTTTTTTATGGAAATATGAGCAGTGCCTTTGGCAACCATTAAATGATTAACTGCCTTATTTTTATTGTAAAGTCGCACAATATGTACGTATTTACTCGATTTCCCTCAAAATAGCTGACTCTCTATGGTGATTAATTTCCTACCTACGAAATTCATAGGCGTACTACTGTTTGTCGTTACATCGGAGATCAAGATTGTTTAAATAGGTTACCTATGGAAACTTGAGATGTACAAATATGTCGCAGTCGTTCACCATGTTGTCGTGGAAATGTTTTCCATTTTTGTTGAAATTAGCCAGCAAAGAACAACAAAATGGAATGCAAACAATCTGAGTGAATCTTTTGCAGTAAGACAGCGCGCAGTAACAACAGCTGCAGGATATGGAGTTTATTACCTAATCAGAATGGATCATAGGCAAATAAGTAAACATTTCTTTATAGCATCTACTATGGAAGGATCCGCATATGACGTTCATTTGTTTGCCATTTAATTTACCCCTTATGAAAATGTACTTGACTTCCTGAAACGAAGGACTTATGTATTAGTACTTCTGAGAAAATCGGAAAAAAAGGTCGAACGTTACATGGAATATGGTGTTTTTCTGGACTTAATTTATCTGTGAAAATAAATACATTATTCAACATTTGGAGTGGAACACCTGGTACACGCTTCTTTTTTTACTGACTTGGACTTTCCTCGTATAGAGTGGCCTGCTCAGTCTTCAGACTTACATCCCATAAAATAGGTGTGGGATTACCTTAAGACATAATTTTCAAAAGTGACAGCGGGCCATTATCAAAGGATGGAATGGTCTTGATTTTATTTAATAGCAACAATATTGACCGAAGTGACCGTGAAGGTCCAGCAGCGCCAACAGTCGAAAACTCTTTTAACGATTGAGCGGCGGCACACGTTGGTTCGATGCCACAGACGAATGCCGGCATGCCAATATTTTGGGAAAGAACGGAGTTAGATTATTGGTTTAGTATCAGACTATTAGGCCAGTCAAATCTAAATTCAAAAAAATTCACTATAGATTTTCATAGGTTCTGGATTAGCTCCATTTGCTTCTAAAACAATTTTCCAGGCTTTTTTTTTTAATTTTTTCATTCAAAAAAATGTTTGGAGGATTCGGGGAGAAGCCATCGATGTGGGAACGAAAAACAAGCTACAGAGCTTCGGCTGAGAAGTAATGCAATACTCGCCTTACTCACCGGATCTTGCGCCGTCGGATTACCACCTTTTCCGGTCTCTTCAGAATCATTTGGATGGAAACCGCTTTGAATCTGTGGAAGCCATCAAATATGACCTTGATGAGCTTTTCGGCAATAAGCCACAGCGCTTTTGCGAACGTGGCATCATGCTGTTGCCAGAACGCGGGCAGAAGGTTGTTGAAATGAACGGATAATATCTGGTTGATTACATGCATTTTGAAGAATTTTGAGACCACAGTATAGTTCACTGAGAGGGAGGGAGGGGGTTTCGAACAATAAATTTATTTCACAATTGAATGGAATGGTCATGCCGAAAAACCAGTCCTTCCGGGTCAAAATCGACAAAAACTGAAAAAAGGTCGAACATTTTTAGGTTTTCGTGATTTTTGAAAATGACGCGGTCGTCTGTCGAGGTCGAAGACTTGGATTTAACATTCTCTTTGCATCATGAACAACATATCAAAAAAGTAAAAATACCTGATTTGATGCATCGTTTGATGTTAATGTTAATTAAACTGGACAGTTACATTCTTTTTGTATCTTTCAAATCGAGAGTTTTTTTTTATTAACACTCAGGCGTTAATTGATTATACCATTTCTTATTCCCAATACATACTATTGTGTGCCCATACAATGACACACGCTCGGTGGCCGTGGTCGTTCGGTCACCGCTCTACGATACTAATCTAGAGCGCGGAGTTCAAATCTCGGTGCGTTCAAAAACTGTCTGTGAGTACTAATAGAACTCTCACAGTGCTCCGAACTTGTCAGTATAAAAGACGGCGGAGGTGCATGCTAGCAACTGCACTTCCAAAAAGTAGATATGCCATCGAAACGTCAACAAGGCATAGAAATGTTAGAGATGTTGACGCACCCATGCCCTGGGGGGTCAAGGCAATTAACATACAATGACACACTTCTGAGAATTTAATTTTTCTAAGGGCATTCGTCCACTGATGCAACGCGAGTGCAACCCAACGTGTTTGCGATGGTTGCACGAAAGTCGCGATGCATGCTCTTCGTCTATTGACGCAACTCTTCTGCTACTCGTGTTGTGATAAAATGAAACCACTAGTTTGTACAGAGATTTCGTTCTCGTACTGATATGTGAAATGTTTGGTTTTGGGTGAGAGGATGATTGAGGACGGCCAATGGTGTAGAAATGCATCTTTTCTTTGGCAATGTATCTTTGTTTTGGCAATAAAATTTTTTTTTTGCAATGTATCTTTTTTTCGCATTTACGATTTGTGTGGCTGTGAAATGCAGAATTTTTGTAGGCGAACGTATGAAAGAGGGGAATGTACTAGAGAACAGGATGGCCATTCTGAGGTGTGGGCAACCCCAATTTTTTGTCTTGTCGCTGATTCCGAATCCGAAGTCTAAAAAGAAAAGAAAATCGGGGTTGCCCACTCCAAAATGGACACCCTGTTTTCGTGGGGAAATACTCGTCCGATCAGGCTGGTTGCCCACCCCAGAATGGCCACCCTGTTCTCGTGGGGAAACAATGCTACAATGCACGACTCTGGACATCTCGTGTCCCAACACAAAAATTGCGCTTATACCAACGTATGTTAAATGACGACTACATCCGATAACTCGATGACGACATCCTGTAATACATACTCGTATGTTTACGTAATTTCCGTACCACCAATGTCCATAATATTCAATTCCAATTGGTTCCGTATAAACATTTTCAATGTTAAAACCTGAAGACTCGGTGAAAAACCTTCACTTCGGCAATGAACGAGTCTTGAAAAGTACTGAAAAGCACAGGTACTCAAATCCCGGGATCCCGGTACTTAGTACCGGTACTGAAAAAAACCGGCTCATGGTTTAAAATACCGGTACTAGTACCGGTACTGAACGAATACCTGTGAGTACCGGGATACCGCTTGTGGTACCGGTACTTGAAAATATCAAGTACTGGTACTGAAATCTCAGTACCGAACAGGCCTACATATGACACCTTGCCCATATTTATTTATTTATTTATTTATTTATTCACTTCATTACCAGGAATATCCCTATTCCGAGCCAAAGGACCCAAAATGCCATGAATTGTACTCCAGAGCATTCGCCTTATCACTCCGATTCAT
Source organism: Chloromyia formosa (assembly GCA_964017055.1). Taxonomy (NCBI): domain Eukaryota; kingdom Metazoa; phylum Arthropoda; class Insecta; order Diptera; family Stratiomyidae; genus Chloromyia; species Chloromyia formosa. The sequence continues at coordinate 116,987,314 of OZ024815.1, forward strand.
ATGACGCCCATCTTGTCCATCATATTCCAGTTCATTATTCATCCCCCCGATTCATATGACACCCATATTGGCAATGATTTACTTCATTGCCAAGAAAGTTCTTTTCTTCATCAGAGGCTTCATCGAAGGATTCAAAACCCCATTAACAGTACGCTTGTACATTCCCTTATCATATATTCGCCTCGCGTACATACAAAAATCCCTCACCTACAGTTGAAATTCAGGCTCACTCAAATATCAAAACACCAGACACCAAATAAAAGTCGCACGAAAGTCCACATGCAACCGGACAGCCAAGTCGTTTTGCAGTCGATCGCGTCCGAGTTGCGTTGCAGTCGCACCATTGGACGAGGGTCCACGCAATAACACGTGTCCGACTATAATGCGACTCCCGTACAACGCCCATGCAATTCGTTTTTGAGTTGGATCGCAGTCGCGTTGCGTCTGTGGACGAAGGTCCTAAATGTATTATTCTCGTGAAAGCGGATGGGATAAATTTCAATCATATGTACTATTATCCATCTATTTGAAAAGGTTTCAATGTATCGTATTCATAAACTTTACATGTAACTGTCTGTAACTGAAAAATAGAGGAACCCAGCAAACCAAATGATTCGTAAACGATTCATTTTCAACGAATGACGATTCATTTTCGGATCCGAAAACGGTCCGAAAATGATTCGATGAGCGGACTAAAATGGTCCCATATTTGCGAACCGAAAACGGACCGCATGTAGGAATCGTTCGCGGGTCATTTTATACGGATCGTTTGCGGGTCGTATATATGAATCGCTAGCGGGTCGAATTTATGAATCGGTTACGGGTCGAATTTATGAATCTTTTACGGGTCGAATTTATGAATCGTTTGCGGGTCGAATTTATGAATCGGTTGAAAATATTTCATGGCGGCCTGGTCGAACACTTCTTCGCCCACATTTTGAAAAACCAAATGAAATGAATCTGTGAAAATATAGAAAAGTATTTATAAGAAAAGATATAACCTCATAATCCTTTGTTATCAATTCCCAAAAAAAAATATAATAATGGGTACTTACATTTTTAGTTGATAAAATCACACATCAATCAATTTAATGGTCTTTTTTATTTCACAAAATTCACACGCGTTTTAAATAAGCAATCACTCGTAGTACAACTAGCGCACTTCTTTCACGGAACACTTTCAAATAATCAATGAACCATTTAACATTTTTCAAACCTGCATAGATAGTAATTAGCATTGTGGAAATTCCAAAAACAAAGAAAAACAGAACAGGGCGTAAACGCAGATCATTACGGACCATAAATTCAAATATCGCATACATTTTTCTTTGAATTTTCTCTATGACAAGCATATAGATACACATTTCTCGTCCACGTGCACAATGTGCACCAGTTTATTACCTAAGAAATGGAGTTTTTTTGTATTGTATTTGCTTACTCTTCCACGCAAACATCGAGAATTATTAAAGGGTTTCTCGGAATGCTCAAATTTCAACACGAAATCAATACTGAGCATGTTGGACTCGTCCGCAAAATCTTCGTTTTTCTCTACCATCCGTTTTTTGGTTTGCTGGGAAGTTTTTGTTTTACTGCAAACCACTCGAAAAGAATGAAGTGTTGATGTATGTAAACAAAACTTCAAATTAATTTTCAAAATTTAGCGTATGCATACATATTTTAATTTTTATAATCAGAAGATATGGTCGCATTGAGAGATCGATAAATCAATCGTGCATTCAATCCTATGCATATTGACCACTTACAATCAATTAAAATATTTTACGTATCGTAAATATAAAAATTATTATATACTCGTATAACACCACATTCATCAATTCTGTCTCTTTCACGGATGCGCAATTTTGATAAGCCGAAGAAACATAAACCAGCTACTTTTGATAACTGCCACTTTGTTTACGACTTGATAAGAAGTTTAATAAAGTTGAATGGCGGAAAACAAAAAAGAAAATGCCTTAACAACAGTGTCAGAAGTGGCCGAAAGCTTTATTGAGTTGATAAAATGTTTCTCTGGCTTTATACGAAATACATAAACCTGGTCTCGAAAGTTGAAATTGATTTTATATTTTAATTAGCTCATCTTTTGCAGTTGCAACTTTTACTTTCAACTACAGAAAATGTACTAATTAAAATATAAAATCATCATCTTTACATCAAACTTTAAGCAGTGTTTATTTAATTAGCTATCACGAGAAAGATCTCCGAAAAGATGCAATTGTCTGGTAATTTGTTTGTGACCTTCGTCGGGCTTTTATCACTACTAGCTTTTTGCATAAAGGTATATAGGTAACAAGTTTGTAGCGATGACATACTGGTACTGCCATTAAATGATTTTCATGGCAGAAGGTAGTATAAAGGTTGTTAAATTAATTTCTCCTACACAGCATGTAATGATTGTTTCCCAGTCGACGTTTTTATGCATACACCCAGACAAACTTGCAAAATAAATCTTTCTACGTTATTTTAGCATTTAATTTAAATATTTGATTTCATTTTGAGATTTTAATCATGCAACCTATACATACATTTTGTGCCTACATACGTTTCTTATTTGTAAACAATGTTGTCCCATGACAGGCATTGTTCGTGGAGAAAGTCCCCAAGAAATGGGAGAAAAATATTCGTTGCGGGAAATTTAAAGAATATTTCATTATGCATACATAGTTATAAAAATGACGGCATTGACGGTCGTCGGTAATGAATGTATATTGTATTTATACCTTCGGTCGATTTTACGTAAATCGTAAATTCCCATGCAAATTAAAAATGAAATTCTCCGAACATTGAAATTTTCGTTGGAAGAGAGGTACGAAAATATTTAAATATAAAACTGATGGTATTTTTCAAGATTAAATTTCAATTGAAAGTGGTTTTGAGAGAGGCCTTTTCACGTGTGGTAAAAGCCGGAGATAAGCGAAGATTATGCAATGCAAACCAGTGATGGCATCCCAAGGCATCTTTGGGGACGGATCTCAGGCCGAGTTTATGCAAACTGCGGCAGCCGCCGTGGTTTATAAATTTACGTTGAATTTAAATGCAATCTCGCCGCTCAACAAACCGCGGTGGCTCCCGAGGTGGCTGACATCGCGGTTTGTTCCATAAATTTTTAAACCACGGCGGCTCACACAACTTGTAAACACGGCCTGGAGGTTTTCGAAGTGCTTTTCTTAACCTGTATAGATTAGTGAAATAACACGCAATACAACAACAATGCTACCCTATATGGGTCAGCGGTTAACCTGGTAACTTATCGAGGGCCGATCCTGACCTGAATAGAGCACAAGTAAAGCTTTTATTTAGGAGGCATCTACCGGTTGCTAGATTAGTTGGCCCAGAGGACCAACAAGCACTGCGACCCGGAAGTCTATTGTGCTACACCCTGGAGTCTATGCAGATTAGTGATCTGACTAATTTTCGAGACCGATCATCCCAACAAATCTGCTCAGCTGTTCGAGTGTTAGTGAGGCAATCATTTCCGCGGCGGAGATGGAGTGCATCACAGCCACAGAGAATATGCTGGGAAGTCTCATCTTCTCTCTCACAGAAGCGACAGCTTGGGTGAGAGACAATTCCCATTCTATGCAGATGACCCCTCAGGGTAAAGTGACCCGTGAGGAGCCCACAAATAATTCTCACCCGGTTTCTGCGTAATCTTAGCAGTTCGTGGGTACGGTTGCGTGAGTGGCCAGCTTTAAACAGCTTAGCCTGTCTAAAACCAGGGGTATTGTCCCAGTGCGCGATGGTTACTGAGTGTTCCCATTCCCTTGTGTAGTGTAAGACGGCACGTCTTACACTACACAAGGGAATTCCACAGTATGGCTCTGGACCGACGAGTGGGGTTGCAGAAGCTCCCCTGGCTAACTCGTCCGCTGTTTCGTTTCCTGGGATACCGGCGTGTCCGGGGACCCAGTAAATGGTAACCTAATCTTTGCAAGGCTTCACGACCACTAAGCACCACTTTCGACGAAACGGAGAAATTACTTAGTGCTTTGATGGCCGCCTGGCTGTTAGTGAAGATTGCAATATTCCTGCCTTGGTATCCAGCTGCTAAACATGTGTTCGCGCAAGTCTCGATTGCGTGAACTTGCGCCTGAAATACCGTAGCGTTCTTTCCCATTGGAATGGATATCTTGTGAGACGGACCTACGACGCCCGCCCCTGTACCCTCTTCGGTCTTAGATCCATCTGTGTACCACGTAACAACGTTTGAGGGGAGGGTGTCGAGCTTCAGATTCCAATCCTCTCTGCTCCATATTTACTGGTTGCTAGAAGAAGTTCATTCGTTCGACGATATTCCACGGATTTTTCACCTCATTCACCTCAATTAAATTCAATGGGATTCCACATTTTTTAAAATTGGAAAAGTGATTTTTGTCGAAATATTAGGAAACTACACGGAATCAATTCGTTTCTTCTATCACAGTTGCATTTGATAGGTTCAATGCTTGCTTTTGATGTAATAGAATGAAGTTGTTTTTAATATTTTTCAAAGAGTGAAATTATCCCACTACTTAAAATCCAGACTTTATCTGAGACAAAATCCATTTCATTACATTTCAAATACATGCTTTTAACCTGTGTGGGTCAGATATATCGTTTTTTTGCAGAAAAGCTCAGGGTTACTACCCTTGACCTGGATACGGAAGCTGCAAAAGAACGCGCCCGACGTTAAGATTGGTTCGCATCAAAATTCCAAGAATAATAAGCAGTGACGTGCAGTGGAATTTTTTCATAGTCAAGCAGTTGGGCGCCCTAAAGCCAATTTAGCATAAACAAAAATGGACTGTATAATAGAATATGGACAGTCACAAAAACATTTATACCAAGCTGCTTTAAGCCTTAAAGAAGAAATCAGGAAAGATATAAATAAAATATTGGCACATATATTCGGAATACAAAAAAAAAAAAATAAATAAATAAAATATTACTAATAAAAAAAAATGATAAATAAATATTATGTTAATTAAGACTAAGAAAAATTCAGGGGTATTTGAAATAAATAAATATTCTTTCGCCATTGCCATTTATTTGTATTCCAAATCTATGCGCCGTTCTTTAAGTAAAAACTCTTTAATCACATTATCAAAAAAATCGTTTTCTCTTCGCATTTGTATAAGAAGATCCTTTTCAACCGCAATTAAAGCAAGATCCGAAAGTCGTTCTTGGGATTGGCGATTTCTCAAAAATGTGTGAACGCGCTTTAGTGTTGAAAATGACCTTTCCGCAGTTGCCACTGTGACTGGAATTGACGTTAATAATTTTGCTAAAATATGAACTTGCTTAAAACCGTTTGCGACATAAGGCCGTTTTTGAAAATAATCGAGAATTTTACTAGGATTCGCGTTTTTAAACTCATCTGAAGAATAAATAACTTTTAGCTCATTTTTCAACTATATTCTGTCGAAAAATTGACCGTGATATTCAATAAGTGAGTCAAAATTTTTATCGGGAAAATTTGACTTGAATTTAGAAAAATAATTCGGTTCAAGCAACTCTAAAAATGAAAGATCTTTAAACGAATGGAATCGATCTCGAATTTGCCCGAGAATAACATCTATAATCTCCCGAAATATCCGCCGTAAATTTTGTAAAGGATCTATCGCATTTCTACATTTCTTACGTGGTGGCTGATATTCTGCTGTAACTGTCGAATAGAAATTATCAAACTTTGTCATTTTCAAGCCAATTTTCAAATTCAATAATTTTTTGGCTTGCTTATGAAATGTTTACCACTTTGCTCTGAATAATATTAAATAATATATCAGTTTTCGAAAAAATTAACAGATATAATTGAAAATCTGACTCTGCGAATTTTTGTAAGTATATATCGGAAAAAGTCAAGGAATCAATCAAATCAAATCAATAATACGCGAATGATAATGCCAACGCGTTTTGGAAACCGATAGTAAACGACGATTTACTATATTTGCAAAAAGGTCCGACCTTTTAGTGGATGTATTAAAAAATGATGCGATTTTATTGATGTGCACGAAAAATAATTTAATTTCCGGAATAAACTCAACTGCTTTAGACAATACTAGATTTAGTGAATGAGCGTAACATGGAACGAAAATTGCCGATTTATGTTTTTCCCGAATTAAAGTCTGAACTCCACGAATTTGAGAACTCATTACTGCTGCGCCATCGTAACATTGTGCAATTAATTTCTTATCGATATTAAAAGTTTGCAATTGTTTTAAAATGTGAGAGCTTATTGCTGTAGCTGTACGATTAGCGCTTACATCCAAAAATCCGATAAATCTTTCTTCAATCTCATTTGATATTGTATATCTAAAAATCATCGTTAATTGTTCCCGACCGCTAACATCTGGCGTTTCGTCGACCATTACAGCTACAAATGGAGCCTCCTTTATTTCCAAATTGATTTTATTTCGAACCACATTAGCTATAGCGGAAACAAGATCGTTTTGGATTCTATTAGACAAACCCGAAAACGCTGCATTTGCTTTTATAGAATCTATGTGGGACTCAATTATCGGATCGTACAAACTCAAGAAATTTACGGTTTCGATAAAATTACCACGATTATTTGAAGAAGAGTCTTCATTATTTCCGCGAAAAGGAAGCTCCTGTTTTGCCAAAAAAATTACAGTATCGATTAAACGTTTCAAAATATTACGATTACGCTCAACTTTTTCATTATGCAAACTAACAGATATTACCACCTGGTTACTAAGCATAAACTCTATACGCTGAGAACCAAAATTATCTAATTTAATTAACGACTGAAGATGTTTTTCGGAACTTGAATGCTTTGCTGCTGAGCCCGTAAAATTATTCAAATCACTAAATCCAGCTTTATTCCAAACAGATTTTTCATTCGTGAACAAAAGACACGGCCAGCGAAATAACTTATTTAATTTACAGCTTCCCGTTAACCAAATGTACTTTTCATACGTTTCGATATGGAATTTTCGCGTAATATTTTTTAATTTAAACTCTAAACTAAGATCTGGCTTCGGTCTATCCGATTCTATAATTTCTCTTTTCTTGGCAAAGGAAAGAGTTGAAAATCCCGCTTTTAGTACGAAATCCGTCGCGCAGCAATACTCCGACATAATGCGAAAAGAAAACTTACCACTTTTATCACAAATCAAATCAATTAAATCACTACAAACGGTCAAAAAAACTTCAAATCACAATTTAATCAAAATCACCCGATTGCACTGATTTCCTCTTTTAAATTGCAACGGAAAATCCATTACATAACAAAAACAAAAGCTCTACTGGAAAAATCAAATTCCCATAAACATTCCCTGCATTGGCAACATTTCATTAACAAGCATCATTGGGCTTTATCCCACACACAAAAGCAGTCGCGCCAGTGCTTGACTTGTCTCATATAAATTTGCGAACAAAACAAAAAAAAATCGTTGCCCAATGTACTACCGAAATCCAAGATTCCCATTTTCTGGAATCAACATGTCTCTAGTATTTGGATGCACACATGGTACATGCATCTAAAGATCTAGGCACATTTTCCTATTCTAAGTTTGGTATCTATGGTGTGCAAAATGTGGGAGGTTTGAATATTATCTAAAGTTATTGAACGAATGTTTTTTAACCAAAAGAAGGCGCGGATCAGAATTTGAATGTGTAAAGGAATATTTGAATGATAATATGTATTCTTCAGCTTAAAGAAAAACATTGACTGAAATGATGATATGTATATTGGTGTAGGCAAAGTTTACTATTGAATTGCTTATTTCGGTAAGTCAAGCAGTTTGGAATTGCTTACTACGAGTGCACGTCACTGCTAGGTAGATATAATTGTGGCGTATGCCTGTAACTTGCATCTTTCGAAACTTTCAGATTTTTGGGGTATTTTTTCTTAAAATTGTTAAACAATTTATGCTTATTTTTCAAATACAACGATGTTCTAATGTTCTTTTCTTTATTTTTCTTTCAGGTAAGTAAATTTTTTACGGCGTATGACGTATATGTAGTAAGTATGTAGAGGATATTTCGAAAAGGAGTCGCAATTTATCAGTTAAACAAAGACGCACGTTTCAGTTGAAAATGCAATGGTTTTTCACAGGGTTTTAAATCGGAACCATGCTTTCAAGATTGTTAGTATGTGATTTGTATTCGTCGCAAGAAATTAAGAAAGAAATTAGGCTTCTTTCTCATTCTGTAACTATTAATGGCTAATGGCTCTACGTATCTGTTATATGCCCCATAGTTATGTATGGAGTTCCATAGTCGTTGCAGTTTACATGAACCTACTGGAAAAGGTACAAAGGCCATCGGGGAGGGACATGTTGTAACGAATTTTGAGCCTAGATGAGGACTGAGGCTAAGGGTTTGGTCGTTCAGACCATCCCGGACATTGCAGACCTCCTCGAGTCTCCGTCCTCATCTAGTCTCACAATTCGCCGCAAATGGCGCCCAACGTGGGGTATAAAAATATACCGTCATGTTGACTTCGGTCACCCTATGACCTCCACTGCCGGAGTCAACTTTTAACGTTCCATCCTCACTTTAGTCCTTCACGCGCACAGGGCTATACAGACTATGGCTAATTTTTTTCCGCTTTTTTCATCTTATTGGGTGTACAACTTTGCTTCCGCCGTTTTTTCCTGCGGGGGAATTAAAAGCTTAATTGTCAAAAAGTACTTACAGATGTATTATTCAAGGTACTGTCCATCGCCAGCGACAACTTTCGCCCATCTCTCCGGCAATTTTCGGATTCCACTTCGGAGTCCGTCTTTCGACGCGATCCATGATTGGATTCGTTTTTCGACTTCCTCGTACGAACGAAAATTCTGATCAGCCAGGCCGTGCGCCATGGACCGAAACAGATGGTAGTCGGAAGGAGCGATGTCTGGGGAGTACGGCGGGTGGGGCAAGATTTCCCATTTCAGGGTTTCCAAGTATGTCTTGACCACTTTTGCGACGTGTGGCCGAACATTGTCATGCTGGAGGATGACTTTGTCGTGTTTCTTTTTTACTGTGGTCGTTTTTCCTTTAATGCTCGACTTAAACGCATCAATTGCGTTCGGTACCGATCTCCTGTGATAGTTCATTCGGTTTCAGTAGCTCGTGTAGTATATCACACCGAGCTGGTCCCACCAAATGCAAAGCATAACCTTGGCGCCGTGAATATTCGGTTTTGCCGTCGACGTGTCCGGGCATTCCGCATGACTTTCTGCGCTTGGGATTATCGTAGAGGACCCATTTTTTGTCGCCGGTTACGATGTGATGTAGAAATCCATTCTGACTCTGCCTTTTAAGCAGTTGTTCGCATGGAAATAATCGCCGTTCAATATCTCTCGGTTTTAAATCGTACGGGACCCAATTTCCTTGTTTCTGAATCATGCACATGGCTTGCTGAGTCACTGCCAGTGTTTCAGCTAACTCTTCTTGCGATTGGCACAAATCTTCATCGAGCAGTGCTTCCAATTCGTCGTCTTTGAACATTTTTTCTCTCCCACCACCATGCTTGTCCTCGACATTGAAATCGCCACTTTTAAAACGTTGAAACCACTCACGACATGTTCTGTCACTCAGAGCAACCTCACCGTAAGTATCTGAGAGCATTCGATGAGCCTCAGCTGCAGTTTTTTTCAAATGGAAGTAGAAGATCAAAACTTCCCGCAAATGACGAGAACTTGGCTCGAAAACAGACATTTTGAATCGCGTATTTTATTAAAAATGCGAGTAACTTTTACTAATGCGGGGATGTCGATACGTTCACAGACGTCCAAACTCACTTTGTGGCGCTTTTGAACTACGTATTTTGACCAGCCCTCACGGATGCAGCCGTCTGTCGGAAAACGGCGGAAGCAAAGTTGTACACCTAATAATAGTACATTCATTTAAAGTTAGGCGTTTTGACACTATCCGTACCGAAAATAAACCTACCGGTCTCATGCTTAGGTGCGAGTACTACTTGCATTTTGTTTTTCGTAGTGCGAATTGCAGTTATTTAGTTAACCATTTTTGAAAGGGTAAAAAATGGTTGGGGGCGGTGATTTTAACAAATAATTATTCAGAGAATTCCTTTTTTGTTAGGGTTTTGTATCTTAAGTCTTATAAAATCGGTCAAATGTCTTCCTGTCTGTCTCTCCATAGAATATCTGGCGAACGGCTGAGGCTACATTCATCAAATTCGGAGAGAATGTGTAGAAATGCTATGATTCGCTGGAGAAAGCGAAGTGTCGTAATTGGCCAACTATAAGGGGGGGGGGGGGGGGGGGGGGTCACATAGAGGCGAAATTAAAATCATTTTTTTTTTCATCGACGGGTGTAGGCAAGTGGGGTGCCGTGACAAAGGCCTATCGGCCTTGCGTATTTATTTCCATATAGCGAATTGTAGTTTAAACATTTCTCAAAGGGTAAAGATTAGGGGTGAGGAGGGGGGAGGGGCGAGGGGGCTAGGCTGATCGCTGACTCTACTTTCTATAATAATTATTCAGTCAATTTTTTTTTTGTTTTATGCAAGTTTGCAATTTTCAATGTCGCCTGAACTTGAATGGTTAAGCATCTCGAAGAGTAGGACGGTTCATGTCATGTGTACATACATATCAATCTACAGTATAGCTTCTCGTTTTAAAATGATTACTTTGAGAGGTGACAGATGGATTTTTTTCCCGTGAATCGACATGTAACATACAATATCAAGCTTAAAACATTTTAATTAGGGTGTTTTTATCCATCGTAGTGGTACCAAGAAGAGCAAGGAGCCGGAGCCGATATTTACACACCAAAATAAGCACTTTCTACAAAACCCTCGGATTGCGGGCGTAGCCTCCTATTTTCCGGTTTCATTTGAGATTTATTATTGTAGAGCCCAAAAATTCAACATTTAAAGTAAACTTATTCTTTTATAAATTTTCGATTTCATTTTCTTTTTATTAAATTTATTATCGCTTTTTAGAGCACTAACAGAAATATTAATTTTACCACGAGGGTCAGTCAGAAAGTATGTTTAAGGGTGGCAGCGCTCCGCGTGGTGAAAAGATAAACTAACGAAATTTTAGAAGGTTGTTCTGTCATCTATCCTAACCAATTTGACGCATCGCTGAGCCCGATAAGTCTATTTTTATGTTTTTTACAACGATTTAAAATGGAGACGCCGATAGAAGTAGCGTCCAAATGTGAACCGCGTAGTGTGATACGTTTTTTGACCGCAAAAAAATTATCCGCTAGTGAAATTTATCGAGAATTATCGTCTCTATACGGTGAGCAGTGTATGAGCCTTCAAATGGTTACGCGTTGGCGAAGAGCGTACCTAAACGGAAGAAAAGAACTTCATGACGAAGCGCGACAGTGTTTTGGGATTATCGAGGTATTCTTTTGATTGATTATCTCGACAAAGGCAAGACTATCAACGCAGAGTACTACTGTGGTGTTTTGGATCGTTTACGAAAAGCAATCAAAAACAAACGGCCAGGTTTGTTGAGTCGCCAAGTGTTTTTCATTCACGATAATGCTTGTCCGCATTCTGCCCGTTTAACCCAAGAAAAATTGGCCTCATTTAAATGGGACGTTTTTGAGCATCCTCCTTATTTCCCTGACGATTTGTTCCCCGGCGATGAAAACAGCGTTTGGCGTCATACAATTCGACACGACAGATGACATCACCGAAGCAGTCACAGCGTACTTTAAAATTTTTGACGCAAAACATTTCGATGTCGGAATTACGAAATTAGTTTGTAGATACAAAAAATGAATTGAGAGATATGGCGACTTTGTAGAAACATAAAAAAATGTCTGAATTTTCCGAAAATGACCTTGTTTTCTTGTTTTGACCACTCCCCCCCCCCCCCCTAATCGGACCCTTAAATTTACTTTCTGACTGACCCTCGTACTATAGTATGTATTGCCTTTAATTTATAACAAAAAAAAAAAAACAAAGTTCTTAATTGTAATTCTTTTTTAAAAATCGTGACCCTCGTCAAAAGTGCACACTTATATTCCTAATGCACCGCCAATAAAATCTCCATAATAAACGGGTTGAACAAACCATATGTTAGTCAAAGTTGTATCAAATCAAACAAATGTCGAATGGGGTAACCTCACGGTTAGGCCTGTTCCTAATACCGGGATCCCGGTTTGGTACCGGTTTTTTTTCAGTACCGGTACCAAAAACTAACAGTACCGGTATCCCGGTCTTTTTAGTACCGGTATTGAGTACCGGGATCCCGGGATTTGAGTACCGAGTCTTTTCAACCATGAGCCGGTTTTATTCGGGATCCCGGTACTCAGTACCGAGTCTTTTCAGTACCGAGTCTTTTCAGTGCCGAGTCTTTTCAGCAACGAGTCTTTTCAGTACCGAGTCTTTTCAATAGTACCGAGTCTTTTCAGTACCGAGTCTTTTGAGTACCGAGTCTTTTCAGTACCGAGTCTTTTCAGTACCTGTTCTTTTCAGTACCGGGATCCCGGGATTCGAGTACCTGTTCTTTTCAGTACCGAGTCTTTTCAATACCTGTTCTTTTCAGTACCGGAATCCCGGGATTCGAGTACCTGTTCTTTTCCATAAAAAAGACTCGTTCATTGCTGGACCAATTCTTCAGGTTTTTGGAAATTGTTATTGGAAATGTTCATAGAGTCGTGTCGTGCATTGAAAGATTTTTCAGATACACATCGTAGTATAGTATGTTAGTTAGTACGCACATAGATATACGAGTATGTACATTGTTCATACATAATTGATTTTGAGTTTTGTTAGGATTGAGACTGAGATGAGAGTATTTATTGTATTGGGAATAGGATATGTAATTGGGTATGATATAAATATGAAATACATATGAACGAATATGTATATGTACGTATGTACATAATATAATAATATAATGCGTTGCATTGGTCAATAGCCGGCCATACACACACGCTCTATCATCTGCAAACGTACGCCAATTCGATCGCCCCATTTTTTTCTGAATGATTCGCCGCGTTCGCAATCCCCTGCAAAATCGCGTCACCTGGGTCGCCCAATTTTTTGCGAATGATTCGCGGCGTTTACAATCACCTGGAAAATCGCGTCACATGGATCGCCCAATTTTTTTGCGAATGATTCGCGGCATTTACAATCCCCTCGAAAATCGCGGCACCTGGGTCGCCGAATGATTCGCCGCGTTTGAACGAGTAGTGAAATTTAAGTAATTTTGTGCGACCAGACGGTTCGTGGCGTTTTCGGTTTGCAGATGATAGAGCAACAACAATTTGTATGGAGACGATGTCTAGTTGGGTGCGTTGTGATTTTGCAGATGATTCGCCGCGACCGAATTTTTATGGGTTATCTATAGTGGCGGTAGTAGTAGCTTGCATAATAAAATATGAGAAGGATGGGTCCGCGCAGATATTTTGGTCCTGCTGCAGGTGTGCGTCAGGATAAAAGGATTTGTTTATCGATGAGGAGAGATATATAGGCAAGATGGGTGTTGTATGACTAGGGGTGCTGAGACGAATACGTTAGACTGCCGCTGAAGGCATTTTGAGTCCTTTGGTAACGAAAAAAGACATGCTTTGCAAGGAAAGCCCGATCAGACGAGTATTTCCCCATGAAAACAGGGTGGCCATTCAGGGGTGGGCAAAAAAAAAGTGCTGGATGCAGATATGCTAGCACGAAACGGCTGCAGGTACATGTACAAAGAGTGAAACGGGCAACCTAGGGCTACATGCGGGGGTTCGCAACGCCCTAGGAGGGGAGCTAGCCCAGCTCGTTCCAAACCGAAATTATCCATGCACACTTGTGCGATACCGCGGGTTGTGAATTAGCAGTCGCTTGTGTGAGTTGCCCACTTCTGAGTGACCACCCTGTTTTCATGGGGAAATAGGGCGTTGCGAGCCCCCGCATGTAGCCCTAGGTTGCCCGTTTCACTCTTTGTACATGTACCTGCAGCCGTTTCGTGCTAGCATATCTGCATCCAGCACTTTTTTTTTGCCCACCCCTGAATGGCCACCCTGTTTTCATGGGGAAATACTCGTCTGATCGGGCTTTCCTTGCAAAGCATGTCTTTTTTCGTTACCAAAGGACTCAAAATGCCTTCAGCGGCAGTCTAACGTATTCGTCTCAGCACCCCTAGTCATACAACACCCATCTTGCCTATATATCTCTCCTCATCGATAAACAAATCCTTTTATCCTGACGCACACCTGCAGCAGGACCAAAATATCTGCGCGGACCCATCCTTCTCATATTTTATTATGCAAGCTACTACTACCGCCACTATAGATAACCCATAAAAATTCGGTCGCGGCGAATCATCTGCAAAATCACAACGCACCCAACTAGACATCGTCTCCATACAAATTGTTGTTGCTCTATCATCTGCAAACCGAAAACGCCACGAACCGTCTGGTAGCACAAAATTACTTAAATTTCACTACTCGTTCAAACGCGGCGAATCATTCGGCGACCCAGGTGCCGCGATTTTCGAGGGGATTGTAAACGCCGCGAATCATTCGCAAAAAAATGGGGCGATCGAATTGGCGTACGTTTGCAGATGATAGAGCGTGTGTGTATGGCCGGCTATTGACCAATGCAACGCATTATATTATTATATTATGTACAATACATACGTACAAATACATATTCGTTCATATGTATTTCATATTTATATCATACCCAATTACATATCCTATTCCCAATACAATAAATACTCTCATCTCAGTCTCAATCCTAACAAAACTCAAAATCAATTATGTATGAACAATGTACATACTCGTATATCTATGTGCGTACTAACTAACATACTATACTACGATGTGTATCTGAAAAATCTTTCAATGCACGACACGACTCTATGAACATTTCCAATAACAATTTCCAAAATCCTGAAGAATTGGTCCAGCAATGAACGAGTCTTTTTTATGGAAAAGAACAGGTACTCGAATCCCGGGATCCCGGTACTGAAAAGAACAGGTATTGAAAAGACTCGGTACTGAAAAGAACAGGTACTCGAATCCCGGGATCCCGGTACTGAAAAGAACAGGTACTGAAAAGACTCGGTACTGAAAAGACTCGGTACTGAAAAGAACAAGTAGTGAAAAGACTCGGTACTGAAAAGACTCGGTACTGAAAAGACTCGGTACTGAAAAGACTCGGTACTCAAAAGACAGGTACTGAAAAGACTCGGAACTGAAAAGACTCGGTACTGAAAAGAACAGGTACTGAAAAGACTCGATACTGAAAAGAATAGGTACTCAGTACCGGAACTGAAAAAAACCGGCTCATGGTTGAAAAGACTCGGTACTGAAAAAAACCGGTACTAGTACCGGTACTGAACGAATACCTGTGAGTACCGGGATACCGCTTGTGGTACCGGTACTTGAAAATATCAAGTACCGGTACTGAAATCTCAGTACCGAACAGGCCTACTCACGGTGCACCATGCAAAAGAAAGGTGAAAGTTACTCGCTCACCAAGTTCATCCAAGTCTTATGTTTTTCATTCGACTCAACTGACATCCCAGCGTAGAGAAGATACACAACTATTCACCGTCGAATTGCATTATTTTCTCGAAGCACATTTTCGAAACATCTCAAAGATGCATCTGTGGCATCTTATTAAGATTATTTGTCCCGTACGTGTACGATAATTTTTTTTTTTTTGTTTTTCTTCAAGAAATAGAAACATCATGCTCGCTGTGCGTCTGCAAGTTGATTGTCAGTCGTCTGATGTTGATGAGTATAGTCTGCATTAGATGGGCAATGTGTGGTGAATTCGTTTACTAGTATTCTACTCACATATCGTCATTGCTTTGAGATGTGGCGGCTTTGGTAAAACGCTCAAATCACATATGAAACGTACACCGCATCAACGCGACGGGGCCAACATAGTCTCCGTCATTTGTCTCCCGAGAAAAAAGCGAATAGTCAAGACGGCCGGCAGCAACAGCGGTCGTTTACAATGGTTTCAGGGGCTTGAAGCGTGTTTTTTTTTTGTTTTCCTTACCTACACGAGACGTATTTAGACAACACAACACCTGAGTCGCGGAGAGCTTGTACAGAGAAAAGATCTACTCGAGAGCTTAAGGTTGGATTAGTTTTGAATCAACCGCGTATTCGAACACATAGCGCTAACGGCGCGACATTATCGCTTTATACGTTTTGATTTTTTTTTCGTCGTAGATACTCGTGCGAAAACCTTAGATTCGAAATATGTATCTTTAGATATTGATCAGCATCGAAAAGTTTCCAATACCTGTGCCATTTAAATTAGTATCTCGTGATAACGCGAGAGGGAAATTCGGGTTACTGTTAATTATCTGTCGTACCTATCCACGTACGAATTTGCAAATTTTCTATTTTAATTGGAAATATGTGGTGAAATATCAATTACGTGTTCGCATTTAAGTGTTAGTAATTTGAGAGTGGCTTTTCCAGCCAACCCGAATATCTAGATACGAAATAATCTTGTTGTTGTTGTTTAAATCTGAATACGAAACATTCTACAATATTAGTCCAACGGTCATTTCAAATGGATGTGAAATCATAATTGATAAATTTTCAATGTGCTACTGCCACTGTGCATATCTGGCAATTTTATAGTGCGTTTTTACTCCTGGAATATATGAAAAAGTGGTTCCATTAAGTCCGACATTGAAAAGTGCAAATCTGTTTAAGAAAAATGTGATTATGAGTGTTATGCAACAGCCGGATATAATATAAAATGAGAATCAAGAAAAAGTTCAGTTTTAATCACTACAAATAAAAACTACTTTTTTAAAGTCAATTGTCAGCAATTTTGTTTTGGGAATTGAAAGCCGCCATCAACATTCTGGAGACATCAAATAAGGATTAACAATATGTTTGCTCCAAGAAATTCGTCACCTCCGACTCCACTATATGGAGGAGGCGACGATCTTGCTGCGTATCAGGTTTGACCATAAACTTTTATCTGTATTTAAGTAGTGTAGCATACATTTCATATTAAAACAACCTGTCTTTAACATTTCGGCTAAATTAAACCAGTATGCGGATTTGTTAATGCGAACGGAACGTTCTATGGAATAACGAATTTTTGCATGCTTGAATGTTTAAAAGGGGGTTATCAGGTTTTTCTTGATAGGGTAATTGTTTGTTTTTTTTTGTCTGGCTAAAGTGGTTTTTTGAGTGGTTGTGATTGCCAACCTAATTTCCGAAAAAGTAAGTTCTACTCATTTTTGATATTTTTATCGCGTCGTTTTACTGTTTATATTTTTTAAATTATTTTATATTAATCTTTTATATTATTTGTCAGAATTAAGCGCGAAGAGATCACCGCAACCTTATTATTATTTGATCAGTACTGTCGATTTCATAGCTGACGTCGAATGAAATGGATAGATAATTCGTAAATCTTAGCAAAATCGGGTTTCATGTGGTTCATTTGTTGGGAGTCTATACTGCTCGCCAAGCGTATGGTATCCTTCAAATCCATTGAATTAAATTAAATTAAATTAAATGTTTCTTTTTTATGGTGTATCAATTAGTATTTTAATCCAAATCAAGTGGCATTATATTGTATGTCATGCAGCTAGGTAAATATGTCCTAAACTGGATCCTAACCGCTTCTATGGGCGGCACATAAGGCATTTACCAAATCTGGTTCGGCGCATCACTGGGAGCGTGCTGGGAGATTTCGCCTCGACACATACATTAATCATTGTTTGATTACTGTATTAACTGTGGAGACAAGGAGGAACGAAAGGCATCCTCGGGTCCTGTTTTTTAACCAATCGAAACCATTTAAAAAAGCTCCAGTGCTTTATTGTCAGCTCTGACTGGTTTGACGAATGAGATTTGTAACGGACGGTTTGGTGGGCATCCGAAGATGCCCGTGGGGACGGAGCCTAAAGTACAATAGCATAATTGACCGTGAAGGTTGGGCTGTGCCATCTGGCGAAGAAAAAGGCTCCTCCACGAGCTAAGCAGCGGCCTATGCTTGCTGTAACTCAGTTCGGGAGAGGTGGGCGGGGTTTTCGCCGCTCGTTGCCCCTGTCCTTTACGTATTAACAAAAATTCATAGGCCTGGGGAAAACAACACAAACAAGAAAGGTAAAAATGGGGAATGATAAAAAGTTAGGCGATAAGGATGGAATGGTTGGCGGACGGCGCAAATTTCCTCGCGTTCGCATCAGTGTCCAGGCGTAATGGGTCCCTCGGCCTCTCGTTTCGTACCACCGACAGATCATTACTCATCAGGTGCTGCCATAGATCTGCCGGTGGAAGCAGCACTACCAGACCATAATATGGCTCATTACAGATGGTTCATTACAGATAGGCTTGGGTTGCCGAATCTATGATGTATCACAAGGAATCCAACTGTGGTCTATGTGGGCTTTGTTTTTTTGTTTTCAAGGCAGCCCATCTAACCTAACCTGTGTGACACGATTATCATTTGCACTGCATTCCTGATTGGCAGGCTGACAAAGATCAATTCTTGTGAGCTATATTAGTACATAATCCAACCTTGTCCCAGTTCTATGTATTTGCGAAGAGTGTTAGTTCTATTTGGGCCAATAACCATACCTATGGTATGTCAGTTGGCTCCCCAAGTTTAATGTACTAAATGCGACAGGGTTGATTACAAAGGGAATTAGTAGGTTAAATAGTTCTTGTTATTGGTTATTTGTCCTTTTGAGCAACCACGTGTAGGATGGCTCGTGCAAAATCGGAAAGTCAAACATGGTGCGTCCGCTTAGTACGATGATCACTTTTGTTCTCTCGTTCAAAGCTTACATTCATGCATTCTTCCAGCTTATGACCTAAAGTGGCTCTGTCCTTTGCTTAAATGGGTTTAATTAAATTAAAACGTTGAAGTAAACAAAATCTTTTATTGTCACTTTCTCCATTCACATAGGAGCAATAACTCAAAAACTAAACTTATTTAGTTTAAAGAAAAATTGATCCTAATCACTTTCCCTGTGAAACTAATATTTAACCCGTTATTTGATGAAATACACCAAAAAATGATTATTTTTCCACCTCGTGGGAACAAAGGAGCAATTGACAAGATGTGTTTTTCAAATTAGATTAGCTCCGTCGCTATTGGTTGTAGAAAAAAACTTGTCAGATGATATTTATATTAAATTTTGTGCTCTACAAAAATTGGTTATCCATATTTTGCGTTCAAATGGGCGGAGTTATAGGCGAAAAACTGATATAAGTGGCAATTTTTCCAAGATAGCGGAGGGAGCACAGGAGGAGAGTGACGCAAACTTGGATTTTTTACTACCCCACCGAACTATACAACATATCAACAATTCAGAACTGCCGCACCTTTTGCAAGATAAAAACTTTCTGTTCGTTGGACTATTAAGGGACTCGATATTTATATGAGGTTTGCTGCAGGTCCTCTCCTCTTAGTAGGGCGGTCCGATAGGTACTTAGCCTCACCGCCCGATAGCGCCACTATCGCAAGAGAAATTTACTATCCTGTAGTACATTCTCGGAGACGACTACTTTCAAAATTTCAGCCAAATTGGACTCGTAGTTTTGTTTTGACCGCGTGTGGAAGCGGCACGCCCGCGGATTTTAGAAAAATGAGAAAAGAGCAATATCGGCCCTTGATTCGATTTTTGTTTTTGGAAGGGAAATCGCACAGCGAAATCAAAGGGCGCTTGGATGCTTTGTACGGTGACTCTTCTCCTTCGATGGCGATCGTCAAAAATTGGTTTAACGAATTTCAACGTGGTCGCACGTCGGTTTTTGATGAGCCACGCCCAGGTGCCCCGAAAACGGCTACCACGGAATATAACGTGACAACAATCCACGATCGCATATTGGCAAACCGCCGATTGGAGGTGCGCGAGATAGCTGAGGCAGTAGGCATCTCATCTCGCGTGGGTTATATCCTGCATGAAATTTTGGGCATTGAAAGTTGTCGGCGCGATGGGTGCCGCGTTTGCTCACTCCGGACAACAAGCCCAACCATGAGACCACTTCAGAGCAGTGTTTGACGCTGTTAAAGCGCAATCCGAAGGAGTTTCTGCGTCGTTTCGTGACCGTCGACGAAACATGGATCCACTGGTACACACCAGAGACCAAGGAACAGTCGAAACAGTGGACTTCACCCAGCGAACGTGCTCCGAAGAAGGCGAAGACTGTCTTATCGGCCGGAAAGGTGATGGCCACCGTTTTCTGGGATTCACAGTGTGTGATCTACATCGACTAACTGGAGAAGGGGAAAACGGTCACAGGGCTCTACTATGCCGAATTATTGGGCCGATTCGACGACGGATTGCAGAAAAAGCGGTTCCATTTGGCGAAGAAAAAAGTGCTCTTCCACCATGACAACGCAACGGCTCACACCTCCTCCATCGCCACGGCCAAATTGGTCGAATTGGGCTACGAACTGCTGCCCCATCCACAGTATTCTCCAGATTCGGCCCCGTGCGACTTCTTTTTGTTTCCAAACTTGTAAAAGTCACTCGCCGTGCTGAAATTTGAGTCGAATGAGGAGGTCATCGCCGCCACGGAGGCCTACTTTGCAGACCGTTTCCTCGAGGTCTGCAATTTTCAGGCGGGTTAAAGAAGTTGGAGCATCGCTGGGTCAAGTGTATCGAGCTAAAAGGAGACTATGTTGAGAATCGCCACTTTTCAAAAATTTTCGTTTTTCTTTTGTAAGCTAAGTACTTATCGGACCGCCCTCGTAGTTCCACATTCGGTAGTCCAGCAGATTGAGATTGGGACTTCTAGAAGGCAAATCCTCAGCGGCTATAAAGTCAGGAAGATTATCGACACATTACCTCTGGTTTGTTTTAGCTTTGCGTGCTGCCGCTGAGTCTTGCTGAAACGACCAGTCTTGTCCATTAAACAGAGTATCGTTCAATGATTCCACTATCTTTACCAAAATATCGGTCTGATAGTTCGCTGCTTAGGCTTTCACCCCATGTTCACAGAAATGCAGCTGGGTGACACCGTCGTACGCAACGCCCCACCAAACCATGGCTGAAGCAGTATGGTGGCCTTTCTGGACGCTTCGAATTTTTTCGGCAGCTTGCCGAGAACTCTGTCATTTTGGCGGTTGAATATTTCTTCTACCGTGAACATTTTTTCATCAATGAAGAGGATTCGCCTGTGTCCCTCGTTTGCGTAACGCTGAAGTAACGACTTCCCTCTTGTGGCTTGTATCTTTTTCAAAGCTGGTGTCAGCAGCTGTCCTGTCTGTCGGTTCTTCTGCAAGTCCCAAGTTTCAAATCCTGTTTTATAATGCGAGATGAGATGTCGTCCTTTTTGAATTTTCATCTCTCGGGCCATGATTTGCTGTTTTCGGATAGGATTTTGACGAATTCGCGCGACTACGGCTTTCACAGCTGCTGGCGTCTTCGAGGTGCGCGGGCCACCACTTTTTGCTCTATCGTCGATTGAGGAGGTCTCGTCAAACCATTTGATGCACCAGTAAGCAAACTTTTGAGAAATTCTCAAAAGTTTTAGCAGAGTGAAAATCTCTACCGGCGATTTGTTGCATTTGTGCAGGGCGAACAAAGCGATACGATTTTCATTCATGCTTCACTTGATGTTAGCTCCGCGAGGAAACAACCCCAACTGGAAAATATTTTGCAATACTCGTACAGGGTCCACTCAATGTTTTGTAAACAAAGCCGCTCGCTAGCGTCAGTCCTTTAACACTTGCGTATTCACAGAACTTAGGGACAGAACTTATGGCACGACTACGTACATACATACATTACTACAATCACTACAACTTGGGCATCCTGACACTTGAGGTCTTCCGATCGTAGAGAGTCTATTAGTTAGCTATTTGATTTGTCTTCCAAACCAAGGTCGCATATTTCCAACGGCCCACACACCTTTATATGGCGTTCTTGACTGTTGAATCCTTCAAAACTTACCGATCATTGCGCAGCACTTTTGAAATTTTATACGGATCTGTCTATTTTGGTATTAGTTTTTTTGTTACACCTGCCGTGGAACCGAAATTTTTCATCAACACACAGGCACCCTCGTTGTATTGTCTCGCACTGCGTCGATTTTTGTCTGCGTAATTCTTATTGGAAGCTTGCATTCCTTCTTCTAAGTTTGATAAAGGTGTGCCCGTACCTTTTCATTATCTTGCTGTTCTATCTTCTGACTCGTTTCTGCTAATATTTCGCGTAATGAGTCTTCGATTTTCCCTCGTTATTTAATACCGAAAAGCATCACACTTGGATACTTTTTAGTTGTTCTGTGAATGCTGTTATTAAGGGTGTACTCAACGGTTTCAGGAATATTATCCCAGTGCATATTGCGTTCGGAAACGCTTAGTTTTGCTATCATTGTTGCAATTTATATATTGTTTATAAATATGTGGGGCCTTAACTTCTTCCAAAAATTATTTAAGGGTGGAAACCACATTAAGAGGTTGTATTTCACTGATTTTTAGGATTTTCTTTGGGTGGGGAGAATTAATTAGAATTCAATCAAATTTTGATATCATTTTACTCATATTTCGAATAACTTATGTGAATTTTTTTGAATAATTTAAAAGCCGAAAATAACAAAGTTATCCACTGATGTTCGCTAAAGGCCGTAACCCGTGCTCTCCAATTGTCGGACGTGTAGCGATTCCAATATTTATCCGAAATCAAAAAGGTTTTAGTTTTACATTATTGACTTATTTTCCAAGAATATGAACCTCAATGCAGGTGAAAATAATGGAAATTAAAAATCTGATAGGCGTTGGAAAAAAAATTTAAATTTTCAACATTTTTTTCCACTAATTATGCAAAAAAAACCCTTAAAAATATGATATCATCCCAAATGTTGTTTCATATTCTTCGCAATTTTATAAAGAATGATACCTTCAATTTTCTTAATGACTGGTTCATTACTTTTTGAGTTAGAAGTCCCGCAAAATATGAGTCATTTGAGAAAAACGCGTTTGAAAAACAGAGTAGGTATAACCAAAATAATCGCTTGTGTTGATGCTTATAGTACCTTCTATACCGTTATTGGAAAACAAAGATGCAAAAGTGGGGTTCCCCTACAAAGCTACGTAAGTACATAAAACGATTACCTGAGGTAGTGCTCCGCCCTACCCCCTAGAGTGCGCTCGAGCCTGTAGACTGTACCCGATGAGCGCTCGGTTCTATGCTCATAAAATCTAAACGAATGCGAATTTCGCTTTGAAATTTTGGCATCGTATTCTTGGATTATTAAGCTAACAATTTATGCATTAAAATATTGAATTTTAAAAACCTCCTAATGTGGTTTCCCTCCTTAAGAGCGGAGCGAGTGAAGCCCACATAAGAGAGTGTTGATTGGCAAAAGTTTCTTGTGTACTTGTACTTCAATAATTGACCGCTTTTGTGAAAAATTATAGTACATAATAGTCTTTTTTGGGATCACAACACTCGGTATTGCGAAAATATGAACGCTCGCTTCGTTCGCTCCGTATGCAACAGACGCTTGCCTGGGCTGTGATCGCTCCGCCCTTAAGGCATCACATCCCTCAGTAACGCAAAAACGTAAATGCTGACTTCACTCGCTCTGCGTGCTACGGCGGCAACCCAGTTTGTCATTTGTCTGTTAGACACAAGCCCCCTAGATGTCAGGACACACTATGTTGGGACTTCTTATTGTTGCGAAACAGGAATGTTCCCATTTTTATTCCAGAACTGTATGTTACTCGAGTAGTCCGAGGTGAAGAGCTTGACCTATGTTAGGTTTGGTGATCTCAGTGCGCTCTTAATTTCCGAAGCGTCATCTTTACTAATTCGTCAGGCAGTTCGCTCCAGGCTATGCCAACGTTACCAGAAACCCAGTATAAGGGTATCCTACTTGCCAGATTTAATTGGAAATTCGATGGATGTGATCCTATATACCCAGCACTAGTACTGTCCTCCATGTTTGAGCGATGTCTGAAGTACTTGATTCGCTCTGCTTCAGGCTTAAGTTAGCTGATTCCATGATAGCCTGATGGTATCCTAGTTTCAATGCTCCCAATGAGCTATTGTACAATAGTTTCAACCTTGTGCAGGCGTCACATGGTTTGACTATACAGGTCGTTATTTATGCCTCTGTTATTTGTACGTATGCACATGTAGCAGTTCTAGCAGTAAACTCGTAAAGGCTCTTTTCCACCAAACTACTGCATCATATTCGAATATAGATCTGACTTGACTGACTTGTTAATTGCAGAGGACGATTGTTCACATTTACAATGGAAATTCGCATGCATGTTAGAGGAAAGTTGCCATTGGCTACTGATTAGCAAGTCAGCTTTTTTATGTGAAATTCTCATGTAGCGATCACATCAACACCCTCCGAATTATTATTGAACAAACCGCAGAGTGGAGATCCTCATTACATCTCATATTCATGGATTTCGAGAATGCGTTTGATAGCGTTGAATGGGAATACATCTGGAGGGCTTTACGTAGGAGAGCGATACCAGATAAAATAATTTCCATCATCAAGTAGTCCTACCAGGAAGCCCAATGTCACGTCTTTCACAAGGGTAAACTATCAGATCCTTTCGAGGTGCATAGCGGAGTGAGAAAAGTCTGCATTTTGTCACCTATACTGTTTTTAATTGCCATTAATGATGTACTAAGCGGCGCGCTTAAAGAACACCAGAACAAAGGTATAAGATGGAAGTTGTTCAAATACCTTCAACACCTAGACTATGCTGACGATATTTGTTTTCTATCAAATATCAAATACTCGTAAATCGGAGCAAGTGGCTCAAATGTCTGATGTTCTGCATTGCGAAAGCCGTAATGTGGGGCTTAAAATCAACGCTGCCAAGACTAAGTGCTTGAGCTTGGATCCAGGAAGGCAAAGCGAAATTTGTGTTTCGGGGCAGGCAGTCGAGAAAGTTGACAATTTCTGCTACCTCGGAAGGGTAGTTACAGCAGATGGTGGAGCGGATGCTGATGTACAGTCTCGCATAAACAAGGCTTGAGCAGCTTTTTTTCAGTTTGACTTTATCCCAGCAAAACAACAACATTTCCAGACGCACCAAACTTCAGATCTTCGAAACCAACGTAAAATCGGCGCTTCTATGTAGGTAGCTGTTCAACTTGGAAGGTGACCAATATAATAATAACTAGATTGCAAACGTTTGTGAACCAGTGTCTACGGCGCATCCTACACATACGGTGGCCGGAGGTCATTTCTAACGACGACCTCCTTACTATTGCTGGCCAGGACAGGATAGACACTTCCATTTAAAGACGAAAGTAGCAATGGATAGGTCACACTCTCCGAAAAGGGCCGAACAACATTGCTCAACAGGCCCTCGATTGGAACCAGCAGGGAACCAACGCCAGTCGCTGTGTTGGACGACCTAGTAACACCTGAAAAAGATCAGTTAAGAGAGAGGGTGCCTCAATAGGCAAGTCGTGGAGTGAGCTGAAAGCGATGGCGATGAACAGGAGGCGGTGGAAAGTAGGCAAGGTTAATGCCCTATGCCCCACAAGTGGTTAACAGGAACCAGAGAGAGATAGATTTTTAATGAAAAAAAGAGAATGCGTGCCAATATTGCAGATCGGTTCATTTTCGGATTAAAGTTAAAATGAAAAGGCAGGAATTCGAATAACTTATTGAAAAGATTTCTGTACTATGACAATTCTATCGCCTTCGTGAAATCTGCTGAAAGATCATGTCCTGCTAGTAAGCAAAGGGGTAAGACTAAGGCAGCGTGGTGGAGTACTCAGCTAAGTGCGCTTAGGGCCACGTGTAGAAGATGCTTTAACAGGGCTAAATTTTCAAAACAAAACTCAGACTGGGTAATATATAAGGGTCAACTCGGCCTTTATAAAAAGGAACTGAGAAGGGCCAAGCGTAGTTCGTGGAGACTATTTTGCGAAAGCATCGATAGGTCCAGCGATGCCTCTAGACTACGGAAAATTCTGTCCACAAATCCAACTATGCCAAGTTATCTGGTAAAGGATGACGGTACGTGGACAACCTCGAGTCAAGAGACGATCGAAGTCCTTCTAGACACTCATTTTCCGGATAGCTCTGCTGTTATCTCACTGGAAACTACTCCTAGAATTAATGTGGCGCCATGCGATTCTGCGTCACTTCTTTCGAAAGAATAAATCGGATGGGCCATAGCTAGCTTTGACTCTTTCAAGTCTGCTGGTCCGGATGGTATAATTCCAGCGGATGTACAATATATGATAGACGTGGTGTACCCCTGGATTGAATCTAGTTTCAAGGCCTGCCTTGAATTAATTCACATTCCTCGAATATGGCGGGAGGTTAAAGTGATCTTCATACCGAAAGCGGGTAAAAGCTCACACACGAGTCCGAAAGACCTTAGACCCATCAGCCTATCGTCGACTCTGCTGAAGATTTTAGAGCGTCTGATTGACATACACCTGCGGAGCACTATCCCAGCGGATCGTCTATCTGCCTCCCAGCACGCCTACTGGAAGGGCAGATCCGTGCATACTGCCTTACACTCTCCGGTGGGTCAAATCGAAAAGTCTCTTGCCTGCAAGGAGTCACGATGGTGGCCTTCCTTGATATCGAGGGTGCCTTCAATAATGTGAAACCTGCAGCTATCTTGGATGCCCTCTCAGGTCTTCGTGGAGATGACTCGCTTTGTAGACTAATACACATGATGCTTACATCTCGCGTTATCTCCACTAGTCTCGGCACATCATCTGTACGCAGACATGTGAACAGGGGTACTCCCCAGGGTGGTGTTCTCTCCCCCCTTCTTTGGAATTTAGCGGTCAACGGACTCCTTTTAGAACTGGAAGGGCTGGGATGCAAGGTCACTGCTTATGCGGACGACATTGCTATTGCCATCTCGGGAAAGTTTCCCTGTGTCCTTAGTGGTGTAATGCAGAACGCCCTCTCTATCCTGACGAACTGGGCTAGTAAGGTTGGGGTTAAAGTAAATCCGCTTAAAACGGAACTTGTTCTCTTTACTAGGAGACACAGCCTACCTTCATTCGAATCACCTTTGATGGAGAGCACAAGACTTGTGCTCACCGATAAAGCCAAGTTCCTTGGTCTCATACTGGATAGGAAACTTTGCTGGAAGTTGAACATTCAGGAACGTGTTGAAAAGGCTACTGTTGCACTATACTCGTGCAAGAAGGCCATAGGTAAGAAATGGGGCTTACAACCGAGGGTAGTGTACTGGCTTTATTTATCGGTTTTGCGCCCTATTCTGCTACATGGGATTGTCGTCTGGTGGACGGCGCTTAGGGTTGTATCCTATAGAACCCTGCTGGAGAAGGTCCAAAGATTGGCATGCATTTCCATTAAGGGGGCTCTAAGGACTACACCAACCGTTGCCTTGAACGCCCTGTTGAATCTGCTTCCTTTGGACATTTTTGCAGAGCAGATGGCGGCGATCACGGCTGTTCGCCTCCGTGAAACCGGTTTTTGGGCGGCGTCAACCACAGGTCACTCGGCCATATTGATCAACCTTGATATTCCCGAGGAGACGGACTATACCCCTCCCCTGAAATACTTGTTCGAAATGGGCTTTACAGGCCTTATTTCCTCTAGGAATGATTGGCCTGCAATTGCTTTTCAGGAATCAGATGCCATTACGATTTTCACTGATGGTTCTAAGACTGACGAAGGAGTGGGGGCTGGCGTATACTCGGAAGAGTTAGATATTAGCTTGTCGTTCCGACTCCCGAACTTTAGTAGTGTTTTTCAGGCGGAAGTTACAGCAATATCTGAAGCTCTAGCCTGGTTGTCGCAAAACGATATATCTGGTAGGGACATTGTAATCTACACGGATAGCCAACCGGCGATTAAATCGCTTAGTTCTGTCTTGGTAAATTCGAAGACAGTACTGGATTGTCGCAACTCCGTTATAGAGATGGGAAGGCTCTGCAATATTTCTCTGTGCTGGGTGCCAGGACATAGTGGTTATGTTGGTAACTGCAAGGCTGACGAACTGGCTCGAGCAGGTACGATCAATGGGATCAGCGGGCCGTTACGCTGCACCAGGATGCCGTTGGCTGTGTGTAAACTGGCCATCAAAGATGCGGCGTATGATAGGGCCTGCATCAGATGGAGCAATGGCAGTACAGGTCATGTGGCTAGACAGATATGGCCCAAACTGGATCCCAAACGTTCTTCTGGATTGCTAATGCTAAACAGAGACAATCTAAGAACTGTCGTAGGAGTGCTAACTGGACACTGCTTAATTGGGGAGCACGCCAGGAGACTTCGTCTTCCATATAATGATTTTTGCAGGAGCTGTGGGGACGAGAAAGAGGAGGAAAGTACGTCTTATTTTCTGTGTACCTGTCCGGCCCTGGCGAGTTTTAGGAAAGACCACCTTGGTTCCTACTTCTTCACCGATCTGGATGACCTGAAAAAGGTAAATGTTGGTCGGCTACATCGCTTCATTGTGAGCTCAGGCTGGTTTAACGAGTGAGTTTGGTCTCAGTTGCTGAGTCCAGGGGTATCACAACGGACCCAATAGCGGCCTAAGTGTGCTTTTTAAGCAACCCTTTTAACCTAACCCAACCTATCGCCTCCAAAAGTCACCTGAAATGTAGTTTTGTGACATATTGAAATATGACTCAATTTGCTATGCCAAAAAATCTACAAAATTTGAATATTATTGATTGCACAACCGCATCTTACATTTCCATTCCTTTGTCAGGCTTAAATAAATCCATTATGATTATATGTAGGTGTTTCGCACCGTTCAATATCCCCAAGCCATATTTCTTCAGATTATCGAAAAACCCGAAATGGCAAAGGAATGTATTCGTTCAATTCAATGGGCCACCAACGAGAGATAAATGATCGGTACTTAACCATAAAGAGGTTATGTATACACTTTAAAAAGTGCAATATTAAGAAATTACGACGAATCGCCGCAGCATAACACCACTGACTTATCTCGTGTGTAAAATTTGCCAATTTTGCTACCATTGAATTAACATTCAATAAAGCGTAAAGTACTAGTGTCAGAGGAAATCGTTGGGTTTGACATGGAAATTAATTTTAATCATAGTTCATAATAATATTGGCGGCGCAGCACCAGTCAAAGCTTAACTTGTTTTCGCGGATCAACTATCATTTGAAGGCGTACAAGTGGATACTATAAAAGGAAAAGAGTGTGTGCGAGTATAGATGGAGCGAAAGTACTTACATGCAGTCTTTGTCAAGTTCCTTTCTCGAAATATTTTTAATCGCAACATTTTGACAAAGTATCTGTATAGTCACAGGTTTGATTATTCGAAAGAAAAGTCAAAGTACACACTTGATTATATCTTGCTTTCAGTAACAATTAAACACCAAGAGTAAGCCCACAATATTGTCCATTTCCGTGTTTATGTATGATTGACGCTAGGGGTTAAGAGGCGAACACATTGCGAAAAAGTATTTATTATTAGTAATTGAACAAGTGAAATTGGTAGGTAAAAGACAAGATAATCGAAAGAAGGTACGGATGCACAAAAAAAAAGACTTTCCATGCTTCTGACAACGAATAGGTACCCTCAGATTGGGTGTATATTGATTACATGCCTCAGTATTTCTAATCAATTTCCAATGATTATTTATATTACGAGATTGTGAATTTTGTTGCAATGCATGATTACATTCTCTGCTTCATAAATTTGAAGTTAATCGTAAATGGCTTTTAAGCAAGCGATTTTCCATAAAAAATCGATGTTTCCGTGTCTCTAAAAGAAAACATGTAAAACATGTAATTTTCACGATTCGCAATTTATGGATGAATTTATTTCTCCTTTTAATTATTTATTAGAGGAAAACGAAACTCTATATAACCTGCTAGATAAACTGGAGAAGAAAAGCTTCGTTAATTTCATTCAACATTCAGACCATATCCATAATTAATTTTGACTAGTTTCTAATCTTGGAAACGTGATCCACCGTTTAGGGTTTTTCTATACTAGATGAGAACCAAATAGCGAAAGTAGGGCGCCAGTCGTGTTTAAGTGGATCGGACATTAATATAATATTCCACCGAATATTTTGTATACGTAGGTTGTCTTTTAAGTTTTGCATATAGGGCTGCATTAAAACAGTATATAGTTTTTAAAGAATTTATTGTTGTTCGAAGTATTTCTTACGAAGATTAATGCACTTTTGCATGCGCTCGGGCATGGGGGGCAGAGACCTCATCCATAGTCCTCCGCGTGGGCGCCCACTGGAACGGCTAACCAAGCCAACCGAGTTTTGCACTGCAAAACATTTGGTAGAGGCACAGTAACGATGATCATCCTGATTGGCTAATAACATCAGTACGTCTCAGGAAATAGGCGAACGGTGGAGTTGCAACATTGTTGTGAGAACACCAACACGTCACACCCACCTGAAAGATCATCAAAAGAACGCGCAACTAAAAACACTATTGGAGAGCTACCTTTGCGCTATATAAAAAATAGCTCCCGGCGACTCTTAGGACACCTAAGGAAGCAACCCTTCCCCTAAGATTGGGTATGTGGGCTTGTAACCTGTGTACCTGAAATAAATTTACACTCGAAACATTAAACGAGCCTCGGATACCACGGACTAATTCAACGGACCACGATCGGTTTTTGGAACGTTCGAACGATGTGGGGCGAGTGCAATAGTGCGAGGCTCACTGAAGTCGAACGGGAAATAACCGCATATAACATCGATATACTAGGACTAAGCGAAACAAGATGGCCTGGATCGGGATCGACTTTATCACCAAGCTCCCAAACAGTACTACTCTACTCTGGAAATGAAGACGATACGTCACCTCGAATGGCAGGCGTCGGAATCCTGTTGACTAGGGTGGCACGCCTATCTCTAATTGACTGGAAGCCAATCTCCGACCGTATCATTACAGCCATATTTAAATCCAGGGTAATTCAGTGCTACGCTCCGACTGAACCAGCGGATCAATCAGCTAAAGACGCATTCTATCACCGACTCGGCGACACCTTCGACAAGGCTCCCAAAGGTGACATAAAGATTATTATGGGGGATCTCAATGCCAAAGTCGGGTCTGACAATCTTGGTTTGGAACACCTAATGGGCAAACATGGCCTAGGCAACAGGAACCATAATGGCGAGATGTTCGTGGAGTTTTGCAACTCTCGTCAGCTCGTCATCGGCGGTACTTTGTTCAAGCACAAACGATGCCATTTAACAACCTGGGTTTCTCCGAATGGCAGAACAGAGAACCAGATTGACCATATAGCCATTTCCAAGACATGGAGGAACTATCTCTTAGACGTCAGGTCAAAGCGGGGTGCTGATATTAGCAGCGATCACCAACTTGTTGTCGCAAAAGTAGGCTTACGAACGGCAGCGATCCATCGCCCTCAAAATGCAAGAATCTTGCCACGTTTTAATGTGCAAAAGCTTAAAGATCCATCTATAAGACGTGCTTATTCCACCGCCTTGCACGAAAGAGCTAATGCACCACCATCTTATGAGACTCCTACAATTGATGATACATAGATGGAACGTCGCTAAGGACTCATTTATTTCGTGCGGTGAAACTTTTGCGGGCAGATTGGAGCGCGGTAGAAGGCCATTCATTAGTGACTCTACATGGTCTCTAATTACGGCACGCAAGGGAATTAAAGAACAAATCAACTCAGCCACTGACGACGCAGTCAAAGACCAACTTAGAGCTGAATACCGTTCTCTTCAGAAAGGCGTGCAAAGAAGCGTAAGACGGGACAAACGAAACAACATCAATGCATTAGCGGAGAAAGCAGAGGAAGTGGCTTACCGTGGTGACAGTGGAACCCTTTACAAACTTATCAAGCCATTAACTGGCAAATCTTTTACAGCTGAACATCCCGTGAAAGATAAAGACGGGTCTCTACTGGCCACTGATGAAGACCAACTACGACAGTGGAGAGAGCACTTCATTGAGGTCCTCAACAACACCTTTGGACATACGAACTCATCTCCACTAGAAGCAGAAAATATTCCGCAAATAGCCAGAGTTGATACCAATCCACCATCTAAACAGGAATTAACTGTGGCTATTAAATCGATGGAAGCGGGTAAAGCACCGGGGATAGATGGAATTCCGGTGGAGCTCTTTAAGGCGGATATCAACGCTACTGCGGATATTCTTCTACCCCTTATCCAAGAGTGTTGGGAAACTGAAACTCTCCCTAAAGAATGGAAGAAGGGCATCATTATTAAGATCCCGAAGAAAGGTAACCTGAAGAATTGTAATAATTGGCGTGGAATTTGCCTCCTCCCCGCAGTCTCCAAACTGATGGCAAAAATAGTCTTAAACCGGATTATGCAAATAGTTGACCGCACACTGAACGATGAACAGGCTGGTTTCCGCGAGGGCTTTTCATGTAGCGACCACATCAACACCCTCCGAATTATTATTGAACAATCCGCGGAGTGGAGATCCCCATTATATTACATCTCATGTTCATCGATTTCGAGAAGGCGTTTGACATCGTTGACCGGGAATACATCTGGAGGGCTTGACGTAGGAGAGGTATACCAGATAAAATCATATCCATCATCAAGGAGTCCTATAGCGGAGCCCAATGTCACGTCTTTCACAAGGGTAAGCTTTCAGATCCCTTCGAGGTATTGTACATAGCGGAGTGAGACAAGGCTGCATTTTGTCACCTATATTGTTTTTGATTGCCATTAACGACCTACTCTGCAGTGCGCTTCGTGAACACCAGAGCAAAGGTATCAGATGGAACCTGTTTGAATACCTTCAACACCTGGATTATGCTGACGATATTTGTCTTCTCTCAAATATATCGGATCATCTAGTTCAAATGACGGATGCCCTGCACCGCGAAAGTGGCAATGCGGGGCTCAAAATCAATGCTGCCAAAACTAAATACTTGAGCTTGGATCCAGGAAGACAGAGCGAAATTTGTGTTTCGGGGCAGACGGTGGAAAAAGTGAACAATTTTTGCTACCTCGGAAGCGTAGTTACAGCAGATGGTGGGGCGGATGCTGATGTACAGTCTCGCATCAATAAGGCTCGGGCAGCTTTTTTCAGTTTAACTCCTTTCTGGCAAAACAACATCTCCAGACGTACCAAACTCAAGATCTTCGAAACCAATATAAAATCTGTGCTTCTTTATGGCTGTTCAACTCTCAAGGTAACCAGGAAGATAACAACTAGATTGCAAACTTTCGTGAACCAGTGTCTACGGCGCATCCTGCACATACGCTGGCCGGAGGTCATTTCTAACGACGATCTCCTGTACATTACTGGCCAGGACAGGATAGGCACCTCTATAAAAAGGCGAAAGTGGCAATGGATAGGTCACACACTTCGAAAGGGGCCGGAAAACATTGCAAAACAGGCCCTCGATTGGAACCCACAGGGAACCGATGCAAGTCGCCGCGTTGGACGACCTAGAAACACCTGGAGAAGATGAGTTGAGGACGAGGGTAAGTCATTAGGCAAATCGTGGGGAGAGTTGAAGGCGATGGCGGCAAACAGGACGAGATGGAAAGTCGGCGTGGTTAATGCCCTATGCCCCACAAGGGGTTGACAGGATCCAGAGAGAGAGCATGCGATCGAACCAACTCTGGTAGCAGGTATTCCACTCGTTTGTTGGTACAGTCAAAATTGCGTTTTTGAAGGCGTCAACTGCTTCTTCTGGCGACTGGAACCTTTGACCATAAAGTCTGTTCTTAATTTTCTGAAAGGTAAAGAAATCGGTGAGGTTTAGGTAGGGACTGTACGGCGGATGGTCTAACAATTCGACGTTTCGTTGCTTTAAAAATTCAATTGTCTTGCGAGCTGTGTGCGAACTTGCATGGTCTTGGTGAAGGATGATTCGTCGTTTCGAGGCTCAGCGATGATTTCTGGCAAACAAATGGTTGTATATCAATCGCCAGTAACTGTTCTTTGATCTTGCAGAGGAATTGTTGTTACATGACCTGGTTTTGAGACAAATGTCGCGACCATTTTTTTAAAGACACTTCAAGAACGGACTTTTGTCAGCTTTTCTTCATTTTGGAACACCCAAACAGACGACTTTCGTTTATTTTTGGATTCATAAGAGATAATCCACGATTCATCGCCACTGACGATGATGTACACGTTGTTAGAGTTTCCAGTGCTGAAGCGGTCTAGAGTTTTTTGACTCCAATTGACCCGAGCTGCTTTCTGTTTTTCGATTGATAGATGCGGTTTCCAACGGGACAATTCTTTTTTTAAACACAATTGTTCATGCAAAATTTGTTGAATTAGGGTCTTGGAAATCCCCAATGATGCCTCAATCTCACGACATGTCACATGTCGATCTTCTGTGATGAGCTTGCGCACAGCATCGACATTTTCTTGGGTGACGGCCATTTTTGGTGCACCTGGATCGTCGATAAGACTCATGTTTGAATTACGGAACCAACGGGAAATAGTCGACAGATGTGGTGCTTCATTGGCGAAAACAGAAATCAACTCGGCGAGGCATTCTTTTTGAGATAATTGTCTTCGAAAGTTGTAAAAAAATTACTGCGCGAAAATTTTGTGGTGTCAATTCCATTATTCGGATAACTCCACGTTTTTGACAATTCGCTGTAGCTGTAACACTGTACGTATCACACTAACACTTTGGATTTAGGTTAACTAAAGATGCAGGTTAATATTTAGTAGTGATATTTGATTCGTGGCAACCTCGATGTTCCTTTATGCAAAACTTAAAAGACTGCCCTCGTACATCTGCAATACTCGTGCGAGTACATACATGTACGGATACTATATGTAAGTATGTACATATATTGCTGTCATACAGAAATTTTCGACAACCCATAGTAAAAGACCTATTTTATTGAAAATACACATCTTTTTTAGGCGTTTTGTACTATGCTTAAACGATATGATGACATCATATGAATAGGTAATCATATTGATAAGAAATAATTTCAAACAATACGATAAAATTTATATTCAAGACGATACGTCAAAAAGTGTTAAATGAGCTTTTGTCAAGACAAAGATTTATGCCAGCGATTAGACACTTATTTATTGAGGAAAATTTTTATACCCTAGACTTTATAAATTATAGGGTATATTGTTTTTGTCACGACGAAAATGTATAACACCTTAAAGGAGGCTCTGGAGGCTTAGCAATGTACACAGATAAATGATCAGGGTCACCTCCTGATTCGATTTAGTCATGTCTGTCCGTTCGCATGATAACTTTCCATAGAATAAAATTAGAGACTTGAAATTTTGGTCGAATGTTTGCAGTATAATGTAGTTGATTGGTATTGAAAATGGGTAAGATCTGACCAAAGGAACCCCTATCTCCCCTACAAATGAAATTTCAATCAAGTAAGCGATAACTTTCTATAAAATCAAGCCAGCGACTTGAAATTTTGGTCGAATGTTTGTAGTAGGATCTAGTTGGCTCAAATTGAAAATACGTAAAATCCGACCAAATAAATCCCTTACTTCCCTTACAAATAAAACTTCAAATAAACTTCATATGATGATAATGAAGCTAGTAACTTGAAACTTGTTCAAATGTTTGTACTAGGATCTAGTTGGTTGGTATTGAAAATGCGCAAGATCCGACTGGAGAAAGCTCTACCTCCCCTACAAGTGAGACTTCAAATAAGCGATAATTTTCGATAAAATGAAGCTAGCGACTTGAAAAATTCGACAAATATTTGTACGTAGTGTAGGCTAGTTGGTTGATTTTGAGAATGGTTAAGATCCTACTGAATGAGCGCCAACCTCCTTTATAAATGTTAGTTTAAATATACATATATAACATCCGAGTGGATGAAAGATGAAACTTCCCATTAGATCCACACGCACAGTTCAAACTGGCCATATAGGAAACTCACCTTTAATACATACAAGTAAGATCGTTGCTAATTGGTACTTTTAGTATCACCACTAGGTCTGTACAGGTCTAGGGTATATACGCTTCAGCGGTGAAGAAGGAGAGAAGAAGTGTGAAGTTTCAATGTTTCCAAACGTTTATAACAATATTTGCTATAAAAATTTTGGATGACTTAATTCGAAAAAAAAAATACTTAAAAGAAGAAAGTGTATTTTTTTGTACACATAACTGATACAAAGCCTGAGCCAAAATATCACTTTAGGTTGCAGGTCTTATTTCACGCCAATAGCCTGCCTACAAGAGTACTGAGCAATAGTTGCCTTAAGCGCACCTCTGAATATTTGCCTTTCAGGATATCTTTTTATCGTAAGTCCTAGGAATCTGGCATTTTCGTCAGAACCACCAGGTACGAAGTTCCCCTCCGACAATGGTGGTACCAATGAGTTCTGTTTTGGTCGGATTGACCACAACAGCAACTAGTGTAGCCCACTGAGATTGAATACCACTAAGTTCCAAATGATATGGAGAGGACACCTCCTTGATGTCATGTCATATGTCTGTGTATTTTCGATGATCCTTCACGCTGGCACAATAGACTTCCTATGATCGCAGTGCCCACCACTAGGGTCAGGAATTCCCACTTATCGTCTACATTCGCACGGGGCTCTACCTCCCCCCTTACGGGATGGCTTTTCTCTGACCAAAGTCAGAAGGATGACTACTTTGGAACATGTAGTTTCCTCAGAACCTTACCATTATAGGCTGCGACCTAGCTTAGCCGACTTAACAATAACCACAGCCCCCACGAGTCCAACACCTTGATGGGCCAGCACCTTGGTACTGTGGGCACACCCATCCCCGTGGTTCATTATTTGTTACTGACTTCTCAAAAGCCGGAATGATCTCACCGTTCAATATCCTTACGGAATATTTTGCTGATTAAGGAGTGCATTCCGGGCTCAGCTAAACCCACTATCCCCAAAAGAGTTGAAAGTGCTTCCGTTCCTCTCGTACTAGGAAGCATTCTCCTCAGATGGGAATAGTGGTTCTTTTCCCATCACAGGCCGGCGCCATGTTCAGGTACTAGTTAGTCAATTGACTGGGTCGGTGGGGTTGTCAGGCCCCAAAGCAGTATAGGAAGTATCTCTCCCTTTCCGCCAATCCACACCTATGTTAGAATCAGAGCTTGGGAAGACCCCAAAGCCGTGTCTTCATCAAGTCTAGGAATCAGAAGCTGGGCAAACCCCATTAACCTTTCCGCTTCATGGCACCTATAGGATTGCTCCAATAGGAATCGTTCGAGATACCTTTTAACCTATATTGCCCCCTTACGTAGTTCGTTATGCGGGGGTACCACTCCCCAGGTGTCGCATAACGACGGAATCTATTACGAAACTATCATGCAACACCGGTGACATATAACGACTTAAACCAACTAGCGAGACCGTCACTCAGCCACCCACTAACTGTTAACTAAGGTACGTAGGATCGTCAGTCCCCAAAAGCATTCATAGGGATCAGCGCCAAGGCCCCTTTACCCTATGCACCACCTCCTTGCGTAGCATCAGGTGCGTGGATTCGCTACACCCAAAACACCATAAGCCTTTCGACCCAGTGGGTGCCCCCTGCGGGGACCACTAGGGTCAGGAATTCCCAGAATCGTCTACATTCGGTGCCTTAAGGAGTACCTAAGCTCGAAGCTCTTTACCTCCCCCCCTTACGGGAATGGCGTTTTCTCTGACCGAAGTCAGAAGGATGACTACTTTGGAACATGCACTTTCCTCAGAACCTTACCATTATAGGCTGCGACCTAGCTTAGCCGACTTAACAATAACTCACAGCCACCGCGAGTCCAACACCTTGATGGGCCAGTACCTTGGTACTGTGGGCACACCCATCCCCGTGGTTCATTATTTGCTACTGACTTCTCAAAAGCCGGAATGATCTCACCGTTCAATATCCTTACGGAATATCTTACTGATTAAGTTGTGCATCACTGGCTCAGTTAAGCCCACTATCCCCAAGAGAGTTGAATGTGCTTCCGTTCCTCACGTACTAGTAAGCATTCTCCTCAGTCGGGGATAGTGCTTCCTTTCGCATCACAGGTCGGCACCATGTTCAGGTACTAGGAAGCCAATTGACTAGGTACGTGGGATTGTCTAGCCCCAAAGCAGTATAGGAATCAGTATCTCAAACTTTCCACCAATCCACACCTATGTTAGAATCAGAGCTTGGGAAAAACCCCAAAGCCGTGTCGTCATCAAGTCTAGGAATCGGAATACTGGGAGGACCCCAGCAACCTTTCCGCTTCATGGCACCTATAGGATTGCTCCAATAGGAATCATTCAAGATACTTTTCAGCCTATATAGCCCCTTTTCGTAGTTCGTTATGCGGGGGCACCACTCCCCACGTGTCGTATAACGACGGACTCAAGAGACCATCACACAACACCGGTGGCATCATAACGACGGACACCACTAGCGAGACCGTCAATCAGCCACCTTAACTTCATAACTAAGGTACATGGGGTCGTCAGTCCCCAAAGGCATGTATAGGGATCAGCGCCAAGGCCCCTTTACCCTATACACCACCTCCTTGCGTAGCTCAGGTCCGTGGGTTCGCTAAACCCAAAACACCATAAGTCTTTCGACCCAGTGGGTGTCCCCTGCGGGGACCACTAGGGTCAATAGCTGCAATTCTTTATTATATTCTAAGCATGACGCTTATAAGCTCAAAGGGTGGGCCATCTCGAGAGTGAATTCGAAATTGCCGCCGTTTTGACTTTATTGAAAGCGCCTTCAACGTATATCCTTGCAACTCAGAGATTTTTCTATACAGGGTATCCAGAAATTGGCGCATAAAGGCACTGTCACATGATTTCCCATGGAATTTCAAGCAAAAAATATTTTATTAACGGGCATTTTTTTTTCGAATGCTTAACCCTTTAACTGAAAACGTTTACATTTTTTTTAATTAATTTGGTGGAAGTAAAATCTTTGATTTTTATGCAATACATTTTAAAAATAAGGGTAAGGTTTTAGTTGAGATTAGGTATTTATTTGAGAGTCTTACCTTGCGTAGTTTTCCAGTTATTCCGTTTTTAGAAACGGAAAATCTGCGTAGTGCTCGACATTGCAACGCACAAAAAACCCTGGTTTCCTACATTCAAAGGGCTGTAACTAACCAAAAACTAAAAAAACTAGAATGAAATTATATTAACACAATTTGATCATAATAAACTAGAGAATTAATTTTTGAAACAGGACAAAAACATTACTTACCACTTCAAAAAAATGGTGGTGGAAAACAATTTTTTTTTTTAGCAAAAGAAAAATTTTGACTTTACAAACTTATAACAATTAAACTGCTTGTCTGATTTTCATCAAATCAATTTTGTATTTTAGAGAAACATATTGGGTGCGATTGATTTTTTATTTGAGCGTTCTAGCTAGTAGCTTATGAGATATTGTGTTTTTAGTAATGTAAGGTACGCAATTAAAAAAAAAATAATGTAAACGCCTGTAGCAGCAAATTGGTTAAAAATTAGAAAAATTGTTCCTATTTTTGTTTTGTTGAAATTACATAGGAAAATCACGTGGCTGTTTATGCGTCAATTCCGGACACCCTAAATAATATTATTATTGATTTCAAAACTGTGTCCGTCAATCTACTCTTCTAGTAGGCATGCTGAGAAAAAGTGCGATGAATGGTGGCACGTGGGTGTATGTAGATTAGACTCTCCTACATCTCCAGCAGAGTTGATAAGCTTATGGGACGGAGGTATTTTGGACGCCAGCTCCTGTCTGCATTCGGATTAAAAACCACATTCACCTCCGACCATGTGCGAGGAATGTCTACCAGCTCCAGGCAGGCCCTGAACATACGCTGAATCCATACACCATGTCCATAGTTTTTTGTATAGACCAAAACTGTTACAATAATAGCCCTATTTGACCATTGGAGTGAATAGAATCAGAGTCAGAAGGGGCCATTACCCTTCGAGAATTAAATGCCTAATCTTTGCAAAACTTCTCGTCAGTTTAAAAACAGTTTCGAGGATACAGAGAAATTGCTCAGCGCCCTGATAACCGTCTGTGATGATTGTATTTACATAAATATTGTATATTTCTACACAATAAAAACCTAGGGAAAATTCACCGATTCGGTATGCCATTACGAGTTTTTTTATTAAAAACCTTTTTGTGCGGTTAATATTTTTACACTTATAGGGGAATTTCAAAATTCGGCTGGATTCGAACCCTCGAATAGAAAGATGAATACATCGGACACCTCCACGCACTATGCTATCGACTCACTGATATGCAGATACGTGTTTCGGAAGAGCAATGGAACTAATATGATATAAATATTTACACCACGTATTGGATTAATAACTCCGGTTGGGTTTCTTTCTATTCTGGTTATATATGTTTTTGTAACGTGTATCGTTACTCTACACTCCTTTGCATAGGAGAGCTAAAAATGCACAGCACTGAAGTACATGTGTGTCTAGTCCCGGCAAAATTGAATTTTTGTGACAGCAAGTCTCCTGCATCCTCATTCATAAATATGCTTTGAACTGAAGAAAAGCAGTATTAAACGTATAAACTTCCATAATTATAAAGTTGAAGATCTGTAAGGGAAAAATGTAAAAGGTGTGTGAAATATTGAAAATATGAAAGAAACCAAACCATTAAAAGTTGTTCGTCCTTGTTCCTGTATTTCCATATCAATTGACGTCACCTACCTACTATGATGTTCATTCTCATCTCATATCCACTGCTTTGCAAACTTTTAGGTTAAGTGCAGATAATCTGCAATTACAGTAATGATGGAGCAAACATGTATGTACATCGTGTTTAAATGTTACGTACTTTTATCCATTCGTGACTGTTATTCAAACAAATTATTGAAATTTGTGAAATGAAGTTGTTGCTAAAAGTTTTGAATGAATAGATTTATTGCTCAGTAATTTAAGGTTCAGGAGATGAGCACTTGGGAAATACGAACATGTGGGATTACATATTGGAAACATATTGCTGTAAGCACATTTATTGTACAGTGTTCACTTTGTTGAATTCTGCTCATATTATCCGGGAGCATTTCGCTTAGTAATTGGGGACGTGGTAGTAATTACAATAGTGGCTAACCCCTGGAAGGTCCAAAAAATGTTCCACCGATTTTGGCCGCTGCTAATTCGACGATAAATGCTCCATAGAACATTCGTTCCCATAATACCCGCTCTGGGTCTCGAGGAAGGACCTAAAGCGCGGTTTACACACTCTGTCTTATCGTACGTTTTGTTTCAACGTCATTAAAATGGATCCATAAGACGGAGATTGTATTAAGCCGGCCATATACGTTCCGGTATACGTTGAGGTATACCCGGGTAAGTTAACTGTACAGGTATACCTGAACGTGTGTGTTATTGCCTTGATCTGGTATATCTGCACAGGCGAATGGAGTAGAATGAATTGATAAAATTCGATAGATAAACCCTAGCGTGTGTGTAGTATGGTTAACCGAGCGTATTTTTGTTGTGTATACCACTTGAGTATAAGAGAGAAAACTCTTATACTTAAGTGGTTAATTTTTGTCGGAACATTTCACGCGTAGTGCGCAGTGGTGGCATATCGTAGCTGAAAAACAAAAGTTGCTCAAACCATTTCATCTCTTTTTTTCGCAAAGATTTTTGTAAGTTGTTAGAGTGGCAATGTTTTATTGGCTCAGGTAATAACCAATTAAATGTGTGCTGTCTAGAAATTGTGAAATTTTTTTGAAAAAAGTTCAGTCAGATGGTGATAATAGTGTTATAAGTAAAAATGCGCAATGTGGGTGAAAAATAGTAAAACGTTAACCAAAACCAATTAGTGTGAAAAAACCGAACTATTTGCGAAGTAGGTGAAAGACTAGATATTCTCCAGTGTACTATGCAATGTTACTCGATGCAGTTTCAGACGATCAGGAAAAACGACCTGAGTTTGGGAGGGGGGGGGGGGGAGGGGGGGCTTCTTACTTTTAGAAAGTTATCGAAACAGGTTCAAAACTTTATCTAATCTTGGGATGGAAAATAGTTAAATTTTCGTACGCCAAAACCAAAATATAGCTTTTGTTTCCACACTAACTGATCAACAGATACAGTATCTACAGCATCTACTGAACAGCAGATACAGTATCTATTGAGCAACAGATAGGATCTCAAAATGCCTTTAACGTAGGAAATTCGTCTCAACACTACATTCCCATAATCTTGCCTATATATCACTTCTTTGCCAAGAATGTCCTTTTTCGTCACCATAGAATTAAAAATGCCATAAACTCTAATACAACACTGTAAAATGTCCCTTTTCCTCATCAAAGGACTCGAAAAGCCTTCAACAGTAGTGTAGTGCATTCGCCTCGACACACCCTGTCATAGGATATCCATTTTTCCTAAATGTCACTTTAATACCAAAAAGGTACTTTTGTCCTGACGCACACCTGCAGAATTAGAGCCATGGAATGAGCTTATCCTGTATATCTCTGGCTCC
This sequence comes from Chloromyia formosa, assembly GCA_964017055.1. NCBI lineage: Eukaryota > Metazoa > Arthropoda > Insecta > Diptera > Stratiomyidae > Chloromyia > Chloromyia formosa. The sequence goes on from OZ024815.1 coordinate 117,029,559, forward strand.
AACATTTGGCGAATAAGTCGACAGCCAACCTACTCGGTTGTTGTTTGATATTGACATTTGTTGACTGTTCTGTCGAATTGTGCATGAATAAAGGTCAATTCTTGTCAGATTATCGACAGTCAGCCTACTCAGTTAGTGTTTCGGTATTGACATAATGTTGACCGCACTGTCGAATTGTACATAAACAAACGTCAATTCTTGTCAATATTTAAATTTCATAATTACTAAACGGTCTACTGAGTTAGCTGACTGTCGACCACATGTCGACTTGGTACCCAGATTTTGGAGCCACTGTTTCTATGGAGACATACAGGACAAGCTCATTCCATGGCTATATATTCAAAGAGCATGACCTCATAGTAACCCAAGAAACTACGCACAAAATTTTGCTGAAATCGGACCACGGGAAATGCCCGGAGGAGTGACCTTTAAGAAGACTTAAGGGAGTAACATTGGTTTGAATACAGCGGAATATACCGTTAGTCCAGTCGATAACTGAATTTGCTACCACCGTTCCGAGGTCAGGGTCACCCAAGCCAAGCTACGTGCCGAATTTAGTTAAAATAAGATCACGGGAAGTGCAAAAATTTTAGTAGTCTACAAACATTTTCAATTCTCATTTTCATACTAATTTTTTCTACAAATATTATCCACACAAATGCAATGAAATTTTCGTACAAAAATTTGTCTTAATTGTTAGTCTGAGATGCATATAAAATATGAACACATAAACCCCGCTTTCCTCTCCAATTTATCCAGAAAAATTAATTCTTCTCCATTCGCCTGTGCAGGCCTGGACGACTGTGCAGACAACACGCACGCTACGGTAGACCTGCGCTTGTACTGGTCAAGATATATCAGAATGTATATAGCCAGCCCAATACAGTAGGCGAAACGTACGACTAGATAGAGCGTGTTGTATATAGTCATGTCGACATTACCGTGCACTAAGGAAACGTAGCATTCCCTAGTTGAATAGAATAGGCATTAAGCGCTTCAACCGCAACATTACGACTCCTCCCGCAATCGCAGTAGTTCCAGAAGTTAACGTCATCGCCATTGCCTTAAACTGTACGCTCTTTGAGTTTACCCTTTGATGTAAAAGCACAGCCCTGTCGATAGGAAAACTAAGGTAAAAGAGGAGGGAAGAGTTGAGTTCTTGATATGTATGAATCGGAGGATGAGGGTGGACATGACTGTTTCCTGATGTCCCGGCTGATCTGACTCTATAAATAACAGCGCTGGTGGTAGCATTTAGAGCCCTTGCGTCCGAACAGGGGCCAGTAGAGGCTCGGCTGAAGAAGGGACTTTCAAAGGGCCTGGGAGACTGAAGCGTATCCAGTATTGTCGGGGGCTCTGGTCTTAGTGACATTTCCCCTTCAGATGAGAGTCACTATAGCGAATCGGTATCCAATCACTCCATTCTTCCCCCTCCACATCGATTTAGAAAGCATGTACATCCAGGTATATCCAGTACAAGGCGAATGAATGACCCTAAGCAGCAGAGCCAATTGTTCTGCAGTTAGAGAGTCCCTGCTGATGCCCGTATAGCCTGGCTAGGAGACTTTCCCTGGCTCCATATGAGGCTGCTTGGATTTCTTGTCAGTATTCAGAGAGGGGGATTGCTCCTCTGATCTACAGTTGACAAATCTGTTCAGTTTCATAGGTTTGTATAAGACTTCCGTCTTCACTTCAGGAACGGCCTCATCGAGACTCTCTAAGCGGCGACTGCCTCACACTTGCGGAGAGTCTGCTGAGAGGTCTCATCTCATCATCGCTCTCGCAAAGCTGACAATTTAGATTACATGATTATAGACAACACTCATTCTGTGCAAGTGATTCCTCTTGGGGCGACCGGTAGCGCAGTGTGTTGAGGCATCAGTCTCATGTTTGACTACCGGCGTTTCGGGTTCGAATTCCGTCCACGACGAAGTTCGTGGCCATGGAGGTGCATGCTGGCAATTGCATTCTCTGAAACCAGTTTATGCCAACGAAACATCAACTGGGCAACATGAAACGGTTGACGCGCTATGCCCTGCAAGGGGTTAGGGCAATTGAGTAGTGAGTAGTGTCCTGAGAGGAGCCCGCAGATGATTCTCACCCTCCTTCCAGGGAGGGCTTGCGTGAATGATCCGAAATAAACTTTTGTCTTTGGTCTCATTTTCCCGAAGATCACGGTGCGATGTGAACACCCCGGGAATTATGACACCTCTGCTATCCGTATGCTATTGCCAAAACCTTAAAAGAATCGGTATCTAGGCGGCGACTGAACTGCTGTCCGCAAACCGTGGCTCGCAAATTTTTGTCCAAAAACTTGACCAATAGCAATAATCCTCGCAAAATCACTAATTCGCTAACAACTGGCCCAACAAAGCTCAACCTACGGTCATAGAACGAAGTTCCTAGAGGCCATCAAGGAGAGGTAGGACTTAGTTGCAAAACAGCATTTAATCCTACTGTCTTGCAACCCGTCCGAAACTAAGATTCTCCTTAAATGTGCGAAAACCCAATTTTTTGATTAGCGATTTATTTTGATTTTATATTTTTTGTTTAAACTTAAATGTATTTTACGCTTAAAAGTTAATGTAAAATTATAAGGATATAGCTTTAGTTTGCAGTTTGCACCGCATAGAATCTCGTATTTTTACCGGTTTACAATCTTCTTTTGTTTCGTTTTTTCTTTGTTCTGCATTATCCATTTAAATGCTATTTAACAATGATCAATCTTAAATTATATTCCGGGAAAAATCCTAATTTAAACCGTAAGTAATTATAATTGAGCATATAATTGCGCATCACAAGTTGAATTGAAGGAACCTGTTTTTAGGGTTTTGTAGTAACGAATCGAACGAACCGCTGAAGCTACATGCATAAAATTTTGTAAAAATGTGTAGAAATATTATAGTTCGCTAGAGAAGCGATGCGTCGAAATATGCCAACTTTGAAGGAGGTTTCCCATAGGGGGAAATTAAGGTAAAAAAATTGTTCCTCCAGTGTAGGCAAGTGGGGTATGGTGAGAAAGGTACCTTCAAATACATCTCATTTTTGGCATTTTCTTCAAATTTGTAGACAAGAGAAAAAAGGGAGGGGGGAGAATATGAAATCATAATTTGTCCCCCCTCCCCTTTGTATTTCGAGACAGTTCCACTTATGTAGAAATATGAAAATTTACAGGGAAGTTGAATTTCTCTAGCATAGAAAATAGAAAATAATAGAAATTTGATATCTCATCAAAATAGGTTGATCATAGTTCATTTCTATAGTCAGCACAATCGTCGTTTTTTTTACTGAGTATCGATTAAAATTAAATTCGGATGAATTAGGATTGCCGTTATTAAATTAACCATTGGTGAAAGGGTAACAGCGTTTTCCCACTTGCCGACGCCGACCGACATTCTTAAGCTGGAAACGCACAGTGTACGCTGAAAGCTTCAGACGGGGAAACTCCGTACACCAATAATACACGATACGACGATCGTGTATCGGGGACAATTTAATTTCCCCACGGTCTCTCTGAGCGATTGTATGCGAAGCTTTCTTTTTATACGAAAATTCTGCACATGTAAATTAACTTTCAAAATTATTTAGATAAGACAAATTTTCTCTAAAAATTAAACTGACATCCGAATAATAAATTTTACTCAGACCCTATTTGCTAAGTCTCAAATCATTAATCTAAATAAGAGTCAAAACACCTCATAGCAAAGGCGTCCTAACAACCTGTGTTTTGTCGTGAAAGCTCAATGCACGATATTGTGCTCGTAAATTTGTATGTTAATTTGTTTTTCCCCGAAATACGAGCACAATACCGTGCATTGAGCTTTCACGACAAAACACAGGTTGTTAGGAGCCCCTTCATTTGCAGGAATAACTGATTATGTTCCGACAGTCCAGAAGAATAATAATTTTCCCTGTTACATGTACGTATGTTTTTAATTTCGTCTGCATTATGATTCTCTTGTGCAAATGATCTTACAACTGACTTCATCTTGCCAACTCCTTTTCAAATATTTTTTCTTTGCTATGAGGTGTTTTGACTCTTATTTAGATTAATGATTTGGGACTTAGCAAATAGGGTCTGAGTAAAATTTATAATTCGGACGTCATTTCAATTTTTAGAGAGAATTTGCCTTATCTAATTAATTGTGAAAGTTAATGTGCATGCAGAACTTTCGTATACAAAGAAAGCTTTGCACGAACTCGCTCAGAGACACCATGGGGAAATTAATTGTCCCCGATACACGATCGTCGCATCGTGTATTATTGGTGTACGCTTCCCTGTCTTAAGCTTTCAGCGTACACTGTGGGAAAACGCTGTAAAGGTTGGTGTTCTCCTTCTTTTACAAAGCAATCCTGCAATTTGCAATTTCGTCCTACCGTAAATGGCTAATCATCTCAAGTAGGACAGTTAATTTCCTATTGGCATCGAACACTAACCCTACAAAACCCTCGTATTGTGGACGCAGCTATCTACTTTCCGGCTTCATTTTTGTACAAAATTGCTTTCAATCGTGCAAATCGAGAAGCAATTTAAGCTCGGATTGAATTATCAATTACGGCAAACATTCACCTGTCAAGGCAAATTGGATCTTTTTGCAAATTTAATTATTGCAATTATTTTTTATTCTTTTTCGCTATTAATTCGTTAATAGCATGCAAGTCGTTACTTCTTCAATGTCATTGTCAGAGCCAATCAAAGTGGTGTTAGAAAAGCCTACTACCGTTGATTAATTAACTTAATTGGCTAACTATAAATAACTAAGAAAGAGACCGGCGAAACAACAATAGTTGCAGTGCAGTAAACTGCATTAATCGATAGTGAGCGTGGGATTCCAGACATGTGGAATTTGGGTCATAATTTGCTTATGTATGCCCAAGACGTAGCATATGTTGATGTGCATTAAACGGATAATAATTAATCTGAAATGTTGGAATTCACTTGGAAATATGTATAGGCAGTGCATGCAAAGAATGCATATTCAGTTCCACAGAATGCAGTCGAAATTCAGTGGTGTATGAAGCTTTATTATTATTCAGTACAATGGAAAAAATACAGGGCTAATTAATTAGTGGCACTTTTGACAATAGTTCTCTTTTTATACCGACTAATGCTAGCGCATACTATCGTTGCTTTTACGAATGAGTACTTTAGTTGACTTGTGCAGGTGAGGCGATTTTATGTCTGAAGGTTTGTTTTGCTAGACACGGCCCATAACGGAGTACTACTCGTATGTACGAGTATTTAACGTGGAGGTGCAACGTACAAGTACATCTGGCCTCCGACAAAACACCAAACCTTATAATACACTCGAATAGTATTCTATTATGTTCGTTTAATTTTTACAGTCGCCACCGATGCCACCGATAGTCGCTCAGCCGCGTTTAAGGTGCTAGGCACCACTCTGTGTCGATCGCAGGCGACGATGAAAAAGTTACATACAAATAGTGCTCCATGCTCTATGGGTTGATCGCTAACTGCAATCGAGCAACAATTCCGCAAGCCCATCGGACTCTATAGCGTTTTGCCGAAAAACTCTGCTATTAAACGACTAAAAATTGATGGTAATCGATAAATCGATATTGATATTTCTAGAATTGTATTTAGCGGTTCTCTTTCTCAGGCCCAAGCTTACGATCAGTACAGACTTGAATCAGTGTTTTCAGACGATGAGTCCGTGAGTCGTTCTCCGACTCAAATCGACTTCTACGTAGAGTTGATGAGTCCGACTCACCGACTGACCGTCTGAAAAAGTGCACTTAAGCCCATGTTAAAATCCATCAGTCAGAGTTGATGAATCGTAGAGTTTCTAATCGTCTGAAACCACGCTGAATACGTATGCTTCCAACAAAGTATCACATCAAAAATAAAACATTTTTCCACTGCATGTTGCACAACTAAAGAGTTCATGATCACATCTAATGACAATAAATACGCTATGCACAATATATTATTACATAAAAGTGGCAAGCAAGATTCAATCTTGTCTGCTTAGTCTGTAATGTTCCGATGACATCATTAACTACTATAAGCTACAACCTTTTTTTTATTTACTCCTATTTTACAAATTTACTTATACATACATGCATATATAGTAGGTATTTGTTGTATTTATTTTAACACAATATTTTGCGTTTCATCGGTTGACATTGAGGAGGAGTCGAGTATATATATTCATTGTTCATGTATAAACTCCCAAGTATATTTTAAATGTGGTGGTTCGTTAATCCAGTTCTTGGCGCGAAATTTGAATAGCAATGTAGAAGAAGATAAGATGCAAAACAGAAAATGGACAATCGCGACAGTTTAATATTCGTTTGTATGTATATGTATTTAGTTGAAATTCGTATGTTAATGTTATATATATTTATATTAGCACATGTCTGTTATATATTGAGGTTTATACTTTCGGGAGATGGCCACATTTTAGTGCCAAAATATTAAGCTCTGAGATAATGCTTTGCATACCACTTACATATGCATAGCAGGAGACATGAAATACATGCACCACTGTATAAAAAAGTTATTTAATAATTCTCTGCAACATTATGCAAATGTTGGCTTGTAACACATTTCATGTTGTCGCCAAAAAAAAGTTCGCCTTCTTCTGTTAACTTGACATTAGTAGGATAAGAGATTTGGCGGAATCAAATGAAATTGTTTGGATAATGATTATTAAATTCGTAAATTGATATGTATTAGGTTATGTAAAAGGATTATTAGTTAATCAATTTGTTATCCAAGACTTCCAGTTGAATAACTTTTGCTATTGGGTGGACTTTTTAAAAGTTTTTATTTTAGCAAAAACATATCAAATTAAGTACTATCTTATATTATTACTAGCTGCGAGAGCTCACTTCTTTCGCTCTACCATCTAGTGTTCGCTGCGCTCACATTGTTCGTTTCGCTAACAATTTCACATGACACTTCCATGGGTTTAAGGCTTCCATGACTATTTAGCATGTAACCTTACTGACGACCATACAGCAACGAGCGGAATACATAAATCAGTAAACACACGCGATTAACTATAACAAAACGTAAACTTTATTTCGTGCGACTTGACAGAATAAATTCATAGAACGAATGACGAAACTCAAAGGCAATCTTCTGCTTGATGATCGATGTTCTGAAAACTCGAGGTGGGTGCGCAACTTCACCACTGTGGAAACGCTTCTCCCCCCCAATTGAGGACGCTGGGAGGACGAACGATGCTACTGGGTGGATACGTTCGAGTGATGGTGTGAGGTGGTCGAACAATGGGGATCCACCGTCGTCTCTCGATGCCTTGCGGAACAGGACTTGGCTGACAAGAACGGTCAGCCTCGGTGACTGGTTGCTGTGATAACCCGACTGACGGAACATCTGGCATTGATGCGCAGGAAGAGGATGGACTATTGTAGCCGGTGGGTATGACGGATCTGATGGCAATACTTCCAAATACGCTGTCTTCAAACGTTCAGTTGAATCGTTTGTAATCCGACCGTTAACATCAACAGTGTATAGAACGTCGGAGATGCGTTTGACTACCTTATGTGGTCCTGAAAACGGTTGGATTAGCGACTTACGAACATCGTCTATACGTAGAAATACGTGCGTACAACACCGGAGCTCTTTATTGAAAAAAGTGGTTCGTGAACTTCGGTGGCTGGTGGGCGGAGGTCGAATTCGTGACATCGCTTGGTGAATATTTTCCAGGAAAACGTTTGGTTCGACATTTTTACGATTAGGGACAAGAAACTCCCCGGTAAGGTTGATGTGGTGCCGTATACCAACTCAGCACTCGATGTCTCCAAGTCTTCTTTATAGCTGTTGCGAAGACGTAGCAGGACCGTCGGTAGCACGTCTACCCACTCCCAGTTGCGTGCCTGGCACATGATCACTGCTTTCAACGATCGATGCCAGCATTCAACTAAACCGTTTGAGGCTGGGTGGTAGGGCGATGTTCGATTTCGTTTGCATCCAATAAACGAAGACAGTTCCTTGAAAAATTGAGACTCAAACTGTGTTCCTTGGTTGGTCGTGACTGTACGCGGTGCTCCAAGTCGTGCAACTCAGTTGTTATAGAACGCTTTCGCGACGGAGTGGGCTGTTTGGTCTGCCAACGGAATAGCCTCGGGCCATCTCGTGAAGTGATCAATCATCGTGAGGCAATATTTGAAGCCCTGCGAAGGTATCAGCGGACCGATGGTGTCCAAATGAACGTGCTCAAACCTAGTCGACGGGACCGGAAATGGACAACATTGTGTTGGTGATGGCTGACTTTAGAGCGTTGGCACGGAACACACAAGCGTGCCCAACTGAGATGTCTTTCTTTCATTTCCGTCCAGACAAACTTCTGTGCTATCATCTTAGCCGTAGCACGACCACTAGGATGCGCCGGGTCACGAAATGTGTCAAACACCTCCCTTCGTAATGAAGCCGGAACGAAAGGACGAATTCGGTTGGTGTTGGGGACGTCACAGAAAAGCTCTGCATTATTACCAAAAACTAAAGATTTTAGTTCCAAAGACGTTGTATTGTTCGCCAGTAGCTTCTGGAGTTCGGGATCGGTGGTTTGATGACTGACGAGTTGTTCTAGGCGGATAAAAGTCGGCATCGTGATAGCCTCGACTCGTGACAATGCATCGGCGACGCCATTTTGGGTTCCTTGGATGTGCCGAATGTCGGTTGTGAACTGCGAGACGAAACTGAGCTGTCGTGACTGACGAGGATTAGCGTGAGCAGCTTTCTGTTGAAATGCATAAACCAGCGGTTTATGATCCATTGCGACGTGGAAGTTTGTGCCTTCTTGCAGTAGATAGCAAATGACTTTGTCGCTTCCGTGAGCGTAGTTTTTCGCTTGGGAGCTAGTATTTTTCTCGTTCTGCAATTTATGCACCGTGGCACGGAGCTCTGCAGCCTCCTGGACAATTTTTGCTATAATGGGGTCACCAATTTAGCGTGTAACCTTACTGACGACCATACATCAACGAGCGGAATACATAAATCAGTAAAAACACGCGATTAATTATAACAAAACATAAACTTTATTTCGTGCGACTTGACAGAACAAATTCATAGAACGAATGACGAAATTGAAAGGCAGTCTTCTTCTTGATGATCGATTTTCTGAAGCTCGGGGTGGGAGCGCAACTTCACCACTGTAGAAACGCTACGACTATAACGAACTTTCGATACTGTTTTAGTCGAACTTAGAGGAAATTCCATCGTCATCTCCGGAAAATTCGGGGTACTCGTAGCGAGGTAACGAACCATGCGCTATCTCTGCTGACAAACTGGACTAATTGATGCGGCCTAAGCATCAACCGTAGTAAAACCAGTATTTTCTGTGCACGGCCCCTTGCACATAATACGTTACGTGTCTGAGGGGAGGGGGTTTCACGATTTGTGAAGAGGTGTGACATGGGAGAGGAAGGAAGCTCTACCGATAGTGTTTTATTTATTTATTTGAACTTATGTTTCTTGTATTTCATCCAGATTTTATTTTGGATTCCGAGAGTATCCGCGAATGGGAGAATTCACGATCAGCGCCACTAGATCAACGCAACTAGATCAACGCAACTAGATCGGAAAAGAGAACTCAGAAGTACGAGGGTAAGGTGAAAAGTTCTCGGCCTGACTATGAAAGACTGCGATTTTCAGTTAGAAAATGGTTTTATTTTTCTACACACTTGGTGCAGCCTTTCTGCAACATCCGTATTCCTTCCCGGAAGTGAGATTCTGGAAGGCTGTGAAAATATTCATCTACGGGCCTTACTTCTTCATTGGATGCGAAGCGCTTCCCAGAAACAAATTTCTTCAAGTTTGGGAACAGATGGGAGTCTGAGGGTTCCAAATCAGGAGAATAGGGGGGATGGTCGAGCAAATCGTACCCCAATGTGACCACAATGCACTCCATAAAATGGTCTCCGGAATGAACTGCTCTATCACACTTCGTACACCATATTCCGAAACGCTGGGCAAAAACAAGGAGAGCAAGTTAGTTCATTATTTGTGCTCGTAGATCAAACAATTCCTTGAAATATTAATAGTGTACTCAGGAGACAAAAAAGGCTTGAAAAAGCTTAACAAAATCATTGAAAAGGGATAATGTAAATAATAGGGTTTAGGCAATCCCCAAACTTTCAAAACTTTTGTTATTCGATTTTGCCATGATATCAGAAGACTACCACATTCGGTGTAGCTATACGCTATTTTTGGAGTTATTATAAAATTGAAACCACATCATATACTGGCTTTTGGGAACTAAAACAATAAACTTTCATACTGCATTACATAACTACTTAATCCGATTATGTACATGCAGTCAATGTTAAATCGTCTCCAATTTGTAGTTTGTTTACCTAAAATCGATTTACAAAGTGTCATCAAAGAAATATACATTTATCGCTGAATTAATTTAAACCAAACGAATAATAAATGCTCTTAAAATAAGAAGCTTACCTACTTTGTTCGTACATATTGTGCAATATGAGTATGTTTGCTCACTACGTAGATGTATATTTACTGGTTTTCCATGTTTGGTAGCCAGTAATCTTCAAAAGTCCTTAACTTTGAGTCACGCATTGGTCATAGAGGTTTTCGTCGAGTTCAAATATTAAATAATAACATTCTTAACATTTTAATACATAAAACGCCTCATAAAATTCAATATCTTACGGTTAATAGAACCTTGAGGGTACACCAAGGCACGCCCTTGACTGTACATACGTTAAAGCCGAACCATTTAATATTTTCTTTATTTTAAGCAAATTTCGATCTGAATCTATTTACATAAAATATGAGCATATATTTTCGCTAAATATTATTAGTTCCTATTTTTTATTGTTTGTTTTTTTTTTATTCAATAAAAACTTGAAGGTCGAATTAAAAAAACCACATTTCATTCACCTCTTCTCTTTCTTTCGTGGTTTTCCTTATAAACTCGCCAGTTGGTTACTTCTTGTACATGCATGCAGATACGTTTACCATGAAGTCTTTGGCTGAGGTTATTTGTTGGCGGTACCTTACCATAAAAGTGAAGCTAATAATGCCGTCTTAGAAGTTTTCCAAAGTGTGTTTGCTTATGAAACGCCGGCGAATTTGATGTTTTTTTTTCTCATTATTATTTTTGTTCTTTCAGTCAGTTAACTAACAATAAGTATGGTTTGAAAAGTTGCATGATTTCCGGACCGCGTATTGTTATTTGTAGTTTATGCATAAGATAGTTTTATGTATGTAGATGAGCTTATAAACATATTAGAGATACATATATGAATTGAGATATCTTAAGTAGTTGGAAGCAAAAGTATAAGCAATTTTAAATATATAGTCTGAAATACACCTACGGGTATTTTAGTTGTATTTTCGACAAGACACTGGTTCGTAAGAATATGTATAATTAATGTGAAAAATGCTAAAAATGAAGTCACAAACTGCAAAGAGAAAGCATTGGTTAGAACGTTGAACCCATACTTTGTATGCAGCCAATAAATATTTTCTTTTATTTTCAAATTTGCATAAATGCTATGCAAGTCATTTATCACTTTTTGTGTCAGTTTCGGTAACCATTTAATCTCATTTGAAATGAATTTATTCAGAGTTTACCCAGAACTCTACATTACCTTTTATATAATTTTGAACAGGATTATGTATTATTTTCCTGGGCTAGGGGATGTTAATTACGAAATAATGAGCCAATGAAAACGTGTATGACAGATAAAAATAGAACCCGTCCGAAGCGTATATACCCTAGACGTGTACAGACCTAGTGGTGATGCCAGAAGTACCAATTGGCAACGACCATTTGTATTAAAAGTGAGTTTGCTATATGACCAGTTTATAGGGGAGGTTGGCACTTATTCAGGAGGATGTTGACCATCCTCAAAATCAATTAACTAACCCATTCTACAAATATTTATCGAATTTTTCAAGTCGCTAGCTTCATTCTATCTAAAGCTATTGCTTATTTTAAGTCTCACTTGTAGGGGAGGTTTCTTTTGTCGAATCTTGCACATTTTTAATACCAACCAACTAGATCCGAGTACAAACATTTGACCAAAATTTCAAGTCATTAGCATAATTTTATCGAAAGTTATCGCTTAATTGAAGTTTCATTTGTAGGGGAAGTAGGGGTTGCTTGGGTCAGATCTTGCCCATTTTCAATACCAACCAAGTAGATCTTACAAACAACATTCTACCCAATTTTCAACTCGCTAGTGTCATTCTATGGAAAGGTATCGTAATTAAATGAATATTTAATTTTTTGAAATTTGTAAGGGAGGTAGGCGTTCCTTTGATCTGATTATGCCCAAATTACTAAAACTCAAGCAGCTTCTCACTTCAGGGTTACATGCCAGAAATCAGGTGTCTACGTCAATTAGTTCAAGAGTTTGTAACGGACGGTTTGGTGGGCATCCGAAAATGCCAGTGGGGACGGAGCCTAAGGTAGCACAATTGACCGTGAAGGTCGGGCAGTGCCATCTGGCGAAGAAAAAGGCCCTTCAACGAGCTAAGCAGCGGCCTATGCTTGCTGTAGCTCAGTTCGGGAGATGTCGGCGGGGTTTTCGCCGCTCTTTGCCCCTGTCCTTTACGTGTTAACAAAAATTCATAGGTCTGGGGAAGACAACACAAACAGGGGAGGTAAAAATGGGAATAAGAAAAAAGTCGCACCTGGGTCCGTGTGTAATGGGACCCTCGGCCTCTGGTTTCGTACCACCAACAGATCACTACTCATCAGGTGCTGCTTCGATCTGCCGGTGGGAGGAGCACTACCAGACCATAATATGGTTCATTACAGGTGATTCATTACAAGTTAAAATATTGACAAAAAACCTTAAAATTAAGGTGGCACGGGACTCTTTATAAGAAAATTACCGTTAGTTTTCAACTGATCGATTTTATTTTTCCAGGAGAGTATAAGATTACCCTCATGTGCAATCTACCAAAGCTAGAGCTTTTCATGTTTATTTAATCGGGAGTTATAGATACATTTAAGTATTTTACATATGTAGAGGAGGTTGCCGTTTTCTTGGCCTGATCATGCCCATTTTCAATACCAACCAACTAGATCATACTGCCAACATTTGACCAAAATTTCAAAGCTCTAGCTTTATTCTATCGTAAGTTATCGTGCGAACGGACAGACAGACAGATATGGCTTAATCGAATCAGGAGGTGATCCTGATCATTTATATATGTACATTCCTATACCTCTGGAGCCTCCTTTAAGGTATTACATATTTTCGTCGTGACAAAAACAATATACCCTATACTATAAGTCTAGGGTATAAAAGGAAGCTGCAGGTTGAAGTCGTATACAAGTATCAGTATATAAAATAAACCATTGTTCATTCGTTTCTATTAAATCGATTTCGCAGATATGTGTTAATCGCTTTATGTTAGCCCGGAGTCCGAAGCGTATATACCCTAGACTTGTACAGACCTAGTGGTGATACCAAAAGTACCAATTGGGAACGACCATATGCATTAAAAGTGAGTTTCCTATACGGCCAGTTTATATATATCATTATTGCCACCAACAAATAAGATCATGCTTCAAAGATTTAAACAAAATTTCAAGCCTCTAGCTTCACTCTATCGGAAGTTATCGCTTATTTGAAGTTTCATTTGTAGGGGAGGTAGGGGTTCCTTAGGTTTGATCTAACCCATCTTAAATACCAACTAACCCGATCTCACTTCAAACATATGACCAAAACTTCAAGTCACTGGCTTGATTCTGTCAAAAGTTATCGCTTATTGAAGTTGCATTTGTAGGGGAGGTAGGGGTTGCTTTGGTCGGATCTTACCCATTTTCAATACCAACCAAGTAGATCCTACTAACAACATTTTGTCAAATTTTCAACTCGCTAGTGTAATTTTATCGAAAGTTATCGTAATTAAAAGAATATTTAATTTTTTGAAATTTGTAGGGGAGGTAGGCGTTCCCTTGATTTGATTATGCCCAACTTACTAGAACTTAAGCATCTTCTTACTCCAGGGTTACATGCCAAAAATCAGGTGTCTAAGTCAATTTGTTCAAGAGTTATAGACAAAAAACCCGGAAAGTAGGGTAGTACGGGGTTCTTTGTAAGAAAATTACCGTTAGTTTTCAGCTTATCGATTTTATTTTTTTAGGGAAGTAGAAGATTATCCTCACGAGCAATCTGCCAAAGCTAGAGCTTTTTATGTTTATTTAATCGGGAGTTATAGATACATTTAATTATTTTACATATATAGGGGAGGTAGGTGTTCTCTTGGCCTGATCATGCCCATTTTCAATACCAACCAAGAAGATTATACTTCCAACATTTGACCAAAATTTCAAGTCTCTAGCTTCATTCTATCGAAAGTTATCGTGCGAACTGACAGACAGACAGACAGACGGACAGACAGACAGACATGGCTAAGTCGAATCAGGAGGTGATCCTGATCATTTATATATATACATTGCTATACCTCCGGAGCCTCCTTTAAGGTGTTACATATTTTCGTCGTGACAAAAACAATATACCCTATACTAAAAGTCTAGGGTATAAAAATAATTAGGAATATCAGTATCTCGGTGGGTAGAGAATCGATATACCAAGTAAGGTGTCGCCGGTTTGATTCCTAAGCTGCCACGAACAAACAGTTTCTTTTCTCGCTGGGTTCCAGTCTGCTCAGCTGTGAATGAGTACGTACATAGATTTGGCAAAATTAATGAAGTAAAGACGGGACTTATACGATACTGACCATGCCACCTTCCAGCTACCATCCCGTAAACACAGTCTAGCAAATGGAGTGCTTTACTTCACTCCGTAACTCATTTTCCGACTCGGAACGAAAATACTTGACACACTTTTTTTACATTTAAGAATAAATTTTAATTTTCATAAACTAATTTTTATTTTATTTCTTTTGTTCTCTTCCAGATAAAACTAAAAAAGGTTTTAGGATTAACCGTTTGCAGCAATGCAGCTTTGGATGTGTCACCAACGAATGGAGTTTTGGCGTATCCGGCAGGGTAAGTTTTAAAACTTTGGAAATTATCGGTTGATTTGAACTTTAGGTTTGTTTTCTCAATGTCTGGTTAACGCTAACTGGGAGTTTAATTTATCGAATCGATAAACTAAAGCGGCTAATACGAATTAGTCAGTTTTACAGTTTTTTACGTTTATAAATTCAAATGGGCTAATTGATTATTAACTCATTTCAATGTACAAGCGTTAAAAATTCTACACGCATGTCTTATCACTGGGAGTCATCCTGAAAATTTGTCCGTTCCGGATACGATTTTGTTAAGGGAAGTGTATCGTTAGTTTTCCTCTCACGAAAATCGTTCGCCACTCATTGGAAAGCTCTCAATTTATCTCAATAACTCGAACTGCCAAAATCCGCCCTCCTCCTCGACCTCATACTCCATAAAATTGAATTGAATTTTCGTTTAATCACAAAACCAGCGCCTTTCTGATCCATTATCATCACAATCACTTCATATAGCACCTCATAACTTGAATGTTATGCTGAACAGGTGTCATTCGGTCCGTTTATCAAAGTTGTACACCTCGAAAACCACTATGGTTGGCGATCACGAAGACACTGTCAAAAGACATAATCGGTTCCAGCTTTAGGATGAAAGTAGTCTACAGCTTATTCCTCGTATCCTCTTACCTAGTAGTTTATCATCAGTAAACTGATGACGAGTATTTACAGTACATGCAGATACATCGGTACAAGGATATGTTCAATGGCTACCGAATGCGTACAACATGTTTTGTCGAACATATTGACGAAGGTTTCACCAAGATCCCATTATCGTTGAGGGGTTTTGAGATATTAGACCGATCAGCCGCTCATGCATTAGACCGCCCATTAGACCACGCATGAGACCAGTTATTTGACCACGCATTAGACCACGCATTAGACCGCCCAATAGACCACACATTAGACCACCCATTAGTCCATTCATTAGACCACGCTGTAGACCTCGCATTAGACCACCCACTAGAGCACGCATTAGACCGCCCATTTGACCACGCACTAGACCACCCATTAGACCACCCACCACGCATCAGACAAGCAATTAGACCACCCATTACTCCACGCATCAGACCAGCCGTTAGACTACGCATTAGACCGCCAATTAGACCACCCATTAGACCACGCACCTGCAGTTCATGGATCACAGTTGTTATTCGCAGCTATGTCGAAACAGCCGATCTTTTGCAGCGATAACAACTCACGGTACTAATCAGCTGTTTGTACCAGAAAGTGTGAGAAAAGAGTTTGAATAGCTGAACGAACGAACTTCCTCCTACTAATAATAGGCGCGTGTTTTTAAGACCTATGCAGAGCGGAGCAGGTTAAGACCACACAATTCCACTAACAACTTGATCTGAGCTGCTCTGTATAGTTAGGTACTGCAAGGTTAGTGCAAGAATTCTACTCGGTTAAGTTGTCTGCGTTTTGAAATGCAGGCGGCACAGGCGTCGAAGTTTTCGGGCAGTTTACAGTTTGGGTAGCACATAAAATTCATTTCCTGTCAGTAAAATGTTCCTTTTGTGTAATTACATGGAATAGTCATCATCATCGTGGCGCGACAGCCCGACGTCGGGCCTTGGCCGCCTGGAGTTTATGGAATAGTAAACATTCAAAATAATTTTGCTGCCCAAAGGAAATTTGTCCGACCTCTTGAGATTTGAGTTGACGTTTGAATTCTAACTAAACCAAGACACACTCCCACCAAAAACATGCCCCATTTTCGTGTCCACTATCCTAATTTGCTCTCGATTGTTTTTTGCCACTTATCCTGCCCTACTCTGCTCTGTAAAAAAACGCACCTAATGCTCGTCAAGTGATATTGTTGAAAGATCCGTTGATAACTACGAAGCGTAAATTTTTTTTTTTTTTGTAAGAATTTTTTTGTCGTCTCGACTAATTAAGGTAACGCCGTTATCACTGATCTGACCAATAGATATGCATGCTAGTTAACACAGAGTCTCGTAGCATCTATCGAGTTTTGAATGTGGGAAACGACCAGCTTTTCTAAAATTGTTGGCAGAGAAGATTGTAATGAACCATATTATGGTCTGGTAGTGCTGCTTCCACCGGAAGATCTATGATCAGTAAGCATCTGTCGGTGGTACGAAACCAGAGGCGGAGGGTCCCATTATACCTGGTCTCCAATGCGAGCGCGAGGGCAAGCGAGCCATCCGCCAACCATTCTATCCTTATCGTCTAATTTTTTTTATTCCCCATTTTTACCTCCATGTTTGTGTTGTCTACCCCAGGCCTATGAATTTTTGTTGATACGTAAAGGTCAGGGGCAACGAGCGGCGAAAACCCCGCCCATGTCTCCCGAACTGAGCTACAGCAAGCATAGGCCGCTGCTTAGCTCGTTGAGGGGCCTTTTTCGCCAGATGGCAAGGCCCGGCCTTTACGGTCATTATGCTATCTTAATCTTAGGTTCCGTCCCCACGGGCATCTTTGGATGCCCACAAAACCGTCCATTACAAGATTTTAAGCTTGGCTTGGCCCTGCCTTAACCCCTAGTGGTATAGCGCGTCAACTACAGATATTCCCTTGTGACGTCTTATTAACTGGTTTCGGGTGATACATGTTGCATGTTCCTCCTGCCCATTTAGCCGCATACCTGCGACAAATCGGTAAAGTTTGTGTCTTATTGTTACGCCCCATTTAACAGTGGGAAAACGACACAAACACCCATGACCACGAAGTGGACGGGACTCGAACCCGTAACTGACCAGTAGCATGAGACATCTGACGCCTCAAAGCACTGAGCTGCCGGCCGCCCCTAAGTGGACCAGTTTTCTCTCGATTTGTGTAAAGTGTGTGTGTGTATCTTGAGCTATTTGGAGAACACTTGTACCATGTTCGTGTTCGTATTCGACAGTGTGTGGCCACCCTTAACGAACGGTGTTTTGTACGTACGTACATGGGCACATTAAAGTACGCCCGTTGCTGCGTGGTTGGTACTTTG
Organism: Chloromyia formosa; assembly: GCA_964017055.1. Classification (NCBI taxonomy): domain Eukaryota; kingdom Metazoa; phylum Arthropoda; class Insecta; order Diptera; family Stratiomyidae; genus Chloromyia; species Chloromyia formosa. The sequence goes on from OZ024815.1 coordinate 117,047,519, forward strand.
AAACCAGATGATCATTTTGGTGAGGTGATGCAGGATGACGCTGATTTTCTGGGACGACTTAAGTTGATGTGTAGTTCTCTTTCCTTTGGACATTCATATTCGATAAGTTTCCTCTTACTCATTCGGCCAGAACATTAAATTTAACACGGTTTCGCCTGAATCTAACTTTCGACCTTCATTTTTATTGTTCCTTTAGATACAAAGCTAGTCACCCGTTTGGAAATTCTTCTCAGCACATGGTTCCTTCCTACCTTCTAGGTTATTGGCTTTTTTCCTACAAATACCCGGTCAGACTCAAGTGATTTTATTTCGCACGAATACCTTTTAGGGAGTGTGTAATTGCAATGTCAAGATGATAATATCAGCCTGTTTTTTTTCCTGAATGAATGTACGTAAGTTTAATTCCAAAAGGATTCTACAAGCTTCCAAATCGAGAGTCGACATCATCCAATCATTACTTAAATCACGTCACCAAATTCGTACTAAACGAGCACTTAATATTCCACGGCTGTTCATAGAGCGCGCAGCGGACAAAACGCGATAGATAATCAACTCGTCGCGTCGTCAGATAGATAGATAGGTAGCCATTTAGGGTTTTCTAAAGTGACACATTCTGCTACGTGCTACGTGTCGTGTAACAATTGAGTGCCTCTAGCCCAGCCTACCATCATAGTCGAGCCAACCGACCGATAAATTCCCTCTCGAGCATGTGTGGGAAACAAATATTTTACTTGGGCACATCAACTAGAACAACAATAATTTCAATTTCAAATTGAAATTGAATCTTGCACTCTAGTCCTCGACTAACTATTTGAACAATTCTCAAGACCAGTTGTGTTTGAATTGGCAAAATCATCACTTCTGTCTGACTTGCTTGAATATCTCGTCCAAGACAAGACGTTGATTGCATCCAAGCCATTAGTCCATTCATCTTACCACCTGTTGAGCGTCATTTTGTATCAAAGACGCGATGGAGACAAGCGAACAAATCGCAGATAAATATTTATGAATTGCAGAATGCCATGCGAAGCGAATCGATTTGAAAAGCTGGAAATAATTATGATGTATAGATAGAAAGAGAGTTAGTGGCTAGAACCATGGTCGGTTATGGGGGAAGCTCATATGTCGTAATGGATGATGGCCGTGGCTAAGTGTGGTCAAGGTTACGTAAGTGCATCCCACTTTTGGCGAACATGTTGGGTAATTGGTATTCTGGAGTTGGATTGTCGATTGTCTTAATTAAATTTTTGGCTACTTCCTTTCTATGCTGATCGAAGCTGTCGCTGACTAGTTACTTTGTTACACTTCCTCTTGGGAAGTGCTTTCTTTGATGCCTTTTTTGGTAAAGATAAGTAGCAAAATTCACGCTTAGGCTGCTATTAGACGCTAGACCAACTACCCGCGTTAGACCACCTATTAGACCAGGCATTAGACGGTCTATTAGACCACGCATTGGGGGGGCAAAAACTCCTCTTCCATAGTCCTCCGCGTGGGCGCCCCCTGGAACGGCAGTGGTCACTGACCATTGCCAACCAACGTCAAGCCGCCAGTGATGGCGGTGCGATGATTTGGTTGAGGTACCCCTGTGGTGTGGGGTGTGAAAAAAATACCACGGCCTTTCCCTTTGAGGGCCTGTCGTTAAAACCGACAATCAAAGGACAGGATGTGTATGCCAGCAACTTGCACTATCCGAAATCTTTATATGCTAACGAAACGTCAACTATGCCTCGGATAAGGACTGACTCAACGGTTACGACTTTTAGCTATCGTACAATGACAAAGATTGGATTCTGGAATGTGCGTACTCTCCTGGACAATGGATCAGAAGGTCCCCAGAACGCACGATTTCTTCAATTAGAGAGTGAATTTCTGAGGTACAAATTAAATATCTTAGGAGTTAGTGAGATAAGATGGTGGAACAGCGGAGAATTCATCTCTCCAACGGGCAGCACTGTAATGTTGTATTCCGGTAAAGCTACCGGTAGTCGTCGTGAGTCAGGTGTGGGGCTCCTTTTAACCAGAGCCGCGCGAAACTGTCTCTTATCCTGGGAACCGGTCTCTGACAGGGTCTTGACCGCCAGGTTCCGGACCAAAATGAGGAACATCTCAATAATACAATGTTATGCCCCTACTGAGCCCGACAATGTCTTGGCAAAAGACTCCTTCTACGAAGAACTAAACGCCGTTCAGAGCAGAACACCTAAAGGTGACATTATAATGGTTATGGGTGATTTGAATGCGAAAGTTGGCGCTGATAACTATGGGCTCAGACATGTGATGGGGAGACACGGTCTTGGTGATCGTAATGACAACGGTGAAAGATTTGTAGAGTTCTGCAACTTTCACAGTCTCTTCATCGGTGGTACTATGTTTGAGCATAAGGACCACCACAAAATCAGTTGGTCCTCTGTTGATCGGCGCAGAACACAAAATCAGATCGACCATTTTGCCATTAGTAAAAGATTCAAGAGTTGCCTCCTGGACGTGCGAAACAAGAAGGGTGCCGATATTGGGATGGGAAGAGACCATTATCTTATGATCGCTAATGTTCGATTGCGTATTGCAGCCGTGCGCCGCCCCAGCGACGAAAGACCCAGGCCCCGCAAATTCAACACCGCTCGACTAAAAAATCCAGCTGTCTTACAACAATATAATGACCATCTTGCGCAAAAAGCGGCTGAGATAACTAGTCACCCAGATAGTGACATAAACGAAAACTGGGATGCCATAAAAAATGCGTACATTGATAGCGCAAATACCATCCTTGGCCCAAACCCGGATTGTCGGAATAAGCCCTGGATGTCCGACGCTTCATGGCAGCGGATTGTTGAAAGAAAGGAGCTGAAAGTTCGTCTGGCTGCAGCATCAGACGACAATCGAAGCAGCATCGAACTCCTTTACCGTCAGAAAGCTCGAGAAGTTCAGCGTAGTGTGCGACGCGATAAAAGAGTTTATGCCAATTCTCTTTTAGCGTCAGCAGAAGAAGCCGCTAGAAGTAACAACTTAAACGCCGTATACGGTGTCATCAAGGAGTTTACAGGTGGTCGTAACTCCTGCCAACATCCGGTGAAAGATAGTGATGGAAAGCTACTTATCTTGGAAGAAGATCAAATGAGGCGGTGGAAAGAACACTTCGCCGCGGTCTTGAACCGTGTAACCTCTGGTGAAGTTCCCCCTCATATAGATAATTTAGCTAACCATCAAAATGTGCGTATACGGTCCACTGCCCCGACTAAAGAGGAAATAGTCACTGCAATTATTGCACTAAAACGAGGAAAGGCCGCCGGACTTGACGGCATCCCTGCCGAACTTTATCAAGCAGCGCCAAGCGTAACTGCCGATTTGCTGCACCCACTTGTTGATAAAGCGTGGAATACAGAGACCTTTCCCACTGAGTGGAAGGAAGGTTTGATCATCAAACTTCCAAAGAAGGGTAGCCTCACAGACTGTAATAATTGGAGAGGCATTTGTGTGCTTCCTGCCGTTGCCAAGATAATAGCTAAAATCGTCCTGGAAAGACTAAAGGCCCACTTAGAAAGCACAATTGATGAAGAGCAGGCTGGCTTTCGATCCGGATTCTCCTGTGTCGATCACATTAACACCTTGCGAATCATCATCGAGCAATGCGCTGAATACGATTCTCCGCTTCACTTGCTTTTCATCGATTTCGAAAAGGCTTTCGATAGTGTGAACCGGGATTCTATATGGGCGGCCTTGCGCAGGAGAGGCATCCCTGAGAAGCTTGTGGCTATTATTAAGGCAACCTATGACGGCGCGAAATGTCGCGTTCTGCATAAAGGTAAGGTGTCGGGGGACTTTGAGATTCGCAGTGGAGTTCGGCAGGGGTGCATCCTCTCACCGATCCTATTCCTCATTGTGATCGGCGATGTGTTACATGCAGCCCTATCCGGACTCGACAGAGGAATTCAATGGACTTTGACATCTTATCTACAACATCTTGACTACGCTGACGACATATGCCTACTCTCCCACAAAATCATGGATCTGTCCGCAATGGCGTTAGATCTCGAGAGGGAGGCAAGCAAGGTTGGGCTAAAGATTAATACCAACAAGACCAAGGTGCTTAGCCCGCCGTTGCGAAAAAGAAATCCGACACCTATTGCCATCAATATTAATGGGCAGCCTGTGGAGAAGGTAGACAACTTCGTCTACCTGGGTAGCATTGTTGCCGAAAATGGTGGTACGGAGCAGGACATCGCTCGTCGTATCAACCAGGCTAAACGCGCATACGGCATGCTGTCCAAAATCTGGCAGAGCAGTTATCTCAGCATCAAGACCAAGCTGGGCCTGTTTCGCTCCCTGGTACTATCAGTGCTTTTGTATGGGAGCAGTACATGGAAAGTTTCCGTAGGAGTTACCAGAAAGCTGCAAGTTTTCGTCAACTCATGTCTTCGTCGAATTTTAAGAATTTTCTGGCCCGAAACAATATCAAATGAAGAGCTAAGTCGGCGTACGGGTCAGATGCCAATCGACGAATTGATACGCAGGCGAAAATGGCAGTGGATAGGTCACACATTGCGGAAGAGTGATAACTGCATTGCTATGCATGCCATGAAATGGAACCCCATTTCCAACCAAGGCCGACCAAGAGGGGGTCCTCGAATCACATGGCGTCGATCTGTGGCAAAGGAGTGTCAGGTACTGGGTAAGTCTTTTGGGGAGTTGCGCCCCATTGCCCAGAACAGAGTACGATGGCGCGCAGGAGTAGTTGACGCGCTATGCCCCGCTAGGGGTTAAGGCAAAGTAGTAGTATTGGACCATCCATTAGACCACGTATAAGAGCAGCATCCATTTTCAATAATTATATCCTGTACCTTATTGTAAATAGATCCAAAATTGATTTTTATCACAACGAGGAGACTTCGTAGATATAGCAACTAATGGATGGTCTAATGGGTGGTCTATTAGACCATCCATTCGACCACGCATCAGACCAGCCATTAGACCACGCATTAGACCACTCATTAAAGCGCCTATTAGAGAGAGCATCAGACCAGCCATTAGACCACGCATTAGACCGCCCATTAGAAGACGCATTAGACAGCCCATTAGACCATGTATTAGACCTCCCATTAGACCACGCATCAGACCAGCTGTTAGACCACGTATTAGACCACCTGTTAGACCACGCATTGGACCGCCCGTTAGACCACTCATTGGACTACGCATTATAACAAGTATAAAAGCAGCTATTCGTTTTCAATAATTATATCCTGTACCTTATTGTATTTTAGATACAAAATTGTTTTTAATCACAACGAGGAGACTTCGTAGCTATTGAAACTATCTATCTAAATCCACATATGTATGTATATTCATTTCCGTTATTGAACACCTTGCGCTTGAAATTCAAGGCGCGTTTGTTTTACTGCAATACGAATTTCAGATGCATAGATAGTTTTGCGCAAATTGGGATGAAGCTTAGATTCTTGCTTTTGATGTAGAGTTCGAGTAATCGAGTTTAACGTTCCAGCGTTGCAGTTTTTTGTTAACAGACATTCCCTAACCAGCGTGTCTAAGGCGCAGACCACAATAGAGATCCGTTCCATAGAATAGCGAGAATGAGCCCTGCCTAGCGAAATCATCGGTAGTTTCTTTACAATCAATGCTCCAATTACCCAATACTCAAGTTCCGTAGTGATCCTATCTGATCTCAGATAGACATGCCAGAAATTGGCCACAGACCATGTCTGTTTTCAGGTGCCTCCGATTTTTGCTGCACTCTGAAAGCATTAAGACTCTCAGATTCCTTTATATTAATACATATTATAATACACATACATAATGCATGACTCAAGAAACTTCACCTAAATCTGAAGCAAATTGTCCACTGAGACCATGTTCGTCTTCTAGTTCAAGTTCGCGCTCGACAATGTGTGGCCGGGTTTAATCGTTTGACTTCCGTGAAAGGTCGATAACCGCCCCGTCGAAATAGATAGCTAAAGGGGGTGAGCCGTGGATCGTTATGAAACAAGCACTGCGACCTTGGGCTTTTTTTTGTGCTAAATACCTTAATACCAAGAAGTTGAACTAGATCATATGATCCAGTCGACTCTTCTCGATAAATTGATTGATTTACCCAGGTTTAATAGAGGAGAAGGTCCCTGGTCAAAGAGAATGTTACGCCGAAGCGTTCCGTACATCATTGGGGAAGACCTTCGCACTCGAAAAGGATGTGTTGCGAGGTATCATCATCAGCTTCGCAAAAGCGGGAGCTAGCATCTGATATACAATACGCATAGTTAGTTTTAAGGTGACCCGTCAGACGCGAGTGTCTCGTCAAAATTCCACAAATTATTCTGACTCTGTTTTTGCTCAACTGCATCAATTCCAAGGTATGAGTGCGTGGCTAGCCCGAGATTAATAGTTTGGCCTGTCTCAGGCCCGTAGGGCCTCCAATTGGGATATGGCAAGTGCGCTTTCCGAGTTTCTGCACTAGCAGAGTGGTGTTCCACAAAAAGGTTCTGGGCCGTGGACGAGGGCTTTTGGAGGCTCGGTTTGCTAGCCTATCTGCTACCTCAATGCCCTCGATTCCAGAGTGATCAGGGATCCAGTAAAGTGTGAGTTTGTTCGTTGAAACCATACTATGGAGGACTTCTTGACAGGATAGAACCAGCTTAAAGTTGATAGTGAAGGTGGTAAGTGCTTTGATGGCAGCCTGACTGTCGGTAAATATGGCTATGTCCCTCTTTAAATAGCCAGCGATTTGGCATAGCCTAGCACAGCCCCCGATGGCGTGTATTTCCGCTTAGAACATGAACGGTGTTTTACCCATTGGGATGAAGGCTCGGTGCTTAGGACCAATAATGCCTACGGCGGAATCCTCCTCCGTTTTGGAGCCATCTGTGAACCATGTGATTGTGCTGGGTCAGAGAGAGCTGTAGCCGTTTGCTCACTTTTTTTTTTGTCCCATATGACTGATTGAAAGGAATGGTTTAATCGGAGGGTTTTAACAAAGTAGTCAGTTGGCATGCTGAGTATATTCTCTCTTTTCAACCAGCCTAGTTGGCTCAGATTCAAGTTGATATCTATGTCACAGGCCCTGAGTCTGGCCGTTACCATTCTTGCTTTCGCCCTAATGTGTGTATGCATCGGTCTGAGGTCGAGCAGAACCTCTAGAGGATAGACCTGTTCGGTCCTAAGATTTCAAGATCGGTTTTAGTTTTTTATGAAAATCGGTTTTCCTAACGGTCAATCGGATCATGAAAATAACCGGCTCATAGTTACAAAAAAAAAAACCTAGTTAAAAGCCGACTCATTACAAAACGAGTATTCAAGTACTCAACAACCGAATCGTTAAAAAAAAACGAGTTAAAAACCGACTCATTAAAAAACGATTCACTAAAAACCGACCGGCTTATGGTTAGGAAAACCCAGTTAAAAACCAACTCATTAATTAAAAATTGTGTAGTACAGTACAGGACGGAATTATTCAAGATAAGGTTTTAGCTTTTGATTTGAGTGTAATTTGGCTTTGGTATGTCCACACGTTTGGTCGTCAAAAGACATGCCTTTAATGTTAAATAGATGTGAACAACATTGAAAGACTGAATAGAGGAAGAGAAATGTCAGAACTGATGATTATGAGTAATAAAAGATATGAAAGTGTACATGGTTATCAGTGAATCTGTCAGAAAAATTAGCATTATGCTATTGCATGGGGATCGAGACTCATGTATTCTAAATAAAACAGGTAGTAAGCTGATGGTTCAAAGCCAAATTTTCCCTGGTCGAAGCCAAAATTTCTCCGGCCGCATTATGAATTTAACAGGGAAATTTTGGTTTCAGCCAGGGAAAATTTCGCTTTGGACCGTCCGTGAATGTCCAGCATTAGAGATGTCCATATTTATTCAACTTTGAACGCATGTGTTTTGACGGCCGAAAGTGTGGACACGCCAAAAATAAAATCACACTCAAATCAAATGCTAAAATCTTTTCTTGAATAATTCTGTACTGTACTATACCAAAAATACTCGAAGATAAGCTCACGGGTTTTTGATGTCTCGGTCTTTTTAAACACAGCTCGGTTTTAAATGAGTCGAATTTTAATTCGTTTTTTCTTAGAGTCGGTCGTTTTTAATGAGCTGATTTTTAATGAGTCGGTTCTTTAATGAGTGGGTTTTTAACTCGGTTTTTTAACCATAAGCCCGTCGGTTTTTAAAGTTTGTTTGAGTACTCGGTTTTTAATGAGTCTTTTGGTAAATCGGGTTTTAAATGAGTGGTTTTTTTTACCGGTCATGAGTCGGTTTTTATGACCATAAGTCGGTTTTTTAATGATTGGGATTTTTTTCGAAACCGGTACTTGGGAATCTCCGGACCGGTACTAACATAAGACCAATTTTAAGGAACAAGCCTTAGAGCAGCTGTCGAGCAAGAATACATGGCTCCAGTGATGACAATGCATACAAGCCTCTGGATTCTAGTCAGAGTGGTACTACCATACAACCGCATCATATTCTACTAAATACAGGTCTTTGTAGATCCACAGAACTATGTGGGGTTTGATCTCCCATGTTCTGCCGACACACAGTCTGCAGATCCACAAAACTTTAATTGTCTTGTCAGAAGTCGCTCTAAGATATTCTTCCCAGGATAACTCCTAAATATTTTGGATTAGTCACCAGTTCTATGGGGGAGTTTCATTGTACATGAGTGTCCGAAATTTCCTTTTTCTAGTGAATGGCGGCACTATGGCAGCTTTCATAGAATTCACCCGTAAGCCGCTGTTGTCGCACCATTCTTGAACTACTCGCAGCGCGCCTTGAATAACATCAGGCAAAACTTCCTCAAATTTTCCCCTGACCTTGATTAAGAGGTCGTCCGCGTGTTACTGTGCCGAAAATTCCATCGGGGATAGTTTTCATATCAGAATGGCGACTACGATGCACCACAAGAGGGGGGATAATACTCCACCCTGCGGGCATCCACACTAGTGATGTGTAACACAGTAATGATTCGTTCTTTTTGAACGACTCAACAGAATGAGCGAAAGATTCGGCACAACGACATAGCCTCCAGGTCGTTCAATTTAAGAATGACACACTGTAAAATTAATACTCGAATTAAACTCCGCATATGTACTACGCAACGCATAGAAAATCCACGCTCATTCAAAATTTCTGATTACATATATGTATTACATTCATTCACATCCCATCCTAATATATATCTGATACTAAAACCACCATTATCTATCTACCAAACCAATCCCATCTACTCGTAAATCCATTCATAATCATCTATATGCAGTATTGTGTATAGTTCTAAATATACACACAACAACCCATGCTGATGCTGACTGCAAGAGAATCAAAAATCATTTGCTTACGTCGCACCGCACATCCAAGTTTCACCAAATACATAAAACAATCCCAACATTCTAAAACAAAAGTAATCGTCTTGTATCATCATCTCAAGTACAACTTTAGATGAAAACGATACCAAACCAACAACCAGGCAATTTCCTCTGTATACTGTTGCACGAAATTAGTCATTCGCAATGTGAGTTTTGAGTTTTTACCACAAACCGCACACTTCTATATTTCACTCACTCTCTGCTGTGAGACATACTGGGCTGTGGTGATAACACAAACGTTGATTATTTGTGTAATTCAGTATAGACTCAAATTCAGATATTTCACTCACGAAGCGCATACTCCAATTACTCAAATTCTCTGCCAAATGAGGAATTCAACAGAGTGGAATGATTTGACTGACTCCGAATATTGGGTCAAAGAAGAGAAGAAAAATGGGGTCGCCCACCCCAGGCTGCCAACCCCGTTTTCATGGGAAATAGTGGTCTGAACTGGCTGGCTCGAACTAAAGGGCATTGGGGAATCGCTGACTCAAAATCTTGGGTCAAAAAAGGCAACAAAAAAAAATTTGGGGTCGTCCATCTCAGATTGGCAACCCCGTTCTCATGGGAAATAATGACAACGAACATCGAGACTAGAAGAGGTACTCAGTACAAGATGCCCAAAGGTTGTTTTCTGTTCCCGTAATTGTCAATGTGTTAAATTTCATTATCCGTACACAATCGCTTTGCGAGAGGATTGCGAAAAATAGACAGATATACACCTCTTCATATGATCCCGTGAGTCTGAAAAGGAAGTCGAACCCGAAATGCATGAAAAATAGTACACACACCACTGCAATTGCGGGTAAAAGTGATACCAATAAAATATAAACGAGGGCTGCTTTCTCTCAGGCTACCAATACGTTTAAAAACGTGGGACGCTTGTCATTTGGACAGCTGATTACGAAGTGATGCTGTCCTTATCTACCCAATGCATTTTCCCGTTTAGGTTTCTGTCAAAAATGGGTAAACATGTGTGAGGCTGACTATTTGCATCCCGCTTCACAAAAATTAATGTACTGAGTGCTCCTTCTATGTGAATCCATGTTCGTTGATAATGGTCCGATCTGGCTGGCTCGAACTAAAGGGCATTGGGTGGTCGCTGAATCAGAATCTGGTGTCAAAAAAGGCAAAATAAAATTAGGGCTGTCTATCGCAGATTGGCAGCCCTCTTTTCATGGGAAATAGTGGTCCGATCTGACTGGCTCGAACTAAAGGGCATTGGGGCTCACCGACTTCGAATCGGGAGTAAAAAATAAAGGAAAAAACTGAATTTTAAAAAACTACGACTTTTATTGAATATGTTATTAACCAAGTTTTAGACTCTTTGCATGGCTCTTTTTGAACGACTCATTGGAAAGAGTCAGAGCTTATGTGCTGGCACAGTGCAAAGAGTTATTATGCCCATCACTAATTCACACATGACATGCGCTGAGAGGGTACAGTTTCCCGTCTAGAGAAGCCCCCGAGTTTAGGTTACGTGTGAATAGAAGAGTTTCTAGGCGTTAACGGTAGGTCTGAACGTTATCCCTCAGTGGAGGTTAGTTGCAAGATGTTATATCTGACATTAAAATACATTATTTCTTAAATTATCTCATCCGTTTGAATCCATAGCATCTTTTATGGCATCTTTTCTTCCATGCAGAAACACTAACATATTTCATAATTAAGTATAATTGTGCCTTGTTTTTCACCCAATGATTCTTACAACTAATGCATTTTGATCATGAATCACTTGAATGTGACATAATGGACATACTTTTGAAGAACATTATGTTTGAGAAGAAAACCCCACAGAAATTAAACAACCTTCAGTAAACCGCACAAACTCCCAAGAGGAGGAATACGTAGGGCTATTGAATTATTACATTTCTCCATGTACGGTGCGGTTTCCAACAATAATTAAATTGCATTGAATCTTTTTTTTTCAGGGCAGAATACTCGTACGAAAAAAAGTAAACAATTTCCATTTTGCACATAATACTGAAAATCAGAAATGTAAATGTTCCGCTCTCGCTCCCATATCGGTGTGTAGCATATAGCATACCAACACGGATCATATCAACAAAGGCACGGAAGCTATTACCAAAGTCGTTCCCATGATTTATGTTCTTCCATGCCTTGCCATAATAATTTGCGATGCGTCTATATTGCCATTCTCCTCTCTGTATGTCGCAACTCAATTTATTTTCCATGGAAGACACAGGGACAATAATTGCCATCCATTATCCGTACGATAGTTAGATATCCATACTCTGCAAAAATAAACCATTAGCCAGTAGTAAATCCACACGGTCAAATGGACGAGAAGATTGCAATAATTGTATCCATAAATTTTCAGGTTAAAAAAAAAACTTGTTTCGTGGCCCCGCGAACAAGTTTGAAACTAATCAGAAATCAAAATGTCACATATGGGCATTGTGGCATATGTGCCGTGTTTGCCGTAGCGAATTCCTTCGTCACCACCTGTCTACAATTGTCGGTATGTGGAAGTTGTGGACAGGGTCTTAAATCATCTGACCAGATACTTTGATTGATCGATTGATTTGTTATGCACTTTTAGTTGATATTGAAAATAATGTACGCATTCCTTAATGTCTTGATTTTTGTTATATCTTTTCAGATGCACCGTCGTCCTTTTCAATGCAAAGAAGCTCACACAATCGTATCTGGTGAATACGTCGCGGAAAGCCATCACGGCAGTAGCTTATTCGCAATGCGGCAGGTAATGTATTCAAAATTGCATTCATACTATACTTAGTTTTACTTACTTGTATATTTTATAAATTCATGCAAAATGTGTTTAAATTATATTTTTTTAACGAATTAGTTAACCAAAATACAATCGTAGATACGATACTTATTTTGTATAGTACAGGTAGCATTTTCAACTTGCATTTCGAGCCAGTGTTGAAACTAGGCTTGATTGTTATATTGGTCGACGAAGTGGTCATTATGGTACAACCTCAGTTCCAGCAGAAGAATTTTATTATGTATAAACCGGCCTAGGTGCTCTTGGGGCTCTGCGTCCATAGTCGTAGGGTCTTGGCATTCTAAACACCATACAAGCATTGTCCTATTCTTTTTGAGGATTTGAGAATTTAATTCCCAATCTCTTGAGAATGGACGTTTTTTGTTCGTGTAGATATTTCAATAAAAAATCAAAAATAATATTCATTGAAACGTAATAAATAGCTGCTTCCAAAACTACACCCATAGATCATAGGCTAGCATGACGCTAGCCGACGAAACCAAAATATCGAAGAACTAAGACAACAGTAGGAACTTGTTCGCTCGCGCGGTTGAAATGAACCCTCCTCGATAGACCAAATCACATGCTTGCCAAGCCCGGTGAAACAATCGCAATTTTTGCGTCTGAATGTTAAATCGATAAATGAAATTTGTCTACATCCCCACCAACCAATGCCAATTCCATTCCCAAATTAAGTGCTCCTACCGGAGTGGCAGGATTTAAATTTTTATATGAAGATCACCACCAAACTATGACGCAACAGAATCATCCCTACCGACACTTAGAATAAATTCCAAATAAGCGTATATCAAAACTGTTAACTAATTGCTAATTTGGTGCCTTATCCCCGAATTAGGGGCTCCTCGCTTATTGTCAAAAATTATAATTTTTATTTGGGGAGCTGGCTTGACCCTATGCTAGCTCCCCCACTTGCTACAACTTCTAAATATTTTAGATTGTAATAAAAGTGTTAATTAAGTGCTAAGTGGCGGAAATGATAATTTTTAAATGGGAGTGCTGACTTGACTACGCTAGCACCCCCACTTTTTTAAACCGCATATGTAAACTTCTAAATAAGCGCATAATAAAGTCTTAATTAAGTACTAATTTGGTGCGCTTGGTGGTAAGCGCTCCTGAAGGAGTAACAAATTATAACGCTGCGCTAGCACACCCACTTTATAAAACCGCATGCATCAACTTCCAAATAAGCGAATAATAAAAATGTGAATTAAATTCTTAGAATTCGAATTCTGGCAACTCCAACTTACAGAAACTTTCCGTGTACTGCTCCCATAAAAAGCACAGACAGTACCAGCGAGCGAAACAGGCCCAGCTTAGTCTTGATGCTAAGATAACTGCTCTGCCAGATTTTAGACAGCATGCCGTATCCGTATGTTGCCTTGTTGATACGACGAGCGATATCGTGATCCGTACCACCATTTTCGGCAACAATGTTACGCAGGTAGACGAAGTTGTCCACCTTCTCCAAAAGTTACCCGCAAATATTGATGGCAATAGGTGTAGGATTTCCTTTTCGCAATGGCGGGCTAAGAACTAAGAAATTAATCTGTAGCTCAACCTTGCTTGCCTCCCCCTCAAGATTTAACGCCATTGCGAACAGATCCATGATTTTGTGGGAGAGTAGTCAAATGTCGTCAGCGTAGTCAAGATGTTGTAGATAAGATGTTAAAGTTTATTGAACTCCTCTGTCTAGTCCGGATAGGGCTGCATGCAGCACATCGCCGATCACTATGGGGAATAGCATTGGTGAGAGGATGTACCCCTGCCGAATCTACTGCGAATCTCAAAGTCCCCCGACACCTTACCTTTATGCAGAACGCAACATTTCGCGCCGTCATAGGTAGCCTTAATAGTAACCACAAGCTTCTCAGGGATGCCTCTCCTGCGTAAGGCGGTCTATATAGAATCCCGGCTTACACTATCGAAAGCCTTCTCGAAATCGATGAAAGCAAGTGGAGCGGAGAATCGTACTCAGCGCATTGCTCGATTATGATTCGCAAGGTGTTAATGTGATCGACACACGAGAATCCGGACCGAAAACCAGCCTGCTTTTCTTCAATTGTGCTCTCTGACTGGTCCTTTAGCCTTTCCAAGATGATTTTAGCTATTATCTTGGCAAAAGCAGGAAGCACACAAACGCTTCTCTAATTATTACAGTCTGTAATGCTACCCTTCTTTAGAAGTTTGATGATCAAACCTTCCTTTGACTCAGTGAGAAACGTCTTTGTACTCCACGCTTTATCAACAAGTGGACATCAAATCGGCAGTAACGCTTGGCGCTGCTTGATAAAGCTCCTCAGGGATACCGTCGAGTCCGGCGGCCTTTCCTCGTTTCAGTGCAATAGTTGCAGCGTCTATTTCCTCTTTAATCGGGGAAGTTAACCGTTTGCGCACATTTTGATGATTAGCTAAATTATCTATATGAGGGGAAACTTCACCAGAGTTTACACGGTTCAGGACCACGGCGAAGTGTTCTTTCTACCGCCTCATTTGATCCTCCTCCAAGATAAGTAGCTTCCCATCACTATTCTTCACCGGATGTTGGCAGGAGTTACGACCACCTGTAAACTCCTTGATGACATTGTATACGGCGTTTAAGTTGTTACTTCTTGCGGCTTGTTCTGCTAAGGCTAAAAGAGAAATCGCATAAACTCTTTTATCGCGTCGCACACTACGCTGAACTTCTCGAACTATCTGACGGAGTTCGATGTTGCTTCGATTGTCGTCTGATGCTGCAGCCAAACGAACCTTCAGTTCTTTCTTTCAACAATCCGATGCCATGAAGCGTCGGACATCCAGGGCTTATTCCGGCAATCCGGGTTTGTGTCAAGGATGGTACGAGTATCTGCGCTATCAATGTACGCATTTTTTTTATGCCATCCCAGTTTTCATTTATGTCACTATCTGGTTGACTAGTTATTTGAGCTGCTTTCTGCGTAAGATGGTCATTATATTGTTGTACTGGATTTTTTGTCGAGCGGCGCATGGATCTTTCGTTGCCTGGGTCTTTCGTCGCTAGACCGGCGCACCGCTGCAATGCGTAATAGAACATTAGCAAATTGTGGTTTAGCTGTATTTTTTTTTCATTTACTTTATTTTTGTGCTGATCATGAATCTGAGGTTTGCCTCTAAATGTTTTTTTTTGTGGAATTTGCGTTATAGCCAAAAAAAACAACACAAAAATCACCCTTTTTTGTTTATAGGAAAAAGTTTAACTATGATTGCCTTTATCGTACGGCCACATAGGTCAAGCTTAAGCAATGTATCCAGTGTCAATTAGAGGAAGGATTGAAGGGAAACTGACTAAAAAATTAACCCTTATTTTGTTTGGAGTAGCACACATTTTTACCGCACATTTCGGGCGACCTTCACGAAGCTCGTCCTCCACGGAAAAGTTATCAGTTTGGAATCGCTGATAGGTACCACTTGGAAGCTGTCTTTAAACATGGTACATTCACTCCAATTCAATTGTTCAGTTTGACATTCATTGAATATTTGTATTGGCTTGTCGTCAAAATCCATAGAGAATGGCAATTAGAATATCTACCTGCGTTGCTTTTAGTGGTTCTACCGACCTGGCTTCCCCAATTTTACGTCTACCAATTTTGTTTTTTCAAGAATTTTTTAAAATTTGTTTGTATTACATTGAAGCTATAAGCTAACGACTAAAATTATTATAGTTATGTGCTGCATTTGAAAGTTTTGTGCTCGTTAATTAAAAAAACTATTAGCGATTCAAAATGGGGGGTGTAGAGGAACCTTCCGTTGCACCACCCCCCCCCCCCCCCCCCCCCTTTCTCCCAAGTAGAAATGCTGAACTTATCTTACCCAAACCCGTGCTAGAGTGACATGCTAGTTACGTGCTAATTATATGCCGCATTTGAAAATTTTGTGCTCGTCAATTGAAAAAAATATTAGCGATTCAAAATGGGGGATGTATAGAAACGTTCCGCTCTTTAATTTTGTCTCCGGAAGTTTTTTGCTAGGATTGATAGTTACGGAGTTACAAACAAAGAAAAAAAACAGTAAAACTCCCCTTTAACCCTCTTACAGTAGCAGTCTCCATTTTGAAACACTGATAGGTTTTTGAATTGAAAAGCACGAAATTTTTACATGCGATACATAACTAGCACGTTTTGGATAAGTTCAGCATTTCGGTTAGGGGAGGGGGATGCAGCGGAACGTTCTTCTACACCCCCATTTTGAAACGCTAATATTTTTTTTAATTGACTAGCACGAAATATTAGGCACATAACTAGCACGTAAATCTAGCATGGGTTTGAATAAGATTAGTTCGTTATTCCCGGGGAGGGGGGGGACGTAGCGGAACGTTCTTCTAGACTCCCCACCCTTTTGAAGTGTCAATATTTTTTTATGCGGCTCATAAGTAGCATAACTATGCAATAGCAGTTTTTGCAATTTGTGTTGGGGGGGGGGGGGGGGGTACAGCGAAACGCACCTCTAATAACTTTTATTAGTCCCTCCGTAATTGCTCAGTGCTCCTTTCCAATTTCTTTCTAGTTCAATAAGCGCGCAGCTTCAAGTGGAAGAGTATATTATCCAAATATGTATTCTAAAACCTTTCTTCAAAAAGGGGAATCTTTTAGCAATTTATTGGGAGGTTCATTAAAAAATAGATTTTCGCGCCTTTAGGGGAGCATCAATTTCAATTGTTAATTCTCATTGTTACAATAACGCCCAGTGTAGTTTCCTTTTGCTAAATCTCGACTTTCACTCAGTCGCCGCCATCTACAAATGATCTTTTTTCAACTAAGTATAACATTTGCATTTTTTGTCTTGTTATTCCAGATATGTAGCAACAGGTGAATGTGGCATAAGTCCAGCAATCAAAGTGTGGGAATTGGACGCGCAAGGTAGCAATGGCGAAGGCGGTACAGGTGGAACCGTGGTGGCGGAGTTTTTGGGCCATAAATACGCTGTCAGTTGCATTGTAAGTATCTGCATTTATTTTTTTCCATTCGCTGCATCTAGATAAACACTACTTACATATATGGTTCGTTTCGACAATTGTCATTTAGTAAATGAAGTTACCACCACTAACGATTTAAATAATTAATTCCAAGTGTCTTCACTTTGAATGACAAATTGCTTTTAAGGTAAACTAATAACAGTTATAAATAGATAGTTTCCCACCTTTAAGACATAATCAGCTCAATTGAATCTAATGTCATGTTAGACGTTCGTACTCTGGGTTTACCATTTTCATGCTTATTTCAGTTTCTTTTTGCTGTTTGAGTATTTGATACGGTCCGTTGAATTATTCTTAGTTTATTCACTTCTATACGCACAGATTTTGTTGAGTTGTTTTTGAGAGTACATACGTAATTTGACTTGAAGATGATACTGAGAAAAGAGTTAATGACTGGTTATATCTATATCAAAGAGCTATTGCACTTTATTTACATACACTGTATCCATTCTCTATTCTAGTTTTTTGTTCCAGTCATTGTTTCAACCGCTTTATTTGTAAATTAATTTTAATGGATTCAATCTCGGAGCTAAATGTTGTGTAGATTGCAATGAGATAAGTTGTTGATAATTGGCAGGTTATATAGGTGATGATGATGCGATCATTAACCTTCACCTTTGCCGGCAAGAACGTTCAGTCGCTCAGTGTGTATCTTGAATTTCAATTTCACTGACCACTTTTTGAGGGAGCAATTAACTTTTGGTGGTTACGAAAGACAGACTTTCGATAGATGATAAACTGAGCAGAGCAAGTGCTACTTGATGGTTTCATAGGCGCCAAAAGGTGCGATCTTTTGCTTTTCTTAACTTGTATAGGTTAGTGAAATAGCACGCAATACAACAACAATGCTACCCTGTATAGGTTAGCGCTTAACCGAGTAATTTATCGAGAGTCGGCTCTGACCTGGATAGCGTACAAGTAAATCTTTTATTTAGGGTGCATCTAGCGGTTGGTAGAAGAAGTTCATTCATTCCACGATGTTCCACTCTATTTTTACCTGAGTTCACGTCAATTAGATTCAATGCAATTCCACATTTTTTTCCAATTGGAAAACTAATTTTTGTCGAAATATTAGGAAACTACTCGGAATCAATTAGTTTCTACTAGCACAGTTGCATTTGGTAGGTTCAATGCTTGCTCTTAATGTAATAGAATGAAGTTTGTTTTTAATATTTTTCACTTAAAATCCAAACTTTATCTGAGACAAAATCCATTTCATGTCAAATACATGCTTTTACCCTATATGGGTTAGATACATCGTTTTTCGTCCAAAAGCTCGGGTTAACTACCCTTCATCTGAATAGCTGCAAAAGAACGCGTCTAAATTGTGGGTCGGTGGGAGGGTCGCGAAGACATTTTCAAAAATGCAAAATTAAAGAAAATATTCAGAAATTAGTTTTATGGAAAACAGTCGAAAAAGATATTTCGACACTTTAAATCGTGTGATGGGATGTATGTTTTTCTTTGATAGAAACTAATTTAATAAATAAATGATTTATGTATTCATTTTCTAACTCGAAGCAACTTCTGGACTGGATATTAATTTCAGACTTCGATGAAAAACATTTTTCTGATTAATACCATAGTCAGAATATGCTCAAATATCAATCGAATTATTATTTTTTTTCTATTTTTTAGCTTATGTTCCAGAAGACTAAACAAAAATCCTTAAGATTTTGAATGACATTTATCCAGAATCGCTAAAAAAGAACTGCCTTTTTTGTTTTTGGAAAATATTTTGAAAACGGCTAACAGTAGTAAAAAACTTTTTTCGACGAAATTAAAGATCATTAAAAATTCGATGAGAATAGTTTCGCAACACTAATCGTGTGTAGGTCTGTTCCTAAAACCGGTCCACCGGTTTAAAGCCGGTCTTCTTTTAGTACCGGTCTCGAGATTCCCAAGTTCCGGTTTCGAAAAAAACCTAATCATTAAAAAACTGGGTTATGGTCATGGTTTATCCAAAGATGCCCGTGTGGACGGAGCCTAAGGTAGCATAATGACCGTGAAGTTCGGGCCGTGCCATCTGGTGAAGAAAAAGGCCCCTCAACGAGCTAAGCATCAGCCTATGCTTGCTGTAGCTCAGTTCGGGAGACGTGGGCGGGGTTTTCGCCGCTCGTTGACCCTGTCCTTTACGTATTAACAAAAATTCATAGGCCTGGGGAAAACAATACAAATAGGGGAGGCAAAAACGATGAATAAAAAAGAGGGGATAAGGATGGAATAGTTAGCTGACGGCTCACTAGCCCTCGCGCTCGCATCGCAGTCCAGGTGTAATGGGACTTTCGGCCTCTGGTTTCGTACCACCGACAGATCATTACTCATCAGGTGCTGCCATCGATCTGCCGGTCACTACCAGTATATGGTCCATTAAAGGTGGTTCATTACAAAAATCTTCCGAGTATTTTGGTACAGTACAGTACGGAATTATTCATGAAAAGATTTTAGCATTTGATTTGAGTGTGATTTGGTACGTGGTATGTCCACACTTTCGGTCGTCAAAAGACATGCGTCCAAAGTTGAATAAATGTGAACGGCACCATAAAATAAGCCGTTTGGAAATTGGCCATTGATGGACAATGTCGGCTGCACGGTCACTTTCGATTCGCATTCAATGTTCAATGTCGTTTAAAAACAAAAGTAAGTATGTACATGGCTATTTTCGCTTTCCTTCGCATATCTGATTTGGATTTGAAACCGAAATTATGCATAGATTAAAAAATACTGATTTCAGATACGCTAGGACGAAACGGATGCAGATACACATAGAAGGAGTGAAACGGGCGACCTAGGGCTATATGCGGGTAACCGCAACCCCATAGGGGCGAAGCTAGCCCAGTTTATTCCAAACCTAAATTATCCATGCAGGCTTTGTGCGATACTTCGGGTTGCGAATCAACAGTCCCTGGGGTGAGGTCCGCTCGCTCCGCGCTTAAGGCATCATAACCCTCAGTATCGCACTAAAAAGGATCCTCGCTTCGCTCGCCCTGAGTGCAACAGCCTCTTATGTGGGCTCCGATTGTGAATTTACAGTCCCTTGTGGAGGCTCCGCGCTTAAGGGATCACAATCCTCAGTGTCGCAGAAACATGAACATTCGCTTCGCTCGCTCTGGACACTTCATGGCTATTTTCGTTTTTTTTTTTGTTTCGTATGCCCTATTTCGATTCCAAATCATTATTGTCCATGCATGGCTTATTTGTCGATGGACACTCTCGGTTCAAAACGTAAGTATCCATATGCATTATTTCGAATGGCCACTTTCGTCATGGCTTACGGAAATAAATAAATAAAATAAATAAATAACTGGCGCAAGATGAGTTAGTATCATCTCATTTTCTAGATCCTGACGATATGTCTTGTGCAGAGGTGCGTGATCAGCAACACGCTCAACCGAGTTATTTACCCCATAAATGGGTACTCATTTAACAGCTGAGTGGGCTCATAGTCCGACATGTAAATCCCTTTTTTTATCAAAACTTCCGCATTCAGTAGGAATTGAACCGGGGCCCAGTGCGTAAAAGGCGAACGTGCTAATCGTTGCACCATCCGGACTACTATTGAATTGATATAAAATGTCGGAACTGACGATTATCAGTGGACCTGTTAGAAAAATTAGCATTATGCTTTTACATGGATATCGAGACTCACGTAATTTGAATAGTACAGATCTTTAGATGAGTTTCATAAGGCTGGGAGTGTTGATGAAGACAATTTGTGCTCTATGGTCAGGCAAAAGGACATTCTTCCCTTTGAAGTAATATCTTGGCAAGATGTATATCATTATAAGTGGGTGTCATGACCATGGGGCGAATATGCTTGATTAGTTATGTGATTAAATATCTAGTCAAGACGGGTGTCATATGACAGGGGCCATGAGGCAAATGCACTAGACTACTGTTGATGGCATTCGCGCTCGGTGGCCGTGGTCGTTCGGTCACCGCTCCACGATACTAATCTAGAGCTCGGAGATCAAATCTCGGCGCGATCAAAAACTGCCTGTGAGTACTAATAGAACTCTCACAGTGCTCCGAGCCTGTCAGTATGAAGACGGCGCGGATAGGAGGATCATGGCAGCAACTGCACTTCCGAAAAGTAG
The DNA here is from genome assembly GCA_964017055.1 of Chloromyia formosa. Taxonomy (NCBI): domain Eukaryota; kingdom Metazoa; phylum Arthropoda; class Insecta; order Diptera; family Stratiomyidae; genus Chloromyia; species Chloromyia formosa. Next base: position 117,068,755 of record OZ024815.1, read on the forward strand.
ATATGCTATTGAAACGTCAACAAGGCATAGAAATGCTAGAGATGTTGACGCGCTTATGCCCCTGGAGGGGTCAGGGCAATTAGAGAAGAAGAAAATCGAGGTTTGATCACATTTTAGGGCTAGTTAAAAAAAAACAAGTGACTATAGGTATATACAGAGTGCTGCCGGAATTGGAAGAATGAGGAGGAAACTCTGAATCAATTGCTCGTGTAAAAAGGGGGGGAGGGTCTCTTTGATCTGTTTCTGATTACTACATCCCCTATGAATGTCTCCTTAAAATTGCAAAACTTAATATCTTTTCCCCAATTTGCTGTTTTTATGTCTATCTTGCTTCGGGTATTAGAATAGAATAGACTTCTAACACCTGTACTATTTAGAATGCATGACTCTCGATCGCCATCTTATAGCAGAATGACAAATTTTCTAACAGGCCCACTGATAACCATGTATACTTAGACGACCAAATGTGTGGACATACCAATGCCAAATCACACTCAAATCAAAAGTTAAAACCTTTTCTTGAATAATTCCGTCCTGTACTGTACTACTAAAAAAACAACTCGATTTTCTCAACGGGTTTTAATTAATGAGTCGGTTTTTAACCCGGTTTTCTTAACCATGAGCCGAGTCGGTTTTTGAGTACCCGAGGACTTATTTTACCGAATGGCTCTTTTCATGAATCGGTTTGAACTCGGTTTTTTTTAAACATGAGCCGGTCGGTTTTTGAGTACTCGAGTCCTCGTTTTGTAATGAGACGGTTTTTAATGAATCGGTTTTTTATCAGTCGGGTTTTAACCATGTAGGGTTATTGTGCGTGATAATTGTTATAATGTTTGAATAATTTTAGCTAGGCGATGGTGGCTGGATGTTGATGGCCGAGTCTCAGGAAGCGATCGCACTATGCTATTGTTGATGGCATTTTGAGTCCTTTGGTTAGGACGAAAGAACATTGGCAATGAAGTCATATGTAGGCAAGATGGGTATCATATAACTGGAGGTGATAAGGCTTAGACTACTGTACTACTACTGCATTTCCTGGTCAGGAGAAAAGGACCTTTTTAGGCATGAAATGAAACTCCACCAATATGGGTATTTCTGATTGGTGTGATGAGACCAGTGCATTAGAGGACTGTTGAAGGCATTTCGATTCTTTTGGTCAGGATAGAAGCACCCTTTTGGACATAAAGTGAAATCTAAGCAAGTATGTTAACAGTACATTAACATTACCTTAACGGTATGTTAGCAGTGCAATGGACTGCACTATAATAGGCAATGATCACTAACGGAATGTGATCAGTGCATTAACATTATGTTAATAGTATATTAACAGTATGTAATGAACCATATTCTGGTCTGGTTGTCCTGCTTCCACCGGCAGATTTATGGCAGCACCTGATGAGTAAGGATCTGCGGTGGTACGAAACCAGAAACCCGAGGGCTCCATTACGCCTGGATCCTGATGCGAACGCGAGGGAATCTGCGCCGTCCGCCAACCATTCGCCTCATTTTTTTTATCATTCCCCATTTTTACCTCCCTTGTTTGTGTTGTCTTCCCCAGGCCTATAAATTTTTATTAATACGTAAGGGACAGGGGCAACGAGGAGCGAAAACCCCGACCACGTCTCCCGAACTGAGCTACAGCAAGCATAGGCCGCTGCTTAGCTCGTTGAGGGGCCTTTTTCTTCGCCAGATGGCACGGTCCTAAGATAGCGTAGTGACCGTGAATGCTATCTTAGGCTCCGTTCCAACGGGCATCTTCGTATGCGTCCATTACAAGTATGTTAAAAGTACAATAACAGTGCATTGACAGTACATTAACAATGCATTACCAGTATGTTAACAATACCATAACAGTGCATTGACAGTATGTTAATAGTACATTAACAGTGCATTAACAGTATGTTAATTTTTTAAGAATAAAAGTAGAGTGGGTCATTGCGAGTCTAAGTCAAAAAATGACTCAAACTCGCTCTCCACTACCACACAAAAATAATCGGTTTAAAGCCAATTCTTCCCTGGTCACTTGGTTTCGTCCACATGGATCACTCTTCAGGAGCTGCCTTAATCCATGGGGGAAGCAACTCGACCAAGTCAGGGGTTTGTATTCCGACCAAGTACCGGGGAAGAATTGGCTTTAAGCCGATTATTTTTGTGTGGTAGTGGAGAGCGAGTTTGAGTCATTTTTGACTTAGACTCGCAATGACCCACTCCACTTTTATTCTTAACAGCTATGATATGCATGAATAAACACATTGACATTTCATAGTATGTTAATTGTACATTAACAGTATGTTAACAGTGCATTCACTTTTTGTTTTATTATCTTGGAACATTAGTATCTTTCATATTCCAAAGCAGCAAAGCTTTGTAAAGTTACATAATTTCAACGTTTTTTTGCACACTTTAACCCTCTACAACCACCAAACCCACTCTTAGAGGCTTGCCGGACTTCTCATTTTCTTATTCCTGCATTACAAAGAACCGATGGTTAAACTTCTAGCCATGGTACTTATAACGTAACAACACCGTTGATGGCTCGCCAACTATAGCTGCTGAGCCCCGGGCCTTGATTTTCTCTCGACCGTCCTGGCCAGATGTATGGGCGATTCTATTGTACATATACCAGCCGACATACACAAATTACACATCAAATGCGATACATTTAGGCATCGTTGTTACGCAATGAATGATTTCCGGAAGGCTTAAGCGTTTTAAAACATTTCCGTTCCATTGAGTTGGGTGAAGCTGAAGTTTAAGATCTTATCACGTCAAAAAAAAAAATAGAACAAATGATTAGAAATACAAAGTTTTGTGTGCCATTTGAAGCCTGTCATTGCGGAAAAAGTAATTTCATTCAAAAAAGACTGATGAGTCCTTGAAACATACATACTTATGATTTGTTCTAGATAATTTTTATAAATAATATCTTGATCTCTTATTTACAATCCTTTTTTTTCAATTTCAGGCATTCTCCCCAACGGGCAAATATCTAGTATCAGTCGGTTCCCAGCATGATATGATAGTGAACGTTTTCGACTGGAAACTGAACTTGAAAATTGCATCCAATAAAGTTAGTGCGAAGGTGGCAGCCGTTAGCTTTAGTGCAGATGGAAATTATTTTGTTACAGTGGGAAATAGACATGTGAAGTACTGGTACCTGGAAGGAAGTAGGAAGGCAAGTAGCATTTATAAATAATTCCAAAAACACACCAATATTTGGATATTCTCCAAACTAATATTTGCTAATCGTTCATATACAAGTTCAATGTCCTTTCATTCCTTTGGAAATATATTTAGACTACAAATATTGGTGTGTATCTAACTCTAAACAACCGTGCGTCACTAGTCCGTGTCGTCCATTTATTAAATTAACACTTTTCATATGAATGTATCCTTTCTCTATTTTAGTACAAAGAACCCATACCATTGATGGGTAGGAGTGCCATTCTGGGAGAATTGCGAGACAACGATTTTTGTGCTGTTGCATGTGGCAAGGGTGATTATGCCGATAGCACGTATGCTATAACACGAGTCGGACACTTGGTGGAATTTAATTCGAGACGACTCCTCGACAAATGGGTTGCATGTCGTACACAATCGGCTAATTGTATTTGCACCAATGCACATTATATACTCGTGGGTTGTGCCGAAGCGATTATACGGATATTTAATGCGGCCACATTGGAATATGTTACAACATTGCCCCGGACACATTATTTAGGCGTGGATGTTTCAAGTGGTAGGTATACTAGTGATAAGGGTTGTTTATTTTGTTGATTTTAACAATTATAATAAAGGATAGGTTGATCGTAAACAGTATATTACACTCTAGCTCAAGGGTTGTAATAGACCGTTAGGTGGGCATCTGAAGAATAGGTGTGGCAGCGCCATCTGGTGAATAAAAGGCGCCTCAACAATCTGAGCATTGCCATATCTGTAACTCAATTCGGTAAAAATGGGCAGGGTTTATGTCGCTTACTGCCCTGTCCTTACATATTACATGCCAGGAGAAAAATAACATTCAAACAAGAAAATAAAACGGGGAAATGTAAAAAAAAATAATGGTGTGATAAGGTAACAAACGGTTTAGGCTGGCTTACGACTCGGTTTTTCCTGAACCCCCGGTTATATACACCCAGCGCCGTGTCAAGCCCTTCTGACGTCCGCGGCTAATTTAGGAAAATTTTGCAAGTTTTTGTGCCATCTTTGAGATTGCTCCCGAAGCCAGTGCCTTGGTCGCCCCATCTTTGTTACGCCATTGTATACACCCACCGAGGTTCAGGAGGCCATACAAGATCTAGTGGAATCTCACTGTATATCGCTAACCTGATATAAACCTTTGTTCCTTTATGGCCCCATTTTTGAACCAATGAACTCATATATTATGGATGCGCATATATCAATTTCTAATTGAGCTTGGTATTGTCTTCAAATCAGTGAGTTTGGCGCTTAAGTCTTTTCGTATTAATTGCAATAGTTGATTCAATTTGATTGCAATTTATGGGGAAGGGCGGATTTGGGTTAAACGCCGAGGGTCCTGAACGGGTGTGTGTGTACGAGCTAGTCAACGGTCATTGCCATCCACTTAGATAGGTTGTTAGTTCCTCGTGGTCGGTGGGACGCAGATTGATCCTGTGTTTTGTCGTCTACCGCTAGGCAAGTGAAAATTTTTTTCGTGTAATGGGTATGACTTACATATATCTCGAGCATGTGCCGACGCTCTGCTCGTTGCACAGTATTCGCCTTCACGGCTACCGGACCTTCACGGTCATTTTGACAAATTTTCGGCTCTGTCCGTATAAGCACCTTTGGGTGAGTCCACCTATACAATACAGGGTTTTGACAGATTTTTTATTTATACGGCTACTGACTTCCGAAGATCAAAATGAATGCCTCTTCGTAGTTGGGTCAATTCGACATTTCCGATGTCCTCGTTCTTAGCCCGGTCTAATCTTACGAAGACGCTTATCGGCTTATCAGTTCGTTAGGGATCCAAATCGAGCCCATAAGTTCTATATGGGTTGCAGATGATCATCCACTACTTGCTGTGATAGTTGATCCTGCGGCGTCTAGCAGTAATTTCGGTTGAACTCTATAAATTCTATTTACTCTGCCGTAGTCTTTTGCGAGGCGTCTGACGTTTATAGTAGAAGCTTGCTGGTCATACATTTATTTTATGTGTACTCGGAAAGGTGAAATACAGTGTACCTCCCCTGTTCCACACTGTGACATTGTTATTGACAATATACATACGTAATCAAAAAGTAACTCACGTCTCTCATTCATCATGGCATCGGCTCACACAAGCAGACTTGCTTTCCTGGCAGTCACTTCTCGGGGTACGTTGAGTAGTTCCTCGGTTAGTGCGGGTCGGTCGTAGGCTTTGTAGCCGAAGGAGATATAAAGCGCTTCTCTGTTAGACGCTTCCACCTTTATCACGGTCAGGTTGGTAGTGCTTAGATGCGGGCACATGGTTGTGTTGTCTAGGTTACACCCTTAACCTTCAGATCCATGGTTCCCGAACGAGCCGAATATCGATGTTCTTCTTGCCGAGGACAACTTGCAGAGTATATCAAGGCAACCCTGGCCCGGTTTAGCTTAACCTGCACGATCGACAACATCCGTTACATCCGTGTCTGTCTCGCAGATCGTATTGGATGTTTCCCTTATTATACTGAGTATGGTTTCTTCGATTTCGATATTCATTATTTGCTTCCAGCACCGGATCAGCCGCTTCCACCTTGACTGACTTTGTCATTCCTGATGCCAAAGTGAAGTTTATATACGGACGCTTCGAATGGCGCCAGACTTTCCTCGTTGATGAGAAGGAGGGAGGTACGGCTTTAGGAATGGGGTTCCTTCTCTTTGAGGATACCGCAGTTCTGTATGGGGATGGTTGAATCTTGCAGGCGCATACAGTGGAGCAGCTTTGGCATTGTTTATGCTCACCTTGGGTAACCAGATGCGAGCCCTCGGCCTCTCCGAAATCGCCTTTGTCGAGGTGAGCTTTTGTCTTAAGCCGTCCCCGCAGGGGTGTTTCGCACCTCATCACTCGGAACCACCAAATGAAGCTGCTATCGAAGCGAGGCTGATGCTTTGCTTCGCTAAGATATGCAGTACCATATTACAATAGATAGGAGGGTCTCTACCCTACTTCAGTGGGCCACTGCGAGCTTGCCGTCCTGGGCGAGCTCGTTCCACAGCGCCATTGGCAAGTGATCCTTCACCACCTCACTGAAGAAACGGCTGACATTTCGTGGTGCTTGGTGGATGGTTCGGTCCTTACTGGTTTTGTTTCGCTTGACGGCATGAGCGGTCTCATCCTTTGATGCCTCTTGCGGTTTCTGTTGCTGTCTTTCCTTCAGGTGTCGTTCGTATTCTTCGACGACTGCCCAGATAACAGGCTTGTCCGTTGCATTCCACTCATGAATGGTAACGGCTGCTTCGTTCTTCGCAATCTTGCTCAGATTAAAAAGCTCTATTTGGTAGCCATTTTTCATGTTAACGCTTTCGGACTTCGGACGATTTATGCGAGGCTACTGTTTCGATCAAAGCGGCAGCGGATGACGAAGGCTTACTTTGGCTGGTATGGTTCAAGTGTCCTTCGCTGATGGTGCTTGCCGGAGCATTGGAATATATGGGTGTACTGTACATGTGGTGTACGGTCTGTCCTGATGTAGCCGGCCTACCAGGGTAAGGCACTTATGGAACCTTGTTATTGATGATCATTTGTATCCCTGGTCACTTTCCCACCGATAGCCACGGTTCGCAATTCCCCGGGGCTCTAGGACAGATCCTAACATCCTTGAGGAATGCGAAGCCATGGTCGAAGTCGTGCTCTAAAACTTGACCAGCAGCATCAAAGCTTGTCGTGTGCTATTTGCTAACATTGTTGTTGTAGCAATGGTCAGAAGCTCGTTATGTGAGTGTGTTACATGTTGTTATTGTTCTTCGTCTTCCTCGGTGTTAAGGGACAGGAAAATAGCTGCCTCTACGGGGTTCTCCCACAACGACTTGGGGGTCAGGTGTGTGGGTGCAGCTGGGCAGTTAAAAATGTGGTCCACATCGTGAGGTGTACCATTGCAGGCGGGGCATGTGTTCATGACATCCCGGTCAATGCGAGATAGGTAGGAGACGCGAACACCAGCTCGACCGAAGTTGGGCAAGTGTCGTTCTCGCTACTCTCGGAAGTATTCACTCATCGGAAGAAATGGCTGGTGGTTGTGTCGAGAGAACTCTATTTGGACCTGTTCCTGCGATTGATGTTTGTACCTCCTCATGATGTATTGCTGCGATGGCTGATCTGTATGTGTTGTTGTCAAAGGGAACCCTTTTGTACCTTTGGACGTCTCTTTCGAGGTCCCTCAAATCACGCCTGACATGTCTTGGTGGCGGAGTCTTGTCCATGAGGTCGGTGTTGGGGTGTTCCCTCCGGTAACAACCCACCAGGTACTGTTTCGCTTGAAGAAGCTTGTTGCGGTCCCTTAGAGGCATCATTCTGGTTTCCTGATGCAGATGGTCCTGGGATGACATCAGGAGACAGCCAGTCACAGAGATTCTGTGACCACACTGGAGCCGCATAGTTGGCTACTGACCTTCCGACTGCTTTGTATGTGACCAGTAGGGTTTCTTTATCCTTGCCCCAGGTGCTACCGGCCAAGGCCTTAAGGATTTTATTCCTGCCGCGCTTCCTGTTACACACGATTGAAGCATGGGGGATGACGTGGCCATGCTGTCCAGGGTTACTCCTAGAATTTTAGGATGGTTCACGGTCGATTGCCAATTGAGACCCCAAGATGCGTCTTGACTTCCTTCGTCTAGGTGGTAAATAAAGTTGCCGAGGATTTAGGCGCAGATACGATTAAATTCTTGCCCGTGAAGAAGGAGTTAAGTTCTTCCAGGTAATCATCGCACATTGCCGTGATAATTCCTGTTGCCAGAATGGAGCAGTCGTCGGTATAGGAGATAATTTCGATTCGTTCAGGTGGAGTAGGAATTTCAGATAAGTAAAGGTTGAACAAGGAGGGAGATAAAACTCCTTCTTGTGGCACACCTTGTTTAAACTTCCTTAGCTTCGATTTCTTGCTCCTGAATCCGGTGTAGGACTGCCTGCCCGCGAGATAATTGGCAATACATTTTGTAGTTTGCGTTGGAAGAGATGCATTGTATAGGTCGGACAGAAGTGCTGAGTGGCTGACTGTGTCGAAGTCTTTCGACAGGTCAAGTGCCACCAGAATTGTTCTGTGACATGGACGAGGTTGATTAAGGCCATTGTGGATGCGAGTTGTAATGGCATCCAGGGCCGTCGTCGTACGAGTACTATACATCCTTCTGAAGCCGTGCTGGTGGTTTGCAAGCTGGATGTGGGTCTCAAGAATAGGGTGGATAAGTGCTTCGAGCGTTCTGGTAGCCGGCCTAACACAGCTCGGCTCTTGATCGTCATCGAAGTTACCATCGGTCACCACGGGGAGATACTATGAGGACTTATCTACAAAGTGGCATTTAACCCTACCAGTCTGCAATCGGGTAGCCATCGGAGCTTAAATCACATCTACCATTCTAGCATAGACAGACAGTGTATTAATTTACCTGTTCAATTAGGAATCTTCCGCTGACACTTCTCCCAGGCTCTTTTAGGCGTGGCTCCGTACGTCATACTCGTATATCTCTTTAACGACGTGCTCATTGTTTACGATCTGTTTTTTTTTCATCTTTTTATTGTTTTGCAGTTTTACTCTTTTTTTCTCTACTCCTAGTACAGAAGTTAGGTCCACTTTCGGGACAATTCTCTTTGCCGGCACTCTTCTGCAGAAGACTTAGCTGCTTTCTTTTTTGATGATTGCTGCTGAGTTTGTTCTCCCCCTTGGTTATTGTTGTTGTTGTTGTAGCAACGCATCGAGTTTGAGTATTTTATGTGTGTGTGTTAGCATACCTTCCTTCGGGCGTTAAGGGAGAGTGTGACAGCTCTTGGCCGTTCTAAGGAATGGGTCGTTCCAGTGCGTAGATTTGGTGATTTACTTTATTGACTCCTCTATCTACTACGACTTTTGGTGATGATTGAGTCCCTTTATCTTTCCTGGGGTTGCTCGGTGCAGGACACTGTGTATGCGGTTATTGGTTTTCTTAAAAATCATCAAGTCTAAAACTTTTTCCGAACATGTCGGTTTCCGCTGTTAATTGTTTTGTTTCCGCAGTCTTTACAACTGACTATAGTCGCTTATAAAAATCAATTAATTATTTGTTTATAATATTACAGGCATTCACATTAATCACATTATGACTGCACCGCCTAATGCCCGATATCCTGATACGATTGCAATGGTCTTCGACGAGGTCCGATCGAAAGTGACATGCGTCTATAACGATCACAGCCTGTACATTTGGGATCTGCGAGATGTACGTCGTGTGGGAAAGAGTCATTCGTTCCTCTATCATTCGGCATGCATTTGGGGCGTGGAAACAGTGCCATTAGATCTGGAGAATAATGCTAGTTCTGCACTTCCGGAAAGTTGCTTCCTAACATGTTCCTCGGACGACACCATACGAGTTTGGGGCCTCGAAGAATGCGAAAATACCACTTTCTATAGAAAGAATATTTACAGCAAGGATCTTTTAAAAGTTGTATATATTGACAATGATTTGAATTTTATCAAAGACACAGACAATCCTATATTGAATACGGAAAAGACGTCGAGCTACGATGGCCGCAACGGAGTGCGATGTATCCGAATCAATGCCGAAAAGAATCATCTGGCAACTGGCGATCGAAGTGGAAACGTGCGAATCTACAATTTGGCCACTCTCAAACAGATTACTATGATTGAAGCTCACGATTCGGAAGTGTTATGTCTCGAATATTCGAATGACAAGATCGAACGAAAACTTTTGGCGAGTGCAAGTCGCGATCGACTTATACACGTATTCGATGTCGAGCAGGGCTACAATATTTTACAGACCCTGGACGATCATTCGAGTAGTATAACGTCTGTGAAATTTATAGGTAGCGGAACCAATTTCCAGATGATATCATGCGGCGCTGATAAGTCAATTATGTTCCGAGCTTTCCAGAATAATCAATTTCTTCGAGGCACAAATTGCTCAGGGAAGACGACACTGTACGACATGGAAGTCGACAGCAATGGCAAACATATCCTTACTGCATGTCAAGATCGCAATATACGAGTGTACGGAACGCATAATGCAAAGCATACAAAAACGTTCAAAGGCTCACACTCGGACGATGGCAGTTTAATTAAGCTTAGCTTAGATCCTAGCGGTATATACATCGCAACGTCGTGTACAGATAAAACACTTTCGGTCTACGACTACTATTCGAACGAGTGTATGGCAAGAATGTATGGTCATAGTGAATTGGTAACTGGTCTACGTTTCACGAACGATTGTAAATATTTGATCTCAGCCAGTGGCGATGGATGTGTGTTCATTTGGCAAATTCCGCACGATATGATTGTTACAATGCAAGCTCGTTTATCGCAACAGCGATTGCGTTCCGGTCATATGCCAATTCCGCGGCCTGTATCCAACTCGGTCACAGATATTATTATTGATTCGCCGACAAAAGATAACGATAATTTCGGCTCGTCACCGTCTCAGCTATTTATAGAGGATATTCCTCTGACACCAGGCTATCGATTTTCCGATGTCGGTCAATTGCCGCAGTGGGCAAAGCGAAAAACTCAAGACGAATCCCAAATGAATTCGCCGATAGCATTAAGTTCTAGTCCTAGTCAAAGTCAAATTGCAAAGCCGAGAGGTAGATGGGCGCAACGTGGCCAAGATCCGGATCCATTAGATCTTCGGGGAACTGCCGATAGTTCGCTGAGCAGTACATACACGAATGCCATGCAAACGTCGGATTATAATAGTGGCAGTTCGAAAGATATTTACAATCAGGCGAATTTGAGTGAGGATAGTTCAATTGATAGCGGAATGGAAAATCGAAAGGATAAACCATTTAGAACGAAAATTGTGAGTGTTTTTTTATTTGAATGGAAATATTTTTGCAATTTCTAACTGAAATTGGGTAATTAGGTGGGAGAGCAGAAGAAAGGCACTAGTTTGCGATTTGAAAGCAATAATGACCATGACGGTGACGTTGAGGATATATCTGATGGTGAAAGAACTAGTTCGGATCATGGTATGATGTTCTATCAAAATGCAGCTCCCAGCACACCAACGTAAGAATCCAAATATTTTTATTGTATACACGGATCCCCTTTACAAGACGTCCTTCCTCTTTCAGCGATTTCAAGGTAAATGCAATGAATGAGGATGAATTGAGAAAATCCGTGCGGAGACAGAAATTCGAAAAACTGGGATTATCATTGAAAACATCCGAGCAAAGTGCTCCGTCAACTGGAACGGGAACCGGTACATCCGATACAGAAGATGAAGGATCAACACCGAGTGGCGAAAATGCTGACCGATCGTTGGCTTCAACGTTGGGCGGTAGTTCCGAGAGCATACCGCAACAAGCCTCTTCGAGTTTCTTGCAAGCCGCCCTGGATGGACCTGGCAGCCTGTCCGATAGAAGTGATAAAAGTATAATTGAATTTCAATCGTACTTTCCTCAGAAATGAATGCACTATTTATATTCAATCTTTTTTTTACTATAGAACGTCGTAGCATAAGTGCAAAACACAATACTGAAAGCAAATCAGCCACTTCATACTCGAAATTCTATACAAACAGCAAAAAGGAAGAACTACTCAAGGTTATAAATGAAGCCAAAGCTAAATTGGAAAATGTAAGTAATCAAATCGATTTAGTTTTAAGTATAAATTGGTATATCGATCTTATTCCTAGCGTTACATTTTATTGCAATGGACAGTTGAAATCTAAACAAACACTATACTATCACGTTAAATTGATTTTCGAAACTGTAGATATATCTAAATTCAAAATACCAATCTTTTACAAACATTTAAACATAAGCGGAACAAAAACAAATTGTATTTTTATTATTTTAGGGTCAGAGAAATCGTAGTAGAATAGTCAATATTCATGAGGTGAGAACATTGTTAGTGGATGTGAACACGACAAGAAACCAACCACAAACAAAATAAACAATTTCAATTTCTTCGCACTTACAATCACTTCTCCTCTATTAACAAATGAACAATAATTTAAATGTCTGAAGTAATTTCATTGTAACACAAAACTTTTAGTTTGGATATGGGATCGTATTTTATTTTCGGAAATTCTTTTTCTAAATCGGAATCATTTTTTAATGTAAAAAATATCGGGGAAAGCTGTGTAAAACGAGCCTTATGTATGATATATCGCCGATTATTGTGTATATTTTAATGGCTGTTATAGCTTTACTATATTCAATTTATCCAGCAAAACGTTTATATCATTTAAAACAAATTTCATTTTTTGTTGGAATATTTCGGTGTTAGTTGACTAGTCCATTGAATTAGCTCAGATAACTATTACTGAATTTGTGATTTTTAAATTTTGTTTGTACAGATTCGATTACAAAAAAAAATGGTGGCGGATTTTGTTTATCTTTGTTTTACTAATTGGAGATTTCATTTTGAGGTGCATGCTAGCAACTGCATCATCCGAAAATATGCTATCGAAACGTCAACAAGGCATAGTAATGCAAGAAAAGTTGACGCGCCGATGTCCCTGAACGAGTCACGGCAAAATTAAAATATTCATAATTCTATATGAGTGTGTATTTTTGTATATTGAGATGACGCTCTACTATTAATACCATGTATATTTTGAAACTTCATTTATCTTCCCAGGATTTTCCACTTTCAGCGCTTGATATTTTAACCGAAATTAAATGATTTGTCTATGTGTTTAAGCTTATACTTCTATTATGTAGCAGATCCGATGATGCAAGCAATACGAGTATACATTTGTATCAGCGAAATGTATGATAGTAGTCCGGATGGCGCAACGGTTAGCACGTTCGCCTTCAACGCACTAGGCCCCGGTTCGATTCCTAGTGAATGCGATAGTTTTCGATAAAAAAGGGAATTTACGTGTCGGACTATGAGCCCACTGTTAAATGGGTACCCATTTATGGGGTAAATAACTCGGTTGAGCGTGTTGCTGATCACACACCTCTGCACAAGACATACCGTCACGATCTAGAAAATGAGATGATGCTAACTCATCGTTAGTACTCAATTGCCCTAACCCCTTGTGGGGCATAGCGCATCAACTGTTCCATGTGACCCAGTTGACGTTTCGTTGGCATAATCTGGTTTCGGAGAATGCAGTTGCCAGCATACACCTCCTGCACATCCATGGCCACGAACGTCGTCGTGGACGGGATTCGAACCCGAAACGCCGGTAGTCAAACATGATACTGATGCCTCAACACACTGCTCTACCGGTCGCCCCAACTCATCGTTAGTGGAGCCCTGAGAAGTACTCCCTCTGCTGCCTTAGATGTTATGCTTAACTTGCTTCCTTTGGACATTCTTGGTGAGCAGCTTGCTGCTTGCACTGCCATCCGCCTTCGTGAAACAGGGCACTGGTTTTCATTGAGCACCGGCCATTCGGTGGTCTTGAACCACCTGATAATCCATGCTGGCACTGACTACACTTCCCCTAAACTCATTTTCGGGAAGAATTTTGTAAGTATAATCCCCTCTCGTCATCAGTGGATTGATGGCGAGTTTCCGTTGACGGGCTCTGTAGGCATCTATACGGATGGCTCAAAGACTGACAACGGGGTGGGAGTAGCAGTCTACTCCGATCAACTTAACCTAAGCTTATCGTTCCGTCTTCCATATCACTGTAGTGTCCTCCAGGCGGAGGTTACTGCGGTTTTGGAGGCCCTTATCTGGTTGAGGCGGCACGCCGTGCCATATAATGATATCACAATCTACACAGATAGCCAAGCCGCAATAAGATCGCTGGAATCTACAATGTTAACATCTAAGATAATAGCTGAATGCCGCTCGACTCTCGTTGAGGCAGGGGTTTTTTTTTAATATTGTCTTGTGCTGGATTCCAGGGCATAGTGGCTTTGGTGAAAACTTCCACGCTGATGAGCTCGCTAGGCAGGGGACAATGGGCGTGATTCAGCAGCAACATGCTAACATTTGTATGCCTATTAATTCATGTAGGCTATACTTTAAGTCTGAGGCTATTAATAAGGCGAATGTTAGGTGGTTGAGTGGTATTACATGTCATGCAACCAGATCGATGTGGCCTCGTCTAAGCCCTGTTCGCTCATCCCAACTCATAGCGTTGAAAAGACAGAATATCAGTTCTGTTGTGGGAGTAATTACTGGCCACTGCGTTATTGGGGAGCATGCTAGGAGGCTTCGCCTTCCTTTTAATGATTTCTGCAGAAGCTGTGGAGACGTCGATAAGGAGGAGAGTTGTTTCCATCTCCTCTGTTCTTGTCCGGCCCTGGCAAGTAAAAGGAAATCAACTCTTGGCTCCTTTTTTTTCTCAGAACTGGAGGATCTGGTGGATGTCAATATAGACCGCCTCCTCCGTTTTATAACCAGCTCAGGTTGGTTCTAAAATTAGTTGGGGTAATGGGGGTCAATATAGCACCCTGTGGTATCACAATGGACCAGCTTATGGTCTAAGTGTGCTGTGCTGGTCATGGCAGCCAGATTACCTAACCTAACCTAACTCATCCCGAGGCCATGGCTCAAATTGGACTATTGCGCTAGTTATTTATTTTATTTATTATTAGCGAAATGACCACCTCCGCTCTCTGAATGATGGGAATGCGAAGATTCCACTTTTTATGACATTCTTCTTCAATCTTCTTTAGAGCGAAAGTCGTCTATGATTTGTCGGCATCAACCTGAGGTTCCAGGTACTAAATTGCCCTAACCCCTTGTGGAGCATAGCGCGTCAACTGTTTCATGTGGCCTAGTTGACGTTTCGTTTCGTTTCGTTGGCATAAACTAGTTTCGGAGAATGCAGTTGCCAGCATGCACCCCCAGGTAGCCACACCAAAATATGTGTTGTAGAAGGCACAGCAACTTGCATCATCCGAAATCCTTTGACATAGAAATACTCGAGACAAGAGACACTCTTCAATTTTGCTCCATGAAGCTCTTGGTGCTGATTTTGGCACACCTATCTGGGAGCATCGTCTGAATAAAGTGAGTACTCTATGCCTTTTTCTGGAACCTAGTTGTACACAGACTGCTTTAAAACCTGAACGTGTTGAGCTGCAAAGTGTGTACATACTTATACGGATAACATTGCTATTGCCACATCTGGTAAATTTTCTGTTCTTAGTGAGGTGTTGCAGAATGCCCTCTTACAACAAACCATTTCGGCGACGATTTGACGCTTATTATTTATTATGATTTTGAGCTATTTAGTACACTTAAAATCATTTGTGCTGATAACTATAGACTAATTATATATAGGTAGAGTTTAACGCAACCAAAACAGAGCTTGCTCTCTTCACAAGGAAGTATAGGATACCTCCAGCAGAGCCTCCTGCGCTGCAAGCGACGGGCCTAGTTTTTAATGACAAGGCAACATTTGCATGTACTTTTATTTGGGGTACTTGTCTGGTGGACGGTTCTGGCCAGGACTGGACTCACTGCCAGGTGGGTACAACAAGTGATACTGCACAAATTGCTTCCAAACTAACTCTAAAGTTTAAAGTAAGTTGTTTAGCAGCACCAACTCTAGATGGATAAATGGTAAAACATACCTTTCAGTAAAACCGTGGCCGTATGGCCCAGATTGGATTCTAGCCGCACTGCTAATCTTTTGTCACTAAAAGGCAATACATCAGAGCTACTGTGCGAGCCATCACTGCATAGTTGGAGAGCACGTCATGAGGCTTCGCATCCCCTGTAATGAATGCTGTAGAAGTTACGGTGATGAGGACAAGTGAATTTATATTTTCTCTGTATCTGTTCTGCTGTGACAAGAAGGAGAGATACATTTCTCAGATCCCACTTCTTCACTGAACTGGATACTACTACTACTACTTACTTGGCTAATGTCGGGTGATGTGTTGCTGTCAGAAATATAACAGAACGAACCCTATTGCATTCGCGCTTTTAATAGAAGTACCTATACCTCTTGAGGACCGAAAGTTGAATAAGTGTGAACATGTCCTTTGCTCTCCAGATAACAAAGAAAGTCGGGCCCCTTCCAAAATCGATTTCTATATCTGCCACTGAACGTGACGTCAAATACGCCTCGGATAAGTTCCGACTTATCGGTTACGACTTTTGGCTATCGTTTAAAGGTTCAATGGTGTTTGGAATGTGCGTACTCTCCTAGACAATGGATGAGAAGGTTTTCAGAACGCACGACTAGGAGTTCATGAGATAAGTTTGTGGAATAGGCAGAGTACATATATGTCTCTAAAGCATAGCACTGTAACGTTGTACTTTGGTAAAGCTAATAAGCCCCATAGTCGGGTATTAACTATTGATACGCAAACCATATGCATACAATTTACACTCAAGCGTAGTAGTTAAGCAAGGTATTCACTATC
Organism: Chloromyia formosa; assembly: GCA_964017055.1. NCBI lineage: Eukaryota > Metazoa > Arthropoda > Insecta > Diptera > Stratiomyidae > Chloromyia > Chloromyia formosa. The sequence continues at coordinate 117,085,235 of OZ024815.1, forward strand.
ACCGCCAGTGGATTGGCCTTACCACCCCTAGTCATATGGTACCCATATAGCCTATATATCAATTCATTTCCAAGAAGGTCCCATTGTCCTTATGCGCACCTGCACCAACACCAAACGTCAACGGGTTGTGTTAAGAATCACCCAGAGTTGAAATCGAACCCACTGCAATTGCTTTGATGAACGAACTTAGAAATAACTTGCGATAAACTCTGATTTTACCACAGCAGAATACATATACCGTTAATCCAGTCGATAATCGAAATTGTGCCATGAGGTCAGGGTCACCCAAAGAAGCTACATACCAAATTTGATTAAGATACGACCACAGGAAATGCCGGAACAAACGCACAACATGCATCGGACTGTATTATATGCCCGTCCATTATATGATATTTTTACATAGAACGGGCCCAAAAAGCACGGAAAATATGAAATTCAGAGTTCGCATAGAAAGCGTAATTTAGAAAACATTCTATACTACTACTATACATTGTCTATAGGAAAAACTGACAGTGAGTCACTTACTTGAGTAACTCCTAGCATATCAGCAGTTTTTTTGTCTTATAGGAAAAGCGCATTTGGTGTGTAGCTACGCCCCTGAACCCATGTCTTTCTGAAATTAATTTTGCGCCCTCGTCACTCAAATAATCACTTCTAAGATTGATATTTGTCGGGGAGTAGTGATTCCTTCTTGATATTGCGAGATATTGTTTTTAGAAATATGCAAAAAGAATATTTTTTTTTTTTGCTGTAGTAAAGTTTTTTTTAACCCAAATACTTGATCCATTGAATGAATTTCGAGAAAGGTTCATCATCATTCATTTAACACCCGCTTTCCCCGCCATATTTTCGCTTGGGCAAATCATCCCAGTACATTATAAATGTAACGCAATAGTCTAAATAGTAAAGTACTCTCATTTCCGTTCTCAAGCGGAACGTGGGATACGAAGTGTAGTAGAGCACTTAGCTGCCGAAACTGTTTTTTTTTACGGGAAATGGTAATTGGACTTTATTCCTCTAATTTTTAGCAAATCAATGTATTCAAATCTGAATTGACTGGTGACCGGCGAAAAAAGCAACTATTTGAATATGTTTGTGGCGGGAATTGAAACTGCGTCCTCTCGCTTGGCAAATCGATGCTCTACCCATCGAGCTTCCGCGGCTGTCAATAGTCTGTAGTGGCTGGAAGAATAGACACTCTTATTTCAAATGATTTATAAGATAATGTATCTGATAATTCTTAAAAAAAAATCAGAGATGAGCCGTTTTCGAAACTTATGTTGCATTGGTGTCATTGTATGTTTTAAATCCTCTACTCACCACGGGGACTTTAAGAGATGCAGCAAGCCATTACGGGATGCGTAAGGGGGCCAATGCTTGGATTAAGGATATTAAAATGTTAAACCATATAAGTTTCCGTCTTGTCGTAAAAAACGAATTTATGGATAGGATCTGTATGCCAGTAACTTGCATTATGCCGTCGTGCTTACATTCGCTCTATAACTCTCCAATTTGTTAGTATAAAATCCTCTCTATGGCCTGATGCAGACTTGCGCTTTTCATTTCTGCGACGCCGGACTTGCGGTGTGAAGTACACAACTTAAAACTAGCGATGCACACGTCGCTGTGGTGCCAACGTTAGATTCCTTGTATACAGACAGAAAATTGCAATATGGTCGCGAAATAACGCAAGTGTGCATCGACCGTATAAGATTCAATAAATATAACACACGATAGAGCATGAAAAAATCGCTAGGGACCTTCCTTGATATTAGTTGTCTTCAAATCCCGGACAATTTATCTATTCCTGAAGAAAGTTGTTGTAACAGATGGGGCCAGTGATTATCTACGTTGATTCTGCATCATGTTAATTGATTTGACCCCTCCAGGGGCATGGCGCGTCAAGATCTCTTGCATACCTATGCATTGTTGACTTTTCGATTGCATATTTTTCGGATGGTGCTGTGGCTAGCATGCACTTCCTATCCGAGCCGTCTTTTAACGATAGCTCGGAACGCTGTGATAGTTCTAGTAGATGTAGAATCGTAGAGTGGCGACCGAGAACTCACGTCTACCGATCACGTCGATCTGCATCATGCAACATAAATAAAGTTATCCTACTTAGGATTTTAGGAGATTATGACATTATTTTAGTCGCAAGGTAGTTCGTTCCTATTAGTAATCAGTAAAGTATAGAATAAAATCAGTTTGTTGTATAAAACCTAATCCTTCAACTAATGTGGATACAATTCGAGGTGATTGAAGGCAGAGATCAATATGCGACAGTCAACATGTGATATTTTCATGGCATAAAAGCTATTCCGTCAAAAAAAAATGTGTTCTCGTAAAAGCTTCTAAACACACACGCACACACATTCACACGCTCACACGCGCCAACACACACACACGTGCACACATTTGTTCTCACGGTTGCATTGCTTGCCTTTCCCTCTTTTAGGCCTTACAGCCCAATTATGTGTGTCCTTGGCTGCATTCCTGCGAACGATGCAGCATTTGATATTTCTCGACTTTTTCAGATATGTACGGACAACTATCAATTTCAGCGTTTCCCTCTGGATCTGAAAAGTATTCTAATCCGAAGGGGAACAGTTTCAGATCAAAATTGACAGTTGTCCGCACATATTTTACCGGAGGGGAAAGCATATGGAGGAGAATTCGAGAAATGTCAAATCCTGATTCGTTCGTAGGAACTCAGCCAATGACACACATAATTGGGTTGTAAGCCCTAAAATAGGGAAAGGCAAACAATGCAACCATAAGAACAAATGTGTGCGTGTGTGTGTGTGTGTGTGTGTGTGTGTGTATGTGGTGTGCGTGTGTCTGTAGAAGCTTTTCTACGAGAACACATTTTTTTACCAATGGTCGCGGTCCTTAAAGCCTGACCGGGTAAAGAAATGACAGTGAGCAATAGACATGGCAAAGCATTGTGTATCCGTAAGTGAAATAGAGACGCATTTAACTGATCCATTCACACATGCGACGCACACGAGAGCAGAATGACAACCAACCAATTTTCGTTAGGCGTGTTTCTTAGTAATTGCACTAGAGCGAAAGAGACAGAGAGGCCGGTAGATGTATTTGTTTAGAAATCATAGGCTGGGGAAACGAACCAACAAATTTTTCCGGTATATTTCCCAACTAAAGATCCTCTCAGATAAGCGACACTCTTTCTTCAACTTACGAATATACAATACTTCATATCTCTGTTACTCACTGTCAAATTGTCTGATCCTGTAAGTTTCCCAGAACGCAGCCAATGGTTGCGTTCCTGCGAACAAATCAGGGCTTGACATTTCTCAAATTTTCCTCCATATGCTTTTCCTTCCGGTAAAATTTGTACAGACAACCGTCAATTTTCGGATCTGAAAATGTTCCCCTCCGGATCTGAAAAGTATTCTGCTCCGAAGGAGAACATTTTCATGACAGTTGTCCGTACAAATTTTACCGGAGGGGAAAGCACATGGAGGAGAATTCGAGAAATGTCAAATCCTGCTTCGTTCGCAGGAATGCAGCCATTGATGCAATTGTTTTGCCAATTGAGACTTTTGACACGAGTTCATCGAGTTTTCGTCCTTTTTTCAGTTCAGTTTTTAAGACTTCGGTTTGTTTTACGAAAGCCTTTCTATACATCGATTGAGGCAGCCACGTTAGCCGTAGGGTGTAATCCAGGAACTTTATCCTGTTTAAGTGTATCCTACATACTCAGTCACTTGCAGTGCGGTGCTACTCCGGGTTGTAGTTGTAGTAACGCCTACTTGCGTTGAAGGGGTTTGGTACCCCTTTGCCGTTGCGGAAGAATGGGTCGCTACGGTGCGTAGTACCGGCTGGCGTGGGAGCGTCCTACTCCGAGTGATCTTGTCTTAAGGAGGCAACGACCCTATATAAAATATATATATGAAATTTGTTTATCTGCTGCGTCAGAGTTGTCACCTTTCGACCGTATCGCGGGTTGTGTTCTCCTGTTGTATACGGCATACAAGTTCTTTTTTTTAATGGCACAGTGGTAGTGACGATTGTATGCAGTTACTCACACAGAGGATAATAGACTGATTTTTGCTGATAAGGCGGAATTTCTTGGGCTTATCCTTGACAAAAAATTGGGGCATACTCTGATATACTGGGCATAAACCTGCCTTTTCGTCTACTTGCCCACTGTAGCGTCTCCCAGGCGGAAGTTGTTGCGATTTTAGAAGCGTTAACCTGGCTGGGGGCACATCATAGTCAGTAGTGACATTACTAGAGACCGGATTATATGCAACATAAAAAGGCTGAAATATGCATGCAAATATGCATGTAAAATGCTTAAAATATGCAAGTAAAATGTGAAAATATGCAATATCAAATAAAAGAAAAAAATTGGATAATTATATTTTTATTAAGAAACAAAGGGACGAAAAGTCACAAATTTAATGGTTTTAGCAGTCTCTTGTTTTTATAGAAGTTTACTAGAATATATTGTTCTGTGTTCAGTTGTAAGATTATGTCTTTTATCATTTAAAATAGTTTTGTAATTTGAGAAAGATCGTTCTACGTCCACCGATGTCACAGAGCACTACTTAAACATGGGTGTTGTATTGGCAGATATTGTCCCAGGCAAAGTTCTAGTTGTACCATTAATAAAACTATTAATCTGGCACAGAGACTCGAAGCCTCGGTTGTTGTTTAGAATGTTTTCAAACTTTTTTTTAAAGTTTGTCTTGGCAATTTAGAGTGTATTTTACGAACTTTTTCAATCAGCAGAATAGATCCATTCAACTGCAAGAATAGATCCATTCAACTGCAAGCCTCGAGTTTCAAGTTTTTTGATACACTCGGGTATGTGGGGAAAAATGAGTACTTATGGCAGCGATGTTCTGATGATGTAGAAGAATTTTCAAATGCTGTATTGTATTGATGTATTGGCTTCATTTTTCCGTGTGTTATGAATGGGTTTTATATAGAAAATCACCGGACAATTACGAATGCGATCTTAGTGTCACCATACACTGTCGAACTCGAGCACGAACCTGGTACAAATATCCTCTGACACACACACATACACTTCACATAGGTTTGAAGAAAACCGGTGCAGTTGTACTAGGTTCGTGTTTGACAGTGTATGGTGACACTTAACCTCATGGGTAGGGGAAGCTCCATGAGCACGTTTCACGTGAACGTTTCTCTTCGCTGAGGGTTTACGATCAAAGTATCAGCACCAGCACAAGCATCATAGCATAGCTTTCACTCTGTTTTCACAGTGTTTGCTTATAAACACAAAATGTCCCTTGCACACTACATGAGATTTGGATAAATCATGAGAAGACTCGTAACAATTTCCCTAAAAATATGCAAAATTAATGGATTTTCAATGAAATATGCTAAAACCTCTAAAAACAGCCAATATATGCAAATGCATATGAAGTTATGCATTTGCATATAATCCGGTCTCTAGACATTACATTATACACATACATTCAGGGCGCGATAAGGTCCTTACAATCTGCCATTATAATATCTAAGACAGTAGCAGAATGCCGCTCATCCCTTATCTCACTGTGCTGGATTCCAGACCACTGGCGGTAACGTCCTGGCAGATGAGCTTACTAGACAGGGAACTATGGGCGAAGTACTGCAGCAGCATAGTAGTATTAACTCACCCATTTCGGCATGTAAACAGACTTAAAAGTCTGTAGCTATAAACAGCCTTGTAGCCTTCGTCTTCCCTACAATGATTTCTACAGAAGCTGTGGTGACGTGAACGAGGAGGAACGTTGCTTCCATCTTCTTTGCTCTTGTCCAGCTTTGGCAGGAAGGGACCGGTTAATTCTTGGATCTTACTTCTTCTCGGAACTTCAGGATCTGGAAGGTGCGAATGTTGGTATGCTCGATCGTTTGATTACTAGCTCAGGCTGGTTTAAGTTTTAAGGTTAAATGTGATGGATTCAAATGGTTTAAGTGTGCTGTGTTAATCATGGCAGCCAACTTACCTAATCTTACCTACTCACACAGAGCTTATACTCACTGCCATGCTCGGGTTCGTATACCCTATATACCGTCTGAAAGCGGTCTCTCTTGATAACTGGACATCGAGATAATAAGGAGATGAAGACGTGGCCAAAAATATTAATAAAAATTAGAAATCGCACTAAAATACGGACGATGCCAGAAATTCATCAAAGAACCAATATTTAGCTCGTCTTGGCATCCTCTTCAGTCAACATTGCCCTAATTGAAGTGATGTTATTTAGCATGAAACTAGCAATCAGTTTAACTTTTGTGTATTCCTCTAGGGTCGCGTACAAGAGGTGAAACTTTGGTAAAATACTACAGTTCCTTTCAGTTTTATTTGTAGATTAGAGAAAAAGTCTGAGTTCCGTAGCCATAAAGTTCTAATCTTTAAGTCCGAAAGAAATGGATGCTCACTACCACATCTAGACTATTCATTTTGAAATTTATTCTCGCTCATTTACATTAAATCTTAAATTTCCTTTTTTCTTGTAAATTGTAAAAAACATCGTCATTCGTTAAAACTATATCAGTGTGAAAAAATGAAGAGTCCACAGATCTCAAAGAACAATTGTAGTGTACACTCGTATTGCAACTTTACACAGCGTGTACAAACACAATGGAATGCATTAAATGTTGTATATGTGTTTTACTGTACATATATTGTGTTTACTGCACTTATAAGCAAAACAAATCAACTCACTTCTTATTAGATGTTTAAAGAAGTAACAACTTTAGTCGTCAATAAATTATTACCAGAATATAAAATAAATTAAGGACAGCTGTTACCTTGCTAGTTGCTGACAATAATGGAGGGTGCAAGCTGCTCCCGAAGTACGTGTATCCAATAGTAAATAAAAAAAATTCTACTGTGTTCAAGAAAAAACAGCCGTCCTTGATTTTGTAAATTAAATAAATTTACTGAACTGTAGAAAAGAAAATAATAAAACAGGAATTCAAAAAAAAACAATAATAAAAATAAAATATATTTCACAACAAATTTTCTAAGAATAAACTATTGCATTTGAAATCATCGAGAACCAAGACATAACAGAACATCAAATTCATGTAACAACGTGCGCTGCAATTAATACAAATAATGCTTCGCTTCACTCATTTAAATATTGCCAAAGAAAAACAAAAAAATGCATAAATGTAATAATGAGCTCCAACGCAGATAGAATTCAAGTTTTAATATCTTTACCTAATCTCGTGACAGAGTTTGTATTATATAATATTGTAAATAAAATATTGTCTTTTGTAATTTTAGGTTGGCTACCGATCAAATTTGCGGGGAAGCCAAAGTATCTCAGATCTAACACATGCTGCCAGTACAACCGATTCAGCATCACGTATTAGTCGTATTAATCGGACAACAGGTATGGTATTATTCAGTATTATTTGTTTTCGTACTCGTTGAAACTAATGTATTGGGTTGATTATTTGTGTATGTTTATAAAGCAGAAAAGGTTGATTAACGGATGGAATTGAGATGGTTGACGTGTAAATAGACAAATACAAAAATTGTATAATTATGACTGGTCGAAATGGAGTCAGAATTTAGTCGAAACGTAGGAAACTCTTGTTCACTCGAAGAACTATTTCCTGTTTTTCTATAATATCTTTACAACTATTCTGATCTAGTTAAGGGTTGAAAAATAAATGTCTCTATCTGGCGCATGAAGAAAATATTTACATAAAAAATCAGATGATGCCTGATTTCTTAAATGAAATCCATATTAATGCATAGCCTCTTTTTAGAAGATTTATCGTGTAGATGCTGTCTGTTAAACTGAGCTTGCTATCATATTTCGTATGTGGATCACAAAGTTTCCGGCCGGAACATGAAAATGAAGTCCGGCGATGAAAATATTTTATCAATTGTTCGCACCAAGTCTTGTAAGCTCTGAAAATATCAAATCATTTCATTTGTGTTTTCTATAATTTGTTAAATCTATCAGCTTCGAAATTCGTCGCTGTTATTACCATGACAAAAATTCGCAAATTGGGACCCGAATTGATTAACCAAGACCAAGACCAAAATTCATATTTTGGTATACACACTGATGTTGATGGATATAACGAATAATGCAGGGTCGGCCAAAAAGTCGTGCGAATTTAAAAACGCCATAACGTTCGAACGCTAAGGTGCTGCGGTACACGAGTGGCGGGGGTACGTAGCTTGGTTCTTGGGAATTTAGTCGGATCCCTTTACGGGTATGGAGCTCGCGTTGTATGTTAAAAATTATTACAAAAATGACGATTTATTCCGCTCAAAGTTTAGAATTTATGACTCTCCCCGTGGAAATTTGCTCAGGTCGTGGGTTGAAAAGTTCGAAGCCACTGGTTCAGCTCTTAATCAGAAGCTAAGATGTTTGCGATATTGCAAAGCTCCACTGATATCTTATGAATCGATGATCCAGTATTACTTACGGACGGATTGGCTTCTGATTGAAAGTTGAGCCAGTGGCTTCGAACTTTCTAACCACGTTCCTGGGGCAGATACATGACTCGTATCGTTTTTTATGTTCACTGGGAGCAATTCATTTTGGCGCAACTGCTCTGTGTTACATCTCCACGTCGGCTTTGAAAGAAACCCTGGTCCGTGGATCTGCTGCGTGTACAACAAAAAGCTGCATCCAAACGCTACTACGGTGAGATGCAATTGCTGCAATCATTGGTGCCACCTTGAAAACTGCTCTGGACTCAACCATCACAGGCACTGGAACTCCTCCTTTACTGTGAGTCATTGTGGGACTCAACACACATTGTAACTACGTTACTGTCCGGAAAGACAGATTGACCAACGCCGGAGGAGGGCTTGCCTTCATTATTCACCATTCCGTGCAATACCCGGAAATTGATTTCACCAGCAATAATAACACCATGGAAGTGCAGACCATCGCCATAAAATCGGGTAGTGTTGATATTGAAGTTATACTATTTACATTCCACCGGTATCCAGCTGTCCCCCAGGATACCATGTAAACATCAACCAACTCCTTACTAGTCAACATCGCCTCCTGCTTGGTGACTTTAATGCTCACCATGAACTCTGGCTCTCTAACCTTAATAACGACGCCAGAGGTATCTCAATAGCGGAACAGCTTGACGCCTCAAATTTCTGTACTCTGAATGTCGACACTGTGCCAGTTCTCCAGACATCACGATTGCCAGTGCAAGCCTCATAAATGAAGCTCAATGGGAGCCGGTCCTAACACTATCTTCGGACCATTTATCATAACGGACCATAAGGCTTGACAAACCAATAAATGTCATATCTGCTGAACACCGCACTTTTGTCAACCACAGTAAGGCTGATTGGAACGGCTTCCTACACCAACGTTAAATTCCTCGCTCTGCCGACGCCAACCGACGTACGTTAGGCCGAATCCAACATTAGTAAAATCCTAAATAAAGCAGCAGCGACATTTATTCGTGTGGAACGGATTCCGAAAATTCGGCCCAGCTTTCCAACCTCAGCCGCCAGATTGCCAGACGAGAGAGATAGCATCAGTAGTATAAAAGGACAAGTAGTCGAACACAGGAGGTCAAAACGGAGCACACGTCTGAATAACTGCAACCTAACTACAGGTTTGAGCAGGTCTTTTAGTTTTCGGGGACCGGACTGAAGAAATCACTTTTCACTCGGATTTTTGTCACTTTTCACTCGCATTACTCCATACACCATCCGGAATTCTTGTCCGAAAAAATTGATGAGGCCCGGTCTTCCGGTTTGGCTGAATATAGCATACACCATCCGGAATTCCTGCCGGGAAAGCTGATCAGGCCTGGCCTTGAGGAATTGCGGATCGTGTATGGCTGCTTCAGGCGGTTTCAAGGCGGCCGGACAGGGCTTTCATCCGACCGGATGCACAATTGAAAATCGATTTAATCGCCAGAGATTCAAAGTATCTTTCTATCTATTGAATTGAATTGTACGGCATTTTACTTTTCATGGCCAAGTTTCAGATACATTTTAAATACATTATAAAATAAATAAACTCCTGAAAAAATTCATTCTGGCCACACGACCGATTTTGAATTGTGCATCCGGCCACCTGAAAGGCCTGTCCGGCCGCCTCAAGGTCATCTGTTCGGCCGCGTGACCAGAATGAATTTTTGCAGGAGTTTATTTGAATGTACCAATGTATCTGAAACTTGTCCACGGAAAGTTGCGATAAGATCGATTTTCAATTGTGTATCCGGCCGCCTCTTCGCCATCTGTCCGGCCGCGTGGCCAGAATGAATTTTTGCAGAAGTTTATTTCAATGTACCAATGTATCTGAAACTTGGCCATGGAAAGTAAAATGCCGTACAATCCAATTCAATAGATAGAAAGATACTTTGAATCTCTGGCGATAGGATCGATTTTCAGTTGTGCATCCGGTCGCCTGAAAGGCCTATCCGGTCGTCTCAAGGCCGCCTCAATCGGCCATTTACAATCCAGAATTCCTCAAGTCCAGGCCTAATCAGTTTTTCCGGAGAAAAATTCCGGGACGTGTGTGGTGGAGACCTGGCGGGAACGATTTTCCTTCCGGCCGCCTGAAACGGCCATACACGATCCAGAATTCCTCAAGGCTGGGTTTTTCCGGACAGGAAATCTGGATGATGTTTGGTCGGCTTAAAAGTCGGGAATTTGCAGCAAATTTTGTTGTTTTTTTTAATGATTTTAACTGAAAGTTTTATATATTGAAGGTATGGAAATATTTTCTATATTTGAAAGTCCCCTTGCGTGGGCTCCGCTCGTTACGCTCGGTCCGCGCTTAAGGGATCGCAACCCTCAGTATTGCACAAATATAAACGCTTGCTTCGCTCGCTCTGCGTACAAAAGCGTTTTGACCAGTTTTAAGCATACCAAACCTTCAATATAAATCATGAAAAAAAATTTGGTTTGTTCACCCCGGGCCGCGGATAATAAAAATATCTGCGAAATTCCGACCAACCGCGATCTAATCACACTTTCACTAGGACATTGATTGAGGTTATGTACTCTAAACTCTGAACAGAATAAATTGTCTTTTTTGTAATAATTTTTAACACAGAACGCACGCTCCGTACCTGTGTTTCAAAACTTGGTTCTAAAAATGAATAAGATATGCCGAAAACTTTGTGATCACCCCTCGTACATGTACAAAATAAAATGTTCGAAAAGAGTTCTCTATGTATGTGTATCTTAAAAAATGACTCGATCTGACTTCAGTTTGACACTGAGTTAAAAACCAACACATATCAATTCCATATCCAAATTTAATTAACCCGACCAATAATGCTTTAATCATATTTTCTCTAACTACATCGACATCTCCAATTTCTTTTTGTGCGGCTGCTTCTCTTGAACCTCTAACACACACAATCTAACTTCTAAACTAAAACCAAATCTGACTGAAACAGGAGAGAATTCTAACAACGCAAGTAGTACTAAACCTTCTTACAACTATTTTCACTGTGCTGCACCGCGATCAGTTCTTTCGCAAAATTACAATACAATCAGCACGCTACGGTCCATCTATCCTCCGTATCCCAGTGATATTGGAGTCTATGCGAATAATTCTTCGAACAAAGCTAGCAACGATACACCATCTCAGCCACCGGCGCCACAACCACCACTACCATCAAAGCCCAGGCCCAGCAACTTGGAATTGGGCTCGTCAAAAGCAGATGGTGATAAAGATGCATCCGCCAAATCTCGAAAACATCCAAGCATCTTGAAGAATTATAAGTCGTGCCCGGTCTCACCGGTTCACGAAGAAATGGACTGGAGCAATTTGCCTCAGAACACGGGCAGTATTGTGTTCAACGAGCCCAAGCGACATTCCATGTATAGCGATGATGCCAAAACCATCCTGGATATGATTCATTCGGATACTGAGAAAATGATTGCTGAAATCACACAAAAATATGGCGATCTGGAACAATTTGATCCAATTACAAGTCTACCGGATCCGCCGCCTGTAATCGGACAAACTGACAAAATCGAAGCGTCGAAACCTGGAGCCGGACAAGAGAAGGAGCATGGCTTCTTGTCGGATGAAGAGGAGAATTTCAGTTCTGACTCTTTGGAAGACTGTAGTCTGGATTTGGACGTGCAGAAGCCCAAAGCTAGAATTTACAAGAAACATAAGACGGTATGCAAGAAGCACCAGCAGCGAACACAGAAATCAAGTTCACTGCCGAAACGATCTACCTCGGACTATTTCATTTATGAAGAATTCTATCAGCCGCAATACAGAAATGTCTCACTATCGGATATCTTGAAAGAGGATGAGAATAAGGAGAATATGTTCCTGGAAACACAACGACATTCTAGTGCTAGTTTCTTTCTCGTTCAATATCCCGATCAGAAAAGTCAGGAGAGCATACTCACCGATAATTTGAGCGGAATCAGTTGTTACAATAGTATGGAGAGCATTTTGTCCGATGAGTCTGATTGTAAAAGCGCACCGTTGGAAATGCTGTTCAATAAGAGGAAAAAAGATTCGCGACCATCCCAGGAGCCTAGCGGCGGATACTTTGATAAAATCGATACTTCATCGAAATCGTACGGATCCAGCCCGAACGCAACATGCGGTTTCGACTACTACATGCAACATCGCTATGCCGAGGCCAACAATCACTACGATATTTCCAATTACGATCTGGAAGGTTTCTATGAAAGTGGAAAATATTTGAATACTGAAAGAAGATCTCTGCCAACGTCGCATACATATCCACGTTTTGATACAACCCACAGCGATGATATTCCCACCCTTAGCGGCAAGAATGCCGAGTATAACTCGACCGTAAGTAAGAGTCTAAGCAAAGAATTTGCGAATCAACGTTCCAAAAACAATTCTAATCCCATCTACTTTGAAAAGGACGAACTGTCTCGTCACTACATCGATGTCAATAATCCAACTATCGGTCGACCGTTTCAGAACGACTCCATCTATGTGATGAAGAAATCGTGTAGCTTCGAAATTGAAATGAACGAGAGTCGTCGATGTTCGCGATCGACAACGAAACGTTTCGAAAGAAATTTGGAAAAATTCGAAAGTGATCACGGGCCTGCAAAAGTGTCGGCTGGCGGTCCAACGGGGCCAATTGAAATGAACTATTGTCCCCATAAGCCGCCAGTTGCTGCCAAACGATCGTCTAGCATGCGATCTAGAAGTCGATCGCGAACAAAAGAACGATATAATACCGTAGGTCAGATAAGCTATCAGCCCGATAAAAGAAGCAGCAACGAGGTTCGTGATTTCGTTAACAAAGAACTCCAAGGCAGCAAGAAGGAGCGTAACGACGAAAAAAGCTTTGAGATATTCATTACCGAGACGGGCACTAATGAAGACGACAATATGGACAGTCTGGAGTTGTATAAGAAACCAAATTTGCACAAAGAAAATTCTGTCGATTCTCTGGACGAGCCGAATCAGAAGAGTCTGAAAAATTCTCAGAACGAAAAAACCTGCGTGCCAACCACCAGCCTTTTGGTGAATTTTGACGATAGCGAGTATCCGAAATTTCAGGAAATCGAGAAAAAGATTCAAATTATAAATAAACTCGTCGAAATGGAAGAGTCGCGTTTAGAGAAGGATCGCTTGCAAAAAGAGAATCGCATGAAACCGTTCCAGTGTAGTTCCAAAGAGAGTGGCTATGTTCGAAGTTTGACGCGAAATTTTGATCGATTAGCCCGAAATATTGAAGAGGAGATTGAACTCGAGCGTAATCGTCAAATGGCCGCGTCACGTCTGAAACGCAATTATAGTTTACCCGATGTCTTGGAGGGTGCCAAATTTGAGTTATTTGAATTTTCAGTAGATGTGGAGGCACAGGAAAAAGACGATGCTGAAAGTGAGAAAATTTTAGCGGATTTCTTAGAGAAGGACACAGGTGTGATGAAGCGAAATGCTTGTACTACTTGTCTGTGTGTTGTGTATTGCATGCAAAAAAGTGCATTCAGATTATTTTGCATGGCTCAATTTAGGTTTAGTTTTTTTTTAGAGATTCAGTTTAGTTGATTTGAATAATATTTATTTGAAGGGAATTTAAATGTTGGGCGATGTTAATGGTCATAATAATTCATTGTAGCCAACTCTTGATAATTTGTACAATTTGGATGTCGTTCTCTTGGAATAGATTCATTTCAATATTCGGTGTCACTGCGGATTACTACTCAAACAATGAAATGATGAAAAAGCACATAGCCAATGTAATATTCCCCCGTTTAGTATGATAATGTCAAATTAATGGCAATTTATGCGATTGTTTGGAATCTGCCTTTTTGTATTGCATTCCCCAGCATTCCGTTCTAAGGCATGCTAGATGTTGGGTTTAGTATTGAATGCCAAGTTCTAGTAGAACAGAGGAGTTGCAGTTGAATTTGTTTAACCGTTTTATAATGTACATATAATAATATAATATTGGGTATTCAAAAATTCAATATAATACATTGATAGTTAATGGTAGTCGTAGTTGGTTAATGAGCACAATCCGTTACTGACCACTGCATGAGATCACGGTAGCTCCCACTTCCTTCACAAGTTATAATTGGTAAACATGACATAAATTCTGCAAATATCCGACACTTCGATTTATGAAGTGCCTTCGCTAGAAAACTTCCTGCCATGCCTCTTGTAGGCTTTTGTTGTAGGCATTAATACCTACAAAGGCTCATAAATATTTCCCAAATATAAGAAGCAGCGACATAAATTTTGTGGTAGTAATGGAACTCAGGGATAGGGAATATTGGCTTATCTAATCTTACTTGTCATACTATCACGTAGGTGCCCTTCCACCGAATAACTTAAGGGAGGCAATAGTTGCCGCCAGTATAGATGACACTGGTCTCGTATTTGGTAGTGACTCGAATGACTCGAGGGCACAACACATGGCATACAGTATAGGGCAAATCTGATACGAATAAGGGGAGAGTTACTGCTTGGCTTTTTAATTGGTATGAACTTTTTGATTTAGTGTGACTGTGAACCTACCTCAGGTTAGGTTAAAGGGACTGCCGTGATACACACAGCACACATAGACCACCACTGGGCCGTTTGTGATACCACCATCGACTCCACAACCCGAGTCCTACCTATTCATTGAACCAGCTTGAGCTGTTGATAAAGCGCTGGAGCCGACTGATGCTAACATCGTTAAGGTCGTCCAGATCGCCAAAATAGAAATACTCCAAGGTAATCCTTCTTTTTCTGGCCAAGGCATGACACCCACATAGCAGATGAAAGGTACTCTCCTCATCATCCTCATCCCCGCTGCTCCTACAGAGGTCATTGTGTGGAAGCCCCAATCTCCTAGCATGTTCGTCGATTGGACAGTGCCCTGTAATCAACCCCACAGTCCGTAGGTTTCGTCTATTCAACGCCAGCAGCTCCTAGGCCAAAGTTGCCTAGTAACCATACAAGTGCTACCATTACTCCACCTCGCGTTGGTAGTACGGATAATCGATGCGTCAGCATTTACGATCATTTTACTGGGTGATAAAGACCACTCGAGATGGCGACGACTAAGCCCGGTCCCCCTATTAAAAAAAATTCCCATCTCCAGGAGACAGGTGCGACATGCGGCAACAATCTTTGAGTTTGTAATCACAGACTCAAGGGATCTAATCGCCGGCTGACTATCTATGAAGATGGTAATATCCCTAGCAGCTATGACATTACGCCCGCCTGAAGAACGCTGCAAAAGTCTGGGAGATGTAGTGACAAGTTTATATTAGCTTTATTATAGCTTGTCCGAGTACACCCCCACTCCCACTCCTTGGTCCGTCCTAGAGCCATCGGTGTATAAACTTATAGCATTTGACTCCTGCAAAGTGTTAGCCGCCCACTCGTCCCGTGAGGGGATTTGGCTTACAAAATTCTTACCGAACAGATACCTGAGGAGAGTGTAATCCGTTACCGCAGGAAGATACTGAGAACAGACGCGTGTCCCGTGGCTGCCACAGTGAACTGTCCAGTTTCCCGAAGACGAATACGGCTACGTTCGAGGTCACCTGCTTAGCAAAAATATCTAAGGGGTCAAATTGAGCAGTACATCAAGAGCAGCTGCTGGTGTAGTTCTAAAAGCCCCTGTAATGGGAATACTCACCATTCTTTAGAATTTCTCTAGCATACTTCAATAAACCGCAAAGTTGAGGGCAGTCCACCAGGCGATAATACCTTACAAAAGTATAGTTCGTAGGACTGAGACATAGAGCCAGAATACAATCTTTGGTTTCAGGCCCCACTTCGTACCTATGGCCTTCTTACACGAGTATAGCGCAGCAGTCGCCTTAGTTACTCGTTCCTGGATATTGTGTCTCCACCCCAGTTTCCTGTCCAGGATGACGCCCAGAAAGTTGGCCTTTTCAGAAAGGACAAGTTTCATTCCGTTCAGCAATGGAAGATCGAATATTGGTGGCTTGTGTTTCCTTGTAAAGAGAACAAGTTCTGTTTTAGCCGGATTGGCATCAACCCCAGCTAGCCTAGCCGACTTCGTCAGAATTGAGAGGGCATTCTGCATAATATCACTAAGCACAGAGGGAAACTTCCCAGAGATTGCGATGGCAATATCGTCCGCATACGCGATGATTTTGCATCCCACATTCTCCAGGTCCAAAAGCAGTTTGTTAACCGCCAGATTCCAAAGAAGGGGAGATACACACCTGTGCTCAGATGCAGAGATTCCCAAGCGAGTACAAATGACTCTGGGTGCTAGTAGTTGGTCTATAACCCTACAGCGCGATCCATTTACATTCAGACCGATGAGAGAATTGGTTACAGCCGCAGGTGCGACATGATTGAAAGCGCCTTCGATGTCCAGGAAGGCAACCAATGTAAATTCTCTACAGTCGAGAGACCTCTCAATGTAACTCACCAGAGAGTGTAAGGCCGTGTCCACCGATCTTCCCTTCCAGTAGGCATGTAGTGATGTAGACAGAAGGCGTGTTGGAATAGTAGCACGCAAGTGTACATCAGTCAACCGCTCCAAAACCTTTAGCAGAGTTGGACATAGGCTAATTGGTCTGAAGTCATTCGGACGCGCGTGTGAGCTTTTCCCCACCTTAGGGATAAGAACAACCTCGGTCACTGACCATTCATGAGAAAAGTACTATACACCAGTTCCAGACAGGCCCTTAGGATTATCTCCAACCATGAATAAGCAATATCCAACACGTGCTGCAATGAGTGCTTGAATGACTCGAGGCTAGATATAGCCCACCAATGTTTTTTTCTGAGAGAATGGATTCAAAGTCGCAAGGAACAACCAGTCTTCGCCCGCAGAAGAGTGGGGCACTGTTTCTGTCGGGCTGCCTGGGAAATGCGTGTCAAGCAGCAGTTTAATAGTATCCTTGCACGAGGTCGTCCAGGACCCGTCCTGTGGACAGAATCCTACGAACTCTGGAGGCTTCACTCGAGCCCTCGATGCGCTCGCAAAAATTACACCATGATCGGCGTTTCGCTTGCCTGAGTTCTCTCTTAAAAACTCTGAAATGTCTTTAATAGGAAATCCAGTTCAGACCTGTGGACCTAGCCTTGTTGAAAGACCTCCTGTACACAACTCTAAGCTCAGAGATTTGTGATTCCACCAGTCTGGTTTTCTCTTACCTCTTCGCCTGCTGATGGGGCACGATCTGGACACAGTAAAATCAAAGGTCCCCGTGAGGTCCTTCACCATATCGTCCAATTCTCCCCTACTAGATGGCCGACCAGGCATAGGGGGTAGCTGTTCCAGGAATGCCTCCCGAAACATAGACCAGTTAGTTCTACGATTACGGAAGTCTGGATTGTTTACAGGCCGCTCAGTAAGGCTGAATTGCAGATAGCGGTGATCGGAAAAAGAGTGCTCAGATGACACTCTCCAGTTTCTGAACAAGTGGACAATTTTCTGGAGGATCATGGACTGAGGATTAGCATACCAAAAACTGAGTATCTTTGCTGTCCTTTCTCAGGTCCAGAGAGACCGATACCAGATATCTACATTAAGGGAGAGCAGCTGAAGTCCTGTACAAAGTTCAAATACCTGGGCTCGATGGTCAACAAGGAAGCTATTTGCGATGATGACATCAAACATCGCATCAGTGTCGGATGGATGAAGTGGCGAGAAAACTCTGAAGTTTCTGCGACAAGAAGATGCCACGAAAGCTTAAGGGCAAGTTGTACAAAACGGTCGTACGTCCCGCACTCATGTATGCGTCTGAATGCTGGACTATGTATAAGACATACGAAAGTATGATAGAATAACTGCGACTGAGATGAAAATGCTACGGATGTCTGCCGGTGTGACCAAAAAGTATCGTATCAAAAGCACCCACATCCGAGGCAGCTTGTTTGTTTAGCAACCGATCACTGAAAAGCTCGAAGATCATCGTATGGATTGATATTGCCACGTTCTAAGGCGTCCGCCAGAGAACCCTGTCATGAAAGCACTATCAATGAATGTTCTATTTGGACCCAAACGCCGAGGCAAACGGAAACACACGTGGATCGATGAGATGAAAAAGCAACAACAACGCGTTAATCTTGGCGATGATACGATCCAAGACCGAGCTGCCTGCAGAAGGAAGCTGAGATTACACCGCCGGAATAGGCGAAGTGCCAACACCAGAGACAGAGCAACGTGAAGCCGCAGAGTGGTATGAAAGGGCAAGGAAGATGAAGGATAATTTTCTCCGAGACAAGAGAAATATCTAAGACCTTTGCTCTATTCCTAGTAACAAAGGTAGGCTCCGTATCCACATTGCAAATTAATAAGTTAGTACCAATGAAGCACTCAAACAGATATATTATATTCCGCGACTGTTGGTATCAGAGCTACCCCAGACGATATGATGCGCATTCGAATCGTAGCCGATGATAAAACCGACTTTTGATATTTCAGCCGCTGTAATTGCATTTCTAAGAATAGATGAGGGTAAGATATCCTCATCATCATACGGAAAGTAAACAATACCACCGAGCTCAAGGCAGACTGCAACAGAATCCCTGTCACTATAGGTTGGTAGTGGAAAGCCCTTTTGTGATTTCTTAACCAAAATACAGGGCCGGGGTTTTCGTTGGCTATTGACATAGAAAACACAATAGCTAGAAGATTTAAGACCCTTGACTCGGTCTCCTGCAACCCAGGGTTCCTGAATCAATGCGATATCCTCCTCCCCACTGCGCGCCAAGCGGAGAAGAATAGCAGCAGAGGTTGCTTTGGAATGGTGGAGGTTGATCTGGACAAAACTGATCATTAATTTGATAACCTTCCTACCACCACAGTAATATCGGCCTCACCGTCATCGTCGGAGGAGTTACACAGGAGACACACAGTCATCATCCGTATCACCATCAATAGGCTCAATAACATTACTGACAGCCCCGTCCTCTTCCATTGGTTTCTCAAAAGTTATATTGGCTTTCCTTATGTCGCCCTTGTAAACGCGCAATTTAATGTTAACAAAGCCAAATTTAAGAATCCCATTCGATCTTGCCAGATGAGCCAGAGACTCCGTGCTGATCACCAAGACGAACCTACCTTAGTCACAATGAATGAAATCGATGAAAAGCAAGTGAAGCGGAGAATCGTACTCAGCGCATTGCTCGATGATGATTCGCAAGGTGTTAATGTGATCGACACAGGAGAATCCGGATCGAAAACCAGCCTGCTCTTCATCAATTGTGCTTTCTAAGTGGGCCTTTAGTCTTTCCAGGACGATTTTAGTTATTATCTTGGCAACTCCAATTATTACAGTCTGTGAGGCTACCCTTCTTTGGAAGTTTGATGACGAAACCTTACTTCCACTCAGTGGAAGTCCTCCTCACACGCTATATCAGCAAATGGGTGCAGCAAATCGGCAGTTATGCTTGGCGCTGCTTGATAAAGTTCGGCAGGGATACCGTCGAGTCCGGCGGCCTTTCCTTGTTTTAGTGCAATAATTGCAGTGACTATTTCCTCTTTAGTCGGGGCAGCCGACCGTATACGCACATTTTTATGGTTAGCTAAATTATCTATATGAGGGGGGACTTCACCAGAGGTTACACGGTCCGAGACCGCGGCGGAGTGTTCTTTCCACCACCTCATTTGATCTTCTTCCAAGATAAGTAGCTTTCCATCACTATCCTTCACCGGATGTTGGCAGGAGTCACGACCACCTGTAAACTCCTTGATGACACCGTATACGACGTTTAAGTTGTTACGTCTTGCGGCTTCTTCTGCTGAGGCTGAAAGAGAATTCGCTTAAACTCTTTTATCGGGTCGCACACTACGCTGAACTTCTCGAGCTTTCTGACGGTAAAGGAGTTCGATGCTGCTTCGATTGTCGTCTGATGCCGAAGCCAAACGACCCTTCAGTTCCCTTTGGTGTTGACATAAGCACATTCTTGGACATGAAGTGCAATCTAGGAAATACGAGTGTCGTCTGAATCGGGGTGATGATGTCAATGTGCTGGAGCGTTGTTGAAGGTTGTTTTAACCCTTTTTTGTTGATATCAGAGCGATATCGAGGCAATATCAAAGCGACATCATTATACTAATGATGACACAACCCTGACTCAACATTGACGCTGATGCCACGATGATGCAACATCGGGAGAAATCATAGGTTAGGTTAGAAGGGCTGCCGTGAAGCACACAGCACACTCAGACCACATATGGGTCCGTTGTGATACCCAAGGTATACACCAACTATCATAAACATCAATCAAACATTGAACCAGCCGGAGCTGACAATGAAGCGAAGAAGTCTGTAGACATCTATGTCTTTTAGATCGTCCAAGTCCCCAAAAAAGAACGACCCCGGAATCGCCTTTCTCCTTAGAGCCAAGGCAGGACGGGCGCACAGAAGATGGGAAGTACTTTCCTCTTCGTCTTCGTCATCGCAGCTCCTACAAAAGTCATTATAAGGAAGCCGAAGCCTTCTAGCGTGCTCTCCGATCAGGCAGTGTCCAGTGATCACCCCCACCAACACGCCGATGAGCCTTCTATCCATTGACCGAAGCTTGGACGATCGCCTAGGATTAATACTAGGCCATATCATTTTGGTTGTATGGCAGGTGCCTATGATACTCCATCTCGAATTAGCCCTATCAACGGCAGCAGATTTTAGTATGCTTTTGCATGAAGCAATAGGCATTTTGATTACGCGAGAATCCTCTAGGATACCCCTTGTCCCTGCACGAGCAAGCTCGTCAGCCACGCAGTTACCAGCAAAACCGCTGTGACCAGGTATCCAACACAACACAATTTTGAAGAGTTTACCTAACTCAATAGGGGACGAGCGACATTCTTCTACCAGTCTGGATGAGGTAGATACGGAGTCAATAGACCTAATTGCAGCCTGGCTATCTGTGAAGATAATGATATCCGTTGAAGTTACGATGTGACGTCCCAGCCATACCAGGACTTCTAATATTGCCGCGACCTCCGCCTGTAAGACACTACAGTGATCCTGTAATCGAAAGGAGATGTTTACTCTTAGACTTTCGGAGTAAACCCCCGCACCCACTCCCTCGCCATTACTAGACCCATCCGTAAAGAATGCGATAGAGTCCATTTCGGAGGGATCATTATCTGCCCATTGGCTACGCGGAGAGATGAGGCTTGTAAAATTCTTACCGAATACAAGCTTTGGAGATGTGTAGTCGGTAGATAAAGGGATATCCACATAGTTGAGAATAGTCGCGTGACCGGCAGTTGACGCGTCCCAGTGACCTGTTTCTCGAAGTCGAATGGCCACGTTTGCAGCCACTTGTTCAGCAAAAATGTCAAGTGGTAGTATATTAAGCAGCATTTCCAGAGCCGCGGTTGGTGTCGTTCTAAGCACCCCCGTCATTGCTATGCAGGCTAGTCGCTGCACCTTTCCTAACAGGCTGTCATAAGCTGCTATACGTAGTGAGGTCCACCAAACAATCACACCATGCAATAGTATGGGACGCACTACAGATATGAACAACCAGTAGACAACTTTAGGTTGCAGGCCCCATCTTTTTCCGATGGCTTTTTTACAAGAGTACAGCGCAACAGTAGCCTTGTTCACTCGTTCCTGTATGTTGAACTTCCAAGTCAGCCTTCTATCTAGGATTACACCCAGAAACTTTGCTTTATCAGAGAATACCAACCTCGTCCCTTCCAACAGTGGGGGGGGGGGGGGGGGGGGGGGTAAGATCAGGAAGTTTATTACGCCTAGTGAAAAGAACAAGTTCCGTTTTGTCCGGATTTACGCTTACTCCAGCATAATTCGCCCAGAGTGCAAGCATCGACAGTGCATTTTCCATTATTTCACATAAAACGTTGGGAATTTACCCGAGATAGCTATGGCAATATCGTCCGCATAAGCAATGAGCTTACATCCCAAGGTCCTGGAGTAGTTTATTTACTGTCAGATTCCAGAGAAGAGGTGAGAGAACCCCACCTTGGGGAGTGCCCCTACTTACAAGCCTTCGTTCCGACGATTCACCCAGACACGTGTGTATAACCCTAGATGTTAACAACAGGTTAATGAGACTGCTGAGCGAAGCGTCAACACTTAGACCAGCGAGTGCGTCCGTTATTGCCTCCGGTCGCACGTTGTTAAAAGCCCCTTCGATATCCAAAACCAGGCCGAAGCGAAGCTATATACCCTAGACTTGTACAGACCTAGTGGTGACACCAAAAGTAATAATTGGCAACGACCATGCATTAAAAGTGAGTTTCCCATATGGCCAGTTTATAGGGGAGGTTGCAGCAATCATTCAGGAGGATCTTGACCATTATCAAAATCAATTAACTAACCCATTCTACAAATATTTGTTGAATTTTTCAAGTCGCTAGCTTCATTCCATCGAAAGTTATTGCTTATTTGAAGTCTCACTTGTAGGGGAGGTAAGGGTTCCTTGGGTCGGATCTTGCCCATCATTGCCACCAACCAATTAGATCACCCTTCAAACATACAAACAAAATTTTAAGTCTCTAGCTTCACTCTATCGACATATATCGCTTATTTGAAGTTTCGTTTGTAGGGGAAGTCGGGGTTTCGTTGGTCGGATTTTACGCATTTTCAATATAAGCCGACTGGATCCTACTACAAACATTTGGGCAAAATTTCAAGTCGCTAGCTTTATTTTGTCGTAAGGTATCGCTTGTTTTAAGTGTCATCTCTAGGGGAGGTAGGGGTTCCTTAGGTCGGATCTAACCCGTCTTTAATGCCAACTAACTCAATCTCACTTCAAACATTTGACGAATATTTCAAGCTGCTGGCTTCATTGTATCAAAAGTAATCGCTTATTCGAAGTTTCATTTGAAGGGGAGGTAGGGGTTCCTTGGGTCGGATCTTGCCCATTTTCAGTGCTAACTAATAAGTCCTTACTACCAACATTCTACCAAATTTTCAACTTGCTAGTGTCATTCTATCGAAAGTTATCGTAATTAAAATAATGTTTAATTTTTTGAATTTTGTAGGGGAGGTAGGCGTTCCTTTGATCTGATTATGCCCAACTTCCCAAAACCTAAGCAGCTTCTCACCCCAGGGTTACATGGCAAAAATCAGATGTCTACGTCAATTGGTTCAAGAGTTATGGACAAAAAACCTGAAAAGTAGGGTAGTACGGGGCTCTTTGTAAGAAAATTACCGTTAGTTTTCAACTGATCGGTTTTATTTTTCCAGGGGAGTATAAGATTACCATCACGAGCAATCTACCAAAGCTAGAGGTTTTCATGTTTATTTAATCGGGAGTTATAAATACATTTAATTATTTTACATATGTAGGGGAGGTAGGTGTTCTCTTGGCCTGATCATGCCCATTTTCAATACCAACCAACTAGATCATACTTCCAACATCTAGTTAAAATTTCAAGGCTCTAGCTTCATTCTATCGAAAGTTATCGTGCGAACGGACAGACAGACGGACAGACGGACAGGCAGACATGGCTTAATCGAATCGGGAGGTGACCCTGATCATTTATATATATACATTGCTATACCTCCGGAGCCTCCTTTAAGGTGTTACATATTTCCGTCGTGACAAAAACAATATACCCTATACTAAAAGTCTAGGGTATAAAGACCACAATAGTGTATTCCTTGTAGGCAAGTGATTTCTCAATGTGACTCACCAGACAGTGAAGAGCTGTATCAACCGACTTCCCTTTCCAGTAGGCGTGCTGAGAAGCGGATAAGAGGTTGGGTTGAATACTGCTGCGTAAAAGCATATCAATTAACCTCTCTAGGACTTTTAGGAGAGTCGATGAGAGGCTGATGGGCCGAAGATCCTTAGGACGCGCATGCGAGCATTTCCCTGCTTTCGGAATAAAGATGACCCTAACCTCTCTCCAAAAACGAGGAATGTACACCAGTTCCAAACATGCCCTAAAAATGGACACAATCCAAGGATACACTAGATCCGACACGTGCTGTAAGTCTGCCGGAATAATACCATCCGGTCCAGCTGACTAAAATGATTCAAAGCTTGAGATCCCCATAAAATTTTCTCTTCTGTGAGAATACCAGCAGATACTCCGGGAGCTGCTGAGCACGTCGAGGCATTCCCAAACGTAGTATCCGCCGAGCTGTCTGGAAAGTGAGTGTCTAACAAAAGCTTTATGGTTACCTCACTCGATTCCGTCCACGATCCGTCGTCTTTTAATAAGAAACCAGGCATCGGGGGATTTGTTGATAGGATCTTGCGAAGCCTAGAGGCTTCGCTCGTTTCCTCGATGCGCTCACAAAAGAGCCGCCATGAGCTACGCTTAGCCCATCTTAGTTCTTTTTTGTACGCATTAAGATTCCTTTTGTATGCTAACTAGTCTGCATTCAGCCTAGAGAGTTTCGCTTTGTTGAAGCTTCTCGCTTTCTCCTGATTGGGAGAAATCATACTTTGCCAGAAAATTACATATGATCCGAAATAGGGGAAATGAATGGCTGGAAATCCTGAACGCGGCCAATATCGTCTTTATGAAACAGACATATACATGATCCAATATTTTTCCCAATAAGGGAAAAATTTGCGTGTCATTTTCGTGAATAGCACATCCGTCATCTCATTCGAAGCATCGTCTCTTTTCTATACTACTCGTATTTTAAACATTACATATTATAAACAACTTCTATTACTTTTAGATAATTTCGAGATAACATACATAATATAGCGTTCTCAATAACAGTGAAATATTTAATTTTATATTTATTATATTTATTACATGGGGATGCATGCGTTGAAGCTTCAGCATATAATTATTAATAACCACAAACTATTTTAATCTTACTTAAAAATTGCGCCTTCTCAATTCAACGTTTAGTTGTAAACAATCATAAATATTCGTCACCAAATTCTTCAATGTCACATTATTTTATCCTCCACCTTATTATAGTTTTTTGTTCTTTCAAATGTAAAACTTCACATGAGATTATATTACTTCTCTCATACTGTTATAATTAAATAGACAAAATTCACATATTTTTTCCACATTTATCACAATTCAGAATAAGTTTAATTTTTCCCAAAACGGAAAATACATCTATCCAAATATTTTAATTTCTTTTCTTTCCTTTCTTTTGTTTTAATGTTGTTTTTTGACATATTTTGGTTGTTACTCTTTTTTATAGGGAATCCAAAAAGCTTAATGTCCGTGAATAATGACGATTCCCCTATTAGGCGTGCTTGTTCGCTTAGTGATTTAAGTTTGGGAAAAGGTAAAAAAATTTGATGAAATCGAAAGCAAAACAAACAAATTAATGAATAAACTTAATATTAGGAATAGTTCATTTGAAATTAATTAGAACATTGAACCAACGGAAAAAAGTTTGTTATTTTTCTTTTTTTTTTTGTTTAATTCAATTTGCAATGTTGTTTGCCGATTCTTTTTTTTCTATTTATTTTGACAAGATTTGTTTTTCAAATTGATAATTGTTGTATAGTATTGTTTTGTAACTTGTCTTTGCTGTTATTATGCTTAAACGTTCATTTAAGATATGAATGACTTGAATGCTAATTAATATGATTTTTAATAATTTTTGAAGGTCCAACGAAACCGACGATCGCTACAAGAACTAATGTGCCCGTTCGAACACCGTCAAAACGGACGACAAGTACGACTGGCAAGGGTAGCAGTAATCTTGGATCACGGAGCAACTCTGTTGGTGTGTTGAATCAGGTATGTGTCTGCACATCATTTCGTCGTTTAGGACTAGTTTAAAATTTTTAATTATAATATACAAATACTCGTGCATACATACTAGTTGAACTCTAACACAAGCGAGATCTGAGTTTCAGACATTTACTCTTCTTTTTCGTTATTGGTCAAGTTGACAATTGCACTGGCGGTATGCGGCTTCAATAAATGTCGCCTTCATGTGCCTTGGTAGTTATGATCATCCGAGATTTTCTTCAGTTTTCTGAGGTCTAGACAGGAGGTGTTAACATTACCTTTGGCAGCCATCTAGCTGACAATTGGACTCAGAATTGTCATATATGGAACGAACTGTCCTTTTTCAACCACATGCACATTAGGTTTGACCTGGACGTTTCAGTATCAGAAACACGGACAAGACGTATCCCGCAGTTAACGGACTGGACAACCTACGCGACTTCGCTTTATGAGAGGTTAGCAGTGATCGATAGGTCGGTCTCGAAATGGCAAAGATTGGATAGCCTTACTACAAATATTACCAACGCCATCACGGCATCCTACGAAGAGAATTGCCCTCTGAGGGTAACCAAAGACTGAAGGGAGTTACCTGGTGGAATCCTGAAGTCTCTTGCCTAAGGAAAACTATCAGAAAATTATTCAACAAGACTAAGAGAACTGGCGGGCGGGACGACGCAGGTTCTACGAGAGTGTTGACAACACGGACAAAGCTGCTAGACTGCTTCGGGTTTTGGCTGAAAAGGGTACTGATCAGATAAACACGCTTAGGTGAGCGAATGGTAACACTACCACAGATGACAAAGCAACTAGCAAACTTCTCCTAGGCACCCATTTTCCTGGCTGTGAAATCCTAGGTGGGGATGGCCCTGTGCTACTAGCAATCCGAGGAGCTTACAAAGCTACGTCATCTGACTGCGAATGCTATCTTAACGGAGGGATAAGGTGAAGCTTCGATCCATTGAAGTCAGCAAGTATTAATGGAATATTCCTTATATATACTCCTTATTTCTTCAGTATATTTAGAAGCTGTTTCGCATTGGGATTTATTCCTTACACTTGAAGATCCGCGAAGGTAGTTTTCGTTCTGAAAATGGGTAATTGAACAAAATAAATAAATAACTGGCGCAACAGTTCAATTTGAACCACGGCCTCGAGATGAGTTAGGATCATCTCATTTTCTAGATCGTGACGGTTTTGTGCGGAGGTATGTGATCAGCAACACGCTCAACCGAGTTATTTACCCCATAATGGGTACGCATTTAACAGCTGAGCGGGCTCATAGTCCGACACGTAAATCCCCGGAATCGAACCGGGGCCCAGTGCGTTGAAGGCGAACGTGCTAACCGTTGCGCCATCCGGACTATAATTGAACAAAAGATGACCCTAAATCATACAAACCGATCAGTCTTACCTCCGTTATGTTGAAATTGGTGACATCAAAGACAGTTTGCGTACCAAGCAGGTAAATGTACTGAATCCGCTCTTCAATAGCGGCTTAAGAAACAGCACTTAGCTTTCCTTGATATAGAAGGGGCCTTCGACAACACATTTTTTACTACCGTCGACAAGGCACTAAAGGAGAAGAATGTCGACACAACTACAATAAATTTGATTGGACATATGCTTTCTTCCAGAAGGGTCCTCTCCGACATTGAAGGTGTCACCCTTCTTGCTAATGTCAGCCGAGGCTGCTCACAGGGAGGGATTCTGTTTCCTCTGCTGTGGTACATAGTGGATAGCCTTCTGTGGCGCAGGGCTACTCAGCACAGGGCTACGCCGATGACTTGGTGATATTGATTAAAAGAAAGTTCGATGAGCTTAAGAAAGTTCGAGGAGCTTCTACCAGACATCCTTCAAGCAGCTCTTTTTATTGTACAGGAATAGTGTAACGGCAACGGACATCCTCAGTCGCATCAGACGCCCCAAAATGTACCCATGGGAAATCACACCAAATACTTGGGCGTCACCCTTGATAGTAAATTACTCTGGCAAGAACATCACAAGGTAATGGCGGAAAGGGCTACTAAGGCTTTGTGGATGAGTAGGTAAAATGTAGGTGAAGGTATGTGTCACCAAGTTTGGTTGTCCGTGTTTTTCTCAGTGTCCAGGTGTAGAAACGCAGCTGCCTCAATGGGATTATCTCATAGCGAAGTAGGAGTTAGGCGTGTGGGAGCTGCAGCACAATTAATGTGCTCAACATCGTGTGGAGTGAGGCCACAAGCTGGACAGAGTTCTGTTTGTCGTTATCAATGCGGGACAGGTACGTGTTCAGACGTCAGCACCACCCACAACGAAGTTGAGCGAGTGTAGTCCTAGTTACTCTAAGAAGTCGTAATTCATCTGAAGATACAGCAGGTGGCTGTGCATTCAGTACCGTGTTTGGTTTCATGTCCGCAATTGAGGAAAGCACTTCTTCACTATGCAGTGTTGTGATGGCCGACTTCTAGCTGGCGTTATCTTTACTCGCGGTCCCTCATGTTACGTCTTACATGACGTAGCGGTGGGATTCTGTCCATAAGGTTAGAGTTGGGATGGTCACTTCGATAACAGCCAACTAGGTACTGCTTCGTTAGAAATAGAAGTGTGTTTTGGCTTCGTAATGGCTTCATTCTGATTTCTTGGTGAAGGTGGTTCTGCGACAACATCAGAAGGCAGCCTGCGACAGTCCTAAGAGCTGCATTTTGCTAGTCTGGATGTTTTTCCACTGAGTGTCGCATAAGTTTTCTAACCAGATGGGAGTCGCATAGTTGGTCACAGATCTCCCCATAGACTTGTATGTCGCTAGTAGGGTCTCCTTGTCTTCCCCCAGGAACTGCCAGCTAGAGCTTTGAGGACTTTGTTCCTGTTTCTCATCTTGTCACAAATGCTTGACGCATGAGCCGAGGAGGTAGCCATGCTGTCAAGGGTGACACAGAGAATTTTATAGTGGTTGATGGTGGGAATAGTTTGACCATCTACTGCGATATTCAGTTGTTGCCTTACTTCTTTGGTCCATGTGGTAAACAGGTTAGCGGTAGACTAAAATTCGGTGCAGTAGTTTGGTGGGAAAGAGCATTTACGGCTGCTGGTAAAACTATCTTAGGCAAGGTCCAGAGATTTGCATGCCAAATGGTAACAGGGGCTGCGGCTCTTGTCTATCTAGCGCTCTTGAGGTACTGCTCGACCTGCAACCGATACATATCCGTATAAAAGCAGAAGCTAAAATAAAATGGCAACCGCGGGACTTATGGCATACGACGTGAATGTAAAGCTAAATCTAGCATAAATTAGTTGGCTCAATGAAAGTATTGTCACTGGAATGCCATCTGATCATCTTGCGAAGGAAATATCCGTATCATGCAAGCAACGGTTCACCGCCGTTATATGGAACAGAGAGCACTGGCTGGAGAGTTATGCCAATCTTTCTTCCTCACACCACCACGGATGCCTCGAAAACCAATGAAGGTACCGGCGCAATTGTGGGCCCCAACTATCAGGTTTTCACACCCATGGGTAAGTTTGTCACTGTCTTCCATTTGGAATTGCATTCCATCGAGACGTGTGCAGAGTTATGCCTGAAGGTAGGCTACCACAACAAAAACTTTTCTATTTGTACTGAAAGTCAGGCGACGATCAAAGCGCTGTCAAAAAAGAACAACAATATTTAAGATTATTTGTAGTTGCCAAAAGCTACTGCATGAAATAAACTCGTAATAGAGTACCTTTAAAAAAGTGTTTGCGGGGAGCTGGCATCGAACCCATACAACTTATATGGGTCTTAGCATCCGACTCCCCTTATACTATTACTCTTTATGAATAAAAAGTCCCAAAAATCGGCCTGAGTCTGGTTTCGTACCATGGTGCAAGGCACGAACTCATCAGGCGCCTCCACACCTCGTACCTCGCACTATGGGAGAGGCGCGACCAGATCAGTGATGACTGGCTAGATCTCACTTTGCCTTTTTTTTCATAAAGAGTACCTTTATTCTGGGGCCCTGGTCATGTTGGTATCGATGACAACGAACAGACTGATGAACTGGCCAGCACAGCTTCGGCTACCCCCTGTGGAAACACCTGTTTCCCAAAATTAGGAGAATTCTCTCTATTCAATTAGAGAGAATTTTCACAAAGCTCAGGAATTTTCGGTTTTAGGACCTACAAATCCCCCGCATGGATCTTACCACCTTAAGGAAGGTACTAACCTCCGTTTTTCGTGCGAAATCTCATACAAAAACTGTCAAAAATCCGGTTCGCACGAAAATTTTCACTCTTCTCGGTACTCAGTTCTTCGCACGGAAATCTCATACACAGGCAAAAGTTTCCACACTGTTGTGGGCGATTTCCACGGGAAAACAGTTACTTTTCATTTTATTTCGTGTGGAAACCGGTCATTGCAGTGATCGCTCTCTTTTGAGTTAAAAGGGGTAATTCAAGTGCAGTGTAGAGCGCCGCGTGCTGTTTGCAAGTCTACACTGTCACTTTTTCGTGGGAGAGATAAGTGCAACATTTTTGCACGAAGAGGTAGTACCAGCCTTAAAACGGGAATGGACTACATGAAGCGGAAATGCCGCAATTAAGTAATTTTAAGAATTCTCTTTAAATGCAATAGAGAGCACTCTGCCAATATTCGCGAAACAAGAATGTTCCGGCAAAGCTTTCCATCTCGACCTACTCGCATAGCAGATCGACGGAACTGCTAAAGTTGAATCGGAGCAAGTTAAGAACCATCTATGGTCTCCTGACTGGATACTCACGCCTATCACTTAAGAACCATGGGTATTGTTTCAGACTCGAGCTGTCGCTTCTGCGATAAGGACGACGAGACGTCAACCCATATTTTATGCTAGTGCGATGTCTTAGCTCGGCGACGCAGAGATTGCTCCGGAGTCACCCATCCGGAGGCTGACAACATCGCCTCGGTTCTAAGAAGATATCCATATCTGATCATCAGTTTTAATGAATGGACGTGGTTCGGTGATGGTTGCGAATTATTTATTTCGACGTGTGTCTCGACCTTAAAAGTTGGATATTCAATATTACCAAATATTCGACGGACACAACTGTCCCTGAAATGCGCAGTTACCACTAACAGGGATTATCCCTTCTATTTTTTATTTTAAGTTGTTCAATAAATATAACATTTAAATTTGCATTTAATTTTTACGTAACATTTTTGAAAAAAAAAAAAAAAATTGAAATTTGTTTTTTATATTATAAATTAAAATTTATATGTATGTATCAATATTTTTTTCAGAGTGATTCTGAGACAGATATGTTGACAACAAGAGGTGGTTTAATGAGACCGACGTTGTCGTCGCAAAACAGACAAGTAAATTCGGGTACGTATTGATACCAAATTCTAAAATTCGGTCAATTGTTTTTTGGAATCACCATCTGCTTTTTGCATTTTTTTTTACTAATTATCTGTGATTTTTTTCAGGCTCCTCCCGAGCATACATCAACAAAAACGGCGCAACAACACCGAGCCGACGAAAAGGATTACAGAATTCATATAGTAGTGGTAAGAATTACAATCTCTCTACCTCTTTTTAGAGAAATATCAATTTCAATCATAAAAATTCATTTCAGTCAATTTATCGACACCCGCTCAGGATGATTCCAGTTCAGAAGAGGCTCAGTCGGGTCCTCCGAGTAGTGTGAAACCGGCTGTGCCACCACGACCACGTAGTATGATGATTGATCACAAGAAAATGAACAATGTGGTCGCTAAACCGCGGGGAAATCTCGAAAATAATTTCAGTGGTGGTGGTGATCTATCGACTAGTCCAGATTGTAAGAAATGAATTTTCTGAAAATTCTGAACATTTTTAATTAACTAATTTTTATTCTTTCTGCTTTTAGCAACATCGCAACTATGTTCAAATATTATAAGCATGTTGAACACAACGACAAATGCTGTACTACAACTTCATTCGCGGCTGAAATATAGCGATGAAACGTCTGGATCTAGAAATAATAATTTAATGTTAAAGGAATTGGAAAATGCTGTGATTATGACCCAAAATATGCTAACGAAAATTACAAACAAGTAAGTAACGAATCATGAATTTTATGTGTGTATGTATATAGAAATATGCCTTAACCTAACTATTTTCATTGAATTAAAGATTAGGTTAGGTGGGGCTGGGGGCTGCCATGATAAGTCACAGCGCACTTTGATAGCAACTGAGCCCGTTGTGGTACCTCCAGTGTACCTCACTCTAAAATCTAGATATTAAAACCAGCCGGTGTTAGCAATGAAACGATTGAGCTTGGTCGCGCTAGCGTTATTGAGGTCTTTCAAGTCGTAAAAGAACGAGGAACCGTGAAATCTCCTCCTCCTGCCCACGAAAGTTCTGCAGTGGCAAGAAGGTGAATAACGCTGTCCTCGTCGACGTCGTCACAGCTTCTGCAGTAATCATGATGAGGAAGGCGCAGCCTCCAGGTTAGCTCCCCAATAGGGCAGTGCCCTGTGATGACCCCCATTGATACCAACATGGTCACTCAGTCGATCTTTAATCTGCTTAATGGCAGCAGTACTGGGGAGCGGCTCGTATCAAATCTAGGCCAAATCCCCCTTTTCGTTTGGCATGAGTTATCACAGAGCCATCTTGTGTTGGGCCTATCGATAGCGGCTGACTTAGTTACCATTTTACATGATGCAGAAGGTATTTTAATATTTCCCGAATTCCAGCTACAGTGCCGATAATCCCCTTACGCGCAAGCTCATCCGCTCTGCAGTTGCAACCGTTGTTTAATCTGTTTTTATGAGGAATTTCAACATCTCCTGATAATCTCCAATTAATTACGTATGCTGATGACTGTTCAATTTTGGCAACAGGAAACGACATCAATGAAATGTGCGACCTCATTAATAGCTGCCTCAATGAACTTAACGAATTCTTTGGAAGCAAAAACTTATCTGCAAATTCTCACCACCAATCATCCAAAAATCCTCGAGTTACCCTGGATAGCATTGCGACTCCATCTGCCCATGCCACGACCATATGCAACAGGATGCGTGGCAGGAATAAAAAACCTGAAAACCTTGGCCTGTAGCATATGGGGAAAAGACAAGGAAACGCTACTGGTCACGTGCAAAGCAGTCTGAAGACTTGTGGCCAACCATGCTGCTATTGTGCAATCTCAGAACCTATGTGACACACAGTGGAAGTACACTCAAACGTGACAAAATGCCGCTCTCCGCGCTGTAACTTGATGTCTCCTGATGTCTCCTCGAGACCAACTACTCCAGGAAACAAAGACATTGCCTATCAAAGAACACAGCAAGCTCCTTGCGAAGCAATATTTAGTAGGGTGCTACCGAAGGGAACACCCTAACTTCCATCCTATGGACAAGACTCCGCCACCAAGACATGTTTGACGTGATCTGAGGGACCTTGAACGCGATGTCCAGGGATATAAAAGGAGTCCTTTCGACGATAATGTCTACAAATCTGCAATCGCATTACTTCATCAACAAGATGTGCATTCATCAACTACGGGATTAAAACCTAATCCAGTACTTTTGGTGCAACCACTAGCCATATCACCTGACGGGAAGAGGCTGCCTAGAGCCACCAGGACGACACTTGCTCAACTTCGATCAGGCTGGTGTTCACGCCGCAACTCATATCTATCCCGTATTGATGAAAACGTCCAAAACACCTGTCCAGCCTGCAACGGGACACGTCATGACGTGGACGACATTTTCACGTGAGCAGCTGCACCCACACCGCTTACTCCGAGATCGTGACAATACAATGGAAGTACAGGCCATCGCAATTAAATCAGGAAATGTGGACATAGAAATATTCAACTTCTACATACCACCAGTATCAAGCTGTCCCTCGGGTTTCAGCGTAAACCTAAGCCCTTCCTATCTGGCCAATACCGCCTCCTGCTGGGAGACTTCAACGCTCATCACGAGTTATGGCATTCCAACCTCGAAAACGACACCAGAGGAGTTGTCATAGCGGAACAAGTGGGTGCATCAGATTTCTGTCTCCTGAACGATGATATTCCCACTCGTTGACAGGAACTTGTTCCAGTTCCCCCGATATATCAATTGCAAGTGCGGGCCTCATCATCATCGCCCAATGGGAACCTACTCTCACGCAGTCATCTGACCACTTGCCACTTGCTTGATAAACCATCCGATGTGATCCATACCGACCACCGTACCTTCATAAATCATAACAAGGCAAATTGGGATGGATTCAAAGAATATACGAACTCAGCTTTTTTAACCTTACCAACACCCTCTGATGTTCAAGTAGCTGAGGCCAACATAAGACGTATCATTGTGAGTGAAGGCAGTAGCTAGATTCACCCCGGCTGGTCGTATTCCAACCGTACAACCTAATTTTCCCACCTCAGTAGCAAGATTGGCGGATGAACGCGATAGAATTCGCAGCACAAACCCGACGATCTCAGGATCAAAGATCTAAACCTACAAATTCAACACCATGTTGCGGAACATCGGCGACAAAATTGGAATGAGCATCTGAACAATTGCAACCTAACAAAGGAATTGGCAAGCTATGGTCCACGGTAAGAACTCTCACTAAGGACATAGAGGACTGGCTACGATAATACAACTAATAATTCTGCACAGTGCGCTAGCCTATTTAACAGACAATTTATTGAACATCCGCCACCCGACAGACTAAAGCGCCAAATTTGCAGAACTACATATCATAGACCATACACTTCAAATCTCATCGAACGAAGTTGCTTCAGCCATAAAGAACGCCAAGAACTCCAAAGCCCTAGGACCAGATGGCATATCGATGGTCATGCTGAAGCACCTCGACATGCTTTCAATTGACTACATTACGGAAGCCTTCAACCTCTCCGTGTTATCGTCTGTTGTTCCCGAAATATGGAAGAAAGGTAGGGTGATTCCGATATTAAAACTCGGGGAAAAAGCATACGCAAGGCGACTCCTACGGTCCCATCATCCTTTTGTCTCCAATTGCAAAAACTCTTGAAGCTGTCATACTCCCTACATTTGCAACTCATATTCAGCTGGCTGACCACCAACATGGTTTCCGAAAAATGCGCAGCACAACTATGGCCTTGGATGTCATAAAATCAAGCATCCACAACGGTTTCAACGAGGCCCGTCCATGTCACAGAACCATTATGGTAGCACTTAACCTATCGAAAGTTTTCGATACAGTCAACCACTTCCTACTTCTGTCTGACATTAACACGTGGCTTTCGATACCAATAGTGAAATGGATCGCAAATTACCTTACTACTCAATTGCTCTAACCCCTTGTGGGGCATAGCGCGTCAACTGTTCCAAATTACCTTCCTGGTCGGCAATCTTACACCGAATTCAGAGGTAGCGAATCAAAGCTCAGAAGGGTTAAACAAGGCGTCCTCCAAGGAGGAGTCTTGTCACCGACCTTGTTTAATATCTACCTCGCTGGAATTTCCTCACTTCCAACAGGAATCCAGATTGTGAGCTATGTCGACGACTGCACTATACTAGCAACAGGAAACGACATCACCCAAATGTGCGCTAGGATAAATGACTACTTACACAAACTTAACACCTTCTTCGTCAGCAAGAACTTGAAGCTATCAGCTCAAAAATCCACCGCAACACTATTCCCATCCTGGACCAAAGAAGTAAAGATGCAGCTGAACATCTCAGTAGACGGTCTCATAATACCCACCACAAACAACCCAAAAATCCTTGGCGTTTCTCTAGACAGCATGGCAACATCATCAGCCCACGCATCTACTGTAACTACAGGATGAGGAGCAGGAACAAGGTCCTGTTGTTGTTGTTTTAGCAATAATCAAAAGTTCGTTGTGTAAGTGTGTTACATGCTGTTATTGTTCGTCGTCTTCCTCGGTGTTAAGGAATGCCGGCGAGGAGAAGTAATATTGAGAGCAGTTGCACCGAGATGTGTTGCTCCCAATAAACACAAAAAAACGAATACAGTATGCACATAGATACACATTCTTCTTACATTGAAGGTGCTTGGCAGCTCTTGGCCGTCGTAAAAACGGGTCGCTCCGGTGCGTAGAACTGCCTGCCGCAGGAACGGGAACAAGGTCCTCAAGGTTTTTCCTGGTAGTTCTTGGGGTAAAGACAAAGAGACCCTACTACCCACCTACAAAGCGATCGGCAGATCTGTAGCAAACTATGCGGCACCAGTGTGGACACTAAATCTAAGTGACACAAATTGGAAACACATTCAGTCCTGTCAAAATGTAGCCCTACGCACCATCACACGCTGTCTGTTGATGTCTCATCAAAACCACCTCCACCAAGAGACTAGAACTATACCCATTAAAAAACACAACATACTGCTATCAAAGCAGTATCTAGTTAGTTGCTATCGAAGTGATCACCCGAACTTTGACGCCACGACACATCAGATGAAATCTAAGAGAACTCGCAAGGGAAGTTCAGCGATTTAAGAGGGGCTACTTCGATAACGCCAGCTATAAATATGCCATCGCTATGCTGAACAGGGAAGAAGTACATACGTCGATTGTGGACCTTAACAACAGCAAAGTACTTGACGCTCAACCACCAGACATCTCATCGGATGAACCAAACCTGCCTAGAGCGACTAGGATCACGCTCGCACAGCTCCGTTCAGGCTGGTGTTCGCGCCTCAACTCATACTTGTCCCGAATCGACCACAGCATCCGAAACAATTGTTCGACACGCAACAGTTTTCCCCACGACGTTGAGCACATCTTCGACTGCCCTGCAGTACCAACGCACCTAACACCTATAGCGCTCTGGGAGAACCCCATCCAAGTGGCTACATTTCTGCAACTTCCTACGGAGAAAACTGAATCGAACGCGCTAATTTTATGACACACCCATACTGAAACTAAATTTCTGCATTGCTACACCAACAAACGGAATTAAACATGTAACACGCACATTCTGCAACTCTGACCATCGCTACAACAACAACAATAAGATTATACTCTTTATGGGATCGAAAGATGAAAAATTGAAGAAATTGAAATACGAAAAAAGTGGCGTTAACCTTTTTTATTGAACGGCTCTAGATTTTTCAGTTTATCTCGACAAATTTTTCACTAGTGCTAACCGTTTTCAAAATATTAAAAAAAAAACTAAATTTGCTATAAATCAAATTCGAAAAACCTCAGATTCGTATTCAGCACCCCAAAAAACATAAATAGCAAAAAAATCAAAACTACACCACAATTTGTTTTAGGCTACCTAGTAATCAGGTTCCCATGTCCGATTTGTCCTTTGCCCATCTAATATTTTTTGTTTTTATTCTATCTTTTTCAGATCCGACAACAACAATATGCATGTAACCTTTGCACCAAACGAACAACACAATAGTTTAGAAAACGGTGATTATCTGCTCATGATGAACAAATGTGCAGATCTTCTGAATAAAGTACGCAATAAGCACAAATCCAATGACTGTGAAGATGAGACTTGAATGCCAAAATTGAATTGAAACTAATCAACGGTAGCATATCCCCTCGCTCCAGAGGACACTTATACAAACCGCAAAAACTACAGAATAATTCCGGGGTCATGCTAACACATCACGTCCGATTCAAAACACACACACACATATGGATATATACAATGTCAATTGGAAACCATACGTTTTTCAAGTGATGGCCAAAATAGACCTAGTTTGGATATATTTTGTCAACGTTGCACTAGAAACGACCGAAATAGAAAAGAAACCCTAAAAAGGGAAACGTACGTTGCAACCGCAAATATAGAAACATTAGAATAATGATGGCGAGGAACCCAGCAAAAACGAAAAAGAGACCGATTTCTTCCTGCGAAAAAAGATTCAGTTTTTAATTAATTAAACTAGCTTTTAAGTAGACAAAACGCCATACAATTAGACTATACATATTTACATAAAATATTGATGATCATGTTCTTGATGATTAATGATAATGATATGATGATGACTAATATTGTGCATCGTTCACACTCCACACTTTTTTGACTAACTCTTAAGACCTAGTATATTTTATATTGTATGTTTATATAGGTAAATACGTTTGATTTTTCTCGCGCGGTTTCTGACATAATTAATGTATGATGTATGTAATCATGTGGATTTTTTTGTAAAGCAATTTAATGTTTCTGCGGAAACTTGCGGAGAAATGTATTTTAGTAGGACACGAAACGATCAATTTAAAATTGGTACGTAGTTTGTAGTCGTTGTACGAATGGACAAAATGATGTAAAAAAATTATAAATATATATTTGAAAATAATTAACTAAGCGATGAGTCAAACATAACTAATTACGACTAATTAAATACTAAGTATGATAATTAATTAAGGTGTTGTTTTATCTTATTTACAATCTCCTATCGACAATTGTATCTGTTCTACATTTCTTATTTTTCTTTCTTCCTGTTGTGGGCTTTTTTTTTACAAGAAGCAGCTGGGTAGCCAATATACGTTACGCATTTTTATCCAAAATCCCATAACTTATTGCATTGAATAAAAAATAAATCATCAACAAGCTTCATAACTAATCGTAAGTGGCCAAAATGGAAAATATCAGTAAAATAAAATGTTAAATAAAATATGATTAAAGACACAACTAACATGGATTTTAAGAAATGGAAAATAAAACACATATTTTTGCAACACGCTCTGACGACTAATTACATAAAAATAAATGAAAAAAGCAACTAATTTGCAAATATACAAATACATACATAATAATTAAATGATACGCTTAGAAGAGAACATTCATAGAGAAGCATCAAAGCTTATTAAACAACTCAAAACGTCCAAAACTAGAAGATAGACTAAGTTTCTCATTTATATTAATTTTGAATGATTTAATCAACTCATTTTCTAATTTTAACTGTTGAATTTAGATGTCTCCTATCCGAATAGGTTAGGCCTATTTAGATGTGGATGACAAATATTTGTTCATATTAGATAGAATCATTTTGCCGTGAGTGTGCTTTGTTGTTTGATTTCGACAAACAGAGAGTTTACACTTGTTTTATGATTTCATGACTAATTTTTTGCTAATTTCTCGTTCTCGTGTATGCACTAAAGATTTGAAATTGATGTGTAGTTTGGAATGGAACAGAATGAGAGGGGATGTGATGTAAAGAAGCAGATGCTCACTTCAATGCGCTCTTGATTGAAAATCTTTCATGATAGCAGAACCAATCCGATAAAATCGTAAATATAATGCTTCGTTTACAGGTGAACATTGAACAAAACACTGAACATTGAAAAAATGAATTGAAAAGCACCAACAACAAAAAGATGCCTTTCTGTTCTTACATGGCCAACACGAATTCACAAGCATTTAATTGCTCAATGTTCACCTGTAAACGAAGCATAATATTGCTTTCTTCGGTAACGGAGTCCGCCTGGCGCTTGTTCGGTATTGGGTACTTTTCTTGCTACTCGAAGTTTGTCCATCCACTTGCCCTCTGTAGCTTTCAATAGTTTCACAAATTTGAAGACTTCTGGTTACCGTAGACTGTATACCTGGATATTCGCCTTTCTTTGTATGCAGCTATTTTTCAAAATATTTTCATTTTAGGATTTTGGTCCCAATTGCCAGCGATGTAGTGGAGAATCCACGACGTAGTCAAGGTTGTCTAGCATTTCGATGACTTCATTATCTATCTATTCAGAACTCCGGCCGGTTAATGACTTTATGCGTAATCACGTATCTGTCGACAGGGCCCGTCTAAGTCATACTTAAGGCATAGGCACGTACATTTTGGCAACCCCCCCTGAGGAGGGAACGGGACGGATCTAGAAATTATTTTCATGGGGGGTCCAAATTTAAAACTTAACCTAGCCTAGTTGACTGGTCCTCCACAAACTGTCGAAATTGACAACAAACCTAGTAGAAATGAGTCGGTTTTCTATAGTGTGAGTGTGTGTACCAGTACCAGATTCGTGCTCGAGTTCGACTGTCAATGTGTAGAAAATTCTGGAATGAAGTGAAATATTCCTAAAGTCTTGAGCCATGAGGAAGATTCATGTCAACAAAATAAGTTTACAATATTCACGACAGCCGGTTCTACGCACCGGATCAACCCGTCCATCAGGAACGGCCAAGGGCGGTCAAACCCCTTCATGGCCAGTAGGCTTTGCTACAACAAAAACAACAACAACAATAATATCAATATTAATATAGTGTATATATTTTTCTGATCAATGGCAATACAAGTCCGAATACAGTGTTGTGTCCATTCGTCTCTTTTGTTTTGCTAAGACATCCACTATCTGATCGCAAGTAACTTCCACATCCCTATGAATATTTAGCTGTGCCAACCCATTTAGCCGCTCTTCCCCAGTCTTGTTGCGGAGATAGGTTTTCAATCTTCGTAAAGTCGAAAATGACCGTTCGTTCGAAGCTACTGTAACTGGCAGCGTGGCACCAATATGAAGAAATCGATAAATCTGCTTGAAGAATTGCACATCACAAAAATCAAGGGCTTCGATAAATGTTTTGGGCCGCTCCTTTACAGGAATGTTAGAACAGAACCTTTAATCAGTAATAAATATTATACTTGATACAACAACAACAATAACAGGGACGTTCCGTGTCGGCTACCGTGCCATACTTTGCAAAGCTATCACTCATTATTCGCTGGGCCTGGCCCTAAAGGTGCTCTTTTCACCATGTATTCAAATATATACTTCAAGAAACTTACTGCTGGCTCAGAATCATCGGCCTTGTCAGTACTCTCCACTGGAGGTAATTCTTCCATTCGTTCTACTGGCCGTTCGAGATTCTGTATTTTAGTCGTCTTGAAAAATGACCTTATTGTCAATGGTGCCATTTCTGTTGAATGACTACGAAGCTATTGTACTATGGCTTCTATAGCAATCAACATAAAACAGACTCACAATAATAATAAAAGCCCGTACGACTTTCGACTTTTGTCAGACACAGTGCTTCACTGGACTGAACACAATCGCGTATGAACGAAACGCCACAAGTATTTTTTTGTCTCTCAGAAGAGCGAAATAGAAGAAAATTAAATTTAAATTGACGGGACGGGATTAAAACTGACTCACAATAATAACAAAAAACCCAAACAACTTTTGACTTTAGTCAGACACAGTGCTTTACTGGACACTAAATCGGCTACGCAGAAGAACGAAATGCCAAAAGTATTTTTCAAGTTCTCAGAAGAGAGCAATAGAGGGAAATTAAATTTAAATTAAGGGGATTGTGTGTGAGTATAGTGTGCAAATCATGTATGGATGGGGCGGGTGTTCCGAGGTGAAAGAATTGAAATGGGAGAATGTGAATTTAACAGTGACGCTCAAAGCATATGGTGACTATAAAGACCAAACGGGTGTTCCGG
Source organism: Chloromyia formosa (assembly GCA_964017055.1). NCBI lineage: Eukaryota > Metazoa > Arthropoda > Insecta > Diptera > Stratiomyidae > Chloromyia > Chloromyia formosa. The sequence continues at coordinate 117,126,655 of OZ024815.1, forward strand.
GATAGAAGGTGTGTGACATTCGGTTTACTTTTTACCAGCTCATATGTGCTGGAATTCTGTCACCGAACTTATAGGCCCCTCAGACGTGCAATATTTTGTTTAATATTCCATACTAATAAAATTTGACGACAAATTTTTGTACATAAATTTGACCGTCTTAGGGCAATTATTGTTCAATAAAATATGTGTTCAAAATATTGAACGCTCGGTAAAAATTTTCAAGCGACTATTCATTGCGGACCATTCAATATTTTGCGAAGAAATGTTCGTGTGAGGGCTTTCGGCAAAGGCAAAAGCATAGAACATATTTGAAATTTTGAGAAACTCAGATATGGGGGGGGGGGACCCCCTGGACCCACTTCCTGGATCGGTCCCTGGAGGGCCTCCTCACATTTTTTCATATAAACTAGGATGGTGCATCGCTTCATATATTGTTTGCAAGTAGGTACTCGTATTTTTCATGTAAGTATTGTAATGGACGGTTTGGTGGGCATCAGAAGGTACCCGTGGGGACGGAGCGTAAGATGGCATGAGGACCGTGAAAGTCGGGCAGTGCCATCTGGCGAAGAAATAGGCCCCTCAACGAGCTAAGCATGAACATTTCCTTCGTTAATAAAAAAACACAAAAACCCCAACCAGTTACCAATAGAGAAGGCGAGGCAGCAATTAAACTGATTTCGCCTCATTAGGAGATTAGAGAGTTGACTGGCAAAGTCAAACTCACATTCAACCAGAACCTCCTGGCTGTAGTAATTAAGAAGGATACGCGAACCTATCAACAATCGTGTTACGAATTCCACCTAGTAAATAAATTATGCAGAACACGCACAAGCAATTCGATAGCCCTATGTAAACGTTCAATAAAAATTATGATTGTTGGAAATTGTGCACGATAATTTATGAATGCCTACGTTAAGGGTGTAATCTTACTCGTAGTATTTTCATTCAACGTGAGCGTCTAAACGTTCTACATTTATATGCTATGCTATGGGTATTGGTTTACTCGTATTGCTTTCCCTACGGTTATAGATCTGAGTCCAGAAAATTTAGTTAACTATGCCGATCCGGGGGGTGCTTTGAAGAGGTTGAGCTATCAAATCAACATTATTTATTCAATTTGTGAACATTGACACAGCCTTTTCCGAATGTTTATGAAACGAACAGTATCATTAATTTATACTTATTTTACCATTTTTGCATTTATAGCTACTAGTGAAATATCCGTTTGATTTCTTTCAGGGCAGGAAGTGGCTTCTTATTGGTATAGTACAGTAAGACGTTACAACTACTTTAAGAGACCTGTCCTTTACGTATTAACAAAAATCATAGGCCTGGGGAAGACAACACAAACAGGGGAGGTGAAAATGGGGAATGATAAAAAAAACTAGGCAATAAGGATGGAATGGTTGGCGGACGGTGCAGATTCCCTCGCGCTCGCATCGGGTTCCAGCCGTAATGGGACCCTCGGCCTCTGGTTTCGTACCACCGACAGATCTTCTTACTGATCAGGTGCTGCCATAGATCTGCCGGTGGAAGCAGCACAACCAGACCAGAATATGGTTCATTATATTTTAGTATTTGGAATTATTGTTGCATTTTTTTCAAGCGTAACTTTTATTCAAGCGGTTTCGTTTCATACTAATATCGACGCCACTTGGAGAAAAGTGGTTGTGAGTGCGTCACTTTTGTCCAGGCATTTTCGTTTTGTAGTCCGGATGACGCAACGGTTAGCGCGTTCGCCTTCTACGCACTGGACCCCGGTTCGATTCCTGCTGAATGCGGTAGTTTTCGATAAAAAAGGGGATTTACGTACGATTACGTCGGACTATGAGCCCACTCAGCTGTTAAATGAGTACCCATTTATGGGGTAAATAACTCGGTTGAGCGTGTTGCAGATCACACACCTCTGCACAAGACCGTCACGATCTACAATAGGAAATGAGATGATGCTAACTCATCTCGAGGCCATGGTTCAAATTGGACTGTTGCGCCAGTTATTTTATTATTTATTTTTGTTTGGCGCCAATTATCGGTTCGCGACCACCACGCAACTAAGCCAACTTCATAGAAGTTGCGGGAAAAATTCGACGTGTGTGTCGAGCTTAAGTCACTCTCAGTGGAGAATCAAACCTAAGATTCGAAATTTAATCGTTCGCGCTCGTAAATTTTTACTGTGAGAATCACTCTCGATCGGACAAACCGCTAAATATTTACAACTAAATGGAATTATGTTGCATTCAGCTCTAAATTGACACAATTCACTCTCAAACTGGCTTTCCTTTTGGCATTCTCTCCGGCGTCCTTTCAGTGCCAGCGCCCCAGGCGACCGCCCGTTTCGCCTTAATCTTTGACCGGCTCTATTTGCATATCAACCTTCTTTTGTTGCTTGCTCAAAGCAGCTAACCAGCTGCGTTTCCTCATCAGATTCAGATGAAGTTGACAAGATGTTGATGTCGTTTGTGTATTCCACTACTTGCACTTGTGCAATCGGGCAAGTTTTCATTGTATTCTTCATCACGTATTCGAGTGTAAGAAGAAAAAATAGTTACCTGCAAATAGAGTAGTCAATTTAGGTACGGACTGCACTGCTACATTTTCTGTTTATGCGATTGAGTGGGGAAGTTTTCGGGAAATGATGATTGCAATTTGGACGGACCCAATTTTTGGGGCGGCTTTTCTTTGATTACAGCCTTCGCGGTCAGAGTTGAGCTTAAACAAATTAACTTGTTAATAACGAAACCATTAGAGCTACCGTTTGGCATATCTCTCATCGGTTTCAAACAAATTTCCGAATAAAACGTTAAATTGATTACACTAAAAATTGAATTTGTCATTTTTCGAAACTTTTTCGAAACAGTTCTTGATTTTTGTTAGGTGTGGGTCTTGTGAATTTGCGGCTTCTCCTTTCACATCGGTTGGATTCAGTAAGCTTGCTGAGGGCGATTCTGTGAATCATGGTCGTAGTTCTTGGCTCATTTAAACTGGGTTGAAGCTGGTTCGAACCGGGGGCCTTTTCCTTATAAAGCCAACATGCCACTTCTAAACTACGTATTTTAGGCATACAGGAAGAAACGCGTTCCAATTTCTTTACATTATTATTTCTTCAATAAACAGACTGGAATCAATCGTCAGTTCGTGGTATTTGCCACAACAAAATGATACCAACTTGGTGGAAACCGACGAATCGGTTTCACATGGCACGCACGGCATATGAGTTTCCACCAAAAAACACTAGTGGCTGCCTTCCTATGTACGACTGTGCCATTTTGATTCAATCGTCGTATATACAAAGCTCGTATGTACAAAATCTTCAGATTGGTACTATTTGGTTGGTTTGACTTGCAGCTTTCTATTTTAATTTTATTTTATATTTTATCAGATCTATTACAGGCTATCGGAGAATTGCACCCCTGGAACTTGGTTTTTTTTAGTTGAGTTGCGACCGACAATGTGCGAACTGATCGGTGCAGTGGATCTAAATTTTCACTTTCCTTCGGAAATTCTTATTCAACTTGTTTACTTGTCCTTCCTCGTTGGATATATCAAGCGGTCTAAGATGTAAGATAAGACAGTTGAGCTGCTGATCCAGCAGGAGCCACCGCATCATAAGAGGTCTATCCTGCCCATCACCGTGCACCTTTCTAATAACGGACAGTATGTATTTAACAGGAATCAACCTGAAGTCTGCAGTACTGATAATAAATAGCCTGGGTGACAGTGACATCCTATAACGCGCGATGGCGGGATATTCGCAGAAGATGTGTTTCGTTTCCATATCCTCCAGGCCGAGATGGCAGTCAGTCTCGCTGGACAGACCCATCTTGTTCAGTTGCTATCTGACCAGGTGATGACCAGATAAGTACCCCACTACAAGCCTTAGATGGATTGTGCATGAAGAGCATTATCAGCTCCTTTGACTGACGCAGCCCTGGAAGGCTATTTCAGTACTGATGGGTCTAAGATGTAAGCTTTTGCATTGTCTGCTTTAAGTTGATTGTTCCCAACAAACACTTATTTCTAGAGAGTTTCGTGTGTTCTAAATGGTGGTGGGCCAAAATATTCTTTGCCCTCTAAAAAAAGAAAAGAAAAAATAATAGAAGAAGCACAAAATTCCACACTAGAACTTTAAAATTTCGGTGAAGTCATGCCCGAACCAGGTTGAATGCAGAATGCAGCAGCAGCGGCAGCGAAATGTCAAGTTAGAAAGCATGCGTTTCCCTTAAGCGACCAAGATTAAGCGAAAGCTACTGCCGCGAAAGCAGATCTGCTTGTTGTTGTTGTTTCTGTCGCTGCTGCTTGCTTCATTCAATCTGGTTCAGGCATTACAAACAAATGACCTATTCAGAGTACGCATTTGCTGTTGGTTGAAATCTTTGAGTCTTATCAAGTTTCAATGATCCTAATTGAGACTTTCTTTTGCCTAAATGACACAAAAGGTAGCGAGGCTCTGTTGTTCTGACCAAAGGATTTAAAATGCCTTCAATAATACTCAAGTGCATTAGTCCCATCACCTCGATTCAGAAAATACTCACACTGCTAGGTTTGGTGTTCGTTTGACTTCATGCCCCAGAAGCTCCTGCTGTCCTGATGCCTACCAGCAGCAGCACCAAAACGTCATCGGATAATGCTTAGAATCATCGAAATTTGGTTGAAATTGGACGAGGTAAAATGCTCGAAGGGCTTTCTAAATTAAAAACAAAAAAAATCCGGAGCTTCGAGCGGGGCCCGTAACGTTAAAAATGAAAACGTTTGTTATTAATTTGCCAAATTTTATACGAATTTCTTACCACATGTTTTCTACAAAACCTTCGGAGTTCATTATTGTAATTTAAGAACTTTTAAGCACATCCTAAAATAATGGAGAAATTTTTAAGGCTTTGCTAAAAACTAATGTGTAGGTTGCGGTTCGGGATGGTGGAAGTGGCACATCACATGCCGCTCGGCACAATGCATTATAAATTCACTGTTAATCAAATATAGATACATTGGTAAAGCTGGTTCCATTAATGTACGATTAATGCACTGCTGATGTACTGTTCTGTCACTACACTGACAATGCTTTGTTGACTTACTGCTACTTACTGCTTTCTAAACGTCAACGTACTGTGAACTAACTGTTAACGGACTGTTGTGCATTAACAGCATGTTAAAAGTCCTCCAACAGTATGTTAAAAGTCCATTAACATTTAACATACTGTTAGTGAACTTTTAACATGCTGTTAATGAATGATTAATATGTTGCTAATGCACCGTTAATGTTCTGTTAGTGCCGTGTTAACATACTGGTAATGCACTATTAATAGACTGTTAATGCACTGTTAACATATTGTTAATGGTACTGCCAATGCAGTATTAACATACTGGTAATGCACTTTTAATAGATTGTTAATGCACTTGTTAATAGATTGTAAGTTACTATTAGTGCATGTTAATGTACTCTTAACATAATATTAATGCACTGTTAATGTGCTGTTAATATACTATTAATGAACTGTCAATGTAGTGTTCACATACTGTTAATTGTACTGGTATCATACTGTTAATGAACTGTTAATGCACTGTTAGTGTATTGTTAATGTTCTGTTAATGCACTGTTAATGTTCTCTTAATGCACTGTTAATGTACTGTTAACATACTTTTAATGTACTGTTAACATAATGTTAATGCATTGTTCGCATGCCGTTAATTTACTGGTAACGCACTGTTAATGTAGTGTCAATGAGCTGCTAATATACAACTTTTCTTCCGCCGTTTCTTCCTGGGGAATTAAAAGCTTAATTGTCAAAAAGTACTTACAAATGTATTGTATTATTCAAAATACTGTCCATCGCTAGCCACAACTTTCGCCCATCTCTCCGGCAATTTTCGGATTCCATCTCGGAAAAAGGAGGCGTCTTTCGACGCGATCCATGATTGGATCCATTTTTCGATTTTTTCGTACGAACGAAAATGCGGGTGGGGCAAGATTTCCCATTTCAGGGTTTCCAAGTACGAGTATGTCTTGACCACTTTTGCGACGTGTGGCCGAGCATTGTCATGCTAGAGGATGACCGTGTCGTGTCTCTCTTGGTACTGTGGTCGTTTTTCCTTTAATGCTCGACTTAAACGCATCAATTGCGTTCGGTACTGATCTCCTGTGATAGTTTCATTCGGTTTCAGTAGCTCGTAGTATATCACACCGAGCTGGTCCCACCAAATGCAAAGCAAAACCTTGGCGCCGTGAATATTCGGTTTTGCCGTCGACGTTGAGGCATGTCCGGGCATTTCCCTTGACTTTCTGCGCTTGGGATTATCGTAACGGACCCATTTTTCGTCGCCGGTTACGATGTGATGTAGAAATCCCTTCCGATTCTGCATTTGAAGCAGTTGTTCGCATGCAAATAATCGCCGTTCAATATCTCTCGGTTTTAACTCGTACGGAACCCAATTTCCTTGTTTCTTAATCAGGCCCATGGCCTTGATGCGTTTCGAGATGGCTTGCTGAGTCACTCCCAGTAATTCAGCTAATTCTTCTTGCGTTTGGCACGAATCTTCATCGAGCAGTGCTTCCAATTCGTCGCCTTTGAAAATTTTTCTCTCCCACCACCATGCTTGTCCTCGAAATTAAAATCGTCACTTTTAGAACGTTGAAACCACTCACGACATGTTCTGTCACACTCACTCACCTCACCGTAAGTATCTGAGAGCGTTCGAGAGCCTCAGCTGCAGTTTTTTTTTCAAATGGAAGCAGAAGATCAAAACTTCCCGCAAATGACGAGAACTTGACTCGAAAACATACATTTTGAATCGCGAATCTTATTAAAAATGCGAATAACTTTTACTAATGCGGGGATGTCGATACGTTCACAGACGTCCAAACTCCCTTTGTGACATTTTCGAACTACGTATTTTGACCAGTAGTATTCCGGATGGCGCAACGGTTAGCACGTTCGCCTTCTACGCACTGGGCCCCAGTTCGATTCCTACTGAATGCGGCAGTTTTTAAATAAAAAAAGCTGTTAAATGAGTACCCATTTATGGGGTTAATAACTCGGTTGAGCGTGTTGCTGATCACACACCTCTACACAAGATAGACCGTCACGATCTAGAAAATGAGATGATGCTAACTCATCTCGAGGCCATGGTTAAAATTGGACTGTTGCGCCAGTTATTTTTTATTTATTTTGACCAGCCCTCGCCGATGCAGCCGTCGGTCGGAAAACGGCGGATGCAAAGTTGTACAACTAACATATGTAATATATATGTATGTACATATAATATGTTAATGTAGTGGTAAAATACTTGGCTAGGTTTCACTTAATATCAAAAAGGGTCCTTCTATCCTGCCCAAAGGAATTAAAATGCCGTACAGTACTTCAGTGCATTGGGCTCATCACCCCCATTCAAAAGATTTCCATATTGGCGGGGTTTCATTTCAGGCCCAAGAACGTCCTTTTCTCCTGACCAGGGAACTTAAAATGCCATCAACAGTAGTTTAATGCCTTCGCCGCATCAACCTCAGTTATATGATACCCAACTTGCTAACTAAAGGACTCAGAATGTCATCAAGAGTAGTTGAGTGCATTCGCCACATGACACTCGATAATGAACATCCAGCTACCATCACCTAGCCATAATTATTCAACCATTATAGCAATTATCGCACACAATAATCTTACACAGAATGCATATCACACATTTAACTGTAGGCGCGTTCTTTTGCAGCTATCCAGGTAAAGGGTAGTTAACCCGAGCTTTTGTGCAAAAAAAACGATATTTCTGAGCAATACAGGGTAAAAGCATATATTTGACATGAAATGGATTTTGTCTCAGATAAATTTCGGATTTTATGTAGTGGAATAATCCTACTCTTTGGAAAATATTAAAAAACAAACTTCATTCTATTACATCAAGAGCAAGCACTGAACCTATCAAATGCAGCTATGATAGAAGAAACTAATTGATTCCGAGTAGTTTCCTAATATTTCGACAAAAATCACTTTCCTAATTAGAAAAAATGTGGAATTCCATTGAATCTAATTGAGGTGAACTGAGGTGAAAATAGAGTGGAACATCGTGGAATGAACGAACTTCTTCCAAAGATTAAACATTACTAAGATACTTCACTTAGTACGATTTAATTTTTAGAACGGGATGCACTCATGTTAAATCTTTGCCAATAATTCAAAGGTAAATTCCCTCAAGAGAGATAGAGACGGCAACACTTCAGTAATGGCAACTGCCTATAAAGTTTTAATGTGTGAGTAACATGCTTGTTAGTTGGCACCCCCCTTTTGTGTACGCATATAGGAACCTACACATACGCAATTACTAGTCAGTCGCGTTAATTTGTATGGAGTACGGTATCTTCCTTATGGCTAATCTTTGCTTCTTCTACCAACTGCTAGATGCGCCCTAAATAAAAGCTTTACTTGTCTATCCAGGTCAGGATCGGCCCTCGATAAATTACTGGGTTAAGCGCTAACCTATATAGGGTAGCATTGTTGTTGTATTGCGTGTTATTTCACTAACCTATAAAGGTTAAGAAAAGCAAAAGAACGCGCCCTATATATCTATTTTCATCCCGTTCCCTCCACAATATGCCTCAAACACATTATACCACATCAATTTTTCTCCAAACATACATATAAATCCAATGTCCCATTCTCGTACATGCTAGCGAATCTCGTTTAGAACCATGTCACTTTCTTGATCGCTATTTTGGTCGGGTTTTTGGCCGCTTTTTATGTGAATGGCCTCCCAATAAACATTTTCTTGTCAAAAAAATTCAAAAAGCCATCACATAGCTGTGCTAAGGGTCACCCAAGGAATCTACATACGATTTGGTTGAGATCGGACTACGGGAAGTGCCCGGACAAACGTACAGCACACGCATCGGACTGCATACCATTGTATGAATATATTGGACGGGCCAAAAAGAAGCGAAAAATAAACGTTTTTTTTTTAAATCAAAAACGGATTTTTTTCTTTATTTACGTGAATAGTAGTGCCGAATTTTATTATTTTAATATATATATCTCCGCTAATTGACAGCATAAGCGCAATTTTAAAATTAGTTTAAAAGACTCTAGTTGGAATACAAAACCACTTGGGTTGGTTGAGCTAACTTCCCGATTGATTAATGCAACTCCTGATGAGTAAAATCAATCGAGTAACGAAACCACCCAGCAAGACATTTGTCTCCGATTCCAGTGGAATCGAAAAGTCTTCGATCCTATAGCGATTCCATCTTGGAACATAGAGGCATGGAATGAGCTTGTCCTGTATGTCTCCATAGAAACAGTGGCTCCAAAATCTGGATACTAAGTCGACAGTCAGCTAACTCGGTAGACTTACGAAATTCAAATATTGACAATAATTGACGTTTGTTTATACACAATTCGACATTGTGGTCAACATTATGTCAATATCGAAACGCCAACTGAGTAGGCTGATTGTCGATAATTTGACAAAAATTGACATTTGTTTATGCACAATTCTACAGAACAGTCAACATTTGTCAGTATTAAATGCCAACTGAGTAGGCTGACTGTCGACTTATTCACCAGATATTGGGTGGTATGCATAATAATGAGGATATACTCAAAAGTGAAGTCTATTGAGGACATCCCTGAGTCTGCATGTTCGGTGAATCGAGTGAAAAATTTGTATACATAAAACTACTTTCCGCTCCACAGTGAAAATTGAGTGGAATTCTGTCAACTCAGCTTTACTCCACTCGACTCACTTTATGCATACCACCCATTGGAGCCGGTGATAAACGGGAGATGCTCATTCAATGTACTGTATGTTCTAAGGATTCCATTAATCGGTTTGTCTCTTAGAACATACAGTACATGGAATGAGCATATCCCGTTTATCACTGGCTCCAATATCTGGTGAATAAGTCGACAGTCAGCCTACTCAGTTGGCGTTTAATACTGACAAATGTTGACTGTTCTGTAGAATTGTGCATAAATAAATGTCAATTTTTGTCAAATTATCGACAATCAGCCTACTCAGTTGGCGTTTCGATATTGAAATAATGTTGACCACAATGTCGAATTGTGCATAAACAAACGTCAATTATTGTCAATATTTGAATTTCGTAAGTCTACTGAGTTAGCTGACTGTCGACTTAGTACCCAGATTTTGGAGCCACTGTTTCTATGGAGACATACAGGACAAGCTCATTCAATGGCTATATATTCAAAGGTTTGTCTCCGAAGCTGGAAAAATTCAAATGTTTTCAATTATGTATCGAGTTAGCCTGAAATTTGAATTCATTTGAAAGTATCTGGCATTTGGCGACGCATGTTGTCATATATGAAATATGGAATATGTTGTTTTTTTTTCTGTAAGCCTTGAATACAATCCGCCGTTAAATTAAAAGTGCCATGAAATCAATACAAAAAGAGATTTCACGACACTTTTAGTTTCTGAACGAATTGAATATCTGGCTTAAACAGATTCAACCCATTTATACAGTCATCGATCCGAATTCGATCTCAGTGTCGATTCCTCGTTGGCTACAGTCATCGGTCCTGAATCGATTCCAGTCATCGATCACAATTCGACCCCAGTATCGATTCTACGTTGACTCCAGTCATCGATTCTCCATCGACTACCGTCATCGATTTTGGATCGATTCCTATCCTCATTTTCGGTATCGCAAAAGCGGCCATGCCCATACAAATGTCTCCGACGTGTCCTCGATAAAGTCATCGATTCCTTAGTAGACAGTCATCGATCCAGGATCGATCAAGTGTCGATTCTTGTCCGACTTGGCAGTCGATAAGTGATATTGGCTTGTATGCTGAGTAATTTTTTGAGTGCAGTTCATTGCTAGCTTAGTCAAATTGACTAAGTTAGCAATGACATACTCCACTTCATTCTCAAGAAAGAATTATATTATTATCCATCCATGGTAATCAGAGCTCAGTTTCCTAGCTACGTCCAACCGTTTTGAATACATCTTACCAACTATACATCAATTTCATAATACGCTTTAGAAGCTTGTGCCAAATTACTGCTTAAATTTAAAACTTGTTCGCACATAAAACAAAGCTAAAAGCATTACCGTAACAAAAGAAGAGAAAAGCACAACTAAACAATTAACATTTATCAATTTTTGTCCATACACATGCTAATATGAAACAAAATGATGCCTATATAAAATTACATTACATAAAAAAACAATACCTGTGAGAAAAAATAGTCAGAGCTACCTCTGAGAAAAACAAAAACAATAAAGAAAATCAACCAGTGGAAATGGATAAAAGGATTTGATTGAGCAGAGACAGCACAGAAGTAGTCATAAATCAAAAACAATTGATATGGTGTGAAACTCTTACGATATGCAAAGATGAAATTTTGTAGTAATGTATATACCACATAATGATGATGATAGTGATGAATGTATTGGTATGGTAAGTATCATGCAGTGAGAGCAGATAAGAGAAAGGTAAAAAAAATCCTAAACATCTGTTTATTATCATGGACTTCTACTTAAACTCAGAAATATTATATTTAACTTATGAATCATTCATGTACTTGTACATTTGCTATGAACTCTGTTAATAAAAGTTTTTAAGTACATTTGACATTTGAAAATAAAAAGTTGGTTTCATTTATACATATGTATATATACCTACAGGTACAGGGCCGTCGCGTGGGTGGGGCGATCGAGGCGGTCGCCTTGGGCGCCGCGATCCGGGGGCGCCGTGAGTAAAAAAAAAATATTTTTTATGCGTTTGTAGTCTAAGGCACTACTCACACGGGGATACTCAAGTCTTCGATATTTGGTGAGTGAAAGGGGGAGACTTGGAGTCTTGAAACTATAGTCATCTTCACACGGCCGCTACTAAAGTCGCGAGTTGTGCATGTCGTTTGACTGAAGTGGTCATTGTACACGGCTATTTCACCACGTCATAAAACCCTTTTTGAAACACACATGCATTTCTCTTGTACCTCTTTTTTGCCGCAATAACGTAATGTAAGATTCGTTGTCTTACCTTACATCAGACAATTGCAAATTCAAAAAAAGAGATATTGTATAATAAAAGATACTATCCAATTTTTTGAGAAAAGACAAAGAACGATAATTTCATGTATGTTTTCCCGAATATACATGTGCTCGAAATGTGTGTACCAATGTATTTAGAAATGTAAGGTAAAGGTTTAGATTTTAAGGAAACCATGTAGATTTAGATTGTAGAAGATCAACGAATAATTGAGTTTTTCACTACGCGAAAGCAAGTCGTTTTACAGCGAGCGAGTTCTTAATATAAAACGGTTGTCTTGGTGTAAGTTCGCCATTCTATCAATAGAAAATGAGATTGCAAGAAACTTAGACTTTAGAGAAATCCTGACAACATTTACACATGAAAAAGCCAGGTGAATGCCTTTCAATGTTTAAAGTTTATATATAGAGATGACAAAAAAGAGCACCAAAGACAAGAACAAAGAATGAAAAATCAAAGACTGTCTATAAATAAATAAAATCTTAATATATGTATTTAAAATATGTAGTGGAGGGTGGGTGGTCCGTGATGCTGTTATTTATAATAGCTGCCGGTTTTTCCAGTCCGGAACACGGCGGGTCCATAGGTGGTGGATAATGGTATGGCTCGAAAGAGCTAGGGTGTCATTCCACCGAACCAAAACTAGAACGAACCAAATTACGAGTTTTACGGGGAGGGGGGTTGGGGCGCCGATTATAACCTTGCCTTGGGCGCCTACATACCACGCGACGGCCCTGTATATATGTATATGTCGTAGAAAATAGCGAAATTAGTTATTTCGTGCAATCGCCCGGCAAACACATCGTTTGCCGGCAGTATTCCATGCACTGCCGGCAAATATACACTTATACAGAGTGTCCCAATTCGACCGCATAATCACCACTAGATTGGAAACAAAAAAATATCAATTTTATTTTATCTCTTAACCATAGCTTCTACAGGAATTTTAATTTTTGTAAAAAATCCTCTACTTCACTTTGCTAAAAATATAATAACTTAAAAACTACCCATACCCAGTTAACGGCAGTGTGTTAAACCGCTGGCGGCCAAATCTTAGCGATAAAACAGTTTAGACAAAGGCATACAGCTGTAACCTGAATGGCGGACCAACACCTAAGCGTCTCAGGTTTAGTGGGATGCAATGATTTGTGCAGTTCGACCTGCAACATAGTTGTGTGAACTCCGGCACGTTTATTAAACCATCTGAAGCAGCGAGGCCACCCCCTAAATGGGGTTAAGCGATGTGCTGACAACTCGTCCTTGTAAAAACCACTCCACGTAAAGAAACCTGGAACAAAAGCCTGGGATTGAACGGATCAACAACGACGATCATGCAAACGACTAACGATTATTCTTTTGGATCCGGGAATGTACGCTCCCTGAACAAAGCTGGGCCGAGAAGATGCTCCTTCAACAGGTCGAAAGGTACAAACTGAGCATTACTGCAGTCCAGGCAACAAATTGGCTTGGCAGCGAGATCAATGACAAGAAATCGCACACAATTTTTAGAAATGGCAAACCATCGAGCCACAAGGAATTTGGATTAACATTTATAGTGAACAATCACCTCAAGCCGCACATCACTGACATCAAACCCATAAACGAACGTTTGTGCGCGATTTGCATTAAGACTCGATTTTTCAATCTAGGGCTCGTCAATGTGCACGCCCCCACTGAAGTTAAAGAAGACGCAGTAAAAGACGAGTTCTACGCCCGCCTTGAGACTCTCTTTGACTCACTTCCAACAAACGACGTCAAAATGCTGGGAGACTTTAACCCGAAAGTCGGGAATGAAAGTTGGCACCGGGGGACCACTGGAGGCCACAGTCTCCATGAAAAATGTAATGACAACGGCCACCGACTTATCGACTTTGCCTGCAGTAGGAATCTCGTCGTAAGCTCTAGGTGTTTCCCGCATCGACGCATTGCGAATGCAGACCTGGAAATCTTCAGACGCACATATCGTCAACCAAATTGATCACGTCCTCACTTGCAAGAGGTGGGCGTCTAGTGTGATGAATCGAGAATCAGCCCCCCCCCCCAAATCTTTGCGGTTGATAAGCTTTTCAGCGATGCTACGGCGGTGGCGTATACTACCGCCCTTGAGGAAAGACTCTCACCTATGCTACACAGCATCAGCAGCTCAGGCGTCCATAGGTTGGTTCGTGGCCATGGATGTGCAGGAGGTGCATGCAGGCAACTGCATTCTCCGAAACCAGTTTATGCCGTCGAAACGTCAACTGGGCGACATGGAACAGTTGACGCACTATGCCTCACAAGGGGTTAGGGCAATTGAGATAGGAAGCTATATATTAATTGCAAATGCCAGACCATTGCGAAGGATATGTTTATATTCCAAATGCATTGTAAACTTGATCCACTCGATGGTGAAGCAGGATATTAATTCTGGTGCCACAGAAAGTACTCAATTGGGAATGATTGAGAAGCAGCTCCGCCCGAAGTTGAGCCTGACGGGTTTTGGTTGTACATAAATTACCTTAAGAACCTTAACCTGCATTTACATTCTCTTCCTACTCAGATATTGTATGCGAAGAATGTCACAATAATGAAACCAGCTGAAACGACATACGACGGCATTCTACAGAAACGCTTAAAGACCCTGTAACGGACGGTTTGGTGGGCATTCGAAGATGCCCGTGGGGACGGAGCCTAAGGTAGCATAATTGACCGTGAAGGTCGGGCCGTGCCATCTGGCAAAGAAAAAGGCCCCTCAACGAGCTAAGCAGCGGCCTATGCTTGCTGTAGCTCAGTTCGGGAGATGTGGGCGGGGTTTTCGCCGCTCGTTGCCCCTGTCCTTTACGTATTAACAAAAATTCATAGGCCTGGGAAGACAACACAAACAGGGGAGGTAAAAATGGGGAATGAAAAAAATAGTCGATAAGGATGGAATGGTTGCCGGACGAATCAGACGCCCATGCGGTCGCACCTGAGTCCGGGTGTAATGGGACCCTCGGACTCTGGTTTCGTACCACCAACAGATCATTACTCATCAGGTGCTGCTTCGATCTGCCGGTGGGAGCAGCACTACCAGGATATGGTCCATTGCAGGTGGTTCATTACAACCCTTTGTAACATTAAGAGATCCTTCTTGCTGTGATTGTGATTTTCGAGTAGGCACGGATGATAGGAAATGGTCAGGTCAGGCGTCAGGCGAAAGCCGTAGTAGAGGCATTAGCCTAGTGTTTTTCTAATCAGGGGCATCTGTTTAAGTCTGCATTTTTTAATTTTATAGGAGTTACAGCGAATGAAATGAACGACTATGGCCTGTTTTCCCAATGTCTTGTTAAACTGCCAGTTTGTTATCCGGGATAGAAAATCAGCTGATTTTCTTGGCGGAATTCTGCCGCCAGTTCTATTCAATTTTACATCTATACCGTCACTCAGCGTTAATTTGCGGCTGAGTTGGTTTCAAATCTTGTTCCATGGGATGAATTTCCAGAACTTTGTTCTTTATGACCAGTTTACTTATCGCATTTGAGTGTGCAAACGCAAACAGTCCTAGCTGTCAAAATTTCAGCAGCCTGGATCAGTTGTTTAGAACTATCGAAATTTTTAACTGGAGGATGGGTACCGTTTAGGGTTTATTTATAAGATACACTTTAACCAGATACCAGACATTGTAAAAACGGCCATATAGAAAATAGTATTTCTATTGCCAATTTAGAAATGAAAACAAATATCACAATTTTGTTCGAAAATAGAAAAACTCAAACATGTATCTTACGTATCATCCTCACATGGTGAAACTGACAAATTCCTATCTATCAAGATACCTGCTCTCTATATAATATTCATACTGTAAATTCCATGAGAATGCCGACACCAAGGTATCACGTACGTGTTCAGCCACCCCAACTTAGTTCCCTAGTCCCCAGCCCTCAATTGACTGAAATTAGGGTAGGTATTAATAATTTCCTAGTATCGGTTTTATACCGTCGTATTACATGTATCGTGCCAAGGTCGTAACCCCACTGCCCACTAACACTATTTGCTCTCGCAAATTTCCAAGAAAGCAAACATCGTTTCAAGCGCACGTGCAAACACTCTTGGGTCGGCAAA
The DNA here is from genome assembly GCA_964017055.1 of Chloromyia formosa. Taxonomy (NCBI): domain Eukaryota; kingdom Metazoa; phylum Arthropoda; class Insecta; order Diptera; family Stratiomyidae; genus Chloromyia; species Chloromyia formosa. The sequence continues at coordinate 117,142,737 of OZ024815.1, forward strand.
TGGCAAACCGTCCGGGCGTCCGGGGGAAAGCGACCGAATAGCAGGAGCATCCTGGCACAAACATTCTACGGTTTCCAGGGTGTGTTCCCTATTAACTTTCTCACCCTTGTTTCAATGTTTCAAGTGAATATCTGCACTAGTTATATGATTTGTATCGTTTTGTTGACACGCCCTCATAACTTGACAGAGAGGGTGATTTATAGCCCACCCGACAACAGGACGAACGGGAGTTGTTCCGCCGTTTTTGATTGGAAGCTGCTGCCGGACTAGAGGCGACTTACATTTCACGTGGACACCGTCATTTTGTTCGCGCTGTAAACGCAAAGTGGCCCCGATAAGGACGGGCTGCATCCCTTTACCTATGTAAATATTTTACATAAGAATGTAAGGACGAAAAATATGAGTCTGGTGTCGGTTCGTTCGACATATCTGAACTTGGGAGCCAGTGAAATGGACTTGCCACCTCCCCCACAGCCTGGACATGAATATGCGCATTTTAGCTTTGGAATTATTCGGATGCCATCCGATTGCTCGTGTTTCGGTTCGTTCTGATAGCTTCGATGATAACGTCTGGTGGTTTGCTCCTACAATGCTTCTACCACCCATACTTCTGGTGGGCTGCTCTGTTCGCTCCAAACAGAAATCAAATGGTTAACAGTGTTTGGACTCTTTTGTGCGCTTAGCAAAGAATTGACCAACAAACTGGAGCAGGACTCCATCACTTTGTTCGGGACGACGCACGGTTGTAATGTCCATTTAGTTTTAATTAAAATGGAAAGGGATAATGGATGCAGTTTATCTAAACGTGAGCATCTCGTTATGTGATCTCGGCGTCTTTTAGTTTGATGAAAAGCACGGGACAATGAAGGGATCCGATGTTAATTTAAAAATGGTGAAAATTTGCGTGATGATATTAGAGAGGTGACGCAGTGATATCGGAGAGAGGGTAATGGTTTCACTTAATTGTACGAATGGGATTTCCAAAAGGATTAGCTTCATAATATTATAAAAGGTCAAGAATTTGCTAATAAAAAATATTACTTGTGGTGAGAAACAGGTACACAAGACGAGACATTCATGTTGTCAAGGAAACAGTTTTGTACATAAATCCAACTCGTTTTGATGGAAATTGATTTACAGTCGAGAACGGATAAATGCAAAAGGCTAAAGGGCAAACACCGCATTTTTGCAAAATATATAAAAGCCCGGTGACTTTTCACCTATTTTTCATATAAGATTGCCTCTATAAGTGCAAAACCCATAAGTGCAAAAAACGCTCGAGTAAAATGGATATGTATGGCGGGCCCATCATAAACACAAGTAAATTGCAACGGATGAGTGCAATGGTTCTTCGCATTCGCAAATAGGTCAGTAAAATTAAGTCAATTCTTGGCTCTTAGAGGAAATAATTATGAAAGATCTGGAAATAATTTTAATCCCTTCTATAAATCATAAATAAAATTAATTAATTAAGCTTACTTACTTAATTTTTATTAGGTGAGTGTCCGAGAAGATTCAACGCTTTTTTTATATTTTCCTTATAACTTCAAACTGTTACTTCAGATTGAAAAATTTAACAGGACGTAAATCAAAGAGCGTAGATTTCTGCGTCCAATTCACTGCTCAAAGTCGAATTTCGGTTAAGTTATATAGTCCAAATCGATCGATAGTCACAAAATGAAGCTTAGGAGAAAAATCACACTTTATCAACATTCGAGCTCACAGATCTTTAAAACGGCTACTCCAAATGAAAAACTCTTTAAAAAAAGATGAAGATAACTTTATTTCAAGTTTAAGGACATCAATATTTTTCAATTCAACCCATTTTTAGTGTTATCTGTTTGGCGATTTCAGCCTCAATAGCTTAATATATCGGTAAGTATAACAGCTAGAAGCTTAATTCTAGTCTTAAATTATAAATAATTTACTCAAGTCTAAAAAAGTTTTTACTTAATTTTTTTAACAGACTAATTTAGGAGATATTTTGAAAAAAATAAGAAAAACGTCGCCCGCGGTAGCATTTTAAGCTTTGCCAAATCGCCGAGCGTCATTAATTGGAACGCAATAACTCAAAAACTTCACCAGGCAGAACACTGAATCACAGCCAATTTCCTACTTTAAAACCGAAAAATTGCCCGTGGAAATTATTTTAGATAAATTGTTTACTAGATATAGCTGCGAAAAATAAAATCAAAATGTGAGCACAATCAAAATCTTGCTGTTTATCTTACTTTTCTCGAGTTTTCAACTAGACATCGTATTAATTGTGATAGCTTTATGTAATCCTAATTTTAAATTTATTGAAATATATATCTAGTAAGAAAGAAACAGCAGCTCTCAATGCTCTTAGGATACATCTAACCTCCGATGTATTCGGTAGTGATATTGGTCACATGACTATTCTGAAACATGTTCCTAGCATGCAGATTGGCCTAAGATCAGATTGTATGACCACGGAGTTATGCTTCAGTAATAAATTCATAGCTCTCATGCCATATCGGTATGGGAAAATGGCAATACCTGCCCAGACGCCAGGTGAATCAAGTTCAAGTGGTACACCGATGCGTTTAAAACTGAACACGGAGTTGGTGCGTTTTTAGAACCAACACATGCGTGCATGGCCTAGTGTTTTTCAACCCGATATCCATACTATTGAGGTCTGAGCCAGGATAATTCTGGAAAACAATAGCCAGGCAGCCATTAAGTCTTTCTCTTCGCATAGGTTCGCTCGTTCTCCAATGTCTGGCGACCGATAAACAAATATTTTTGTATTGTGGGCCACGTTACCGTGGCACTGAGGGAAATGAAGCAGCGGATGAATTTCCAAGGCAAGACTCATGTTGAAATTTTCTCGGGCCGGAACCCTTTTGTGATCTGGTCTTAGCTTCGGCTAGGGCAATCACAATGGATCGGTCTAAAAGGATTCGACAGCACTACTAGGACAACCTTAGAGGACTGCGGCATTCAAATGAGTTGACGAGACCCTTGAACACCGTAGATACCACCCGCATGAGTAGGGCGGACCTTAGACTACTTGAGGGTTACATATCGGGCCACCACTGGGCGAGATTTCATCTGAACAAGATAGATTTGTCTAACGAGACGAAGTGTCGGCTTTGTTGGAGGACGTTGAGACTACATGTCATATTTCAATCACTTCACTACGGGCCCTGCCGTTATTAGGAAAACTCCTGCAAAAGACATACTAGCCTTCGTACGAGTGGTGGAAGGTCTTTTGCTTCACGAATTTTCGAATTTGGACTCTTTAAAGAGGTGCCTGTGACGATTCCATTTGTAAATTTTACCTCCTGATTCCGCAGTACTTACAAATAGGAATTCAGAAAGTAGACAGCGAGATATCCAGAGGAAAGAGCGTTGAAATCTATGTCAAAATTAGCAATCCAAAATAAATTTCGCACGGAATTAGGATTGATTGTAGATCCAGTAAAACAGAGCAAGCGTACATCAAATAATGGAAATTCTGCCCGCAGATTTTTTTTTTTCAAATTTCAAAATATCATCCGAAATCACTGGAACCCACGAATATTTGATTTATAGATTTTCAGTGATCCTTCAAGATATTTTATCGGTAAGTTAGTTTTAAATAAATATATCGGAAGCTACAAACAAATTCTCTCTGTTTGAATTCAATCGGGAAATATTGTAGTTTAATCATATTGGGAAAAAGTTTAATTCATTTGGGAAGGAGTTTTTTCATTTGGGATACGGATTAACTCAACTGGGAAATACTATACTGCGGAATAAGGAGGTAAAATTTACAAACGGAATCGTCACAGACACCCCTTTTAAGAGCCCAACCGAAATTGCGTCAAAAAATATTCACTGGAAGGATGCGAAAAAGGTGAAAAATGTGTTTTTTTTCTCGTAGATAGGCGTGTGGGGTATATCATATCGGAAGCTACAAATAAATTCACTCTGTTTGAAATCAATCGGGAAATAGTTTAATTATATTGGGAAAATGTTTAATTCATTTGGGAAGGAGTTTTTTCATTTGGGATAGGGATTTTTTCATTTGGGATACAGATTAACTCAACTGGGAAATACTATACTTATACCGAAATGAATGGGCTCCTTGCTCCCCAACTATACATACTTTTCGCTAGTCCATAGCGTCGCCCATTAAGTCAGAAATTTGCCAATCTGGCCCCAAAGGTTACGATCAGGTGGTGCATTTTTTTTCCAACAATAGAAAAAGAACATGTAATGTACGATTTGATGAGCATCCGAAGATTATGTCTTAAGATGGCTTCTCAGACTGTCCAGCTAGAAGACCACAGCTAATTTTGACCTTATTCTGGTTTAGCTGCAATTGATAAGAAGATCTTCTTTCTCTTCTAGCCTCATCAGAACCAACATCCGGTGAAGGTTAGTGATGGAAAGCTACTTATCTTGGAGGAAGATCAAATGAGGCGGTGGAAAGAACACTTCGCCGCGGTCTTGAACCGTGTAACGTCTGGCAAAATTTCTCCCTCTCTCACGCTTATGTTGATGGTTAGCTAAATTATCTATATGATATAATTTAGATAACCATCAAAATATGCGTATACGGTCCACTGCTCTAAACCGAAGAAAGGCTGCTGGATTCGACGGTACTCCTGCAGATATTTATTAAGCAGCGTCAAGCGTAACTGCCGAGTTGCTGCACCCACTTGTTGATAAAGCGTGGAATACAGAGACCTTTCTGACTGTGAGGAAGGAAGGTTTTATCATCAAACTTCCAAAGAAGGCTAACCTCACAGACTGCAAAAAATGGAGATGTATTTGTGTGCTTCCTGCCGTTGCCAAGATAATAGCTAAAATCGTCCTGGAAACACTGAAGCCACACTTAGAAACCCCAATTGATTAAGAGCAGGCTGTCTTTCGATCCGGATTCTCCTGTGTCGATCACATTAATACCTTGCGAATCATCACCGAGCAATGCGCTGAGTACGATTTTCCGGTTCACTTGCTTTTCATCGATTTTGGGAAGGCTTTCGATAATGTGAACCGGGATTTTATATGGGCGGCCTTGTGCTGGAGACACATCCCTGAGAAGCTTGTGGCTATTATTAAGGCAACCAATGACGGTGCGAAATGTTGCGTTCTGAATAAAGGTACGGTGTCGAGGAACATTAAGATTCGCAGTGGAGTTCGGCAGGAGTGCATCCTTTCACCGATCGTATTCCTCATAGTGATTAGCGATGTGTTGCATGCAGCCCTATCAGCACTAGACAGAGGAATTCAATTTACTTTGACATCTTATCTACAACATCTTGACTACGCTGACGACATGTGCCTACTCTTCCACAAGGTACTGAATCTGTCCGCAATGGCATTATCTTGAGGGAGGTATGTAAGGTTGGACTAAAGTTTAATACCAACAAGACCAAGGTTCTTAGCCCGCCATTGCGAAAAAGAAAGCCGGCACCTATTGCCATCAATATTAATGGGCAGTCTGTGGAGACAACTTCGTCTACGTGGGTTACATTGTTGCCGAAAATTGTGATACGGAGCAATACATCGCTCGTAGTATCAACCAGGCTAAATTCGCATGCGGAATTTTGTCCAAAATCTGGTAGAGACGTTTTCTCAGCATCAAGACCAAGCTGGGTCTGTTTCGCTCCCTGGTACTGTCTGTGCTTTTCTATGGGAGCAGTACATGGAAAGTTTCCGTAAGAGTTACTAGAAAGCTGCAAGTTTTCTTCAACTCATGTCTTCGGCGAATTCTAAAAATTTTCTGTCCCGGAACAATATCAAATGAAGAGCTAAGTCGAGGTACAGGTCAGTTGCCAATCGACCAATTGATATGCAGGCGAAAATGGCAATGGTAGGTCACAACTTGCCTAAGAATAGTAACTGCATTGCTTCACATGTCATGACATGGAATCCCATTTCCAACCAAGGGGGGTCCTAAAATTGCATGGCGTCGATCTCTGACAAAAGAGTGTAAGGCGCTGGATAAGTTGTTTGGGGAATTGCACCCCATTGCCCAGAACAGATTACGATGGTGCGCACAAGTGGTTGACGCGCTATGCCCCACTAGGAATTAAGGCAAACTACTAATTTTGCAGAGCAATGCAGACAGACCATGGAGGAATTATACAATGGAGTCACCACGGCATCTTCTGAATATGAAGAGCAGTGAAGTCGGCAATACATTCACATTACTTTCATATTCATACACAAAATTGAGAAAGCTTCGCCCACTTTCTCATTTTTACAAAAAACGTGGTTGACCACAGCATTTTCCAATATCGATAAACTTTGAAATATTTCCGTCACCAATTTATTTTGAGCAATTTCTTACGTTTTCCCCATTTCAGTACGTACAAACTACTTAATTAATTCTAGTAAACATTTCCCCCAAGTTCTATTTGCTTTCATTCCACACAACTCAGCAAAAATTGTCCACATCGTAGAAATAATTTCTTCACAACAATTCTTTTCCACAACCCTGCACATACATTCCATCTGGTGTTCGGAGATTGATTCTCTCAAGCAACACATGACATCCGCCATTTTAAATTTCGTTCAATTTTCAATCGGAACAAAAGTGTAATCGATAATTTTCAATAAAAATATGCCTATTTTGATCTCGGGATGCAATAGATATGTTAAATGAAGTTCATTTTAACTGCCGGTATTTTGAAAAGTGTAAATATTGCCAACATGGTGTTGTATAGAGCGAATGAAATTGCCGTGATTGAACAAAATCGTCGAAAATGTAATTTCAAAAGCATAGTTTGCAAGATGACGTGAGTTCTGTAATTTCCGATGAATTGTAGTTAATTGCCAATTGTGTGATAATTAAAGTGGAGTGATTTGTTTTTTTTTAAAGAGTGGCCGGTATCTTCGTAATTTGTGTAGTGTTCCCATTAGTCTACCTGGGAACCAAATGTAGGGGCTCCTTAATTCTGCCGTGAAATAACTATTTTATATTAGTGAAAGTATTTGACAAGATATTGCTTTAAGTGTAAAGTGCATCTTTTCAAATGCTAGCTAACATGATTTGGTTAAAAGATTATACGTTTTCTAATTAAAGAAATTACGATTTTACGCGCGTTTGGTGATGCGAGAAAACCTAGTTTTCCTTTTTGTGGCGATTGACCGCAGATTCCGTGATGGGCGTAAGTTGAAACTAGTTATTGGCGATATTTTCCAACTACTCCAAAACAAATTTTATCAAAAGAGGTCCATTTTTATACATAAATTCATAAAATCTTGTTAAAACCGCGTCAATTGACATAACCTTGACCATCGATATCAGTGGTGGCACGAAAATGTACTTCTTCCGGCTGGAGGTTCCAATATGAATTTCGTAATTGAATTGATAGTGGAATTATGTGATATACATTCGTATTTTTCATTTAACTTATATTATGTTTACACAGATTACTTAATCTAATATAACACTCTGGGTGTGGTGAGTTTAAAATTGTATGTATTTGACAGTTTCAGATTATATCATCTATCTATCTATCAGGTATCTGGTTGTAGTTTAAACGTAATATCAGCCAGATGTTTTAATTTGAAACTGTCAAATACATACAATTTTAAACTCACCACATCCAAATTACGCACACTCAATGCTTATATTACGTTTACACTATCCGCAGATTACTTCATCTGCTGCTTAATCTGGGTGTGGTGAGTTTAAAATTGCATGTATTTAACAGTTCCAGATTAAATCAGCCGGCGCAGATGAAGTAATCTGCGGATAGTGTAAACGTAATATTAGGCTGCGCGCATGTTGGCTCACGTTCGCGTGTCGCGTTCACGTGTTTGCTGTCAAACGGTTTGGGTCTATGGTTTGCAACCAAAGATGCGAATCTGTGAATATGACAAATGCTCGACTATTGTCGTATCAACAAATTGGGTTCATTATTGTGCTTTAAAACGGATAATTAGGTAAGAATTGAGTGGCAAAACAAACGACTGGATAGTAGTAGGATGTACATAAGCACATATTTCATACTAAATTAATGGCGTTAACACACAATAATGAATCCAATTTGGTGATATGACAACAGCCGAGCATTTGTCAAATTGACAGATTCGCATCTTTGGTTGCAAACCATAGATTCAAACCGTTTGACATAAAACACGTGAACGCGACACGTGACACGTGCGCCAACTTGCGCGCAGCCTTAATTTCGTTTAAAACGAAGGTGAGTATGTACATGACTATTTTCGCTTTCCTTCGCATACCTTATTTCGGTTTGAAATTGTGCATAGCCAGAAAAAAAATGTTGGATGCAGATATGCTAGCACGAAACGGCTGCAGGTACATGTACAAAGAGTGAAACGGGCAACCTAGGTCTACATGCGGGGGTTCGCAACGCCCTAGGAGGGGAGCTAGCCCAGCTCGTTCCAAACCGAAATTATCCATGCACACTTGTGCGATACTGCGGGTTGTGAATTAACAGTCGCTTGTGTGGGCTTCACTCGCTACGCTCGCTCCGCGCTTAAGGGATCACAACCCTCAGTATCGCACAAACATGAACGCTCGCTTCGCTCGCTTTGGGCACTGAATGGCTATTTTCGTTTATATCGCATGCGTTATTTCGATTTGGAACCGATATTATCCATGCATAGCTTATTTCGTTTATTTTCCGATGAATACTTTCCAAGCGAAAGTATCTATATGGATTATTTCGTATGCCTTATTTCGCTATGGCTTATTTCGGTGCCCCCATAAATATGCAGTTTCACTATTAGGCAAGCCGCCGGATATGTCAAACCTGCTTATTCCGAATTTGAAGTCAAAAGTTAAAACGACCTCGTAGTTTTCATTCTAATTCACACTTTTACTACGAGTTAATAGAATATACCGATTACACAATCGATACCTATTGCATGTATGAGTCCCCACAAAACGTACCAAAATCTGGGACGCCTATGACTTCATTTCAATTAACGAACTAATACGTACAAACCATCCTCTCTATTATCGTCTCCGCGGCTTCACCGAAATTGGATGGTGATGACTCCATAGTATATTTCCTCCATGAGACAGACCATTGCGATCTGACAATTTTAAAATTCGCTACTCCGAAGGTAGCTTTTAAGTAATTGGAAATGGAAGTTGAACATTTGCTTTTATTGTGGAGTGTCTTGTGGGATGTCAAAGAGGACGACAGGGTCATTTTATATAGGCCTTTTACCCCTCATGAGAGCCCTCGAACTTAGAGTATAGCTCAGTGTAGTATAAGTTGTTCTTCAAAATGCGGGCAAATAATTTGATGTGAGTTCGGTCTGGGTGTGGTGAGTTCAAAATTGTATATGTTTGACATGCTCAGATCAAGTAATCTGGCTCCAGTGTGAACCCAATATAACCCACTGACTAGTTTGCAATACAATACAGTGATTACGACCATTTTTACAATAATTAGAAACTTAGAAATTAGAAAACTCGAAAAGAAAACTCTAGTTATTCCGTTGCCCGATAAACTTTTCGTAATATCTCATTGCCACAAACATTATAGTTGCAGCTTTAATCTTACTTGACACCTTTCAACAGATCAATTCAATTCTAACGCTCTTATTACGAATATGTCCATTAGAATAATTGAAATTGTGACATTTGATAGCAAGAACCCTTTTACTTGAATACAAAGATAAGCATCTATTCTATTCATTATACTCGTACGTAGCATTTTATCTTATCTGTGTTTGGTTCAGGGTGTCTCAGGTTTAATTTATAAAAGTTTTTTTTTTCGTATCTGAAAATAGACAAGGCAAAATTACCACCAATATTGCAAAAAGAAAACTAGCCAAAGTTTTGAAAGAGACCGTTTCAAACTCTTTTATTTTGTATTATTAAAGTTTGAAATATAAAAACACTTACTAATGAAAATTCCTCGTCTTCTTGTTTGTCAGCCATCATTGAGTTTTCGCCTTCATTAGTTTCACATCGGTTGAGTTTCAGTTAATTATGTACTTAATTAATTAACCATATTATCCGCGGGGAGATAATGGCTTCTGTGAATTTTCACCTCGATACGTCTCGGTCTATACACTGCTGCTTCCAGTTTGTCACTCGAAGCAGCTTTTTACTGTCTTCTCGGACGACCGCTTCTCATGGGTTTCCGGTATTCGGGATTTCTCGTACCGTTGCACTTCTCAGCGAATGTCTTCTTGGGGATATCTACTCATTGTATGTGCCTCGTCCACGGTAGTCTTCCTATCTTGATGAATCTGGAAGCCTCCGGTTCGTCAAAAATTTCACACAACCCATGGTTGCATAGTCTTCGACATTGGCTTGGCCTCCTTGGCTCGTTGCTCCAATGATTGGTCGGAGAACCCCCCTTTTAAGGGTATTTAGCATTGTTTCCGACGCCTGAGCAAGGGTCTAAGTCTCGCATCCGTGGCATAGCACAGGGCGAACGGTTATATTGTATCTTCATTTAATTTCTGATATTTTCAATTACTTTAAACTTTAACTGTGGAGATTGACGGCACTCTTTTCGTTGAAACGCTGATCTTTTGACGACGATTTCCAAAACAACAAAGCCACAAACCAACTCCAATGTACTTCGTAAATGCAACGAGCACACCACAAACTAGTGAATTGTAGCACATGAATGAGTCGTTCTTTATGAAAGACTCAACAAAATGAGCGAAAGGGTCGGCACAGTTATATAGCTATTGGCACGCTAAATTTAAGAATGGAGCACTGTGTCCTCCGACATGAACATCGTATTTTATAAACTCAAAAACCCCAAGTACTAAGCAACGCATACACAGCCCTCGCTCTTTCAAAATTTCTCATTGTTTATTACATACATATATTCGTTTACATGTCACATTCTCCCCCAATGCAATAGCCTCCAATCCCAAGTAAAACCATTCATAATCAATCATCTTATTACTATATGCTGTATGTATTGTAGTCGAATCTATCCATACAACAACACATGCTGACTGCAAACAAATGAAAAATAATTTACCTGGTCTCTAAATCTCTAAATATAGTACATAAAATAACCCAGAGAATTAAGCATAATTCTAAAATGTAAGTCATCGTCTTATGTATTATCTCAAGCTCAACTTTAGATGAAACTAAAGTAAAACGAACTCACACATCGTTCAGTATCCCATGTCGTTCAGTGTGCCATATCGTTCAGTGTTGATATGGATGGAATCAGCGAATTTGCCCCCATTTTTCCCTAATTTGCATCGGGGCTGTTTGAATTCCTTCGTCGTAGACCCTTGACGCTCGATTCAATCTGGATCTTTGTCCGGATGAAACGAACGGACCCAGTATGTGTTTAATTCGCCTGGTTCCAGGCCTTTCTCAATCCTAATCCATTACACAAAAAACCAAATGTCGCAAGCTTCCGAATCGAGTGTTCGGTTGTGACAGTTGGTTGCGACATTAGGCTAGACACAACAGTGGCGTAGATAACGACACTATTTTTTTAATTTATTCTGGGGGCAGAATTTGAAACACTCACTTCCTGACTGAAAATCGACCCAAAGACCTACATCAACCGTCCTTTTTAAATAAAAATTGAGTAAATATCAAACAATTCACCTATAAGTTAGCTGGTGACATATTGCAATATATTTTTGAAATGACAGACATTTTGACATTTGCGCTCATTGGGAATGAGTATCTGATGAAATACTATATTCCATTAGTGTCATCAACAAAGTCATCAGAAGGTTGGTGATGATATTCTTGTTTTCACGAGTATATTGTCATTGTATTATTCGAGAGTATTTTAGCGGCATTTTATTCCAACGCAAGAATTACTGATACTATACTAACCTTCTATCTATGTTCGAGTCTTGAGAATCGAATTGAGTGCAATGGGTCACTGCTAATCCAAGTTTCTCGCTAAGGACAAGCCATAATAAAACTAGCCTTTAATTCGGCATAAACTTCGTTCCCTAATATTGTCCACACAATGTTTCAACTCATCAGGTGCTGCCTTGATCCATTATATAATTGTTAAACAAAAAAAAAACCTTTCACAGCTAAGGAAAAGACAGCCAGGCACTTTTAAACGTAGTGGGAGTCTTTTACAGTATCTTGGCCACCAGCTTTCATCATAATCATCGTGGTGCGACAGCCCGACGTCGGGCCGTTGCCGCCCGGATCATTGTCTTCCAATTATCTCGGCCACGTGACCGCGTCCTCCAATCTCGGAAGCTCAGTAGCTGCTCGGCGTCCACTTATACTGAGCTCTCTCAACGAGATCTCAGTCGTCTAGGTAGTCTCGCTCCGTCAACTCGTTTTGCATTCATCATTCTCTTTGGCATGCGATCATCGCCCATTCGTTGTACATGCCCTGCCCATTGAAGTCATTGTAGTTTGACGATTTTCGAAACTTCCAGCTCATCGTACAGTTCATACAACTCATGGTTGTATCGGATGCGCCATCCATCTCGATCGCAAACGGCTCCGAAAATTCGCCGCAGAACCTTACGTCCAAATGTGTCTAGCATGTTTCCGGAGGCTTGAGTTAGGGTACATGCTTCGCAGCCATAGCATAGCACTGGTCGTATGATGGTTTTGTACACACGGAGCTTCGTGTTTCTGTTGACATGCTTCGATTTCATTATGGGGAGAACCGAGAAAAAAGTCTTATTAGCTAACTGTATCCGTCGCTTGATTTCGTAAGTTTCGTTGGCGTCCCTTGACAAGTTGCAACCCAGGAATATGAAGTCGTTCATGAACTCGATGTTGAGATCTCCCACATTGATGCTCGATTGAGCCTCTTTGATGGCACCCTTGAGTGCTTCCCAGAACCCATAGACGCCTGTGTTGCTTATGTTGTGTAGTATAGGCGATAGTCTTTCCTCAAGGGCGGTGGTATGCGCCACCGCCGTAGTATCGCTCAAAAGCTTATCAACCGCAAAGATTTTGGGTGGGCTGATTCTCGACTGGTGCTTTGAGGAAATTCTACAATACATCTGTAGGTCGTCTTCACCGAGTGATGATCTGAGTCGTAGTTTGCTCCTCGATAGGAGCGGACATCCATGACACTAGACGCCCATCTCTTGCAAATGAGGACGTGATCAATTTGGTTGACGGTATGTGCGTCTGCAGATTTCCAGGTCTGCTTGTGAATGCGTCGATGCGGGAAACACGTAGAGCTTACGATTAGATTCCTACTGCAGGCGAAGTCGATAAGTCGATGGCCGTTGTCGTTACATTCTTCATGGAGACTGTGGCCTCCAGTGGTCCCCCGGTTCCAAATTTCATTTCCGACTTTCGCGTTAAAGTCTCCCAGCAGCAGTTTGCCGTCGTTTGTTGGAAATGAGTCGAAGAGAGTCTCAAGGCGGTCGTAGAACTCGTCTTTTACTGCGTCTTCTTTAACTTCAGTGGGGGCGTGCACATTGATGAGTCAGAGATTGAAGGATCGAGTCGTAATGCGTATCACACACAACCGTTGATTTATGGGTTTGAAGTCAGTAATATGCGGCTTGAGGTGATTGTTTACTATAAATGCTACTCCAAACTCCTAGCGGCCCGATGGTTTGTCACTTGTAAAAGTTGTGTGCGATTTCTTGTGATTGATCTCGCTGCCAAGCCAATTTATTATCTGGACTGCAGTAATGCTCAGTTTGTACTTTTCGACCTGTTGAAGGAGGGCTTTCTCGGCCCCCGGTTTGTTCAGGGAGAGTATATTCCAGGATCCGAAAGAATAGTCCGTTAGTCATTTGCGTGGTCGTCGTTGTTGATCCGCCCAATCCCAGGCTTTTGTTCCAGGTTTGTTGACGTGGAGTGGTTTTTGCAAGGACGAGTTGTCAGCACATCGCTTAACCCCATTCAGGGGATGGCCTCGGATATAGTAGTACGGTCCATGAGTTCTTAGCCTAACATAGAAAGAAAAGTCATAAATAAAAAAAACTGTGACTATTTTTCAATATATTCTCCACACACTTTCCAGAACGTCTGACTGAAGCTTCTAAGCCACTATAAAAATATGATGCATCTTTAGAGTCAAAATGGACGTACACCGCCTGTTTAATTTCATCGTCACTGTTGAATCTTCTACCCCTTATCAAAAAATAGTCGAATGGGGCCAGATCAGGGCTATATGGTGGGTATTCAATATCTGTGAAGCCACATTCGCGAACAGTAGCCTTGGAAGTGGACTGGAGTATTGTCATGAAGCAAGCGCACACCTTGGCTGATTGTTCCGCGCCTTTTCTCGATAATTTTTTGACGCAACTGCCTTAGTAAGTCAGAGTAATATGTTGCGTTCACGGTTGTATTTGATTCCTTAAAGTCCATCAGAAGGATTCCCTCGCAGTCCCAAAAGATTGTAGCCATCACTTTTTTGGTGCTTGGAGTGACTTTTGCTTTTTTGGCACGGGTTCTCCTTTCCGATGCCACTCCATGGAATCTTTTTTGGATGTCGGATCATAGTAACAGACCATGGTTTCATCACCCGTTACAATTGATTGGATTACTCCTTCTTGGTCCTCGTGGCAAAGCTCTAAAAATTGATCACAACATTCTACTCGACGCTGCTTTAGCACTGCGCTGAGAATTCGAGGCACTCACCTTGCACTTATTTTTGTCATATTTAAATTTTCATGTAGGATCCTTAGAACACTTGTTTTGGGAATGCCGGTCTGTGCTGCAATTTCTTTTGCTTTTAGACGTCCGGTCACTTAGAACAATTTCTTCCACAAATTTAATGTTTTCTGGGGTAGTCACCGTCACAGGACCTCCTGCACGTGGGTCACCTTCTAATGATTCTAGTCCCCAACGAAACAACTTAGACCAATTTTTTATTGTTGAAAATGATGGACACAAATTGCCGTAAACAGCCATCATTCCTTCTTTGATTTGTATTGACGTTAATCCTTCTTTAGTCAAAAACTTTATAACAGCGCGAAACCCATTTTGAGAAATTTTTTAAAACAACTTGCCGGAGTGATCGTTCGAGCTTTACTACAATTAAACGGATTGAAGAAGCAAGTTGAAATTTTGTGTAAGGCTTGTCGAGACTTGTCACTGACGCTTGCATAAAGATTTTTGCGAACGCACTCTATTTACTATATGAGGCCAAGAACTCATGGACCGCACTACGTAGCTTCTTCAGATGGTTTAATAAATGTACCGCAGTTCACGCAACTATGTTGCAGGTCCAACTACACAAATCATTCCATTCTACTAAACCTGAGACGTTTAGGTTTTGGTCAGCCATTCAGGCTACAGGCTGGCTACATACAAAGTATTGAATTAAGTTTTGTTTTAACAAGTTTCCGTGTTTTGCTTCCAAGGTCTTCAAAATGAACCAATTGAAAATTATTCAAAACAGTCTAGTTTTCTTTTTAAGTCTGTGAAATCTATAAAAAAACAAAACAGTGACCGTTACAATATGTCTAATGAAACCTCCCTTTTTTGTCCATTAAACAGTGTTAAAACTTTTTTTCCCCAAATTTCAGTTTTTGAGTTATCGCAGCGTTTGGGGTGGGTCGATTTTTATACACGCAAGTGCCAGGGAACTGTACGTTGGTGGAGCTAGTGGTTCACACTTTTACTCCAATTATCTCTGTGGGCTCGATGAGCCCATCGTCAGTCTTTACAAAGTTTGCTTAGAGCTGTGTGCACTAATGCGTTATTGTTCTTAAGTGCGGGTAAACCTGTCTTCCTGCCACAGAGAATTTCAAAGGTCCCAGGGTACTTTTAGTATGGTCGTCTATTTTGTCGTAGAGTTTAAGGGCTTTGTCCCTAATATAGTTCTTTATTGTGTCTACCCGAAGGTCTCTGTGTATGTCCGTATTTCTAATGTACCATGGGACTTTAAAAATTCTCCGTAGTGCTAGATTTTGGCAAATTTTTACTCTTGTTATGTTAGTATTGGTCAGTAGTATTGTCTGTTTGTATATGAGTGACCGGTTCTTGTTGTTTAGTCGTCTGGAGCTGATAATGGGGTACAGGGCTTGGAGTGTTCCGTTACACTTCTGCCTACAGCGTTTTATATGTTGTGTCCACGTCAGTGATTTGTCGAAAGTCAGTCCTAAGTAGATGGCAGTTTTCTGCCAGTCTATTTCTTATTCGTCTACTGTCAGATTGTCCGGGTCTTGTCTTGGTCGTCTCGTAATGAAAATCGCCTGAGTCTTGTCCGCGTTCACCTGGATCTTCCATTTCTGGAATTATTCCAAAAGTATGTCAATGGACTCCTGGAGTATTGAAGTAACTCTGTCTGCATTTCTTGCAGTGTAGAAGATACAAGTATCATCTGCGAACAGTGAAGTACGCGCGTTGGGTGGCATTTCGGGGAAGTCTGCAGTGTACAGTGAGTACAACATTGGGGAAAATGGTGATCCCTGTGGGACTCCAGCTTCAATGGGTCTTTCCTGAGAGAGTGTGGAGTTAATTCTAACTCGAAAAGTTCTGCCTTCTAAGAACGAACCTATTAATTGAATAATAGGTAGCGGAATCTCGAATTCATGCAATTTGACGATAAGTCCTGCATGCCAGACTTTGTCGAAAGCTTTCGCTACGTCGAACATAACGAGGCCTGTCGACTTGCGCTGATTGAATTCTGTTCGGATGTGTTGGACCACTTTTGCGGCCCTAAAGTCAAACTGTTCTTCGGGTATAATGTTCCTCTCATTAACTTGATCGAGCAGTCGACCACATAGGAGTCGCTCTGCCATCTTTGCGATCGATGAAAGGAGGCTTATGGGCCTCCAGTTTTGAGGAAATTTTAGATCCTTTCCAGGTTTCGGGTTCATAACGAGCACGCAAGTGTATAAGGGTTCCGTTTTCAGTACAAAACCCTTAAAACAGTAGTAAGCAATTTATTATATTAAAAATTCTAGGCAAATAATGTAACAAAATCGTTACATACAAATAGCATTGCGCAAAACTGGATACATATTTTTTTAAATAAATTGTAGAAGAAGTGTATTATCTTCCAGTTAATTGATTTTAAGAACATGCTGTCCTCACAATTGCTTTCAATAGGTATTCCTACCTATAAAATACGAAACGAAAATTCATAAAAAAAAAGTAATAATCGTTTCATGATAAACAACAATGAGTGAGTTCATGTAAGCCGGAAATTACCGTTCAAAAAAGAGCCAATAAATGTATTAATCCATCTTATAAACGTATAATCTCTTCGATTTTCGACCCCAAGCAGTGAAGTTTCCTTGCACTCTGCACCTTCGCAATTCACATTCACCCTATTGAAACGTATTTCGTCTTTAGCAAATATCATCCAGAGTCCTGGATGCGACGACCGTCACAAATGTGGGGGAAGTTTAGAACAAGGTTGGGATAAGATCCCATTTGCAAGTTTCTCGTCACTATACATAGCAATTCAGCCATGTCTACATAACAGGGATCAATTATCCTAGTTCACTGCTTTTGAAAGAATCCCGATGCGAGGACATATCTTCTTTTCACACCTGACAACAATTGTGCAAAATGAAAATTTTCATGTTATGCCTAAATAAAGGACATTCAGATCATTCCGGGCATGGTGGATCCATGGAAGCGCGCTATTCTATTCATTCGGAATTAAAATGGCGTGATGTACACGTACGAGCACACTATCATACACGGATGCTGCTGCTGTTTGTTGCTGTATCTTTTGTGTATCCCTGCGATAGGAGCACATCATAAAATCATGCCTCGACGATTTCATATTTCATACAACTCCATACGAGTACACAACGGCCGGCGTGGCATATGAAATCGTATCCTGTATCCGTAAAAATTTTTGCTCCAGTTATTTTGATTTGTTGCAAGTATCCGTACAGGATATACGTTCTGAATGTCTGCCTGCATGCGCTTCGAATACTCAAACACAAAACGGACTCATATGTTTTGGATACAATTTTCTCTACACTTTGTGTAGTGACAGTGAGTGTGCGATGTAGTCCAATGCAATGTTTGTTGTTTTGTGCACAACATTAATTATTGCAGTTGTCAGGGGAACGAATCTTCCTCCGATGATTGAAATGAGTTTTTTGTATCCCTTCATTCATTTTGTCGATGAAAAAGTTTTCGACGAGTAAGCATTCTATAGGGAGATATGCATAAAAGACAACCAGTGAATAGTAATAACATATTTTTGAAAATAATTTTCTTTTTCATGATAGTAAGGAGAAAAGTTTTCAAGGAGTTTATTCATGAGGCGTGAGTTTCATAAAGAATGGAGAGTTTTCATCCATACCTGTTTATAATTTTACCTTTTCACGTGTATCTGACTTCAATATGTATTAATATTGTACTGAAACTAGTATATGTATTATCTGCCGACTATGGGGGGGCAAGGCACTTTTCGCCCCCTCAATCCAATATGCCCCCAATATTTCAGGCACAGATATCGTTTTGCAAGAAAAGCGATCCTCACTCGACATTTTCGTTCAAACAATCAAACACGTATTTAGCTATGACAAATAGGGAAGGAAGAAAGGACAAATATATGAAGATTGTACCACTGAATTCTGTGCTTTAAGGTGCGTTTTTCTAGGCATCACTTTGTGTCGATCGCTATATGGCTTGATCGCTAACCGCGAATAATGTACGACGATCGTGTGCCTAATAGTAATGCACCTTAAACAATGCTTGACAGCCGTCAATCTCCCGGGCCCCGGATCATGAGAACCCGTGTGGTATTAGTTGAAAAACGGGTCGTCCCGGTACGAAGAACCGGCTGCCGCAGGAACGTATTAAAACTCATCGTTCAATTTGCTTATGATTCCTCAAGATACTGTCAAATGGATCTGTTGTGCTAACTATAATGATATTAAAGACTGGATTATAGTGTGCGTAACGAACACGACTTCTGCTGTCAAATAAAGTTGAACCAATGTATTTCAGATGGCGATAAGTATACTCTGCGCGAATAATACGTGGCTCACGAAGACGAGTTCAATTTTGTCGGAATCAACGCGCCACGAAGAGTCAAGTCACATATGCTGGTGTTTTAAAACTGTGGGCGACTATTTATTTTGTTCTAAGTTACTTTTATGCCCTTGGAAGTGCATGTTTCTACTTTTAATATAAAAGAATATTGCAACTTTGTTAGAAGGTCAGTTTTTCACAGTTCAAATGTGTCAAACGAACGCGGACAGAAGATTTAACTAAAACAGGCTGAACAGCTGATTTTCGTTGGCTGCGTTTTGAAGACGTTTTTCATGCACAATATAACTAAGCGGTTAGACATGAACGGTAAAAATATCTGAGTTTGAATTTAATTAAAATTGAATTCATTATTTTGTGTTATCAAACAAAAAAGCATTATGATTCCATTTACTAATGTTTGAAAAATTGGCTTCATTCTTAAAAACAAACAACAAACGCCATTTCCATACAACGCTGATGATTTGCACAGTCGGAACCGAACAACTCGAGACTTGACGAAGAAATTGGTTCTAAATTGGTTCACCTCAATCGTGAGACCATTTTGATTGACTGTATGAGACTATACATTTGTATCGATATCAAATATTTACCCGTTTTAAGACGTCGACTTACTTAGCTAGGGCTATTGGGCCGTTCTGTCCGTGAACCCACCATCAGTAAATTTCTTTACAGTGTAAAAGATACGTTAATTGTTATTTAAAGAATAGGTCAGTTTACTGTGAGGATACCATCGCAAAAAAATCACCCAACAAGGCATTCCGGCCGTCAGTATGAAAAGTTGTTGTGTCCCCCCAATATTTTCTAACAGTCGGCGCCCCTGATTATCTAATGTGAATTATTTGAAATATAGCATTTCCCAAACTGTTTAGACTTTTTCTCAAATGCATTGGACTTTCTCCCAAATGCATTAGACTTTTATCCAAATGCTTTAGACCTTTTTCCAAATAATTTCGACCTTTTCTCAAATACTTTAGATTTTTTCCCAAGTGCTTTAGATCACGTGCAGGCAACAACAACACCTCTAGATGATCCTGCGGCACTGTTCAACATCTTTAGGACCTCCCACAGGTCAGTATGTGTAAGTGGGTTGCCGGGTCTGGAGACCACCGCCGGATGTAAAAGGAAAGTCCATACAAATTTATTTTCCGCACACTAGTGCCATCTAACTCCACCTTTCTCCAGATAGGTGTAAAAGAATGGATGGTAGAACACGCTAGAAGCACTACCCCGCTGGGAACTACTTCTGATGCGCAGTTGATTGATCCCAGGGCAAACATTGTTCGTGCCGGAGCTCGACGGTTTCCGAGGGCGAGCGCTATAAGGCAGTCCAATTACACTAAAGAGAAACTGACGGTTGCAAGTTGGAATATCGGATCCATGACAGGACAGAGCGAAGAACGGGGGAACGTCATGTGCGGGCAGGAGAGTGGCGAAATGACCAAGTCGACCGAGCTCGTTTTTTGACGAATTCCAAAAAGTACAAATTGTACTATTATGGAAACTCGAATGATAGAAACGGGGTTGGCGTTATTCTGTCTGCGGAAGAGTGTGGAACGTCATAAGTGCCCACGCTCCCCAAATGGGTTTGCAACAAAGCGAAAAAGAGGCATTTTGGACCAACGTTGACACACTGCTTCAACAAATACCAGATACCGAGCTGGTTTTTTTTGGAAGGGATTTCAATGACCGTGCAGGAGAATCGTATTTTGATTACGAGGATTGTCATGGTGGGAAGGGTAGCCAACAGTCAGAAATGATGAAGGTGAGGCCATCCTGACTACGTGCAGATCACACGGTCTGGTCATCCTCAACACATGGTTCATTAAGAACTAAAGGCACTTGATCACATATAGCAGTGGAGCTCATGCGACGCAGATAGACTGTTATCTGTGTCTAAATTTCATGAGTCGTTGGGTGAAAGACTGCAAAGTGATCTTGGGTGAATCTGCGGTCACCCAGCACCGGTTGATCCTGACAGAATTTATTTTGAAAGGAGCAACAAGACCTCAAGCAATCCCCAAGCCAGTCGAGAAAATCAAGTGCCATAATCTCAACAACGAAAGCTTTGAATCTGTTATAACTCCATTTATTATTAAAATGGAGGAGTGGCTTCAAAACAATACCCCAACTACCACAAGCAAAGTCCAACACAAATGTGGAATGCTTTGGAGGAAATGTTAGTAGGTGAGGCTGAAAAGACACTGGGAATTTCGAAAGGCCCACTCCAGACGAACAAGGAGACGTGATGGTGGAATAACGAAACTAAAGAAGCTGTCCAGGGCAAATCGAACGCATTCAAGGCTTGCACAACATGCAAGACAAGCAGTGAAGCCAAGAAGGTTCAACTTCGGGAGAAATATGATAAATGCCGGAAGGAAGTAAAGCGAAAAGTTGCTCAAGCAAAGGCGATTGCAGCAGAGAAGTTCTACCAAGAACTAGAAGATCAGACTGCGGATAAGAGATCGTCATTGCAAGAGAAATCTAAAGACAATGCCAGGATTTATAAGGTCGCAACCCAAAGAAGAAGAAACGGTCGAGAGATTCAGGCGCCAAAGTACGTTGAAGACTCACAAGGAGTGCTACTGGTTGAAGACGCAGCAATCTGTAGCAGAATGCGTGAGTACTTTGACGAACTTTTGAACGAAGAATTTCCGCGAGAAGCTTTTCAAGCTGTGGAGCAACCACCACTGATATCGCTGATTTTTCAGTGGAAGAGGTGATGAAGGTATTGATGCAGATGAAACGCGGAAAGGCAGTGGGACCGGACAAAATACCTTTGGAATTTTGGTTGAAGATGAATCGTGTCGGGCTTAGATGGCTAACTGTTCTTTTCAACAAAATTAAAAGAGGGCAACTGATGCCTGACGCTTTCAGGGAAAGCTTCCTTCTCCCGTTTTATAAGAATAAGGATGACTCCCGCAAGCTCAACAACAATAGGGCAATCAAGTTAACATCTCACACATTGAAGACTACGAGTGAGTTGTCTGCAATCGATTGAAAGAGATTGTACTCTATAATTGCCTTGACTCCTCCAGGGGCATGGAGGCGAGAACGAGACTGCGAGGACGATCGACAACTTGTTTGGAAAGGTCAGTATATGCGGACGCCGAGCAACTACTGGGCTTCTAAGACTGGAGGACGGGGTCACGTGACCAAGATAATTGGAGGGCAACGATCCAGGCGGCCAAGGCTCGACGTCGGGTTGTCCAACGTTTAAAACTTCGCCAGGTATGCAGATGGGCTGCTGTGACAGAACATAGCTCACTTAGACCTCAAATAGGTCCGTTGTGATACCATTAACACACATTCTCTCTCGATATTTCTGATAGTTAGAACCATCCAGAGCCAACAATAAAACTCTGGAGTTTTCCAACATCCGCGCTTTCTAGCTCTTCCAATTCAGTGAAGAAGTAGGATCCAAGTAACGACCTCCTTCTAACTGCAAAAGCTGGACAGGAGCAGAGAAGGTGGAAACTACTTTCCTCCTCGTTCACGTCCCCACAGCTCCTGCAAAAGTCATTGTAGGGAAACCGAAGTCTCCTGGCATGTTCCCCAATGAGACAATGCCCAGTGATAATACCCACCACCGAGCTAAGCCTTCTGTTTAGCGAAGTAAATTTTCAGATCGGGTAGCGTCCAGTATGGGCCACAGCGATCGAGTTGTGCGGCAGGTATTGCCATCAATCCATCTTGCATTGGCTTTTTTAATCGCCTCAGATTTGACAATCAGTTTGCAAGAAGCAATTGGAGGATAGATATCACCATATAGTTGGGGTTCCCCATTCAAACAGCCCAGTCTGGCAAGCTCATCAGCTTGACAGTTACCTCCCAGGCCACTGTGGCCAGGGACCCAGTACAGGACAATGTTAAAATAGCTCCCCAATTCAGAGAGGGATGATCAAGACTGAATCCAGCGATCTGATTGCAGCCTGGCTGTCCGTATAGATGACAATGTCTCTACCAGCTATAACATGTCGTCCTAAAAAGAAAAGAGCTTCCGAAATCGCCGTGATCTCCGCCTGCAAAACACTACAGTGAGATGGTAGACGGTAGACCTGTCGCAATAAACACCCGCTCCTACCCCTCCGTCTGTTTTGGATCCGTCCGTATATATGCCGATAGAGTCAGCAATTGGAAACTCGCCTTCCTTCCACTGATCCCGACTTGGGATGACGGATGTGAAGTTCTTGCTGAACAGATGTTTAGGAGCGGAATAGTCAGTTGCTGTGGGAATATCCAAACCATTTAAAATCGATGAGTGGCCGAAGGCAGACGAGATCCACAGTCCCGTTTCACGAAGGCGTATGGTAGTGATTGCAGCAGTTTTTTTGCCCATGATATCCAGAGGAAACAGGTTGAGCAGCACGTCCAAGGCTGCAGACGGAGTTGACCTCAGTGCTCCGCTAATGAGGACGCAGGCTAGTCTTTGGACCTTGCTAAGCAGGCTGCAATTGGCTGCAATATGAAGGGCTTTCCACCAAACCACAATACCATAAATAAGTATGGGGCGTACAACAGAAACGTTAAGCCAGTGTAAAACTTCGCCAAGATCTTAGTAAAACTGCAGATAAAGCTGTGGATTTCTTTTAAGGTCTGGGAAAATGAAATAGGTGTAGTTTTTCCAAACCTCATGAAGGTAGTGGCATTCCAAACCTGAAGATCTAGTGCCAGAGTTTCATCAAAATCGGAGTCAGTAGGGGTGGCAAAGAAGGAGGGTAGGCGCAGTTTTTCGTTGACCTTTCCGTTGCTCTTGCTCTAAAGGTCCAAACTCAATCGAGATTCAAAAGATCGGAGTAAAACTGTAAGAAAAACTGTGAATTGCTTTTAAGGATTGGAAATTTTGATGAGGAAAGTTTTTCGAGATCTCATGTTGACATCGGCCTTCCCGTTGTTCTGAAATTCCAGGCCTGTAGTAATGTGATTTCGTACAAAATGGAACGCGCCCATATTAAAAATTGAAACTGTAATGTTATATTTCACACAAACATACGCCAATTAATAAGGGATATTTGCACTTTTGAACACAATTTCCAAACAAAATAACGAGCGAGGACACACTTTCCGATCATTATACGCACTTTGAGGCCAACAAACAGTTATTTACGAACGGAGTGACAGAACTTGTCAAGAGCGAACTGTCAAAACTCTGGGAATCGTTGAAGGGGTAATCGGATCGGAAAAAATTCGTGATACTTTTCCGCTTCTTAAAGATTCTGGTATCGGTGTCTGAAATCGTAGTGTTTTCGCAAAGTACATACTTATCTATGAACCCATGTCGACAAAGTGAGACATTTTGTGGCGACCCATCGGCCGATTAATCGGGTGATGTGTCGCTCCGTCTATGTGGGGTTTTAGTCGAATGGGATAGTTACCTAGTCGGCGAAAATAAGTTATTCAAACGAAATCATGTACAAGGGTAATGTTTGGCCCCTACGATTGGTCTGGCTGCTTATAAAAAGTCTTAAAATAGTCCCCTAAGTATCATATATAAAAATGAAGACTTTGACTATTAGTAAAATTACAAATTTTTTTCGAGTTTTGGAGCGTCTAGCATAAATTACCGCCGACGGGATGGCAGTGTTGATTATTAACTTTTAACAATATTCTGTAAAACATACGTTAGAATCAATGCTAAAACTTTAACAAAAATGAGCGATGTTTTCACGTACCCTTGGCACCTGATACCAGTAAATTGGCCGTCGGCCCAAGGTAGCAGGTATGCATACGTTCAAAGTACATATTACCACTATTCTATCCTACACATTTTGTTACTCAGAAAATAAGTAACGTCTGGGGGCCCTGTTATCTTGGACTAGTCTTATCGCGACATATTTTCATTCGCATCAGTGTAGCCAACCCCCCAACCGAAAAAAACATGAAGACTGAATACGACTAGCTTCTGGAAATCCTCCATCCATCCAGCCACCGACTTATTCCCATTTAAATGGAGAAAAAAGTCAATGTCGCCATTAAATAAGTCTCAAATAACACGTTAAATCGTCAACCTACCCAATACTTAACAGATAAAAAGACGTAACAAAAAGAGATCCATCGGTGTCGTTCAGCAAAAGAAGCCTCAACCATTATTATCCTTATGTGCTATACATATCTTGGACGAATGAGACGCTTGCATAATCATCCACTAGAGCGCTCACTTTCAGATCAAAGGAGAATTAAATATAATTTATTCTCTAGAAATTACTGATGTTTAAATTTTAATTTTTAATGAAAACTGAAAGAGTACTCTCGAAAACTGACAACTTTTAGCGGCTAAGGACCGAAAAGTCACTTCACATCGAAAACGGAAATGTCAACGAGCCAACGAACGTGAAGGGAATGGAACCTGCCTGCGTTTGGTGTGCCTCTGCCTAAGTGATGGAAGACGACAGCACAAAGTGCATGGATATTTGCATTCCTCTTTGATATCAAAAGTCAACACACGCATCTCAAATCTACTTTGGTCGCTCTCGACGAGAATAGGATGAACCTGATCCGGATACTTCAATAGAGAGAAGGATTCAATGTGAACATAACTAAGGGGGTAGGTACATGTTGTGATTTTGAGTTAGGCGGGATATCTGTGCAAGTGTACAATACAAAGTAGATTTCGGAACATTCGAGCATGAAGTCGGGCCTAATTATTATATCGTATTACAATAATTTTTGTTGAGAGCGTATACTTAGCAATACCTCAGGATAGTACTTTTCATTCACAAAAAAAAAATTCCCTCTTACATACTTTGCAAAGTAGCAGCTTGTATCGGTAACTATGTCCAGGTTCTTTAAGTAAAGTTCAGACTGCACTGTAAATTAACTCTCTCCCTCCTTTCTTTATCAACCTAATATTATTTCCGAGTAAGGCCCTCCGCACACGAGTCGTCTTATATTCGTCTCGTAATCGGCTCGTCTGCGATTTGAACTCCACTTACCAGGCAAATGTTTGGAGATCCACAGATGGGTCGTCCATAGTTCGGCACGTAAGCGAATCGATTTACTTGTCAGTGCGTCTCGAACCAAGCGAACTGCTTGGAACGAGAAAAGACGTCCTCGTCGGACACCAGAAAGAAATATGGACTCATTTATTCAATTGAAAAATGTGTCCAAAGGAAATTGTTGGTGTATTAGTAAATGGGTGTCGCGTAGGTCGATGTGAAAGGAGGAGTGCTGGTGAAAGCAGACGAAAGGGACCTTTTTGGGGATGAAGAGGATATCGGCGATATTGGCGTCCCGTGCTTCGAAATGAAAGGAGGAGTGCACAGGAGTGTATTTTAGCCCTTTGGTGAGACGAAAAGGATCTTTTGGGCATGAAGCGGAATATGGGCGATAAGGGTGTCACGAGTTGAAAGGAGGAGAGCATAGGAGTGCTGGTGAAAGCATTTTAACCCCTTGGTGAAGTGAAAAGGACCTTTTTGGACATGAAAGAGGATATGGGCGTCCGTGCTTCGAAGTGAAAAGAGGGTGTAAGTATCATATTTCAGCCTTTGGTGAGACGAAAACGATCTTATGGGCACAAAGCGGTATATAGATGTGAAAGGACGAGGAGTGCTGTGAAAGTATTTTGACCCTTTGGTGAAGCGAAAAGGACATGAAGCAGTAAAAATTTGTGATCCCACTTTGCGATGGCAGAATGCAGTGGTTTAATCGGATAAAATATTGTTTTTGATAACACAGGGTATTCGATTGCTGTAACATTACTGTTTCCGTGGCGCCAAGTGGTTTTTGCTGTTTTACCTATATTAAAATTCGCCCAAAAATCATGAATTTGGCACTTTTTTTTATCAAATCATCACGGTATCGAACACCAGACAAGCGTACAGTCTGTGTAAATGCAATTAGGAACGGGTGTCGGACTAGCCTCTATAAGGACAAGGATGGAAACATAATCAGCGACACCGATAGCATTAAGAAACGATGTGCCTCTTTTTTCGAAGAGCTTCTAAACCTACCATCTAACATCCTCACACAAAGAGCTCTAAGCAATATTGTTGATTTTTTCTTACTGGTCGATTTGACGTAGACTCGGCTGCGACTCGCACTCCGACATGATGAGAATGACTTGGGAAAAATAATTGAAATTGGATGTGCAAAAGTTAATTAATTGCGATGAAAGCTGTTTGCAGTCGTACCGATTTTGAATCGATCTGTGTACAGAAAAAATAATAGGGGACTCATGGTCCCTGTCGTAAATGTCGTGAACGTGGTATTCGTTGTAAACTTCTGCCATCCCCACAGTAAAATGACAACAGTTTACAACTTTACGCCAAGCACAACATTTTCAATGTGAGTATGAATCCCTCCCCCTAATATCAAGTCGATTGCGAGTCGCAGTCACATGAGGTACATTCAGGGGTTGCCGTGAGTTAACTACAGCACACATAGATACAACCAAGATTCCGTTACCTAAAACTCTTAACCCCAAGTATTCAGCCAGCCGAAGCTGGAAGTAAACCTATAAATTTGAATCGCATTAACTTTTGCTAGACCCTCTAAGTCCTGGAAAAAGAAGAGTCCAAAAAACCTTCTCTTCCTATTAGCCAAGGCGGGGCAATAACAAAGAAGGGAGAGTGCTGTTCACCTTCCTCATCCACATCATGACAACTTCTGCAGTAGTCGTGATGAGGAAGGCGAAGCCTCTTGGCATGCTCGCCGATAGGACAGTGCCCTGTGATGACCCCCACCACCCTGCCAATATGCTTCCTGTTTAATGACAGTAGTCAGGCGGAGCGATTAGGATCTATCCTAAGCCATATCATCCTAGTTGTTTGGCAAGTACTACCGTCGAGCCATCTAGCATAGGCCCTGCCGATCGCAACGGACTCGATTGCCATTTTACACACTGTTATGGGTGTCCTAAGGAAGTTAACATACGTATCAGTAGATCCGATTGTCCCTTGACGGGCCAGCTCATCAGCCTTGCAATTGCCCATGAAATCACTGCGGCCCGGAATCCAACAAACAATAATATCGAGGAACCTGCTCATTTCCATGAGTGTCGAGCGACAATTGGCAACCGTTTGTGATATAGAAATAACCGATTCAAGGGATCGTATCGCCACTTGACTGTCTGTGTAGATAGCAATGTCCTTAAAAGTAACGACACGCTTTCCCAGCCAGGACAGATGCTGAAATCTCCGCCTGCAAGACGCTGCAGTAGTCGGGAAGATGGACCAATACGTGAATATTTAGTCCCTCCGAACAAATGCCCGCACGCTCTCCTTCATCGGTCTTGAAGCCATCTGTGTAGATGGCCAAGGATTTAGGTGTAACAGGTGTGCTGCCCGCCCATTGATCTCTATAGGGAATCAGGCTGATGTGGTTGCTGCCGAAGGTAACTTTTGGAACGGTATAGTCTGTTAATGCTGGAAGATCCAGACTACCCGGAATAGCGGAGTTTCCGCTCTCTAGCGCGCAGCACTGTCCACTATCTCGAAGACGCAAGGCTGTTTTGGCCGCCAGTTGGTCGCCAAAAATATCCACCTGAAGCAAGTTGAGCAGCATGTCCAAGCCAGCCGACGGAGTAGTTCTCAAATCCCCGATAGCTGCAATCGCAGCAAGTCTTTGCACTTTCCCCAGTAGGTTACAACTGGACGCAACTCTGAGTGCCGTCCACCATACGCGTATGCCTTATAATAAGATAGACCGTACCACTTCAGTATATAACCAGCACACCACCGGCTGGAGGCCCCAGTTTTTACCTATGGCCCTTCTACACGAGTAAAGCGCAACAGTTGCCTTTTTCACCCGTTCTAGAATATTCAGTTTCCATGTTAACTTCTTATCGAAGATAAGTCCGAGGAACTTTGCTTTGCCAGCAAAGGCCAGTCTCTTGCCATTCAATAGTGGAGGTTCAACAGGGGGAATTTTGCGCTTTCTGGTGAAGAGCACAAGTTCGGTTTTGCCGGGGTTTACCCCGACGCTGCAGGTACCCGCCCATTTAGTTAGAGTACATAAGGCATTCTGGAGTACCTCACTTAGGACTCCCGGAAAATTACCGGAACTAGCAATGACAACATTGTCTGCGTAGTCAGTCACATGGCACCCAATATTTTCCAATTTCAGAAGCAGCCCATTGACCGCTAAGTTCCAAGAGACAGTATTCCGCCGTGAGGGGAGCCATTACAGACGTTTCTACTGATAGACGACGTTCCCAAAGTAGTGCGAATGATCCTGGATATGAGTAGCAGGCCAATGAATTGACAGAGCGATTCATCGACTTGCAGGTTCCTTCGTGCCCCTATTATCGCACTAGGCTTAATATTATTGAAGGCATCCTCGATATCCAAGAACACAGCAAACGTATATTCCCTGCATTCCTGGGACTCTTCAATACAGAGTGCAGAGCCGTATCAACTGACCTTCCCTTGCAGTAGGCATGTTGCGAGATGGCCAGACGGCGTGACGAAAATATGTTACGAAGATGGAGGTCAATCAGTCTTTTCAGGAGCTTAAGCAAGGTTGAAGCAAGGCTGATTGTTCTGATTGCCCGACTTAGGAATAAAAATGACTAGCATCTCCGTCCAGCTTCTCGGAATGTAACCTAATGCTAGGCATGCAGTTAGGAAGCTTCTATCCATGGGTATACAATACCAATGGAGTTCTGAAGGTGCGCATGGATGATTCCATCTGGTCCAGAAAATTTAAAGGGCTCGAAGTTATTAGTCGCCCACAAAATCTTTTCCCTTGATAGAATAGATTCGTAATCGCAGGGTGCTGTGCTGGGGTTGGTTAAGTCCCTCAAAGAATAGTCCCCTTTGCCGCCAGGAAAATGCGTGTCCAGCAGAAGCTCGATGGTTTCCCTGCTGGATCCACGATCCACGATCCGTCATGTCTTTGCAGGAAGCTAGGCATGGAGGGATCTGAAAACAAAATTTAGCGAAGCCTAGAGGCGTCACTTGACTGTTCCACGCCTTCGCAGAAGCTCCTCCATGAGTTCCGTTTAGCTATGCTCAGCTCTTTTTTGCAAGAACTCAATTGTCTTTTGTAGGAGCACCAATCCGATGCTTGTTTAGACGCCTTTGCCTTATTGAACACTTTCCTGCAAACATATCTGAGCACGGAAAGTTTATTATTCCACCAAGCTGGTTTCTTTCTTCCTGTGTTAGTGGAGACAGGACACAATGTATCAGTGACTAGTTTTGGCAGCTCTGGCCGTTACGATAGCCTCCCTAATGTTTACCGATGGAAAGGTGCCTACCTGATCATACGGTAGGTATGCCGAGGCAACGCAATAAATTTTGCCATTGAGTTCAAGACGGACTAATGCGAAGTCCGTATCACTAAACATCGATAGAAGGAAAGCCTTATGAGGTTTTCTCACAAGAATGCACGACCGAAGTCATCCCTGGTCCTTCACATAGAAAATAGTGTATGCAGGAGACCCCAAACCTCGAATTGAATCGTGTACGATCCAAAGCTCCAGTATTAGTACGATGTCCTTTTAACTGTTCGCCAGGCGAAAGAGAAAGGCCGCAGAAGCTGAGGTTGATTTGGAGAAACCTTAGTATACACTACTTTTTTACACCTTCTCAACCACAGTGACGTTAGCTTCCTCCTCTATATCAGATACAAAGCAGTCGTGGATGAGTGAGGGCTGCGAGGTATTGTCCAACGTAGCTAGTCGTAGTCGCATCGAAGTCGAGTCCAGGATGAGTCGATTCGTCTGTGGAAGACCTGGATGTGGTTGACAGTCACATTATCGATCGATAGGTAGACTACTCTATAATAATTTAGTTCTCACCATGTATTACCCCCTTCCGATCCAACATTCAATGTCAGCTATGCGAATATATACAACTTAACGAAAAAAGCATACTCCCATACTCTTTGCCAACGCAACGATACGATTTTTTCTGTCATTGATAAAAATATGAAAGGGGACAAAGTAAACCTCGCAATTAATTTTCAAGAATAGCATGAATATCGTCAATAGATGAAATGAATGACGAAGGCCGCAATGAATAGTAATAAATCAAAGATGAGCGAATACTCAATGGTTTCTCAATTCCATACTCCTTGCTTCTCCAGCATCGTATACTTTGGCCCATCGCCAATATATAGAAAGAACGTGCATGGAGGTGTGGGAATTTAAGTGATGCTCTAAGGAATCACAGATTGTACCATTATTTGGGCTCAATACGGCGTGCAATAAATTCGAATCACAGAAAGAATAGAAAACGTAAGATTCGAGAGTCGAAATGATAAAAAAAAACCTCCTGGAACTATGGACCCCTTGTTCTGTTTGGATTTTCTGTTTTACTGTCATCCTTATTATGATTGAAGTCAATAGAATCAAGTGGTGTCCTGGAGGAAACACTTGATGTCTTTGATGTTTACCGCCAATCTTGAGTGTCCACTTGATGATTTATGATTACTTTATATTGAAATTGGACTAATTAGAATGGTTGTAGGGAACTTATTTAGTTTCCATCGATAGTTCGTATGTAGTCAGGTGTAAAGACTGAAGATGCTTATTACGAGACATTTGAACAATCTCCTCTTCGGAAAATATTTTGTTTTCTCTAGCACTGCATATAATCTTTGGAAAAAAAAACTCATCTGCAATTCCGCATAATTTATGTTTAACAACAAAAGTGTCCTTTCAAAATCACTACTATAAATTCGTAACCAAATTTGACATAAATCCTTCTTAACGATTTAATATTCCCTGAAATCACCCTTATCATTGTACATTACACTTTTATTTATCCACTTGACACCCCAGGCGAGCTCCAAGTGAAATTATAGCGAGTTTGTGTAGTTCTATAGCTCTTATGTCACACCTCACACAGTCGTAAACTAAGTAATGTTGGACGAACATGAGAAATTGGAATTTTAATCAGAGCCAAAACATAAGTCATGGGAACATAAGGAAGGAAATCATCGATGCTTGCACGCAATGAGTCGACCAAATAAGGAAGGGACGACCAATTCCAAACCACAATATAATACAATGCCTCGACGCGCAGACCCTTAAACACTATAAGAACCCTACGACTTTGAATCCAACGTATAAAATAGGCTTATGTGGTATCAGTTTGGTGAAGTGTAAATGTATAACGCTCCGAGAAGCTTGAGTGAGTACTTGGCCAATTGTCTTAAATTCGCTTTATTAAGTGCCTTACATGTTAATAATTCAATTATCGCCCTGTAAGTCGGCAAATTGTCTTACTCGATGTATGAAGAAATTTATGCTATGAGCCTAGCATGTAAAATTATCGATCTGAAGTGCCACTTAATTTGAAATATTTCCTGCTTATGGGTAATTAGTGGCAGAGGATCAGTTCTGCGGGAAAAGTATATATACACATATATGCAATTACACTTTTTTCACCAAAAACTCACAATAAAATATTTAAGTTGATCATATATGTTAGCATGTTATTTCTACCTATATATGTGAAGTTTTTTTTTTAATCGGATGAGCCGTTCGGTGACTTAACCATATTGAACTGCGAAAATTATAGATTCGCAACACCCCACCTGCACATGTAATGTTTCTCTGTTACCGAGTAATTGCTGCGAGCAATTTTCGTTTGTGGATGATTTTTTTTTTCCAAAACTTAAATAAAATATCTTCTGCGGAAAATTAATTTTAAGTAACAATGGTTAAGTTCTCCGAATGGCAGAACAGAGAACCAGATTGACCATATAGCCATTTCCACGACATGGAAGAACTGTCTCTTAGACGTCAGGTCGAAGCGGGGTGCTGATATTGGCAGCGATCACCAACTTGTTGTCGCAAAAGTAGGCTTGCGAATGGCAGCGATCCATCGCCCTCAAAATGCAAGAATCTTGCCACGTTTTAATGTGCAAAAGCTTAAAGATCCATCTATAAGACGTGCTTATTCCACCGCCTTGCACGAAAGAGCTAATGCACCACCATCTTATGAGACTCCTACAATTGATGATAGATGAAACGTCGCTAAGGACTCATTTATTTCGTGCGGTGAAACTTTTGCGGGCAGATTGGAGCGCGGTAGAAGGCCATTCATTAGTGACTCTACATGGTCTCTAATTACGGCACGCAAGAGAATTAAAGAACAAATCAACTCAACCACTGACGACGCAGTCAAAGACCAACTTAGAGCTGAATACCGTTCTCTTCAGAAAGGCGTGCAAAGAAGCGTAAGACGGGACAAACGAAACAACATCAATGCATTAGCGGAGAAGGCAGAGGAAGCGGCTTACCGTGGTGACAGTGGAACCCTTTACAAACTTATCAAGCCATTAACTGGCAAATCTTTTACAGCTGAACATCCCGTGAAAGATAAAGATGGGTCTCTACTGGTCACTGATGAAGACCAACTGCGACGGTGGAGAGAGCACTTCATTGTGGTCCTCAACAACACCTTTGAACATTCGAACTCATCTTCACTAGAAGCGGAAAATATTCCGCAAATAGCCAGAGTTGATACCAATCCACCATCTAAACAGGAATTAACTGTGGCTATTAAATCGATGGAAGCGGGTAAAGCCCCGGGGATAGATGGAATTCCGGTGGAGCTCTTTAAGGCGGATATCAACGCTACGGTGGATATTCTTCTACCCCTTATCCAAGAGTGTTTGGAAACCGAAACTCTCCCTAAAGGATGGAAGAAGGGCGTCATAATTAAGATCCCGAAAAAAGGTAACCTGAAGGATTGTAATAATTGGCGTGGAATTTGCCTCCTCCCAAAAATAGTCTTAAACCGAATCAAGCAAACAGTTGACCGCACACTGAACGATGAAGAGGCTGGTTTTCGCGAGGGCTTTTCATGTAGCGACCACATAAACACCCTTAGAATTATTATTGAACAATCCGCAGAGTGGAGATCCACATTACATCTCATGTTCATCGATTTCGAGAAGGCGTTTGACAGCGTCGACCGGGAATACATCTGGAAGGCTTTACGTAGGAGAGGTATACCAGATAAAATCATATCCATCATCAAGGAGTCCTATAGCGGAGCCCAATGTCACGTCTTACACAAGGGTAAGCTTTCAGATCCCTTCGAGGTACATAGCGGAGTGAGACAAGGCTGCATTTTGTCACCTATATTGTTTTTGATTGCCATTAACAACGTACTCTGCAGTGCGCTTCGTGAACACCAGAGCAAAGGTATCAGATGGAACCTGTTTGAATACCTTCAACACCTGGATTACGCTGATGATATTTGTCTTCTCTCAAATATATCGGATCATCTAGTTCAAATGACGGATGCCCTGCACCGCGAAAGTGGCAATGCGGGGCTCAAAATCAATGCTGCCAAAACTAAATACTTGAGCTTGGATCCAGGAAGACAGAGCGAAATTTGTGTTTCGGGGCAGACGGTGGAAAAAGTGGACAATTTTTGCTACCTCGGAAGCGTATGTAGTTACAGCAGATGGTGGAGCGGATGCTGATGTACAGTCTCGCATCAATAAGGCTCTGGCAGCTTTTTTCAGTTTAACTCCTTTCTGGCAAAACAACAACATCTCCAGACGTACCAAACTCAGGATCTTCGAAACCAATATCAAATCTGTGCTTCTTTATGGCTGTTCAACTTGGAAGGTGACCAGGAAGATAACAACTAGATTGGAAACTTTCGTGAACCAGTGTCTACGGCGCATCCTGCACATACGCTGGCCGGAGGTCATTTCTACCGACTCTCCTGTACATTACTGGCCAGGACAGGATAGGCACCCCTATAAAAAGGCAAAAGTGGCAATGGATAGGTCACACACTTCGAAAGGGGCCGGAAAACATTGCAAAACAGGCACTCGATTGGAACCCACAGGGAACCGATGCAAGTCGCCGCGTTGGACGACCTAGAAACACCTGGAGAAGATCAGTTGAGGTCGAGGGTAAGTCATTAGGCAAATCGTGGGGAGAGTTGAAGGCGATGGCGGCAAACAGGACGAGGTGGAAAGTCGGCGTGGTTAATGCCCTATGCCCCACAAGGGGTTGACAGGATCCAGAGAGGTTAAGTTCATAATAAAAAAGTCCTCCAATGGTGTGGGGCGTAAGAATAATTCCACGGCTTTTCCCGGCATGTATTGTAGAAGATGACTACAAAGGACAGAATGTGAATGCTATCAACTTACTTAATCCGAAAACTGATATACAAATATGCTAACGAAACACTATACCTCGGATAAGGACTGACTCTCCGGTTATGACATTGGCTATCGTTCAATGACAGAGATTTGTTTCTGGAATGTGCGTACTCTCCTCGACAATGAATCAGAAGGTCCCCAGAACGCACAATTTCTTCAAGTAGAGAGCGAATGTCAGCGGTATAAATTAAACATCTTATGAGTTAGTGAGATAAGATGGTGGAACAGCGGAAAATTTATCTCTCCAACGTGTAGCACTGTAATGTTGTACTCCGGACAAGCTACGGTCGTGAGCCAAGTGTGGGCCTCCTTTTAACCTGATCTGCATGAAACTGTCTCTTATCCTGGGATTCGCTCTTCGACAGAATGGTGATCGCCAGGTTCCGGATCAAAATGAGAAACATCATAATTATATTATACAATGCTACGCAATTGTTGTGTCGAAAGACTCCTTCCAACAATTAAACGCCGTCCAGAGCAGAACACCCAAAGGTGTCTTGAACCGTGTAACCTCTGGTGAAGTTCCCCCTCATATAGATAATTTCGCTAACCATTAAAATGTGCGTATATGGTCCACTGCCCCGACTAAAGAGGAATTAGTCGCTGCAATTATTGCACTAAAACGAGGAAAGGCCGCCGGACTCGACGGTATCCCTGCCGAACTTTATCAAGCAGCGCCAAGTGTAACTGTCGAGTTGCTGCACCCACTAGTTGATAAAGCGTGGAATATAGAGACGGAAGGAAGATTTTATAATTAAACTTCCGAAGAGGGGTAGCCTCACAGACTGTAATAATTGGAGAGGCATTTGTGTGCTCCCAGCCGTTGCCAAAATAATATCTAATCGTCCTGGAAAGACTAAAGGCCCACTTAGAAAGCACAATTGATTAAGAGTAGGCTGGTTTTCGATCTGGATTCTCCTGTGTCGATCGCATTAACATCTTGCGAATCATCATCGAGCAATGCGTTGAATAGGATTCTCCGCTTCATTTGCTTTACATCGATTTCGACAAGACTTTCGATAGTGTGAACCGGGACTTTATATGGGCGGCGTTGCGCAGGAGAGGCATCCCTTGTGGCTATCATTAAGAAAACTTATGACGGCGCGAAATGTTGCGTTCTGCATAAAGGTAAGGTGTCGGGGGACATTGAGATTCGCAGTGGAGTTCGGCAAGTGTGCATCCTCTCACCGATCATATTCCTCATTATGATCGGACTCCGGACTCGACAGAGGAATTCAATGGACTTTGACATCTTATCTACAACATCTTGACTACGCTGACGAAATATGCCTACTGTCCCACAAAGTCATGGATCTGTCCGCAATGGCGTTAGATCTCGAGAGGCAGGCAAGCCAGGTTGGGCTAAAGATTAATTCCAACAAGACCATGGTGCTTAGCCGGCCATTGCGAAAAAGAAATCCGACACCCATTGCCATCAATATTAATGGGCAGCGTCTACCTGGGTGGCATTGTTGCCGAAAATGGTGGAACGGAGCCGGACATCGCTCGCAGTACCAACTATTCTAAAAGCGCATACGGCATGCTGTCGAAAATCTGGCAGAGCAGTTATCTCAGCATCAAGACCAAGCTGCGCCTGTTTCGCTCCCTGGTACTGTCTGTGCTTTTGTATGGGAGCAGCACATGGAAAGTTTCCGTAACTGTTACCAGAAATCTGCAAGTTTCCGTCAACTTACATATGTCTTCGTCAAATTCTAACAATTTTCTGTCCCGAAACAATATCGGATGAAGAGCTAAGTTGGCGTACGGGTCAGATGCAAATCGATGAATTGATACGCAAGCGAAAATGGCAGTGGATAGGTCACACATTGCGGAAGGACGATAACTGCATCGCTTTAGATACCATGAAATGGAACCTCATTTCCAACCAAGGCCGACCAAGAGGGGGTCCTAACATCACATGGTGACGATGTGTAGCGAAAGTGGGTAAGTCGTTTAAGGAGTTGCTCCCATTGTCCAGAACGTTGTACGAATGCGCGCAGGAGTTTTTGACTCGTTATGCCCCACTACTACTACTTTGCCTTCATCATCATCGTGGCGCGACGGTCCGACATATTGTTGCATACATTTTAGAATATCGCATCTCCATAGTCCGAAGTACTAACACGATGACAATAAAAGTTTGATGTATTAGGTTAGGAGAACCATCGAGCAATAAACAAGTAGACTGCATACAAACCAGACGTACTTATTGTAACAGACGTCGGACCTTGGCCGTCTGGATAGATCTCCTCCAATAGTCTCGGTCAAGTGACCGAGTCTGCCAGTTTTAAAAGCCCAGTAGCTGTTGTGCGTCAGCCTCCACTGAGCCTTCCCAAAGAGCTCTCGCTCTTCACGGCAGCATTGCTCTGCTGATGCTATCTTCGAGAATTTTCATCCATGCGATGTACGTGTCCTGCCCATTGTAATCGTCGCAGTTTGATGATCTTTGAAACCTCCAGCTCATTGTAAAGACTTTATAGTAGAACTCATTGTTGTGCCGGATTCGCCAGCTATTTCGATCTTGAATTGCTCCGGATATTCATCGAAGGATCCTCTCTTAGAAATGTTCAATAGGTTTTCGGAGGCTTGGGTAAAGTTTCATAGTAGTGTGTTGAGGCATCAGTCTCATGTTTGACTACCGGCGTTTCGGGTCGAATCCCGTCCACGATGACGCTCGTGGCCATGGACGTGCAGGAGGTGCATGCTGGCAACTGCATTCTCCGAAACCAGTTTATGTCGTGGAAACCTCAACTGGTCCACGCGCTATGCCCCACAAGGGGTTAGGGCAATTGAGAGAGACTATCGTACGCCGAAGATACACAATTCGATAAATCTCACCGAAATTATCCCAGAAGCGTCGTATTCTCTCGGTTCGTATGGTGGTGCGGCTTTTTTGCCGACCGTATAAACGAGGAAGTTTCAACTCGAATCCTATATACTACTACTTTGCCTTAACCTCTAGCGGGGCATAGCGCGTCAACTACTCCTGCGCGCCATCGTACTCTGTTCTGGGCAATGGGACGTAACTCCCCAAAAGACTTACCCAGTGCCTGACACTCCTTTGCCACAGATCGACGCCATGTGATTCGAGGACCCCCTCTTGGTTGGAAATGGGGTTCGACTTCATGGCATGCAAAGCAATGCAGTTATCACTCTTCCGCAATGTGTGACCTATCCACTGCCATTTTCGCCTGCGTATCAATTCGTCGATTGGCATGACCGTATAAACGAGGAAGTTTCAACTCGAAGCCTATATAGTCGCCGATTCTCTTAGTTTCGTGAAAAATTGCATTAAAAGATGCTTTATTCTTTCTTCTTTGACAGGAAACTAATGTGGAAACCCAACATTGAAGAACGGGTCAAGAAAGCTACTGTTGCCCTCTACTCGTGCAGGAAGGCCATAGGTAAGAACTGGGGTCTGCAGCTTAAAGCTGTATATTGGATATACACAGCTGTAGTATGTCCTATACTACTGTACGGAATAAGTGTATGGTGGACGACACTCCGAGTAGCGGCCTATTGCAACCTACTAAGTAAGGTACAAAGGCTAGCGGCGCTGTCCATAACGGGGGCATTCAGAACAACTCCGTCAGCCGGACTAGACATGGTGCTCGGCTTGCTCCCTCTGGACATTTACGGCGAACAGCTGGCGGCTAAGACGGCTTTACGTCTTCGCGAAACTGGCCAGTGGCGCACGTTGAGTGGCGGACACTCGACTATACTGGGTAACTTGGATCTCCCTGTGGAGACTGACTATACTTGTACGAAATACATTTTCGGTCGGAACCACACCAGCTTGATTCCGTCAAGGGATCTATGGTGTGTTAACACCCTTATGACCACCGACTCCATTGTCATCTACACGGATGACTCTAGGACCGACGGCGGAGTCGGTGCTGGCATCTATTCGGAGGGATTGGGAATTAACTTGCCATTCCGTCTTCCCGACTTCTGCAGCGTCCTACAGGCGGAGGTTTCTGCAATCCTGGAAGCTCTGAACTGGTTGGGAAATCATGCTGTGACCACGAGGGACGTCACTATTTACACGGATAGTCAGGCTGCAATTCGATCGCTTGAATCCGTCCTGACTACATCGAAAACCATCGCGAACTGTCGTTTAACCCTCAGAGTGATGGGTGGTTATTTCAACATAACGCTCTGTTGGATACCGAGCCATTGTGGTCTCGCAGGTAACTGAGTGGCGGATGAGCTGGCTCGGGTGGGGACAACCGGAGTTATTGACGGGGACCGCGCTAACATCAAAATGCCAGCCTCATCGTGCAAACTTGCTATCAAAGCCACTGCAGTTGAAAGGGCGAACATGAGAT
Source organism: Chloromyia formosa (assembly GCA_964017055.1). Classification (NCBI taxonomy): domain Eukaryota; kingdom Metazoa; phylum Arthropoda; class Insecta; order Diptera; family Stratiomyidae; genus Chloromyia; species Chloromyia formosa. Next base: position 117,181,989 of record OZ024815.1, read on the forward strand.
GGTTAAACGGCGTTACGTGCCAAACAACGAAGTCGATTTGGCCGAAACTTGACCCTAGCCGCTCCGCCACACTGCTTTCACTGAACAGAAATCACATTGGCAGAGTTGTGGGGGTTATTACGGGGCACTGTCCTATAGGAGAGCTTGCCTGGAGGCTTCGCATTCCTCACAATGACTACTGCAGGAGCTGTGATGACGTGGATGATGAGGAGAGCGTTTTCCATCTCCTCTGTCACTGTCCGGCCCTGGCTGAGAGGCGGAGGAGGTTCCTGGGTTCCCGTTTTTTTTTGGAAACTGGAGGACCTTAAGGAAACGAGTACAATACAGCTCAGTTGTTACATTGCCAGCACAGGCTGGTTTTAATGCCTTGGTTTTTCATTAGGTGGATCTAGTGGTATCACAACGGACCCAGTGGCGGTCTATGTGTGCTGTGCGTTAGCACGGCAGCCCCATTACCTAACCTAACCTTCTTATTATAAGTAACAAGTTGATTACATTGGTGACTTGAGCACAAGCTGATGAAATCAAAAGTTCTGGTGCCTGAAGAGTTAGGGGGGCAAAAACTCCTCTTCCATAGTCCTCCGCGTGGGCGCCCCCTGGAACGGCAGTGGTCACTGACCATTGCCAACCAACGTCAAGCCGCCAGTGATGGCGGTGCGATGATTTGGTTGAGGTACCCCTGTGGTGTGGGGCGTGAAAAAAAAAATACCACGGCCTTTCCCTTTGAGGGCCTGTCGTTAAAACCGACAATCAAAGGACAGGATGTGTATGCCAGCAACTTGCACTATCCGAAATCTTTATATGCTAACGAAACGTCAACTATGCCTTGGATAAGGACTGACTCAACGGTTACGACTTTTAGCTATCGTACAATGACAAAGATTGGATTCTGGAATGTGCGTACTGTACTCTCCTGGACAATGGATCAGAAGGTCGCCAGAACGCACGATTTCTTCAATTAGAGAGTGAATTTCTGAGGTACAAATTAAATATCTTAGGAGTTAGTGAGATAAGATGGTGGAACAGCGGAGAATTCATCTCTCCAACGGGCAGCACTGTAATGTTGTACTCCGGTAAAGCTACCGGTAGCCGTCGTGAGTCAGGTGTGGGGCTCCTTTTAACCAGAGCCGCGCGAAACTGTCTCTTATCCTGGGAACCGGTCTCTGACAGGGTCTTGACCGCCAGGTTCCGGACCAAAATGAGGAACATCTCAATAATACAATGTTATGTCCCTACTGAACCCGACAATGTCTTGGCAAAAGACTCCTTCTACGAAGAACTAAACGCCGTTCAGAGCAGAACACCTAAAGGTGAATTATAATGGTTATGGGTGATTTGAATGCGAAAGTTGGCGCTGATAACTATGGGCTCAGACATGCGATGGGGAGACACGGTCTTGGTGATCGTAATGACAACGGTGAAAGATTTGTGGAGTTCTGCAACTTTCACAGTCTCTTCATCGGTGGTACTATGTTTGAGCATAAGGACCACCACAAAATCAGTTGGTCCTCTGTTGATCGGCGCAGAACACAAAATCAAATCGACCATTTTGCCATTAGTAAAAGATTCAAGAGTTGCCTCCTGGACGTGCGAAACAAGAAGGGTGCCGATATTGGGATGGGAAGAGACCATTATCTTATGATCGCTAATGTTCGATTGCGTATTGCAGCCGTGCGCCGCCCCAGCGACGAAAGATCCAGGCCCCGCAAATTCAACACCGCTCGACTAAAAAATCCAGCTGTCTTACAACAATATAATGACCATCTTGCGCAAAAATCGGCTGAGATAACTAGTCACCCAGATAGTGACATAAACGAAAACTGGGATGCCATAAAAAATGCGTACATTGATAGCGCAAATACCATCCTTGGCCCAAACCCGGATTGCCGGAATAAGCCCTGGATGTCCGACGCTTCATGGCAGCGGATTGTTGAAAGAAAGGAGCTGAAAGTTCGTTTGGCTGCAGCCTCAGACGACAATCGAAGCAGCATCGAACTCCTTTACCGTCAGAAAGCTCGAGAAGTTCAGCGTAGTGTGCGACGCGATAAAAGAGTTTATGCCAATTCTCTTTTAGCGTCAGCAGAAGAAGCCGCTAGAAGTAACAACTTAAACGCCGTATACGGTGTCATCAAGGAGTTTACAGGTGGTCGTAACTCCTGCCAACATCCGGTGAAAGATAGTGATGGAAAGCTACTTATCTTGGAAGAAGATCAAATGAGGCGGTGGAAAGAACACTTCGCCGCGGTCTTGAACCGTGTAACCTCTGGTGAAGTTCCCCCTCATATAGATAATTTAGCTAACCATCAAAATGTGCGTATACGGTCCACTGCCCCGACTAAAGAGGAAATAGTCACGGCAATTATTGCACTAAAACGAGGAAAGGCCGCCGGACGTGACGGCATCCCTGCCGAACTTTATCAAGCAGCCCCAAGCGTAACTGCCAATTTGCTGCACCCACTTGTTGATAAAGCGTGGAATACAGAGACCTTTCCCACTGAGTGGAAGGAAGGTTTGATCATCAAACTTCCAAAGAAGGGTAGCCTCACAGACTGTAATAATTGGAGAGGCATTTGTGTGCTTCCTGCCGTTGCCAAGATAATAGCTAAAATCGTCCTGGAAAGACTAAAGGCCCACTTAGAAAGCACAATTGATGAAGAGCAGGCTGGCTTTCGATCCGGATTCTCCTGTGTCGATCACATTAACACCTTGCGAATCATCATCGAGCAATGCGCTGAATACGATTCTCCGCTTCACTTGCTTTTCATCGATTTCGAAAAGGCTTTCGATAGTGTGAACCGGGATTCTATATGGGCGGCCTTGCGCAGGAGAGGCATCCCTGAGAAGCTTGTGGCTATTATTAAGGCAACCTATGACGGCGCGAAATGTCGCGTTCTGCATAAAGGTAAGGTGTCGGGGGACTTTGAGATTCGCAGTGGAGTTCGGCAGGGGTGCATCCTCTCACCGATCCTATTCCTCATTGTGATCGGCGATGTGTTGCATGCAGCCCTATCCGGACTCGACAGAGGAATTCAATGGACTTTGACATCTTATCTACAACATCTTGACTACGCTGACGACATATGCCTACTCTCCCACAAAATCATGGATCTGTCCGCAATGGCGTTAGATCTCGAGAGGGAGGCAAGCAAGGTTGGGTTAAAGATTAATACCAACAAGACCAAGGTTCTTAGCCCGCCGTTGCGAAAAAGAAATCCGACACCTATTGCCATCAATATTAATGGGCAGCCTGTGGAGAAGGTGGACGACTTCGTCTACCTGGGTAGCATTGTTGCCGAAAATGGTGGTACGGAGCAGGACATCGCTCGTCGTATCAACCAGGCTAAACGTGCATACGGCATGCTGTCCAAAATCTGGCAGGGCAGTTATCTCAGCATCAAGATCAAGCTGGGCCTGTTTCGCTCCCTGGTACTATCAGTACTTTTGTATGGGAGCAGTACATGGAAAGTTTCCGTAGGAGTTACCAGAAAGCTGCAAGTTTTCGTCAACTCATGTCTTCGTCGAATTTTAAGAATTTTCTGGCCCGAAACAATATCAAATGAAGAGCTAAGTCGGCGTACGGGTCAGATGCCAATCGACGAATTGATACGCAGGTGAAAATGGCAGTGGATAGGTCACACATTGCGGAAGAGTGATAACTGCATTGCTTTGCATGCCATGAAATGGAACCCCATTTCCAACCAAGGCCGACCAAGAGGGGGTCCTCGAATCACATGGCGTCGATCTGTGGCAAAGGAGTGTCAGGTACTGGGTAAGTCTTTTGGGGAGTTGCGCCCCATTGCCCAGAACAGAGTACGATGGCGCGCAGGAGTAGTTGACGCGCTATGCCCCGCTAGGGGTTAAGGCAAAGTAGTAGAATTGGAATGGTAAAGACTTGCAGAAATATGAGAAATTCGGTTTTTTCAATCGCAATCATAAGTTATTTCGCCTTCGATGATGTCTCGCTCTCTCTATCATTCTTGAGCTCTTGTAATGCTCCAACAATATAAGGCAGCAATTCAGCAAGTGCGTACATTCATCTTTTTCGACCCAACGAATAGTGTAAAGAGTTTACAGAGGAGTTTTCTTCGCATCCGAATCTTTATTTTGTATTTCATCTTATACTGTAAGTTGCGTTCTTTTAGTATCATAGAATATGTGGAAAAATTAATCTCTGATAATACTGTTCCAAGCCTATTTTGGATATCCTGAACTTCGCATGCCTTCGAAACACATGAATTTAATGAGTGACGGAAATAATTCACATAGAATGCCAAGGGTTGTTTTTCGGATATCAATGCTCCGGGTCGATTTTCAATTGTGCATCCGGACGCCTTGAGGCCGCCTTTACGCCACCTTTAGGCCGTCTTGAGACCGCTTTGAGGCCAGCTGACCGGGAAAATATCGACGTACACGACCCGCCTGATCAGTTTTTCCGGAGAGGAACGCCGGCCTTGACGCCACCTTTTATTGTAGTAAACGCAGGTTTGTAATATGATTGTTATGATTAAAGTGATGTTTACTGTACTCAGCGATGCCAAATACTATTTTACGATTTGTTGTATTTTTTACGATTTTCAACTTCTAATACGATTTTACGATTTTTCTCGAGGCTTAGAACAAATTTTACGATTTTGAAAAATCAAGAATACGATTTTTTAGTTCAATTAAAAAAATCTATATACATATTTATTGTACTGAATTGAATTGAAATTGAACGTATGTATTTTAAATATCATAGATACTTTTTCTACTACTAGTCGAATGAAAGCTACATTGTCGTGAATGTATTTCGTCATAATTGTTTTGTTCAGGAAACGACATTGTCGTTTCTTCCCACATTTAGTTGGAATCGATGAATGCCAGGATATTTAGGATTTCGGGAAATTATAAATTTGGATTTCAAAAGAATGTTTAGTGAGTTCCAGGATATAGAAATAGAGCAATTTTGGGAGACGATTTCGGATTATAAACGGGCAGATGGTTTCATAGCATTTCCTTTGATTGACAAATTCATTTTTGAAGTATTAACTTTAACAGTGCCGGACGAAGGAAACTTGGCGCCCGGGGCAAAAATTTAAAATGGCGCCCCACATATAAATAGAAGAATATAATATACAGCATCATAATTTTTACTTGCCTTTTTTTATTTGTTTTGGTTTTGTATAACAAATTATTTTATAATGTTTTACATCAAATAGCCTCAAGCAGCCTACTTGTGGGAGGCGATGCCAACGCTAGACACGCCTTGTGGGGAAGTTCTACAACGAACGAGAGAGGTGAGTCAATTTTAAATTATACCATTAACAACAATCTCCTTTTGTGTAATAGGGGAAACACCCCCACTTCACCTTTCCTAGCACGGATAGGTTTCAAGGGTGGGAGGATGTCCTTGACATTACGCTTATGATGGATAATAATCAGAGTGGAGGACTGGAAGGTCTCTAACCTAAAGTCATTCTCGGACCATAGCTGCATACTGTTTACGGTCGCTCTCAAGGTAGAGGAGGCCAAACCGTACACGAATCCCAAGAAAATCGACTGGAACAAGTTCAGACAGTTTATAACCTCCAAACTCTCAAGGACGACCAGCCTTAGCATAGAGTCCATACAAGAGCTTGAGTCTAGGATCGAAACTTTCGAAAGAGCTATGGACTTGGGATACAAGATCACGTGTCCCGCGAAATGCAGCAAAAAAAAATCTTCCCCCGTAGTGGAACGAGGACTTGTTCATACTACGTAAGTTAACTAGGGATATTTTTAACATTTGTTATAAGCATAAGTTCTGGCAGCCATACAAGGACTGCTTGAAATTATACAAGAAAGCTATTAGAACTGCCAAAACGGAGTCTTGGAGAGACTACTGCAAGTCAATTGAGAGCACTGGAGCTTCAGCAAGGCTATACAAGATTCATTCTAAAAGCCACAGTTGTCCGTCATTCATCAAGAGACCGGACGGAGCCTGGACCGAATCAGCGGCTGAAACCCTTGAACTACTTATGGCAACACTCTTCCCGGGCAGCGAGGACCGCTGAGTCACTGACAGGTCAGTCGAGCAGTCCTTTTCTTCGGAGGAAATAGCATCGGTAATCACGGAAGAGAGAACGACTTGGCCCATCAACAGTTTTTCGCTGTACAAGTCTCCGGGACTTGCTGGCATTTTGCCGGTCATGCTTCAGCAGTTACAAGACATGGTAACTCCATGGCTAGTGGCCATGTTCAGAAGCTGCATAGCACTTAACCATGTACCCAGGTCTTGAAGACGTGTACGCGTCACGTTCATTCCGAAGGCGGGCAGATGTGTTCATGAGTCTCCAAAAGACTTCAGGCCTATAAGCCTCACTTCTTTAGTAATGAAGATACTGGAACGAGTTTTGGATAGCCATATTCGACAGCTGTTGTTAAAATCGCCAATTCCAAAAGGCCAGCTTGCTTACTTCAAGGGAAAATCGACGGAGACGGCTCTCCATGAGGTGGTACGCACGATTGAGCATGACTTGTACTACAAAAAATACACTCTAGCCGCTTTCTACATTGAGGTGCATTTAATAACATCCGAACTGATATCATTCAGAAGTCCCTCACCGAGCTTGGGGTGGAGACTTGTTTTAGCAGCTGGATAGTAGCGATGCTAAACAGCAGAACGATTCAATCGGAGCTGGGAGATGCCAAGCTACCAAATACGCACGCAGGGGAACCCTTCCAGGTGAGGTGATGTCCGCCCTGCTTTGGATTATGACGATGGACGGATTCCTAAGAAAGCTAAAAGCATCAGGAGTCAAGGTAATTGCATACGCAGCTGATGTGGTAATTCCGGTTTCGGGTAAGTTCCCATCAGTGATGAGCGAAATCATGAGCGGAGCTTTGGGCATAGTAAACACATTGACTGTAGAGTGCGGCCTTAGTGTGAACCCGAGAAAAACCGAGCTAGTCCTCTTTACCACAAAGATCAAAATACCGGAGTTTCAACTCCCACAACTTAATGGCCACTCTTTAAAACTGTCACCCAATGCTAAGTGTCTCGGAGTCATTCTCGATTCGAAACTTAGATGGAAGACGAGCGCTGAGCATCGTACAAAGAAAGCCTATCTAGCCCTCTATGCCTGCAGGAGAACTTGCGGCAGAAGCAGGGGTCTTCAGCCAAAGATGGTTTTATGGCTGTACACGACTGTAGTGCGACCAATTCTCGCTTACGGAGCATTGACCAGTTTTTCGTAGGAAGTAGATTGGCCTATTGAGAAAAGTGCAAAGAACCGCTTGCAGCACAGTCACGGGAGCTATGCGTTCATGTCCAACGGATGCACTTAATAGCATCCTAGGTCTACTCCCTTTAGATCTACAAATGAAATTCAACCCGGCGTGCAGCGCTGTCAGCAACATACTGGAGCCTCTACCTGTCGGAGTTCGAGACGTGTTGCCAACAGACTATATCGTCACCGAAGTAGACTTTGAAAAGCACCTCATAATAAGGTTCCCAACGAGAGTGGAATGGAGTGAGGGAGAGGTGACCAGAAGATACGACTGTAAAATATTCATTGATGGCTCCAAAATGGATTGTGGAGTCGGTGCGGGAGTCTGTTCTGAGAATCTCTGCGCATCAATGTCTTTTCTCCTCCCATACTATGTAAGCGTATTTCAAGCTAAAGTGCTGGCAATAAGGGAAGCATGTACGATGTTGAACCACAGCACAGGAACTACTAGGAGTGTCGCCATCTTCTCAGACAGCCAGGCCGCGATTAAGGCTCTGGAATCTATAACAATCTCATCGAAAATAGTCAAACAATGCCGCAGTGAACTGGCTGGACTGGTGGATCTCTTCAGAATTTCTCTTCTATGGGTTCCAGGACAAAGGAACATAGAGGGAAAGAGAGGGCCAATCAACGGGCGAGACACATTCGCCGTTTAGTACCGTAAAAATGAGATTCATACACATTTCATGACACGGGCTAGTGAAAGATGGGGCGCACTGACAACGCGTGGCACGTCTAAGAAATTATGGCCATCATATGATGCACATAAATCTAAAGCCCTTCTGAAGAGAATCCGTTCGGATGTCACAAAACTTACAGCGGTTACGACGGGACATTGGTCAGTGGGAATGCACGCGACCAGATTGGGTATACCTTACAACATGTTCTGCCGAAGCTACAGGAATGAAGAGGAGGAGTAAACTCTGATCCATATCTTGTGCAAATGCCCGGCTCTTGCAAAAATCAGACATCAAGGACTGGGCAGTGTTTTCTTCCAAGATATATTCGACATCTCCTCGAAGAGTATCGGGGAGATAATACGTTTTCTTAACTCATAATTCCATAAACATATCCGTTATGATTCAGAATAGGATCTAGCGTTTTGAATTTTGTCCGCAGCCACCAATACCGACCCCCATACGGGTCCGAATGAGCGCCATAAAATTAATCTCCAAAACGGCCAAGATTTGTGTCAAAACATTGGTTTTCAGCGTCGCTGAGATGACTGGTGTGGTGGCACTCCCAAAACTCACCACTCCTCCCCCTTCCCCTCACTCTGGCATTTTATTCACCATCACTTAGCTGGTGAATAAAATGTCCAAACTGACCAAGGTTAGTATCGAATCAATAGTGTTCGAGTCGCTAAGATGTATTGTGACACCCCCAAAAACTCACCTCCCTTCCCCCACCCCCGTAATTGACTGACTGTTAAACACATGACCAACATGACCGAGATTAGTATCAAAACCACTGGTTTTTGGAGTCGCTGAGAAGAATGGTGCCCTCCCTCCCCCTCCCTCCAATCCTACTCTCTCCTTCCCCCGGAATTGAGTGAAAGGGAACAAAATTTCCAAAATTACAAAGATTAGTGTTGATTTGACAGTTTTCGAGGTCGAAAATATGTGCGGTGATACTTCCAAAAACAGAAAAAAATAAAAATAATGGTACGATCACAGGGACGAAGTAGCACCAATTCGCGAAGAATGAGGGCAGCCAGAGGGGCAGAATCAGCAGAAGAACGTCAGCGGCGTGTTGGAACTGTTCGCTGCAGCGTTACTGAAACACCGCAAAATTTGAATAAGGTACGCCCGGAATGTGCTGTTCAAACGGAAAAGTTCAACTGCCCCCAATTATGGAGGCACCGGAAACGTTTTCAAAATATTTTGGACGAGGTCTTTTTCAAAATATTTTCTACAAGTTTCAGGAAGTACAAAGCTTGCTTTCAAATGACATCGTTCGGAGCAAAAAGAGTTGTTAACGAGGGCAGATATATGCCAACGTTTACAGTACAGGGTCAGATATACCATCAAGTAGGCTCACTTCTTCCACTCCCCGACTATGGCTACGAGTTCTTGCAAATTTATTTCATGGGCATGGGCATCGAAGTGCATGCTAGCAACTGCACTTCCAAAAAGTAGATATATCCATCGAATCGTCAACAAGGCATACAAATGCTAGAGATATCGACGCGCCCATGCCCCTAAAGGGAGCAAGGCCATTAACAAGAACACAGCAAGTGGATCAGTGTTTGCTAAACATTCCCTGTGCAAATCATAAATTTTGACTGATCCCCAAAGACATTAACAAGCGGAAAATGCATTGATACGCCTATTTTGAGCCGCATTTGATCAGCGGGGGATATGCCAATTCGAATCAGGACCGATATGATACGAAAAAAAAACCCAGACGTAAATGAGAGTGTAAAAAAATGTCGAAAATGACGGAGATTAGTGTCAAACCAATGGTTTCCGAGGTAGCTGGGACGAATGGTGGCGCTACTAAAGCCCCCCTCCCACTGGGTGAATGACCCTGAACAAATGGCTAAAACAACCAAAATTAGTGTGAAAGTTGTGAGCGTATTATATAAAAAAAACATGTACATTAAAGTTTTCCCTGTGGTGTGGGCCGTAGAATAAGCCACGGCTCTTCCGGGCTTGTCGTCGAAAGCAACTAAAATGGACGGGGTGGTGTATGCTAGCAGCATGCACGTAAAACCTGTATATGCTAACGAAACATCAACTAGATCGTGTTAGACTAGTTAATGTCATACAAGAGAACATATAAAATTACCACTGAGATTGGCTGATTAAAAAATGCTTCCAGCTTTTTAATTTTTGCCAAGACTTTTTTCTCTCTTTAGATTTTTTTCTGCCGCTATTTTTCTATATTCCAAACCACTTAATTTTTTTCGATCATCACTCATTTTTATGCACAATTTAATAAGAAACTGGGGAGCATGCCTGTTTCGCGAATATTAGGAGAATTCTCTTCATTAAATTTAGAGAGAATTCTTAAAATTCCTTCATTGCGGCATTTCCGCTAGAGGTAGTCCATTTCCGCTTTAGGTGGTAGAAACCTAGAACCCACGCGGGGGATTTGTAGGTCCTAAAGCGGAAATTTTTTGGGTTTTGTGAAAGTTCTCTCTAATCAAATAGAGAGAATTCTCCTAATTTTTCCGAAACAGGAATGTTCCGAAACCGGTTCCGCCAGAAATCTGCTGTCCCTAGAAATTTGCCGCACCTAGACTATATTAGGCGCCCTAAATTATATTCTATAAAATTAAAAAAAATTGTAGTTTCTCAAAATTTGCCACCCTGGGCCCATGGTAGCCCATATTGCCCATGCCTAAATCCGCTACTGATTAACATCCCTCATTCTGATGAAAGACAATTAAAAGTAACTTCCAACTTTTTTCTTTATAATAATATTTATTTCAACTATATATATTTATCATTTTATTTAAATGCAATTTTCAATTTTTTACACTTTTACACATATATAATTTTCTTTTGTCATTTTTTCTACAATAATATGATACAAGAACAACGAACACTTAGAAATTCCTACAATTTCAGACATAATACAATCACGGAACTATTTACATGTTGAGTGTCTTTTTGTCTACTTAAAAATCTAACACAGGAAATGAGATTACGCAGATACAGAGTGTGAATGGGGTGAATAGCTACAACTCTTTGAAGGTTTCTCACATTTGATGACTGGTTCCACTAAAGGCTATTCGCAAATCGAAAATGCAAACGTTGATGATGCGGTTAATATCGTTGGGCTGTGCCAAATTCTGGTGCATACATTACGAGTATATAATTGCAATAGGGAAGATGGTTTTCCTCGAGAACGCATTTCTTGGAAAAAACACCTTTCATATGGCACTCCGTGGTTTCCATCCACTAAACGCTTCTCGCTTATCAGCTGCTAAACGCAACTGTGAGCAAGTCTCTTCTCTGAAAATGTCTTGCTTAACTTTAATCGCGGGCGATCCGCTTAAGTCAGTCCATTAGCATCCTTTTGGGTTGTTGCACTAGAGAGTCCATGTAGTATCGCTGTCAGAACACCTTTGCAATGAATGGATTACTATCCATTCTCTGACCGCCAGCTCCGCTCAGATGCATGAAGGCAGTTGGGTAATCGGATCGAAGCGCTCCAAGACTGCTCGGGTGGATGCTAGGCACTGGCGGAGCATGCCACGCTCCGTGCGTATTCGATCCACTGCTAGGAATACTGGCGGAGCTCTGTTCCAAATTCGTTGGGTGTAGTTTGTGCGCTGATGAAGACCCCACTTCATGTAACTTCCTCATGTGCTTCTTCAGGTCAAAATTCCTACAGAATCCTTTGGCGCAAATCTTGCAGGTGAAAGGTTTCTTGTCATTGTGCGTGTGCATGTGAAACGTTAGATTGTAGACTTGATGGAATGCTTTGTTGCATATAGAACATTTGTAGGCTTTCTCGCCGCTGTGCGTTAACTTATGATTCTTGTAGTTGCCTTTTTGATGGAATCCCTTGCCACAGTATTCACAGATGAACGGCTTATAGCCTGCATGGATCCGTGCATGCGTGTTAAGGGTGGATGATCTGTTGAAGGCTTTCCCACACGTGTGACATTTGTGCGGTTTCTCAGAGGTGTGGATGATTTTGTGTCGACAGAGGGTCGATGCTTGTCGAAAGCCTTTTCCGCATATCTTGCATACAAAAGGACGAGCTCCCGTGTGAACTGGCATATGGCGGGTCAGGTTGTAATGCGCGTTGAAAACTTTTCCACATTCCAAACAGGAGAATGTTTTCTGCTTCGCCGAAGCCGCGGTTGCAGATCCTGCTGCAGTTGGCGACAAAGGACAAGACGTCTCATCTTTGGGACTTTCCGCAGGTGTTGGCTTACGAGTTCCCGATGCAGTGTGGCTGGAAGTTGTCTTCTCGTGCGGCATGTTCGATAAATTCCTACGCAAATGTTGAGCTGGCATGTGTTGACTTAAGGATATGTTAAGACTAGTTAGTTGCAATGAACTGGTAACACTATTTCCTGATAGAAGGGAGGTTGCACTGGTGTGTTGGGTGAGCGCCGCATATTGAGCTGCTGCAGCGGCGCACATCAACTGTCCCGGATAGTAGAGGAGTGGGTACTGGGAAAGCAATTCCTGATGACGACTAGAAACAAACTGCTGCATACTCGACGGCGTGGGAACATACTTCTTGAAGGCCGAATCATAATTGCCGCATTCAGTCTCAACATCGGATCCCGTTGTTCTGTCTTCAGGTGGCGGTGGGCTGATATTTTGCGGTATCGGACTAGAACTCGTTATGCGCTTCTCATTATCGCGTTTCTCGTCCTGTTCCATAATTTTCGCTATGGAAAATTTCAAAGGACACGATCGTTGACTAATTTGATTAGGCATGGTATCCAACGGTTCGGAACTAATGCTAGTATTTCCAACAGTTGGATTGTCCGCGCTCGTTGTATTTCCGTTGTCGGCTGCCGATTCCATGGTAGGACTTTTTGCGGTGGGCATCATTGCTACTATACCAGGCGGACTGCACGGTTGCATGCCACGAGGGCTCTGAAATGAAAACAGAACAAAACATAGGGAAATCAGAAGAGTGAAAAAATTAAATCGAACAGCGCAATAACGCACAAAAAAAAACGAACAAATATATATGCATATTTTGGACAAGGACAATAACCAAAGTTTTAATTTTTTCTACTTCATTCAAAGTTTATATTCGTGCAAATTATCGTAAAAAATAAACGCAGCACGACTTCCCAATTAAATCTTCACGTCTTAGCTTTTGTCGTTCGCCTTCGTATCAATTGATATGCAGTCAAGTGTTATTAATTAACCGCGATGCGTCAATGCACAGGATTTGAAGTGCGGGTTACAGCCCCTTTTTTGCATGCCGCCTAAATAATAATTGAAACCCATGGAGCCAGATGTAATGAACATATTTTGATTTGGGTTGATTCCAAAACCCGGCGAGTGGTGGTAGGTGATTCAGGGCGAGATTCATGAATTGGTTTCTTTTCATTGCGTACTTTCTTCAAAGGACGATTTCACTGTAAACATTCAATACTTGAGAAGACCTGGTTTTTTTTTGTATGTTCTACTCAATTGTTTTCGGTAACCCTTTTGTGGTTTACCTTAAATACTTGGCGGGACATTTATCCAACTCTTTCTTTTATTTCTATTCCCGGTGGATGCAGGGGGTTTCATTGCAATGCGGAGAATTGTTCGGAAGAAAAGTCACACCCTTTAATCTGAGCAGATTGCGATTGAAGCAACAAATCGTGAAGTGGAATAATTGAAAGAGGATTTTTTTTATTTGGGAGCACTCTAAATTTTCTTGTTTGAAAATTGACCAAAATAGTAAAATTTAAATTTTCTCCTTTTTCATAATTTACACATTAAATCAAGGAAGGGTATTTATGAAGATACTGAGGGGACCAGAAACTCAGTGGTCTCAGCCTGATATCTCATCACACCGGCTTCGTGGGTTCGAATCCCGCTATGGCCTTGATTGTTTGTGCTATTTTCTGCTGGGTCGTGAAAATAAGCCATCGCCTTTCCCGACCTGTAAACACAGCACAAACGGTGCTAGGTGCGATTACCGACAAGGACTTCAGTAAAAACATACGCAAGCAGGCTAGGCTCCAAATAAAAAAAAAATTAAGACAGCTTCTGCCCTAAGGAGGGGCCTCTGCTGAATCATTGGGGCAATGGAGGCTAGTGGCGAAAAAAAGTTAAATAATGAGCTGCCGGAAATTTATAGTGGACGGAGCACAGTTAATGCACAAATAAATTTTCGGTGGAGAGGGGGAGCTGAAAATCAAAGAAGCTGTGTGGGGATAGTTCGATACAGCGACAGTGAACAATATTTTCTCCAGATGCGAAACTATGGAGTGGGCTGGCTTTCCAAAATCCGTAATTTCCAAAACTATATTATATAGGTATATGTGTATATTATAAATTTATTAATCCGTAGTTTTTATTAATAGTCTTTGACTTAGAGACTTGGCTTTTTAACCCGCACGTTTTTTAAAGAATCCTGTATACACGTTTAACGAATAACGTTTCCATTTGAAACATATTCGGTCATTATAACAATTTACCTTTTTTTACTTTTTCCTTTTTTTTGAATCGAGGAATAATACATTTTCGTTGTACTGAACGTCAGATTACGATCGTGTCAAAACTATTTTGACTCGGATCAGTGATAACGAACATCCAGTAAATATCGCCATGAAGACGTAGGAGGATTATAGCCAGATTTTCTGGAATCCAAATAGGTGCATAATGACACAAAAAGAGTGTTGTTGATCGGCACTTTAGGCTTGTCCATGCAAAAACATTTCCATTTGAACCAATTTTTTAAAAGTTTTCGATGATTCGATTTGAAAAATGTTGTCGCCAAAGAACTAATTTTTTAGGTGCACATAACAAAACATAACTTTGAATTGTCTTCGAGGGCATAATGTTTGAACCACGCATTCGGTACTGTTGCTGATCTTGGCACACTTATCTAGGATCGTTGTCTAAGCGATGACTCGTGAGCAGCGATACACTTGCAATGTGGAGCAGTATTATCCTTTCTCAAGAATTTACTTGTCAATAGAATGCTTTAAAACTTGAAAAGGCCGAGCTGCAAGGAATGTGCTCATACCATATCAGATAAATTTTCCGGTGTTCTTAGCGAGGTATCACATAACGCCCCTCACAGCAAACCAATTGTGCTAATAACTATGTAGTAAAATTAATGAAAAACAGAAGTTCTCCTATACAATAATTTATTTTCATCTCTCTAATTGCCTTGACCCCTCCAGGGGCATGGGCGCGCCAACATCTCTAGCATTTCTATGCCTTGTTGACGTTTCAATAGCATATCTACTTTTCAGAAGTGCAGTTGCTAGCATGCACCTCCTATCCGCGCCGTCTTTATACTGACAAGCTCAGAGCACCGTGAGAGTTCTATTAGTACTCACAGGCAGTTTTTATTTTTTTTTTTTTTTTATTTTTTTTTTTTTATTTTTTTTTTATTTTTTTTTTTTTTTAATCGCGCCGAGATTTGATCTCCGAGCTCTAGATTAGAATCGTAGAGCGGTGACCGAACGATCACGGCCACCGAGCGCGACAAGGTATTACATTGTTCGCTTTAAATAGGAAATTACATGTATGTATACAGAAGGGTTTACAAGGTCAAATTTATTATTTCTACATATGTATGTGTACTCCGGCGCGGTTTTCTTCGTGGGCTTTGATGTTTTGACTCTTGGTGTGAAGGATGAAGAACACCAGCACCGAAGAGTTCTGAGCTTGCCTTGAAGTCATTTACGGACTACTATAAACATTTATGAAGATTTTGGAAACTCCGATGAGTTCGGCAGGATCAAAGCGTGGCGTATTTTTCCAAATTTTCTTACTTGTGACGTCACTTGTGGAGTGAGTGGGGGAGAGAGGACACCACCATCCAAAAGTTTTGAGCTTATCTTGAGGTCCTTTAAGGAGTGAAAATTTTTGAAGATTTTGGAAATTCCGATGAGTTCGATATTTTCAAAACGGGTATATGCTATTTTTTCAAATTTCATCCTTATGACGCCACTTGAGGGGTGTGTGTAAGTTACCATAACCTCAGAATTTTCGACCCGTATGGGTTTTTTGATTTATGAAACAGACTGAAACTTGATTTGATGAATGGGAACTAATCTATTTTGGTTAAAGTGTGCATCGTCAGGATTCAACCTTTAAAATTATTTCGTTTCTTTTGTAAAAATTTGTATTTCTGCATAACTTCTTATAAAATCAGTCAAGAGCTCTAGAACTCTGTAGAACTGTAGTCCGGATGGCGCAAGGGCTAGCACGTTCGCCTTCAACGCACTGGGCTTCGGTTCGATTCCTACTGAATGCGGCGGTTTTCGATAAGAAAGGGGATTTACGTGTCGGAATATGAGCCCACTCAGCTGTTAAATGAGTACCCATTTATGGGGTAAATAATTCGGTCGAGCGTGTAGCTGATCACACACCTCTGCACAACACCGTCACGATCAAGAAAATGAGATGATGCTAACTCATCTCGAGGCCATGGTTCAAATTGGACTGTTGCGCCAGTTATTTATTAACTCTAGAACTCTTTATTGTCCATCGATTTTAAGTATTGGAACTATTTTACATGATTAAAAGATGGGCGTGAAGTTGGCACCCAAAAACGGTCATTAAAAGCATAGAACTATCGCCGCACCCCTTCGAGAGCTCTAGAACTATTGTTAATAAGCAGGGAACTCTTGAAGAATTCCAACTTTTTCAAACTTTGGGTACCAACTTCCTGGGGGTGGGTTTTCCACTTTCTGCGAAGCTAACAGAATCTGTGAAAGTGATTTGATTCTATGACTCTAGAAGTAAATGATCACGAAAATTTGTTTAACAACTGTGTCATTTGATCTCTACTAATCCCTATTAATGTCAGCTCTTTTGCATGCATTAAAAGATGTTTGGATAAAATCCTTCAAATTAAGTGCCGGCCTTAACTATCTTAGCACACTCTTCAACAAATAGGAAATCGCTCGTAACATTTTACCATAGTCCGTTTCGAAATTAAAGTCAGCCCTTAGTTCACAGTGGAAAAGCACTACCAATTGGATGAATAAACCCACTTAACCGGTAAAGGTTGCTGATGGAGTTTTCACGCGCTCTTTCCCAGAAAGAGTTAAGGCAAACTACATAGTATAAGCTATGTACTTTAAGGCCTTATTTTACGTCAATGGTAATTTACAGTATAAAATAGTCGGAAAAGTCGCCCAATGTGGAGTTAGTGTGCTTTTGTCTTGTCAATGAGACCAAAATGGGCAGTCAAATAGGCGCGTGTGGTACCGTTAGTCGCAAGACACCGAAACCTTTGTGATTCGCAGGGCGAACGTAGCGAGCGGAGCCCACACAAGACACTATTCCGCACTATAATTTTCTTCAAAAGGGACTATTCCGCACTATAATTATTCAAAGTAAATGTTCCATTGTGCGCAGTAGAAAAAAGTCAAAAAAATGGTCGAACAGCCCGAAAACTTGCACTGCCCAATGACTCCACATTGGGTGTCACTTTACCTAGTTAATGAATCCGAAATTGGTTATGGAATAAGCTTACGATCCCGTTCGTTACAAGGCAAAAAAAATCAAACTATTTCGGAAGAGGTCTGGTTTACCTGGACCCCTCCCTTGACTAAGTCACTGCCCTCCAGTATAAAAGGAATATTGCGAATCGATTAAGTCGCTTTGAACGAAACTGATGGATCAAGCTAGTCAAAATAAGTGTTTAACGATTCCTGCTAACTTGTTTACTTTTTATTAATTATTCTGGGATTCTCTCACTAATATACTTGACTAACACGATTATGGGATCCCGTCGGCAAAATTTGTACGAGAAAGTTAACTTATAACTGCCGCCCAATGTGGGTAGAATCCGTACTACAAATCAAGTCGTTTTATTATTCTTGATCAAAGTGTCGATTCCTATGAACAGTTGTGTTTAAAAAATCGATTTCGGCAGTTGTACAGTTTAGTGGAAGGAACTGCATTTTAAATAACGGGTACCCAAAAATCAAAACCCCGTCTCAACTCCGCAGCCGTCAAATGTTCTTAAAGACCTGATCTGATTACTTAAAAAATAAATGTTCAGAGGAACCATAATGTTTAACGATTTTACTATAGGTGCCCGATGCCCACGACCTGGTTAGGAGTGCCTCCGCAACTCCTCTTGTCGGTCCAGAAGACTACTGTGTGATTTATCTGTGAGACTTCCTAGCAGATCCTCTAGGAATCAGATGCACTTTCCAGGCGCCAAGCTGCCTGGAGTTTTTCGGTGACACTTTCCGTGAAACTGAGGCGATTGGCTCTCTTGAACCTTGGCAGTTTAGCAGGTTTCTTGGCCTGGTCAGCTTTCGATCAACATGGAGACTTGTAGGCTTCATCACAATAAACATTCAGTTTGCAGTGCTTGTCGGCTCTTTGGAAGCACCGCCTCCTCCAATCTGATTTTATCCAACGTTCGGCGATGTGAATACTGTATAGCCGAATGTATGACACGAGTCATCAAGTGAAACACATCGTTCGAATTAGTAGATAAATAGTAGTAGTCCGGATGGCGCAACGATTAGCACGTTCATCTTCAATGCATTGGGACCCGGTTCGATTCCTACTGAATACAGTAGTTTTCGATAAAAAAGGAGATTCACGTGTTGAACTATGAGCCCACTCAGGGGGGGTAAATAACTCGGTTGACCGTGTTGTTGATCACACACTTCTGCACACACACATCGTGACGAAGAGGTGATGCTAACTCATCTCGAGGCCAGATTGGACGCCAGTCATTTATTTATTAATGTCGATACTATCCTCGCACTACTTTGTCAAAATGCATATGAAAAACACTCAATCCATATTAAGTTATGCGATCTAAATGCGGTCACTGGCTACCTATCACATCTTTGAGACGACACCCTTCAAGCCAATCGAAGTCAGACCTACAAATATTTTCTAACGTCATGGTCAGCACAATAGACCCATGGTCGCAGTGCTTGTGGTTTCAACATGATCCACGGCCCTCCCTCCCAATCTAAATCTAACGTCATGGTCAACAAATCAATCGTGTTGCTGAAGATGGGCGGAAAGCTGCCCGAAATGCATCAAATATAAAATTTAATTGCAAACTCAATTCGTCGTGTTTTTATTAGCTTTTCTTTGTAAAATAATAAAATCAATTTAATTGACACTTTTTTGTTCGTTTCGTTTCGCAATGATATTGTTAGAAGAAACACAAATTCCTTTGGTCGGTTTTGTCAAAAGCAAATTCCCAAATAATTGTATGGCCTTATAGTGTACTACCTGTACGTGCTCGGTAGCCGTGTGGCCTCGGTCACCGCTCTGCGATGCTACTGTACATCTAGATAGACGGAGGTTCAGTCCTCGATGCATTAATAAAAACTGCAACTTCCACAGCGCTCCGAGCTTGTCAGTATAAAGGAGCGGATAGGAGGTGCATGCTAGCAACTGCACCAGCCGAAAAATATATGCTATCGAAACGTCAAGAAGCGATAGTACTGCAAGAGATGATGACGCGCCCATGTCACTGGAGGGGTCAAGGCAATCAACATGCCTTGCCTGAATGGAAAGTTTCCATCGTTCATGATCTATGGAAGAGTGTATTTTGCACCCTTTTTGAACTGAAACGCCTTTAACATGACAGTTTCATTACAAGTAAACCATTGAAAGCTAATACATATTTGATGTCTTATGAAATAACGACAATGTAAGAATTGGTGTAAATCGTTTCCAGCGCTCGAACTTTGACAGTGTATAGCGACCATGGTGCTGAAGCTACAATTGTCAAATTTGGAGGATATAAAATAGTAATTGGAAAATAACAGTATTGAGCTGTCTGGGCCCAGGAGCAGTTGGCAGTGGACCCCGATTTCGGAAGGGAAATAATCTTCAGCCATGTTTTTGGATGAACTGGCTATGACTTGTGTTAGTTGATGTTAGCAAGAAAGGTTGTCGCATTCGGAGAGATAACAATCCACATGAGAACTATCAGTTACAAACGCATCCAACACAAAACATTCGACGGCAGAGCTATTTCGCGTTTTGGCGACGTCAGCTGGCCACCGAGATCGTATGATTTAAGGCCATTAGACTTTTTCTTGTGGGGCTATGTTAAAACACAGGTATATGTGACTAAACTGCAGACGATTGATGCCTTAAGAGTCAATATAACCAATGCCATCAATGATTTATACAGTCGAGTTATCAAAAATTGGCTACTTCGGATACCATCCAGCGAAGCCAGCATTTGGCTGATACTATATTTCATATATGTATATATGATGTAATCCAATACTCTTTCAAATAAGGTTAAAAGTTTAATTATACATAACTTACACACAGGGCCGTCGAGAAAAAATCCGGGCCCGGGGTCAACATTTATGGGCCGATGTACACAGTGTCCCGTCCCCTTTTTGTCGATTTCAAATACTTATCACTATTATCTAAGAATTTTTTTTAAACACAATATTTTATTTCTATCGCATAATTAAAATAAAATATATCTCTTGCTTAAATAAACACAGTGTTAACTTTGCAAGGCAGAGCAGATTTTCTTGCACTCTGATATTTCTCCCTCTGAACAATACCTTTCAACTGCCAAATTTTTGGGGGCCTATTTCTATGCATTTTTACTTCCAAATAATCCCAAATAAATAAGTACATTTCCATCAAATCATTAAATAATTTCCCTATTATATAATAATAATTTCCCCCGCACGCGATCTTACGATCCTTGCAATATGTGCAGTAGCTTCATCTTTTTGAGCCACATTTGATCAACTGCAGGAAGCTTTTTAAGGTGGGCAGTTGCATTCTGTAAAACATAACCTGCTAACCAAACCAGTGACATAGCTGGATTTTGTTTTAGAAGGGTCCAAACATGCGAAACCTTGGATTTTGGTAAAGGCATCCCCATATACGCACTTAGTAGCTGGCGCTTTTACACGGTATTAAGTATTTAGGTTAACACTACACAATCTACATTCCATAGCTCTTTACCCTTGGAGCTAGGATTTCAACAAAGAAAAATTTTTTGCGATAACATGTAAGTAGAAACTAAGATTTTTTTAAACTTAACTTCAGAATTGTTCCCAGTTCCTACTTGTGGTCGGTACCACTAGAAGAGCATACAGAGGCCACTATTCCTCGAGAAAATCTAAGGCATGCCAAATATTCATTTCGAGCTTTTCAAGTAATAGATCTTCTGATCTGTTTCCGCTGAACCGAAATAAGATTTAAATTAACTGCAAACATCTTACTGAACACTCTTATCTTATACACTACCTGTGGGCAAGGTACAGGATAGTAGCTGTCATTTCGGCGAAGGTGATGATGAAACGCCAATGTATATTCTCTGTTAAGTTCGTGACAGACGATCGAATCGAACCGTTCGTAACAACCATTGAATCACGTCAATTTCATAGAACGTTGAAAATGTGGAGTTTTTTTTTAACACGTTCTAGGTAATAACTCTTACGCGTCTTTAATGAATTGCTCGCCAAATATGTACATGACCACTCCCGACGTGCTACAACAGTATCATTGACGAATTTATTAGGCGCTACTACTCAGTTGCCCTAACCCCTTGTGGGGTATAGCGTGTCAGTTGACGTTTCGTTGGCATAAACTAGTTTCGGAGAATGCTGTTACCAGCATGCACTTCCCGCTGCCCATTTAACCGCCGATCCGCTACAAGTGGAGAGATGATGTGGCTTATTATTTCGCCTCGTACAACAAGAACAAGGGAAGACAACACAAACATCCACGAACGTCGTCGTGGACGGGACTCGAACCCGAAATGCCGGTAGTCAGACATGAGCCTGGTGCCTCTATGCACTGAGCCCCCGGTGACCCCCAAGTATTTAGTAAAATCAATTGATAAAATCTTTTACTTTTTTTCGCCGAAGTACTCAACGAGGGCTTTGATATTTGTAGAGACAGTTGTGGTAGCTCGATGAGTAGAGGGTTGATTTTTTATTCGAGTGGTGGCGGGTTCAAGTTCTGCCAGGAGCAATTTTTCTATCTGTCTTAGGGTGAGGAATTTTTCTAATATGTAACTTTCTGCCAGTCCACCCAAAGTCGCAACAATACCTGGTCTTCATATAGTATATCTGTACTAACCAAGCCGAGCCTGGACCGAGCCCTGCATCGGGGCAAATGGCAAATTGAAAACGGAATGGAAACTTGTCCCTTTTTTACAATATTATCCGATTTTGTTCTTTTCATCTTTCAAATTTCGGACCCGTTTAAAATCACGAGCCCGGGGCGAAAAGGCCCCTTCTCGATGGAACTGCTTACGCACAACTTATTTTATTTAAATTTTAAGTTCGAGCGCCCTTAGTGGAAAACCCTACAGCTTGATAAAGTGTTTTTTTGTCTTGTAATATGATACCTACGGAAAAACAATTAAATGACCACTTAGAGAAACCCATTGCTATTCTTTAGTTAGAAAAAGAATTCGCAAGGTATTGAGCTTCGTTATTCCGAACTTAACATATGTAGGGTTGTAAACTCAACAGAATATTGCCGTGCAGTACTTGACCCATCCGTCGACTTCTGGAAAGCGTTTTTGAATTCAGGATGTTCAGAATACGCACCAGGAGTCAGGACGATTTAAGAAAACGTCAGCAAAATGCTGGAGATAAGCCACATCAATAGATCCCCAACCTGCTCCTACAAGCCGTGAGGAATCGCGAAGGACACACAATGACCTGCTTTTCAGATGTTTAAGACAAGAAGGCACAAAATCGCCCGACAACAGTTTACAAGGAAATTGCACGTCATGACTCGTCAGAAAAACGCAGATCTCTCCTGGTAATTTCTGGCGTTTCCACCATTCTCCCCAGACTTAGCACCCACCGACTGTCACTTGCTTCTCTGCTTGAAAAACTAAAATTCAGTGGTTTGTTGCAAAACAGTGGATTTTTTTTTGCAAATCACAAATTTTCTTTTAAACCGCTGTACAATATAATTTTGAGTGAAAATATGATCATACTCGTACCATGCAGAACCAGTGATCATATTTATAAGAATTAGCACTTTTGCGTAACTTTAAATTTAAATTTTGTAGACGTTTTTGTTAATTTGCCAAAAAAAATTGATGGAAATGGCGCTCCTTCTTTTTTGCAGCAAACCCCTGAATTGTTTTAACGAAAAATATGAAGACTTAAGCAGATGTTAACCAAGCACCACTTGAGTTCTTCACCTCTAAAGACAGCTTTTTTTCTAGAATTGACACTTACATACAAGTCACCATCACTGGTAAATTTTTATCAAAAAAGTATAATAGAAATTAATACGTACAAAGTAGACCATTTCAGCTGAAATCCTTATGCTTGTTTATAAATCTGCTCGCAACTCAGAAATCACAAACTTGTTTTTATTATCCAATTTTCAATTCAACTCGTGGCTATTAATCCTTTTTTTTTGCTTTCATAAAATTTCAACTATGTTTTTTACACACTATCAATTCACATTAGCACCGAACAGAACTAAAATCACAATTGGTCAACTTTTGTCTTCTCGATGGATGGGATCCTTTGCTTATCCGGAACACCGTGTTGATTTCACCAGAAAAAAAAGTCGAACAGTTTGCTCCCAAGTTCTCGATATTGAAAAAAAAGCGTCATACACTATAATACACTAACTAACTTGCATTCTGCCGCTTGATCCCACGCTTATCGAACGTCACCGCGTCAGGGTGAGAATTGAAATGAGCTTGAGCCGACGTTCGAGGTACACAGTAGCACCCCGAAATGCCGAGACTGTCAACAGTCTATTGTGCAGCATAAAAGGGAAGACCCCGAAGTTTCGGGCTCAAACCTGAACCCACCACCGTATTATATAAGGCTCCGCCCCGACATCGACAGCCAAATTACAATCTTCGCCGCTTGGAATTTCAAATGTATGACGACGACATCAACAAGGGTTGATTCGCAGTAGACGGGGTGGGCCGAGAGAGCGCAAGGGCAAGGACGGTCGACATGTAACGAACATCGCAGCGCGAGGGTTATCTTAACCAAACACTTGTGACACCCCTGGTACATAAGTCGGCCACTGATCCGTTGTACGAGTGTTGAATATCCCCGGCTTCATCAGACCTCGCCACTCGGTGTATATGTACACGTGCATTTACTCGTATGTAGGTAAAAACATCGCCATGTAAAAGGCACTCACACTGTACACAGGATCCTGGGGGAATGTGAATTGAAACACAAGGAAGAGTAGAAAAAAAAAAGAACGCACACAGGAAGACACGAAAAGGACCAACAGGACGAGAATGACAGCTGAGAGGAATAGGATCGAGTAAGGCGGGGTGGAATTGTACGACAAATAGGGGAAGCACAGTGTCTGTTTCGATGTTCAAATGACGAGCAATGATGAGTCCGTTTTACCACTGGGCACACGATGAGGAGGTGGTGGCAACAAAATTCTGTGTTATGTGTGAATGGAACCTTTCGCCACTTGAGGATTTCTCATTTCAGGTAATGATTGCGTTTTCCTTTTTCTGACAGCACACGGCGACTATGCTAGCGTTCTATAAGGAAGAGTGGGTTGGATAGTCAAAATTGTAAAATTCGGATATGGGACAGAATAGGACTCGATGGCGTCTTTTTGTGGGTGGTATCAAGTCAAGTATATCGGATGGAATTCCAGTTCAGTTTTTTGTTGTCAATTTTCACCTGATTTACGGAATTATTTTTGAGTTTTGAAATTAAATATTAAAGTAACGAGTGGAATCATTAGGAAAATATTAAACTTTTAAAACACATTAAATTTTAAATATTTGTATTTATGGAGAAATGTATAATATTTATACGACTTGTTGTCGGTATTCACTTGTTTAATGAAGTTGTTGTTGCAGTTGTTTCAAATATTGAATAAATGCTAAAGAGTGTGTAGTTTTCCTCCTGATATAGTGCATTCATTTTTATCAACTGAAGCCAGTTTTCCCGACTTTTGCTACCTTGTCTGAATTGAACACCGGGTCCACATAAGATGGATACCAGCGACGAGTATTCTACATACAGTGGCTTGCCAAATTATTAGGGACACTTCTCATATTTGTGTTTTTTTTTTTCAAGTTCAACTTAATTTTTTGTGCAGAGAATTGATGCTAGGTCTAACAAGTATTTTATATTTAAAGGATAGTGTTATAAAGTTGATGAAAACAACAATTTACGTAGGCGAAATAATTTATCTTCTTCGTAAAATTAATTTGTGCATTAATGATTGCATGATTTTAATATTTACTGATGCCACTCTTTGCTGCAATTGAAGCCTTTATGAGTCGAGGTATGCTCTCTCACAGACTTTTGCATTTTCCTGCAGATGGGTGTTGTGATGCCATTCTCTGATAACAGTTTCAATTAACTGGCGTTTAGTGGTAATCACTTCTCTGGGGATCACCTGTTTGGTGAGCTCCCACATGTTCTCTATGGGGTTCATGTTTGCTGAGTTTCCCGGCCAGGGTAAAATGGCAATATTTTTTTCGACCAGGAATGTCGCGACACTTCTTGCTTTATGGCACAGAGCCGAATCGTGTATGAAAATGCATTTTTGTTTGTATTACGGAACCACTCCTAGAGCTGCGGGACCAATCCAGTTTCTCGGACACGCTTGTATTGATCTTGCCTCATGGTTCCCTCCGCGATGTAAAGGCGCCCCATACCCTTTTCCGAGATAACAGACCACACCATAATACTAACCGGGGGTTTAATCCTCTCTACAAGGCAGTCTGGATGGAACTGCTCACTAGGGCGTCGTCGGACAAATGAAATTTAGTCGACCAAAATCGGGAAGGTCGACGTATGGGATAAGCGAAAAATCATTAGTGACTATTAAATCACTCGACTTGCAGTCGCTTTTTCTTCATGGTGAGCCTCGGTGAGCCGCGTTTTTTTCATAGGACAACGACCGCCCAGATTTGCTTCAGTCTAGACTGTTCTATTCATAACTCCAATTCTCTCATTGTTTATCAATGTCATCAAACGTGCCACACTTTCTTTACGATTTTAAATGCAGACATTTTGATTTATCTATCAGCACGGGGAGTGATGACTTTTTTCCTGACACATTTTCCTGAACGGTTCACCTCCAGACTGTTATAGCTGCTATCTCCCGCTGAGAATGTATGGAATACAATAACAATGTTCGAATTTTGCGTGGAGACGTTTCAGGAGTCTAACCCATACTAGAAAGTAACGGTTTTAAGGTTACCATGAATAACGGCTCACAAAAATGGGATTCTCTCATCAAGTTTGAAAAAAGTTATTCAATACGAAACATTACTCACGTTTTAACTATTGCAGAAAACAAAAACTTGCGAAAAAATGATTGATTCTTGCGGTTTATAAAAGAAAAAGGTCGCTCCATTCCGCTCCATTTCACATTAAAAAAAACACTCCGCACTCCGCTCCGCTCCAGATTTTAAGGCCATTCCGTATCCCCCTCTACGTCAATAGGTTCAAGAGTTATAGACCAAAAACCTAAAACGTAGGGTAATATGGGGCTTTTTGTAAGAAAAGTACCGTTAGTTTCCAGCTGATCGGTTTCAGTTTTACAGAAGATTATAAAGCGACCCTCTCAAGTCATCTAGCAAAGTTAGAACCTTTCACGTTTACACAGATATATTTAAAAAATTTAGATATGTAAGGAAGGCCCACCTTCATTGGCCGGAACGTGCGGTTTAATACCAGCGAATTAGATCCAACTACAAACATTTTACCAAAATCTCAAGTCGCTAGCTTCATTCTATCGAAAATTATAGTATCGTGTCAACTGACTGACAGACAAACAGACATGGCTAAATCGATTTAGGAGGTGACCCTGATCAGATACTTTGTATTGCTATACCTACGGCGCCTCCTTTAAGGTATTACATATTTTCGTTGTGACAAAAACAATATACCGGACCGGTAGATCAGTGTATAGAAACATCAGTCTCATATCTGGCTCCCGGCGTTTCGGGTTCAAGTCCCCACGACGACGACGCTCGTAACCATGGATGTTTGTGTTGTCTTCTCTGTGGTGCGCAATAATAAGCCACAGCATGGCTGGAAGCTTAAGTTTTTCCATTATCTTAACTGATAAACTAACGGTAAAAATAATAATCAGCTTTCGACATTTAAGTCAATTTTTTTTTCTTTCACAAAATTACGTCGCCGCCAAGATTGTCCTACCATATAAGTAATAAGTAAAGGCAGGAAGAAATTTTCGTGCTTACTTTAATGTTA
Organism: Chloromyia formosa; assembly: GCA_964017055.1. Lineage (NCBI taxonomy): Eukaryota > Metazoa > Arthropoda > Insecta > Diptera > Stratiomyidae > Chloromyia > Chloromyia formosa. The sequence goes on from OZ024815.1 coordinate 117,209,061, forward strand.
ACAAAAAATAGGTAAAGTTTCAGCTTTTAAAATTTTAAAAATTCACCGTTACTTTTTTAATATAATTAACAGATGATAAGCACTGTCCCGCTGGTGCGCCGGCAGGAGTTGATCTTATGTTAGTATAGCAATCATATGACACGGAAAATTAATATAATAAATTAATGATCAACGTTACAATAAAACTGCAAAAATATTACTTGTCGGTCTCGCAGCGACAAGTTCTCTTGTCTTGGATAATGTATGTATTGGTCCACGACAGTATTCACTCTTCCATCTATCAAGGTCAGTTGGAAAGACATCCCCAGACCCTCCGGCTACTCCCTGCCCCAGGGTACGTCTAATGCATTCATGGCTATAGCGCTCAACGGTTCTTCGCCGCACGTAGGACATTCCGTCTGATCCAAAATTTTGTCTTTCGACTCATCCGATACGATCACCTCCCCAAATCCTGTTTAGCCCATTTCAGAAGATTTTGAGCCTTTTTTAGCGTTAAGAGATGCTTTTTGAATGGTTTCCGAACGCATTACACAGGTTCGTGGAGACTTCGCCGTACCGTTCGAGTGAAAATTTTTGCACCATCAGCTCGAACAAACTCGCTACGGATATCCTAGTTTTGAACTAGTTCTGTACGCTCATCCGTTTCTGGAGACGATTTCTGTTTACGAAATTTGTTAAAAGCTCATTAACGGAAGCCTTGCCGAGCCCCACTTTTATGTCAATCTCACGAGGACCTTAAGTTTTCAATTGGGCATTTTCTCGCTTTTTACTCAATTAAATGGTACTTATCACTCGAAGCTCAAAACGTACATGATAACCGTTAAATGTACTTATTTCGAAAGCATATTCTCCTAATCAGATTTTACCGTTAATTGATACTACATCGCTTTCAAATCATTGAAACGTATTGTCTGGATACCTTTATCCGCTACTGTATATTGGTGCACAGTGGACTGCATGGGCTTCTATTCTATTCAGTTTAATAGATATGCCATCTAAATATGGACCACACATTCATTCTGATCCATATCTGTGAATATCCGAACGGATATGATTCATCCTTTCTAATTTGCAAGATGCCGGCCTAATTTAATTTTAACATATTTCGCAAACCCGTAGTTATGCAAAAGTACTTAAAGTCTTATTTTAATTCTCAATCATTTCGGCCTTTAACATCTGCCCTTAAACTGCTTACCGCAAACACGCATCTTAATCAGACAATAATCTTGGACTGAAATGAATGAAGCAATGTTCACAGCGAGAACAGGATAAGAAGTCCCTTGTTCCTGCCTAGGCCTATACTTGTACAGCGCGTATAAAATGTGTGTAAAGGAAATAAAAGAAGCAAGATCTGGACCTTAGAGAAAATGTTTTCACCCACACACCAACTAACTTCCATCTGTCCGTTTCCAATCGACTATATCCGATTTGGGCCGGAATACAATTGCGGTGTTTTCTTCTCGGACAAATGTAATCTTTAAATAAGGACATTAATCTGATTCACAAGGACATAATAGCCACCGAGCAGGAGCAATGTTGGAGAAATGTAACAAACGTTCATACATGAGTAAACAACATGATTTCATATATCATATAATGACTATGGTCCACTATACGACTATAATGTAGTACACGGACGCATAATAGGCAAGTTGAGTTCAAAGGTTTAAGGGATTATCGTCTCAGATTAGGAGTGTTTCTGGTTGAAATGGGTACTAATCGTCCTTTCGCTCGTCGCTCGCATGTAATTCCTTCGTTCGGGACTAGATCAGTAGAGCGGCTTTTCTTTTTTCTAGTTCTACTGTTTTTTTGGTCATGTTTCCATTCTCACAAGTATAAACAGATTATCTGCCCACCGATTTAGTTTAGTCTATTATCGGCCTGTAATCCTGCAAAATTGCTTTATTAAAAGGTTACCATCTTACCGCCTTACAAATTTCACCAACACTCGGCTACCTTTCAACTATATCTCAACTGCACCAAATAAAGATATCGAGCCAAGAGAAGACCGCCAACAAGTTCATTGAAGCATCTCATTCACGTCTTAACCGACATCGCTATGAAAGAGTCCGGCTAGGTCCTTACGATCCTTTTTTCCGAAATTTTGCAAAAGTCTACTGTGTGTGAGCGCGCAAAACAATGGTCTCGAAGACCGAAGAGTACATGTTGAGCGATGGATGGATAATTGAAAATTCCCATAATTTGTTATAAGCCGGAAAGCAATAATGAAATATCGCAATGGGGACTCATGCTGGGCCTTGAATGGCTTGAATGATGATAGGCTTCCTAATGCATCTAATACATCTAATGCTCCTAATTCAATGACAGTGTTGTTTTGATCCGGTTTCTTCAGGGATAAAATTGGCATTAAGTAAGGAGGTTTTTTTTTCTTTATTTACAGACGTCCAGGCAATTATTAATTTTCCGCCCATCTTAAAGACATGAAAGGTGTGTTTTCTAGCAACTTCATCGATGAATGGCGTGAAGACTAAACAGGATAAATATTTTGGCAAAATAATAACTGGCCTTAGTGAACTACTGAGAATGTGGGCTATTGTTATAGGCTTTAGGAATGTAATGATACAATGAGGAAAACATAGAATATCTGTAGCACTTGTCTTGAAAGGTGTCATTTTCTGAGTAAAACAAACCTTTATTTGGGATTTATGCAGATATGTGCATGTTCTTCATGACAGAATTAAAAAAAAAGAAAACTAGTCGTATAAAATGTAAAATTGAGGTCAACCTTAGTTGGCACGATAGTTTCATAGTAGGCGATTAAATTAAAATAAAAGTAAGAAAGCATGAATCAAAGTAAATACGTTCCACGTCTTCAAATCAAGGCTAAAACACGTGAAGCTCGTAAGAGTAAGCTCGTAAATCAAATAACTGCATGTCCATACAATATACTCCTTAGGGTGGCCACACATTGTCGAACTTGTGTTCGAGTTCGTGTTCGACAGTGTGTTCAGAATTAAAGATTCTATCGGGGAAGCAAAAATCATTAGTGAACTGTGAAGGAAAGGAAGGAAGCGGGTCGAAAACCAGATATCCAACAAAAGTGTGGATCAAACTGTATGACTGCTCCTGAAAAGATGATATAATACTACTACTACTCAATTGCCCTAACCCCTTGTGGGGCATAGCGCGTCAACTGTTCCATCTGGCCCAGTTGACGTTTCGTTGGCATAAATTGGTTTCAGAGAATGCAGTTGCCAGCATGCACCTCCTGCACATCCATGGCCACGAACATTGTCGCGGACGGGATTCGAACCCGAAACGCCGGTAGTCAAACATGAGACTGATGCCTCAACACACTGCGCTACCGGTCGCCCCGATAGATAACTGAGTATTGCAGGCACCTGGTTGAAGGTCCCATCCCTAGGCAACGCAAAATGAATCGACTAGAACCGCGTGGCTGGGGTCAATTTTCTTCCACTGATATTAAAAATTATGCAGCAACGGACATAGTTTGAGCATCCCTAGACTAAATCGACTAAACTACTTTGCCTTTGCCTAGTGGGGCATTGCATGTCAACCACTCCTGCGCCCCACCGTACTCTGTTCTGGGTAATGGGTTGTAACTCCCCAAACTACTTACCCAGCGCCTTATGCTTTTTTGCCATAGATCGACGCCATCTAATTTTAGAACCCCCTCTTGGACGGCCCCGGTTGGAAATGGTTCTCCATTTCTTGGCATATATAGCAATTTAGTTATCATCTTTCCGTAATGTATGACCTATCCACTGCCATTTTCGCCTGTGTATCAATTCATCGATTGACATCTGACCCGTACACCGACTTAACTCTTCATTTGATATTTTTTCGGGCCAGAAAATTGTTAGAATTCGCGAAGACATGACAAGACAAACTTGCAGCTTTCTGGTAATTCCTATGGAAACTTTCCATGTACTGCTTCCATACAGCGCAAACGCAGGCAGTGCTAGGAAGCGAAATAGGTTCAGCTTGGTTTTCATGCTGCGATAACTGCTCTACCAGATTCTGGACAGCATGCCGAATGCGTATTTAGCCTGGTTGATACGACGAGCGATGTCGTGCTCCGTACCACCATTTTAGGCAGCAATTCTACCTAGGTAGACGAAGTTGTCCACCTTCTCCACAGGTTGCCTATTAATATTGATGGTAATAGGTGTAGGATTTCTTAGGATCGGTGAGAGGATGGACCCCTGCCGAGCTCTACTCTGGATCTCAAAGTACCCCGACACCTAATAGCCACAAGTTTCTCAGGTATGCCTCTCCCGCTCAAGGCTGCCGATATAAGATCCCGGTTCGAACTATCGAAACCCTTCTCGAAATCAATGAAAAGCAAGTGAAGCGGAGAATCGCACTCAGCGCATTGCTCGATGATGATTGGCAAGATGTTAATGTGATCGCAAGCCTGCTCTTGATGAATTGTGCTTCTAAGAGAACCTTTAGTCTTTCTAGGATGACTTAAGCTATTATCTTGGCAACAGCAGGAAGCGCTCAAATGGCTCTGAAATTGTTGCAGTCTGTAAAGCTATGCTTCTTCGGAAGTTTGATGATCAATACTCTTCCGCCCAGTGGGAAAGATCTCTGTATTCCACGCTTTATCAACAAGTGGGTGCAGCAACTAGGCAGTTGCGCTTGGCGCTGCTTGATAAAGCTCGGTAGGAATACCGTCGAGTCCCGGCCTTTCCTTGTTTTAGTATAATAATTGCAGCGACTAATTCCTCTTTAGTCGGGGCAGTGGATCGTGTACGCACATTTTGAAGATTAGCTAAATTATCTATGTATATTATATGAGGCGGAACTTCACTAGAGGATAAACGGTTCAAGACCGTGGCAAAGTGTTCTTCCACCGTCATATTTGATCTTCCATCAACTATCACTTTCTATCAATATGCTTGACCGGATATTGACAGGAGTTTCGACCACCTGTAAACTCCGTTTAAGTTGTTGCTTCCTGCGGCTTCTTCTGCTGAGACTAGAAGAGAATTCGCATAAACTCTTTTATCGCGTCTCACACTACGCTGAACTTCTCAAGCTTTCCGGCGGTTAAGGAATTCGATGCTACTTCGATAGTCGTCTGATGCTGCAGCCAAACGAACCTTCAGTTCTTTTCTCCCAACAATCCGCTGGCATGAAGCGTCGGACATCCAGGACTTATTCAGGAAATTCTGGTTTGTGCGAAGGATGGTATCTGCGTTCTCAATGTTCGCAGTTTCTTATAGGATTGAGGTTTTCATTTATGTCACTATCGGGTTGACTAGTTATCTCAGCCGCTCTTTTGCGCAAGATGGTCATTATATTGTTGTAATAGAGCTGGATTTTTTAGTCGAACGGTGTTGAGTTTGCGGCGCCTGGGTCTTTCGTCGCTATGACGGCGCACGGCTGCAATACGCAATCGAACATTAGCAAACGCCTTCCCATCCCAATATCGGCACCCTTCTTGTTTCTCACGTCCACGAGGCAACTCTTGAATCTTTTACTAATGGCAAAGTGGTCGATTTGTAACGCTACCGGAGTACAACATAACAGTGCTATCCGTTGGAGAAATAAATTCTACGTTGTTCCACCATCTAATCTCACTAACTCCTAAGATGTTTAATTTATACCGCAGAAATCCACTCTCTAATTAAAGAAATCGTGGGCTCTGGGCACCTTCTGATCCATTGTCCAGAGTGCGCACACTCCAGAAACCAATCTTTGTCATTGTACGATAGCCAAAAGTCGTAACCCTTGAGTCACTTGTCACTTGTCCGAGGCTTAGTTGACGTTTCGTAAGCATATAGAAGATTTCGGATAGTGCAAGTTGCTGGCATACACGTCCTGTCTTTTGTTTTTATGTTTTTTTTCGACAGGTTGGCAAATGAAAAGGCTGTGGTATTATTTTACGCCCCACACCACAACCAAATCATCGCACCACCATTACTGGCTGGTTGACTCGGTTAGCAATGATCAACGACCATTGCCGTTCCAGAAGCGCCCACGAGGAAGACTATGGAAGAGGATTTTTACCCGTCAAATCGACTAAGGCTACTTAAAGAATTACAGAGATTTTTCGCTTTAGACTGTTGAAGTCTACCGGGTATTCACCAATAGGCTCCGACTGCCTAAAGCGGTAAATTGATTCATGACGTCACAGTTCCACGTTTTCGTAAGCAGACAATAAATTTTGTATAAAATTTCATACTTTTTGAAAAATAATTGCTTGCAAGTCTAGAGTTTAAAACCGATAAGTTGGACCTCCAGAACAACGGAAAGGATGGCCGTAGGATGCCGTCAATACGACATTTAGATACCCTCCTTAAAAAAATGTGAATTTTTACTGACAGTTTTATTCCAATTTTGAAAAAATTTTGTATATTCTCCAAGACTAGGGGAAAATTAATATTTAATATTTAGTTTCAGAAAACTACCTACACTGTTCCAGGAGTCCATGGTCCTGGATCCGTCTACGCGCAGGTACAAGCTCTCTTGCTTTTTTTAATTGAAGTAACTCATTGTGGAGTCGCAGAATCCTTCTCCTTTTTTTGTTTGACAAGTGGCAAAGACAACAGCAGCTGATTTTTCGACATTTATTTTGAGGATCGGCTCAGATTTATGACACATACTGTCCATAAGATGGATTCACTGACCGCAGTCGATTTTATTTTAAATTTAAAGAAAATTAAGGGTATAGCGATGCTCCTGTTGATCTGCTGCGTCACGTCAGTTGTTCCTCTTCGAGTGACTTCGTTAGACCCCGCAATTCCCTGCCAAGTCACTATGGCCAAGTAATTTTGAAGAAATGACACACCTCCATAATGCACTCAGTAATGGTTTACGGTGCGCAAAACCCTGTTTTGAGGGATCTAGCTGAAGCCTCTGGCCTTGAATATAGTGATCTTCCTCGAGGATGTGATGTCCCTGCCACTTTTATCACAAGGACTGCTGCCTGAAAAATGACCAAGTAATTAGAGAGCTCTCTTTAAAAAAAAATTAAAACTCTCAAACTCTTTGTATGTCCGTTCGTACAATAACTTTCGATAGAATGGAGCTGGTGACTTGACATTTTGGTCAAATGCTTGTAGTTGTGATTTCAGCTAAATTTAGAATGAGCAAAACCCGAATCTAGAGCCATATTAAAAATGAGATCGATCGTTTGCAAAAAAGTTTAGTTTCCGTACAAAATACTATTTCGAACTTTTGCCTATAACTCTCAAACAGGATCACGTAAAGAGCTGATTATTAGCACGCGGACTTCAAATGAGACCTTTGTAAATTTATTTGTGGTAAAAATAGCTCACTCGACTGAAAATGGCGCCCACCTTCCATACAAAGAGACCGCCAAATCTGTACGAACTGTCCATATGGTAAACGCGCACTGTTGATGCATATGGCCGTTGCTAATTTGCAGTTCTGGTATCACCACTATGTTTGTACGGGTCTAGGTTATCCATGCTTCGAAAGCGTAGCTTCAGTCTCTTTATATCTTAATTTAATGTTTTATATCAGGGCAAGTTGTACAAAACGGTTGTACTCGTACGTCCCTCACTCATGCATGCGTCTGAATGCTGGACTATGTACAATACATACGAAAGTAGAATGACAGCGACGGAGATGAAAATGCTACGGATGTCAGCTGGTGTGACCAAAAAGGATCATATCAAAATACCTACACCTGAGGTAGCTTGTTTGTTGAGCAACCGATCACTGAAAAGCTCGAAGATCGTCGTATGGATTGGTATTGCCATGTTCTAAGGCGTCCGTATGAGAACCCAGTCATGAAGGCACTATCAATGAATGTTCCATTTGATGGACCCAAACCCCGAGGCAGACGGAAACACACGTGGATCGATCAGATGAAGAAGCAACAACAACGCATTAATCTTGGCGATGATACACTCCAAGACCGAGCTGCCTGCAGAAGGAAGCTGAGACTATACCACCCAAGTGAGTGAAGTGCCAACCCCACAGGCAGAGCAACGCGAAACCGCAGAGTGGTATGCAAGGGCAAGGAGGAAGAAGATATCAGAAGTCGAGGAAAAATTTCGGTGGAAAAATGGAATAAGTTTAAAAAGACCTGGTGTACACCAGAAAAATTTTCTTTCAGAAGTGTGTACAAACGTTGTTTCGTTGAAAGCGGTTGTATAGTTCAAATGTAACCACTGTTAAATGACGCGAGCCTTTGTGTTGTTACTCCGTAGTCAAACAACTTCAGCTCTGCATCACCCGTGTACTATTACTTAGTTCATTGCACTCCGGCATAGTGAGCTTTATTTCAATTGGAAATTCTTGATTTTAAATGACAAAAAGTAACCGAGTTGACAAGATTGCTAAGAATGAACAGGCCGGTATTGCACATGAAAGGGATGCGGAGGACAGAACAAAGTACCAGGCGGTAGTAGATGATTACCATCGCCAGGCTACCAAAAAGAAACAGCCTGAGCAGCAGCGGGAGGCTTCAAAGAGGAACAGGTCCCAAGATCAGGGGAGCCAAGTCGCCAAGAAGGTGAAAGTTAACAAGCAAGCAACCCAGGTCGCTGCTGCGAACCAACCAGAAGCCAGCTCGGGCAGCAAGCCGAAAAAATCCTACAGCGGGGTGGTCAGAGATCACCTACAGGTCGCGTTGCTGGACAGATGCTCTAACAGTAGTAAGCTCGCGACCGAAGCGTGGGTCAGGGTTGAGGTGAAGCTGTCCGAGTTGGTGCTTGAGTACATTGCCAACAATCAGGGAGGGCCGCTGCCCTGCTTCGACTCATCGGAGACTGTGAGGGGCTATCGAGTAGTCAAATGCGAGGACGAATTCTCGAAGAACTTCCTTGGTACGTGTGCCGCTAAGATTAGCGATGCCTGGGAAGGCCTGAAGATCGAGCTGATACCTGCCAAGGACATCCCGAAGAGACCTAGGGCTCGCATTTGGCTACCTATCATGCAGATAGAGGGGCCGAAGCTTCTCCAGGGACTACGCCTTCATAACCCAAAGGTCCCGATGGACGACTGGGTGGTGTTAAAGGCGGAGGAGCCCATTAATGAGGAGTGCCTGCCGGCACTTGAAGAGACGGATCTTAAACTCCGCTTTGGCATACGGCATGCCAAGGTTAAGGTGTTCCGATCGAACTCCGAAGACGAACGGGATCCGGTGGACGGAGCCAACGTCTTGATGGATGGGATGTGTATCGGAACAGGCGACCCCCGAGACGATGTTGAAGGTAGTGCAGATTAACCTCAAGCACTCTAAGTGTGCCTCGGATAATCTGCTGGTCTTCCTGAGGGAGGAAGACATCGACATCGGTCTTATTCAGGAGCCCTGGATTCACGCTGAATCTGTCAAGGGGCTCGTGGACAAGCAATACAATCTCTTCTACAACAAAATCAATCTGGATCAAGGTAAACCAAGAACTTGCATTTTAGCCAAAAAATGCATTAATATTTTCCTTTGCCCTAATTCCAGCTCCTCTGATCTAACTGTTGTTAGAATTGAGGTCCCAGAGAAGGGTGAGCTATACATCTCCTCCGCCTACATGGCCCATGGAAGGCCGGCACCGCCGGAAGAGCTAGAGCAGCTAGTAACATTCACCACATCCAGGAAGGCCAACCTTTTGGTGGCGTGCGATGCCAACGCACGACACACATTATGGGGGAGCACCGAAATCAACGATAGAGGTGAGTCCCTGTTCGACTTTATCCTGAATACTAACCTCGTGGTGTGTAATAAGGGGAACGCCCCAACCTTTGTTTTTCCAAGCTCGGAAAACAATGTAGGGTGGGAAGAAGTCCTAGACGTCACACTACTAACAGACAACAATATTTTTGATGTTGAACATTGGAGGGTATCAGATCTGAAATTTTTTTCGGATCATAACTGGATACTCTTCAATTTGAATGTTTCCAGGGAGACACCGAAACCTTACAGAAACCCCAAAATAATCGACTGGAAGAAGTTCAGACAGATCTTCAAAGCGAAACTCTCGGGCATACTTAACCCCTCAATAGACTCCGTGGAGGAACTGGACAAGGAGATTGAATCTTTCGAGGAAGCTATGGAAGTCGCTTTCAAAGCTTCGTGTCCGGTTAAAAGGAGTAAGAAAACTCTTCCTCCATGGTGGATCGAGGATCTCTCCATGCTAAGAAAACTGACTAGGGAGATCTTCAACATCTGCAACAAACATAGATTCTGGCAGCCTTATAAGGACTGCCTAAAAATATACAAAAAGGCCATTAGGGCGGCGAAAGTCCAAGCGCGGGAGGACTTCTGTCAATCTTTGAATAACATCAAGGACACAGCAAGGATAAGCAAGATCCTGTCCAAAGAGCATTCCAATCCGTCCTTAGTGAAGAGAACGGATGGCACTTGGACAGAATCCACTGCTGAATCCCTGGAGCCCTTTTGAACACACACTTTCCTGGATGCAAAGAAACCTGCGTGGAAGGCCCGGAACTGCGTAACGGGAATTGCACACAAAGTGAATCTGTACTTTCCATTATCACAGAGGAAAGGATATACTGGGCAATCAACAGTTTCTCTCCCTACAAATCACCCGGGCCAGACAGCATACTTCCTATTATGCTTCAGGAATTGCATGACTTAGTAGTTCCCAGGCTACTGGTGTTTTTTAGAAGGTGTCTCCTACTCAACCACGTCCCCCAGTCGTGGCGAAGGGTTCGAGTCGTGTTTATACCGAAGGCAGGCAAGCGAGGGCATGAAATAGCGAAGGATTTCAGACCGATCAGCTTATCCTCCTTCGTACTAAAGACGTTAGAGCGTATCGTTGACTTTCACATCCGACAAACCCTGGAAGGATCACCGCTTTCAAAGGCTCAACACGCCTACCTCAAGGGTAGATCCACAGAAACGGCTCTCCACGAGGTAGTGCGCACCATCGAACAGAGCCTTCATTATAAGCAATATACATTATCTGCTTTCCTCGACATAGAGGGTGCATTCAACAATGTCCGCATCGAATCTATTCATGATGCCTTATCAGAATTGGGAATCGAAGCAGGGATCGGCAGCTGGATAGTAACCCTACTTAGATCTAGAATAATTCATGCGGACTTAGGAAACAGCCACCTAACCAGATATGTGTGTAGAGGGACACCTCAGGGAGGCGTCATCTCCCCTTTACTCTGGCTAGTTGTCATCAATAAAATTCTAGCTAAGCTTGACAGAGAAGGGGTTAAAGTGGTCGCGTACGCGGATGATGTGGCAATCGTAGTGTCAGGGATGTGCCTCTCCGTGATTAGTCAAATCATGAAAAGGGCCCTGGGTATGGTGAGCACCTGGGCCACAAGCTGTGGCCTGGGCTTCAACCCAAATAAAACTGAACTGATGCTATTTACCACAAAAACCAAAGTACCACATTTTACCCTTCCTAAACTAAACGGACAGCCACTTCAATTAACTCCCAGCGCAAAGTACTTAGGTGTCATTCTAGACACGAAGCTCAGCTGGAAACTAAACATTGAAGAACGGGTAAAGAAGGCCTGCATAGCCTTCTACGCCTGTAAGAAAACCTTCGGAAGGAGGTGGGGCCTTAAGCCAAATATGGTCCTTTGGATGTACACAGCAGTAGTCCGTCCAATTCTTACATATGGATCGTTGGTCTGATGGCCAGCGCTTGCTAAAAAATATAACTTCACAAAACTTGGCAGGGTGCAAAGAACGGCATGTCTTGGTACCACAGGTGCCATACGAACATGCCCAAGGGAAGCGCTAAACGTGATCCTGCACCTTCCACCTATCGACCTCTTTATCAAATAATCGGCGGCGGGCAGTGCAGTCAGGCTCAAAGAGGCTGGACTGCTAAACCGTACGGCCATAGCGACATTCTAAGCCAGTTGCCACAGGATGTGGCCAAGGTGAATACCGACTTCACCGTGCCCAAACTAAGGTTTGGGAGAAACTTCTCTGCCAAATTCCCAACCAGATCTGAATGGGGAGAAGGCGAGGTAGTGAAGGATTTTGACATCACGATTTTCACCGACGGGTCCAAAATGGACTGCGGCGTCGGTGTAGGGATATTTTCTGATACACTAAATATTTCGGAGTGTTACCGCTTCCCAGATCATGCCAGCATCTTTCAGGCGGAAACCCTCGCAATCATGAAAGCTTGTCACACTCTCAGAGACATACCAGATAATCACAACATCGCCATTTGCTCGGACAGCCAGGCCGCTATCAAGGCACTGAACTCGGTAAGTGCATCCTCCAAGCTTGTCGAGCGATGTGGCGCGGAGTTGGCTTGCCTTGGCAGACGGCTCAATATTACCCTGCTCTGGGTTCCTGGTCACAGGAACATAGAGGGTAATGAGAGGGCTGACGACCTGGCCAGAAGGGGCGCCACCCTAGACAGATCTCAAGCGGAGCCTGTTTGCATTCCGCTGTTGACTGTTAAGCGCAATATATCCAACCACTACCTCAAGGTTGCGGATTCCAAATGGCGGAATCTGCTCACCTGCGCCGTATCAAGAAAGATATGGCCCTCCTATGACAGAAAGAGAACATCGGAGCTTATGACCAAATCGCGCAGAGATGTCGCCAGACGCATAGCAGTCATCACGGGGCATTGGCCTATAGGGGATCACGCAGTCAGGCTCGGTATCCCCTACAACGCGCATTGCTGAAGTTGCGGTAATGAAGAGGAGAAAGAAACCCTCACTCACTTTCTATGCGAATGCCCAGGCCTTGCTAGGACCAGACATCGTACATTGGGCAAGGCCTTTCTTGACAACCTAGGGGATGTGTCGGGGGTGAGGATTGGGGAGTTGCTTTACTTCCTTAACTCCTCCGGTTGGATCTAGGCAGCATCCCCTGTATTTTCCGACTATCAACTAACAACAAATTTTCACGAGGTTTGTGGCTTCAAAACGGCGCTTCTAGTGCTAATTGGGCTATGGTAAGCTTTTGCCTAAGCCACCACTTTTACCAACCAACCGAGTTGTGATAAAAATGGTGGTCAAAATTAGTCTTTAAACTTGGTACTTAACATCCGCTTTCGTCCGAAATCTCATGCACAAACTGTCAAAAATTTAATTCGCACGAAAAATATCTACTACCTCGGTACTAACATATTTCACACGAGACTGCATCCATAGGAAAAATTTTCCACACCGTTGTGAGCAATTTTTACGCGAAAACAATTGCTTTGCACTTTATTTCGCATAAAAACCAGTCATCATAGTGGTGATTGCTCTCTTTTGATTGAGAAGGAAAAGTACAGGTGTCGTGTTTCCACTGTCAGATAGGTGCAACAAGTTCGCACGATCTGCAGTAGGCTTTTGGCAAAATGCATCATTTCGTGAAATTATTCGGCGAAGCCGTACAAACAGAATTTCCACTTTAGGAAATACAAAGGTTCTTACCACGTAAAGGAAGTGGACTGTGAAGCCACATTTAAGGAATCGATGTCATTAATGTTCTACAGTATTTGCCGGGGAATTTTACGAAATGACATATTCCGCCAAAAGCCTACGACATATCAATCTATATGGGCACAGCAAGTAACATTGAAACAAATGGAAATTTAGTTCTCAATATTAAACTATTACGAGAAATCAAGAATAGTGATGAAAAGTAAACATTTTAAAAAGTAAATCAAAATTTCAAACGGTTCAGCGTTTTTTTACTGTTCTAATTTAAAAGTCGTTGATATTGCTGTATTAGTGATGTGAAATAGGCAATTTAAAAGATGTTTTTACCTATAGCTCTTCAGTCTTCTTTTTTTTTTAATTATCAGAATAGCATGGAAATTGCATGGCTTAAAGTTTTTGTGCTATTTTCCGGGAATCCTTTATTTTTGATCAAAATCTTATATCAAAACTTTCATATTCATAATTTCCTGTGGAACGTTACAATCACATAATCGTCCCTGGTACAAATATTTATTGACAGAAACAAACATCAAATCAATAACCCATCCTTACCGATACAACTAATATCACGCTTTGTTTATGGATTTCTAACATGAAATCTGATCCTATCTAAATATTTATTATTTAGTGTATAAACAACCATGAAGGTTTATGCGGTGATATTAATCCTACGAAAACAAAGAACCCAATATCAGGTAGACCATAATTACCTGTTTTTGTTTTAATAGAAAAGTTTTTCGAAAAAGTGCATGGATCTAAATTTGCGGACGAAATTGGAATGCTTTATAAATTATTATCTTCTGATAAGATTTTCGATTGAAAAAAAATTTGTAATTTGAAAGCTTATGACATTATATGTGCAACACTTAGAACATAGAGGCATGGAACCAGCTTGTACTGTATGTCTCTGGTTCCAACATTTGGCGAATAAGTCGACAGCCAGCCTACTCGTTTGTGGTTTGATATTGATATATGTTGACTGTTCTGTCGAATTGTGCATGAATAAAGGTCAATTCTTGTCAGATTATCGACAGTCAGCCTACTCAGTTGGCGTTTCGGTATTGACATAATGGGTGGTATGCATAATAATGAGGATATACTCAAGAGTGAAGTCTATTGAGGACATTCCTGAGTCTGCTATGTTCGGTGAATCGAGTGAAAAACTTGTATGCATAAAACTACTTTCCGCTCCATAGTGAAAATTGAGTGGAATTCTGTCAACTCAGCTTTACTCCACTCGACTCACTTTATGCATACCACCCAATGTTGACCGCATGTCGAATTGTGCATAAACAAACGTCAGTTTTTGTCAATATTTAAATTTCATAATTACTAAACGGTCTACTGAGTTAGCTGACTGTCGACCACATGTCGACTTACTATCCAGATTTTGGAGCCACTGTTTCTATGGAGACATACAGGACAAGCTCATTCCATGCCTCTATGTTCTAAGATGCAACAAAGGATATTTCAAATAATGACGCACTAAGATTGACTAGGTTCATAAAACACAGCCGCTTTGCCTGTTGTGCATAGTTGGGTGAGTGAGAGAGTAAATCAATCAAATCAGTTGCCCAGTAGTATTGTATTACGAGCAGCTGCTCAATACTCGTATTACAGAATACATTTCTTGGGCTTTGAACCAATTAGCAATAATGCTAATAGCTCTGTTGTTAATTGTTAACTTGGTGTATGATTTGATTTTTTTGTACAACAAAAATCGATTATAAAGAAAATTAAATGTTTAATCAAATTCACCCTTTCCACAGCTTTTAGAACCTACTGAAAATCTTACAACTCATCCTTCTTTCAGATGTATTCAAAAATTAATCCTTTCTTGAACAATCACTGCTAGTTATTTTAGAACTCTGAGTGAATTCACATGAGATAGGAGTTGTTTGGCATATCATTACATTTTCCCTGTGATTTTTCGAAAAGAAAATGTATAAACGAGGTCACATATGCATTTCACTCTACGAAAAAAAACTTAAAACCCCATCTTCTATTACATGACATCATTTCAGCATTTTACCTGAACATTCTTTTGACACTTATGCAACGGATTCCCTCTTCCACATATGCATACAGGCAGTAGCACTTAGCCGATGAATACGTGTAAAAGAAATCAAATTTAGCGTTCTTCTTTTTAATGTAAAGTGCTTTTGGTTGGAGGTTGGCTTTTTACACATTTAACTCATTAGTTATGCCTTGTGACTTGGAATCATGAATTTAGGTCAAAAACAGGATTCTTTCTTCACGTACGTGCGTCATTGAGAATACTGAAATTTTATAATTACGTAAGGACGCTGGGAAAATGTCGGGTTGGATTAAATGTAAAGCTTATGATTTCGAAAATATACTCGTATCATGGACAAAAGTAAGAGGATTGTTTGAGGTGAAATTTTATTCTTGTGGGTGGTATAGAATACCTGAAAATGTTTATGTGATCTTAACTAAATTTATCGTTATTATTAAACTTCATTATTTCAGATTGTATATCGATGGTGACGATTCACAACCTCCTATGTCAATTTATGGGAATTTTTTTTTCTCTTTTCAGACCACACAACTACTCTAATTATTTGATCTGAGCTGCACTGGATAAAACGTCAGTGCAAGAATGCTGCTTCGTTTAGTAGTCTGCGTTTTGAAATGCAGGCGGCGCATTTGTCAAAGAAATCGGGTAGTTTCAGTTTGGGAAGCACATAAAATTCATTCCCTGCCAATAAAAAGTTTGCTTTGTGTAATGATATGGAATAGTAAACATACAAAATAATTTTACTGCCTAAAGGAAATTTGTCCAATTGTATCTGTACTAAGGATTTCAGTTTTCCCTTCAAATTTGAGATGACGTTTGAGTTCCAACTAACCCCACACTCCCAGGAAAGGCATGCCCTGTTTTCGTGTTCGCTTCCCTAATTTGCTCTCAATCGTTTTGTTTTACCGCTTAACCTGCTCTACTTTGCTTTGCACAAAAAAAAACGCAGCTATTTGTACATCAATTGTTCAACCACCCATGTTGTTATTTTCAATGAAAGCCCGATAGAAACAGCAACATCTAAACCCTCTATGTCAATATTGTGACTTACAATTTTTACAAACTCCTATGTAAACTGGCGGCAAAAATGCCATTTTTAACATAGGAGGTTGGCAGTGACGTGCACTCGTAGTAAGCAATTCCAAACTGCTTGACTTACCGAAATAAGCAATTCAATAATAAACTTTGCTTACACCAATACACATATCATCATTTCAGTCAATGTTTTTCTTTAAGCTGAAGAATACATATTATCATTCAAATATTCCTTTACACATTCAAATTCTGATCCGCGCCTTCTTTTCGTTAAAAAACATTCGTTCAATTACTTTAGATAATATTCAAACCTCCCACATTTTGCACACCATAGACACCAAACTTAGAATAGGAAAATGTGCCTAGATCTTTAGATGCATGTACCATGTGTGCATCCAAATACTAGAGACATGTTGATTCCAGAAAATGGGAATCTTGGATTTCGGTAGTACATTGGGCAACGATTTTTTTTTGTTTTGTTCGCAAATTTATATGAGACAAGTCAAGCACTGGCGCGACTGCTTTTGTGTGTGGGATAAAGCCCAATGATGCTTGTTAATGAAATGTTGCCAATGCAGGGAATGTTTATGGGAATTTGATTTTTCCAGTAGAGCTTTTGTTTTTGTTATGTAATGGATTTTCCGTTGCAATTTAAAAGAGGAAATCAGTGCAATCGGGTGATTTTGATTAAATTGTGATTTGAAGTTTTTTTGACCGTTTGTAGTGATTTAATTGATTTGATTTGTGATAAAAGTGGAAAGTTTTCTTTTCGCATTATGTCGGAGTATTGCTGCGCGACGGATTTCGTACTAAAAGCGGGATTTTCAACTCTTTCCTTTGCCAAGAAAAGAGAAATTATAGAATCGGATAGACCGAAGCCAGATCTTAGTTTAGAGTTTAAATTAAAAAATATTACGCGAAAATTCCATATCGAAACGTATGAAAAGTACATTTGGTTAACGGGAAGCTGTAAATTAAATAAGTTATTTTGCTGGCCGTGTCTTTTGTTCACGAATGAAAAATCTGTTTGGAATAAAGCTGGATTTAGTGATTTGAATAATTTTACGGGCTCAGCAGCAAAGCATTCAAGTTCCGAAAAACATCTTCAGTCGTTAATTAAATTAGATAATTTTGGTTCTCAGCGTATAGAGTTTATGCTTAGTAACCAGGTGGCAATATCTGTTAGTTTGCATAATGAAAAAGTTGAGCGTAATCGTAATATTTTGAAACGTTTAATCGATACTGTAATTTTTTTGGCAAAACAGGAGCTTCCTTTTCGCGGAAATAATGAAGACTCTTCTTCAAATAATCGTGGTAATTTTATCGAAACCGTAAATTTCTTGAGTTTGTACGATCCGATAATTGAGTCCCACATAGATTCTATAAAAGCAAATGCAGCGTTTTCGGGTTTGTCTAATAGAATCCAAAACGATCTTGTTTCCGCTATAGCTAATGTGGTTCGACATAAAATCAATTTTTGGAAATAAAGGAGGCTCCATTTGTAGCTGTAATGGTCGACGAAACGCCAGATGTTAGCGGTCGGGAACAATTAACGATGATTTTTAGATATACAATATCAAATGAGATTGAAGAAAGATTTATCGGATTTTTGGATGTAAGCGCTAATCGTACAGCTACAGCAATAAGCTCTCACATTTTTAAACAATTGCAAAATTTTAATATCGATAAGAAATTAATTGCACAATGTTACGATGGCGCAGCAGTAATGAGTTCTCAAATTCGTGGAGTTCAGACTTTAATTCGGGAAAAACATAAATCGGCAATTTTCGTTCCATGTTACGCTCATTCACTAAATCTAGTATTGTCTAAAGCAGTTGAGTTTATTCCGGAAATTAAATTATTTTTCGCGCACATCAATAAAATCGCATCATTTTTTAATACATCCACTAAAAGGTCGGACCTTTTTGCAAATATAGTAAATCGTCGTTTACCATCGGTTTCCAAAACGCGTTGGCATTATCATTCGCGTATTTATAACGTTATATTTGAACATAAGCATGAAATTTGTACAGTTTCTGAGACAATTTCGAATGGTTCTCAACACTGGGATGGCGATTCCTTGACTTTTTCCGATATATACTTACAAAAATTCGCAGAGTCAGATTTTCAATTATATCTGTTAATTTTTTCTGAAATTTTTTCGAAAACTGATATATTATTTAATATTATTCAGAGCAAAGTGGTAAACATTTCATATGCAAGCCAAAAAATTATTGAATTTGAAAATTGGCTTGAAAATGACTTTTCTAAAAAGTTTGATAATTTCTATTCGACAGTTACAGCAGAATATCAGCCACCACGTAAGAAATGTAGAAATGCGATAGATCCTTTACAAAATTTACGGCGGATATTTCGGGAGATTATAGATGTTATTCTCGGGCAAATTCGAGATCGATTCCATTCGTTTAAAGATCTTTCATTTTTAGAGTTGCTTGAACCGAATTATTTTTCTAAATTCAAGTCAAATTTTCCCGATAAAAATTTTGACTCACTTATTGAATATAACGGTCAATTTTTCGACAGAATAAAGTTGAAAAATGAGCTAAAAGTTATTTATTCTTCAGATGAGTTTAAAAACGCGAATCCTAGTAAAATTCTCGATTATTTTCAAAAACGGCCTTATGTCGCAAACGGTTTTAAGCAAGTTCATATTTTAGCAAAATTATTAACGTCAATTCCAGTCACAGTGGCAACTGCGGAAAGGTCATTTTCAACACTAAAGCGCGTTCACACATTTTTGAGAAATCGCCAATCCCAAGAACGACTTTCGGATCTTGCGTTAATTGCGGTTGAAAAGGATCTTCTTATACAAATGCGAAGAGAAAACGATTTTTTTGATAATGTGATTAAAGAGTTTTTACTTAAAGAACGGCGCATAGATTTGGAATACAAATAAATGGCAATGGCGAAAGAATATTTATTTATTTCAAATACCCCTGAATTTTTCTTAGTCTTAATTAACATAATATTTATTTATCATTTTTTTTATTAGTAATATTTTATTTATTTATTTTTTTTTTGTATTCCGAATATATGTGCCAATATATTATTTATATCTTTCCTAATTTCTTCTTTAAGGCTTAAAGCCGCTTGGTATAAATGTTTTTGTGACTGTCCATATTCTATTATACAGTCCATTTTTGTTTATGCTAAATTGGCTTTAGGGCGCCCAACTGCTTGACTATGAAAAATTTCCACTGCACGTCACTGGAGGTTGGGCACCTTCACCAACGATATGCAAATTGAAACATAGAACTTCATATCGCAGAAATTTCAATAGCAGGTTAGATCTCAAGTATGATATTGTATGGCACTTCATATAATTCACGTTCGAAATATAAACAGATCAGATTTTCTTTCTAATTGCTCCTTAAGTTTCCATTCGATCTATTGTTTAGCATCCTTTGGCCCGTTTTCTCAATGTCTGATTAAAATTTAAACTCCAGTTAAACAGACATTGAACGTACCCATCTGTCAAATTTTACAGGGAAAACAACAACAACAACAAATTTTATCTCGATTTTAAATTTTAATTGAACATTGAGAAAACGGACCTTAGTTTATTTATATTTTAATCAAAAAACCGTGGGAGCAACCAGAAGGCCTATTTACGTCTGTTCCTACGACCGGTATATCGGAACCTTTTTTCAGTAACGACCGGTATCAATCTCGCCGGCTACCTACTTTTCAGTACCAGTGTTTTAAGCCATAGGCCGTGAAGAAGTTTTTCCCATTTTTAGGGTTTTGTAGTAAAAACAAAACTCTTATGAAGTCGGTCAAATGTCTGTCTGTCCATCTGTCCATAAAATATCTCACGAACGGCTGAAGCTACATATATATATATGTATATATATGTAGAATTATTACAATTCGCAGGAGAAAGCGATTCGTTGCAATAGGCTGACTTTAAGGGGAGGTCCCCATAGAGGGGAAATTATGGTCAAATTTTTTTTTTCATCTGGTATAGGCAAGTGGGGTATCATGAGGAAGGTAACCTCGAGTACGCTCGGGGAAGGGTAAGCCCACAGTACCAAGGTACTGGCCCATCTTGGTGTTGGACTCGAGGAGGCTGATGATTATGGACAAGTCGATCAGCTAGAGACAGCAACCTATGGGCAAAGGTTACGAGGAATCGCATTTCCAAAGAGAATTTCCCTCGACTACGGTCGTAAAAGACGTCATCCCATAAGGGGGGAGGTATGGCCGCTCGCTCAGGTACTCCCTAATGGCAAGTGCAGTAGACAGCACCAAGTGTCTGTCCGTCCGTCTGTATGTATGTCCCTTCGCACGATAACTTTCGATTGAATTTTCGTAGTATGATGTAGTTGGTTGGTACTGAAAATGGGCGTGATCCGGCTTCCTTGGCCTGCCTCCCCTACATATTCAAAATAATTGAATGTATCTATAACTCCCGATTGAATAAACGTGAAAAGCTCTTACTTTGACAGATGACTCGAAAGGGTCATTTTGTACTCGGCTGTACAAATAAGATTGATCGTTTAAAAAATAACGGTACTTTTCTTACAAAGAGCCTCGCATGACCCTACTTTTCAGGGTTTTTGTCTATAACTCTTGAGCCAACTCGCGTAGAAAGCTGATTTTCGGTAAGTAAATTTCAGATGAGAAGCTGCTTGAGTTTTAGAAAAATGGGCATAGTCAGACCAAGGAATGTCTGAATGAAACATTACTTTAACTATACGATAACTTTCGACGGGATCAAGTTAGCGAGTTGAAATTTGAATTTGGCTGGATGTTGATAGTAAAATCTAGTTAGTTGGTACTGAAAATGGGCAAGATCCGACCAAAGAAACCCCTACCTCCCCTACAAATTGAAACTCAAATAAGCCATAACTTTCAATAGAGTGAAGCTAGCGTCTTGAAATTTTGGTAAAATATTTGAACTTGGATCTAGTTAGCTACTGTTGAAAATACATAAGATCAAGGCCGAAGCGAAGCTTCGTTTTTTTAATTTCTTTTCTGTCAAAAACGATGATGAATCTTCTATGAAATCTTGATAAAAAGAAAACCAGGTCCGAAGCGTTTCTAACTAGACCTGTACAGGCCTAGTGGCGATATCTAAAGTACCAATTAGTAATGACCATATACATTAAAAGTGAGTTTCCTGCATAGTCAGTTTGTTGTGTATTTGGATCCTATGAAAAGTTTCATCGTTCATCCAGTCGGATGTTATATATTTTACGTATATTTGAACTAACATTTATAGGGGAGGTTGGTTGGTTGGTTCATTCAGTGGGATCTTGCCTAATCTCAAAATCAACCAACTGGATGCTACTACAGTCATTTGACCAAAATTTCAAGTCACTAGCTACATTTCATCGAAAGTTATTGCTTATTTTAAGTTTCATTTGTTGGGGAAAAAAGAAAAAAAAATATATTTTTATATAAAACAATAATGAATTATACTATTGATAAATATTTTCGATTTTATTTTTCAATTCTGTCGAAAACGATAATGGATATTCTATAAAAAAATGTAAGTGCATTTTTTGACAGTTGTACACAATAAAAATCCTAGTATGATTACGTTATGGAAAATATGTTGTTTAATACATTAAACTCTATCAATGGGTTACAAAGAAAAGCAATAGGAGTATGTATTCGTTAAGGTATTTTCACGTCTCAGTAGAAATCTTCCTTTGTTGTACCTATCCTCTAAAAGGGTGACCCCAACCCAGCCTCTAATTACCGCCCCATTTGTCTTTCCCGTATCAGTGGAAATCTTCCTTTGTAGTACCTATCCTTAAAAAGTGTGACCCCAACCTAGCCTCTAATTACCGCCCGATTTGTCTTTCCTCCCTTTCTAAATTACTTGAAAGAATTGTCTATAATTACATCTACGACAACTTCGGACTTCGCATCGTTTAACAAACACGGTTTTTGCAGGAATAAATCTACTGTCACCAATTTGGTTGAATTCGTGAATTTCGTTAGTTTCAATAAACATCAAGATGTTAACATTGTCTATACAGATTGTTCTAAAGCGTTCGACACAGTTAACCATACTACTCATCACCTGGATTTCCTCTTTCCTTATTGACCGGTCATGACATGTTGTGTTTAATAATGTTCTTTCTTTAGCCTTCTGCTCATCCTCTGGTATGTCTCAGGGATCCATTTTCAGGCCGACACTTTTCCTTTTCTTTATAAATGATCTTTTTGTATTGCGTTGCTGCTGTGACTTTCGGTCTTTTGCTACTTCTTTGAACTTCTTTGCATCCCTCGTACGCAGTACCCTTGAATACGCCTCAGTTGTTTGGTTCCATTCTACTTCTTCTGCATCTGATGCTTTACAATCTGTGCAACGTAAATTCACTCGAGCTTTTTTTTCAAGTTCAAAATTGTTTATTTACTTTACCCTGAACGTCTCAGCTTTCTCAAGATTATGTCCCTACGAAGGAGAAAGATTTTTCTTGACGAATGTTTCTTAAATAAGTTGTGTTGTCAGTTATTATGTTCTTCCCTTTCAAGTGACATCGTTTTAAGAAACTCCCATCACTATTGTAATGAACCACTTGTAATGGACCATATCCTGGTAGTGCTGCTTCCACCGGCAGGTTTATGACAGCACCTGATGAGTTAGGATCTGTCCGTGGAACGAAACCAGAAGCCGGGCCCCGATTCGAGCTAGAGTGAATCTGCGCAATCCGCCAACAATTCCATCCTTATCCAGATCTATGGCAGCACCTGATGTGTAAGGATCTGTCGGTGGTACGAAACCAGAGGCCAAGGGTCCCATTAAGCCTGGACCCCGATGCGAGCTCAAGGGAATCTGCACCGTCCACCAACCATTCTATCCTTATCGCCTAATTTTTTAATAATTCTCCATTTTTGCTTCCCATGTGTGTATCTTCTTCTCAAGGCCTATGAATTTTTGTTAATACGTAAAGGACAGGGACAACGAGCGGCGAAAACCCCACCTATGTCTCCCGAACTGAGCTACAGCAAGCATAGGCCACTGTTTAGCTCGTTGATGGGCCTTTTCTTTCGCCAGATGGCATGGCCCGACTTTCACGGTCATATGCTACCTTAGGCTCCTGTTCCACGGACATCTTCGGATGCCCACCAAACCGTCCGTTACACTATACATGCACAGGTGCAGTCTTCTATCCTCCTACCGCTGATTTTTCTGTTTATGTGAATTCACCACTTTCCCGAATTATGCACAACTACGAAAGGCGGGAACTTGGTCCTTTACCTACCTCATTTTATCGCTTTAGAATAACCCTTCTTCAAAGGACCATGTTGGTTGCTATTTAACATTGAATTCCTTACTCTTTGTAAAAAGGAAAAGAGAAATTTCTTA
Source organism: Chloromyia formosa (assembly GCA_964017055.1). Lineage (NCBI taxonomy): Eukaryota > Metazoa > Arthropoda > Insecta > Diptera > Stratiomyidae > Chloromyia > Chloromyia formosa. The sequence goes on from OZ024815.1 coordinate 117,232,817, forward strand.
TATGTCATATCATTTATACCTTTTATTTTCATTTCTTCCTCTCCAATCTTTGGTAATCTTTTCTTTGATTTAATTTTTTTAACTATTGCATCTATAGTTTTAGTTAAGTGCATGTTTTTTGTTTCTCTTTGACAATCTTATTCTTAAATTTCGTATTGTTTTGGTTTCAATTTTCTGAATTCTTATTTCTATTTTTATAAGTTCTTCATATTATTGTATTTATGGGATTTATTCCCATTCATTAATTCTTACATAATAAATAAAACACTTTCGTGTATGCCACACTGACTGATCATCCATGCATAATCTCACTGTATCACTTTCCCCAAATGCATATTCTATACGTTTTACAATTTTCTCAATTGAAAATAATCCTGCCTTATCGCGAATTTCAGTCACGCTCTTTTCTCCTTACAAGGACATAAATGAACTCAGTAATCACTTAATCGACAAGCCTCTCCAAAGGACAGAAAGTTGTTGCTTATGGATTTCGTCTTATAAAAATCTTAACTTGAGCTCTTTTCGGTGACAATGGAGATTGCATTGAGCGATACAAGGAAGCATGCCTGTATCAGTATCCAAAACTGAAACAATGTCATATAATCGTGGCATATCTTTCAGATCGTCCTATCCTTCACGAAGTGGTATCATTTACATACTTATTACGTGCAAGTAGTGTAAAGTAGATGTTAAGATTAGGTTAATACAAAAACGAATTAACGATGATGAGTTCGGCGCTCCTTGGAAATAAAACTGTTGACATAATTACAGCCAGTTCACAATTTTTGCTGATACTGTTAAGAAGAAATTTGCTATTCTGAACTACTCAAAGTTTAAAGAAGGCAGCACGAAAGAGTTCCTTGGATATGTATCATTAAGTCAAAAGAACTTTCCCTATTAAAGAAGTTCTCCTTAATGCAAGAATACACATTTGAGTTGATAAGTTCCTCTTAACGCAACACTAAAATCACCCTCAAATTTGAAGGGTTCCTACAGGAAGTGCATATCAACTACAGCCCGTAGAATGTTGTAGAACAACGTAAGTGTACGTTATTATTCGTAACAGTACATGAGCAAAATCTTCGAAGATATTCAGCTGCCTATTTGAGGTCATAATATTGTAGGGTTGTTATGGAAGTTTTGGTGTTTATCGATACTTGAAAAGTATACCAGGATGAGATGCCCTCACGAATGTGATTGGGTACACTAACTTTGTCATGAAGTTAGTAACGCACAACAGGAAGCATCTCCGACCATATAAACTACATATATTCTTGGTCAGTAAGGCGAGTCGATTAAGCTTTGTCCGTCTGTCCGTCTGTTTCAATGCAAACTAGTCTCTCAGTTTTGAAGCTATAGAGCTGAAATTTTATGCGAAGCTTTCTTTCGATTGCATGCTGTATATATAGGTATATCGGAACCAATGAAAACTGTGTCATATAGCTGCCATAGGAACGACCGGTAGTAAGTTTTTGTCAGAAAAACTTTTTAATTTCTAGATATCTTTATCAAATTACACATTAATCGATCATAGTTACCGCCAAACTGCATTCCTAAATTTGTGAGAAATCGGCCCACTATTTCATATAACTCTCATAGGAACAATGGAATCGGAACAAGTTTTACTGCTAATTTCAATGTGGTAAGTGCTTGATCCATTTTGCATTTACCATTTATAACAAAACAAACTAGCCAAAAGCTAGCTTGTTTCATTTGTTTTTTAGAAAATTAGAAGCATTCAAGTATATAGGACATTATTGAAGTTACTTATTATTGAGTCTCTTGACCGTTTTTCAATGAGTGAACACAGGCTTGATTAAGCATCAAAATCACTTCTTAGTATCATTATCAAGGTTAACAAACATTATCAGACAGTCATACTATTTGCCCTAACCCTTAGTGGGGCATAGCGCATCAACTATGTATACCTATGTGACTTAGTTGATTTGAACCGGGGAAAAACCGCTGTGATAACCATCAGACTAAAGCCTTATTTTCCAAGCTGCGGATTACCGGTGCGTGCTGCGGAACAGACTACCTTCAGCCTTGTTTTCCAGGCTGCAGGATACCACTGCGTGTGGAGGGACAGACTGTCTTCAAAGGAGTCAGTCCAGCAACTTGCAGCGGAATCTCGCAGCTTGGAAAACAGGAAAATAAAGCTTTCGAGACAGTCTGTCCCGCAACACGCAGCGGTATTCTGCAGCTTAGAAAACAAGGCTTTACACCTCAACGTACTGAGCTACCAATCTCACCCAACACGGTCAGGCTTTGAGAAAAATGTATTCAAGTGTATATTTGAAAGATGTGGAACACAACTTTGAACTCGGAGTCTCACCTCACCTCACCCATTCCTTTCTTTTCTTAGGTTCGACAATGATAAAATGGTCGCAGTCTTAAAAGCGGATCTAAAACAGACTCTCTCGATTTCTCCACCATATGCTTTCCATTCCAGTAAAATATGTGCCGTCAAGTGTTAGTTTTTGGATCCAAATGGTTAGGTTAGGTTATGGAGGCTGCTGCACAGAGTACAGCAAACATAAACCGCATGGGTCCGTTCATATACCTCGCCATCTCAAAGCCATGGGATTCTAGTTGTCGAAAAAACCGGAGCTGTCAATGAACCGATGTAGATTACCAGCAGTAGTCTGGATGGCGCAACGGCTAGCACGTTTGCCTCCTACGCACTGGGCCCCGGTTCGATTCCTACTGAATGCGGTAGTTTTCGATGAAAAAGGGGATTTACGTGTCAGACTATGAGCCCACTCAGCTGTTAAATGAGTACCCATTTATGGGGTAAATAACTCGGTTGAGCGTGTTGCTGATTACACACTTCTGCACAAGACATACCGTCACGATCTTGAAAATGAGATGATGCTAAATCATATTGAGGCCATGGTTCATGGTTGCGCCAGTTCTTTATTTATTTTAGATGACCAGCACTTCCGCCTTTCAGGTCATCCAGGTCTATTAAATAGAAGCCGCAGACGCCTCGCGTGCTCACCCATCGGGCAGTGCTCAGTAATCGTCCACACGACTTAACTGGGATGCTTTCTCTCCAGCATCAGAAGCCCTTAGGAGCGGTAAGGATTGAAGTTCGGCCAGACCTGTCTTGTAATGTGGCAGGTACTTCCATTTAGCCATCCGATGTTAGCGCGACCTAGAGCGCCTGTCTTGACTAGCTTCTTGAAATCTTCTATAGGTGTATTGACATTTCGAAAACACCGCATATCGGCATTAGTCCTACCCGCCCGAGACAGCTCGTCCGCCTTGCAGTTGCCGCTGATGCCACTATGCCCTGGAATCCACCACAAAGTGACGTTGAAAAAGTAGCCGAGCACCTTGATAGCTGTGCGACACCTCAGTACGGTTTCTGAAATGGCAAGCACCACGTCCAAGGATTTAATTGCCACCTCATTATCAGTATAGATACAGAGTTCCTTACCGACACGACATTACAGCGTAACCATGCTAAAACTTCGGCAATTGCAGTAATCTACGCCTAAAAGGCGGAGTGACAAGCTATCATCTAGTTCCTCCGAGTAGACCCCAGTACCCATACCCTCCTCCGTCTTTGATCTATCAGTAAGAAAGCTAATGGTTTCCGACTACCTACACCTTAATCTTGCCGTGAAGGTATTAGGCTATTATAGCCCTTGTCGAGAGAGTTCAGCCGAGTGGTATATCCGTGTCCTCTCGAATAGCCAGGTTGTTCACTATAGCAGCATGACCATTAGTAGATTTTGCCCAAGTGGCCAGTTTTCCGAAGACGAATTGCCGTTATTGCAGCCACCTGCTCAGCCAAAATTTCTAAGGGAAGCAAATTAAGCAGAACGCCAGGAGCAGCAGTCGGCGTCGTCTTGAGAGTACCAGTGATAATAATACAAGTTTATCTTGGAACTTTATTAGATTAGATTCCTGTAGGATTCTTTGTTGAGCGCTGTCCACCAAACTGCTAGCGCATATATTAACATGGGGCGTATGACCGATACGTATACCCAGAAGACCACCTTAGGTCGTAGGAAACCAAGGAAACGTCAAATGGGCCACATGGAACAGTTGACGCGCTATGCCCCACAAGGGGTTAGGGCAATTGAGTAAGATAGCTTCCTATCGAAAATAAGTCCCGGAATTCTAGCTTTTAAACTAAGGACTAATCTGGTCCACTCCAATATTGGTAGTATTACAGAAGGTAGGGTATTCCCCCTGGAAAAAGGAACAAGCTCTGTTTTGGTCGGATTGACCCCAAAACCAACCTGCCTAGCCCACTGAGACAGGATATCCTGGGCATGCTGCATAACCTCACTAAGGACCCCAGGAAACTTTCCGGAGATAGCAATGATAATGTCATCTGCAAACAAAATGACCCTGCATCCCACCCTCTTCAAATCAAGAAGCAGCCCGTTGACCACGAGGTTTCAGAGAAGACACCCTGGGGGGTGCCCTAAACACCTACCTGTGTGTTGTTGATTATCCTAGACTGGTGGAAATAACCCTTGATGTAAGCATTAGGTTGATGAGCTCAGAGACTGGGCTATCAACACAAAAGCCGGGGTTTCTTAGAAAAACGGCGCCTTCACCTGGCGGCCGTCAGCTGACGGACGTTAATTGACGACCGTCAGCTACGGTGGCTTAGAAAAACGGCGCCTTCACCTGGCGGCCGTCAGCTGACGGACGTTAATTGACGACCGTCAGCTACGGTGGCTTAAAAAAACAGCCGTCAGCAAATGACCCCACCGTTACCGGACGGCCGTCACCTGTTGGCACCAACGTTACCTAGTGACCATCAGGTGTTGCCACCACCGCTAGTTAACGTTACGCATCCAACGCTATCTAGGAAACCATCACATTTAATTTGCATAGCGAACGTTTTCTTGAAGTGAATAAACGCTACGTTACGGTCGTCAACTGACGGCACCGTTTGTCTAGGAAACCCCGGCTTTAGGTTAATGGTTAAACCGAAATGATATGCCCGGCTTTAGGGTTCATACGAGATTGTCTCCGGTTTGACGTTATTGAAAGCGCACTAAATATCCAAGAAGGTAACTAACGTGTATTCCTTACAACTCACTGACTTCTCAATATATGATACTAATGAGTGCAGAGCTGTGTCCTTTCCAGTAGGCATGCTGAGAAAAGGAGAGAAGGTGCTATGGAATGGTGGCACAAGTTCATGTTGATCAGATGCTCCAGCATCTTCAGCAGAGTCGATGATAAACTTATGAGACAGAGGTACTTCGTACTTGAGTGCGAGCTCCTTCCCGCTGTGGGGATTAAAACCACCTTCACCTTCGACGACACGCGAGGAATGTGCACTAATTCCTGGAAGGTCTGAACATACGCTCACCCCAAGGGAACACTATGTCCATTGTTGTTGTACATCTGCTCGAATAACACCGTCCGGTACTACTGACTTATACGGGTCAAAAGTGTTAATAGCCCATGAAATTTTGCATTCGAGAGAATAGAATACAATACTTTTCAGATCCGGAGTAAATATTTTCAGATCCAGAAATTGACAGTTCCCAGAACATATTTTCCAGGAGGGGAAAGCATATGAAAGAAATCTGGATCTGCTTTCTGGATTCCGACCATTGATTTCAAACAAGTATCGATCTCCTCATTGCGTGATCAACCCCTATCAACCAAAACAGCTTCGCGCCCTAAACATTATCACTACAATTCGCGATCATTCTCAAGTACCTTCTTTGATACGACGACGATTACGATCAAGTCCACTGTGCCGATAGTGACATATGTAAGAGCATGTTGGTCTACAGAAACGCCCCTGACAGGCAAAAGGTGCAACGTTTCCAGTCGAGATTTGATCCCTATTCCTTTCAAGACGATGAAAACTGGATTCCTTTCAATTCACCGGAAATGCCGAGCTGCTTAACAATTTTTATGTACATTCGTCTCTCGGCGATTTCATTTTTGTTGTCCTGGGCGATTACGATATGTGCCGTGTGCCTCGTTATAACCTGGGACAAGAAGTTTTGCAGGTCGACAATTGTACTCGCGGCGCGTGCTCAACTTCCTGTTAATTATAAACGGAATACCGCGAAGAACTATACGCCACCACCACATCGTCGTCTTCGTTTCCGCTCAAGAAATTGGATAATAACAGTCCGTCGTCCCAGCGAAAAAAAGGAATGAAGTTGGCTCGTGCCAACTGCTCGTCATTTCGATTGAAATGGAACAATTGTCATGATATCCTGCCCGACCTTGTGCCGAGTGTGCACACGTGAAATATGATAACATTACGACAATCATAAATATCAAATTAAGTTATCAAACGGTTCTAGAACGGTAATTATGGGGTGCGTGTGTGTTTGCTGGCGCATCCTTTTAGTGGGGAATGTCAGTGTGAGAACTCTTTACAATGTCCAATTACAATGTCGACGGTTATAGGTGTGCTCATCATGTCGGGGATGAGCCCCGTTTAGCAGTTTCATTAAAATTGATTTAAATTATGAGAAAACAAACGAATTTCTGCATATTTCTATAGCATTTCCAGATCACGTATGTACATTTCCGAAACAAATACGTAAATGTTCCGGACAAATAAGTAAAACAAATATATTTCCAATAAAATCAATAAGCATCCGAATCAAATAAATAAAATAACGAAAAAAAATTCGAGTGAAGTATGCAAATTTCCGAATTAAATACATAAATTTCTGCATCAAAGTTTCAAAAAACGGATATAGTCACAAAATATCATAGTAGATGCAATCCTGAGAAAGAAAACCACGACAAATGAAAGTAATAAGCTATCTACATTTGTCAAAAATAGAGAAAAAGCGAACTTTAGATCGAGTATAATTTTCACCGGTACGTGAAAAACATAAAATGCACTAAAAAAGTTGAATATCGAAGTACCTACGAGCCGAACTTCACAAATGAGAAATTAAAACAAAACTCAGAAATAGGAAGGATCGCACAGCTAAGGGAGTGCAAAACGGAATATATAAGATTGACTGTGGCGATTGTTCGAGTACGTACATCCGTCAGACAAATAGTTGGGACGGTAAGCGATTTGACCTTACAAAATATGATAGAGAAATACCGTTTGGTATGATTGTTGGTGGATGGTTCCCATATGTTCATTTTAAGAGATGGAGCCATCTTGGAAGCGGTAGAGTGGTTATGCAAGCGAAAAACTTAAAAATTTGAGGCCTTTTTATCCCTTCCCGATACGACCGACGATAGGGTGTATTTTATTGTGCATCACAGAAGCTTTTATCCCGGGACTGGGCCTCTCTGCATCATTTTACAATACTTACTCAACGTAAGTGACTTATCAATCTATCGAGTGCGAACCCTAGCAGATTGTTTAATTAGAATGGAGATTTTTCAAAATATTCTCTCTTAAAAATAAGTTTGTTAATTGAGTGAAAGTCAATTATATCAAGCTGTTACCCAGTCGGACAAGAATCGATACTGGACCGGTCCTGGATCGATGACTGTCTACTAAGGAATCGATGACTTTATCGGAGACACGTCGGAGATATTTGTATGGGCATGGCCGCTTTTGCGATACCCAAAATGAAGACAGGAATCGATCCGAAATCGATGACGGTAGTCGATGGAGAATCGATGACTGGAGTCAACGTAGAATCGATACTGGGGTCGAATTGGGATCGATGACTGTAGTCAACGTGGAATCGAATCCGGATCGATGACTGGAATCGATTCCGGACCGATGACTGTAGCCAACGAGGAATCGACACAGATCGAATTCGGATCGATGACTGTATAAATGGGCTGAATCTATTTAAGCCTGATATAAGTTACGGCAACACTGACTCCAACGTTTACGTTAAGTTACGGCAACACTGACTCCAACAACGTTTACGTTAGCTTATTTTTCTAAATTTCATATTTTATATTTTTCAAATTCACACTACAAAATTGTAATTGTATTCCATGAATCAAATTTATTTACGTCAGCTCATTTGTCTAAATGTCATACTTTATATTTTTCGAATTCGTATAACGAGCTGTAATTGTACCTAATGTTATCGTATTTCAATTTCAAACTTTGTCTGCATTTGCAAATGTCGTAATGTAAATCTAAGATCTTGCGATCAATCTAGTTCGGACCGTCTAACATAGCGCATAGCGCTTAGAGCCGAAAGAAAATAGCACATAGTGCTAAAAATAAAGATTCATTTTTATAACGTAAAGTACGTGTTTTAACTTATACAATCCGTCCAGAAACTAATTGTCGTGATTGATTTCACGGCACTTTTAATTTAACGGTGGATTGTATTCATGGCTTACAAAAAAAAAAAAAACATACATTTCCTTATTCCATATTTCATATATGACAACATGCGCCGCCAAATGCCAGATATGTACTTTCAAATGAATTCAAATTTCAGGCTAACTCGATACATAATTGAAAACATTTGAATTTGTCCAGCTTCGGAGACAAACCGATGAATGGAACCGGTAAGGTGTAACGAGCTGTGCACGGAATTCGAACCCGAAACGCGGTAGTTCGATACGCGGTCGTGGTACCACCTCTATGGTTCGCTGGCAACCGGACGGATCCTGAATCGCTTGGCGGAACGCGGCCAACTCCATTTAACTCTGCAGTACATGGAATCGTACATGTACGTACCCATGTATTCGCGGCAGCGACGATGTCCGTGAGCAGCAGAGATGGTAGAGCATTGTGTATCCGTAAGTGGGAGAGGGACGCTTGTAGCGACCAACAAGTTGTTCCGGGACTTTTCCCTTCTAAAGATTCGCTCAAATAAGCGACACTCTCTCTGCTATTACGAATACGCCGAGCTTGCCATCTCTGTCACTCACGGGCAAATTCATGAGCTTGGAAATTTCCAAGATCCGACGAGCAAAATGGGATAGGGTAAAACGAGAGTTGCAATTTATCCGCCACGGAGACCGGTTGAGCGATCGAGCGTCGGGGGTAAAGAAAAAAAAAAGAAAAGAAAGAAAAAACGGAATCACCCGCCACCGAGATTGGCTGAGATTTCTCGATATTGCGTACCGACGCCGAAATTTGAAAAATTCGACTTGCCGCGCCGGCGAAAACTTGAGGATTCGGTCGACCATCCGCGTGGATTGGAGTGCTCTTTGCAAATTGCGACTAGGAAAAGTGCCCGAATCAAGATCCGCCATCACGTGAAGAAGTGGAGTGTGTGCCCCATCGGCAAGCTGTTATTGTGGTCGATCGTGAGCAGAAATTTTAGTCTGGATCACCGGCGAGGTATTAAATCTCAGAGCGAATTGCACGAATCGCTGTGCCGTGGTTCATTTTGTTTGCGCCCGAAATGTTTTCACATCCACCCTTGAGTGAATGCTACCCATCCATACCTTACTTCGATTTGCTAGGCCGACAGGGATTTTGCGGTTCAACCCGCCGCGCTGACGTGTGCTCAGAGCTGTTTGGCAAGTTAGGCCATTGAAGCATCAGAGTGCGTGTTTGGCATCGTGCTTGTCAGTTTTTACGGCCCCGAGAACGCGAAGTGCTACCGATCGTTAGTGCAACTGTCATTGGAGATTCTGGGAAGCGATTAGAATCCCAGTTTGTCTGTCTGTGACGAGACAACGAAATCCTCGACAGTCTGTGTCACGCGCGATTGTCAAAAATAGTACCCATCGGCGACATCGAAAACCGTGCCCAAATTGCGACATCATCGTCCTGGAAACCGCTACCAAGAAGCCAAGTTGTTTATTGGGCAATAAATTGATTCGGCGTAGGTTTGACAGTAGAGGTGCCTTCCGTATTGAAGTCAATTTTCCCGCTGAATATCCGTTTAAGCCGCATAAAATCGGTTGCAATTTCGAGAAGTAAGAACAGGTAACTCAAGCTCTAATACCCCTAGTCAATGATCCCGAGCCGGAACATCCGCTCCGTGGCGATTTATCAAAGAATATCTTGAGGACCGTAAGAAATTTCTGCAAAATGCTGAAGCGTGAAGTCCTATTAAAGGATTGCATACACCAAAGCTAAGCGAGATGAACCATTGTGTAGATCTTAATTAACATGAAATACCAGTATGGAAAATTGAAAGAACTATATACCTATATTAAATTAAGGCACTATAATCACCAAGATGTGTAGTTCGGTAGAATTGTTATTTGCAATTAAAAACATTTGAAGGCAACTGCGTTGCAGTAAAAAAACAAAAAAAAAAAAAAAAAAAAAAAAAAAAAAAAAAAAAAAAACTAACTAAAGTACAATTGGCTAGTATCTATAAAACATTCGAGGGATAAATAGTAATTTAAGATAATCGGGAATATGTTTAGAGATTTTATTTTTGCATTCTAAAATAGATTTAGTTCATTTATATGGAGTGGAACAACCGCGAGAATATCTAATCAAATGAATAGAGTTTTGCGTGATTAAAAATATATGGCATGCGTGAAAAGATCTTTTTACTAGCAAACAACAAAGTGTTGTAAAACAATAATTTTTGAATAATTTAAAGCTTGATTGATATTTGTAATTGGATATTGCTTCAAGGTAATCGATGCGATTTGTAAAACATCGAGAAACTGACATGTCGAAAATTTGATTTATTTGTCGAAAATTATAATAAAAGCACGGAAATTGTTAGTGAGATACGTAACAAGAATTAAAAATAAACCTAGTAATGAAGTCCAGATAAACAAGAAGTCTTTTGCTTCCTGACCCCCTTCCTAGGCCCTCGCTCCGCTTTCTCGCGTTATTGCTCGCTTAGGGGGCTAGGAAATTAAGCGCGGCCTAGCCCAATGGAGGGGAGGGAGCGCGGAGCCTCTAAAACATCCAGGGGCTCCCGCGTTCGTCAGGGGATAGTGACGGTTTCGTAGGTCGTACGTTTTTTTTTTTCAGGTTTTGTTTGTTGAACGGCTCGTCTGCTTAGGCACCCGGGCACGCGCGTGATAAATGTTTTGTAACACTGCGAGGCAGTTGTGACCAACACAACCCCACCCCGACTACCGATAGCTGAGCTAGCTATCCAGCACGCGCGACTGGTCACAGTTGAGGAAGTTTTGGCACTTAGGTGTCACGCACGGTCTGCACGACCAACTTATGACTTCCGTCCTCATGTAGGCTTCGGCCTACGCACAAGAGATGTTACAAAGGAATCGAAGACATTTCGATTCCGCTGGCATCGGAGACAAATGTCCGACTGGGTATATAGGATAATAGACCGTGTAATCGGTTCATTAAGACCATAATTCACTCTATGAAAAGGCTGAATAAAAAGATTGTTGCGCCGCAAATCGTGAGAGACATCTCTAACTACAAAGTAATTTTTAATATCTTCACACGAAATGTGAGAGCATAGCAAGTCTCTTATAAACATCGCGTTGAGGAAAGTCCTTCTATAAGCTAACGTTTGTAAACCAAATAAGGCACAACGAGTACTATAATCAGGGTTAAAACGCCAGCCAATTTGGTAAATAGCAAAACGAGTAAAATTATGTTGAATTCTCTCTATACGTTCGATATGAACATTATAGAAAGGATTCCACACAATTGAACAATATTCAAGAATCGAGCGAACAAATGAAGAATATAGAATCTTCAAAGTATAAGGATCATTAAATTCACGCGCATTCCGTTTAACAAACCCTAACATGATATTCGCTTTTGACAAAATGTAATCGGTATGTGGTCGAAATGAAAGCTTTTGATCAAAAATTACACCTAAGTCGGATATCTCGGAAACTCTTTCTAGAACACTACCTGCTATGGAGTACTCATAAGAGAGAGGATTTTTTAATCTAAACGCGCTCAAAACTTTACATTTACTAACATTTAAATTTAAATTATTATCGCGGCACCAATTTTGCAATTTCTCTAAATCGCATCGCATTTTGAGACAGTCGCTTACGTTGCCAATTGTCATAGCAATTTTCATATCATCCGCGAACTGCCACACCCGCATGTATTCAAAATTTTGGATGATATCATTTACAAAAACTAAAAAAAAATATCGGCCCTAAATGACTTCCTTGTGGTACTCCCGATGTACATCTTGTCATAGAGCGCGATGTACAGCCGTTTAACTTCACCAATTGAGTCCTATCAGTTAAGTAGGGTCTCACCCAGCTGAGAAAAGTCGACTGTATACCTAAATTTTCTAATTTGCGAAGTAATATGTTGTGATCAACTTTATCGAAAGCCTTCGAGAAGTCGGTATACACAACATCAACCTGCATGCCCTCTTCCATAGAATCGGCAACAAATTTAGTAAAGGAAACTAAATCTGTTGTAGTTGATCTACCTTTAAGGAAGCCATGATGACATGGCGATATTAACTCGCTGATTAAAACATCTATTTTTTTTTAACAATTAATTCAATTCAATTGTAATAACTTTGTCATGAGATTTACAACACACAGAAAGAAGCATTTCCGACCTATAAACCAGATACATATTCTTGACCAGTATATGACGAGGTGAGTCGATTAAGCATTGTCCGTCTGTTCACCCATCTGTCTGGTTCTATGCAAACTAGTCTTTCAGTTTTGAAGCTATCGAGCTGAAATTACAAAAGCCTTCCTTCTATTGCATGCTGTATATATGTCGGAACTAACGGAATCGGACCACTACGTCTTACAAGTTTTACGAGCAAGTTTTTGTTAAAAAAAAAACTTTTTTCCTTCTGAAGATATCTTTACTAAAAGCGTGTTTTTTTGAACTGCGGTGCAGGTTAATTGGGGGCTATCCGGGTTAACTTACACACATTACACAAACAACTAGGGTATGTTGTTTGTGTAATGTGTGTAAGTTAACCCGGATAGCCCCCAATTAACCTGCACCGCAGTACAAAAAAACACGCCTTAAGTTTCATATTGTTCAATCACAATTTACCGCAAAATCACATTTCTAAATTTGGGTGAAATCGGCCTACCATTTCATATATTTTACAACATACTTTTCATAGGAAGAGTGAAATCGGAATAAGCTTTACTACTAATTTCAGAGTGGCAAATTCACTATAAATCACAGTGAAGGTGTCATACTTTCGGCAAGCTAACAAGTAAGCTGTTTAATATCCTGCTAGACCCGTCCCCAACTGCGAGGTCCCAACGGGTTTCCGAAAGCCGGGCACGCAGTTTATCGTAGGTCATCTTTGACATGGACAAAGTAAAATGAACGATAGAGTTCTTCCAGCCATTTGAAGCTCCCGGAGTGAACGGTATATTCCCTCTGTTGCAAAACAGCTTGAAGATCATAATAAGTCCACTAACCGAGCTTTCCAGGGCAAGTTACACCCTTGGGTATATAACACAACTTTAGAAGAAAATTAATTTGGTCTGCATACGTAAGGGGGGTAATAAGCCGGAACATATGCCCAAATCCTATAAACCGATTAGCCTTACTTCCTTCTTCCTAAAAACCATGAAAAAGTGGCTTGATTTGCATATCAGGCACAAGATGGAACTGTCGAGCCCCTCAGCTCAGCTTGACAGCGAGATCAATAACAAGAAATCTTACACAATTTTTACAAGTGGCAAACCATCGGGTCGCAAGCAGTTTGGAGTAGCATTTATAGTAAGCAATCACCTCATGCCGCACATTATTGACTTCAAACCCATAAATGAACGGCTATATGCAATTCGCATTAAGGCTCATTCTTCAGTCTCAGGCTCATCAATGTGTACCTCCCCACTGAAGTTAAAGAAGGCGCAGTAAAAGACGAGTTCTACACACGCCTTGAGACTCTCTTCGACTCACTTCCAACAAACGACGTCAAATTGCTGCTGAGAGACTTTAACGCGAAAGTCGAAAATGAAAGTTGGCCCCGGGGGACCACTGGAGGCCACAGTCTCCATGAAAAATGTAACGACAACGGTCAGCGACTTATCGACTTCGCCTGCAGCAGGAATCTAGTCGTAAGCTTTACATCTTTCCCGCTTCGACGCATTCACAAGCAGACCTGGAAATCTCCAGACGCACATACCGTCAACCAAATTGATCACGTCCTCATTTGCAGGAGATGGGCGTCTAGTGTGATGGATGTCCACTCCTATCAAGGAGCAAACTGTGACACAGATCATCACTTGTTGAAGACGTCCTACAGATGTAGAATTTCCTCAGTGCACCAATCGAAAATCAGTCCTGCCAAAATCTTTGCAGTTAATAAGCTTCTGAGCGATGCTACAGTGGTGGCGTATACTATCGCCCTTGAGGAAAGACTATCACCTATGCTACATAACATCAGCAAGACAGGCGTCCATGGGTTCTGGGAAGAACTCAAGGGTACCATCAGGGATGTCGCAGAGAAGCCCGGCGAGCGCGAAATGACTGGTTCGACGAAGAATGCAAAAATTCACTTGACGCGAAAAACGAGGCCTACAGACAATGGATTCAACGAGGAACCAGAGCCAGAAGAGAAAAATATGACGAGCTACGGCGAATATCGAATAGAATAATTAGACGTAAGAAACGTAAATACTTTGACGAGCAGTTGCTGAATATAAACGAAAACTTAGCTGATAGGAACACTAGACAAGCGTACAAACTAGTAAATACAATTAAGAACGGCTACCTACCCAGGACTAGCCTTTGTAAGGACAAGGATGGAAACATCATCAGCGACACCGATGGCATTAACAAACGATGGCCTTCTCATTTTGAAGAGCTTCTCAACCTACCATCTAACATCCCCACACAGGAAGCTTTCGACGATATTGTTGATCTAGGTCCACCCATACAACCCCCGACAGTAGAGGAAGTTGTTCTTGCGTTGCGGTCATTAAAACGAAATAAAGCGCCGGGCGCTGACGAGATTCCAGCTAAACAGCTAAAATTCGGTGGAACGAGTCTAGTTAATGCCATACATCAATAACTCCTGCGAGTATGCGAGGACGAGGAGATCCCAGACGATTGGCGCAGAATCTTCATCTGCTCAATTTACAAAAAGGGAGATAAACTGCGGTGTGAGAATTACATTTGGGCATATCACTAGTTTGTTGGTTGGTTAGAGTGGCTGTTACAATCCCAACAGGGAAAGAAAACACAATTAGCGTTAGGTACGCCGTTTTGATGCCACATGCCTCATAAGAGGAATAAACCGTTGATATCAAGAACATTCTGAGGTATTCGTCCTCAGATCCATCCTGTGGAGTTAACAAAACGTATTATCTCCCCGATATTCTTCGAGGAGATGTCGGATATATCTTGGAAGAAAGCGCTGCCCAGTTCTTGATTTCTGATTCTGGCAAGAGCCGGGCATGTGCACAAGAAATGGATCAGAGTTTCCTCCTCCTCCTCACTCCTGCAGCTGCGGCAGAACATGTTGTAAGGTATACCCGATCTGGCCGCGTGCACTCCCACCGGCCAGTGCCCCGTCATAATCGCTGTAACTTTTGCGGCATCCGAACGGGCTCTCTTCAGAAGGGCATTAGATTTACGTGCATCATATGATGGCCATAATTTCTTAACTTCTTCACTAGTTTGTACGTCCTATAAAATTTTGACGAAAATTCTGGAAAATAGAATAAAACCGTACGCAGAACGAATCATTGGCGAATATCAAAACGGTTTCGGACCTGGTCGCTCCACAGCCGATTAGCTCTTTACGGTCAAACTGATACTCCAGAAGTGCTGGGAATACCAAATCTCTGTCGACTTCAAGCAGGCATACGACAGTATCGATCGTGGAGTGCTGTACAACATCATGCTGCAATTTGGTATACCGGCAAAATTAGTGCGACTGACAAAGATGACGATGATCAATGATCAATGAATATGAACAACAGCAATACGCTACTCATCAAGTCGACACAGTTAAGGTACCATTAGACGATTCGTAGGACCTACAAATTTTCGTAGATTTCTGCGATTTTTCTGCTACAAATTGTCTACGAATCGTGTAATGTGAAAATTTCTTAGCTACAAATGTTTGGAGACAGAGTTTGTAGACGATTTGTAGATTACCGTCTACAAACGTTTGAAGGTGATAAATGCGGCTCGTGTGATGGCAAATGTATTTTATATTTGTAGGTTGATTGACATCCGTAGATAGATTTGGAGTTTGTAGATGTATGAAATTTTACATATACGAACTACAAACGTTTGTAGATGTATCAATTCTGATATTTGATGTTATGGTCGCCGTCGCACTTGTCATTTCGTGAAAATAAAATTATACGCGTTTTACATTGATATTATATTGTATTTAAGTGTTGTTTGTAAAATGGATTCGAATGAAGCAATCGCGATGGTTTTAGGACTGAATTTGTTGAATAGCAGCGACAGTGATAGTAAAGTGGATTTGCCACCGAAGCGTCAACGACGTGTTTGGTCAAAGAATTGGGTTCTTCGACGAAAACAAGAAGGATTTTGTCAGAAGTTGCTCGCTGAATTGCGGAATGAAGAGCTGGAATTGTATCATAATTTTGTACGCATGACTTCGGAACAATTCGACCATCTTCTGGCTTTAGTGACTCCACTTATTAAAAAGCAGGACACGAATATGCGCGAAAGCATTTCACCAAAGGAGCGACTTGTATTGACGCTTCGTTACTTGGCCACCGGCGAGAGCTTTGAATCTCTGAAATTTTTATTTCGTATCCCGCAGCCAACAATCTCGTGCATCATTCCAGAAGTTTTAGATGCTATCTACAATGTACTTGTGTGCGAATATTTTCAAATAAATATATTATTTACATTAAATTTGCATTTGTTTTCAATAATAATATTCGTGTATAGGTACCAAAAACAACAACAACAACAAACTGCCTGCAAACTAAATAATTATCCTACAAACCGTCTAATGGTTGAATATATTTCCTACAAACGGTTGTAGACGAAATATGCACAATATGGTTTGTAGAAGTGTTTGTAGCTCTACAAACTACTACAAACCTACGAATCGTGTAATAATAAAATTTCACGCCTACAAACGTGCTACAAGCATTTGCAGTTCCGAAGCAGTTTGAAGGGTTTGTAGATCTACAAACGTTTGTAGATCCTACGAATCGTGTAATGCTACCTTTAGCAGCGTACGCCGACGACATCAACATCATGTCCCGAAGATTGGCCGAAGCAGAAAAAATCTTTTTACCTACGTTCGATACGGCTGCAAAAGAAGTTGGACCACGTATCAACGAGGGTAAAACTAAAATAATGATGTAATCGACGACAAGGACACCTGCAAAATCGAGCAACATCGAGTTCGTGAACGACTTTATATACCTGGGCTGCAACTTGTCAAGAGACGCCAACGAAACTGACGTATCAGCTAATAAGACTTTTTTTCGGTTCTCCCCATAATGAAATCGAAGCATGTGCACAGAAACACGAAGCTCCGCGTGTACAAAACCATTATATGACCAGTGCTATGCTACGGCTGCGAAGCATATATCCTAACTCAAGCCTCCGGAAACAGGCTAGACACATTTGAACTTAAGGTTCTACGGCGAATTTTCGGGGCTGTTTGCGACCGAGATGGATGGCGCATCCGGTACAGCCATGAGTTGTATGAACTGTCCGATGAGCTGGAAGTTCCGAAAATAGTCAAACTACAACGACTTCAATGGACAGGGCACGTACATAGAATGGACGATGATCGCATGCAAAAGAGAGTAATAAATGCAGAACTTGTCGACGGAGCGAGACTGCCTAGACGACCAAGATCTCGTTGGGAGAGCTCAGTATGGGTGGTCGCCGCGCAGCTACTGGGCTTCCAAAATTGGAGGACGTGATCACATGACCAAGATAATTCAAGGACAACGATCCAGTCGGTCAAGGCCCGACGTCGGGCTGTCGCGCCACGATGATGATGATGATATAAATGGGGGCGACCGGTAGCGCAGTGTTGTGAGGCATCAGTCTCATGTTTACTACTACTCAATTGCCCTAACACCTTGTGAGGCATAGCGCGCCAACTGTTCCATGTGGTCCAGTTGACGTTTCGTTGGCATAAACTGGTATCGGAGAATGCAGTTGCCAGCATGCACCTCCTGCACATCCATGGCCACGTGGACGGGATTCGAACCCGAAACGCCGGTAGTCAATCATGAGACTGATGCCTAAACACTGCGCTACCAGGCGCCCAAATACATACTCCTAGTATGAACCAACATTCACGCTAAGTTTCAAAATTTCGTCAATTTTTCCACTCGGCTGAGTTGATGAGTTGCTCAGGCAATACGGAATCTGAAGAAAATTTTTAAAAATTTTTATAACTTGCCAACTGTTCAAGATACAACAATGAATTTGATACTCGGTTTGTGGGAAATTTTGTTTTTTAAATTACCTACTTTAAAAAGCATAACTCGTATCTCTTAAACTATTGTACAAAAGAAAAAGAAAATAATCATGTATGTATAACTATCTTATAGGAAATTTAATGCTCTTTAATTTCGCCATATGACTTTTTTTTTCTACGGTAAACGTCTTCCGAGATATACGTGAAAAAACTAAGAAATGTTACTTGCTGTCCCGCCTTCCTCTTCCACACCTCGTAGTTCCGGGGACTATTAGTAAGTTTACCTTCTAACTAGTCCTACTAAAACCTCACAGTTCATTTGTGATTACCGACATTTTTATCTAGAAACCTATCCTAGGGTGTATGCTATTATTATGATTTACTGTTTCACTGTTTGCCTTGTGATGTTTTTATACATTATAAACCATTTCCATCTACCAGTAGCCGGGATTATTATAATTTGCAAAACCAGATAAACACTTTCAACACCCCCAATCGACCGCTCTTCACACCCCCATAGTACGACATCATCACACACTTAATATCATCAGCCTTATTAAGTCATCACATTAAATGTCCTTTTTCCCGTTCGAAAACACTTGAAAATGTTTTTAATCCTGTCATAGTCAGATGACGATGTCCTTTCAACGGACAGAGTTTTCGGCCAACTTTAAAATTTCAATCAAATGAATCCGACGGACGAGTGCTTAGCACCCAATCAGCCTAATCCCTTCTTTAAAACAGCCCACCACCATTGTCGACGTATGGCCATAGAACCGAATGAGCAAGTAGTCAACCATTGTCCTCGTGTCTTCACCTCATCTCCTTGAGCGGGTTGTTTGTGACAGTTGTGTATTCTGCGGTCGATTTGTTCTGAAGCTCCCACGTATACAATAAATGTGCGAATACGACAGGATGAAACCCTATCAGGCGACGTTCATCTGTCTGATATGAAAGTGGGGGCGTTATCAGTGAGAAGTGGCTCTTTTCCGGATAGTATATTGCAAAATGCACTTGGAGTATGGGAGAAATTAAGGATTCGAACGATTTGAAAAAGCCATAACCATTAATATTGATTAGATGTTGAAAGTCATAACGATTTTTGATCAGGTGTTTATTAAATCTATGCACACCTAAGGAAAATAAGTATATGTCCTGATCTCTGCAACTCCACTCAGAATGGGATTCCGACTACAACTTACCATCCTCGTCACAATCCTCCCAATTGAATGTCTCCCTAATTCCATATCCTATCCACCGATTGATGCGTGTATGTGATTCAAAGTAAACAGGATTTCAGTAATAATTGCCTTTCCGATCCTTGCTGAATTACTGTCATATTTTTCCGACATCGGAAATCATCTTCGTATCATAATCAATGTCAACATTTAACACACCCTTCAGTTATCCGTAGACAGTGTGTTATCCTATTTAAGGGTCTACCGCCCGCCTAATTTGTCGTGGGCATAGGAAAATCGTTTTGTCACCCTCCTGTTTTGAAATGGTGCTGGGAGGACGTGGGAGCGACTCTCGACCAGGAGGAAGATTGAAATATACGTAAGAAGAAATGAAGAAGGGTAAACGATGTGATCGAAGTCAAACAGATGGAATTCATGGTGAGTTTTAGTTGTTGGTTATCTTGTTAGGGGTTGTTTTTGTAGTTGTTAATACACGGGCGTGTGGCGTCCCTTGGCTAAAATATTATTAAAATACATTAAAAAAAACAGAATTAGAAAATAATAAATAAAAACTGGTTGTATCTTTTCCAACAGAACCAGTTAATTTTTTACTAAATATGTCATAAACGAGAAAATCACCTAAGATTCGATTTTTCCACCAATCCAAATGAAGTAGCGTAAGAAAGGACCCAAATGGATTAAAAACTTTTTTATTTTTAGCCTCCGAGCTTTGAAAATTTGCCAGAAGCAGTCAATATTAAATTCTATTTTCTCTAAAAATTACCCTCCTTTACCCTACACACACAATCGTCATAATTCTTCTCATACATAGCATTTAATAGCGGCAAATTGAACGCCGCTTGATACACAAGACTTAATAACTTGCGGCCGATTGACTGTAAATACGTTTTCAAGACCCACCCCGACAGGATATTCCAAAGTTCCGCCAGCAAGGATATTATAATCGTAGGGTGCGGGTGAGTGAGTGTTTAGTCTTAAGCAGTTTATCAATTTCTCATTTCCGGTGGCGGTTTCTGGCTAGTTGTTTCGAATCAATTCAATTCCGTAGACGGATTCCTAACAAGATGGAAATCGACGTCTGCGAATATGCACGAAGGTCCTTTTGTGAGCCATATTCGTAAGGTGCGTTTTGTCAAAGTCGCGATTTTCGCTCTATAGAGAATGAGGAAATGACTTAGCGACAACAAAAGTGATTGGAAGTCGCATACAAATGACACAAATAGCATTTGATTTGAGTGTTTTTGATGTTTTGATGTTTGTTTTGTGTCGCCTAAGAAGATTTTAAGATGGTTTTTGGGGTGGATTTGTTCAGTTTTCGCGCGAAGCACCCTTGCGAAAGGAGAAGGGTTTTTAATTCAAAGAAGTGTCGTTGTGGTGTGGTGGAAAATGTGATTGACGGATAAATTATCAGGACCATTTGGTATAATTGTTTTTTTTTTCCTTCTCCTAAATAGAAAATCGGAATAGAAATTTCGATATGTACCTCAATATGAATATAATCCGATAATGCTTAGGTGTCTCTGAATTATGGGACACTATCTTCAATAGGTGCTTTTTAGATTTACTATCTCCTTACGAGGTTGGTCTAAAAAGTATCCACATAGAAAACAGTGAAAACATTTTAGAAGGATGCAATTAAGCCAATGGTTGCGTTTTTAGACATCGAGGGAGCGTTCAATAATATTAAACCTAGTGCAATCATCGAAGCGCTCTTGAAACTGTATGTTGAAGACTCGTTCTGCAAACTCATTAGTTTGCTGTTAACATGTAGGATTATACTCGTACGTACCACTATGGGTACATCATCCGTCAGTAGATATGTCTGCAGGGGTACCCCCTAGGTGGCATACTGTCCCCTCTTCTTTGGGACCTGGCGGTCAATGGACTGCTTTTGAGATTGGAAGAGCTTACGCAGACGATGTTGCCATTGCTGGCAGGCTTCTTAATCAATCTTCCCACTACATCGAAAACTATTCAGAAGTATCACTCGGCCCTCATGGAGATGGGTTACTTCTTCAACATTTTCCCTTTGCTGGATACCGAGTCACAGTGGCTTTGCGGACAATTGGAGGGCGGACGATCTTGCACATGAGGGGACAACTGGTGTCGTCGATTGGGACCGCATTGACATTAGAATGCCAATTGCATCATGCAAAGTGGCAATTAAGTCCACTGCAGTGGATATGGCCAATACCAGGTGGCTCAACAGCAGTAAATACTTGCCAAACGATGAGAATGATTTGGCAGAAATTCGCTCTGCCTCTTTGCTGTCATTGAATAGAAAGCACATCAGCAGGGTGGTGGGAACTATCACAGGGCATTGCTGCTGCTTTGCACCTTCTATAACGTTGTCCGGCATTGGCCATCAGGAGGAAGAATTTCCTGGGCTCCTGGTTTTACTATGACCTGGAGGATAAAGTAGTCCAGATGGCGTGACGGTTAGCACGTTCGCTTTCTACGCACTGGGCCCCGGTTTGACTCCTACTGAATGCGGTAGTTATCGATAAAAAAGGGGATTTACGTGTCAGACTATAAGCCTACTCAGCTGTTAAATAAGTACCCATTTATGGGGTAAATAGCTCAGTTGAGCGTGTTGCTGATCACACACCTCTACACAAGACCGTCACGATCTAGAAAATGAGATGATGCTAACTCATCTCGAGGCCATGGTTCAAATTGGACTGTTGCGCCAGTTATTTATTTTATTTTATTGGAGGACTTCAAAGATATGAGCGTGTTACAGTTCAATCGCTACATTACCAGCACAGGCTGGTTGGGGACCTAGGTTTCTTTAGCGAGGTGAATTGTTATTGGTGGTATCACAATGGACCCATGAGAGGTCTAAGTGTGCATGTTGTATCATGGCAGCCCCTTGACCTAACCTAACCTAACCCAATTTTAGCGGAGAACACATTTACGCGATCGCGACCACGATCACGATTGCGTTCGCGATGACAGGAGGAAGCGAACACACCATGTTGCAATCGCGATCGCATTCGTAAGGAAAAAAAGAACAGACGCGGTATGGTATGGTACTATAATCGCCGCATAGAAAATGAGAGACTTTGAAGAAGAGGCATTGATCCTGGCAATATTATTGGATGAAGATTATGATAATACTAGGCAAAGGTAAGCAACCATTGGTTGGTTTTCCCATTTCCTTCGCAATTTCATCCCACATCCCTTATTTTTTATGTGCAAATTTTTGTAGTCAGCAATTGACATATTATGTTTTTTTACATGTTCAATTAATTTTTCTGTTAAATCTGCAACTTTTAATATTTACAATCTGCGATAAACTCAGCCAGTTGCATTTGATCGCTGATCGCCGACTACCCCACGATCGAATGCTGCAGATGTCCACTCTATCGCTAACAGGTCGCGTCAAGTATGTGCTGCTTAACTTGCTTGATGGACGCTTCTGATCTCAGTCGTGATGGTGGTGTCGATCGCGTATATGTGTTCTCCGCTTCTATATGTCTTCTAAATAGTGATTAACGCCCAGGACTAAATAGTCATTACGGCTCAGACAAACTCGTCATTTGATAAATATTTTTTTTCTTAGCTCCGATCCAAACTATCGGCTTTGTTTAATAAATTTGTTTCCCAATTCCTAAATTTTGGCCATGGCGTCTAAAGAGTTGTTAGCCGGTATATTGACTCTATGAAGTTACATTTTCCTTTTTTATACCCTAGACTTTTAGTATAGGGTATATTGTTTTTGACACGACGGAAATATGTAGCACCTTAAAGGAGGTTCCGGAGGGATAGGAATGTTTATATATAAATGATCAGGGTCTCCTCCTCATTCGATTTAGCCATGTCTGTCTGTCTGTCTGTCGGTCTGTCCGTCTGTCTGTCCGTCTGTCTGTCCGTCTGTCTGTCCGTTCGCACGATAACTTTCGATAGAATGAAGCTAAAGTCTTGAAATTTTGGTCAGATGTTGGAAGTATGATCTAGTTGGTTGGTATTGAAAATGGGTATGATCGGGCCAAGAGAACGCCTACCTCCCCTACATATGTAAAATAATTAAATGTATTTATAACTCCCGATTAAATAAACATGAAAAGCTCTAGCTTTGGTAGATTGCTCGTGGGGGTAATCTTACACTTCCCTGACAAAATAAAATCGATTAGGTGAAAACTAACGGTAATTTTCTCACAAAGAACCCCGTACTACCCTACTTTTCAGGTTTTTTGTCTATAACTCTTGAACCAATTGACGTAGACATCTGATTTTTGGCATGTAACCCTGAAGTAAGAAGTTACTTGGGTTTTGGTAAGTTGGGCATAATAAGATCAAAGGAACGCCTACCTCCCCTACAAAATTGAAAAAATTAAATATTACTTTAATTACGATAACTTTCGATAGAACGACACTAGCGAGTTAAAAATTTGGCAGAACGTTGATAGTAAAATTTAGTTATTTGGCATTGAAAATGGGCAAGATCCGACCCAAGGAACCCCTACCTCCCCTACAAATGAAACTTCAAATAAGAGATAACTTTTGATAGAATGAAGCCAGCGACTTGGAATTTTGGTCAAATGTTTAAAGTGAGATTGAGTTAATTTGCATTAAGGATGGGTTAGATCCGACCTAAGGAACCCCTACCTCCCCTACAAATGAAACTTCAAATAAGCGATAACTTTTGATAGAGAGAAGCCAGCGACTTGAAATTTTGGTCGAATGTTTGAAGTGAGATTGAGTTAGTTAGCATTAAGGATGGTTTAGATAAGACCTAAGGAGCCCCTACCTCCCCTACAAATGAAACTTCAAATAAGCGATAACTTTTGATAGAATGAAGCCAGCAACTTGAAATTTTGGTCGAATGATTGAAGTGAGATTGAGTTAGTTGGCATTAAGGATAGGTTAGATCAGACCTAAGGAACCCCTACCTCCCCTAGAAATGAAATTTTAAATAAGCGATATTTTATGACAAAATAAAGCTAGCGACTTGAAATTTTGGTCAAATATTTGTAGTAGGATCCAGTTGAATAATACTGAAAATACGTAAAATCCGATCAATGAAACCCCTGCTTCCCCTTCAAATGAAACTTCAAATAAGCGATAACTTTCGATAGAGTGAAGCTAGACAACTGACATCTCTTTTTTAATGTTTGCATTGTGATCTAATTGGTTGGTGGCTATGATGGGCAATATCCGATCCAAGGAACTTCTACCACCCCTACAAGTGAGATTTCAAATAAGCAATAACTTTCGATAGAATGAAGCTAGCAACTTGAAAAATTCGACAAATATTTGAAGAATTGGTTAGTTAATTGATTTCTAGAATGGCCAAGATCCTCATGAATGTGTGCCAACCTCCCCTATAAACTGGCCATATAGGACTTTTAATGCATATGGTCGTTGCCAATTGGTACTTTTGGTATCACCACTAGGTCTGTACAAGTCTAGGGTATATACGCTTCCGACTCCGGGCCGAAGCTTCGCTTCGGCCTGGTTCTTAGTTAGGGATGGAGACATTTCTCGATTACTGCGCCTTCAATAATGCTGGCTTCATTCAGTTATTATTCGACCCTCTTCCATGTGATCAATGAGCTGCTCCCCCTTTTTATTACAAGATTCAAGATACGAACAAGTACACCGACTTTGACTCCTTCAGAGCAGGTGTGCTCTCCCAGTCCACAGTTTTCTCAATAGATCCAAGTTCCATCGACACACTTGAAAGTCCCTGAAGTTTCGCTAAAACCGCTCCAAAAGTCCCTTGGTAATGTTCATGAGACTGCGGATTTGGGCCGAGGTAAACTAGCGAGACATTAACATTCCCTGATTTGTGACAACCCAATTGTCAAAAATCGCATGTCGTATTAAGTGCATAGCCACTAAGGTAGAAGTTGTTTGCTTCGAGTTATTGCTTAACAACGTTATAAAAATTTGAATTTAGAGATTTGGCGGTTATAGAAAGATAAAGAGGGTGGGCCGAGGTTTGTGTTGAAGCCACAAGCACTGTGACATCGGGTCTATTGTGCTATTATCCATTGTACCAAGAAGCTGGACTAGATCATAGGATTCAGCCGATTTTTCTCGATAAATTGAATTATCTGGCCAGGTTTAATAGAGAAAATAGCCTGGAATGTTATGCCAATACATTCGGCACGTTGCGTCGTTGGGTAAGAACTTCGTATGCGCTAAGGTATTGTGAGATCCCAGCGCAGGCCTAGCAAAAGCGATAGCTGGCTTCTGATACAATATACATTGTTTTAACCCTCAGACGCGAGTGTCCCGTTCAATTTCCACAAATTATTCTGACCCTGTTCTTACTTAACCGAAGCAATTCCAAAGCCCGAATTCCTGGGTAGCCCGAGACGAGTAGTTTGGCCTATCTTAAGCCCGGGAGGGCCTCCCATAGGATTTGGCGAATGCACTTTCCCCGTTTTTTATTTGGTTTCTGCAGTAGCAGTGTAGTATTACACAAAAAGGTTCCGGACTGTAGAGGCACAGAGCCCCGCTTTGCTAGCCTAGGTGCAAACTTATTGTCTTCGTTCCCCGAGTGACTATGGTGAAGTGTGAGTTTGTTCGTTGAACCCACATTACAGAGGACTTGTTGACATAACACTACTAGCTTTGAATTTAAATTAAAGCTGGTCAATGTTTTAATATCTGCCTGATTGTCGGCAAATATGGCTATGTCCCTGTTTAAATAGGACAAATCTCTATTGCATGTATTTCGCCTGGAACATGGACGGCGTTTTACCCATTGGGATGAAGTCAGGACCGGCAATGCCTGCTCCGGAACCCTCTTCCGTTTTGGAGCCGTCTTTGAAACATTTGATTATGTTGGTTCGGAGAGTGTTGCAGCCGTCCGCCCACCTTTTCTATATGATGGAAAGGTTTGGTGGTTAGTACTATGAACCAGTGGCTTTACTTTTTTGTGGCCCACAAAAATAATTTTCTATTAACTTTAGTAATCAAAATTCACAGAACCCTTCATCCATTTTCTCAGAACATTTTAGACTGCTCTAGTAGCTACTAGGGGTCAAGGCAATTAGAGAGAGTAGCTACTACTGGCATTTTAAATTAAAAAGGAGACCCGAGACCGAAGCGTATATACCCTATACCTGTGCAGACCTAGTCATCATCATCATCGTGGTGCGACAGTCCGACGTCGGGCCTTGGCCGCCTGCAGACCTAATGTTGATCCCAAAACTTCAAATAAGCGACACCCATATGCATTAGAAGTGTGTTTCCTAGGTGTTCAGTTTGAGCAGAGGTTAATCGATAAAGCTACGATGAAAATAGGCGTCATTTGAGACAGGTTAGCGCTTTTTACCACAACTTTATAGAGAAGGTAGGATCTTGTCTACCCCCAAAAATTAACTAGCTAACCCACACTACAAACAATTGGTTAAAATTCCAAATCGCTAGCTCCATTTTATGAAAAGTTACTAGATATTTAAGATAATATTTGCAAGGGAGGTAGGTGTTCCCCTGTCCGATCACGCCCATTTAAATACCTACCAACTGGATCTTCTTATTAGCATTCGACCAACATTTCAAGTTCCTAGCTTTATTCTGTCGAAGGTTATTGAGCAAACGGACAGTTAGGCGGGCTGACAGACGGGCAGACGGACAGACAGACATTGCTGAATCGAATCAGGAGCTGACTCCGATCATTTATACGGTAACCTACCTACGGGGGCTCTTTTAAGGTACTACATATTTTCGTCGTGACAAAACAATATACCCAATACCTTATAAAATCTAGGGTATAAAAATATCGCCCATCTCACATTACGTAAAATAAACTAACTTGAAAATAAAAACTCCGTAAGGTATAATACTGTGCCAATAAACACTGGATATAATAGTGCTATAATAAAAACTAAGCAAGTGAAACCTTTTAGGCTATCCACTCTGGGAATTATTGTTAACATGAGTTCATTGTAATCAACCATTTAATATTTTCAATTTTATTTTTAAGGACTTTTGGAACACTAAAACATATGTACATATTTGAATTGCTGTGATATTAAACGTCGAATCTGTAGAATAAGTACTTGCAACATCTATCTCTGGAAAAAATCATTCAAAAATGTGATCTATATTTTTCTGACCTTTCGAGGGGCCAAAACTTTATTTGCAGGACTATGGAAGTTAGTAGGTTTAGGCGAATTGTTTCAATAACTTTTGTCAACTCGTTTGAAAGGTCCTGTGGATAAAGTTATCGCCCTTGAAAGGTGGTCTATTTCAACAACCTCTTTTGGATTGGCCACAGGAGTTGATTGTCTACTTTGAAAATGATAAAGCGATTTTAGGTGAGGCAAAAGAAATTCAAGCCATGCAATAAAACTAGAAAATTCTGTTTGAATGCCACAGTGTCCTTTGAAAGGTAAAGTTAGTTTGCAGGACTACCGTGACACGCCACATCACACATAGACCACTTGTGGGCCCTTTGCGATATCCAACCACACTATTTGCGACTCAGCGAATAAATGCTCGTCGTATGAAAAGCCCCTAGCACAACTCAGATCCATTGAGTCATCGAGTGGGAATATATTTTCATCAGCTAGAATTAAAATTGGTACATATCGAGCACTGGTGATAATCACAACCAGACAATTGCTCGATGTTTGGCGATTATTCGGAATATCCGCAGCGAGTGAATACCACGAGCATTTATTTGGAATTCGTCGCAATTTGTGCACTGGAAAAGGCGCTTGTTTGATTCAAGGTGCTCGCCGAATGCTGAGTAATGTGGTTGGATTGCTCGGTACTTGCTGTAGTAGCCGTTGAGTGTGGGTATGACGAGCATTTCCTCGGCGAACGAGTACGTTTTACTTCTAGCTGGTGCATATCCTACTTGATGCATCAATGTATGAGTACAAACCAATTTAAAGCTCGGCGTCACTTAGCGAGTACTTGGCATTGGCGAGCTTTTGGTTGCAAGTACGTATTCAAACGGTCGTATCGCAGCTTTGCTATCAGATGGTAACACCCCCTCAGATATGGCGTGGCTCCCAAGCCAGGTCAGAACTCTAAATGGTTAGAAAGGCGGAACGACAAGCTAATCCGTAGCTCCTTTGTCTAACAGTCATCCGTAATGGCCATAAAGTCGAAGATCGACGGCGCGTTATCTACCCATAGATTCCTAGCAAGTGTCAGGCTGATATACGAGTACTTCCTGTCAAAAGTGTGTTTGAAAGAAGTGCCCCCTATAGTGTGGGGCATTAGAATAAGCCTATCATCTTTTCCCGGCTTGTCGTATAAGACCGCTGTGTAGATAAGACGTATATGCCAGCAACATGCATCATCCAAAACCTGTTATTTGCTAACGAAACGACATCTAGGCCGGTTAGGCCAGGTTGACGCTTTATATCCCACAAGGGGTCAGGGCAAATAGTAAGCAGGGCCATATTTTCCAAAGCGGGAATCCCAGTAAGTTTTTCAACTTTCATGGACGTACAACTGATAGCCAGTGCACAACTTTCAGCTGCAGGTCTCAGTTCTTACCTATAGTCTGCTTAGACAAATGAGAGAATGTAAAGTTTTCTATCGCAACCGCTTGGGAGAGTTAGAGCAAAAGCAAACTCTCTGAACACTCAGAGAAATAATGCGACTTAAAATTGAAATGAAGTCAGTTTGATGTTGTTCCTTTCAAATTAAGGTCAAATCAAATAGATTCAACTTAGAACTAAAATGATCTTCTTTAACTTTCATATTACAATTTATCTTAAAACGACATTCATTTCAAAACAAAATGTATAAGTATATGTTCAAAATGAATTCGCGTTGAATTGCGTATTTCACGAAATCAAATAAAATTCGGTTCAAAGGCAAAGGATTTCCTCTTGTTTTACATTCCGGCTTTTATATCGAAACGAAATGCCGTTTGAAGCAAAAGGCATTCACTATGTTTTAAAATGAAAACATTTTAAAAATTTAGACACGCAAATACATGTTCGGCATTAGTTTGAAAGTTTCTGTGGCGAGTTGTGGTTTGTGGTCATTGTGCTCCGTTACGTTAAAAAGATAAGAGTGATGGAAAACAACGAGGTAGTGATAAACCTAAGTGATTTGCCGATTGTTTTTGCGGAGGAAGATAGTGACCTTGAGTTATTGCTGGCGGAGTGGAATTTGTTGGAATTACTTGGAGTATTACGAGGTATGTTTTAGTGAATTTAAAATCGTTGAATTGTCATCGTACTCTGTTCTGGGCAATGGGGCGCAACTCCCCAAAAGACTTACTTAGCACCATACACTTTTGTCACAGATCGAGGCCATGTAATTTTAGAACCCCTTCTTGGTCGGAAATGGGGTTCCATTTCATGGCATTAGATGCAACGCAGTTACCATTTTTCCGCAATGTGTGTCCTACCCACTGCCATTTTCGTCTGCGTATCAATTCGTCGATTGTTATCTGACCCGTACGCCGGCTTAGCTCTTCATTCGATGTTGTTTCGGGCCAGAAAATTGTTATGCCTTAACGAACATGAATTCATGAGCATTCGGGAGCATTTGAGTCGTTCCCACAAGAGATGGGAACAACTTTTCAATGCAATTTTCAATATTCGGTGCTTCTCTCAGCGTTCACATCTAAACGAAGCATTGGGCTGCGTTTACATGTGAACGCGGAGCCGCGCACCGAATATTGAAAAATTGCATTAAATTGCTTTTACATGGCCAACATGAATTCATGAGCATTCGTGACCATTTGAGTCGTTCCCAACTCTTGTGGGATCCATTTTGTGGGAGAGTAGGCATTATGTCGTCAGCGTAGTCAAGATGTTGTAGATAAGATGTTAAAGTTCATTGAATTCCTCTGTCCAGTCCGGATAGGGCTGCATGCAATGCTTTGCCGGTCACTATGAGGAACAGCATCAGTGAGAGGATGCACCCCTGCCGAACTCCACTGCGCCGTCATACGTTGCCTTAATAATAGCCACAATATATTCTAAGTACGATTAATCCATCGTGTTTTCCCTATAATTGCATCATTAATTAATGATTTTCCGTGCTTGCTTTATTGCAGAAGCTAACATTACGTATAGGAGTCTGCAATATTTATCAGCCGACGATATAAAAGAGGCGATCAGTAACATCGGCTTGAGGGCAGAATTTCGACAAAAACTTTTCTACTGGAGAAAATAAAAAGTATATTATAAATATACGTTTATAATTCTGCAGTTGATTTCAAGCTTTTTTTTTTTAATTCCCAGTTCAACATAGATGACGATACAATATCGAATAATTCTAAAGTTCAGTCTTGGTTGACGGGATCGAGCTCCTCGTCAATAAACATAAAATACTTATTGGAAAATAATTCCAAAGGCCGGGGAATTTTAGACTTTTATAGTAAAAATTCCTGCTTAACAGAAGCATTGCACCGAGAGTTAATAGAAATTATTGTCGAAAACATGACGTGCAACAAGGAAAAAACAATATTTTCGCCTAGAGACTTTAGTTCTCTTACAAATCAAATAACAGAGTTGTTTTCAACAGAACAAAAGGTGAGTGGGATATTGTTTGCAGTCCAAAATTAGCATTTGTTTATATTTGAACCAATTTAGGACTATTACTTTTCACCTCGTGGAGTAGAAAAGAATCCTAGTGGCAAACTGTGGTACAAATACGTTAATGTACGTTCCAAAAAATCTCGGCAAGACATCCCAACAACATCAACCCAAGAAGTTGAAGCTCAAACTCAATTAGATCCCGAATTCGATGTAACAATTGCTTCAGCAACAAAACTTACCTTAGCGAGAGAATTCTCCGACGTGAGCAGCGTTAAAGACAGGTGGAGGCAAACGGCTGCATTACGGCGTCAAGAGTTTAGAGCTATGGAAAAAAATTGTGTGACTTTCTTCTCTAATTGGCCGCTTTATAAACATGCAGATGCCAGAGATTTGGTGCGAAAACAAACTCTATACTTTTAATAATGCTTTTTATTTATGCTAAATATGCATTTTTCAGATAAATATCGATTTTGACTTCGTTTACCCTGGAAAAGGATCCATTCTGTATTCGAAATGGGAGAAGTTTTCTCGTAATATTACCAGTTACTACGAAACTTCCATGAAGGACAAAGCCTGCAAAACATTACTTGCCAACGTAAAGCAGTTGAAGGACAAAAGTATAATGACAATTTTCCCAGTTTTTCATAAATTAATATGTTTTTCATTTAGATTGTGTGGATTATTTAAATTTGCTCTTATTAAATGCTGTTATTCCGCCAAATGAACGATTTAAGGATGACACTGGCAAAAACAAAAGACGAGTTGGTATCATAGACGCCCAAGAAGCATTTAATTTACATTTGGAGTGTATCAACAATTATGAATTAAAAATATCAGAACTAAGATCCAAATATTATAACACTGGGCTGACTTTTCAGCCAACATTAATTGTTGTAGGTCCCTCGAAATACTCTGTCACTCATTTTTATTTATATTTCGATGGGCATCTTTACAAATTTGATTATTTTTTGGCAAGTTTAGATACCGCCTTCAAAATATATCAAATTTTTAATTTAGAATATCCCCGAGCCTGTTGTGGTGTTTGGCTATTCGTTCAAAAATACTTGTATGAAATTGATACCAAATTTGACAAGAACAACCCTAATGTAATATCAGCGATAAATTTTTTAAATAATATTTCGCAAAATCAAAATGTTTAAATGTTTTAAATGCCAATATTTGGCTAACACTCCACTCCAACTTACAAATCATTTTAAGAACATTCATTGGATTAAATCAGAACAAATTGTAACTTGCGTTCAAAATAATTGCAGACAACAATTTTCGAGTTTTAAATCATTCAGGTCTCATTTAAATAATATTCACAAAGACAGCACAGTTGATCACGATATAAATCAGGCTACAGACCACATCCCGAATTTGAATACACCTGGGACTAGTTGTATTGAAATTCGGGATGTGATCTGTAACAATAGTAGAGTAAATAAACATCATACTATGCCAGCAAGATCACAAATTAGCGAAGATGCATTTGACTACATACCTCTGTTAAAACAAAAGGCTTTATCTTTGTCTTTAACTTTATACTCTGAAAATATGATGCCAAGAAATATGGTTCAATTTATTCAGAAAATGGTCACTGAGAAAATTTCAGTATTTGGAAATATTTTTACCGAAGTATTAAGTTTGATTCCCGAAATAAATCTTCCTTGGTCAGAATCGTTGCTAGCTTTTTGCACATGTCCTTTTGCTGAAATTCAATCCGAGTATAAATTAACTAAAACACTTAAAAAAATGAATGTATTTGAAAGTCCATGTTGCCACGAAATTAATTGTACAATCAGAGAAAAAATTGTCAAAGGTAACCCTTTGCTAGAGAGATGTATCGCAAATGCTTACTTCTTGCCCATGAAATTTCAAATTAAAACATTTTTCGAACTACCGGAAATTTTCAACAAAACATTGGAAAACATGAATAATTTAAATTCTCAGAGTAAAATTTGTAATTTTATAAATGGGCGCATATATAAATCCATGCTGCAACATTTCACAGGGAAAGTAGTTATCCCTATATTTTTATATTTTGATGATTATGGTATCAATAATAATCCTTTGGGGTCTCATGCTAGTTCTATTTTTGCCGGATATTACACTTTCCCAACGATTCCACAACATTTGTTGTCTAAATTACATTTTCATTTTAACTGTCTTTATATTAGAAGTACAGATTATAAGGATGTTGGAAATCATATTGCATTCAAATATTTGATCGATCAGCTAATAGATCTCGAAAAAAATGGCTTGGAATTAACAATATCTGGTAAAAGACAAAAAATATATGTAACTCTCGGGCTTGTATTGGGTGATAATTTGGGCCTAAACTCTGTTCTAGGATTTACAACTTCTTTCAATGCGCAGAGCTTTTGCCGATCTTGTAAGAGAACCAAACTTCAAATTCAGTCAGATTTCATTGAACATGAAGAAGATTTAAGAGATACTGAAAATTACGCTAGTGATTTGCTGGCGAATCTTACGTCCGAAACTGGTATAAAAGAAAACTCTATATTTAATGAACTTAGTTTATTTCATGTTACACAAAACAATTCATTTGATATTATGCATGACATTTTTGAGGGTGTCCTACATTACGATCTCTGTCAAATCCTAGCTTCATTAATTGAATCTAAAATAATTTCAATGGATATCCTGAACAATAGAAAAAAACTTTTTCAGTATGGAAAGACGGAAGTTGGTAACATGTCCCGTGATATTAACTCAAACATGTTAAGAAATTGTCGTTTAAAAATGTCAGCAAGTGAGTCACGGACATTTCTCCACTTTATACCTTTAATGATAGGAGATTTGATTCCAATCAACAACATACATTGGAAACTTTTATGTCTTCTTAAAATAAAATATAAGTATAGTTAACATTCTATTGAAAAATGAAATTTCAAATAATGAGTTACTAACATTAAAAGCTAAAGTATCTGAGCATCATTTATTGTATATTCAACTGTTTGGAAATACATTAAAACCAAAACATTATTTTTTATTACATTACGCGAATGCAATTCAGAACGTGGGTCCTCTAAAAAAAACTTGGAGTTTCAGGTTTGAATCAAAACATAAAGAATCGAAGTCATATGCCAACAACATCACTTCAAGAATAAACGTGCCTCATAGTTTTAGTATAAAATCAGGACTTAAATTCGCTCAGTTTCTGCTAACTTATGAGAATTCATTGAAAGAAAAAAATGAAATTGTAAGTTATTTTGAAGACTTGTTATTAAAAGCTGATATAAATCTGAATGAAGCAATTTTCTTTAATAATGTAACTTTTAAGGGCACACTGTATATAAAAAAATATGTATTTGACGATATCAAACGAAGATTTAACCTTATATAAAATCAATGGTATTTTTAAGATAAACAAGACTACAACAATTCATATTATATGCCAAAGGATAGAAATAAAGGGTTTTGATGAACATTTTCAAGCCTACGAAATTGGCAAAGCACTATGTCCGATTTTATTAAAAGAGTTGGAATTATTTACAAGTCCACCTTTACATGTATATTCTATTAATAACGGCAAAACTTATTTAAGAAATAAATTTATTTAGACCTGATAGATAACCTAACTATGAATTTTCGGATAAATGTTAACAATTTTCATTTAAAAAACAATAAAAATTTGGTTTATTTTTTTTTACTTCGTGTTGTTTCATTTCTAACTTTGAGCAATTTTCAGACAAGATACATTCAGGTCAAATTTTCAATATTTACAGGATATAGGGTATAGTATCCAAACTACACTATTTTAAAATTGAAATGAATCATGTTTAAAAGTACATCAAAAATTTTCCTTTTACATCAACGGGAAACATGTTAAAATTCATTTATTATTTGAATCAAAATTAAATCAGTTTGATTATGAATTTACTCGCTAAGCATTTGAATTGAAATTACCTGTACTTGAAAGTAAATTGCATCATTTAAACGATGTTTTGAGTTAAAACTCTTTTAAATCTACATGAATGCATTTCGAAGACAAATTATAATTGAAAAAATTTGAATTAAGGTGATTTTATTTGAATTTACTAGGATTTTTCTCTCAGTGAATAAATCAAGACCATATATCATTAACACCGACAAAAGTTTCACGTTGAACCGTGTTGCATGGTTTGAACTTTTCCATCCCATACAACAAGACGTGGATGGCGGAGGTAGCAATCAAAATTCGCTTGTTCATTCGAAAGACAAGGGGATTTGGGACGGCCAGTAGTTCAGTGCATTGAGGCGTCAGTCTGTCGTCTCATACTACCGGTCAGTTACGGGTTCGAGTCCCGTCCACGTTGTGAACATAAGCAGGAGATACATGCTGGCAACATGAATTGTTTGAAACCAGTTTATGCTAACGAAACGTCAAATAAGCCACATGGGAATAATTAGGGAAAATAGTATGAATACTTGACCGCAACTCTCATGAATTCCAAAAGACATATCATTAATTCCTTAAAATTAATGACACTCCATAATCCAGCGATCAAGAGAGCAATGTAAATCAGATGATTAGAGTTGTCGTTAAAAACTATTTCTGATTGCCGATTAAAGTTATCATACGAGTATGACAAAGGTTAGGTTAGATTAGGTTAAAGGGCTGCCGCGGATGACGCAGCACGTTGTGACATCCACCATGATAAACACCTATCTCATTGAAATTGCTCTCCATTGAACCAGCCAGAGCTGGCAATGAACCGATAAAGCCTGAGCGGGCTCATGCCACTTAGCTCTTCCAAATGAAGGAAGAGTATGACGAAAATTTGAATAAAAATGCGTGGCGCCTCCAAACCTCTAATAGTCTACTAGAAATGCCAATCTTTGTAACTTCGGTAATTTAAAAACATTTGAATTTAATAAACTAATACATATTAAGAAATAATATTCCGAAATTTTGCACAAAAATTCCCTGAAATTCTGTTTTCAGTGCACCAAGTCTTTCAACGATTTTATCAAATGCAATCAGCATGAAATGAGCTGGCTCCGTTAATTTCACATTACCATCGGTACCATTTAAGTTTCGAAATGTAAATGCATCCTTTTCGGGACGTACTAAATATAGACGTCCTGCAATCGGTTCCCTCTCTGGCCTGCAAAAAGGCACTATGGATCGCCTGCCATGTCCTCGTTCATTCACGCCGGCACCAAATGAACACGCTGCTCGTTGGAATTGCTCATGCAAGCCGTGAAAAGAGAGTGTAAAGAGAATCCTTTAAAAAATTAACCCTTGAAAACCATGTGTAAACAACAAATCTATCCAGTGCACACGGCCATCGGCAAAAAAGGAGTAATTTCCTTTTGATCAGATCATCCATATCTCACCATCTCAATCAATTGCCGAGACTCATTCATTCATTGCCAACCCAAGTCCCGGCCATTCTCTACAAATTTGGATTGCGATTCGAAACGAGAACGAGCCGAGAGATTCATACTATATGTGCATGTATGAAGCGTTTGGTCAAAAGGGACTTTTGAGGTAGCTTCTGTGCAGACAGGGTTCACGGCAATAGTCATTCCGGGGTGTAAACAAATCATTTAGTTGTCGGCTTCGATTCAGTTCAGCAGTTTGATTTCATTCATCGCCCTAAAGCCGCCGCCGTTTGTGTGTGCACAAAAACTACAAAAGTACATAGAAAATCAATATTTGCTCGTATAGATTGAGTTCGTACACAGGACACACTGTACGAAAATGAGAATGAGTGGGTTTTGGTCACACAGGATCATCGGGAGCAGGGTTGCTGTTGATGTAGGACATAAAAATAATATATTGACCAGATTATGAGAGACAGAATTAACAGTATCAACGACTGCGTTAGTCATACGTCATACCGATCCAGTGTGACAAAAATGTAAAATGTTACTCATGCATGAGTAGATGAGATTGTCGTGGTATCTGAACCGAGTAATGTTTGAAATTAGCTGGAAAAGAAATTTTGATTCGTTTCCCCATATCATGATCTCTAAAGGTCGACATAATTGGGGATCAGACATCCTGACTCTCTCGCTCTGTTTCGTTCTCGGGTGCTCTCTGTCTTACTGGATCGGAATCAAAGTCCATAGGTTATTTTCACTTACAAAATATGACCCCGCGGAATACTCACTACATGGAATATCCAGGGGGGAATAAGTAATCACTAATCACCGTCAACCAATTCAATGTAAAATATGTAAATGACTAAGCTCTGCCTAACCCCAGCCACATACTGTCGAACACGAACCCGAACTCGAACATGGTGCAAGTATCCTCCTACTTTTCCCGACATCGGCAACACTCACCATAATAATTTCAAATCACGATATCGCAATTGAATTCAAAGTTCCTTGCACTCGTAGTGCATTTTAAGGTTTCATACGATGGTACACAATAGTACCGACCCGAAGAAGCTCAATCGCGGCACCATGTAAATATTCAAATCCCCGTCTACGTTACAATTCGAATGTTTGCCCGAGATGAAATCCCTTTAGGATGCTATCGAAATGATTTTTTTATGGTCCAGTCGTCATTTCGCATCAATTGATGAGAGCAAACAGATCATACAAGTGATGAAGCGCATCCTTTTCGTGTTCGTCTTCGTTTCATTTCAAATGGGTCCTCTGGCCTCGATTCGGAGTTTTGATTGTGCCTACAAAGAAATTTGTTAGACAGCTGTTCAAGTAGGCCCGGCTCTTGTTTGTCGAGAGCGTCAAAAGACAACCCACTAAGGACTTACAAGGCTCTTTAACATGTTTGTTGATGGTCGACCGATGATAATCAATAGATGAAATGAGTCGAGTGTATTAGCATGTTTGCCATTAACTAAATGAAAATGCAATTTAATGTTTGATGAAAGCTTAGGAAACCTGATTTTGGTGACACAGTGTTTGTCTGTTTGTCACATCGAATCTTTCCATTAGGGAATTCTACAAAATTAAATGCAGATAGCCAGAAGTGAAGTTTAAAACGAACGAAGTTGATTGAGTGAATGATGTTAAAAGCAAAATATTGATTTTTAAATTTTTAACTTTGATGACTTGATTGACTTGATTTTTAAATTTATAATTTTTATATTATGGAGAACAGTCATTATGGATACAATTACCTCAAACCGCATATTACTGACTTCAAACCCATGAACGGCTGTGTGCGATTCGTATTAAGACTCGATTCTTCAATCTCTGGCTCATCAATGTGCACGCCTCCACTGAAGTTAAAGGAGACGCAGTAAAATACGAGTTCTACGCCCAACTTGAGATTCTCTTCGACTCACTTCCAACAAACGGCGTCAAAATGCTGCTTTACCGCGAAAGTCGAAAATGAAATTTGGAACCGGGGGCGGGGGATCACTGGAGGCCACAGTCTCCATGAAGAATGTAACGACAACGGCAAGCGACTTATCGACTTCGCCTGCAGTAGGAATCTAGTCGTAAGCTCTACGTGTTTCCCGGAGCGACGCATACACAAGCAGACCAGGAAATCTCCATAGATGTACATACCGTCAACCAAATTGATCACGTCCTCATATTCAGGAGATGGGTGTCTAGTCCGATGGATGTCCGCTCCTATCGAGGAACAAACTGCGACCCAGATCATCACTTGATGAAGACGACCTACAGATGTAGAATTTCTACAGTGCACCAATCGAAAATCAGCACTCCCAAAATCTTTGCGGTTGATAAGCTTCTGAGTGATGCTACGGCGGTGGCGTATACCACCACCCTTGAGGAAAGACTATCGCCTATGCTACACAACATCAGCAACACAGGTGTCAATGGGTTCTGGGAAGAACTCAAGGATACCACCTCTTTGATGGTACTCTTGAGCTTTTCCCAGAACCCATGAACAATGAACAGTGGCAAAATTAGTGCGATGACGTATGACGATGATCAATTCCGTCCCACAGGTCAGGATCCATAAAAGACTTACTGATCTATTTGGAACACGCACTGGTCTGAAACAGGCGATGGACTGGCACCGACGCTCTTCAACCTAGCACTGGAATACGCTATTCGGGCTATGAATATGGACAACAGCAAGACGCTATTCATCAAGTCGACACAATTAGCAGCGTACGCCGACGACATCAACATCATGTCCCGGAGATTGGCCGACGCAGAAGAGCTCCTGCATACGCTCGATACCGCTGCAAAAGAAGTTGGACTACATATCAACGACAGTAAAACTAAAATAATGATGCAATCGACGACATGGACACCTGCATAGCCGAGCATCAATGTGCGGGCCTCAACATCGAGTTCGTGAGTTCATATAGGTATCTGGGTTGCAACTTGTCAAGGGACGCCAACGAAACTGACGAAATCAAGCGACGGATACAGTTAGTTAGGTTCTCCCCATAATGAAATCGAAGCATGTGCACTGAAACACGAAGCTCCGCGTGTACAAAACCATTATACGACCAGTGCTATGCTATGGCAGCGAAGCATGGACCCTAACTCAAGCCTCCGGAAACATGCTAGACACATTTGAACGTAAGGTTCTACGGCGAATTTTGCGGGGCTATTTGCGATCGAGATGGATGGCGCATCCGATACCATCATAAGTTGTTCATACAATACGATGAGCTGGAAGTTTCGAAAATCGTCAAACTACAACGACTTCAATGAGCAGGGCATGTACAACGAATGGACGATGATCGCATGCCAAAGAGAGTAATGAATGCAGAACGAATCGACGGAGCGAGACTGCCTAGACGACCGAGATCTCGGTGGGAGAGCTCACTTTGTGTGGACGCCGCGCAGCTACTGGGCTTACGAAATTGGAGGACGCAGTCACGTGACCGAGATAATTGGAGGACAAAGATCCAGGCGGCCAAGGCCCGACGTAGAGTTGACGCGCCACGATGATGATGATGACTTGGAGAATTTGACAAATATTTGTAGTGTGGGCTAGTTAGTTGATTTTGAAAATAGTCAAGATCCTTCTGAATTATCGCCAACCTCGCCTATAAACTGGCCATATAGGAAACTCACTTTTAATGCATATCTCTCTCTCTCTCTCTGGATCCTGTCAACCCCTTGTAGGGCATAGGGCATTAACCACGTCGACTTTCCACCTCGTCCTGTTCGCCGCCATCGCCTTCAACTGTCTCCACGATTTGCCTAATGATTTACCCTCGACCTCAACTGATCTTCTCCAAGTGTTTCTAGGTCGTCCAACGCGGCGACTTGCATCGGTTCCCTATGGGTTACAATCGAGGGCCTGTTTAGCAATGTTTTCCGGCCCCTTTCAGAGTGTGTGACCTATCCATTGCCACTTTCACGTTTTTATAATTATATATATATAAAGTTTGCAATCTAGTTGTTATCGCCCTGGTCACCTTCCAAGTTGAACAGCCATAAAGAAGCACAGATTTTATATTGGTTTCGAAGATCCTGAGTTTGGTACGCCTGGAGATGTTGTTGTTTTGCCAGAAAGGAGTTAAACTGAAAAAAGCTGCCCGTGCCTTATTGATGCGAGACTGTACATCAGCATCCGCTCCACCATCTGCTGTAACTACGCTGCCGAGGTAGCAAAAATTGTCCACTTTTTCCACCGTCTGCCCTGAAACACCAATTTCGCTCTGTCTTCCTGGATCCAAGCTTAAGTACTTAGTTTTGTCAGCATTTATTTTAAGCCCCGCATTGCCACTTTCGCGGTGCAGGGCATCCGTCATTTGAACTAGATGATCCGATATATTTGAGAGAAGACAAATATCGTCAGCGTAATCCAGGTGTTGAAGGTATTCAAACATCTGATACCTTTGCTCTGGTGTTCACGAAGCGCACTGCAGAGTACGTCGTTAATGACAATCAGAAATAATATAGGTGACAAAATGCAGCCTTGTCTCACTCCGCTATGTACCTCGAAGGGATCTGAAAGCTTACCCTTGTGTAAGGTGTGACATTAGGCTCCGCTATAGGACTCCTTGATAATGGATATGATTTTATCTGGTATACCTCTCTTATGTAAAGCCTTCCAGATGTATTCCCGGTCAACGCTGTCAAACGCCTTCTCGAAATCGATGAACATGAGATGTAAAGGGGATCTCCACTCTGCGGATTGTTCAATAATAATTCGGAGGGTGTTGATGTGGTCGCTACATGAAACGCCCTCGCGAAAACCAGCCTGTTCATCGTTCAGTGTGCGGTCAACTGTTTGCTTGATCCGGTTTAAAATTATTTTTGCCATCAGTTTGGAGACTGCGGGGAAGAGGCAAATTCCACGCCAATTATTACAATCCTTCAGGTTACCTTTCTTCGGGATCTTAATAATGACGCCCTTCTTCATTCTTTAGGGAGAGTTTCGGTTTCCCAACACTCTTGGATAAGGGGGAGAAGAATATCCGCAGTAGCGTTGATATCCGCCTTAAAGAATTCCACCGGAATTCCATCTATCCCCGGGGCTTTACCCGCTTCCATCGATTTAATAGCCACAGTTAATTCCTGTTTAGATGGTGGATTGGTATCAACTCTGGCTATTTGCGGAATATTTTCTACTTCTAGTGAAGATGAGTTCGAATGCCCAAATGTGTTGTTGAGGACCTCAATGAAGTGCTCTCTCCACCGTCGCAGTTGTTCTTCATCAGTGACCAGTAGAGACCCGTCTTTATCTTTCACGGGATGTTCAGCTGTAAAAGATTTGCCAGTTAATGGCTTGATAAGTTTGTAAAGGGTTCCACTGTCACCACGGTAAGCCGCTTCCTCTACCTTCTCTGCTAATGCATTGATGTTGTTGTGTTTGTCCCGTCTTACGCTTCTTTGCACGCCTTTCTGAAGAGAACGGTATTCAGCTCTAAGTTGGTCTTTGACTGCGTCGTCAGTGGCTGAGTTGATTTGTTCCTTAATTCTCTTGCGTGCCGTGATTAGAGACCATGTAGAGTCACTAATAAATGGCCTTCTACCGCGCTCCAATCTGCCCGCAAAAGTTTCACCGCACGAAATAAATGAGTCCTTAGCGACGTTCCATCTATCATCAATTGTAGGAGTCTCATAAGATGGTGGTGCATTAGCTCTTTCGTGCAAGGTGGTGGAATAAGCACGTCTTATAGATGGATCTTTAAGCTAATGCACATTAAAACAAAGTACCGCCGATGACGAGCTGACGAGAGTTGCAAAACTCCACAAACATCTCGCCATTTTGGTTCCTGTTGCCTAGACCATGATTGCCCATTAGGTGTTCCAAACCAAGATTGTCAGACCCGACTTTGGCATTGAGATCCCCCATAATAATCTTTATGTCACCTTTGGGAGCCTTGTCGAAGGTGATGCCGAGTCGGTGATAGAATGCGTCTTTAGCTGATTGATCCGCTGGTTCAGTCGGTCATATGGCATATGGTCATTGCCAATTGGTACTTTTGGTGTCTATGCAAGTCTAGGGGAATATCCGCTTTCGGACTCGAGACCGAAGCGAAGTTAAGTTAAACTCAGTCTTATCTGCTTTCATGAAGATATTTTTTCCTGGGTCTTTTTTCCCAGCTCCCCACCGGAACCAGAGCCGATTGAGGTGAAATTTGCTGGCAGACTATGTACACCAAAGATTTATTATCTAGAATAGTATTTAACTCACACGGAACGGCCCATTAAGGATGAAGGACATATCAGAAAATATGCCAACATACCATACATAAACACGTTCGATTAATCAAAAAGACAAATTATCTAGATATTAATTAGGGGTTGAGCTTCACCCCAGAAAGCTTCCCCGAATCGAAATCCTTTCAAGGCTTCACCATTCAAGACTATTTTACGCTATTCATAATGTATCTCTTATGCAAATAACATAACAAACTGAGTAGGCTTTCACGGAATCATATCGGACCACCCTTCACTCCATCAAACAGCCTAGTAGTGCGAGTATCTTTGAAACATTCGAACAAATATTTGGCATTTAATTTGCCTATCGGCTTCGGGCGATCTCTCGTTACAATTATGTTAATGTACACAACGATATTGGGGGTAAACAGTTTACTTTTCCATGTTCCCTCATATCACTGACATTGCTGGTGCTGCGTATTTCGCCAACAAATGAAAAGGAAAGGCCGTTCGGAGAGTACTGATAGCGATACAATTTCAAGGGAACCTCAGCATTGGAGTTTTTCCTTTCATTGAGTACACGCGCCAGTTCATGACCAACTACCTGATCCCAATTTCAGATAAACCAGACAATCCTTGCAAGGCCTGACATATCAATTTCTCAGAATGCTCTTGTCTTGTAAGTGAGTCGCTGT
The DNA here is from genome assembly GCA_964017055.1 of Chloromyia formosa. Lineage (NCBI taxonomy): Eukaryota > Metazoa > Arthropoda > Insecta > Diptera > Stratiomyidae > Chloromyia > Chloromyia formosa. The sequence goes on from OZ024815.1 coordinate 117,275,899, forward strand.
GGAAGGTGGTGATTTTGAGGAGGACCGCGTCATAGTGGCGAAAGTAATGCTCAGCACTTGATATACGTGTCAATTGACGCTACCACCTACTGGGCCTGCGAACGTTTCGTGTTAAGTTTTATTGCGTGATTAATTGCGTACAGTAATGTTGCGTGACAGTATTCAATCAATCCTTTTCTATGACCAAGGATTTTATTGCTATGAAACTTATTTTGTTGTTGGGTGAAAGTATGGGGTTTGGCTTAAGTGTTTCGAAAATGTGATATGGCAAATCATACAATTATTAATATTTCCATATTTTGCCAAGCAACAAGTCCAATTAATAAAAGGAAGTAAGTATTTAGCACTTTTTAACACTTTTCCGTTTCAGTAAGGACAAGGTCAAAAAATTAATAGGAGGTAGTGGTGATTAAGTCTGCAATTGAAAATACTAATTGAACAAATTGTGGCTTAATAATGTGTCAACGCCTATAAATTTGATCTAAATTGGGAATATGTTCACATTTATATCTATTTAGTGGCATAAGTTTAGGAAGTACCCATGTACAGACCGTCAACTAGGGATTTAGCGTAGCTTGATCCCACTTTCAGTTTTTGATCTACTGGATGTCCTATTATTATACACGATTTATTGTGCTCATATTATGACAAAAAACACGCAACGTAATAAATGGTAATAAGTCCTTTGTGGGAGTAGTCTTAACGACAGCAGAATTGCACCGACCTTTTAAAGAAGTTTTCTCCAAAACCAATCAACCGCTTGGCATTCACATAATAAAGGTGTTTGGTGTTCTTGAGTCCTGTATAGGCATAGACGGCGTTGGACAGACCCATTATCTTGAAGTGATATCTGACCAAGTGGTGGACGAAAAACCACGATCAGTCTAAATACGACTGGCTTCATTGAAACTTGAATGATGAAGGTTTAATTAATTTCCTGGACTGCCGCATTTTCTGGGGGATGTTAGAAGATCTTTCAGTAGAATGGCTGCAAAGCCAGATGTTGGAGGAACCATATTGTAAATGGGTTGTTAAAAACTCCACTATGGAAATCTGCTGGAAAGGAAGAGACTCTGAGAAGCCCTCGGGGAAACAGCGATAGCTCTGCTGGTCGACGGAATAGTGGAAGTCGAGTCTGTATGACAAGATTATCTTCCCAGTACTGGTCCTAAAACATTCCTCATGGCTTTGCTGATGCTATCGAGTCGAAGTGTGAATGGTGTTCATGACCCGCTGCATCAGCCAGAGGCACCCCAACTTGAACGAGGTGCAGATAGGGAAACTAGTTTTCTGAATACTCATTTATTATGAAAAGATGCAAGGAGACGCCAAGATCCAGCGACTTGGTTGGATTGAGCCATCCTTCGGTTGCAGCCAAGACGCCGAAAACCCTCGGATTTGATTTCGTCCACCTGCAGATCACTCGTAAAGTACTGTCTTTGATCTGCCGGTTAAAACGCGAACGAGGAAGGCGAATGTCAATTTTTTTTGTCACGGCAGGTGGTAAGGAAGGATGGATCTTGGGCCACCGAAGCTATAGAAGCAGACAAACATACTCAATTGCCCTAACCCCTTGTGGGGCATAGCGCGTCAAGTGTTTCATGTATCCCAGTTGACGTTTCGTTGGCATAAATTGGTTTCGGAGAATGCAGTGGCCAACATGCACCTCCTGCACATACGTGGCCACGAACGTTGTGGTGGACGGAATTCGAACCCGGAACGCCGGTAGTCAAACATAAGACTGATGACTCAACACACTGCGCTATCGGTCGCCCCTGTAATACTGAACTGCAACAAGTTGCAGAATTCCATGAACGACAAGGGAGAAAAAAAAACAGTGACAAGGGAAGTCCCATCGAGTCAGGCTAGCAAATGTCGTAAGATTAAAATCGCCGGATATCACAATATGGTAGAATCAGAATGGGAGATGTTAATAATGTTGGAAAAATAGGCGATGACGCGAAGAGACTGTCGTAGACAGGCAAGGGCAAGACAGAGTTACATGGAACATAAACACATGAAAGGAGCGAAGAAGAATCGTATGTAGGAATTACTACAGTGGCACAATCAAAGGTAAGAGAGTCAGTAATAGATAGACCAAAACACTCAATGTTGCTACGTGCAAGTGAACCACCACCAGTAGACTTTCCCATTAGATCCAAATTACGATCACAGCGAAAGATCTTGCAACCCTCCAACAGATCACCATTGTGAATAGAAGAACACAGTCAAGTATTAGTCAAACATAAAGGTGCGTTTCGATTTAGCGAAACCACTCGCGAAACTGTTTTGCGAGGAAATTCACCTAAAACTCACCCGAGGCCAGTCTCGCCTTGCCCGTTCACACTATTCGCAACATTGCGCGCAACAGACACGATCTAGGGCGAGTTGTCAGTTTAGATGAGTTCACCATAGCGTCGTGTTCATGAATTGTGCCTCCAGGTGCGACCTTCGCATCTGCCACCATTAGTGGATGTTCACACTGCGTGCGATGCCGAGCCGAGCCGGGTCGAGCGATGCGATGCGATGTGATGGGTGTTCACATTGCACGCCGTGCGATGCAAAGATGATCCGAGCGATGGCTTGCGATGCAAAGATAATCCCGGATGTTCACTGCACGCAATGATGGAGAGTAGAGACCAATTTAGTTCAAGGAATAGAATCTGTTCGACATCATGTCGTTTGTGCTTGACCCAGTAAATTTATTTCTGTTTGAAAACAGTGCTATAATGAAACCGGAATATAGAGAGCTACGCCCGCAATTCGAGGGTTTTGTAGCAAGCGCTTATTTTGGCATGTAAATACTGGCTCCCTGTTCTTCTTGGTACCCCTCAGCTGAATAAAAACACCATAATTAAATGTTTTACCCATGATATAGTATCTTACATGCCAATTCACAAAAAGACTGCATCTGTCACCTCTCAAAGTAATAGTTTTAATACGAGAAGCTGTAGATAGATATGTATGTATACGAGATAAACTGTCCCACTCTTCGAGATGCTTAACCATTCATATTAAGACGACATTGCAAATTGCAAACTTGTGTAACGGCTTTGAAATTCAGGGCGGCTGGGACAAATTACGGTCTAATATTTTTTCCTCCTCCACTGTTCCCCTTTCTACAAATCTCAAGAAAATGCCAAAAATGGAATGTACTCAACATTACCTTTCTCACTTGGCTATACAAGTGGATAAAAAAAATTTACCTTAATTTCGCCTCTATGTGGACCCCCCCCCCCCCCCCCCTCCTCTTAAAGTTGGCCAATTACAACACAACGCTATCTCCAGCAAATTATAGCATTTCTACACATTCTCGCCGAATTATGTGTGCAGCTTCAGTCGTTCGTAAGACGTAAGACGGACAGACAGGTATTTGACCGATTTTGTAAGATTTAAGACACAAAACCCTAAAAAAATTAACTGTGTGAATAGTTATTGTTAGGATCACCAATCACCAATCTTCACCCTTCCAAAGTTGGTTCATTAAATAACTGCAATTCGCACTACGAAAAACAACATGCAAGTAGTACACGCATATCTATGCGTGAGGCCGGTAGGTGTATTTTTTGTATGGATAGTGTCAAAATGCATAACTTTAAGTCAATGTACTATTATTAAATATCATGTCATTGTAATGAAACTTAAAGGTAATATTGCCTATGATGTTGGTTATCATCAGCCATCAATATTTTTGGCCTAGGGTGTGCTTGAGGGGTGCAGGGGTGTGCTAACTGCAACTATAGAAATGTACTATTATTAACCTTTTTGGATGAGATTTAAAAATTCTATTATTTTCGGTTTTCTATGATATTGAAATGCCGCTTTTCTGTCAATTTTCATATGTCTAGCTATAACGGTCTCGAAATGCAAGGGGGGTGTACTCAACGGTACCTTTCTTACGATACCCCACTTACCTATACCAAACGAAAAAAAAAATTCGACCTTCATTTCCCCTCTATGGCGACCCCCCCTTAAAGTTGACCTATTACGACGCATCGCTTTCTCCAGAGAATTATAGTATTTCTACATATTTCCACCAAATTTCATGCATGTAGCTTCAGCGGTTCGTGAGATATTTCATGGACAGACGGACAGACAGACGGACAGACGGACGCATGACCGATTTCATAAGGGTTTTGTTTTTATACAAAACCCTAAAAATGGAATGTACTCATCATTACCTTTCTCACGACACCTCATTTGCTTATATCAGTCGATAAAAAAAATTGACCTTAATTTCGCCTCTATGTGGACCCCCCCCCCCCTTCCTTCTACCCGGTAAAGTTGGCCAATTAAGACACAGCGCCCCCAACCAATCTTTACCCTTTAAAAAATGATTAATTAAATAACTGCAATTCGCACTACGAAAAACAACATGAAAGTAGTACTCACACCTATGAGGCCGGTTGGTGTATTTTTTGTGTGGATAGTGTCAAAATGCCGAACTTTAAATGAATGTACAAGTACTATTATTAAATATTATGTGATTATAATGAAACTTATAGATATTATTGCCTATGATGTTGGTTATCATTGGCCATCAATATTTTTGACCTCGGCTACGCGTAAGGGGTGCAGGGTTGTGCTAACTGAAACTATAGAAATGTACTATTATTAACCTTTTCTGATGAAATTTCAAAATTCTAGAAATCTAGGTTTTCTACACTAGTAAAATGGCGCTTTTCTGCAAATTTTCATATTTCTAAGTATAACGGTCTCGAAATGCGAGGGGGGGGGGACAAACTCGGATGACATATTTTCCCCTCTCCCTCTTTTCCCGTTTCATCAAATTTGAAAAAAATTTCAAAAATGGAATGTACTCGACGGTACCTTTCTTATGATACTCCACTTGCTTGTACCAAACGAAAAAAAAATTTCGACCTTCATTTCCCCTCTATGGGGACCTCCCCTTAAAGTTGACCTATTACGACGATTCGCTTTCTCCGGCGAATTATAGTAATTCTACACATTCCTACAAAATTTCATGTATGTAGCTTCAGCCGTTCCTGAGATATTCCATGAACAGACGGACAGACAGACATTTGACCGATTTCATAAGGGTTTTGTTTTACTACAAAACCCTAAAAATGGAAGGGCGTCGCCATTGGGTGCATCCCATTAATGAAGAAAGGCCCAGTGTTGGTGAATTTCATCATCTCTTCCGCGACCTCAGACGAGATGAAGAAAGGTTTTGGAGTTACTTCCGTATGAGCGCTACCACGTTCGATTACATAGTAGCGTCAATTTCGAGCAGCCTACAGAAACAAAATATTGTACAAATTTAAATTGTTTTTTGGCCATAACTTCTAAAATGTAAGTAATTTCGCATTTTTGACACCATTTTCACCCCCCCCCCCCCCCCCCCCTTAGAAACTCCCATCCGGGCTGAGGAGCATCCATCTCCACTATTTTTTTTTCAAAATTATTTGTTAATTGTAGTAGTCACGATTAACAATTAATTAATTGGCACTTAAAAGTGATCCTCAAGCGAATGGTATAAGGCTGCGCGCACGTTGGGACACGTTTGCGTGTCGCGTTCACGTGTTTTATGTCAAACGGTTCGAGTCTATGGTTTGCAGCCAAAGATGCGAATTTGTCGAATTGACAAATGCTCGGCTGTTGTCGTATCACCAAATTAAGTTCATTATTGTATGTTACAGCCAATAATTTAGCATGAAATGTGTGCTTATGCACATCCTACTACTCCCCCGTCGTTTGTTTTGCCACTCAACTCTTATCTAATTATCCATTTTAAAGCACAATAATGAACTCAATTTGTTGATACGACAATAGCCGAACATTTGTCATATTGACAGACTTGCATCTTTGGCTGGAAACCATAGACTCAAACCGGCCATGTGCATCGCTTCATTGCCCGTAATGTATTTCTTCCTATCCGATTGTAAGTGACGCAGCATCAGGCGTCATTTGGACGTCCATGTGCACCGGCACTAAATATGTAAATCGCCGCTTCTGCTCTATGCCTTTATACACAGCGGTGTCCGCTGTTCAAACCGCTTGTGAAACCACGCCTTCTAAACGCGACCTTATTACGGTGGTAATAACCTTTCATTTGAGCCATACTGAATCAAAACCGGAGTCCAAAGTGTATATACCCTAGACTTGTACAGACCTAGTTGTGATACCAAAACTTCCAACTGGCAACGGCCATTTGCATTAAAAGTGAGTTTCCCATATGGTCAGTTTGAGCTGTGGACGTGGATCCAATGAAAAGTTTCATCGTTCATCCATTCGAATTTTGGATATTTACATTTGCACTAACGTTTATAGGGAAGGTAGGATCTTTCCCATTCTCAAAATCAACTAACCAACCCACACTGTAAATATTTATCGCAATTTGCAAGTCGCTAGCATCATTGCATTGTAGTTATCGCTCGTTTGAAGTTTCATTTGTAGGGGACGTAGGGGTTGCTTGGGACGGAGGTTGACCATTTCCAATACCAACCAACTAAATATAAATCCAAACATTTGAACCAAATTTCAAGTCGCCAGCTTCATTCTATCGAAAGTTATCGCTCATTTGAAATTTCATCTATAGGGGAGGTAGGGGTTCCTTCGGTCGGATCTTGCCCATTTTCAATACCAACCAACTAGATCATGCTACAAACATATGACCAAGATTTCAAGTTTCTAGCTTCATTCTATCGAAACCTATCGTGCAAACGGGCAGACAGAGAGACAGACATGGCTAAATCGAATCAGGAGGTGACCCTCATAATTTCCATGTATACACTGCCACACCGCCGCGCCGAAGCCTCCTTTAAGGCGTTACATATTTTGTGCATGACAAAAACAATATACCATATACTAAAAGTCTAGTATAAAAGCAGACATAGGTACATACATGCATTTTTTATATATTTTTATAATATTACTTTACAGCTCGTACTTGCACCATACTGGCTCCATGGAGCTTCACACCGCAAAGCATCGCAAAGCCCATAAACTCCATCGCAAAGCCCACTAAATTCCATCGCACCAAATCAGCAGCCGGTACTCGCACGAAAAAGCAAAATTGTTTGTGAAAACATCGGGCCATCGCTCGTTTCGTCATCGCATCGCGCGCAATGTGAACACTCAAAGCGTGATTCCATTTAAAATTGAAGACTTTCCATTTTCTTGATTTAAAAGCTTGTAATCGCATTGCATCGCTCGACCCGGCTCGGCTCGGCATCGCACGCAGTGTGAACATCCACTTACCCTGTAGTTCGAGCCAGCTGGATCGGATGAATATTTCCCCATGAAAACAGGGTGGCATTCTGAGGTGGGCAACCTCATTCTTTTACTTCAGACTCGGAATCAGCGACCCCCAAAATTACCTGGAGTTCGATTCAGCCCGATTGGGCTATTATTTCCCCATGAAAACAGGGTTGCCATTCTGGGGCGGGCAACCCCAAAATTTGTTTTTTTCTTTTTTCACTCCAGATTCGGAATCAGCGACCCAAAATTACCTTGTAATTCGAACCAGCCCGATCAAAAGAGTATTTCCCCATGAAACAACCAGGTTGGACGCATGCTACTCATCAAAATCATCCTCACCTGAAACATACTCGCGCAATGTTCATATTAGGCAAAATCGGAGAACAGCTATTTGAGATGATAGTCCAATTTCAACCAATTTTGGAAATGCAGTTTGGTAGTAGATAACATTACATATATAAAAAAACAAATATGAAATTTGGCTACGATATCGAAGCAAAAAAGATGTTCTCACTAACACAGACTTTTGGACCGGTCGTTCCTACGGCAGCTATATGATGGATGCAGTGGTCCGCTTTCGTTGGTTGACATATACAGATACAGCGTGCAATAGAAAGAGACTGTGGACAAAATTTCAGCTCGATAGCTTTAAAACTGACAGACTAGTTTGCATACAAATAGACAGACGGACAAAGCTTAATCGCCTCATCTTGTCATACTGACCAAGAATATACGAGTATATACTTTATATGATCGGAGATGCTTCCTTCCGTGCGTTGCAAACTTCATGACAAAGTTCATATACCCTATCACATTCGTAAAGGGTAAAATGAATTCAAATCGTACGCGTTGAATCCTTTTCAACAAAATCACCGGTTAATATTTTGGTGTTAAAGAATCATATACACCAGATAAATGTATCAGTCTCACTAATCCAATTAGTTTTCAGGCTCAGTCACATGTACCAGAAACCTTCCTGCCTTGAAACCCTTTAGATACAATATACTTTCCCCAACTTAATTATTTTCACACGTGAAATTTAAATTAGAACTAAAAAAATAGACTCACTGACAGTGTGCATGTGTTAATAGAAATGCAGTAACATATTTTTTTCCAACTACTCTCCCGAAAAAAGACTGTCTAACCCACAATTGGCCTGAACAACCGAAAAAATCCTTTCACAAACTGCGAGCGTCACTGTGGGGTGAAATCAACCACCCATTCATTAAGCAGCTGTAAATCACGGAACTAAACGATTTTTGATGAACAGAAACAGGGCGTGTACTACAAACTATGCCTTCGGCAGACATTTAACCGATACAATCCCCGACACCAAAGTCCGAGTTCGGGGTCCTTGACGCTGTAAAGAAGAACTGTAACGTTTTTCATTTCTTGCTGTAGCGAATCACCCCACGGTAACCACGCCATACCAGGCCGCCTGAAAAATGAAACATAAGTTCATGTTGTCGTGCCGGCAGGGGGTTGGCCGAATCAAAGTTGTCCGGACTTTTCCGTTGTTCTATGAGAGTTTTGGGTGTACTTGAAATCCTGTCATGGTCGACACCGCCTCTCTCTCTCACTCTCGTCCTTCGCCCGAGATGCCTTTCTTGCACCTACCCCACATCTTATCCTTTTACGGTCGGGATAATGTTTGTTGCTGAACTTTTTATTTGATACTTATAAAAGGCATTCAAGAGGACTGAAAAGGGGGAATCGGCGACTCCAGGACAATTACTCTTAAGTAAATCACAGCTGTATGGCCTCGAGTACCAGTTGCAGGTAAAGGTTCCCTGTACTTGTGAGTGCAGTTGCATGGCGAACGAAGAATCCTGGAATTGAGTGGTAGTTTGGCGACGGTACATACTAGTATAGCGGTAGAATCAATTCGCTGCATATGGAAGTGATTTTTATTTTTATTTTTGCAAACCGTATTACTCGAGTGTGTTCATACGACATGGCGTTTTCTTTTCGCTGCCACAATAGCACGACCCAGCAGCAGTTTGGCATCGCACAGCGATTTTGGTTGTTTACCCTCGTTTGCAGCTTCACAAAATGACTACTTCCCTTTTTTAGTTTTCAATGTTAATTACGGGGTACGTATGCCGGTTGCAGGGAGTTAAATAGGGACGAGAGTACTCGTCTACGGGAAGCGCAATTTTATGAACAGTCGGCTTCTGGTTTCTTAAACAGTTGTTCAATTAAATGCTTACGTACGGATATGGACATTGAATGTACATTTTGATGAGAAATTCCTCTTTTCGAGGGTCATTGGAAGCATGGATAATATCTGATAATATTGAACTTTTTCTCGCGAAAGTTTAAGGGAAGCACAAAAAAGACTGCAAGTGGATCTTGTAATACTGCCGAGAGTCTTTCTTTCAAGCTTTGCACATGTGTAATAATTTATAATAATCCACCACGCCATATTCTACATTTAACATTTTATTCTACAATAATAGTAAGTTATATTTACGTTCATCCAGTGAGGCAGTCCATGTACACTATAGAGAAGCTGAGGGTTGCAAGCTGGAATGTCGGATCCATGACGGGAAAGAGCGAAGAGCTCGAGGACGTCATGAAACGGAGAAGGATAGACATTATGTGCGTGCAGGAGACCAAGTGGCGAAACGACCAAGTCGACCGAACTCGTTTTTTGACGAATTCCAAAAAGTACAAATTGTACTATTATGGAAACTCGAATGATAGAAACGGGGTTGGTGTTATTCTGACATCGGCTTTACTTAGCAGCATCGTGAGTATTTCGAAGATAAGCGACCGCTTGATGAGTATCAAATTGGTTATCTGCGGAAGAGTGTGGAATGTCATAAGTGCCTACGCCCCCCAAGTGGGCTTACAGCAAAGGGAAAAGGAGGCATTTTGGAGCGACGTTGACACACTACTCCAAAGTATACCAGATACCGAGCTGGTTTTTTTCGGAGGGGATTTAAATGGCCATGTGGGGGAATCGAACTACGATTACGAGGACTGTCATGGTGGGAAGGGTAACCAATCTACAGCCAGAAATGATGAAGGTAGGGCTATTCTGACTATGTGTAGATCACACGGTCTGGTCATTCTCAACACATGGTTCATTAAGAACCAAAGGCACCTGATCATATACAACAGTGGAGCTCATGCGACGCAGATAGACTATCATCTGTGTCTAAATTTCATGAGACGTTGGGTGAAAGACTGCAAAGTGATCTTGGGTGAATCTGCGGTCACCCAGCACCGGCTGCTCCTGACAGAATTTATTTTGAAAGGAGGAACAAGACCGCAAGTAATCCCCAAGCCAGTCGAGAAAATCATGTGGCATAATCTCAACAACGAAAGCTTTGAATCTGTTGTAACTCCATTCATTGCTAAAATGGCTTCAACACAACACCAACTGCGACGAGCAACACAAATGTGGAATGCTTTGGAGGAGATGTTAGTAGGAGAGGCTGAAAAGACACTGGGAGTTTCGAAAGGCCCACTCCACATGAACAAGGAGACATGGTGGTGGAATACCGAAACAAAAGAAGCAGTGCTGGCCAAATCGGACGCATTCAAGGCTTGGACAACATGCAGGACAAGCAGTGAAGCCGAGAAGGTTCAACTTCGGGAGAAATACGATAGATGCAGAAAGGAAGTAAAGCGAAAGGTGGCTCAAGCAAAGGCGATTGCAGCAGAGAAGTTCTACCAAGAACTAGAAGATCAGGCTGCGGATAAGAGACCGTCATTGCAAGAGAAACCTAAAGACAATGCCAGGATATATAAGGTCGCAGCCCAAAGGAGAAGAAACGCTCGAGAGATTCAGGCGCCAAAGTACGTTGAAGACTCACAAGGAGTGCTACTGGTTGAAGACTCAGCAATCTGTAGCAGAATGCGTGAGTACTTCGAAGAACTTTTGAACGAAGAATTTCCGCGAGAAGCTTTTCAAACTGCGAAGCCAAACACCATTGATATCGCTGATTTTTCAGTGGAGGAGGCGATGAAGGCAATGATGTAGATGAAACGTGGAAAGGCAGCCGGACCGGACAAAATACCCTTAGAATTTTGGTTGAAGATGAATCATGTCGGGCTTAGATGGCTCACTATTCTTTTCAACAAAATTAAAAGGGGGCAACCGATGCCAGACACTTTCAGGAAGAGCTTTCTTCTCCCGTTTTATAAGAACAAGGGTGACTCACGCAAGCTCAACAACTATAGGGCAATCAAGTTAACATCTCACACATTGAAGACTTACGAGCGAGTTGTCTGCAATCGACTGAAAGAGATTGTACGGTTGGATGACAATCAATGCGGCTTTGTGGAGGGTCGGTCCACAGTCGATGCTATCCAGTGCATGCGTGTTACGATGGAAAAGCACCGTGATGCACGGACGGACTTGCACTTTGTGTTCATCGATTTGGAAAAAGCCTTCGACAGAGTTCCCCGTGATCTGATATGGGTGGCCCTAAGAGTACTTAAGGTCCCTGAGGCATATGTAAAGATGATACAAGATAAGTATGACGGGGCAACTACTAAAGTTAGATGCACAGCTGGTGAGTCTGAAGAATTTCCGGTTAAAGTCGGAGTTCACCAAGGCAGTGTATTGAGTCCCTTGCTCTTCAACATCATCATGTTCTATTTATTAACACTCATCTCTGAATATCCCTTCTTTTCGCCGATGACGTTGTTCTGGGTAGCAAAGACATCGCTGCTTTGCAGGCTGCACTGACCAAGTGGTGTAAGATACTGGAGGATCATGGACTGAGGATCAGCATAGCAAAGACTGAGCACCTTTGCTGTCCTTTCTCAGATCCAGAGAGACCGATACCAGATATCTACATTAAAGGAGAGCAGCTGAAGTCCTGTACAAGGTTCAAATACCTGGGTTCGATGATCAACAAGGAAGCTAACTGCGATGACGACATCAAACATCGCACCAGTGTAGGTTGGATGAAGTGGCAAGAAAACTCTGGAGTCTTCTGCGACAAGAAGATGCCACGAAAGCTTCAAGGCAAGTTGTACAAAACGGTCGTACGTCCCGCACTCATGTATGGGTCTGAATGCTGGACTATGTATAAGACATACGAGAGTAAAATGACTGCGACCGAAATGAAAATGCTACGGATGTCAGCCGGTGTAACCAAAAAGGATCGCATCAAAAGTACCTACATCCGAGGCAGCTTGTTTGTCGAGCAACCGATCACTGAAAAGCTCGAAGATCGTCGTATGGATTGGTATTGCCATGTTCTAAGGCGTCCACCTGTGAACCCAGTTATGAAGGCAATATCAATGAACGTTCCATTTGCTGGACCCAAACCCCGAGGCAGACGGAAACACACGTGGATCGATCAAATGAAGAATCAACAACAACGCATAAATCTCGGCGATGAAACGATCCAAGACCGAGCTGCCTGCAGAAGGAAGCTGAGATTATACCGCCAGAACGGGCGAAGTGCCAACACCACGGGCAGAGCAACGCGAAGCCGCAGAGTGGTATGAAATGGCAAGGAAGAAGAAGATTTACGTTCATCCAGTTCAGCGCGAACGAATAGGATCCAAATATTAATTTACCCCTTTCTACTATTAGGCCAGTAAAATTAAATATTATTAATAATAATTAGGGAAAGATCTGTAAATAATTTTAATCTTCTGATACTGATACTGAATACATGGAAACTGAGTTTGCATGGTCGTAGAAGGTAAGCTTAACTTTTGGAGGCCGAAAATCCGAGAAATTTGAGCCCTTTTTTTTAATATTATCATTATAACTCCTAAACGGTGTCTCGAGTCGAAAAAACTTGCAACAGTAAATTAAAGACCGTTGAATTCTGCGTTCAATGTACTGCTCAAAGTTGAAATTCGGTTCAGTAGCGTAGTCAAAATCAATAGTCAAAAAATGACAATTTTCGAGGCTCCGGAGAAAAATCACACTTTATCACTTTTCAAGCTCACAGATCTTTCAAACGGAAGCTCCAAATGGAAAAGCTTGTCTGTAAAAGTTGGGGATAATTTGATTGTGAGCCTAACGTGGCTAATATTTTTCAATTCGGGTCATTTTTAGAGTAGCTATGAGTAAAAATTCAAAAATGAATGATCATCGATTTATGCCTTAAAAGCTCTATCTCGGTAAATATAACAGCTAGAAGTTTTATTTTAGTCTCAAATTGTAGATAAATTACTCTAGTTAAATAAAGTTTTACAAGATTTCTTGTAAGACTAATTTAGGAGATACTAAAAAGAAACAGGACAAGCTAAACATTAGGCGCATATTCAACATGGTGGCGGGGTCCGTGGTGTTAGGGGGAAATTCGAATTTTTAAACAATGTACCAACTCAAACAATATATCAAAAATCGAAACTACCCTAATTAAAGCAACCAGTGTTATAACATTTTAACTGACCAAAGTAATTTAACCTTTGCAGAATCACCGACTTTTATTAATAAAAACGCAATTACTCAAAAACTATACCCGCTAGCGTATTCTAAAATAGTAAAGAATGAATCGCAGGTAATATCCTACCCTAAAAGCGCAGTGTGTTGAGGCATCAATCTTATGTTTAACTACCGGCGTTTCGGGTTCGAATCCCGTCCACGACGACGTTCGTGGCCATGAATGTGCAGGAGGTGCATGCTGGCAACTGCATTCTCCGAAACCAGTTTATGCCAACGAAACGTTAACTGGGCCACATGGAACAGTTGACGCACTATGCCCCACAAGGGGTTGGGGCAACTGAGTAAAAGTTACAGCGGTTACGATGGGGCATTGGTCGGTGGGAATGCATGCGGCCAGATTGGGTATACCTTGTTTTACCGAAGCTGTAGGAATCAGTAGGAGAAGGAAACTCTGATTCATTTCTTGTGCAAATGCCCGGCTCTTGCAAGAACCAAACATCAAGAACCGAGCAGTACTTTTTTCCAAGATATATTCGACATATCCTCGAAGAATCGGGGAGATAGTACGTTTTCTTTACTCCATAGGATGGATCTGAGGACAAATACCTCGGAACGTTCTTGATAGCAACGGTTTATTCCTCATATGAGGCGTGTGGCATCAAAATAGCGCGCACTTAGCGCTACTTGTGTTTTCTTTCTTTGCTGGGAAGTAACAGCAACTCAAACCAACCAACCAACCTCGAGGCCTAGGTTCCATCCAGACTGCAGCACCAGGACGTGTTTAGGTCTAGCGCCGCTCGAAGGCTGCATTTAGAAAGAGCGATCTCATAAGCGGTTTGAGCAACGATGGATACTGCCGTATGCCTTTATGGAGAGTGATGTGTCGCTATCCAAACCGACACTCTTTGCTCTTTCTAAATGAAGCCGAATATTGAACTTATCGTTTCCAAAACTATTTTTTTTTAATAATTTCCTAAAATAACCAAGCCCCCTCCGCCACAACCATTTTATGACATAAATTAGACTTTGTCTGATTGTCTTTTCGCATTTGTTCTAAATTCCTATACGTTAACCATTTTTGCTTTTAAAACTTGATAAGAATCTCAGAAGAGGACTAAAAAATGGAACCTTGCATCAGACGACACAAGCTCTAAGAATATTTTTAAAAGCTGACATTATTTCACGTAGAGTATACGAGTACACCAGCACGGTATTTGCCGGCCGTCAAATATGGAAACAACGCTGCAAACCAACAAAGTCTTCTAATAAATCTTTTCCAGTTTCCAGCAATGAACGATACAAATGCCTTTTTGCAACGAACGGCACAAAGAAAAATGAACGACTCAAGTTAAGTGCTGTGGAAATGCTCAAATGTTTACAGCCCAAGTGGAACATGTCCTTTGAGAATAACAAACAAATAAACAAAAGAACACAATGGCACATTAAAAACGTACGGGCTAGGTAGATGACGAGAAAAGTGGACTTTTTTTGTTGCTGTTGGCCAGATGGAAGCGAGTCAGGAGAAGGGGGGATGTGCTGAAGACATTTTTGTGCAAGGAGTATAAATGTATAGTATTGTTCAGGATTTCGGTCTCATTTAGTGAAGAAGGAAACGGGTTGCCAATGTTGATGTCATCAAGTAACCGCAGAAATATATTCACATCTTTTGTTTGTACATCAGGAGATAAATTGTTGCTTGTTCCAAAGAAATATCCTTGGCTTATAGTTAGGGGCTAGAGTCAAAATTATAAATATATAGGGAATTCAGAAGGTGGAGTACTAAAGACCTGAATACTTAATCGTGATAGGTACATGATACCAAAGGGACAAATAACATAAATTCCGGACTTCTAAAATGTGTTATTTATTTCCGGTGAGAACCAACCCAAGAATAAACAGCATTCTCTAATAAAATTAATCATCGTGAAACATATGACAATTGACAACCCGCACCGTACTTCGAGCGCAAAAACCCATTTCACACCGTTCTTTCCGAAAGAAGTAAAAAGCACGTACCAACGACAATTACACAGTCATATGAATTAGAAATGAATTTGCCATCCACAGAGCAGTCAAATAAAAAGGCAAGGCAACCGCACTCTACTGCACGGCAATAAACAAAATTGTTCGAAAAGAACAAAAAAATGCACAAAACCGTCGCATCAGGATCAAACCACCGTCAGCCACCCCCACAAGGCAGCATTGTGCCCGACCAATTCATTTGCACTGTGCACTCGCAAAGAAAGAGCACAGTCACCCCAAAAGCCAAACAAGAGTTTGGCCGGAATATGAACAGAGGAGCCCGCAGGCTGCCTGCAGGACATTCTTGAAACCGAAATGGAATTCAGGTTAGTTGAGCGGATTGATGATAAGTTAAGCGCACATTTCGGTCCCCGGAAGGACATCGCGCACTCTTGGCATTGTTGTCACAATGTCCCTCGGCTGGGAATTCTCCTAATTGGTATTGTTTATTCGATGCAGATTGGAGGATGGAGATGGCCTGAATTGAATCCTGTGGGGGATCACGGGATAATACCCGGGACTTATAATGTGATTGCTGGGACGACAATATGTTGAATTAATTGGTGTTTGCTGGAAGCAGCATGGGTTTCTGTTAATTGCTTCCCATACTAAAAAATTCTATTGCTGGTATCAAGTTAATTTTACTGAAGATTTAGACGAGTAGAGAGTCCTGTAAATATATAAAATCCTAAATTGTTATTGATATGTGCTGCTGACATAATCTTATAACAGGTGCCATATTTACATACAGTTGAGATAATTATTCACCCAGATAGTGACATAAATGAAAACTGGGATGCCATGAAAACGGCGTACATTGACAGCGCAGATACCGTCTTTGGCACAAACCCGGGTTGCCAGAATAAGCCCTGGATATCCGACGCTTCATGGCAGCGGATTGTTGAAAGAAAAGAGCTGAAGGTTCGTTTGGCTGCAGCATCAAACGGCAATCGAAGCAGCATCGAACTATTTTACCGCCAGAAAGCTCGAGAAGTTCAGCGTAGTGTTCGACGCGATGAAAGAGATTATGCGAATTCTTTTTTAGCCTCAGCAGAAGAAGCCACAAGAAGTATGTAACAACTTAAACGCCGTATACGGTGTCATCAAGAAGTTTACAGGTGGCCGTAACTTCTGCCAACCTTCGGTAAAGGGTGGTGATGGAAAGCTACTTATCTTGGAGGAAGATCAAATGAGGTGGTGAAAAACAGTCTTGAACAGTGTAACCTCTGGTGAAGTCCCCCTCCATATACGAGTAGATAATTTAGTTAAAACGCCAAATGTGCGTATACGGTCCACTGCCCCGACTAAAGAGGAAATAGTCACTGCAATTATTGCACTAAAGCAAGGTACTCGACGGTATCCCTACTGAACTTTATCAAGCAGCGCCAAGCGTTACTGCGATTTGCTGCATCCACTTGTTGATAGAGCGTGGAATACAGAGACCTCTCACGCTGAGTGGAAGGAAGGTTTGATAATCAAACTTCCGAAGAAGGGTAGCCTCACAGACTGCAATAATTGGAGAGGCATTTGTGTGCTTCCTGCCGTTGCCAAGATAATAGCTAAAATCGCCCTGGATAGACTAAAAGCTCACTTGGAAACAGGGCCGTCAAGAGAGGGGTGCGGAAGGGGTGAATCGCCCGAGCCCGTGTTTTTTTTGGGACCGCTCTCTCTCTCTCTCTCAATTGCCCTAACTCCTTGTGGGGCATAGCGCGTCAACTGTTCCATGTGGCCCAGTTGACGTTTCGACGGCATAAACTGGTTTCGGAGAATGAAGTTGCTAGAATGCACCTCCTGCACATCCATGGCCACGAACTTCGTCGTGGACGGGATATTCGAAAAATGTGAAATAACCAATCATTTTTATTAAAATACATTTCATATATTAACTACAATATGCAATTAATTAATACGTATTGTAGATTTTTCTTATATTAGTAAGCCTGGCCAATATGAAATTGACCGTGGTGAGAATACAAGTGTTTCAAAGCAATTTCATTTGACGTTGCTATTGTCCGTGATAGCCATTTGAGTAAGAAAAATTAGTTGACCATGGTTTCTTAGTGGATTCTTTTCTAGGGGTTGTAGAAGACCAGGAAAGTGCAGGGTGTCGGCTGGAAATTGTTGTCGTTATCCTGGGAAGGGGAGGAAAAGAACAACAGGCGATTATTAAAATATTTCCTAACACTAGAATAGCCTCACAATCCCATAGGCAAAAATGTATGAAAAGGAGAATATACGAAACTCGCGAACGGTATTTTTTCTTTTGATTCATCTTCAGGCGATGTAGGTGTAGGAGGGTAGGAAAATGTTGAGTGCCGGCCTGTAAAGTGTTTAGGGAAGTTGAAGAGGGAGATGAGAGGAAGGATGGGAGGCCCGATACGAGAAAGAAATCAATCGTAACTCGACAAGTGCTCATCGTAGAAAGCTTTACCTCGTATCATATCATAGTGATAGCTCCCCGAAAAATACGAAAAAAACGTGCAATAACTTGCATCATTATTATATCATATTATGGGGCCCCGGGCGCTAAACACTTTAGCTACGCCACTGGTTGCCATTGTTCTTGATAGTAATTTAATAGACTAGGAGCTGAAGGTGGTTGACTAAAATTAGCGGACCACGGCTTCTTAGTGGATTTTTTTTTCTAGGGGTTGTAGGAGACTAGGAAAGTACAAGGTGCAGGCTGGAAATTGTGGTCGTTATCCTGGGAGGGAGAGGAAAAGAACAACAGGCGATTAAGCTAGACGTCTAAAATATTTCCTAACACACTAAAATAGACTCACAATCCCATAGGCAAAGATGTATGAAAAACTCGCGAACGGCGGTTTTTCTTTTGATTCATCAGGAGATTTAGCTGTGGGAAGGTAGGACCTGTAAAGTGTTTAGGGAAGTTCAGGAGAGAGATGAGAGGAAGGATGGAAGGCCCGATACGAGAAGGTAATCAATCGTAACTCGGCAAATACTCATCGTAGAAAGCTTTACCCAGTGCCGGATAAAGCCAGCGCGGGCCCCGTAGGAAATGTGAACAAGGGGCCCTTGATAAAGTATTAAAGCTCGATTAGCCGTAATTGTTGTCGTAAGTCGTTCCCATTCGGATAATCGAAAATCCGGATAATTGAATGATAACCTATGTCGCACGCATATGGTCATCTTTTAGGTACGTTGTCATATGGTTATCTTCCTAGGGTTAATATGAGTTTATTCAAAACAACAAAAACAAGTTAAACTTCTTAAAATCAACAAAAATTAATTGTTAAGAATGAATGAAGTGTATCACTACCAACTCAATACAACAAGATGAGTTGGCAATGCACTCCACTAAAAATAATCAGCATAAAAAGTCAATCGCACTTTAGCCGAGTGGTTTCGTCTACGGATAGACCATACTCTTCAGGAGCTACCTTTAGTCTATCGGGGAGGTAGCTCGACCTGCCCAACTTTTGTGTTGTACTCCGACTTTCGTCAGAATATATTTCAATTGGTAAAACGCTCACTTTACGATACGAGTGCGAATTACAATGAATTAAATTAATATTATATAATCTGTACTCTGACGAAAGTCGGAATACAGTACAAAAGTTGGACTGGTCGAGCTACCTCCCCGATAGACTAAAGGTAATTCCTGAAAAATATGGTTTATCGGTGGAGTAAGGCAGTCCGCTCAAGTGCGATTCCCTTTTTATGCTGATTATTTTTGGTGAAGTTCATTGCAAACTCAATCTTGTTGTATTGAGTTGGAAGTGATACACTTCATTCATAGTTAAAAAAGCGAAAGCACTATGCGTGATTATAATAATATTGATTTCAATCAAAAATTAATGTTTATTAAGAGATTAATGATACGCTTTCGTACGTACATACGTACATATTTTCTTAAAATTACTAAAATACTGCAACCTTAATCATGAAATCCATGAAGTATATCCAAAGACAACTATTTAAGTGTGGACCAGGGGCGGATCTAGCCAAGACCTAAGGGGGGGGGGGTCAATATTGCGAGTTGCCTACACGAACATTTCAGCTTAAAAAAATGAACGTTCTGCAGACGCATAACTGACCGTAACGCCGTCGTCGGTAGCAATTGCTTTTTGGGCAACACATACGGGCGGCTTCACATAGTGTCTGACTCACCGACACGTTGTGCACTCCCTAGCACCGTGCGTCTCTCCCGTCCAGCGATTCCTCGGGTGAACAAAATGCTCCAGGAGGGCTTGCTCGGTATTCGTCGCATTGGATGAAATTCGTTCACTTGCAGGTGCAGGTGCTTGGGTGCCGACAAAGTGTTATCCACTTGGCTCGTTCGTGACTCGGTAACAGCCATAATGTGGTGCCGCCATATGTTACAAACTTCCTAGAAAGAAGAAAGAAAGAAGTTTTCTTTTTATACCTCTCACGGAGTGAGGGTATATTAACTTTGTCATGATGTTTATAACTCATAGAAAGAAGCACCTCCGAGCTCCGACCGAATAAACTATATATATCCTTTATCAGCATGATGAGACGAGTCGATTAACTCTCCGCCCGTCGCGCCATTTTTTTAACGCCGATCGTCGCGCGGGGTCATCAGAGACCCCAAAAATAAACAGCATCCAATTAGTGTTGTAACCTACATTTTATGTATTATTTTAACGGATTATATTTAGGTGATAAGGTCGCATTGAAATAAGAAGAGATAATTCAAAGTTAGTTATTTAATTATACTATATACGAGTAAACTTAACGAAAAAAAGCAACAATTTTCTCTATCTTTGGAAAATGTAAATTTTAATATTAACTTTTTTTTATAAAAACGAAACATTTGCTTTCAATCTTACAACTATTTAAAATCAACACATTTCAAATAGTTGTAAGATTGAAAGCAAATGTTTCGTTTTTATAAATGAGTGTTAATATTGAAATTAACTTCGCTTCGCTTCGGCCTGGTTTTTCCTCTTGTTTTCTTCTCTTTTTTTTGCCCGAGGGGGGGGGGGGGGGGGGGCAACGGCAGTGTTAAAGCCTGAAGATCAGTTGAAAACCTTAATTTTCTAATTTTTTTTCCTTTTTTTTCCTTTTTCTTCTTTCTTTTTCTTCTATTTTTTTCTTCTCTTTTTTTTCTTCTCTTTTTTTTTGCCCAAGGGGGGGGAGGCAATGTCCCCGTTGCCCCCCCCCTAAATCCGCGCCTGGTGTGGACACGAGACAATGTCTAGATACTGTCTTTATACATATATTCAGTGGCGTAGCTAAGGTATTTAGCGCGCGGGGCAAAACTTCAGTATGACGCGGGCGCTAAGTACCTTGGCTACGCCACTGGTCACTGAGTGTAGACAAACAATAAAGAATATGATATATGAGACCGAGCCGTTGGGCAGTGTTTTTTGTTATGGTTGGTGTGGACTACCAAACGGATACACTTACACTCAGGGCCGGGTTAAAGACGGGGTCCTCATCATCCGAAATGAAAAATTGACAATTATATCACATGGATTTCTACTCAATTTCTACTTTACCTACAAATGTGTTAACGACACAAACGATGATTCTATAAATCAATCCTACGACAATGCATCCAATATGTCTGGGAAATATCAAGGTATACAAGCTTTGATTTCGGAGTTGAATCATCAAAGCAAATATTTACAAAGTCCAACGATGGTACTCATTACTGCTGTGAAGTCACTTAAATCTCTGAAATCTTCGTCGAATCAAGAAGAGATTATTTCGAAGAGTACGAAGCTAAAGGAAAAAAAATTGGCTAAAACTGAAGAGTATGACTCAAAATCTAGAACTAAAAAACCAAACATACGACTGCAGCCTCTTTATTATGGAAAAGCAAATTCTATCCAAATGTCACCGAGGGACAAGTTCCGCATTGAATTCGTTTTTACCAGTAGTAGACTCACTCATCTTCTTGGCATTATCACAACGGCTTTCAGCTTACGAAGCTCTCTACGACAGATTTGGATTTTTGAGTGAGCTCATGACAATTACACCTGAAGAATTAAATATCAAAGCAGAAAATCTTGTTAATTGCAACCCAGAAGGTGTGGAAGATTCTTCTTCTGTGCCGAATTATTGCAACTTTCTGCATTATCAAAGCTCTACACACAGCTGAATGAAGAGTCAATAGAACTATTTCTTTATCGTATTATAATAGAAAACAATCTTCGCTCAACTTTTGTCAATGTGGAAATAGTGCTTCGTAATACTTATCAATGATGGTACCAATTGTAGTGAAGAAAAATCATTTTCAAAAATGAAACTCATCAAAAACAGATAACGCACAAGTATGGGACAAGATCGCCTTAATTGTTTGATGATTTTGAGTATTGAAAGTGACATTCTTCGGAATTCATCATTTGATGATTTAATCGACGTCTTTGCTACGAAAAAATCACGTAAAGTTACTCTATCTTAAACATCATGTGTCTTTGTAAGTAATAAATTAATAAAAACATTGCTATACCTTTGTTTAATAGTCATTTTATCATCAAAAAAGGGCCCCCACCCAGGGCCGTCGACAGGGGCGAGGGGGGGGGGGGGGGGTGCGGAAGGGGCGAAACGCCCCGGTTAGGTGGCTATTCGGTCCGCGCTCGGCTTGGTCCGATTAAAAAGATAGTACCAGCAGTGATCTGGGTCGATACAGATACGAGAGCCAGGTCTCGGAGTGGCGCTAAGTGGACTGACTGGACTGAGACTATGAAAAAAAAAATGTTGCTCGTGGCAGAGCTTGAACCCGCCACCACTTGAACTAGAGATCAACTCTGTACTCATAGAGCTACCAGAACCCTCGTTGAGTATTTCGGTGCAAAATGTAAAAAAGTCATCAGCTATACTTAGCTGATTATGTCGTGAAGAATTTATTAATTATGATGAGTGGCCCTACGGTATTGTTAGCAGGGTATCTTCTACAGAATATTGATATGATTTGATGGAAACTAACTTATTTATTTGGGATTATTTGACAAACAAAATCTATAGAGAAATAAGCTGAATTGTTTGGAATTCAGCAGTTAAAAGGCATTGTTTCAGAGCAATAGCGCTAGGGAAAGGAAATTTGGTTCAAGTGCTCTTTTTTGCAAATTGAGACTGTGATTTTTTAAGCAAGGGATACAATTTTTAACTATACATTAAAAATAAAGTATAAAAAATCTAAAAAAACAGTGTTAAAAGCATTTGAAATCGTCGGCAAATATGGGCCCGTTAAAAGCTGAGTCCCGGGCCCGGATTTTCTCTCGACGGCCGGCCCCACCATTGCGTGGCCCCGGACCCCCACAATCTTATTCTGGCTCTGCTTACACTCTTACTGGTAATCAATAGAAAACTGTTCTACATGGTCAATTTTTACAAACTGCTCGTAGATAATATTAGGGCAAGCGCTTGTTTTTGGAATTTGGATAGTAGGTATCTTACTTGGCAGTTATTTTTTTGTAGCAATTGCTGACTTTTGCTATATTGCTAATCCGGCACTGGCTTCACCTCGTATCATATCAAATGGATAGTTCCCCGGAAGTCTCGACAAAAATGCGTGCAATAGCTTAACTATAAAAGTTGAGTCCCGGGCCCGGATTTTCTCTCGACGGCCCGGATTATGATACCAAATAAACCCGGGGGGTAATGAAACTGCAAAAAATGCCGAAAATGACCAATATAAGTGTCAAACCAATGGTTTCCGGGATCGCTAGGATCAATGGTGGCGTTCCCAAAGCCCTTCTCACCACAAAGTGATTGAGCGAAGCAAACCCTAGCTAGTTACTTCATGTTTTTTTTCCAATGAATGGTTAACATTATGTATTTTCTTTTTTGTACTATATTACTTTAACAATTTCAATGTATCAAATGCACTCGCCCCTTTCAGCTCCATGCCAAACAAATTTATCGATTACCTATGCCAAAACTGTTAACACACTTGAATACCGAATTAAAAATTCAAAGAATATTCTGTCAGGATTTCCCTAAGCACTTTATAGAATACATATACTGTTGACTTGACTTACCCGTCGGTCGGTTCGGCAAGATGGTGACGATGATGACGGGGCGACGATGATAATGATGGCGCGATGGAATGTCTGAAACAAAAGCCGACGAACTCATCCATTTCGTATGCAAACATTTTATCTGATAAAATGCGTTCGAGAGGAGAAACTCAATATTTACAATTCATCACAAGAAGGCAAGCAAACATAACGCTGCCATTTTGTTGGCGAAATTCATCGTTCAAGTGTGCGCCTCCATTGTTAACTTTGTATCCTATGTACATTCCTGCCCTGGCTGGCCACTCTAAGCACGCCCACACAATCAGATGACACGCCCCGAGGATGACAGCGGGCAAATGAACAGCGCCAAAGATGGTGCATGCGCCAGATGCCATATACTCTGATTTCGTGTACAGTTGTACTCTTTCTCAATTCTCAGGTGGGGATGATTAAACTGAAACAGGGGTGTATTTTAGGAAGGTAAGACTGTGTATGGGAATAATGAAACTGCCAGGAAATGCAGTATGCATTTAAAATTCGAAGACTGTTTTTTTTCTCGATAAAAGCATTATAAATTCGATATATTATAGCAGACGGTGAATTCTTTTGAAAAAAATAAAAAACAATTTTTTTTTATTTACATAAAATCTAGCCACGAAATTAGCATTGCATCACGTGGTACACTGTTTTAATCAAGTATAGTATCATCATCTCAAATTGTAAATAAATATCACCTGATTTGAACAGCATTTATGTTACTATGGTATGTACTTATGTACAATATATTTGTTAATAACACAGATGAACTTAAGCTCTCTTTGGAAAGGCGAATACATGCCCTTCGCAGACAATCAAAAAGCCCTCAATTTAGATATGATTCAAATAAAATTCTCATTGCCCATTCTGAAATGATTTCAAAATGAAAATTTGCTTACACATGAATTACGCTACAAGTACCTGTTGGCTTTTGCTATGAGTGAAGAAGCATTTTTGCCATTTCGCCATGTGCACTATGAAAAAGGGAGGGAAAATATTTATCTCCTGAATAATAATGATATCCAAAGATATTTTTTTTAATATACATCGGTTCAATCAAATGTGAAATACTCGTACATATGCATCTCTCTACAACAGTGGCGTGGCGTCCATGGAAGCAAGGGAAGCATTGCTTCCCTTATATTTGGCGATTGGTGGAAAATTTTCTAAATAATTTTTTCTGAATCGCGCAAAAAAGTCGCGAAAAAAACTCTTCGGCACAGTCTATGTAAATAAAAGTTCCAAAGAAACTAATCGCGAATATCTTACACAGCCGAATTGGTAACACCGCGAAAACCACCACACCACACCAAGAAGAAGACACATGGAAGCATATCAAAATTTGCATCTATGAGCGTTTATTTTTTTCCCCAGTAAACCTACTGTGTCGCGATAAAAAAAAAATTCACGTACACGGTAGGTTGGAAGCACTCAGGAATTTGCTTCCAAGTTCCCCTCACATGTAGTAGAGGAAATTCTTGCCTGCAGCGGAGCTGCTGGCGCATGGACGCTGGGGAACTTTTCTTCCCATTTCCTCTTTGTTCGTATTTTCTTGTGGACTGAAAATATTTGCTGTGTTGCAATGCGTATGTGATGTGCTATATGAGTTTCACAAGGGTTACCAGAGTAGGATAGGAATTGAATTGTGGAAAAAGTTTCGATTTGAAATATAATGGCTTCATGGTTAAAAATTATTATTGGTAAATTCGAGAAGAAGTGATTTCGCATAGAATTATTAGTGTATACGAGTATTAGTAAGAGACGAACTCAATTATAGGGATATTTATGCATATTTCAATAACTTATATCTAATCGAAAACCATTTAACGGAAAATTCCAAGAAAAAATAAGTGGGAGATGGTAATACTGCCTCAAGTCATTGACGTCACAAGGAATTGAATGAGCCGTTAAATTTAAAACTCATTTGCTCTAGTGTAGTGCTTTAGTGTAGTGCGATTTGTGTGCTTTTTGTTGGTGAAAAGGTGAAGGGGTTTTTTAATCGGTCTAGGTGCTTATAATTGCTTATAGTGTTTTGATTTGTTTTTAAAGTAGCATGGATCAATATTGTGTTGTTGATGATCTTTTTCGATTGTCTTTTGGATCTCGATCTTTCGCAGAAAAAAAAGACATTATCGAAAAGGGTCGACCGAAACCGATTTTGGAAATTGTTTCTAAAACAAAAAGATGTACTAGGCATTTTACTGCTAAAATTTATGAAGATACGGAATGGATTACCGGTTGTAAGACCAAGCAAAAATTATTTTGTTGGCCATGCTTGTTATTTTCAAATGATTCAAATGTTTGGCGAACTACCGGGTTTTGTGACTTAAATAATTTACATAAAGCTGTGGACAGGCATGGTACGAAAAGCGTTGATCATTTAAAGTCAGTACTTCTTCTTTCCAAGTTCGGTTCCGGTCCTAGAATTGAAGAATTATTAAGTTGCCAACATAGATCTTCAATAATATTGCACAATGAGAAAGTTTCGAAAAATCGAGATATACTAAAAATGCTAATTGACGTTGTGTGCCATTTAGGATGTCAAGAACAGGCATTTCGTGGTCACAATGAAAATGTGAATTCTTGCAATAGGGGAAATTACGTTGAACTTTTAAATCTTTTAGCTAAATATAATCCGGACTTGCGAGCTCACTTGGAGCAAGCGACTGTTTTTTCCGGAATATCAAATTATATTCAAAACGATCTCATTAGTAGCATTTCTAAAATTTTATTAAAACAGATTTATAATGAAATTCAGCAAACTAAATTTATAGCAATAATATTAGATGAAACAACCGATGTTTCATGTCGTTCTCAACTCTCAACAACCTTTCGTTACATTACTCCTTCCGGTGAGGTTAAAGAAACTTTCATAACTTTTACAGATATTTCTGATGATCAGACTGCGTCGCGTTTATTTGACCATGTTTTAGATGTTGTTCAAAAATTCAATTGCGGTAACAAACTTATTTGTCAAAGCTATGACGGGGCTTCGGTAATGTCTGGTAAAATAACTGGATTACAAACACGTGTAAAGGATGTGTATAAAAACGCAATATATATTCATTGCTTCGCTCATCGGTTAAATTTAGTTTTATCTAAATCATGCGATAAAATACGCGAATGTCGAATTTTTTTTCAATCTATTACTTGTTTTTCAACATTTTTTAATCATTCAACAAAGAGAACAGTTGCACTAGATTTATTCCTCAAAAAAAGGCTTCCAAAATTAGCTCCAACACGTTGGACTTTTAATGGTCGATTAGTTTTAACCATTTTTGATAATTTAGATCAATTAAAAGAACTCTTTGAATATATCATTGAAAATGAGAGTGGAAAGTGGGATGGCGAGACCGTTAATAGCGCAAGGGGACTTCTTGTTTTACTTACAGATTTTCAGTTTGTTTTCCTGCTCAATGTTTTTTCTAAAATTTTTCCACAAACCGACGTACTTTTCGATATATTTCAAAGTAAACAAACTGATATAATGTACTGCATTCAAAAAATTACAGATTTGGAAAATCAACTTCAATCGTTAAGAAATAGTTTCACGGAAATTTGGACCCAAACCACATCTATTTGCGAAACTCCACAACGCCGGAAAAAAGCCAGGTGCCTTGTTGACAGTAATGAAAATGTTGAACTATTCTTTACACGTATTTATGTCGAAATTATAGATAATATTACCGCAGAAATAAATTCAAGATTTTCATCCTTAGCAAGTTTCACATTTTTAAACCTATTAGATTCTTCTAAATTTAACCAATATTTGAAAACATTTCCGGACAATCTTTTACTAAATTTAACTAAAACTTATGCTGATATATTTGACCATATTTCATTAAAGACTGAACTCATTGTGCTTTATTCTGATTCTGATTTGCAGGGAAAATCTTTTCAAGGTATTTTTAACTATTTCATTAATAACAAATTAAAAGATAGCTTCACACAATTTTATAAATTAATATGTTTAGTTTTAACATTACCAGTAACCAGTGCGTCCGCAGAGCGCAGTTTTTCTTGCTTAAAAAGGATTAAAACGTATCTTAGAAATTGTACAGGCGAACAACGGCTTAGCGACTTGGCAATAATGTCAATTGAAAAGGTTTTCTTTAAATCATGTTTGTGTGAGCAAAGTTTTTATACAGATATTATAGATGAATTCGCAAAAAAAGAAAGACGAATAGAATTAAATTACAAATAATAGTATGTACGGATCTTATTATTTATTTTGACTTGTAATATATTTATTGCCCAATTATTATTATTTTATTTTACTCACTAACTGTGATTTTTTAAATAGTAAATAGTTGAATTATTTTTAATTTTTATTGTATTGTTATTGTTTTTATTATTCAAATTTTGATTCGCTGAACATGATTACTTTCTTTATGAGTGTATGGATATTTATTTTGCAATTTTTTTGCTATTGTTGTTATTGTTATAGTAGTTCTAATAATTCGAATATGCTTTATTTATATACTTATAGTTACAGCTTTGCTTTTTTGATAAGTCTACCAACATATATTTTAATTTTTACAATTATTTATTTAAAAGTAAATTATTATATATTGGTAGCATGGGAATTAAAATGCTGATAAAATACAGTATACCTACTCTCACGTCCCCGTTCGTGATTCCTGTGTGCTTTTATATTAGAAATGTTAAAAGTAGCTAACGAGAGGGGTTCAATTAATACGCAGTAAATTTGTGGAAAGCATAATAATAGTAAATTTTTAATACCAATTGCTTCCCCTAGTTGAATTATCACGCCACGCCACTGCTCTACAATGATCAAATTTAAAATGCTTTTTTTACTTGCAACATGAAACGGATACGAGTATGGCATTTAAGATAGCTTAAAGAGGATTAGAAGGCATTGGAGAGTAATGAAGGTATGTTATGTATTATAAGAGTGTGAGCTGTGAGGACGTCAATCAGATAAATCCCATTTTGTATTAGTAACCACGTTAACGTTTTAATATGAAAATGAGCCCTTGTATAGAAAACAAAATTAACTGTGTGTTTATTGTACAATAATATGAGTTAATATATTCATTTTTTCACTTTTTAAAGTTGAATATGTATATACGATTTTTCAGTGAAATTGGAACTTTTGTGACACTTGGTTTCATTCAGCACACCAACTAAGGATGCGTCTGTAGCTTAGCTCGGTAACGCACCAAGCATTTTTTGCTACTCAAAACACGGCCGTTTGTGGTTCAAGCCTCACAACGGTGACAAAAATCCTTTTTATTCTCAAGTTTCCTCTATTTTAAATTCTTCAAGCTTACTGGTTTCGTACGGATAGAAGCACTCATCAGGTCTGGTATGTTTGGTTGGAGCTATCCGTGTGCAACACGACCAAGAAAGTGTGAGAATTCTGTTAGTACAAGGCGTAATTTTAATAGAAATCTCAACCGTGGAGGTCTGTATGGGATGAAGCACTTTATATTAACTCACTTAAGCAGGTGGAGAGAGCATGAGTAGTGGAGATATTTGTTCCCTGGCAATTTTGCCTAATATATTCAATGTTCTTGCAATGTGCAAGTGCGAATTATATTTTTCAGTGAAAGTGGAATTCTGGTGACATTTGGTTTCATTAGATATATTAGATATATGTCGCGAAGATATACTTATATATATTCTGGATGGAAATACCTATATTTTGACAAATATAACTGATCCGCCAATTACCTTTTAATTACACTTTTTATATTTAATTTTAACTTAATTTTTCATGTAGAAATTTGGATAGGATTTTTTATATATTTATAATTTGCAATTATGTAACCATTCGAGATAGCAAAACGTATCAGGAATAATAAAGGCCTTGGTAAAATAATTGTGTTTCATATAAAAATGTAACTGAGGTATTAAAATCAGAATGCGTTGTTGGACTATTCCTTTTAATTACAAAAATAAAAATTTATTGATGCTGAAATAACCACAATGAATGTGGATTATATTAGGTGCATTCTTTTTGTATAGAGCAGATCAGAGCAGAACAGGCGCAGCCTGCATTTCAAAACGTATATACACAACAGAAAAAAAATCCTGCATTAATTTGGACAGGTCAAATTGTTAGTGTAATTTAAGCGTGTTGTTTGGCTCTGCACGGCCGTTAAAAGAAAACTCGCCTATTATTGTTGTCATCTAACTTTCAAATTATGGAATTACTTAACAGAACAGAATTTCTATCCATAAATATCGAGGAAAAGTTGTTAGTTTAATACGAGTATGTGCAATTGTTGCATTTTATTCCATTCCACATAAAATACGGCTATTATTTTTCACTGTTCGCAAGCACAACAAAGTGTACATATTAGGCAGTATTATCACATTATTTATTAAATATTTTATGACTTTTATATGTGAATCCATAAATTGAAACGATTAGGTATAGAACAGTCCTAAGAATTATTGTGCAAACAATTGTTTCGATCGAGCCTTCGATATTCCCGTTCCCCCAGTTCCGCCAGCCTTTCTACCCCATCAAGTGGTGTTTTGCGCAGTAGTGTTTTTGGCACAGGAGCGCGTTTACCCCAGCGCCGGTCAAAGTATAACTTAAGGTGCAAGCGAAGAGATTTTGGATCCCATGACTCGAAACTGAATTGTTCGCGCGTAAATTTCAACTGTGAGAATCACTTTCAATCGAATAAATCGTAAAATATTCAGTTTATTCAAAATTCAAATGAAAAGCGACTGAAAAAAGCAACGACATGACATGGTTCTAAAGGAGATTCGATGTAAGATAATGAGACATTGGATTTATACGAGTATGTAGGTGGAATAGTGTGGGTCCGTTTGGGGTGTGTAATTGATGTAGTATAGTGTGTTTGAGGGAATTGTTGGGGGGGGGGGGGGGGGGGGGGTGTGTGTGTGTGATATGCATTCATATTCATATTCATTCATATGTAAGATTATTGTGCGTGATAATTGCTATAATGATTGAATGGCTAGATGATGGTGGCTGGATTTTGATGGCCGAGAATCATGAGGGGAATGCACTAGACTACTTTTGATGGCATTCAAAGTCCTTTGGTTAGAACGAAGGGACATTTGCAAGGAAGTAATATGTAGGCAAGATGGATATCATATAACTGGGGGTGATGAGGTGAATGGATAAAACTACTGTTGATGGCATTTTTTAAATTCTTTGGTTAAGGGAAAAGGACCTTCTTGGGCATGAAATGAAACCCAGCAAATATAGGTTTCTTCTGATTGGAGGTGATAAGACCAGTTCAATGGATTACTTTTGAAGGAATTTTGATTCACTTGGTCAAAATAGAAGGACCCTTTATTACGAGTTAGAATACAGAGGACACTATTTTTATTATTTCAGCTATGTATAGGTGACGGATTAGGTAATAACATGTGGCGCAGTAGGGTAGGAGATATTTAGTGGCTATTTTAATGTTGGAGTTAGCTGCAATAATTTCACGATCCGAGGGACGCATTGGATATCGTACAACCTTGAGCGTACTGTAATCACTTCACCAAACGAAACTCACCATCATATTTCGATCGGCGACAAAACCAACAAACGAAACAGATAATATTGATTAATTGGTATATTCTGTTTTTGTCCCGCGATGTTTGGGTCACCCTAAAACGATGCGCGAACTCTCGTCGGGACGGTTGGCAGGCCCAGCCAAAAACACAGACAAGTGGAATGGAAACGATTAATTTGTAAATAGCAATGACAACCTCAATATTAATTATGTCACACTTGACATAAACCGCACGATCGGCACTAGCCGAGTTCCGCGAATAAATCTATTTTTTATATAAGCTAAATTTAAGGTTAAACTTTTCTGTGTGAAGTGCCTTCTGGGGTGGTAAAAACATTCTAGATTTACAACGGTTGCAAAAGTGCGAAAAGGACGGGTATTTGACGTCCTTCCGCTGCCAAAATGGCAGATTTATTACAAGTACGTGTCGCCCACGGCCTAACTCCGCTGATAAGTCGACCGATCGTTTAAACCCGCCGCCGTTCAGTTTTGAGTGCATTGCCTTTTGAACATGAAGTGAAACCTAGCTTATATTACGTTTACACTATCCTCAGATTACTTCATCTGCGCCGGCTGACTTCATCTGCAACTGTCATATGCATACAATTTTAAACTCACCACACCCAGATTACGCTGCAGATGAAGTAATCTGGGGATAGTGTAAACGTAATATAAGTATACGTATGTTAACAGTACATTAACATTGCCTTTACACTATGTTACACAGTGCATTAACAATGCACTAACAGTCCATTTACAGTACACTAACAATGGATTAACTATTAACATGATGTCAACAGTGCATTGTAGTCCGGATGGGACGACTGGTAGCTCAGTGCGTAGAGGCGTTTGTAACGGACGGTTTCGTGGGCATCCGAAGATGCCCATGGGGACGCAACCTAAGGTAGCTTAATTGACCGTGCAGGTCGGGCTGTGCCATCTGGCGAAGAAAAAGGCCCCTCAACGAGCTAAGTCACGCCTATGCTTGCTGTAGCTCAGTTCAGGAGACGTGGGTGGGGTTTTCGCCGCTCGTTGCCCCTGTCCTTTACGAATTAACAAAAATTCATAGGCCAGGGGAAAACAACAAACAGAGGGGAGGTAAAAATGGGGAATGATAAAAAAATGAGGCGAAAAGGATGGAATGGTTGGCGGATGGCGCAGACTTCCTTGCGTTCGCATCAAGGTCCAGGCATAATGGGACCCTCGGCCTCTGGTTTCGTACCACCGACAGATCCTTACTCGTCAGGTGCTGCCATAGATCTGCCGGTAGAAGCAGCATATAGATCCATATAGAGCAGAGCAGGTTAAGACCACACGATTACACTAACAATTTGATCTAAGTTGCTCTCGATAGAACGTTAGTGCAGGATTTCTACTCTGTTAAATAGTTCCACATTTGAAATGCAGGCGGTGCAGGCGTCGAAATTTTAGAACAGTTTACAGTTTGAGAAGCACATAAAGTTCATTTCCTCTCAATAAAATGTCCGTTTTGTCTTTTGGAATAGTAAACATAGAAAATAATTTTGCTACCTAAAGGAAATTTGTCCGATTGTACATGTACTAAGGATCTAAGTTTTCTCTTGAAATTCTAGTTGACATTTTAGTTCTAACTAAACCGAGACACACTCAATAATATTACGTTTACACTAACCGCAGATTACTTCATCTGTGCCGGCTGATTTAATCTGCAACTGTCAGATACATACAATTTTAAACTCACCACACCCAGATTAAGCAGCAGATGAAGTAATCTGGGGATAGTGTAAACGTAATATAAGCAAAAACTTACTTCGTTAAATTGCTCTGGATCGTTTTTTTTGTCGCTTAACCTGCTCTGCTCTGTACGAAAAAAAAACGAGCCTATAAGAACACTCACAGCGGCCCAAGCTTGTCAGTAGAAGACGGCTCGGATAGGAGGTGCATGCTAGCAAACTGCACCATCCGAAAAATGTTATGCTATTGAAACGTCAACATGGCATAACTACGATGCTGACGCACCCATGTCCCTGGAGGGCTCAAGGCAATTAATAAAAAAAAACTCCCGGACCCCGGTTTTAAGGCCAGCCGCATCTTGGACGTAGGCAGGGCAGCGCAGCGCGCACATGACATTGTTGTTGTAACAATTTGTCAAAATCTGATTTTACAACAACAATGCCATGTGCGCGCTGCGCTGCCTTGCCTACGGCCAAGATGCGGCCTTAAGAGGTCGCGCCCACAGCAAACTTTTTAGTTCGCAGAAAAACTAAATAGTTTAGTCATAAAAATAGTACGCACGGTGGTTTATAAAACCCGCCATAGACGGTGCGATCCATCGTCAGGATCCATCGTCACACAGCGATTAGTAAATAGTTAGTTTGCTGTGTGCGCGGTCTCATAAACCACCGTGTGTTCTATTTGTCTGACTAAACTATTTAGTTTTTCTGCAAACTAAAAAGTTTTCCGTGGGCGCGAGCTCTAAAAAGTCTGCCGTGGGCAAAAGCGCTGAGACGGATGGATTATTCAAATAGCCTTATTCCGTTACTGACATCATTATTATTACCCATCAATAGATGTCCCTTACATCGGAATTGTAGTACTAGAAGGACACGTATTTGTCAGCTGTCAGAATAGAAAAAAGTCACCAGTAATCATTTATCTGTCAGATTCGTAGAAGGCTCCAGAGCCAGGCTTTCGTTTCCTGGATATTTCGTCCGTATTCGGAAATTCCCATCAACGGAAACGTCTTTTCATAAAACAATTTAATAAAAACAACCACGACAACATGACGGACGTGTCACAATGGTACAAAAATGTGCCCCAATTCACCAGATTTTGGCTGTCGGCCACCCTCGGGTTCAGCATATTGGGACGTTTTGGATTGATTTCTCCGCAATATTTCCCCCTTTATTACGAGCCATTTATTTACGGTTGGCAGGTAAGTCTACTGTTGCATGTGCTTGAATCGTTTCTTATGACATGAATATTTTCAGTTCTGGCGACCATTCACGGCTCTGTTTTACTACCCTCTGTCGCCCAACACCGGCTTCCACTTCATGCTTAACTGCTACTTCCTCTACAACTATTCGCTCAAGCTGGAAACGAATCAGTACAAGAGCAGCCCTTCCGATTACTTGTTCCTTTTGATATTCAACTGGATGTGCTGTGCCGTCAGCGGGCTGATTTTCGGCATTCCGGTAAGTGAGTCGAATTTCCAAAGATTCCTGAAAAATAACATTCCCCATTTGCAGGTTCTGATGGACCCCATGGTACTCTCCGTGCTCTACATTTGGTGTCAACTCAATAAGGAAGTGACCGTCAACTTTTGGTTCGGAACGAGATTTAAGGCCATGTATCTGCCTTGGGTTTTGGCTGGAGTCAACGTTATCTTGTTGGGAGGGTAAGTGTAGCGAATAAGAAGTTTGTAGATAGTAATCTACACGACCACGGATCGTGTAAACAACACTGAGATTTGTTACGGTGACGTGGTCATGTCTGATGAAAGATGTTTGGTTTGGACGCAATCTCATAATGAGTCATTTGGGTCAAATCAAACGAATCTGAAGACGCGAATTCGTTATCATTTCGAAAATGCACAACCGGCTTGAAGATAGAACTTTTGTGTCAGTACGAAAAATGACAATAATGACAAAAATGGTTGCGTTTAGGCGAACTTAATTCTGATCTAGTAACACTAAGTAACCGAGATGTAAAGTATTGTGTATCCGTCGCTCCTACGGCAGCCGATTCTACGCACCATATCGACCCGTCGCTCTATTTAAATGTGTGTAACTATTTCCTATAACCACCATTCTCCCCTAGAAATTAAGTCCAGCAATAGTTACCTGCATTCCACTCATTCACCATGCATACCTCTCCCGATTATTTTCTTCGTTATCTCGATATCCCTAAAAGTCCTAACGGAAATTATTCAATCGGCATTAAACACAGTACAAAAATGGTGCAATGACAACGGCCTTCGAGTCAATCCGGCTAAGGCGGCTGTTGTCCTTTTTTCGAAGGAAACAAATCCCAGACAAATGAGATGTCCTGCAATGTACAACTCTCCAGTGCTCCTGGCGGATTCCGCCAAATACCTCGGTGTTACCCTAGACAGGAAATTATTCTGGTCGGAACACCTACAGACAATATCGACAAAGCCATTAAGGTCCTATGGGTTTGCAGGGAGTTTGTGGGTAAGACTTGGGGAACAAGCCCTCGCATAATGCTTTGGATCTATAAGGCGATTGTCAGACCAATTATTGAATATGGAGCTGTTATTTGGTGGAAAAAATCAACCACCAATGAAAAAACTGATAAAACTGGGTTAGATTCAGAGACTAGCATGTCTCACAGCAACGAGTGCTATCCGCAGCTGCCCGACTGCAGCTCTTGAAGCGCTACTCGACCTCCCTCCGCTTCACATTCACATAAAGGCGGAGGCAAAAATAGCAGCAGTAAGACTAAAAGCTTGCCTGAATTTCCTCAACCTAAACCCCGAGCAAACCAACTGGGTAAATGAGGACTACGTATCTAGTATGCCATCAGACCATTTAGCTAGGGAGCTTAGCTTCAAACTTCCATTCTCAACCGAAATTTGGAGTAGAGAGGATTGAAATCTGAAGCTCGACACCCTCCCCTCAAACGTTGTTAAGTGGTACACAGATGCATCTAAGACCAAAGAGGGTGCAGGGGCGGGCGTCGTAGGTCCGTCTCACAAGATATCCATTCCAATGGGAAAGTACGCTACGGTATTTCAGGCGGAAGTTCACGCAATCGAGATTTGCGCGAACACATGCTTAGCAGCTGGATACCGAGGCAGGAATATTGCAATCTTCACAGACATCATCAAAGCATCAAGTAATTTCTCCGTCTCGTTGTTGTAGCAATGGTCAGAATTCGATGTGTTTGTCTGTTACATGCCAACAGTTTCGTCTTCATCCCCGGTGTCGAGGGATAGAAAGTTAGCTGCCTCTATTGGGTTCTCCCACAGCGCTCTTGGAGTCAAGTGAGTGGGCGCAGCTGGACATTGAAAGATATGGTTTACGTCGTGAGGGGTTCCGTTACAAGCAGGACAGATGTTTGAGACGTCCTGGTCTATGCGAGATAGGTAGGGGTTCAGTCGCGAACACCAGCCTGACCGAAGTTGGGCGAGTGTTGTTCTCGTGGCTCTCGGAAGTCTTTCCTCTTCCTGAGATATCGTTGGTGGTATGGACGAGGGTATGGACGAGAGCACTGGATTCGAACCTAAGCCTGCTATTGACTTGTTGACCTCTTCTCGATGTATTGCTGCGATGGCCGGCCTATGTGTGTTACTATCAAATGGTTTCCTTTTATATCTCTGGACGTCTCTTTCAAGGTCCCTCAGGTCGCGCCTGAAATGTCTGGGCGGCGGCGTCTTGTCCATGAGATTGAAATAAGGGTGATCACTGCGATAGCAGCCCACAAGGTATTGCTTGGGAAGAAGCTGGTTGTGATCTCTTAAAGGCATCATCCTGGTTTCCTGATGTAGATGGTCCTGGGGTGACATCAGGAGACAGCCTGTAACAGTGCGGAGAGCGGCGTTTTGGCACGTTTGAATCTTCTTCCATTGCGTGTCACAGAGATTCTGCGACCACACAGGAGCCGCATAGTTGGCCACTGATCTTCCGACTGCTTTGTACGTGGCCAGTAGAGTTTCTTTGTCTTTGCCCCAGGTGCTACCGGCCAGGGCTTTGAGGATCTTATTCCTACTACGCATCCTATCGCATACGGTTGAGGCAAGGGGTGATGATGTGGCCGTACTATCCAGCGTAACTCCTAGGATTTTAGGATGGTTTATAGTAGGAATAGGATGATCCCCGATCAAGATATCAAGCTGCATCTTGACCTCCTTCGTCCAGGTGGTGAATAGGGTTGCCGAGGATTTGGGCGCTGAGACGGTCAGGTTCTTGTTTATGAAGAAGGAGTTTAGTCGTTCAAGATAACCGTTGATGTTTCTGCACATAACCGATATGTCATTCCCTGATGCTAGAATGGAACAGTCGTCAGCGTAGGAGATAATATCGATCCCTTCAGGTGGTGCTGGGAGTCCTGAGAGGTATAGATTGAACAAGGTAGGAGATAGAACTCCTCCTTGAGGTACACCTTGTTTAATCTTCCTATGCTTTGATTTACTGCTCCTGAATTCTGCCTGCCAGCGACATAATTGGCAATCCATTTCACTATTTGCGTCGGAAGCAATGAACGGTTGATGTCAGACAAAAGCGTTGAATGGCTGACAGTGTCGAAGTCCTTCGACAGGTCAAGCGCCACCAATATTGTTCTTTGACATGGACGAGCCTGGTTGAGACCATTATGGATGCGGGATGTAATGGCATTCAAGGCCGTGTTCGTACTGTGCATGCTTCGGAAGCCATGTTGGTGATCTGCGAGCTGGATGTTGGCCGTAAAAACAGGGTGGATTAGTGCTTCAAGCGTTTTGGCAACTGGTGACAGTAGAGTTATTGGACGATAGGATTCGCCGAGTGTGGCTTTCTTCCCTTTTTTCCAGATTTCCGGAACGATCAGCGAAGAGATAGATAGATTATAAGTAGCCGTGAGATAATTGATGGCTGGCAGATGGAGGTGTTTGAACATAATCATTAAAATGCCATCTGATCCCAATGCTTTCGAGTTGTTCGCCTTCCTTATAACTGTAACTACTTCGTCCTTGGTGAAAACAGGTATGCTGTGTGTGGTTCGGTTGTGAATCTTCCTACGAATTTTGCGCTTAAGTCTGTCTGGTGCGGGTTGTTCAGTAAATCGTTTATTGAAACGACTTGCGCAGTGGGTATTGAATTATGTTGTTGTCGTTGTTGTTATGTTGAATTTGCACCGAAGTGAATGGCGACGTTCCCTTTCTGTTTTGGTGGATTGGAAAGGGCACGGAATGTCGCCCATACTATAACTTGACGTTTGACCTCCTGTGTTCGGCTACTTGCCTTTGGATCTCACAGTTCATCTCGTGAATTCTGGGGTCGTCCGGGTTTACGCTCCTGATGCTGTCTCTCTCGTCTGCCAGTCTGGCGGCAGTGGTTGGAAAGTTGGGCCGAATTTTCGGAATCCGTCCTGCAGGAATGAACTTCGCAGCCGCTTTGTTCAGGACTTTCCTTATGTTGGATTCGGCTGTACGAACGTCGCTTGGCGTTGGCAGAGCGAGGAATTTAGGTATATATTTTTGGTATAGGAGGTGAAACCGTTCCAATCAGCCTTATTGTGGTTGACAAACGTGCGGTGTTCGGCAGATATGATGTTTGTCGGTTTGTCAAGTCTTATCACGATTGGTAGGTGGTCTGAAGATAGTGTTAGGACCGGCTCCCATTATGTTTCGTTTATGAGGCTAGCACTAGAAATCGTGATGTCTGGAGAACTGGAACATGTACCGGCGATGCGAGTGGGGATGTCGTCATGTAGGGTACAGAAATCGAAGGCATCAAGCTGTTCAGCTATTGAGATTCCTCTGGCGTCGTTGTTGAGGTTGGAGTGCCAGAGTTCATGGTGAGCATTAAAGTCACCGAGCAGGAGGCGATGTTGACCGGCAAGGAGATGGTTGATATTTCCATGGTATCCTGAGGGACAACTGGATATCGGTGGGATGTAAATATTGTAAATTTCGATATCAACATTACCCGATTTTATGGCGATGGCCTGCACTTCCATGGTGTTATTATTACTAATAATATCGATTCCCGGTATTGCACAGAATGGTGAATAATGAAGTCAAGCCCTCCTTCAGCGTTGGTCAACCTGTCTTTCCTGACAATAGCATAGTTGTTGAGGGATGAGTTGGAGTGCAGTTTCGTCTCTTGTATGGCTCCAACTCGGATGCGATGTCTGTCCATAAATTATAGAAGTTCAGCGATCTTGTCCTGCACCCATTGCAATTGAGTTGGACGAGTGAGAGCGTATTGAAGATGGCAGTCGGTGGTGCAGGCGTAAGATTGTGATGAGAAATCCTATGGGAACTATTAGCAGGAGTCATCGGGGATGGCTGTAAACCTGTCTGAGCGCTCGATGGTGTTGGATGGTGGGGCGTGTTAGACGAGGTTGCTACTAGTTATCCTCTGTTCCTACACTGACTGGCAGTAAAGGAGAAATTCCAGTGCCTGTGATGGTTGAGTCCAGAGCGGTATCTTAGGTGGCACCACTGATTGTAGCAATTGCTTCTCACCGTAGTCGCGTTTGGGTGCAGCACTCTGTCGCATACGCAGCAGATCCACGGTCCTGGGTTTCTCTCAATGCCGGCGCGGAGAAGTAGCACTGAGAGCCGTTGCGCCGAGATGTTTTGCTCCCAGTGAACATAAAAAAAAAGACGATACGAGGCATGTAACATACAAAGACACTTTCCTTCTTGCATTGAAGGGTTTTGGCAGCTCTTGGCCGTTGTAAAACGGGTCGCTCCGGTGCGTAGAACCGGCTGCCGCAGGAACGGTCTACACTGACGTCGAGTGGTGCGCCTCATATGTGGTGAAAATAAATTACAAATTCGGATGAAATATCAGTTTATCGGATCGTTTATTTATTGCGACGGCGGACGTTTATAAACTTGACGTACCGCTCCAATTTAACAAACATCATTCAAACGAGTTATTTAACAGTGACAGCTACAAGTGCAACTCTATCCAAATGGGTCGCAGGCTCGATCCCCAGCAAATTCTTATCTTTTTTTTCCTTTTTATTTTGTTCTATTGATATTTTTAGTAATCCTATTGAAAATGTATTATTTAATAATAGGCATGGGCCTATCAGAACAAGACGTAATATTAGTTTACCAATAAACTTGGCTGATTGACAAAAACAAAAGCACATTAGATTCCACACGACACTATCTGTCATGCATGTGGAAGTTATGGAGGGGCTATCGAGTGTAGGGCAGCCACCCTACTAAGCTATCCAGGTTAATGTTGTTGGTGTAACGCGTGTGTTATTTTACCCTACACCCGAGAAATTCCCAAAAAAACACACCTGATATTGCAACGTGCGCACATAATGCGGCTATCAAAAATTTATTGTGACGTGTACATATGTGTGTATATATGTATGTATTAACTATTTATCCGATTGTAATAAAATATAGCTTATGTACACCTCTGAATGAGAATACCTTTCTAATGGCGTAAAAATCATTAAAAGCGGTTCAGTAGATTGGGAGGAGTTCCCACCACAAGATTCCCATTCAAAATTTGTAGATGAGTCAGCAATGGGAGAAATTAACCGGAAAAAAATCCGATTCATTTCTCCTTTTTATGGTTTATATGGAATCTGCAACTAAAATTAAATAGAGTTGAAAGCAATGGAAACGTGTTTCGTTTTTTACTGAACGCATCCATTGCCAGCGTTTGCATATATAAAAAAAAAGTTTAAACTATTGCTAATACATAATAGTAATTCTCAACATGTGGTTTCAATAGTAAATGTTAAAAAAAATCGACGACGGATTGAAGTACTTAATAAGCGTAATAATTCTACTTCAGACAAATAAAGGTGCGTTTACACGTGGCAAATATTTCCCAAAAAGCGACAAATATGTATTTCGTAAAAAAGGCAAATATCCTCAACAATATTTGTTGTATGTGTGAGCCGAAAATATTTTCTATCTATTTATCACCATGTGAACCAACGACAAAACTGCTTTGCCAAATTAATCTATTTGGACAAATATTTCTTCATATTTGGAAGAAATTTGGACAAATATTGGCGATATGTGAACGTACCTTAAGGAATATAAAAAAAAACGATTAATTGAACTAATTTCCTTTTCAGTGGTTTCCTAGAGCTACTCGGCATTCTAATCGGACATTTGTACTTTTTCCTGAAATTTAAATATCCAATTGATCTTGGCGGACCATCACTACTGGAGACTCCTGCTTTCCTGTAAGAACTCTTCATTTGTTTATTTTTGCTTGCACTTGAGACCAAACTGATTTGTATTATCCCTTATAGAAAATCATTCTATCCCGACGTGTCTGGTGGCGTACATGGATTTGGTGTTCCTCCAGTAAATCAACGGCCAGCTCAGGAGCAACGTCCCGCTGGAAATAGATTGTTTGGCAATGCATGGGGATCTGGCA
This sequence comes from Chloromyia formosa, assembly GCA_964017055.1. Classification (NCBI taxonomy): domain Eukaryota; kingdom Metazoa; phylum Arthropoda; class Insecta; order Diptera; family Stratiomyidae; genus Chloromyia; species Chloromyia formosa. Next base: position 117,317,078 of record OZ024815.1, read on the forward strand.
ATGTTTTGGGCAGATAAGAAGCGATTGTGAGCCAGTTGTAAAGTTAATCATTGTTCGCCATGTGGTGCGTAAATGAGTGTGAATGTATATTATCTATAAATAATATAATTAATGTAAATGAATTGAAAAATGTATTTTAAGAGAGGCATTATGTTGAAAATCTCCTCATGTTGAATGGTGGACTGTAATTTTTTTAAAAGATTGATTATATGAATAAAAATATAACTCATGTACTAGATAATTGGGAATTTATTTTTATTTCTCTGCTTGTGTCACCCTGAGCACAAATCGGGGACCGCAATGTTGTTCAGTAGAATGTTGTTGTTGTTGTAGCAAGGGTCAGGAGTTCGTTGTGTGAGTGCGTTACATTTTCTTCATCTTTCTCGGAGTATTGAGAGCAGTTGCGCCGAGATGTGTTGCTCCCAATAAACACAACGAATACAGCAAGTAACACACATACACACATCCTTCTTGCATCGAAGGGGTGTTTAGCAGCTCTTGGTCGTTGTAAAAACGGGTCGCTCCAGTGCGTAGAACCGGCTGCCACAGGAACGTTCAGTTCAGTAGAGTCGTGGGGGACAGCTGGGAATCTGTCTGAACACTAACTGGCGGTAATGTGGTAGGCGATTGAGACTAATATAACGTTTACACTATCCCCAGATTACTTCATCTGCGCCGGCTGATTTAATCTGCGACTGTCAAATACATACAATTTTGAACTCACCACACCCAGATGAAGTCGCAGAATAAGTAATCTGGGGATAGTGTAAACGTAATATTAGTTGAAGCCTTTTGTATTTCATTTCTGCATATGCATGCTGTAAAGGAGGGATTCCATTGTCGGTGGTGAGTCAACCCGGAGCAATTCCTTAAATGACAATTACATCTTACTGAGGTAGCGTTATATTACGTTTACATTATACCCAGATTACTTCATCTGCGCCGGCTGATTTAATCTGCAACTGTCAAATACATACAATTTTAAACTCACCACACCCAGATTAAGCCGCAGATGAAGTGATCTGGGGATAGTGTAAACGTAATATTAGAGTGTAGTGTTTTGTTACAAACGCAACAGATCCAAGGACCTGGGGTCAGTTTAATGCCGTCGCGGTGGAGGAGAATTGTGAGCAATTGCGCCGAGATGTGTTTCTTTCTATTCCCATAAAAAAACAACTTGCAAAATGTAGCTCTTGGCCGTAGTAAACGGGTCGCTCCTGTGCAAAGAACCGGCTGCCGCAGGAATGTATTAATAGTAAAAAAGCATGATTAAATAAAATGTCGGGTTGTGCTAAGTGTACCATTGCTTTCACGTTTACATACTATGTGACGTAAAATTAATCACCCTATCGAAAGATGTTATAATTTTTGGAAATGGCGTAGTACGTGAATCATATTTGATATTTGTGAACTCGACAGCTGCATTATACAAACAGACAAGCAATGGTGCGCTATACTCCGCAAGAGCGTGGAATAATTGTGTTGATTTTTTTAACCAATAAATCGGTCGGTGGTGTCCGTGCAGCGTGAATTTCGACGTCGATTTCCTAATCGTGTCGCGCCAAGTGGGCAAACAATGCAGCGCTTAGCTGCTCGACTCGAACAGGCTGGAGCCACACGAGACCTTGCAGGGCGTGGCCGCCACCGGACTGGTTGTTCGACAGAGAATATCGCAGCTGTGGCTGCCGATGTCGCTGAGAACGATGAAATATCAACCAGACGACGGGCCACGCAATTGGGCATCACCAGACGGACCCTATAGCGAATTTTAGTGAAAGGCTTACACATGTTCCCGTACAAAGTGCAAACAGTGCATCAGTTAATGCCTGCTGACTGTCAGTCGCTTGTGAATTACTGTCAAGCCATCCTCAATCTCAACAACGAATAGGACGATTTTGTGTCGAAAATCATCATGAGCGACGTGGCGCATTTCCACTTAAGCAGTTACATCAATAAGCAAAATCTTCGTTTCTGGGGCACTGAAAATCCGCGTGTGATGCACGAACAGCCATTACATCCACTCAAAGTCAACTGTGTGGTGCGGCGTTCACGAGGGAGGAGTGATTGGGCCATATTTTTTTGAGGACGCCATCGGCAATACGGTCACTGTTACTGGCGAACGCTACAAGGCCATGATAAACGGCTTCTGACTGCCGGAATTGCATGAGCGGGGCTTGGTGAACATGTGGTTTCAACAAGACGGTGCAACCGCACACACAGCACGAGTCACAATGGATATTGTGAAGAAAGCGTTTACTGGTCGCGTAATCTCCGGTTTTGTCGATTTGGCATGGCCAGCAAGATCGCCCGTTTTAACCATCCCAGACCTCTTTCTTTGAGGCTACTTGAAGTCGCGTGTTTATGCCAACAAGCCTCAGAAAATCGCAGACCTTCAGGAGAATATTCGACAGGAATGCCAACAGCTATCACCGGAAATGTTGCGAAAAGTCATGGAAAATGCGATAAATCGGGCACAAATGTGTATCAACACTGGCGGCAGCCACTTGATGGATATCATATTTTCCACTTAAAAAAAATTGCAAAGGTCCAAATAAAGATTTCCATCACTCAAAATAATTTTTTTTTATTTGGTAAAAAAAAGTTATTCAAAAACAAAATTGGATGATTAATTTTGCGCCACCCTGTATTTTCTCGCAATTTAAAAGCGGCTATAGTGTATTTCAACATTACAACAATTTGTTTATTTAATCTATTTGAGGAATGTTAACAATAGTAGATATGTACGTAAAAATAAGGAAAATGCCTGCTGAAAATATAAAAATAACCCGTGACGGACATTATTTGATATCGCATAGTAATGCAACGCCTCTAAGCACCCAATGATTAGGAGGCTCATTCGTTTCCAGCCAAAGTGGTGTGATGTAGTTAAGATCTGTTCGTGACATTTTCTTGTACACCGGGCACTATAGAATTTATTTTTCGTTAACATTTGACTGGCAATCATAGCATACATTATTTTACTGCCTTACCTGATACAATTTCGAACTTTTCGATGCAATCGAATCAATGGCATAAATATGTATCACTGGCATCAATGTATACAATACTTTATTGGTTGCTTCGATCAATTTCGAATTTTTCTTATCCCATCCGGCACCATCCAAGTACAATCCGTGTACAAAGACGCCTTCTTTGGGCGGTTTCTTGCACTCTTCGCGCGTTGCCTTAGTTACGAAATTCTGCAGTGAAACTTGATCTAGAGCCCATCCTTTGTGAGCTCGTGCTACTTCTTGTTTCATGGCCGTTAAAAATCCTTGTGGATTGAAAAATCCCGACATCCAAAATACAGCTGGTTCAGCCTAGAATGAGTTAAGTAACAATTAGATGGAGTTGGATTCTTCTAGTTTCATCGGAGTCGATAAATTCGCTGCTCTCTATTAATCTATATTTCGCAGACGGCAAATATGCGACCAGATTTCTCTACATCGGCGTCAGCCACATACGGAGGGACTAACAAAAGTTCGTTTAGTTGGGCTAAAGAAAGACATAATATGTATGTAAAATAAAATTTTCTCGTACTTAATCTGCATAATTTTTTAAGTTTTCAACATATTTTCCATTAATTTCTGTACACTTTTTCAATCGGTACACCATTTTTGCAGTTTCCCAGGATTTACTGTATTTGCATTTATAATGTCCTGATTGCTATTCAAATTTGTTGCCCTAAAATTTTCCTTAATAATAATAATAATAGGCAGGCAGGCTAAGGTACCCAGCTGGTAGGCACTGCGACCATAGGATCTATTGTGCCATAGTCTTAACTAATCCAAAAGACCCTCAACCAACTTGATAAAGGCCAGTAGTTCCTTTGTAGCAGTACTCTTAATGACACCGGAGCTCACGATGGGATCTCCAAGAAACATGAGCCTGACGCGAACAACCGCGGGGCATTCACAGAGAAGGTGTTTGGTGGACTCAATATCCTCCAGGCAAAGTCGGAATTCCGTCTCAGTGGACAGACCCATTTTGTTGAGGTGATATCTCACCCAGTGGTGTCCCGTGAGGAAACCAACGACCAATCTCAGGTCAGCTCTGCCCAATAGGCTAGCTTCTGTGAGACCGTAGGGGTTGATAAGGTCTTTGGACTGTCGTAATCCTGTAAGATTATTCCAGTGCCACAGCCTTTCGCCCGCTGACCAACCCCTTACCAGCGCCCTGGCTGCGGCCCAGCTTAGACCGCAGTAGGGATCAGGTCCGAAAAATTTGTCCGATGAGCCCTGCCTAGCAAGTTCATCTGCAGCTTCGTTGCCATGAATGCCCAGATGCCCAGGTACCCAACAAAGAGTGACTCGGTTAGAGTTTGCCAGACATAGAAGGGTATCAAAAGACTCTTTCACTAGCTGCCTGACTGTCAGAGCAGTTAATGATGTTAGCGCCAGTGAGCTTCGTGTACACAATTTCCCTGGCGCAAACCTCAATTGCATGGATCTTGGCTTGGAAAACGCTGGCCCAAGTGCCCATAGGGATTGAGAGATCCTAGTGTTCTGTCCAAAGACCCCAGCACCAACTCCCTGTCCCGTTTTCGACCCATCAGTATACCACATGATACACCCGGGGTCGGTACAGATATTGCCAATATCCCATTTCGATTGACTAGGAATGGAGACCGAGAATTTCCAACCGAAGCAGAGTTCCGTAGTCATGTAATCCGATCTCGAGCAGTATAGGAATCACGATACTTTTGGGAACGCACCCATTGTGTGCGAGGTTTTCGCCAATGTAGTTTTCGATTGGTTCAAAAGTTACCAAATTATAGGCGCGTTCTTTTGCAGTTACCCAGGTCAAGGGTAGTTAACCCGAGCTTTTGTGCAAAAGAACGATGTATCTGACCCGTACAGGGTAAAAGCATGTGTGTATTTAACAGGAAATCGATTTTGTCTCAGATAAAGTTTGGATTTTAAGTGGTGGAAAAATTCCACTCTTTGAAAAATATTATATTAAAAACAAACTTCATTCTGTTATATCAAGAGCAAGCATTGAACCTATCAAATGTAACTGTGATAGAGTCTCTAATTGCCTTGACCCCTCCAGGAGTACTGGCGCGTCAACCAACATCTCTAGCATTTCTATGCTTGTTGACGTTTCAATAGCATTATCTATTTTTCGGAAGTTCAGTTGCTAGCATGCACCTCCTATCCGCGCCGTCTTTATACTGACAAGCTCGGAGCACTGTGAGAGTTCTATTAGTTTTCACAGGCAGGTTTTAATCGCGCCGAGATTTGATCTCCGAGCTCTAGATTAGTATCGTAGAGCGGTGAGCGAACGATCACGGCCACCGAGCGCGACCAAACCGACCGACCGAAAAATCACTTTTCCAGTTGGAAAAAATGTGGAACTCCATTGAGTCTAATTGAGGTGAACTGAGGTGAAAATCGTGGAATGAACGAACTTCTTCTACCAACCGCTAGATGCGTCCTAAATAAAAGCTTTATTTGTGCGCTATCCAGGTCAGAATCGGCCCTCGATAAATTACCAGGTTAAACGCTAACCTATATAGGGTAGCATTGTTTTTGTATTGCGTGTTATTTCACTAACCTAAACAGGTTAAGAAAAGCAAAAGAACGCGCCTAAAACATGCTATACACGCAGCGATCGATCGGCCGATCCGTCGCCCGATTTCGATATCGGCCGATGGATCGGCCTGTGTATGCGCTTATCGTTGACGATTTTTTTTACAGTTCCATATAATTGTGATCGGCTTATATTTTGTGGCGATCCATCGGCCGATCGATCGGGCGACGGATCGCTCCGTGTATGTGGGGTATTATGTATACATTAAACGTGCCATACACACACCGATCGATCGGCCGGTCAGTCGCCCGATAAAGATATCGTCCGATGGATCGGCCTGTGTATGTGCTTATCGTTGACGATTTTTTTGACAGTTCCGTATAATTTTTGATCAACTGACATTTTGTGGCGATCCATCGGCCAATCGATCGGGCGACGGATCGGATAATGTATGGCGGCTATTAAATATACCTGGATGGAAATTCATTTTTTACCGAAGAGGATAAAGTTTCTGGAAAGATGGACAACAAACAATTGCTATTTAAGTCTGAAAGCAAGCGAGCTACATCGTTAACGCTATGTTCGAAGAGCTTTCTGTGAACATTTTAACTCTCGTTCAAATTGGGCAGCTAAATTTTCCAAAACCTGTCATAAATTTCAGGAGCTCATAAACTCAATAAATCTTAATACTGCGTCTCCATTATAATTTCTAAGTGCTAAAATGGAATATGTTGTGGTCCCTTTTAATAGACCTTTTTTTAATCTTGTCAAGACCCCACATCGGGCGCCAAATAAATGTAATGAGGGTTCGGCAGATAAAACGTTCGCAAAGGAGTTGGCGAAAATGCAACAGATGGGGCGATGGCATCCGTTTCGATGTAGCCTATATGTGCAAGAAGTGGGTTGAGCTCTTGCCCACCTGGGTCTAGAGACGATTCATCTTAATAAAAAAAATCACGGTCGGGAAGAAAAGAAAGAAGATGGAAAAAGGGAATGAGTAATTGGGAAACCATACGATAAAAACAATGATGATGGATCAATAATTAACATGGAAAAGACACGCGAATTATTAATTTTGGTAGTCCTTCATATTAAAGACATGGAATCTATTGGTACATAGCGGATAGCAGATCGTAGCCTAAAACATCCGGGCTCTTTGTTAAGTACTATAGAAAGAAATTAATACTTGTTTGCCTTAACTCCTTGAGAGTATTGTGTGTCAAGTCCTACTTCGAAGCACAGTTGACGGTTCATTAACATATAAATGATTTCGGATGATGCAAGTTGCTGGCATCCACATCCTGTTCGTTTGGTCGACTCCTATGACAAGCCGGTCAAGACTTTGGTATTTTTCTTACGCCCCATACAGCAGGAGAGGCACACACCGCAAGAAAAAGAAATAAATAAAATATATAGTTGATCTTACCGTGAAACACCAGTGGTAGAATTGCTGATTTCTTTCCAGTAGTTCCGAGAACCAAAATCCTAGTGTCGAAGATGTCCAACTTCCACGAAGCCAAATTGATGGCACTTTGGCATCAAAAATGCTATCCAGGGCGTCTCGTAATTGCTCACTCATTATGATAGTACCTTCAATTGCTAGCACCAAGTCGTTGAATGTTGATCGGACTAGCGTTATTATCTGCATAAAAACAAATCATTCATCAGGAGTACATCGAAGGCTCATAAGCATCAGACTTACCTTCTGAATTCTATCAATTTCCTGGCGTAGAAATATACACATTGATCTTAAGGGCCCCATTATTTGCAGCCTGGCCTTAACCGCAAATGGGTCATAGTCCGGTGGGAGCTTTTGCAGCATGTCTCTTACCATAGAGCCTACAACTGATTCACGAGTCTCCCCACCACCAACGGATGACTCTGCATAAATTGGCAATTATTATTCCCAACAATTAAAAATAACATACACTTGAAATTAAAAATTGGGGTTTGGTGTATAAAAATACCTTTAGGCTGGACCGCCATAATCGTGTCGAGAATCAACTTGGTCGTATTCGTCTGATATGTAATATCTGCATTCGAATGTAAACCATACGCCTGTGGAGGATCAATCGCCGGCATATGTTCAATCGCTTCCAAATATTCTTCTTGTAATTTGTATCTCATAATTGGATAGCCGTCGAAGAAAACAAATTTCTCATCGAACAGCCTATCCGAGAACCATTCCTTGGCAAAGGTGTTGAGCAATCGTTTATCATAGTCGTCAGTTACTCGACCACCGTATTGCACTTCGCCCAACATATAGCGCACAGTACTCCAATTGATTCCCTTCTTCAGACCGATATCATCTAAATGGTTCTGCATAAACATGCAACTTGCCAGCCAATCGGCCGAGTTAAACTCATAGGGTATATTCCACCCGAGCGGCCCAAACTTTCGTCGCTCCTGCACCACTGTATGAAGATAGGAAACCCCAAAAACGAGAGGAAGATACCAGGGATTTTCGCTGTAATCTAGAAAATCTTGCAATAAATTTCCGTAGGTTCGTTTTAGACCGGCACGAATACCAGCCGGTGGTTCGTTGGTAAATTTTATGGAAAGCTGTAGTAGAGTTATCGGGAATGAAGGGTGCACTTCGGTTGTCATCCATACGCGAAAGTCTTCGTGCAGTCCTGCGCCAGCCTTTTCAAGATCTAAAAGTTGTATCGTCAGCTCGTTCATATAGTCCAATCCCAGGTGGCAGTTTTGCAGGAGAACCCAACCGCCTTCCTCTAGACATTCGGCCAGTAGCTTTCTGGCGTGAATTTCCTGACCCTGGCCCATCGACATTGACTTGCAGGCCAATTCACTCTTTTTGGCAAGTGCTTCAATGTTTGGAGTCGGATCGGAACCCATAGAGAGAAAACAAATAAGCGGCGTCAAGGGACGACTATCCGCCAGCATGCAGTCAAAATTCAGAATAACCGGCTCGACGAAATTCTCTCCCAACGAACTGCCGATGTATTTTCTGCATTGGGATAGAGTTCGATCCGGACACCAGGATCTTATAAGCAGAAGCCTTCGGAAAGGATCCAAACTGTTATAACCATCCGGAATTGTTTCATTTTCAGGATTCGCTTTGTTGTACCAATTTCTCCAGGGTCGTTCATTGCCGACCACTTGCTCTAGAATTTTCGAAAAAAATCGTAGTTTCGACAACTGAACCAGATTGAGCCAAGTAATATCTGCAATCCAAGCGCAAGGTTTCGGTGGACACTCTTTGATGTCTAAAGCGGCACCGCCCTTTATGAAATTCTGAAACTCCTCATAGGATATATTTCCGATTTGCATGTCGATATTAAAAGCCATCATCATAACAAACAGGAATTTATGAATTTCGTAAAGTCCTCGAGATTTGTAAGCGTATATATCGTAGGTTAGGTATTCAATGATATGTTTTATTCGTTGCTGAGTTATATGCGTCTGTTTCGAGTTGGTCATGGATAGATCGAACCTTTCCAGAAATTGCACTAAGGACGTCTGATACATAACATTTACAGTTGCCATTGTGGTGACCAGGAAATACAGGACGCTGCCTCGAGTAGCAACTGGACGAAATTCTTCCCGAGCGGCATTAATTTTCGATTCCGTAACTCGGGAAATTTCCAACTCCTCCTTTACTTGCGTGGCCGTTGCTTTGCTGGTATTCAGTACGTCGATAACAGTTACATCGTCCAGAAGGCTTCCCTGCGTTGTCGAGAGTTTGTGCAAAAGATTCGCTTCCAGTTCTTTCATATTTTTCATATTTCTCGTGAAATTCTCAATGAGTTTCGTTCGCTCCTCTTCCAGCTCCTGTTTCTCTTTGATAATGACCAGACCCAGCAATTGGTCTTCTAGACCCTTCATCGTTACCGTGAAATCTATAATTGATGTTCTTGCGAAAATCTCAGGAGTATACGCCGGATTAGGCAACTTCGTGGTCACGTACATGCGGAAATCATCGTTAAAGTCAATTTCCTTATCGCCAATTTTCACTTTATACGTTGTTCCAATCTTAATAAGATTCTTCTCGAAAACATTGTCCAAACTAGGATCCAATTGCTCGCCAATATCTTCAATGATAATTGGCAGTCCCATTGATACGGCGTCTTCAATATGGTTCCTAAAGTACCGATGATTCAAGGACGTAACAATCAAATTGAATTCTTTCTCTTTATTCTTAATCCAAGTCTTTCCTTGCGACTGAGGATCAATGAGAAGCGGGTAACGATCCGCTTTCGTTGCTACGATACCATTTTGAATTGACAACTCATCGGTTGGCAAGCCTTGAAGGTTCCACTCACCAATAGTCGAACTGTCCGTCAAACTTTCTATAGTACTGATGTTTGCCGACATTGGAATCTTTCTAGCCAATATATCCTTAAACCAGGCATCCTGTAATTTGCTTCTAAACTCCTGATTGAATGGACCTGTGTAGGAGAGGAATGCTGTCAAGTAGATCACATCGCCTACAAGTCGATTGGTTTCGTTCTTGAATTGATCGAGCTGCTCTGTCCAACGAATCCGTTCACCAGCTAGTCCAGAAATTAGAGCACCAGCTGCATCCATCTTTTCCTGACATTTGTTCGCATCCTCCAACACAGCGTTCTTCTTGGCCATTGCTTCATCGAACAGTTTTCGAACAGCACCCAATTCCTTTTCTTTCTCTTGCAGAAGGTCATTGGCTTCATTGAGTTCAGCAGTTGCCTTGGTGTGCTTGGCTTCCTGGACGGCCAAATTGGCCTTCAGTGGAAGGACTTCTTTGTTCACTGCATAATACTTGGACATTGCTATGGTCCAAGATAGTAGACCGGCAACGTTACCACATGCTATTTTGGCTGCTTCGAAATTATATGAACTGCCAAATACATGATGGGAGAAATAATGCCTATAAGGATCCAATAGACTCACCTGTATGTGAAGTATGGCACTAATAGGTCAATCATCTCGGCGTTGATGGTGTCTTTCGGATAAGAGACAATCTTTCCTAAAAATCTTGTGTCCGACATCACTTTGAGTGACTCTCCCCACGATGGTACTAAAAATTCCTTCTCCGGATCTGGTCTCACAAATTCAAGTCGTTTGCCGAAGAGAATGAGAACGGCATCCATGATTAGTGTGATGAGGTACGGAGGTTTGCCCAATTTTCGAACCGTTGCAATATCAGAAGCTTTTACAGTCTGTAAAAAAAATGGAGAAATACAAATATCAACGGTTCCCCAAAGGCCACATTATCGGGTAGGCATCACAGCAGATACATATGATTAACAAAGAGCTATTTATTGATAAAAAAAAACGGCCATAGCTGCATCAAAAATGCCATATATACGCTGATGAGGCACATCCAATTAATGATTGATGAAGTTGAAGTTTAACTGCCGCTAGGGGCTAGGGCGAAAAACATCATCTCTTCCTGGCCCGCCAGTTGAAAGCGTGTCAAGAGCTTTATGCCAGTATGTCGTAACTGAAGCGCACTATAAAGAGCGATCCTTATCTCCTTTTGGTGATGGGGTGGCAGCAGGATTGTCATTCGATCAAGTATCTGTTATTAGACCTGACTATAGTAAACTTAGTTCGTGCGTGGAGCGCCATCGCCTTATAACATTTCCCTAACTCCAAGGTGGAAGAGCATACGCTTAGGGATGTGTGGTCAAGAATAGCTTGGCCGCTAGTATGTCATATTAGGGTACCAGTTGACCTTCAGTTATATAGTTAGACTTTCGGTGGCATTTGACATACCGAGTGACGTCGACGACGACCAATTCTTCCTGGGTATTCGGACTCATTATTAATATAGAATTATTATTTGGAGACGGGTGGCCGAGATCTAATTGTATCAACCAGTTTTCATGAAGTAACGTCTCAGGAACTATCGCCCCAAAGCGAAAACTAAGAATCTCCTAAATTTTGGCGTGGAAGTTCATATAAAATTTTCACCCCAAAAACAGACGAACAATTGCCGTGAAGTTTAGAAACTTTCGTCACAAACCCTATTTTTTAGAAAGACCATAATCGCTGCTTGTAGTCCGGATGGCGCAACGGTTAGCACGTCCGCTTTCTACGCACTGGGCCCCGGTTCGATTCCTACTGAATGCGGTAGTTCTCGATAAAAAAGGGGATTTACGTGTCGGACTATGAGCCCACTCAGCTGTTAAATGAGTACCCATTTATGGGGTAAATAACTTGGTTGAGCGTGTTGCTGCTGATCACACACCTCTGCACCAGACCGTCACGATCTAGAAAATGAGGTGATGCTAACTCATCTCGAGGCCATGGTTCAAATTGGACTGTTGCGCCAGTTATTTATTTATAATCGCTGCAAATTTTGGTACTGTCTAAAGCAGAAATCCTGCCTAACATTTACCAGAATTGATTTTCGTGGGTTCGTGCTACCTAAAGCAGAAATCCACTCTTGAATGTATACTCATTTGCCCTAGTGGGTCATAGCGCGTCAACTATTTCATGTGCCTTAACTGACGTTTCGTTGGTGCAAACCCGTTTCGGATGAAGCACGTTGTCAGCATGTACCTCCAGCCTTAAGCTAGGCACTAAGATCAATTTTTCGTGCGAAATCTCACTGCGAAAGTCTTTTGAGTAGAAGGGAAGTTCACGTGTCGTGTAGAGCCCCGCGGTAATGTGCAGTGTGCAAGTCTACACTGTCACTTTGTCGTGGGAGAGATAAGTGCAACACGCACGAAAAGGTTAATACCAGCCTTTTAAGCGGAAATGCCCCTTTGGAAGTTCCCAAAAAGAATTTGGTGGATTAGTAATGTCTAAGGCGGCGATTTACTAAGTTATTTCCCGGAGTAGATTCAGTCTTAGCTAGTTAGCTCCCACGGAAATCTGACAAATCTCAGAACGAGTTTCCGCGTTAGTCAGTTATAACATTTGGGGCGATTTTTCGTCATAAAAAAGGCTTTAGGTAGGGGTTAGAGTCAGCTGATTTAACAAAGACATCGGCTTCTTAAAAAAAAACTGCCTGTGAGTACTAATAGAACTCTCACAGTGCTCCGAGCTTGTCAGTATAAAGACGGCGCGGATAGGAGGTGCATGCTAGCAACTGCACCGAAAAGTAGATATGCTATTGAAACGTCAACAACGCATAGAAATGCTAGAGATGTTGACGCGCTCACGCCCCTTCTTAAAACTTACCACGGGAATGTTTTACCTTCCATTCCCGTGGTAAGTTTTAATAAGCTCTCTCTGATGGCGACTAAAATGAAAAAAAAACCCCGAAGATAGCTATCTAGGCGCAGATGGCCAACTCGGAGGTGCAATGTAATATAACTCTGTTAATATGGACAAAAACTTCGAGACTTTTAACAAGTCCGCAAACAACACCAATAGCAAAAAGACGCCTGTAAAACGGCGTTTGGCTACTGGACGTCTTCATTAATCATCATCATCATCATCATCATCGTGGCGCGACAGCCCGACGTCGGGCCTTGGCCGCCGCCGTCTTCATTAATGCCACTTTCGAACAAAGGTCCGACGATCGGGGCATTGATTCCGAGTGTTTTCTTTCTCGAACAAGTTGGTTTCTGTTAGGCTATTTTAACTCAGTGATAGGGGTTTGGCAATTTGGGCATTTGAAATATGGCAATCCATTCCCAACGACTTTCCCACGACCACATTTCATATGAGTGGGTACTTCACTTGTAACAACTCTCCAATGGTTCCATAGGGGTCCGAAATCGACTTCCGACGAAACTTTGGAGGGTACTAAATTGAGAGACAATTGGAAACCCTTTGCATCTCATTCTTACGTTGGACAATTTTTATAGATCGGCTGTTGGAGCGTTCGGGCTTAGTTGTCTGCTGCTTTACTCATGTTGCTCAAAAAATGCAATGAACTTTCTGGGCTTCCTAAGTCGATGTAAAATTTATTTACTATACACCATCTGATTAGGTGCTAATATACATATAATAAATAATACTGATATAAGAGTGAGATAAAACATAACTCCCACATATGGGAGCAGGTCCCACTACACTCTGTCCTGATTGCGTATTTAGAAAACCGTGTGCAGTACGTCCCCAAGCCAGTGACGAGAACGAATAGGGCTTGTAATGAACTATATTATGGTCTGGTAGTGCTGCTCCCACCGGCAGATCGAAGCAGCACCTGATGAGTACTGATCTGTTGGTGGTACGAAACCAGAGGCCGAGGGTCCCATTACACCCGGACCCAGGAGCGACCGCGTGGGCGTCTGATCCGTCCACCAACCATTCCATCCTTATCGACTATTTTTTTTTTTAATTCCCCATTTTTACCTCCCCTGTTTGTGTTGTCTTCCCCAGGCCTATGAATTTTTGTTAATACGTAAAGGACAGGGGCAACGAGCGGCGAAAGCCCCGCCCACATCTCCCGAACTAAGCTACAGCAAGCATAGGCCGCTGCTTAGCTCGTTGAGGGGCCTTTTTCTTCGCCAGATGGCACTGCCCGACCTTCACGGTCATTATGCTACCTTAGGCTCCGCCCCCACGAGCATCTTAGGATGCCCACCAAACCGTCCGTTACATATTTGGCGCCCAACGTGGGGCCCATTTCTGGTACAGAACAGGACTAAGAAGGACCTCTTTGGGTTCCTTTTTAGTCCTTTCACCGATTTGTATCCCCATAAGCACATTAAGGCTACTTGCTCTAAGTTTTAGGACTTAGCCATTTTTACTTCACGTATTTTCCCTTCAGGCCGGATGTCCGGATGGCGCAACGGTTAGCACGTTCGCCTTCAACGCACTGGGCCCCGGTTCGATTCCAGGGATTTACGTGTCGGACTATGAGCCCACTCAGCTGTTAAATGAGTACCCATTATGGGGTAAATAACTCGGTTGAGCGTGTTGCTGATCACATACCTCTGCACAAAAAACCGTCACGATCTAGAAAATAAGATGGTGCTAACTCATCTCGAGGCCGTGGTTCAAATTGGACTGTTGCGCCAGTTATTTATTTATTTATTTATTTTCCCTTCAAGTAGCTGTGGTTTCCTCTGTAGCACCCCAATCCTTCCTATAAAGTAGATTATCCTTTTAGAATCAGTTCAACAAGGCAATCCTGGTGTTGTGTTTGTCTTTTGTGGTTTAGCCACGTATTTAAGGCCTCCATAAATGCTTTGAATTGCCGGCATTTGGAGCATCTTCGGTGACCGGACAAAGCGCGAAGGAGCCCTGGATACCTTTTTGTTTGCCAGGATTGTCCTTCTAAGTAACTTAAAATTTACTTACACAGTATTGCATTTTTCTATTGTTCATGTGCTCAGCAGCTTACAGAGTTTATGAGTGAATTACGGCAAGGAATGCAGTGTTGCGCCTCTGCTGGCCTCAGAATTCTTTGTAACCTGTTGATCATCTGCATAGTTGGGAAATGTAGTATTTTTTTTTACTTTGCTAATTTGTCCCCTCTACAATGGTTGTCGGCTGACTCCGGTACCCAGCTCGCTCCTGCTTTGTTTTTTCTTTTCTATTTTTATGGTAATAAAACCTTGTTCAGTACGTCCCCCAGTCAGTGACCAAAGCGATACGGTTTTTTAGTCACTAAATGGTCAAAAACCCGTATCCATCTTGTCCATTTAAGGGGACTGGACCGAAAGGTTTTTTTGGGCATTTGTCGTCTAAAATGGCAACAGAGCCGTTTTCAGTACGTCCCCAAACTAGCTAGCTCATTCTATAGGAATCCCTTCTAATGATGCGTGTTGCATTTGGGGTCCCTAATGAAAAAAATCCTTGGGTGTAGGTTTACAGTCCCATTCCGCTACAGGTAGTAAGAACCACCCACACACGGGGATTTGTAGTTCCTAAAGCGGAAATTCCTCCGAGTTTTTGCCATTTCGGCACTAAAAACCCTACTCGATCTCGTCACTGGCTTGGGGACAAAATAAACACAGTTTTCGAAATACGCATCCGGGTTGGACAATGTGCACCGGAAAGCTTTCAAGTTTATTGGTGTCACTTTTCTTGCGGGTGACGCTTTACTGCCTGCGGAAACAAAATGTGCACTAGTATCTCTTTCAAATTCAAATTCCCCAAACCAAGGTTGTGCTGCCGCATCAAAGGGTGTACCTTAGCTTTGCTTAAACATAATAAAAAGGATACATTGAGATGATGGAGTAGTAGTCGATCCGATCGTCGTGCCGCGCCGTGAGAAAATGCTACGCAAAAAGATTATCTTTGTGGAACAGACAATTTCAGCCAGCTGTGCACTAAAGGCTCTACTAACGGAATCCTGGAACATCAATCCATTTACGACAACCAACATTTTGTCTGGTCTTGGAGCTGGTCATTTAGCTTAGGTCTTGTGTGCAAACCTCATGTTTTTGCACACAAGGTTTGCTGCCTGTTGATCGCTTTTTAAATGAATAAATGGCGGATTTTGAAAAAAAAAACCAGACAGATTCAAAAAAAAGCATCTCGAAGGATTTTGAAAAAAAATCCATCTGATGAGCATTCCGAGGAGGAATATGGCAATAAGTAATAAGGAACTTTTTACTGGAGATTTGAATAAATCTCGCGATTTAAACAAATCTACCCCCAAATCTCCAAAATTTACCTTACATTTATTAATCTAGATTTCGACCGAGATTTAAAAAAATCTTGCTGAAATCTTGTTGAAATATTTCGGAATTTATAAATCTACCAAGATTTAGGTGTCTGGTGTGCATATACTATGATATAAAATCCTACAAATATGTGACGTTATTTTATTGACTTACTCTCAACGCTTCTTCGGCTTCTTCCAACGCAGGCTTCGCCTTTTCTAGTTTCGACTCGGCAACAGCTTTATCAGCTGAGATTTGCTCCACCAAGTTTTCTGCATGAGTCTTAATGACTGACACTTGTTCCTTGACTTCTTCAGCTGCAGCTGTGGATTTAGACACTTCCTTCAACACCACCTCAGCTGCTTCGGTTGCGACAATTATGTCCTTATTCTGTGCAAGAAAACATATAATCTCTATGAATTTCACTACAGGAGTCAATCATTGATTTGATCCTACTTTGGCAATAAGCTCCACTTCCAACACTTTCACTGACTCGGCAGCTTCTTCCAACTTCTTCAAGCCATTGGTCATTCGTTCGGCCATTTCAACGATATTTTCGCGTTTCTCCTGATAAACACGTTTGTAACATTGCAAGAACGATATTAACGACTTTGGCGTTACGTAGACCTGCCTTCGAAATCGATCATAATATTCAACGCAGGTGTCTTCTACGTAAGCATGAATATAACTCATGATGTTAATCACTTCCTTTTTCACTTCGTCACTACAGACAATGGGGAAGGTTTCTAAATAGAAATTCGATACAGCTACTCGGGCATCCTCGGGCCATTTTTGAAACCAGTCTATAGTGCAGCCCGATATGAGGCCTGGAAATTTCAAGGCTCGCAATCTGAACGTTTCGCCAATCTGGGGAGAGGTTATGTAATGTGGAGATATTTCTCAATGCTGAAAGAAGGGCTTTACCGGTGAAAAACACATTGCTATGTGAAGATTATTTCTCGCTCGCGATATGAAGAAATCGTAAAGATTATCGATAGTTGGTGGGCGTTTCGGTTGAGCCTTCTTCATGTGGGGTATGATTTCGTTTAATATTTCGTCTGAAATAAAAAAAAATATGCGAATAAATTACAAATCTGAAAAGGGATCAGGCTATATTAGCCTTATCTCACTATCTAGATCATTATTAGATTAGGTTAGGGACGGTTGACCGAGGACCCACAAGCACTGCGACCATAGGGTCTATTGTGATATAGCCCAAAAGATCTAGGGTTGACGGTCGAGCTTGAGTAAGCTTACAAATCTGCTCAGCTGCAAAGGTCTAATTGAGACAATTGCCTCTGCTTCAGAGAACTCTAGATTAGTATTGTAGAGCGGTAACCGAACGACCACGGCCACCGAGCTTCAGGGAACGCCACAGCGAAACTCTCCATGTGCTGAGAGGTCTAATCATCGCTTTCGCAAAAATGACTATTGTGATCAGAGACAATGCCCATTTTGTACAAGTGACTCCTCAGGGCTGAGTGCCCTGAGAGGAACCCGCAGATGATTCTCACCCTGCTTCTGCCGAAGCCCAGCAATTCCAGGGAGCGCTTGTGAGAATGACCTGAAATGAACAATTTCTATTGTCTCAGGCCAAGGAGGTTTTCCCAACGTGCAGAGGTTTTGAATGTTCCTGCTCCCTTACGTGTAGTTTTACCCTACATAAAGGAATGATACAGAAGGATTTGGGTCCGGTAAACGGGCTTGCACCAGCTTTCCTAGCTAGATCGTCGGTAATTTTGTTACCCAAACATGTCCAGGGACCTAGTAGATGATAACTTTATTCGATGTGCTAATTCTCTGCAAAGCTTCATAACAGTTCAGCACCAGTGTTGATTAAAAGGAAAATTCGCTTAGTGCCTTTGCGGCAGCCTGACTATCAGTGACATTTCAATACTGCTTCCACGGTAACCTGCCTCCAGAGATATCTCATATTATATCATTATTCTTTACGAAGCGCTGTATGATCAGCTCGACCATGTGATTGTTCCATCCACGCCGAACAGAGGCCTAGCCTCGCCTGTGGCTGACATTCAGGCGACCATGGTTGCGGGTTCGCGTAGGACACAAATGAAATGGAATGAGGAAATGAACCTTTTCATCATCCGTGCCTACTTCGAAATTACAATTGCATGACGAACGACGACTTTATATTGTCATTTATTGCAGCAGAGGTTCGTTGAGCGTTTTCCGCAGTATGCGCATGTGTCGGTGCAGCGGGTTTCAGGTCAATACCGTTACATCCTGAGCAGAAACACTATACCGGAGATAACTAGGGAGCGGATAAGGATTCTTGAGGCAACTGAGCGCCTAGAGCCGTCAGAGCGAATTGTAAAAACATCGGCACACAACCACCGCACCATTCCTAGAAGGAATACTATATATGTATAATACCAGAAGGAGTACCCATTTTCATCGCCGTAGCGATGTAACACCTGATATTATTTCTCAAATCGATAGCGAAATCACATCCAGATTAAGTGCAGATACAACGTTACTGGAACTGCAATCCTTGGTGTATTGTAGTGCAGTGACGGCTATCACACTACATAGTCAGAAGGTCCGCGATAGTTCGTCTTAAAAGGAAGCGTCAATTCTTGCGAGAGGATATTGGCCGTCTGACTCAATCTGTTGCGGCAATGCCAGTAGGCGGTTGAAGAATAAGGCGAATAGGATCCTCCTTAAGTACTTCTCTCCATCCGGAACTCTTTTAGCAGAAGCACTGGACACACTAAAACAGAAGCTCGCAGTTGTCGCAAATCGTCTACGACGACCCATGCTGAGCTTCTCCAGACGTGTCCAGAATACTAAAATAAATAACTGGCGCAACAGTCCAATTTGAACCACGGCCTCGAGATGAGTTAGCATCATCTCATTTTCTAGATCGTGACGGTTTTTTGAGCAGAGGTATGTGATCAGCAATACGCTCAACCGAGTTATTTACCCCATAATGGGTACTCATTTAACAGCTGAGTGGGCTCATAGTCCGACACGTAAATCCCCGGAATCGAACCGGGGCCCAGTGCGTTGAAGGCGAACGTGCTAACCGTTGCGCCATCCGGACCACATACTGCTTTTGCTAAAAACCAGCGGAAGTTCTTCAAGTCAATCAATGAAGAGCAACAGGGCAGCCCACAATTAATTTCTCGGTGACTGAAGCGGAACAATACCGGGGTGGACTTTGGCAAACCCCCTCTTAACATACCCAAAGAGCAGAATGGATCACAGCCGCCATGCCAGCTTGCCTTGTATGCCATTCGCTGAGGTCACAAAGCGGTCCAAAAATTGGAAAGGGCCTGGGCTTGTTAAGGTGCAGAGTTTCTGGTACAAATGCTTCCCGAGTATATGCGGTCAGCTTGCATGACAAATAAATCGACTAATAAATCTTCCTGGTTTTTCGTCACACCAGGAATAACCTACTTGTTACCTAGAAGGGAAACACTAGAAAATCCTGATGAAACAAGGCCGATCACGTACTTGCCGACCCTATACAAATACATGACTGCCATTATTAGTCGCATAGGATCTACATACACCTCGAGCAAAGCAATATCCTTG
The DNA here is from genome assembly GCA_964017055.1 of Chloromyia formosa. Taxonomy (NCBI): domain Eukaryota; kingdom Metazoa; phylum Arthropoda; class Insecta; order Diptera; family Stratiomyidae; genus Chloromyia; species Chloromyia formosa. The sequence goes on from OZ024815.1 coordinate 117,336,682, forward strand.
CCGAGGAGTATCCCTTCCGCTTGTCGCGATCGACTCGGTTGTAGTAGCACAAGCTTCGTGCAAGCGGAGAAATCTGTTTTCCTGCTACATCGATTATGCCAAAACATTTGACAGCATCCCCCGAACTTGGCTAATCGAGGTCCTCAACATATACCGAGTGGATCCTGCACTAATAAATTTCTTGTCAAAAGTGATTGAAGGATTGCAAACAACACTTTGGGTGCCATCTACCGAGTGCGATATGCTCTCGCAACCAATACTCATTCGCAGAGGCATATTCCAAGGGGACTCTTTGAGTCCTCTCTGGTCCTGCATGGCGATGAATACCCTTTCATTCTTTTTGAACTCGGCTAAGCAGTGCGGCTTTTCCATCAAGCATGCTGTCAAAGTTCCACCTCACCCACTTGATGTATCTGGATAACATCAAACTATACTCGGGAAGCGATAAAGATCTTAAAAGTCTACTGCGGATTACAGAAAATTTCAGTTGTGACATTCAAATGGATTTCGGATTGGACAAATGTCGATTCCAGTCCATAGGCGTTCACGAATCGCATCCCGTCTTCACTTTGGACGACATCCACATAGGTGAAATGTCGGAGGTAGACTTTTACAAGTACCTAGGAATTCTGCAAGACGCGTATATCCGCATTGTTGACTTGAGAGAAGGACTGGTGATGGAGCTTATGCGCAGGTTGAAACTGGTACTTAAAACGAACTTGTCGGGAAGAAACAAAATGAGCACGATAAACCTCTATGTCATTCCTTCACTGACCTATTCGGGATAGTGCGATGGACTTGTAACAGACTGTTTGGTGGGCACTCGAAGATGCCCGTGGGGACGGAGCCTAAGGTAGCATAATGGCCATTAAGGCCGTGCCATGTGGCGATGAAAAAAGGCCCCTCAACGAGCTAAGCAGCAGCCTATGATGCTTGCTGTAACTCAGCTCGGGAGACGTGGGCGGGGTTTTCACCGCTTCTTGCCCCTGTTCTACGTATTAACATTAATTCATAAGCCTGGGGAAGACAACACAAACATGGGAGGCAAAGATGGGGAATAATAAAAAAATTTGGCGATAAGGACGGAATGGTTGGCGGCCGGCCAGTTGCCCTCGCGCTGGCATCGGGGTCCAGGTGTAATAAGACCCTCGGGCTCTTGTTTCGTACCACCGACAGAGCATTAGTCATCAGGTACTGCCACCGATCTGCCGGTGGAAGCAGCACTGCCAGAATATGGTTCATTACAGACTGCCACCAATCTCGAGGCAATCCAAAGGCGGGTTCTTGTAACAATGATCAAATTCCGAATGGAGCGATAATGTTTACCCCGCGATATCGGAAGAAGAGGTCAACATAGGCAGGTCGACTCGCTTCGCGCTTATTTTTACGGCAAAACTTCACCGAGTACTCTGCATTATGCTGTCTGCAAGGTATTTCACTCCACTCAATCATTCGCTCCTCTTAGTCTGGTGAAGTCGGACCAAGTGCGGATTGATGAATGGAAGGCAAAAGCAATGCATGTGTGTTGCCTCTGGCGGCCATTTGTCCATCTTCACCTGTTGAATAGGTGGCTTCGTGCAGGGTATCTCTATGCCGAAACTAAAGGGTCGTTGATCGCCATTCAGGATGGCGTGGTCCCCACTCGTCCATATCTAAACTTGTTTTCAAGCAACGGGTAGAGAACCAATGCAGAAAGTGTGGTTCGATGTTGGAAATACTAGACCATCTTATCTCTGGCTGTTCTGCAATGGAACCTGCGGAGTACACGGAAAGACAAAATGCGGTATGCAATCTATGAACACCTTGCATACAAGCACGAGTTGATCAGCGAAACACTACCGATCTACTAGTACACTCCACAAGCAGTGCTTGATATAGCACTCGCTTCACGATGTACTTGGATCGCCAGATTATTACTGATCACTCAGTCGCCCACAACAAACTCCATGTACTCCTAGTCGACAAAACGAGCCGCTCCACATACATAATCGATATTGCTATTCCTCATAATAGCAACATCGAGAGAAAGCATGCGGAGAAGAAGGCAAACTACATACATATAGTGCACTGGCTCAAGAAATCAAACAACTTTGGCATCTTGACCATGTACAGATAGTACCTATACCTATATATATATAGCACATAAAGCCCTTCTTACTTCCCTGAACAAACTGAGCCTGCCGCACATCTTTATCAACACAGTGCAGCACTATGTTATTCTGCATACTTGTGCAATGGTGCGAAAGGTGCTCGACGACCTCCATTAATGATTGTCTAGATGTCGGCGGAATATCAGCCAAATACGTCCGAGCCCAGCAACTTGGTGCTTGCACCCGTTGCGGATAAAATACGGCCAATAGGGCCGAGATTGTGCCAACTCGATAGAAATAATATTAACTTTTAGGATGCCTGTATAACACCTGCCGAAGGCATCCATACACGTCAACTTGATGCTTGCATCTGTTGCGGGTATAAAACCGGCCCAAGAGCCGAGAATACGCCAGGAAGGCGCCAATGAATAAAAACAATTTAAATAATTAAATTGGGCTTTGATATTAATGTCAATAAAGAGGGTTCCCAAGCTAATCCTTGGTGTTATTTTACTTCCTACTACGAGTAACTATCATACAATTGGCATCCAAACTCACCCATTTCATCCTTGGCAAATAGGTTGGCAATTTCACCGGAACTGAGCACATTATTCAGATATTCCAAAAACGATTCCTCTTTGATTTCATTATCCGTAAAAATAAAGGTTACTCCTTGATTCTCCAATCCAGCTGTTCTATAGAGATATTTGAAGTCATCCATTAAATTCTGTTGATTATATGCGCGTGTCAATGTTATTTGGAAAAACTTGTAGCCAGCAATAAATGATGCGAGTCGTGTCAAGCTTTGCTTTCCAGAACCTCCAACACCGACAAGTAATGCGTTTCCCCTAGAAATTAAATTAACTATTATACTATTATATTATTTAATTCGGATTTTGATAAATACCTTGGCGTTCTAATGATTCTCGATATGATCATCAAGTGCATTAGGGCATCATGGAAAAATACCAAGTCCATATTATAGCCTCGAACATACTCATTGAATTGTCCCATATAGAAATGGACTTTCTTTAACGTAACAGCGAAGCTGTGAATGCATTATGCGAATAACAATGTCTTCATACTACGATGCAACCACGATTACCTTGGAATTTCTTCATAAATTTTTGGTGGCTCTAAGGAAATCTCTTCTTCATCATTTTCCGTAGCCTCTGGTGGATCACGTAAGAAATCCACGAAATAAGTTTCCGAGTCATCATAGTCCTTGAAATATTCACCCAGTTGTTCTTTGCAGTCAGTCCGCATTCTCTCAAAGAACCAATTCTTATCCTCGATTGTGGTAAATCGATCAGCAATAACACGAATGCATTCATGTCGCCATAACTAAGTGGAGGATCAAATTGTGTTCAGAGGAATCAACAAAACTCGGCCATACCTTTATAAGTGTTGCCACGGAAGTACATTCGGCCGCTTGAATATAAATAATCCCCTCCCATATCCTGGACAAATCGCGTAAATTAAAAACATAATGGAATTTTGCAGGAGTTGGAAGTATTTTTGCCTTTGAACAGAAATTGGGAATAAATGGAATAGATTTATATTGTTAGTAAGAAGCTGTGACCAAACCTTAATATTTTGCCAGAAGATCCTCGTTAAGGGAATCAGAAGTGGAACAAAGTCAACTATTTTCTGTGGGAACCGGTCTCTGCAATAATATCCTTCACCGATTCTTCGAAATATTTGATCCATGGAATTGTTACTAGGCAACGTGCAATTGTAAATGCAGAATTGTCTTTTCAGTCGATTGGGAATCTCATTTCGACCACCACCAGGATGGATCATAGCAGCAAGCAATTGAATGTCGTTTATATTGAGAAAGTCGCCTGGGATTACAAAAATTAATATCTCTTCATATTTACTTGTTTTCATAATGATGGGACTGAAAATTTACCAGGTTTATCTAGCGAATAAAATCCACCCTGCTCAATCATTTGACGGACAATCTCGTTAGTTATTTGATCACCCCATTCATTAATAACCGGCATATTTATATCGTCTATGAATATGGTCATTTTGCGTTGTCCTGGTGGACCGTATGTCGTACCTACTCGTTTTTCCACGTATGACTCTATGATTCTCTGAAACAATAAAGGATTATATTATAAGTACATAGTGACATTACTCGTACTCTCATAAAACTATTAAAACCACAAAACACAAACTGCCGTAACGTACAGGCCCCAGCACACACTTGCTTCCAAAATGGATCCCATCCAAATTTCCAAGCCAGACACTGCGGAGTCAAGCCATCGCGAGCGAGCGCAGTGTAAGCTGGTTAAGGCGGCTTCGTCGAATAGCTCCCTTTTAAATCTCTGGATATCTTTCTCCAGATCCCTCAGGCTATGTTTGATGTTACGCGGAGGCGGTGTTTTGTCCATGAGTTGATAGTTCGGGTGATCACTTCGGTAGCAGCCTACCAAGTATTGCTTCGCAGGAAGAGTGTTGTGGCTTCTCATAGGCAGCATGTTGGTCTCTTGGTGGAGATGATCCTGAAATGACATCAAGTGATAGCCTTTCACTGTGCGTAAAGCAGCATTTTGGCAGAACTCTATTTGTTTCCATTGTGTGTCAATTAGGTTCTGAGATCAGGTAGCTGCTGCATAATTGGCCACCGATCTTCCAATGGCTTTATACGTTACCAGTAGGGTCTCTTTATCCATTCCCCACGAGCTTCCAACGAACGCTTTGTGAACCTTATTGCGAGCTCTCATTTTATCGCATATTGTGGAAGCATGGGCAGATGATAGTGCCATACTATCTAAGCTCAGACCAACGATTTACGGGTGATTGACGATGAGAATGGGTTGGTCTCGTACTGATATGATCAGCTGTTGTTTCATCTCCTTGGTCCAAAATGTAGCCAATGTGGCAGATGATTTCAGCGTTAAGATAAACAAGTTTTTGTTAGTGAAAAAGGCGTTCAGTACGTCTAAGTAGCTGTTGATCATTGCACACATAAATGGAATGTTGTTACCAGTGGCTAAGATTGAACAATCATCCGCATAAGTGATGAGCTAGAGTCCTTATAGTGTGGGGAGTCATGATAGGTAGATGTTGAACAGGGTAGGTGAGAGTACTCCTACTTGCGGGACACCCTGTTTTATTCTCCTTACTTTTGATTTTTTGTCCCGGAACTCCGTGAAAGATTGGCCAGGCAAATAGTTTGTGATCCATTTTTATCATGCGCAGGAAGAAATACAGCAGATGTCGCTGAGCGACTGACGGTGTCAAAGGCTCAAGAGCCACTAGGATCGTTCTCTGTCACGGACGAGACTTATTAAGGCCATTAAGGATTAGAGAGGTGATTGCATCCAAGGCCGGTAGTTCTGTCCATTCTCCCAAAGCCATGTTGATAATTGGCTAGCTGAGCATGGGACGTGAACAGTGGCAAGAGTAATGCTTCAAGCGTCTTGGCAACAGGTGAACGTAGAGAAATTAGGCGATATGATTCACCAAGTGTTGCTTTCTTTTCAGGTTTTAGTGTGCGTTGATCCCTTACTTTTTTCCATATCTCGGGAACAACTAACGACGAAAGTGAAAGATTGATAGTGATCGTTAGGTACTCTATGCCCAGCACGTCGAGATTCTTGAGCATCAACATCGAGATGCCATCCGGACCTAAGCTTTTGAACCTTTTGCTTTTTTTATGGTTGCTGCAACTTGACTAGTAGTAAATTGGAGCGTCTTCTGGTGAATAGTAAGGTTGTGGACCCTACGACGAATTGTGCACTTGAGTTTATCAGGAGAAGGATGATCGACAAACTGCCTGTTAAAATAGTGTGCGCATCGGGTGGGGTCACTAATTGTTTTGTTGCCAAATTCAATGGCAACATACCCTCTATTATTCGATTGATTAATGAGGGCTCTGACTTTTGACCATAGCTTGGAAACTCTGGATTTGATATTGAAGCTGCTAAGATGGGCGCTCCATTTTGAGCGTTTGTGTTCAGCTATTTGCATGTTTATCTTGATGTTCAGGTCTCTGATTCTTGAGTCGCTAGGATTTTCACCACGGATGCGGTCTCTCTTGTCGGCCAATCTGGCTGCTGATATAGGGAAGTTAGACCTAAGCGTTGGTATTCGTCCTGCAGGAATACATCTGGCAGCCGCTTTGATCAGTACTCGCCTGAAGGTCGATTTGATATTGCAGCTGCTAAGATGGGCGCTCCATTTTGAGCGTTCGTGCTCAGCTACTTGCATGTTTATCTGCATATTCAGGTCTCTGATTCTTGAGTCGCTAGGGTTTTCATTGCGGATGCGGTCTCTCTTGTCGGTCAATCTGGCTGCTGATATAGGGAAGTTAGATCTAAGCGTTGGTATTCGTCCTGCAGGAATACATCTGGCAGCCGCTTTGATCAGTACTCGCCTGAAGGTCGATTCAGCAGCACGCACTTCTGAAGGTGTCGGGAGGGCAGCAAAGTCTGCATTGGTGTAACTTCTAAAGCTTTCCCAGTCAGCTTTATGAAAGTTTATGAAAGTGCGGTGTTTGCAGGAAGTAGATTGGAAAGCCTGTCGGGTCTGATGATGATCGGCAAATGATCGGAGGACAGCGTGAGAACGGGTTCCTAATTTGTCGTTGTCCTCCGATTATCTCGATCACGTGACCGCGTTCTCCAATCTTGGAAGCTCAGTAGTTGCTCCGCGTCAGCATATACTGAGCTCTCCCAACGAGCTCTCGGTCTTCCTCGCAGCCTCGCTCTGAAGACTCGTCGTACGTTCGTTACTTTTTAGGCATGCGAACATCGTTCATTCGTTGTACATGCCCTGCCCATTGAAGACATAGTAGTTAGTTTGACGATTTTCGAAGCTTCCAGCTCATCGTACAGTTCATACAGCTCAAGGTTGTACCAGATGCGCCATCCATCTCTACGCCGAAGGACTTTTCATTCGAATGTGTTTAGCATGATTTCGGAGACTTGCGTTAGGGTCCAGGTTTCGCAGCCATAGCCATAGCACTGGTCGTATGATGGTTTTGTATACGCGGAGCCTCGTATTTCTGTGCACATGCTTCGATTTCATTATGGGGAAGACCGAGAAGAAAGTCTTATTTGTAAGCTGCATCCATCGCTTGATTTCGTCAGTTTCGTCGGCATCCTTTGACAGGTTACTACCCAGGTATATGAAGTCGTCTACAAATTCGATGCTGAGGTCCCCTACGTTGATGTTCGAATGTGCTGGCGTCCTGGTTCTAGATTGCATCATTATTTTTGTTTTGCCCTCGTTGATGCGCAGTCCAACTTCTTTTGCATCGGTGTCAAGAGTAACCAGAAGTTCTTCTTCGTCGGTCAGTTTTCGGTACATGATGTTGATGTCGTCTGCGTACGCTATCAGTTGTGTTGACTTAATGAGTAGCGTTCTGCTGGTGTTCGTATCCATTACCCGAATGGCGTATTCAAGTGCTAGGTTGAAGACCGTCGGCGAAAGTCTATCGCCCTGCTTCAAATTAGTACGTGCTTCAAAAGGATCAGTTATCGTCATCTTTGTTAGTCGTACTAGTTCTGCTGGTATACCAAATTGCAGCATGATGTTGTACAGCATACCACGATCTATACTATCGTATGCTGGCTTAAAGTCGACAAAGATTTGGCTTAAAGTCGACAAAGATTAAGTACACATCAACGTTGTAGTCCCAGCACTTTTGCAGGCTTAGCTCAACCGTTAAAAGCTAAAAATACATAATCTTCGCATAGTTATACTTCACCCGCTACTCCTCCGCAAAAAAGTGGCCGCCTAATGAGCGATGATTAGCAGAGTACCCACATATACATATACTCGTAAATTATCCCCGTCGCTAAGGAAGGGCGATGTTGTTGTTAATTGCCTTGACCCCTCCAGGGGCATGGGGGTGTCAACATATCTAGCATTTCTATGCCTTAACGTTTCGATAGCATATCTACTTTTCGGAAGTGCAGTTGCTAGCATGTACCTCTTATCTGCGCCATCTTTATGCTGACAAGCTCGGAGCACTGTGAGAGTTCTATTAGTACCCACAGGTAGTTTTTGATCGCACCGAGCTCTAGACTAGATTAGTATCGTAGAACGCTGACCTAACGACCACGGCCACCGAGCGCGAAAAAAGTTATTTAATTTCAAAATCAATAAAATCAAATTTGGTTGCAGAAGGCAGAATTGGAAGAAAAGGCGTTCACACTAGTAGCCATAGAAATAGGAAATCCTTAAAGACCAGTATCGGAAACACCATCATGTCATTAGGTACTTAGAGGAAGGTTTAATGCAGAGAGAGCACTCGAAATATGTATGTAAGAGAGAAAGTTTCAATGATGATGTAATGCACATATTTTGCATCAGATCTATCGTATCATCGCTTCATCACACTTTCGATTCCGGATGGTTCAGCTCCGTATATTAGGGGAACACGCTGAACCGAATCTCGAGGCGAATTTGGCATCGCTTGAATGATCCCTTGCAATTGATACTTTTAATCTTCTAGAAAACCTATAGGGAATCCCTATAGGTTTTCTAGAAGATTAAAAGTATCAATTGAATAGAGGTTAAAGTTTTTGAGCTTCAGATAGCTTAAAAACACAAAAAAAAAATAATAGGATCGCGAACATTATAACACATAGAGGTTAAAAAAAGCTTCAAGAGAACGTAGAGACTTGATTCTAATTTTCGTAGTTACAAATTTTCTAGATTTTCAGTGAATTTTAGCCTGAAATGCGAATGCTGCTTTCGTACAAGACAGGTATTTAAAATTCTTTCAAGACTCGACATCTCCAAATCCGCGGGACCTGATGGTATATCACCTATAGTTCTCAAACATTGCGCATCTTCGTTAGTAAAACCTCTTCGTAAGTTATTCCAATTATCCTATTACAAAGGTATGTTCCCATTTGAGTGGAAAATTGCTAATATACAACCAATACCCAAAAAGGGTGATGCCAGTGATCCCTCAAACTACCGACCAATCTCACTCACATCGATCTTGTCAAAAGTTTTTGAAACACTTGTTAATTCCCAATTAATGAATTATCTAGATTCACACCATCTTATAAGCGATCGACAGTACGGATTTCGATCTGCTCGCTCCACTGGGGACTTATTGACATTTCTCACCGAGCGTTGGAATCGCTGTTTCCATCAATACGGTGAGGCCAAAGTCATTGCTCTAGATATCTCCAAAGCTTTTGACACAGTTTGGCACTCAGCACTCTTGGCTAAACTTCATGCCTTTGGTCTTGACTCCAAGCTCATCAAATGGATTGAAAGTTTCCTGCATGACCGTTCGATCCAAGTCGTCCTTGACGGAGTCAAATTGAATCAGTATGCCATTAATGTCGGAGTTCCGCAAGGCACTGTCCTGTCTCCAACCCTCTTTCTCCTGTTTATCAATGACCTTTTGGGTATAACTTCCAACCCAATACACAGTTTTGCTGATGACAGTACTCTTGACTGCACGTACTCTTTTAGTACCGTGACTGAATCTCGTAGGAGCACAATATCTGCTAATCGGGATCGCATGTATGATTCATTAAATGCGGATATTTCAAAAATCATCGCTTGGGGCGAAGCAAACCGCGTAGTGTTCAATGCTTCCAAAACCCAAAGCTTTCTTATTACCAATAAAGTATCTGCTCCACACACCTCACAGTACATCCTCGTCGACGGTGTGAGTATTTCTGATTCACCAGCGCTTAATATATTAGGTCTTACCATCTCGAAAAAGCTTAATTGGACTGACCACATCTTTTCTATTGCGAAAAATGCAATGAAATGCCTGGGCTTCCTAAATAGATGCAAAAAATATTTCACGCCATTTGATTTAGCACTAATATACAAGAGTCACATTAGACCGAGACTCGAATATAATTGCCATTTATGGGCCGGTGCAGGTCGCACTGCACTGTCGGCATTAGACAGAGTTCAACGAAAAGCTTTCAAACTTATTGGTGATGACGATATAACCTCCCGGATAGAACCACTTCAGCACAGACGAGACGCTGGTTGTCTATCACTTTTTTATCGATACTTTAACCGCCGCTCCTCTGCTGAAATAAGTAGTTTAATTGCCGATGTTGCATTTCCTGTACGCAACACCAGGCAGTCAACTCGTGCCCACCACCTTACCATCGAAACTAGTGTCAGTCGAACCGCAAAATTTTATGACTCTTTCGTATGCAGAACAACTCGAATGTGGAACGCTTTACCATCATCTGTTTTCCCCTGCAACTACGACCTGCAGAAATTTAAACAAAATGTTCACCGTCATTTAATTTCGTCTAATCCAGCTCAACCCATCCCCTTCCTCTTACCTTAATTTCCTCACCTACTAAAGCTATGCTATTGCATTAAAGGGTATTCCCTAAGCTTTGGTGTTAACAACATAGAATGCTGTTGTAAAAATGTTATAATGTACACAAGGTAGGTTTTTTTTTTCACACAAATAGTTTTCCGTCTCAATAATATTCCGGCTTTAGGCAGTACGCAGTACGAGCCTATCTTCCATACATCCTAACATTCTTTTTTTCCTGATTTTTACATCACTCGCAACCACTTGCAAGGAGTTGATACAAGTCGAATAAATAAATCAAGTTATTCGCACGTAAAATTCCTTTTGTTATTAAAAGTTTTGCAGCAATTTTTCCATGTTTCGGCTTTTTTAATTGACAAACCTCACGGGATTTAAAAAAAACAGTATCGAGTCTAGAGATTCTTCACTTTTTTTCTACATTTTTGCTACTTTTTTTTGCCATTTGTAATTTTGATTTGGGAATTTTATGCATGACGGTATCGTTTCTAACCCCTTTTAAAAATAATGTCAGTTTCGTACTATTTCCTGGTTAACAAGGTACTAAAGCCTTCTTTAAAATACGTGATGCTATATCTCATTGACCTGAACGTAACACACCTACCTGATACATATTTGGTGTTGTAGCAGACGAAAAATTAAAACTCTTCGACAGATGTTGCTCTGGATCATAATTGGACATGTATCCTTTTATCATCACCGTCTTCGCGGTGCCCTGTTCACCAATTAACAGCACAGCTTTGCCTTGTTTGGCGATATTGTGCATTAAAAATGCTGTTCGAACATTGTCAACATTCGGTACAAGAATCGATGCATATTCCGGTATCGAGTCAGCAGGATAAATATAGTCCTCAACATGAGTGTCCCAATGTATCCAAACTCCTTTTTCGTTGACCAGATACTCGAAAATACTCGTAGATTCAAATTTCTGTTTCTTTGGCCAACCTGTAAAATGTTTCTCTTTTAATTTAAACTTATGGAAAAAGATTATTTGATTTTGTACTCATTTTGGAAGAATGTTTTATCAGAAAATCCTCTAACAACTGCCTCTGATCTAACTCAAGGACTGCACCGAGGGTCCACATCAGCGAGAAGAGGAAGAGTCGTTCTAAATGTCGATCGGAATACGTAACTAAAATGATAAACAACATGATGGAGATTAATCTAACTGAACTTATTACTACAATACAATTAAAATACCTCCGGGATCTAAAAGGCCATCCAAAGCTGCAAGACATTGCCTCATATATAATGCTTCCAAAATCTTCATTTTTGGTAGTAGCCTCGATTGAAGATATTCGTAGGCATCTCCGTAGATTTTTCCGAAAAATGTTCTAAACTGGACTGCATTGTTTGTACGGTGTTTCAGCCAGGCTAAAAGGGACAATTTTGATTCAAAAGTTAGGTCGCATGATCAACATACCTTCTAGAAGGGTATTCCATCCCAAAACTGAGGAACTCATGAAGACCATTCCTACACGGCTCACCGTAGCCGGCGAAGCATTGTCTACATTATCTGGTTCAAAGACCAACTTGCAATTATCCGGCATTTTAATACGATCACCATTGGCCAGTGTTAATGTTTTATTATCATCGAGAACGGAGTTTAAATTTTCAATCCAAACAGCATCAACCGGACCATCAAGAACGAGCCAACAAAATTCAGATTTCTTAATTTTCAGCGATCTTCGCCACAATGTGGAGAAAATACCGTCCGTCCAATCGTTTGTTGCGGCATCTAGTCGGCCAAACATTTGCGGAGCTGTGATTGCCTATAAAAAAGGGTTTACATTGGCTGTGTTGCTGCGAACGAATCAGGTTTTGACATTTCTCGAATTCTCCTCTATTTGCTTTCCCCTCCGGTAAAATGTGTACGGACAACTGTCATGAAAATGTTCCCCTCCAGATCAGAATACTTTCCAGATCCGGAAGGGAAAATTTTTATGACAGTTGTCCGTAATTTTACCGGAAGGTAAATCATATGGAGAATGTAATGAACCATATTCTGGTCTGGTTGTGCTGCTTCCACCGGCAAATCTACAATATGACAGCACCTGATGAGTAAGGATCTGTCGGTGGTACGAAACCAGAGGCCGAGGGTCCCATTACACCTCGACCCTAATGCGAGCGCGAGGGCAAGCGAGCCATCCACCAACCATTCCATCCTTATCACCTCATTTTTTTGTACTCCCATTCCCCATTTTTACCTCCCTTGTTTGTGTTGTCTTCTCCAGGCCTATGAATTTTTGTTCATATGTAAAAAACAGGGACAAGGAGTGGGGAAAACCCAGCCCACTTCTCCTGAACTGAGCTACAGCAAGCATAGGCCTCTGCTTAGCTCGTTGAGGGGCCTTTTTCTTCGCCAGATGGCATGGCCCGACCTTCTCGGTCATTATGCTACCTAAGGCTCCGTCCCCAAGGGCATCTTCGGATGCCCACCAAACCGCTTATTACAAGAACTTGAGAAATGTCGAATCCTGATTCGTTTACAGGAACGCAGCAATTGGCTTCGGTCCTACGAATGGATAGGATTGCCTCTCCGGTAAAATATGTACGGACAACTGTCAATTTTTGCATCTGAATACTTTTCAGATCCGGAGGGGAATATTTCCAGATCCAAAAATTGACAGTTGTTCGTTCATATTTTACCGGAGAAGAAAGTATATGGAGGAGAAGTCTGTTCCAATTCCGCTCGTATGACCGCGACCAATGCTTGGGAGATTTACTCCTGATTTATAACAAAAGGAGGTTGATTACAAAAAATATTCGCGTTGGTCAGTGAAACGATTTAAAATAGGCGTGTCTTTTTTTACTGCGGAGAAGGTTAACAAGGGGTATAAAGGGTATGTTGTTTGTGTAATGCGTGTAAGTTAACTCAGATAATCTCCAATTAACCTGCCCCGCCTAATACAAACGATTCATAGTGTTTCTTAAAGCCATACTTACTTTAGGATTCATTCTCATCTCCCGGTGAATCAATCCCATTTCCGTAAAACTCTTCAGCAATGTATGTATACAACTGGTCTTTCCCGACCCAGTAGGTCCCATCGTCATCAAGCCATGCCTCACCAAAGATGTTTCGTACAATTGCACTACTTTCAAATTCCATTCAGGATTATTAACATATTTGAATTCATCAACGGTTTTCTGTATCGCAGCCTGCAGTTGCTTATAAGTGGCTTGTGTTAATTTAATTCCTGGGAACATGTCCTCAATTAGCGACAGAAAGAGCGGCTCATCCTCGTCGATCAGTTTCGAAACGTTCATATCTCGCAGAACTCGCATAACGATAGTCTCCTCTGTATCGCCTGGATTGGCACGCTTCTGAGCGCCCAATGTTCGCAGTACCGAAAGGATATTTCTCAGGCCGAAATCGTAATGAACCTGTTTGGAAAGCTGCTCTTCGCATAGTTTGTATAATGTAAAGAATTTCCTCGACAGAATGACATTCTGCTTGAAACCACAACTTGCCAACTTTACACGGATAATAATTTGTCGATCGGGAACCATCATAGCTACGGAGCGAAACATGATCTTCAGATTCTCGGGAAGCTCCTGACGACCCGCGTAGCCTGGATTCATTGTGATGAAAAGACCGAACTCAGGATTCAGGGACACAACGTCGCCATCGCTAAAGATGAAATGTGTTTTCCGCTCTTTTCGGGCCGTGAGAACAATACTGGAATATTTATGAAGGCATCAATGATATTTTACTTATAAGAAATAGAAAGTTGTTTACTAAATTTGCTGAGCGGCCACCGAAAGTACAGGCAATTCGATACGATTGAACTCATCGAAACATCCCCATGATCCTGATTGCGCCAGTCCTTTGTAAATTCGTCCCAATCCGCGAAAGTCCATTTGATCGGAACAATTGAAGACTACCACTAGTTTGCCGAGAGCTCGACCCATATCTTTGGTGGTTTCCGTTTTACCGGTGCCCGCTGGGCCTGCAGGAGCGCCACCCATACTCATTCCTATTACAAAAGAAAACCGTTTTAGTTTCAACAAATTCGGAGGAGAATTGTTCGTTAGGCGTCTCATATTTTGGGATAATTGCATGCACCTATTGTATTCGGCTGGAAATAAATATCTGTTCGTGTTAAGTAGAATAAATTCAGCTCGAATTTGATACGTAAAGTCGCTATTTTGATTGAAAAAACCGTTAAATTGTTATTTTGATTCAGAAAATCGACAATTTAAAGTCATAGTTAAAAAAAATATATTTATCGGTCGAACGTGACAAATCAGGTGTTTGTTATAATAATATTTGTAAGCTAGTTAAGTAACTTTACGGATACAACGCCTTGCATGTCTCGGTATAACTGGGGCTATGCGTACATGCCCAACGCCTGCTCCGGAGACGATCGTTGGATTGACCCCGCTGCATATTTTCATCAAAGAAACAGTAGCTCTCAATGCTCTGAGAATACATCTAACCTCTGGTGTATGCGGCAGTGACAGTGGTCACATGAGCATCTTGAAACAAATTCCTGCCTAAGATCAGATTATATGACCACTGAGTTATGCTTCGGCAATAAATTTATAGCTCTAATCCCAGACCACTCGGAATGGGAGAATGGCTATCCCTGCCCAGACTCAAGGTGTATAATGTGGTACACCGATGGGTCTAAAACTGACCAGGGAGTTGGTGCGGGTGTCTTTGGACCCAGCACCAGGATGTCAGTCGCTATGGGTACATGGCCCAGCGTTTTCCAAGCTGAGATCCACGCCATTGAGGTCTGCGCCAGGGTAATCCTAGAAAACAAACTGCGCGGCGCACACATTGCTATTTGTACTGATAGCCAGGCAGCCATTAAGGCTCTCTCTTCACACAGGCTTTCTTCAAAGCTGGTGAAAGAGTGTCGTGAACTTCTCCAATGTCTGGCAACCGACAACCAAGTCTTTTTGTATTGGGTACCAGGTCACCAAGGCATTGAAGGAAACGAAGCGGCGGATGAACTTGCTAGGCAAGGCTCATCAATTCATCATCCAATTTCCTCGGGCCAGAACACTATTGTGGTCTGGGGTTGGGTTCAGCTAGAACAATCATAACGGATTCGTCTAAAAGGACACGCCAGCACTATTGGAACAATCTTCCAGGACTGCGGCAATCGAAGGAGTTAATGAGACCCTTTACCTATAAAGATGCCACCCACATGAGTAGAGCCGACCTTTGGCTACTTGTAGGCTACCTGTCGGGCCACCACTGGGTGAGATTTCATCTGAACAAGATGGGTTTGTTGTGGATTTTTAGAATCGTTAAAAATAAATTAAAATCCACTTACTTATTTAATTGATTATTTTAAATCAAGTTGTCATGAATTATAAAAAGTTGACATGTTTTTAAAAAAATAAAAAAAATATTAAGTTTATCTTTCCTTCGAGAACATTAATTTTTGTAAACTACAAAAACAAAAAAATAAATATTATTATCATAATTAAAAGGAATATTATTGAAATCAAATGACCATCTTTCCTCTGCAAATGAATATTATTAATTAAAAGGAATATCATTGAAATGATTCTTTCTTCTTCGAACGAATTAAATATTCTAAAAATTGATTTATTTCAAGAAATCATAGAAGAATAAAAGAAATATAAAATTATGTATCTCCATTCTTTCTCATGAAGTTAAGCTTTTCAAGAATCCATTAAGAGTTCTCAAGAAGGATACTTAACAACTGGTGACCCCGAACATGGAACAATAATTCCTCTAGAAGTCTGGCGACGTTCGAACAAATTCAACATTTGAACAACATCGTCGTTCAATTATTCGTCCTACGTGACTAGTCCATCAGCAGTTGGCGCTAGAAGCAAAAAGTTGCTTATTCTGCTATATTCCTCAATTAAATTAATTTTTAATTATTTGAATATATTTTAAACAATTAGTGTAAAGGTAAGTGGATTTTTGTGATCAATATAAAAATGCCGGTAACTAGAAGCAGAACTGCGAATTCTTCCCTCCATCATGATTCCTCATCGGGAGAAGATATCCAAACTGAAGTTGAAGTTAATGTTACTCCATTGTTAGCATCTGGAGCAGTTTCAAATTCGCGACAGTTGCGCGATTCGGCGACTCGAGTTCCTCAACATGATCATAAAAGGAATCGTCTTAGAAGTTTTCCTTTTTGGCCTAGGAACTCGGTCGGTTGGTTTGCTCTGCTTGAAAGGCAATTTGCGGCGTTTCGAATTGATAATGAGGTTGAACAATTTAATTTGGCATTAAGTATGTTCTCGCCCATAGATTTGGAGAACATGGATGGAGTTTCTGAGGGACTCCGGGATTGTTCTATGTACACAGATTTTAAAAGAGCTGTAATTGATAAATACAGTTTATCGGATTCATCGAGAATCCGTAAACTGCTAACTGGTTTGGAGTTGGGCGACCGTAAGCCAGGTCAGCTTTTAGGAGAGATGAAAAGTCTGGCTGGACCAAATTTTGATGAAAGGGTTCTTAGTTGTCTCTGGTTGGAGAGACTCCCCACGAATATCAGAACCGTAGTTGTAGCAGCAAAAGGTTCGTTAATGGAAGTTGCGGAAGTTGCTGATAAAATTCATGAAGTTGTTACAACACCTTCAGTGTTTGCGGTTTCCGAGTCAGGTACGGTTTCGTCTATTAGTGGACAAGAGTCTTTCCAACTTCAGATCAACACGTTAACAGACAAACTTAATCAAATGATGGTTTTGTTGAATAGTGTTATTACTCCACAAGTCAAAAATCTATCAGCGCAAAATAGTACAAGTAATGCATCTTGTTCAAATTCACGTGGTCGTTCCCGTTCAAAACCTAAACATCAAATTAGTGCTGAGGGACTCTGTTTTTATCATGATAAATATGGAGATAAGGCGCATAAATGTTAAACGCCCTGTAAGCGTATGACAAAAAACTAAATTTTGTGTTGGAATCGACGGTTTCTGACACCATTAATTCCACAAGCCGTCTTATAATTGTTGATGACAAATCGAATCTGAAATTTTTGATTGACACAGGGTCTGATTTGTCGATTATTCCAGTTAATGTTGCTGATAGGAAATCTCCTAATCCTTTTTTTCTTTTGAAGGCTGCCAATGAAACAAACATTTCGACTTATGGTAATCGTGAACTGCAAGTCAGTTTAGGACTTCGTCGCGTTTTTACTTGGAATTTTTTTGGTTGCGGATATTTCTAGACCTATCATTGGCGCTGATTTTCTTAAACATTTTGGCTTAATGGTGGATTTATCTAATCGTCGAATTATAGATTTAGCAACATCGTGCCAGTCTCAACAGGGTGAATTAATTCAATTTAACATACCTAAACTTGAGTTGGTGTCTTATCCTGATGTTGATGCACGAGTTGCTAATCTTTTAAAGAAATACTTTGGGTCAGAGTGTGAACCGGACTTTAAAATTCCTGTTCCCCATTCTATCAGGCATCATATAGTTACTAAAGGTCCACCGATTTCAGCAAGACCTCGACGTCTGAATGCTGAAAAATTAACTTGTGCCAAAAAAGAATTCAGTTTTATGGTTGAACAAGGCATTTGTCGTCCTTCGAAAAGTCCTTGGGCTTCACCTCTACATATGGTGAAGAAAAAAGACGGTTCTTGGCGACCTTGTGGTGACTATCGTGCTTTAAATAACATTACTGTGCCCGATTCATATCCCATACCCCACATTCACGATTTTTCTCAACAATTAAGTGGGAAGAAATTTTTTTCTGTTTTGGATTTGGTTAAAGCGTATCATCAAATTCCAGTCAACGAGGAGGATATTGAGAAAACAGCAATCACGACACCTTTTGGATTATTTGAATTTCCTAAAATGACTTTTGGTTTTCGGAATGCTGCGCAAACTTTTCAGCGTTTTATCCATTCGGTTTTACGTGATCTTGATTTTGTTTTCCCTTATATTGATGATGTCCTGATAGCTTCTAGCGATGTTGAAGAGCATTTGAGGAACTTAGAAATCGTCTTTGAACGATTTACACAGTATGGTTTGCTCATCAATTTGGGAAAATGTCATTTTCTCAAAGATTCAGTATCTTTCCTTGGTCATAATATTGACGCTAGGGGTGTTAAACCTCTTCCTGATAAAGTTGAAGCTATACGTAGTCTAAAACCCCCAACAACAGTTTATGAAATGCGTCGTTTTCTAGGTATGTTTAACTTTTATCGTCGTTTTGTTCCCCATGCCGCTCAAAATTTGGCGCTGCTCAATGATTTCTTGCTTGGTTCTCATAAAAAGAAAGACAAGAAACCTATTACTTGGAACGAGCGATCTTTGGCTGCTTTTGATAGGGCTAAATAACTGCTTGCCGATGCTTCACAACTGGCATTCCCTCGTAGCGATGCGAAATTATCATTGTTGGTAGATGCCTCTGACACTGCTGTCGGTGCAGTTTTACAACAGTCTTTCAATGGTGTTGACGAGCCTTTAGGTTTCTTTTCACAAAAGCTAAGTCCTACTCAACGCAAATATTGTGCGTATGATAGAGAGTTGTTAGCTGCTTATTTAGCAGTAAAACATTTTAGATATATGTTAGAAGGACGAGAGTTCACGTTGTTTACGGACCACAAGCCTCTAATTTTTGCTTTTAAGCAGAAGTCAGATAAGGCTTTGCCGCGACAAGTTCGATATCTCGACTTAATTGCTCAGTTTACTAGTGACATACGTCACATTAAAGGTGAGGATAATGTAGTCGCCGATAATTTATCGAGAGTTGAAACAATCGAGATTCCTTCCTCGATTAATATTCAACAACTGGTACTCTCACAGTCCAGGGATCCAGAACTGGAAAAGTTAAAGTCATCAACAACTTTAGCTCTTAAGCCGGTATGCATTCCAGACTCTCATATTCCAATTTGGTGTGATACTTCAACCAATCCGGTTAGACCTTATATCCCATCTGATCTAAGGCATATGGTTTTTGACAAGGTACACAATCTTTGTCATCCTGGTCTACGGGCTACGGCTAAATTGCTTCGAGGTCAGTTTATTTGGCCATCAATTAACAAAGATGCTAAGTCTTGGGCCAGGCAGTGTTTGTCCTGTCAGCAGTCGAGGATTTCTCGGCATACTCAATCACCTTTAGGATCTTTTGAGCCAAGCAAAGAAAAGTTTAATTTCATTCATTTGGATATTGTCGGTCCACTTCCTTTATCTGAAAATTTTAGATATTGTTTAACTATTATTGACCGATTCACTCGTTGGCCTGAGGCTTTTCCTATTCCAGATGCACGTACATCCACCATCGCCGACACCTTAGTAAAAGAATTTTTTCCGCGTTTTGGCATTCCAAAAGTTATTTTAACGGATCAGGGACCTCAGTTTGAGTCAGAACTTTTTAGGGAGTTATCTACTTTTCTCGGTTTTGAACGAAGACGTACCACCGCGTATAATCCGAAGGCTAATGGCTTTCTTGAGCGTTGGCATCGGATTTTGAAGGAGGCTCTTATAAGTCGAGGTAATCCTCAATGGACAAAAGAACTTCCTTTTGTTTTATTAGGTTTGCGTACTATTTTGCGAGAGGATTCTGACTGCACTCCGGCTGAATTGGTTTACGGTCAAAATCTTAGACTCCCTCATGACTTCGTCAATCCTTCTGTTTCCAGAGAGGCTGTCACAGATTATATCGAACGCTTGTGCAAATTTGTTAAAAGTTCCAGATGTGTTGAGACTAATTTCAAAACAAATAAATATTCTTTTGTACCAAGTGAACTTAAGGTTTGTTCCCACGTTTTTCGACGCGTTGACTCTGTTCGTCCCGCCCTCAAGGCGCCTTATGAAGGTCCTTTTTTGGTTCTCGATCGAGGTGATAAGATTTTTAAGATTTTGGTTGGTCAAAAAGAAGTAAATGTATCAATAGATCGGTTAAAACCAGCTTTTGTAGACATTTCATCACCAAATCCTAGAACTCGATCGAGAGCCAAAAAGGTTTCATTCAATGAACAAGTTTCAGTGATTTCTTGTAGTTCAGATGTTTAATCATTTAAAAAAACAATTAGTTTTTCTTCTAAGGAGGGGGGTAATGTTGTGGATTTTTAGAATCGTTAAAAATAAATTAAAATCCACTTACTTATTTAATTGATTATTTTAAATCAAGTTGTCATGAATTATAAAAAGTTGACATGTTTTTAAAAAAATAAAAAAAATATTAAGTTTATCTTTCCTTCGAGAACATTAATTTTTGTAAACTACAAAAACAAAAAATAAATATTATTAATTAAAAGGAATATTATTGAAATCAAATGACCATCTTTCCTCTGCAAATGAATATTATTAATTAAAAGGAATATCATTGAAATGATTCTTTCTTCTTCGAACGAATTAAATATTCTAAAAATTGATTTATTTCAAGAAATCATAGAAGAATAAAAGAAATATAAAATTATGTATCTCCATTCTTTCTCATGAAGTTAAGAATCCATTAAGAGTTCTCAAGAAGGATACTTAACAGGTTTGTCTAACGAGACGGAGAGTCGTCTTTGCTTGGAGGACGTTGAGTCCACATGCCACATTTTATGTGTATGCCCGGCGATTGCGCAGGTGAGGTATACTTTCCTCGGACAGTTCATCGCGTGTCCTGCCGTTTTCAGGAAGACTCCTGCAAAAGACATACTAGCCTTCGTACGAGTGGTGAAAGGTCTTTTGATTGAATAATAAAAATAGGCTATGGCACAATATACCTCCTTTGGTCGCAGTGCCTACCTTTAGGGTGAGTAGCCGGTGCCTTACTAATAATAATAACTTTACGGATATGTACAAGTACTTACCAATTGCTTGAGCTAGCGTAATATAACATCTGTCAGTCAGAGGCGTTATAGCGAGCCTTTCCGTTACGCCCAAATACTCATTTTGATAGATAAAGTCCACATCTGTTATTCCAACTATAATATCATCATTATCTTCATTGTAATAGAAACGAGCTTGTTTCTGCCACTCAAAATCTCCAACTGATCTAATTTTCATGCGACACAAGTCGTCAAAAATATCCCTAGAAAATATGCAAATAAGTTATGAACGCATGCCTCATTCAGACCAACATCCTTATAGGCACCTCTGATGAACATGAATTGTAACCATCGTTTCAAAACGAATCCGATCCAATTTCGATAGATCTTTCACGGTCAGTTCGATGAAACTATTCAGCAAATTAAGAAACTTTAGATTAGTTCGTTTCATGATAGTTTTATCAGTTCGACTTTTACGTAGTGCATACTCTGCATCTCTCGTCCAAAGCAGCTGGACACCGATTAGACCCGCCTAAAGGAAGTCATGAAATATTTAAAATAATTTCTTACGAGTAAGAAAACCAGTGACCTGTCCACAGAAACCAGGGAAGTCTGCAATGAAATTAAATTCAGGATCGGTCAGAGATACAGCCATTTGCGCAAGTATAGTTCGGATGCTGTCTTGCATTTCTTTAAGCAAAGCTCCAAGCCAGAGCTCCACTCCCCCGGAGCAGTAAACACCATTGTCTAAAGGAACCTGCAACATTATTCAAATTTATTATTGATTTCTCAAAGTATGTGTAGCGCATGCGTTACAGAAAGAGAATTTACCTTCTCTCCATTTGCTGAGTTCATCGCAACGATATGATCATTCGTTTTTGGCTCAAAGTCGACCTGATAAAAGAGATTAATTTTTAATTTAGTACTTCTAGATTATAATCAAATCACAGTGCTAATGTAAATAAAGGCAACTAGGCTTACATTGGCAATAGCATCAAACACACTCAACAAATGTGGCTGAATCGTAGTTGGATCTGACGACTGGCCCAGAATTTCCAGTAATACTGGATCAGATACGAAGAAAAACCGAGGAAATATCAATCGTTTAGATTCCAGATAACCTGCATGCAAGGATAAACATTTTAGTCATTCCTCGATTAATTTAATTTACACTTTATGTTTTAAGTTAGAAAAACGATAAAAGTTTTAAATCCGCAAAGTCCATGAATTTTAAAATAATAATTATTTAACCACCTTTATGACTTTGCTTTTTAACAAATTTATAATAAATTTATTTAGTTTGGATGCATTTCGACATAAATAGTCATCCTCAGCGAGTACATTTTAAATGTATGTAACCACCTTTATGACTTTGCTTTTTAACAAATTTATTATAAATTTATTTAGTTTGGATGCAACTAAATAAATTTATAATAAATTTGTTAAAAAGCAAAGTCATAAAGGTGGTTAAATAATTATTATTTTATAATTTACACTTACCCGTTAACGACTTCTGACACGTTTCCAGTTGGTTCAATAGAAAATTCAACACCGTCGCCAGAGTATCATCGCTCGTACAACACTCAACGGCATTCGGTATTTCACGTGCCCTGTACATAATTTTCACATAATTCTTGTCAATATTCGAAAATCGTTTTGCCTCCGCCGGCAATTGTTTGGCAATATCACCGCCAACGAACACTGCTTCCAAATAGACCCACAAATTCTGAACGAGAAGCCATCGCTCCAAAATTTCGCCTGTGCTCACTAGCTTTCCCAGCCACGTCATGATCTCCTTTTTGAAGGGTGCATTGTAACGATTCGTGGCCAATGAATTCATGACCATCAAGCTGTCCTCTAAACTGGCGACTATTTCAAGCGTTTCGCTACCCTTGAGTAAAAGTTCGCCCCTTGATTTGAATTGTGCCAGCTGCAGATTTACGCTGGACCAATCGTAGATAATTTGTTTCAACTTTGCTTCGATTTCCAGTTCTTTTACGGCGCCCACGCAAACATCTTCAACATCATCTTTGAATTTCAGGATGGGTGCCTGAAGAAGTTTCCCCAATGTGAATTTAAGGCTACTTATGTCGAATATGGTGCTCATCATTTTGCTAAGCCGTTCCCAATGTCGATCCTTCATTGCTTTGTTCGTCATCAGCTCGAGTAGAGGACACATCTCGTTGAAATCGTCTATTTTCTTTTTGAGGTCGATGAAGGCAGGCCACGTTTGCATGCCACGAGGTAAGCGTCGACATCTGGGAAGAAGGATATTTGTTTTTGGCTAAAGATTACTATAGTCAAAATTTTCAGGAACTTTATTATGTTCTGGAGGATTGTACTTTAAACCCGAATAAAGTAACAATTATTAGTATCAATAAAAACCACAACACAGTCACATGAAATCATGTGTAATTTTCAGGGCACGCTACTGCTACAAGGCAACCGTTTAAAAAATTACGAAGGAGGGGGGATAACCTTTATAGCTAATTATTTGAATTTCTGAATGTTTATAAGAATCTGTCTTAACTACACGGCCGGCATGGCGCAGCGTTAAGTTGTTCGTGGAAGGAATCTTTCGCCACGACATTGTCTAGTTCAGCTGGAGCGTAGCATTGTATAATTGTGATGTCTCTCATTTTGGTCCGAAACATCATCATCATCACCGTGGCGCGACAGCCCGACGTCGGGCCTTGGCCGCCTGGATAATTTTCCGCCAATTATCTTGGTCACTTGACCGTGTCCTCCAATCTTGAAAGCCCAGCAGTTGCGCGGCGTCCACACATACCGAGCTCTCGGGCATCCTCGCAGTCTTGCTCCGTCGGCTCGTTGTCCGTTCATTACTCTGTTTGGCATGCGATCATCGTCCATTCGTTGTACATTCCCTGCCCATTGGAATTGTTGTAGTTTGACGATTTTCGAAACTTCCAGCTCATCGTACAGTTCATACAACTCATGGTTGTATCGGATGCGCCATCCATCTCGATCGCAAACAGCCCCGAAAATTCGCCGTAGAACCTTACGTTCGAATGTGTCTAGCATGTTTCCGGAAACTTAGGGTCCATGCTTCGCAGCCATAGCATAGCACTGATCGTATAATGGTTTTGTACACGCGGAGCTTCGTGTTTCTGTGCACATGCTTCGATTTCATTATGAGGAGAACCGAGAAAAAAGTCTTATTAGCTAACTCTAACTGTATCCGTCGCTTGATTTCGTCAGTTTCGTTGCAACCCAGGTATGTGAAGTCATTCACGAACTCGATGTTGAGGTCCTCCACATTAATGCTCGATTGTGCAGGCGCTCTTTTCCTCGATTGCATTGTTGCATTATTACTTTAGTTTTACTCTCGTTGATACGTAGTCCAACTTCTTTTGCAGCGGTGTCGAGCGTATGCAGAAGTTCTTCTGCGTCAGTCGATCTTCGGGACATGATGTTTTTGTCGTCGGCGTACGTTGCTAATTGTGTCGACTTGATGAGTAGCGTCTCGCTGTTGTCCATATTTATAGCCCGAATAGCGTATTCCAGTGCTAGGTTGAAGAGCGTCGGCGACAATCCATCGCCCTGCTTCAGACTCGTGCCTGTTTCAAATAGATCAGTAAGTCTATTATGGATCCTGACCTGTGATCACACATCACACTAGACGCCCATCTCTTGTAAATAAGGACGTTATCAATAAGGTTGACGGTATGTGCATCTGGAGATTTCCAGGTCTGCTTGTGAATGCGTTGATGCGGGAAATACGTAGAGCTTATCACCAGATTCCTGCTGCAGGCAAAGTCGATAAGTCACTGGCCGTTGTCGTTACATTTTTCATGGAGACTATGACCTCCAGTGGTTCCCCCGTGCCAACTTTAATTTCCGCTTTCGCGTTAAAGGCTTCAAGCAGCAGTTTGACGTCGTTTGTTGGAAGTGAGTCAAAGAGAGTCTCAAGGCGGGCGTAGAACTCGCCTTTTACTGCATCTTCTCTCACTTCAGTGGGGGCTTGCACATTGATGAGCCAGAGGTTGAAGAATCGAATCTGAACGCTAATCGCACACAACCGTTTATTTATGGGTTTGAAGTCAGTAATGTGCGGCTTGAGGTGATTGTTCACTATAAATGCTACTCCAAACTCCTTGTGGCCCGATGGCTTGCCACTTCTAAAAATTGTGCGCGATTTCTTGCTACTATCTCGCTGCCAAGTCAATTTGTTTCCTGGACTGCAGTAATGCTTAATTTGTACTTTTCGACCTGTTGGATTAGGGCCTTCTCGGCCCCCGGGTTTTCCAGGGAGCGTACATTCCCGGATCCGAAAGAATGATCCGTTAGTCGTTTGCGTGGTCATCGGTGTTGATCCATCCAATCCGAGGCTTTTGTTCCAAAGTTCTTGACGTGGAGTGGCTTTTACAAGGACGAGTTATCAGCACATCGCTTAACCCCATTCAGGGGGTGACCTTGGAGATAGCTGCTTCAGGTGGTTTAATAATTAACATGTCGAAAGCACGTGAGAAAAAAGTGTTTAAAATTAAATGCACGTCTAACTCAAGTCTAGACGCAAGCGGCACGTCTAAGTACAATAGAAACTGATAAGTGTTTAGAAAGCTGGAAGTAGCTATCTCGTGCATCTCGACGAGAGGTGTCTTACACACACCATATCCCACTGGGATAAAGATAATTTTGTCTGTTCGTAAGGACAATATTTACCACTCACCTCAATTGAAAATCTTGCAATTCACTTGAGATCTTTTCAATATCAACTTCGTTCCATGGAATTTCCGAATAATTGTCAATGGTCTTCAACACCACAATATACAACGAGTAGAGCTTATTCAGAAAATTGAATTCTTTTTTACGTTTATGCAAGATTGGATAATCTGTAACGGGCATTCCAAACAACTTCTCGCCACTACTGTACATTTCAAATTTCCTCCACAATTCATCGAATCGATTTTGAAATAAAAACACTCGATCGCTAGCCTCCTTGGCCGGAATATCCTCCACCATGGGTCCTTTCAATTCATAGTCATCATTGAATTCGTCCAGTTCTTTGTTGAATATCAGAATCCCTTGCAGCAGTTCGGTAAGGAGAGGACTTTCCATATCGGCAATCTTGGCCGAGGCTTCTTTAGCCTGGAATTATTGAAAGAGAAAAATAAATTATTTTTGAACTTTCATATAGATACATGGATATTGTATTTACTTTTTCCAGCATGTTATTAAAAGCCAAATGTAAACTGTCGACTTTATCATTATCCTCCTTGGGTACAAAAATTTTAAATTGCGAAAACATGTGATACGTTTCAACCATCGTGAGGAGATTCATGTCCATTCTGAAAATATTTATCAAATATCAATTCTACTTCGTCACTATTGCCGATTCAAGGATATACTCGATAAAATTTTCACGGATTTTTTCAAGACAATTCATAACTATTCGAACATCGTCTAAATCCTTTATGGGTTTACTTAAAATCTTATCCATGTCCGCAATGAAGTTCACCATTTCATCCAGTTGATTCTTATATTTGGCGCTTAGCAATTTTCCTAGGATAATTTTCCAGATTTTCGATTCCTCGACGAATGATGCTATTGCTTTATCTAGAGAAAGTAATTCGGATTAACAATAAAATAAATGGTGGGACAAGATGCCATTGTTATGGCTCTTTTAACATTCACCCAAAAGAAAAATGACACAAAAGAAGCGATCATGTTCATCGGCACTTTAGGTCCGTCCTATGGAAGTACATTTTAATTCTAATCGATTTGTTGGAAAATGTTGTCCTTACCGGGACGATAAGGACGATATCCAGGCGAATTTAAGAATATCCTTATTTTCTGACTCATGAACTCAGAACACTATCAACAATTGTCTAGTAAATTCGCATCAACACCCCCAGTCTTATGAAAGCCATCTTTTCTAGATATCATTCCATTGCCAAAAATGTTCTTTTTTCCTCACCAAAGGATTCAAAATGTCATCAGTCCTTACCAAAGGACTCAAAATGCAATCAACTGTATCATCATCAGCATCATTGCTTCATTACCAAGAATATCCTTTTTTGCCAAGAACGTCTTTCTTTCCACACCAATGGACTCGAAATGGTATCAGTTCTGATCAAAAGACTCAAAATGCCTTCCACAGTATTCGAGTGCATTGGTCTCATCAACCCGAATCAGGAGATCCTCATATCTACCAGGTTTGCTTTGGGTCGACCAGTAGCTCAGTGGGTAGAGGCGTCAGTCTCATGTCTGACTACGGTCGTTACGGGTTCAAGTCCCCCGTCCACGACATCCGTGGCCATGGATGTTTGTGTTGTTGCCCCCTATGGTGCGGGACGTAATAATAAGCCACAACATTTCCCGACTTGTCGCAGGT
This sequence comes from Chloromyia formosa, assembly GCA_964017055.1. Lineage (NCBI taxonomy): Eukaryota > Metazoa > Arthropoda > Insecta > Diptera > Stratiomyidae > Chloromyia > Chloromyia formosa. Next base: position 117,364,132 of record OZ024815.1, read on the forward strand.
AGGCGGCTAAATGGAAGCAGGAGGTGCATGCTGGCAACGTGCATCGTCCGAAAATGGTTTATGCCAACGAAACGTCAGCTAAGCCACATGGAATAGTTGACGCGCTATGCCCCACTAGGGGTTAGGGCAAATGAGTATGGTACTTAGAATCACCTAACAAAGCTACATGTAAAATTTGGTTGAAATTTTATCACGGAAAATGGTTAGAGGAGAAATTTTTAAAAAGACTTAGGCGAGTACCTCTGATTTGAAAGAAGATTAAATTGCCTAGAAGCTTACTTTTTCAACGACCTTGACGGAGCTTCAGGACTCACTTGGAGAAGCCTCTTGAGCTTCGTCAACGAACATTGCGTACCCTTGATTAGCATCGATTTTCAAAGCCTGTCTGGAACTCATATACATTCCTCTCCTATGGAGAGAAGTTAAAGTGATCTTTATCCCGAAAGCGGGTAAAAGTTCTCACACACATCCAAAGGATCTTCGACCCATCAGCCTATCATCAACTCTGCTAAAAGTATTGGAGCGTTTCATCGACACACACTTACGAGCGTTATTCCCAACACACCCATTGGAAGTGCCGATCTGTAGATACTGCTTTGCACTCTCTAGTATAGTAGGCTGCATTGAAAGATCCCTCGCCTGTAAGGAGTATACGCTGGTTGCCTTCATGGAGGTTTGCGTACCTGATTCTTACATCTCGCGTGATCTCCACTAGTCTCGGTATATCATCTGTACACAGGCACGTAAGTAGAGGCACTCCTCAAGGCGGTGTTGTCTCTCCCCTTCTGTGGAATTTGGCGGTCAACAGGTTGCTCTTAAGCCTGGAGAAGTTGGGCTACCATGTTACCGTTTATGCGGACGACATTGCCATTGCAATTTCGGGTAAATTCCCCTGTGTCCCGGGCGATATAATGCAGAATACCCTCGGCATCCTGATGAAATTGGCTGGTGAGGTTGGGGTCAGAGCAAACCCGCAGAAAACGGAACTCGTTCTCTTCACTAGAAGATATAGTACACCTGCATTTGTACCACCACTGATGGAGGGCACAAGGCTTATACTCGCTGATAAAGCTAAATTTCTTGGACTTATCTTGGATAGTAAATTATGCTGGAAGGCAACCATTCAGGAACGTGAGTTAAACACGGGGATCTAGGATCTACACTGAAACACACAACTTGACTCTTTTACAATTTATTCTGAACTGCCTATTCACAATTTTCCTAAATCTAATGTAACCTATGTCGTGTTTGACAATTTTCTTAGAAACTAAATACCAGATAAGAACCATTACAAATCGAAGTGAAATTTGATCTTTGAACTCATGCATATTGACACATTACAAGAAGATATTTAGTTATCATTCATCCGTAGCATCATAAAACCTTACAACTAATTTTGATTTTTATTGCTGCACATTTCGGATCTTTTGGAATCAATATGCATGGAATTTTCAGATATGAATAATTATTGATGCGAAACATTTTTAGTTGAGAATTTGATATTTGCCAGATTTGGGTTTCGTTCGTAACTCGACCCTCCCGAAATTAGATTTGGACTCCAAATCTTATTACCTTCAATATTTGGCTGAATTTCAAGAGTACGCGTCTCAACAACTATTTTAGTGACTTTAGTTTTAAATTTTAAGAACAGAGTTATAGCTATCAAAACTACAATGATAATAATGATTACTGTTATCGCTAATGAGCTATGTGCAATTGTACTAATCCATTTTGGGTTAATTTCAGTTAATTGCCTTAAATTTTTGAAGTCAGACAAAGTTTTATTTTCTAGTATTGGTAATTCATGTTTACTTATGGATATATCTGGTAAAATTATAAGGGGTTGATAAAATGTTTTTACAATATTACTAAATTGTTGGTCTTGGTCTTTTAATTTGACAATCTTGAAAGTGAATTAAATAATAATGATTTTCCCTCAAATGATATTGTTTTTCATTACAATTATGTGTAAGCACTGTACTAATATTTCTTGCTACAATTACTCCGGTAATTATTTCCTCAACATTATTTTCACCATATTACAATTGCTAATTTACAAATGCTTTTGTCTGATATACATTTATACAATTTACATTCAGACTTTTCAATATTATAATGAAACAACTTATTTTCTAAACGTACTGCTTTACCTTCAGGTATTTGCAGAACCAAGTTATCCGTGGTTGGAACCCGTTTAATCAAATACGTCGACTGTGGTAGTTCAAAATTCGGCAATCGCAACGCAAATAGTATTGTTTTCGTCGTGCAGAATACACTGATTTTCATATGTTGAAGCTCCGATGACGACATACCTAATCTGTTGATATCCTTTCGAGTGAGGAAGTTTCTGCTCATCAATCCTAGTTTTGCGCTCTGAATATTATCAAGTATTTTTTCAACTTCGTCTTGCAGGTGTTCAATTTGCTGTAGCATTTGCAGATTCACAATATTTTGTTCCACGTACGATAAATTCCTTCCAATTTCGTTGATCATCGTTGACAATTGATCGGTTCTGCCTGAAATCATATGAAGGTTGTCCTTTTGGGCTTGGTTAATAGATATTTGTTTATTTATTGACTGAATCAAATTTTGATTGTTTGCCTCAATCGCTTCCATATGACTTTGAACTTCCAATCTGTCCATCATATCCATGGTTCCAAATAAAAATTTCGCTGTTGACCCAATAATTGGAAAAAGTCCATTTTCCCATACTGATCGGCTTAATCTTTTCCTCTCCCCCAACTTCTGCAAGATGAATATTTGTGCTGCGATGTCTTCTAATAAATTTAAAGCGTGAGAAGTAAACGGCTCTGTTGTTAAAGAAGAAACTAATTTCGTCTGACGTTTATATTCAGAAAAGTACTCAGATATTGTTACAATGTGGTAAGATAGATTATATGATGATATTATTGGTTCGTTTTCTAATGTTATAAATACAAATCTTTTGTCTGATTTTATTTCTTCAACATTCATCACTGCCTCGTTTAAATTTATTAGAAAAAGATTTATAATTATTATTAAAATATTCGATTGCATCTTGAACGTCTGGGATTCCAGCGACCTCTTCGTTGACCCAGTTCCGAAATTCTTCTGCCCTTGAAAACTCCTTTCGCCCTCGAAGATTTTTCAGTGTCCTCGCTGCTTCTTTTCGAATAACTTCTGGGATGGAATAATGGAAGTTTCTCCTTACTCTCTGTGGTCGAACGTCATCGATTGGTTCTTTTGTATATTTTCTATATAGTTTTATGAATTTAGGGTGAGTTTTATCCATAGTATTGTCACTCCGTGTGACTTGCGTCCCATGAGTGTTTGGATTAAAATAGTTATCTCTTCTTTTGTAGTCATAACTTTTATGTTGTTGTTGGTTTTGTGGAGGTTGGTAACGACTATTAGATGAAAAATTGGAGGTATATCTTGCATATCCTTCCATTTTAGGTTGATTTTGAAACCTATTACTTGTAAAATTAAACTTTGCAGGTTGTACTAAATCTCGTTTCGATTGTTCTTGTACAAGTGCTTTAAAATCATCCTGTTTAAAATCGTGTCTCATGCAATTTTTCCTTCTGCTTTCATTTGAATATTTTCTTTCGTCTTTAGCAATAGCGAACTCGGGTTGTTTTTTTAATACAATATAAGCCTGATTCAACGTCCTAATTTCACTTGTTATAAGTGCTCTATGCCCAGGCGACAACTGCGTTTTCATATTGTTTAAAACAATGGCTTCATTATTTTCAGGAGTAAATGTATCTCCATTTTCCATTACCGATCTGGTATTCATTCTGTCAATGATGGAACTCATTTTCTCATAATAGTCGTCTAAATTACGACAATCCTGCAACTTAAGAGTTGCCGCTTCATTGATGAGTTCAAGATGAGTCTCAGTAACTCCGAAGTTCAAATGTAGTAACTCCGTAACATCGGTCCATGTCATGCATCTACCAGCCTTACGTAACACCTTAGTTGCCTTCCCAACAAGTTTATCTAGAACCACTTGATATATTTGGTCCTTTTCTAACTCATCCAGATTTTTTATTTTTAACAGAACTCTATTGGCTTGAGCTGTCCAACTGTAAACATCATACCGCTCATTATTCCCATCAAATTCAGGCATTCTGATGGCTATTCTATAGAGGTCCTCATATGACAATTGGCATTTTGTAGATGTGGCAACAGTAGATCCCTGCGGCAAATCCCCAGGTATCGAGTATGCTGTTGTATTCTCTGCTTCAGAGTTGCTAGCTAGTAGCTTGCTCATTTTGGTCACCAATTCATCAACCATTTTTGAGCTTTTTTTGTATAATATTTACTTACAGCTGATTCCCTTATGGAGCGTTTTGCACTATATTTGCACTTTTGTTCTCAGTTTTCACTTTATTTATAGCTACGCTTCACCGACAGAAGCTTCACGGATTTCGTCTTATTAATTTCGAATAAGATCCGTAACTATATGAACACTAAGTTTTCCGACTGCGCCAGTTAAACACGGGGATCTAGGATCTACACTGAAACACACAACTTGACTCTTTTACAATTTATTCTGAACTGCCTATTCACAATTTTCCTAAATCTAATGTAACCTATGTCGTGTTTGACAATTTTCTTAGAAACTAAATACCAGATAAGAACCATTACAAATCGAAGTGAAATTTGATCTTTGAACTCATGCATATTGACACATTACAAGAAGATATTTAGTTATCATTCATCCGTAGCATCATAAAACCTTACAACTAATTTTGATTTTTATTGCTGCACATTTCGGATCTTTTGGAATCAATATGCATGGAATTTTCAGATATGAATAATTATTGATGCGAAACATTTTTAGTTGAGAATTTGATATTTGCCAGATTTGGGTTTCGTTCGTAACTCGTGTGAGTAAGGCAACTGTTGCACTGTACTCTTGCAGGAGGGCTATAGGCGAAAAAGGGGGATTGCAGACGAAGGTGGTCTACTGGCATCGGTGCTACGGCCCATAATGATGCATGGCATTGTTGTCCGGTGAACGGCACTTAGCATCGCGTCGTACAGAGCTCTGTTGGAGAAGGTCGAAAGACCAGCATGTGTTGCCATCACGGAAGTCCTAAGCACTACCCCGACTGCTGCCTTGGGCGCACTGTTAGGCACTACTCACACGGGGATACTCGAGTCGTCAATACTCGGCGGATGAAAGACGGAGACTTGAAGTCTTAGCACTGTAGTCGTCCGTCATACTCACACGGCCGCTACTAAGTCGCGAGTTGTGCATGTCGTTGGTCATTGTGCATGGCTGTTGCTTGTAGATCCGCGCGGGCGGCGCGCTTGCGGGGATCATGTGTGTACATGTTGAGATGTTGATAGCGATAAAGGTTGACGTTGTCGACGGCAAGAAAAATATGGTTTTCGGTATACTTATGGGTTTCAACAGGTACATACACAAGATCCCCGCAAGCGCGCCGCCCGCGCCGATCTACAAGTAACAGCCATGCACAATGACCAACGACATGCACAGCCAGAAAACTGGACGACTACGTGGCTTGGAGACTAGCATGTCGAAACTTCTTGCGACCGGTCGCGCCGGTGGCGGGTATCCGTGACTGAAATATCTCCGTGTGATTACACATGTTAGATCTCTTAGTGACCGGTTTGCCCAGTCGCTGGCGGATTTGAGTATCCTCGTGTGAGTACTGCCTTAGACTTAATTCCTTTGGATATCTTCGCAGAACAAATGGCGACGAACACTGCCATCCGCCTCCGCGAGAGAACGCTAATTTGGCATCTGATACCATCAGCATTTTCACTGATGGCTCTAAGACTGAGGGTGGGGTTGGGGCTAGTGTATATTCGGAGAAGCTGCGTATTGGCTTGTCGCTAGCCAGGACATAGTAGCGTTTTTCATGCGGAAGTTTGTGCCATCTTCGAGGCGGTAACCTGGCTTACCGTAATGTCATATCTGCTAGGGATATTATAATATATACGGATAATTAACGTGCGATCAAATCGCTCAGTTTCGTTTTGGTTATGTCAAAGACAGTGTTAAATTGTCGCAGCTCTCTCTGTGTGATTTTTCAACATTACCCTGTGCTGGATACCAGGTTTTAGTGGTTTTTCTGGTAATTGCAAAGCTTATGAACTGGCCCGGGCTGAAACTACCAATATGACCAGGGAATACTTTCGTAGTACTGGGATGCCTTTAGCAGCTTGTAAACTGGTCACTAAAGCGTTGGCATACGATAGGGCTAACATCAGATGGTGCAATGGCAGTACATGTCATGCAACTAGGCAAATATGGCCGAAAATGGACCCCGGCCGCTCTTGCAGGCTATTGCTGTTGAGCAAAAACCATTTGGGAAACGTGGTGGGGCTTATCACTGGGAACTGCCTTATTGGGGAGCATGCTAGGAGACTTCGGCTCCCACACAATAATTACTGTAGGAGCCGTGGGGACGAGGAGGAGGAAGAGAGTCCTTTTCACATTCTGTGTGCTTGTCCTGCTCTGGGGAGACGCAGGAAGGATATCCTTGGGTCCTACTTCTTTACTGATTTGGATGAATTAAAGGATGTTGGGGTTGATCGGCTTCATCACTTCATTGTCAGCTCTGGCTGGTGTACTGAGGAAGGCCGAGTTGCTGTACTTAGAGGTATCATAACGGGCCCAGTCGGGTCTAAGTGTGCTTTAATCATTGTTAGGTTGAAGCAACCCATCTAACCTAACCTAAACTGCGTCGACGAGTCAGGTTCCTTCCAGCTCAACAACGATCTTCTGGTAAGGGCTAGCAACGACACGAGATGAGTACCTGAAATATGTGGCATCGCCAGGGACCCCAGCAACCTATGCGGAGCCGCTAGGCTGCCACTCTACCTAGCTTAACCTAAACGCAATTTCGATCATCGATTGTTTAAGATGATCGAAATTGCGGTCCCCGATTTGGGCTCAGGGTTACATAATGAACTCACATACCAAATTTGTTTAAGATCAGAACTCGGACAAACCAGAGAGGATTGATATTCTACAAATTCTCCAAATTCTCTTCCGTCGAGGTCGAATGAATTTCCAGGAACGCTGTTCTTTATGGCCAGATTCATTGTTTTGAACTGAATTTGCAGAAGTGAAAAGTTCTAGTTGTCAAAATCTGGGTATCCGATATCAGGTGATGGGTTTTTGTTTTGGATAAACTTTTAACCAGAAGCCAGCGGTTGGGTTTTGTTTTGGGTAAAAGATTAATCGGAGGATATGGGACGATTAGCATTTATCCGATTAATAACGCTAACCAGACATTGAGAAAATTAAATTGTGCTAAATTGCAGTTTATTGTGAAGAATTTTGATCAGACATTGAGCAACCAGCCCTTAACGTGTAACCTACGTTTTTGAGAGTGAAGTTATTGTTACGACTACGGGGCATTCACGATATATCTGTCCTGCCCAAAGCAGATTTCGCTCTGTTTCAACCCTCAGGTCGATTTTTGCTTTAGGCAGTGCGAATCTAAATTGAGTGGGTGATTTATTGGGGGATAGTTCGCTGAGACCATTTTCATCTTGCAGATATTGTATAGAAACATAAACGACAATATGTCAGACTGCCTGGAACCTATTAAGTTCGCTCCTGTTGAAATAGCATCAGCAAATTAATATCTTTATTCGGACATGGGTAATGGACGATTTGTTGGGCATCAGAAGATACCTGTGGGGACGGAGCCTAAGGTAGCATATTGTCCGTGAAGGTCTGGCCGTGCCATCTAACGAAGAAAAAGGCCCCTCAACGACCTAAATAGCGGCCTATGCTTTCTGTAGCTCAGTACGGGAGGCGTAGGCGGTGTTTTTGCCGCTCATTGCCCCTGTTTTTTACGTATTAATGAAATTTCATAGGCCTGGGAAAGACAACACAAGCATGGGGGGGGGGGCAAAAATGGGGAATAATAAAAAAATGGGGCGATAAGGATGGAATGGTTGGCGGACGACGTAGATGTCCACGTGCTCGCACCGGGGTCCGGATGTAATGGACTCTGGTTTCGCACCACCGACAGATCACTACTTATCAGGTGCTGCCATCGATCCGCCGGTGGAAGCAGCACAACCAGACTAGAATATGGTTCATTAGAGGTGGTTCATTACACATCACATAAATTAAATTTGTGGGAAGGAGATGAACCCAGATAGTGCGACATTCTATCCCACATGTTTCTACGACCATATATGGTACACTCTGAACAACAAAAATACTTGAAGATGGGTCAAATACGGAGAATAAATTTGTTATCATTTTCAAATGTGTAATTATCGTAAAATTCACCCAATTTAATTTCAATCGGTCCAATTACAATCGTATTATTCATAGCCGATATTTCAGTGGTTCGATTATCATATTCCATGAATTTCTCGCGAATATCTGCTGTCAAAGGATTTCTGTTTACAAACTCTTCTATTTCAAATGATCGATTTTCGGCCCACAGATATTCGAACTGTTCATATGTCTCCTAGTAATTAAAATTAAGATATGAAAAGATAAAAAATACAGACGAAAAATTATAAGTTGTTGAAAATAATATGCAAACTTTTAGAGCTCGCGCTATTTCAGCTTGATAAATTGCAAGACCACCGGCGAAATTCTGCATAGCATGGACAACTTCTTTATGTTCTGCAACGACCCTCAAAAAGGACCGATCCTGACGAATCTCATCTGAAATCATCAAATTATTGATCAGATTAACCGGTTTATAATTTATATTTCCAAAAACGTATCTCTCACCCACAGTTGGCCTTCTTAATTTTCGTTCCGCTGTTTTGGCCTGCTTTCCCCAACTTGGAACCGATGAATGAACGTCCACTGCATTTTGCACAACTGTTGCAATGGCTCGCTGTATGTCATCTAAGCTTGGGTTCAAAATACACGTCGGTTTTATAAGCTCCATATTCGTAGTCAAAATTGGGCCAAACAATCGAATAGAAGATGATCTGTAAGTCCCAATATAGCTAGAAACAGTACCTATCATGGGAAGAGGGGATTGTATTCCTTACGTAAATAGTCGCTTCCTGAACATATCCATAGATTGTTTCGAACTCTGTGCCAACGATGAAACCATCAAATTATTAAAATGCGAAAATAAGTCCATACAGTCGGAACGAAATTTAAGCATATCATCGTTAAGATCTTCATAATCCTTAAAACTCAGCTTTTTGCAAACAGACTCCGTAGGGAAATAAACGGGCTGAAAGATTCGATTGAACTGAATCCAATCGAATTTATCAATGGGAAGGTTGGATTCCGCCATCCAATTGCCTTCGTTGATCTCCTCTAATGGTAGCTGAAAAACTCGACGATTTTTATAGTCGACTTGGGGAAAGTTTACGTTTTCCACAAAGGAATTGATCAGCTCAATGATGGCTTTCTCAATAGTGAGTGATTTATTTTCCAAAATATGCTCTGTGTAAAAGAAAAGGATTTAAGGAACAAGTTCTAATTTTATTTTGGGACTCGAATAGTCCTTTCTTACCGACACTTTGACGGAGCTTAATATTTTCTTCGGCGAATTGCTTGGGTGAAAACGGTGTGTTGGAAACATGTATCAGATTTATATCTGCTATTTGATTCATAGCATCTATTATGCGCTCTTGTTCAGTACGACTGATATTGATATAGAAATTGTCAAGCTTGTTCATAGTCTGTATTAAAATCAACCTTAGTAAGCTTGAAACAAAATTATCGACAAGGATACTTACAATTTGGGCTTTGGATATAAAATCCGGCAATGTTTCGGAAGTCCATGTTATGGTTGAGAGACCTTGCTTAAATGCCAGTTCCAATTTCCGTAGTTCAAAACGCATTATTGTGATAAATGTAGTGGAAATGGAATTACGGAATTGTTCATTTCGTTTCAGTAATTCTTTCAGTTCATAGCTGGCTTTTGTTATTTTTTCTTTGCAAAATGTTAATATTGCCGCAATATCGGGTACATCTGCAACAATTAGTAATTAGTTATTAGGTCAGGTAGAAAAGAGATTAGGAAGCATATGATGAGCTGTGTCGTTTACACGGCCAGGTATTTATTAGGTAAAATTCACAAACTAGCACACAAACTCTGACAGTAACCGGGGCTATTCGGAATTCTCCTTCTCTCTCTTTAATTGCCTTGACCCCTCCAGGGGCATGGACGCGTCAACATCTCTAGCATTTCTATGCCTTGTTGACGTTTCAACAGCATATCTACTTTTCGGAAGTACAGTTGCTAGCATGCACCTTCTATCCGCGCCGTCTCGGAGCACTGTGAGAGTTCTATTAGTACTCACAGGCAGCTTTTTGATCGCGCCGAGATTTGATCTCTGAGCTCTAGGTTATTATCGTAGAGCGGTGACCGAACGATCACGGCCACCAAGCGCGATCTATTCGGAATTGCCCCAAAGTAACCCTCGGCTGCCGCCGTGGTTTTAAAAACATAGAATTAAATGGGAGCATTATTTATACAAGGCGGCTGCTGTTCTAAAAACCGCTCCAGAAACCGCTGCGGTTCATAAGTACAATACAATACGCTGCAGTTTGTATGTACTCATTTATTTGTTAGTACATAGCGTTCGGTCGTTCTTAAAATGGCCTCTAACGCTTCAAGCTTCAACCACTCATTCTCATCCAAAATTAACAGAGAAGAACGGAGCATGAGCCACACCCTCCCTCATAATTATAACACTGCCATGTGGTTTAGTCATCATCATCATCGTGGCACAACAGCCCAACATCGGGCCCTGGCCGCCTGGATTATCGTCCTCCAATTATCTCGGTCAAGTGACCGCATCCACTGCCGAGCAGTTGTTCGGCGTCCTCATCTACTGAGTCTTTCCAACGAGCACTCGATCTTCCTCGCAGCCTTGGTCCGTCGACGCGTCGTCCATTGAATATTTTCTTTAGCATGCGTCCATTCGTTGTATACGGCCTGCCCATTGCAAACGTTGTATTTTGACGATTCTCGAAAGTTCCAGCTCATCGTACAGTTCGTACAGCTCATGGTTGTACCGGATGGGCCATCCATTTTGGTCGCTGCTCCGAAAATTCACCGAAGAACCTTACGCGCAAATGTGTTTATCATGTATTCGGGGGCTTGAGTCAGGGTCCTGGTTTCGCAGCCATAGCATAGCACAGGTCGTATGATGGTTTTGTATATGCGGAGCTTAGTATTTCTGTGAACGTGTTTTGATTTCATTATTGGGAGGACCGAGAAGAGAATCTTATTTGCTAGTTGTATCCGTCGCTTGATTTCGTCAGTTTCAGGGGCGTCATTTGACGTTATTTTTCTTCAAATATTTGCCACATTTCAAGAGCGACAACTATGTCATTCTACAACACTGCGGGTCGTTGACACTTACTAACGCTATATTCTGATGGACGCTTATGTGCCCTGTAAGAATATACTGTTTAATATGATGTCATCGACCTCGCATTTAGATAGAAGAGACGAGGGGGTAGCGATGTTCCATGTCGAGTTTCATGCAAACGGAGAATTCTGTTGAACAACACACCTACCTACTCTCTGCTTCGCAGCATGCCTACACCAAGGGCAGGTCGGTAGGTACAGGTTTGCACTCACTTGTGAGTCACATATAAAGATCTCTGCATTACAGGGAGTTTACTTTTGTCACCTTGCTGGACATCGAGGGTACCTTCAACAATGTTAAACCTGAAGCAATTACTGATGCACTAAGAACTCGATGTAGATTGCTCTCTAACTGAAATTATTAACCTGATGTTGACATCTAAGGTCATATCTTCGAAACTGGGGGACTCGACCGTATGGAGTGTCTGTAGAGGTACTTCGCAAAGTGTTGTACTCTCACCCTTCTTATGCAACATCCATCGTGGTCAACAGACTGCTTTAAGACTTGGAGGAGGTGGGATGTAAAGTTACTGCCTATGCGGATGACGTTTCTATTGCCATCTCCGGTAAGTTCCCTGGAACCCTCAGCGAGGTTACGCAATGTGTACTCTCATTACTTACTAAGTGGGCCAGGAAATGCGGCCTCAGTATTAATCCTGAGAAAACCAAACTTGTGCTATATACACGGAAAAATATCATCCCCCCCCCCCCCCCCCCCAGTAGAGCCTTCTACCTTGAAGGGGTGAGACTTACATTCACCGCCAGGGCGAATTTTCTGGGCCTGATATTGGATAGGAAGCTTAACTGGAGACTAAACATCCAGGAACGTACCAACAAAGCCACTATAGCACTCTACTGCTGCAGTAAAGCTATAGGTAAGCCATGGGGTCTGAGGCCTAGGGTGCTGCACTGGCTCTATGTGTCTGTCCTGCGGCCTATATGCTTATATGGCGTTGTTGTATGGTGGAACGTCCTTCGCACCGAAGCCAATCGTAAATTGTTGGGCAAGGTACAAAGAGCGGCCTGCTTAGCAATCTGCGGAGCTCTTCGATCGACTCCATCTGCAGCGCTAGATATAGTGCTTGGCTTACTTCCTCTAGATATTTTAGAGGAGCAAATGGCAGCAAACTCAGCCATACGTATTAGGGAGACCAGTATCTGGTTCCCTTTGAGTATCGGGAACTCCACAATTCTCAATAATACAGACATCCCGACATCAGTAGACTACACTCTACCAACGTACTGTTTCGGGAATAACTATGCAAGCTTAATCCCATCTCGTGAACAATGGGATTTAGGGATTCCGCCAGCACTACTAACCTCTCTGTGGATTTCCAGAGACGGCTCCAAAACCGATGCAGTTGTGGGCGCCGGAGTATACTCCGATTAGCTCAATCTCAACCACTCGTTTCAACTTTCAAGCTACTGCAGCGTTTTCAAGGCGGAGGTTTATGCGGTAAAAGAGACTGCGATGTCATTAGATCTCGCCACAACAATCAAAAAGGACATCACTATTTTCACGGACAGCCAAGCTGCAGTTAGAACACTTGAGTCTACGCTGATGGTGTCTAAAATGGTTGCTGAATATCGAGCATGCCTTATGGAAGTTAAGCAGATATTTTAATATCACATTGTGCTGGATGCCTGGCCACAGTGGTTTTGCCGGAAATTGCAGAGCGGACGAGCTGACTTGCAGGGGTGCAGCCGACGGAGCGCGCCAGATCTGTGGCTACATTGCTACGCCCCTCTCTACCTGCAAATCTGAATTGAAGTTGGCTGCTGTCGGGAAAGCCAACTCGACATGGATGAATGGCGTTACATGCCCGAAAACAAAGCTGATTTGGCTTGAGCTGAATTTGAGACGTGCTACATTGCTATCACAGACAAAATTCTAGATCAGGATGGTGGTTGGTGTTGTTACAGGCCATTGCGTCATCGGTGAGCATGCCAGAAGGCTTGGACTTCCATGCAACGACTTCTGTAGAAGTTGCGATGATGTGGATGAGGAGGAGGCATCCATCATCTGCTCTGTAGCTGTCCGGCACTGGCATATACTCGTAGAAGGAGGTCAATCACTAGAAAACCTTTCTAGGACCATCTTGGTGAATTAAGAGATGTGGATGTTGGTCGACTTTTCCAGTTTGCGGTTAGCTCCGGATGGTTCGATATAACGAAGAGACTGGACACAACTTGGGTAACACAATGGACCTATCCCTGGTCTAAGTGTGCTGTGGCAATCACGACAGCCTCCCAACGTAACCTAACCTAACCTATGCATACGGATAACGTATTTAAACCCATCAACTATAGCTATAATACGTCAACGCAAGGTTTTCATCCGTAGCTTATGTTGGACTTTACAGCAGATGATAGATTAATGTTGGGTTTTCTATGTCTAGATAGTATATTCCTCTAACTTTCAGACATACCTAAGTTCAGCTTCCACATGCATTCTGTCTCCCGAACAAGTTGTAATATGTGTGGATTAATCTGTAGTTCCAATTTAGACTTCGGCGATTCCTTTCTGAAAACGGGCACATGCAAAAGTCCTCTCACTTCTTCGGCGTAATCATACCAAGCTTTGTGATGAGTCATTTCGTAATGTGTAACTATGCCCGCCATGTAGTTATAATACTTAATCGCCAACTGAGTTTTCTCGTGTCCCATTACACAGGGTCGTTGTTTAAGTACCTGAAATGTACAAAAACCCCTTCAAATTAATAACAATTATTTTGTCAGTAAACATCCACTTACATTCATAACACTTTCGATTTTCTTAAACAACATTCGAATCCAATAAAGACGACCCGATATTGGGGGCATATTTCTAGGGATCGGAGGATTTCTGCGCTGCTGGTTATATCTACAGGGAAAGACGTAAAAGAGTTCAGATCTGTTCAACGAAATCCAGACGTCTTACTTACACATCCTTTAGTTCAAGTATTTGCTTCTCTAGCAAACTCGCTACTTCCAAGTATCTACGGTCAATAGCTAAGCAATCCAAATTCAATTTTTCAAAACGTCTTAAGACTAGTAAGATTGAATCACATGTGGGTATCCCTTCGACTTGTTTCTTGAGAAAGACTTGCATATTTAATTCGGCCTTTTCAATTTCACCAACAAACGTCTCGTAGTCGACATCGAAAGTCGCCAAACGATAGTCCAACGGTTGGTAGGGCTTCGTTTTTATCTTTTTCATAGAATCTTTAATTTCACCAGCAAACTTTTCCATTCCGCTAATACGGATTTTGTCCAGGATTTGATACGTAATTTCGGTATTTGTAATGTTTTTAATCTGTAGATATTAGTAATTGGAATATGGAGGAACATGTAAAGCTTTAGGTGATCCTATACCTTCTCCAGACGCTTCAGAAACATCTCTAAATAACAGAATATATATACAGCGGAAATTTCCCAACGTTTTTCGTTGTTCTTTTCCATATCCTCGAGAGTCTTGTAGAATGTATCCTTGTAACATTGCATTACTTCGTTACACTTAGCAATCTTCTGAATCAATTCATCTTTTGGAACCGTCCAAACGTTATCGGTCTTTTCCAGCAAATAGGCTCGACAAGAGAGGGTCAATTGGTTGGTTATCTTCACCAAGATTCCTGTTGTATTTTCGACTGTATTGAAAAAATGTGCTGATCGACAAACGCTTCGAATTGAGGTCAACAAGGGAGCCAGACATGCCATCATGTCCTCAGGGAAGGGTTTATACAGTGGCTCCCAAACTTGTTGAAGTGTGCTAATATATCGGACATTATCTTGGGCTTCATTTATGGCGAGCGTTATTTGGTCATCGATATCTTTCCATTGCTATTAAAATATAAGTTACGTCCGTTACGCTGGCACCCCCACCACTAAGTATCGACATCAGGCATAGTGTATAATTAGGTGTTAATTAGTTTTTAATTAGGTGTTAATTAGTCGCTCCACTCCCGAATTTATTGCTCCTGCCGAATCGCCAGGATAATGTTTTTTTTTGTATAGTGGTGCTAGCGTAACGTTACGCTAGCACCCCACTTTTTAATACGGCACGTATCGTCTCCAAATTCAATGCAAAATGAAAGCCATAATTAATTGCTAATTTGCTGCTCTATTCCCGAATTTATTGCTCCTACCGATTCGCCAGGACTACAGCTTCTAAGTATATGGGAATGACACAACATTTGCACCCCCTGTACTATCCCCACTGGCACCAATCTAACAAAAATTTGATGCATAATGAAAGCAATTAATAGTTGCTAATTTGTTGCTCTAATCCGGAATTTATTGCCCTTGCCGGCTTGCCAGGAAAAGGTTTTTTATATGTTTGACCTTGTAACGTTACCTTAGCACCTTCCTTCTAAATGTGGCATATCTTTTACTCAAATTCGATGCACAAAAAGAGATAATTAATTGCTAATTTGTTGCTCTATTCCCGAATTTATTGCTCCTGCCGATTCGCCAGGATTCCAGCCTATATGGGAAGACACCACATTTTTACCCCTCTGTACTATCCCCGCAGGCACAAATCTAACAAAAACTTGATGTATAATGAAAGCAATAAATATTTGCTAATTTGTTGCTCCATTCCGGAATTTATTGCGCCTGCTGACTTGCCAGGATAACGTTAGTTTTTGTTAGATTTGTGCCAGTGGAAATAATACAGGGGAGAGGGGAGGTAAAAATGTATTGTCCTTCCCATATATAAACTGGAATCCTTGCAAATCGACAGCAGCAATAAATTCGGGAGTAGAGCAACAAATTAGCAATTAATTATCTCTTCCATTCTGCAGTGGATTTAACTAGAATATATGTCGCATATAGAAGGGGGGTGCTTGGGTGATGACATACTAGCTCTACCTTACAAAAAACGTTATCCTGGTAAGTCGGCAGGAGCAATAAATTCCGGAATGGAGCGACAAACTTGCAAATATTAATTTCTTTCATTATGCATCAAGTTTTTATTAGATTTGTGCCAGTGGAGATAGTACAGGGGGGGGGGGGGTTCTAGTGTCCTTCCCATACATGAACTGGAATTGTTGCGAATGGGCAGGGGTAATAAATTCGGGAATAAAGCAGTTAATTAGCAATTAATTATGGCTTTCAGTTTGCATTGAATTTAGAGACAATAAACACCGCATTAAAAAGTGGGGGTTGTAACGGACGGTTTGGTGGGCATCTGAAGATGTCCGTGGGGACGGAGCCTAAGGTAGCATATGACCGTGTAGGTCGGGAGGTAAAAATGGGGAATAAAAAAAATGAGGCGATAAGGATGGAATGGTTGGCAGATGGCTCGCTTGCCTTCGCGCTTGTATTGGGGTCCGGGTGTAATGGGACCCTCGGCCTCTGGTTTCGTACCACCAACAGATCACTACTCATAAGGTGCTGCTTCGATCTACCGGTGGGAGCAGCACTACCAGACCATAATATGGTTCATTACAGGTGATTCATTACAGAATGCTAGCGTAACATTACGCTAGCACCACCATACAAAAAAAACATTATCCTGGCAATTCGGCAGGAGCACTCCGGAATAGAGCAACAAACTAGCAATTAATTACGGCTTTCATTTTACATCAAATTTGGGTGCGATAGATATTGTATAAAAAAGTGGGGGTGCTAGCGTAACGTTACGCTAGCATCCCCACATAAAATCATCAATTTTGGCGAATCAGCAGGAGCAATAAATTCGGGAATAGAGCAACTAATTAGCACATAATTATACACTATGCCTGATGTCGATACTAACTGGTGGGGGTGCCAGCGTAACGGACGCATATAAGTTTCAGAATATTATAAATCCTTATATAGTGAAAAATTTAGATACCTTTAGCAACTTCGATGATTTCGACAATACCAAACAACGATAATGGTTCAAAAACGGTTTTGCCGAAACAAACTCCACAACCGACTTGTATCGATTCAGCATTCGTCGCCATTTTTCCAGCATTTCCAAAGGACCTACATGTGGCGTATCACGATGCAATTGCTTGCCTTCATTAAGAATTTTCTGAATCTGTTTCATCCAACCGCGGAAGTAACTTTCTACCAGTTCCACGCGCTTCCTATTTTTCGAGGTTTCTTCTATTTGGAAATCGACTAGTAAATGACCCTTGTACAGTTCATGCGAAACTTTAAAATCGACATTAGTCCTTATGGCTTCATCCGCCGAAACCATGAACATGTTGAAATTATCCAGGACATGAATGAAATCCATTTTGCTGCCTTCCGAACAACTGCCATATTCTGAAATGGCTGTAAAAAACTCGCAGTGAGCCTTCTTTACTTGATCTTTAACACAAGCCATTGCGAAATCTTTTCGTGAACCTCCAATTTTATGGAACATAATTTGGTCAGATATAGTTCGAGTTTCAACTGGTTTTTCGTTGTTGACTCGATGTGCAACTATGCATGGTTTATTGGGAATGGCCTTCTCACTACTCACGCACGTGGCTCTTGTTACAGTCAAATGCTTGTTGCTTGTTGTATATCTTCCAGAATTAATTGGGTATCCTAGCATATCTCCATAGAAAAAGACCACTCCATATGCACCATTTGAAGAAAACAAGTCGTCCATCAAATCAAGATGCATATCGCTGTCCAGCATCCCTGCAACAATTTCCTCGGTATCAACACCATAGAAATCTGCAACAATTTCTAGTACATAGCGATGATTAGGTCCGATTCGTGCCAGTCGCAAAGGTCTCTGCTCCTTGCCGATGTTCATTAAGGCTTTTTCCTTTTCTTCCCTGGATTGTCGACTTGACGCCGATTGTTTCAGACGAAGCCGTTGCATCTGTCGGGAAACTCCAAACAACAGTCCCAACTGTTTCTTACGTCGTGCTTCTTTAAAATCGGGACTATGCATAGTTGATCTCAGAGCGAATCCTAATTGTTTAACAGTTTTAGAGGAAGTGAAATTCAAAATACCCTAATTATGGGTATATGTAATAAACTATTAAATTATCAAATTTGAATGACAATTAAATATTTGAATCTCGGAATACTAGATTGAAAAACGATTCGTTCGGTTTTTCTGATATGTGGCCGAAGAAATGATGCATCCTGCCGTCATGAAGTAAAGATTTGCCGATGCTACCGTAATGGCGCATTCAGACACACGCCAACTAGTTGGCCAACATCTTGAAATTTTTCTCGCAGTCGGAAAAAATGCATGTACTATGGTCACATTCGCGCCAATCAAGCATAAGCAGTGTCGAAACTATTTTATCCAGCTCAATATACTGGATGGCCTGCACCGCGAACTACTTAACATATAACCAACAGTTCATTTATGTTCGAAGTAATGAAATCAATTGATAAGAATTCTACTACTTTGCCTTATCCCCTAGTGGGGCAAAGCGCGTCAACCACTCCTGCGCGCCATCGTACTCTGTTCTGGGCAATGGGGCGCAACTCCCCAAATGACATACCCAGCGTCTTACACTCTTTTGCCATAGATCGACGTCATGTGATTTTAAGAAACCTTCTTGGTCGGCCTTGGTTGGAAATAGGGTTCCATTTCATGGCATGTAAAGCAATGAAGTTATGATCCTTCCACAATGTGTGACCTATCCACTATCATTTTCGCCTGCATATCTATCCGTCGATTGGTATTTGACCCGTACGTGGACTTAGCTCTTCATTTGATATTGTACTAATTTGTAATGGACGGGTTGGTGGTCATCCGAAGATGACCATGTGGACGGAGCCTAAGGTAGCCTAGTGAACGGGAAGGTCCGGCCCAGCCATCTGGGGAAGAGCTAAGCAGCGGCATATGCTTGCTGTAGCTTAGTTCGGAAGACGTAGACATGGGTGGGATTTTTACAGCTCGTTGCCCCTCTCCTTTACGTATTAACAAAAATTCATAGGCCTGGAGAAGATAACACCAACAGGGGAAGCAAAACTGGAGAATAAAAAAAAATGGGGCGATAAGGATGGAATTGTTGGCAAACGGATCAGATGCCCTCGCACTCGGATCGGAGTGCAGGTGTAATGGGACCCTCGGCCTCTGGTTTTGTGCCACCGGCAGATCACTATTGATCAGGTGCTCCTTTCGATCTGTTGCTGGAAGCAGTACTACCGGAATATGGTTCAATACAGGTGGTTAATTACAAATTCAACGAAGACATGAATTGACGAAAACTTACAGCTTTCTGGTAACTCTCACGGAAAGTTCCATGTACTGCTCCCAATACAAAGGTACAGACAGTACCAGGGAGCGAAACAGACCCAGCTTGGTCCCGATGCTGAGACAACTGCTCTGCCAGATTTTGGACAGCATGCCGTATGCGCATTTAGTTTGGTTGATACGACGAGCGATATCCTGCTCCGTACCACCATTTTCGGTAACAATGCTACCCAGGTAGACGAGGTCGTCCACCTTCTCCACAGGCTGCCCATTAATATTGATGGTAATAAGCGTAGAATTTATTTTTCGAAACGGTGGTATTAATCTTTAGCCTAACCTTGCTTGCCTCCCTCTCAAGATCTAACGCCATTGCGGACAGATCCATGATTTTGTGGGAGAGTAGGCATAGTCGTCAGCGCAGTCAAGATGTTGTAGAGAAGATGTCAAAGTCCACTGAATTCCGCAGTCTAGTCGGGATAGGGCAGCATTCAACACATCGCTGATCACTATGAGGAATAGGATCGGTGAGAGGATGCACTCCTGTCGAATCTCAAAGTCCTCCGGCACCTTACCTTTATGCAGAACGCGACATTTCGCGCGGTAATATGTTTCCTAAATAATAGCCACAAGCTTCTCAGGGATGTCTCTTCTGCGCAAAGATGCCCATATAGGATCCCGGTTTACACTATGGAAAGCCTTTTCGAAATCGAAGAAAAGCAAGTTCGTTCAATTTCCATTGCACAAATGTTTCTGATCATTCAACTTCTGAACTGAACTGAACTGAATTTTTATTGAGCGGATAATATATGTGTACATATTAGACTTATGATCTATTACAAATGTTGTGCTATGAATCTTAATTAATGGTGACTAGTTAAATTATGTCACTCTGACATTTTTTTGACAGCTCCACCTATCAGTGGGACATACAATTATTTCAGTTACGTAAAATGTTAAGATTCCTCAATGCTCACCTGAGGATTAAATTCTTTAAAAGAGATGGACAAACTTATAACTAACTTATGACTAGGGAACAAAATGCATATTCATTCAATTAGAAAACGACGAACAACATAACTTTTCGTTATTATATTGCGAGAGAATATTGTAAGCATCTTTTACAGTACATATTTATATAAATTCAATGTAGAGGCGTTACGATTCATTTCGTTATTATAAAGCGATTAGAACATAAATGATGACACTATTCAGATAATGATTTATTACAAAATTTAAGTGTGGAAATTAAAAACTTATATCTCTATATGTATAATGCAATGTAATTACAAGTACAAGAATGAAACGGTGTCCAATATACTGTAATTTTGTATAATACTGTATGTTAAAATATCAATTTAACCCCTACGGACTCGGTCCGATTTTTTAGAGTAAAATTTCGACAGAAATTTCGGACTGTCACCGAAATCAAACATATCCGGAAACTTTGAAAAGATTAAAGAAAGACCTGTAACTAGGGAGTTGTTAGCCGGTATCATTTGACTACGCTCCGAAATTATTTTTATAATAGGGTTGCAATGGTTGATCCAATTATCCGTTCTTTTGGCCGCTAGTAATGTCATGTACTGTAATAGTGGAATTATTTTTGTTTTTTTATAAAGTATCGAATTTTTAAAATATCTCTTGTCAGGTCGACGATAGAGAGAGGTACAGGCACGAAGTATTTTCCGTTCAAATATTTGCAATTCATTACCCACGCAGGGTGAGATAGTTGCCCAAATTGGGAAACAATAAGAAACAATGGGTCGTAGAAGCGTTTTATAAAGTAATGTTTTAGTACGAGGGAGAATAGCTTTCCGTGGCATGATTTTATTTAAGGCAAACCTAGCTTTTTTTGCTTTCGCTAACTGTATTCTTCCATGTACGTTAAATTTCATATCGTATTTAAACGAGATTCCCAAATATTTAATAGATTCTTTACGAGGTACAGGGACGCCGTTGACTTTGACGATTATAGATTTGCTTTCTGGTACTGTTCCTTTTTTACAACTGCGACCCGTGTTTCTGAAACAGATAAGTTCAGATTTACTGGGGTTAACTCTGAGGGCCCATTTTTCAAGGTAATTTGTGCAACGGTTGATTAGGGATTGAAGCATGTCTGCTGCTTTGAGTGGGCTGGGGTCACTTGCAAAAATGATAGTATCATCAGCATACATTAAAGCTCCAGATACCGCAGGCAGCTGACAGGAAGAGGATGCAGGCATGTAACCTACAGGAAAGTCATACACATATAAGTTGAATAGGAGTGGACCCCAAATTGATCCCTGAGGCACCCCCGACCTAACTTCCTGTGGGTTGGAGCATAAATTGTTGATTTTAACTACAAATTTTCGATTTGACAAAAAGTTTATAATCATCCTCAAAATCGGAATAGGACAGGAGAGGTCGATAAGCTTGAAGATTAAACCTGTGTGCCATACGGAATCAAAGGCTTTAGTAAGGTCCAAAGAACATGCAACTGTACATTTTTGTTGACGAAGATTGGAAAAAACGTGTTCTTGTAAAGTGGCAACAGCATGTTCAGTGGAGTGATGACGTTTGAAACCAAATTGGTTGTGAGGAATAAGCGCTTCGCAGAATGGATTAAGTAAGCGTAATAAAATGCGCTCAAGCAGTTTGCCAAAATTTGACAGCAAGGAAATTGGCCTAAGCTCATTAAGTTCTCCCTTGCAACCTTTTTTAGGGGCAGGAAAAATTGATGCTACTTTCCAATTATTTGGAAAGTATCCATTATTTATGCAGTGATTATAGATAATGGCTAAATGCTTGCTAATGCATTTGGACGATTTTTTAATTATAAAATTTGAGATCGAGTCGAGTCCAGATGACTTTTTCGTATTTAATGTATCAATGGTACTCTCTATTTCACCTGGAGAGGTGAAGGAATCGGAAAATTGAGGGCAATTTGGGTTAAGAGCTGTATTAGTGGTAGTAAACGAAGTGAGAAATGATCCTTCAAGGCCATGTAAGTAAGAACTTACCACTTCACTCACCTCTCCTGTCCACTCCCGATTTTCAGGAGGGTTATCAACAAATATATTTCCGAAGAAAGAAGCACACGCGTCAAGTTTTTCTTGTGTGGATGAAAACTCCGAATTGAGATGGGTTAATGTAGATGTATTAATGTTGAAGCCATTCTTTTTACGTCCCGAAATCCTGTCTATCGCCCGGAAGCAATCAGGGCCTGGTTTAATTTTTTTTAAAAAGCTGATGTACGCCAAATTTAAATCATTATTAATTTTTTGTTCAATGATTGTAGATAGAAGATGTATTTCTGTTGTGATGGACTCATATGCTTCATTAAAGTTCGTTCAATTTCCATTCCACAAATATTTCTGATCATTCAACTTCATTAGACGTTCAGCTCAACTGTCAACAACCTAACCTAAAAAAAAGTCGCCTACAAGTACTGTTTTGGATGTGCATCCGGAGAAAAGCTAGTCCTTTTCGTTAGGTTAAAACAGTCGAATCTGCGAAAATGCGGATCTTTCAATTTCTACGAAGCAAAACCAGCTCCTTTCTGAAGGACTACTCTAACTTGCCAGAAAGTTACATTCAAAGGAGCAAAGAACAGGTAAATTCCAAGTCCTAGTGGATATCTACTGCAGGTGTTGTTTTCTAACATCACTCCCCATTTTAGGTGTCCTGGAAGACTCCACGAGGACTACCCAACTATCTCCCGCGCAATGTCGAACGGAAGAGGTATCGATACACAACAAATCGTAGCTGGACTGCACAATTCCGCCAACAAAATATGCCGGGAACAATCCGGAAGAAGGTCTTTGTGGAGCCAATTGGTGAGTACTTGTATAATATAAAAAAAACAATTTAACAATTTTTCACTTTGCAGAGGAGTGGAATGTCTTCCGTGGAGACCGCGTCGAAGTGCTCGTTGGCAAGGACAAGGGCAAGCAGGGTATCGTGAAACAAGTAATCCCTGAACGGAATTGGGTTATAGTCGAAGGTCTCAATTGCCACTACAGAAGAGTGGGCAAGGATAAAGACTACCCCGGAATCATCATCCAATCGGAAGCTCCGCTAGTGGTAAATGTTTACAAATTCTTATTCATGTTGTAACGGATATTGTACGAAAATGTTAAACACAGATTACTGATCAAATTGCTCTGGTCGATCCGTCCGATTTGCTTGCGACCGAAATGGAATGGCGCTTTACTGAGGAGGGTGAAAAAGTTCGAGTTTCGGTACGGACCGGACGAATAATTCCAGTTCCGAAGATAAACGAAGAAACATACGATTACAAGACGAAAGGCACGTACAAGGATAAGGAGAAGGATACGGCCGGCAGTGTTGTGAGTGAAGTTACGTTTAAGCCATCGCTGCGCACCTTTGAAATGGAAGTGATGGACGATATGGGCATTCAGGAGGACCGAGTTCCCAAGAAGACGTATTGGTATTAGTGTAATTTATTATCTAGTCAGTTTGAAATATAAAAGAAAATTGTTGCAAACAAATCTTTTCCGAATTTCACACAAGAAACTAGTGAATTCATTGATTCATCCCGAATATAGTCATGGTTGCCAATTCACGAACCTACTCTTTATAACCTACTCCGTACAACGGACTAGGTCGACCCGCTCCGCAATCGAAAAATGATCAGTACACCGGACTAGGTCGACCTACTCCGCAATCGAAAAATGATCCGGTCCAAAAATGATCAACATGAAAACGAACCTAGATCATATGATTCCTTTAAGTTCAGGTCGGAGTCGGGGCAGTTGAAAAATGAACAGTGAATAGGTTTAATAGTTCGGTCTGTCGGTATCGGAACATGATCAGATCAGATCGTTTAAATCTGGAGGGAATAGAAAAGTAAATGAGAGAACTGAACTATTAGATTAGATGATGTGACATATGTCGCTACGCTATATTGTAGTGTAGAATGAAGTGGAGTCAATTTTCAATTGGATTTTATTGATGTTGGGTGGAGTGAAGCTTTTCGTGTTTTATTGTGTTGTGGATGGTCGTGGCCGATGATGGATTGAATAAGAAGATGGTGTTGGATTTGTTGCACGCCCATTCGTACTTATATTAATTGTTCAACTTAGCATGGGTGTTGCGTTGCTTTGCGATGCAAATGATAGAAGATAAGATGTTAGGATCTGGCATTGGGAATTAACTTAGGCACTACTATAATTAACAAATGCAAGAGATGGGAACGACTCAAATGTCGCGCTGTTCGGTCCTAAGATTTCAAGGCCGGTATTAGGTTTAAAAACGAAATTGAGTATGTACATCGCTATTTTAGCTTTCCTCCGCATACCTGATTTCGATTTGAACCCGAAATTGTGCATAGATCGAAAAAGAAATGCTGGTTACAGATATGCTAGGACGAAACGGATGCAGGTACATTGAGAAGAAGTGAAACGGGCGACCTAGGGCTATATGCGGAAGGTCGCAACCCCCTAGGAGTGGAGCTAGCCCAGCTCGTTTCAAACCGAAATTGTCCATGCACACTTTGTGCGATACTGCGGATTGTGAATCAACAGTTCCAGGTGAGTGATTCCCCTCGCTAGGCTCCCTCCCACAACCCTCAGTATCGCCCAAAAAATGAACGCTCGCTTCGCTCGCTCTGGACACTCCATGGCTATTTCGCCTACACAAGGAACTATTGATTCACAAACGGAGTCCAAACAAGAGACTGTTGCACCCAGATATATAGATATGTCTTCTAATCTAATTAGTAGTTCAGTTCTCCATTCTCTTATTTACAATTACGACTCAGACTTCGACGAACCTAGTTCACCCACTCTTCTGTTCTTTCACTCCATCTGCAATTCCATGACGGACGACAGATTCCTTTCATATACGGAGTAGGTCTGCGAACCTAGTTTCTTGAACCTACTCCGTTGTCGGATTGAATAATAAGAAACGTAATATTTTTTTCTCCTCTTTACTGTTTTTCTCCTCTACAATGGTTTCGTTTTTTTAGCAGCAGTTCTGTCCTCAGCTTCTTCTTGTCAAACCTCGTAGTAGAAGCTGTCCTCTAATGAAAGTGAACCATGCTACTTCCACCGGCAGATCGAAAGCAGCACCTGATGGGTAGTGATCTGTCGGTGGTACAAAACCCGGACCCCGAAGCGAGCGTTAGCGCATCTGAGCCGTCCGCCAACCATTCTATCCTTATCGTCAATTTTTTGTATTCTCTATTTTTGCCTCACTGTTTGTGTTGTCTGTCCCAGGCCAGTGAATTCCTTTTAATATGTACGCATAGGGGTAACGAACGGCGACAACCCATCCTACGTCTCCCGAACTGAGCTACAGCAAGCACAGGCCGCATCTTTGCTTGTTGAGGGGCCTAATTGTTCGTCAGATGGCACTGTCGGACCTTCACGGTAATTGTGGCAATTCTAGGCCATCTGCGGATGCCCACCAACCCGTCCATTGCACCACGCAGGACATACTCTGCGAGTGAGGTACCTGACCACCGACACTTGGAGAGTTTGGGTGTGGTGTTCTCTGAAGCAGAAGCAATTACTTCATTCAGACCTTTGCAGCTGAACATATTTGTGGGCTTGCTTAAGCTCGACCGTCAACCCTAGAACTAACTTTTGGGCTATAGTACAAATAGACCCTATGGTCGCAGTGCTTGTGCGTCTTCGGCCCACCGCCCCTAACTTAATCTAATCTAAATGGCGCGAAATGTCGCGTACCTATAATGAACCACCTGTGATGGACCATATGTTGGTAGTGCTGTTTCCACCGGCAGATCGAAGGCAGCACCTCATGAGTACTGATCTGTAGGTGGTACGGAACCAGGGGCCGAAGGTTCCATTACACCCGGACCCCGACACAAGTGCGAGGGTATCGGAGCCGTCCGCCAACCATTTCATCCTTATCGCCCGTTTTCTTTTTTATTATTCCCGAATTTTGCTGCCCCTGTTTATGTTATTTTCTCCAGGGCCCTATTGCACAATATTCTATTAACTAATATTATTAGTAAAACCACTAATAACTTGTAATTTCTGTTGCACAATCTGAAAATATTAGTAGTAATAATATTAGCGAAATAGGCAATATTATTAGCTAATACTATTAGCTTACGTTGCACAATCGCCTAGAATATATTCAGAAATACCGTGGTGACAGTAAACACTAATATTATTTCTACTAGCGTATTTTCTCATGTAAATATAGTTATTAGTCAGTGTCAATATGTTGGAAGACTTGCTTTTCAATTTTTCTTCTGAAGAAGATGATATGGAAAAACCCCAGAACCTCCGCCGCCGAAAAGTTTATAAACCAAGAATAAACTACGACTTCTTACGTGATTTTGAGTTTAGGGAGAGGTTCCGTATGTCCCGTAACAAAATGCAGTTTATAGTTGATGAAATAGCATCTCTCCTCATTCATCGGTCAAGGGGAAGTAGTGCATTGAGTATTCATCAGCAAGTATGTATCACTTTGCACTGGCTAGGCAGTGGAGCACAATACCACACCATTGCAGAAATGCATGGTGTGCACAAAACCACAGTGTGTCGCACTGTGAAAAGGGTTTGTCGCAGCTATCAGTGTCCGCCTGTTTCCTCGTGTGATACCATGGCCACAAGATCGAGAAGAAGAGGTTGTGAACCTTTTTGAAATCGCACGTTTTCCCCGGGTGATTGGAGCAATCGATGGCTCGTTGGTAAAGATCGATGCACCACCACGCCATGAGGCTGCTTTTGTCGACCGTAATGGTAACCACTCGTTAAACTGCATGTTCGTTTGTGGCTATCATGGCCAATTTTTTTTTTATGTCAACCAAAATCGCCAGGCAGCGTACATGATAATCGTGAGCTTCGAAACAGCTGTCTTTATGAACGAATGGAGCAAGAACTGTTTCAGAATTATGTTCTGCTTGGTGATTTAGGCTACGGTCTAAAAAAGTGGCTTATGCTATCCCTTCGAGATGATCCCGGACATGAAGCAGAAAGAATTTACAAGAGAAGGCACAAAAGTACAAGGCGCATAATAGAATGAGCCTTGGGAATTTTAAAAGAAAAATTCTCTCGATTAAACAAGCTTAGAGTGGGACTCATATTTGCTGCTAACATTGTCAAGTGTTGCATGGCACTATGTAATATTAGTAGAGAAGCAGAAGAAGATCTACATTTGAATTGGAATGAAGATGAGATAGGTGATAATACTCGTAATATAACTGTAGATCAACAACAGCATGACCGAGAAGATGAACCTCAACCCTTTCCCGGCGGCTGCTTGCGGGTCACATCGGGTTGAGCCCATTCTTCTTCTTCTTTTGGAACTTCTTTTTGGAATTCTCTTTGAAATTGATCCAGCTCGGAAATATCGTTTTGATTCTCCATTGATTCTGTAACTGCGATCCACCCTACGACCGGAGAATCTTGGCCAATAATGTCTTTGACGGTTTCGTCCACTTCCGTGAATTTCTCTTTGGGAACTTTACTTGTGCCAATCTTCCTGGCATTGTCAAATTTCCCCTTAAAAAAAACAAACAGAAATATGTATTTGATAGCTACATAATATTAATGATATGATACTTAAGTATCTCAAAGGCCGTTAGGATCACCTATCAGTCACTTTATCGACAAATGTGTAAATTAACCCTAAACAAATAAGACGAAAAATTAATACACTTGCCACTGATAACTTCCGTATATTAGACCACCAAGCATTGCGCATGTATCAGTCATCTTTACCAGCCGGAACAGCTTGAAGGCATAATGCATATGTATTTATAATTTCTTTCCCAAGCCTTGATCTTGTCGCTTTTTGTTAAGCGATCGGAAAAAGCGCCAAACAAAACACACCGCTGCAATTTTACTTTATTGAGAAGGCGCAGTTTCAGTTGTAATACATTTACTAAATTCGGTCAATAAACCAAATATTTCAATCATGTGGCGGTCCCTAGGTTGTTGGTTTTTCATGGACGGTCTGGAGTGCCAACATATGGGTGCTCTCGAATACCCATCATAACTGGTCGCCTTTTTATGACCGCAGAAACTGAGAAATATACATGACGGTCGCGCCTGTACAAGGATGTAGCCGTGTGTGTTTAAACCCAGGGAAACATTAAAGATATGTAAGGTCCACATATGGAAGTCTGTGGCCAGGAAACCACGGATCGTAGCTGAAGATATATATGACTATCGAGCGTTTAGTCAGTCTCAGGGCGATCGTGGACATATTCGGGGCAGAATAGTGTAGTGGTTTTGAGTGCAGTGTGTTAAATCAAGAGAATTCGCGGTGTTTCTGTGGTTAAGTCAGGGTGAGTAGGTCACTGAGCTGTATAGTAGTAGTAGTAGGAGCCCGTATGCATGTGGGTGGAGAAGGTGGATGTAGAGTAGAGAGATTCACTTACGTTGTAAGTGATTCTACTATAGTGTGTGTTCAGGATAGGCGATCCGGGGGCAGTAGGGGAACCTACTGCCGTCTCCGTGTGAAGGCCGACCGACACTGGTGTGCAGTGGCAAGCAATCCGGGAGTAGTTGCGAACTACCGTCTCCGTGCGCAGGCTTCGCCAAATCGCAGTGTCGGGTCATCAGAAGACTGTAGTGTATTTTAGTCAGGATAGGCGATCCGGGGGCAGTAGGGGAACCTACTGCCGTCTCCGTGTGAAGGCCGCCCGATACTGGTGTGCAGTGGCAAGCAATCCGGGGGTAGTTGCGAACTGCCGTCTCCGTGCGCAGGCTTCGCCAAATCGCAGTATCGGGTCATCCGAAGACTGTAGTGTGTGTTAGTCAGGATAGGCGATCCGGGGGCAGTAGGGGAACCTACTGCCGTCTCCGTGCGAAGGCCGACCGATACTGGTGTGCAGTGGCAAGCAATCCGGGGGTAGTTACGAACTGCCGTCTCCGTGTGCAGGCTTCGCCAAATCGCAGTATCGGGTCCTCAGTACGTTTTCTAGTCACGGTGCTGGTGTGCAGTGGTGGGCGATCCGGGGGCAGTTGAATACTGCCGTCTCCGCGCGAAGGCCTACCAAATCGCAGCACCGAGTCCAGAGAGGTAGATCAATTAAGTTGGATTGAGCTGCATGAATCGAGTATGATTAGATACCTATGGTGGAGACTAATGACTCTTTCACCTGTGTAGTAGGTTACGTAGAGCAACAAGCTTATGAGTTATTTTAGTGTCTTTCCAGGGACGCTCAACAGCAGCTGTGCGGGTATGTGTCGGCTATCCATGTAAGTAAACATCTCCTGGCAACTTTATATAAAATGGAAAAAAAAGAAACGTTCAGTTCTTACACAGTTTTCGTTTATCTACACGTTTCATTTTCTATTATTGCACAATAATTAATAATAATTAGCGCTCCTTTGTTTAGCTCGTGTCAACTGATCAAAACCTTTCAGTTGTTATGCCATTGGCAATTTGGAGCAATTTCTATGAAAAGTACTTCTTACTCTCGTGCGACTCACTTTATGCATTACACCCATTATCACCAGCTGACTAATATTTTTCGCGACATATACTTGTAAAATGTTTCTAATATTATTGTATTAGAAACTTGAAAGCCATTGTGCAACAGAATATATTAGTACTACTCATATTGGTACTAGTAACTTGTACAATTTACTAATATTATTGGTTGATTTGTGGAATAGGGCCCAGGCCTATGGATTTTTATTAATACGTAAAGCACAGGAGCAACGAGTGTCGAAACCCCCGCCCACGTGTTCCGAACTGAGCTACAGTAAGCACAGGCCGCTGCTTAGCTCGTTGAGGGGCCTTTCTTTTCGCCAGATGGCACGGCCAAAGAGTACAAGAGTGATCACTCCGTAGAATTATAGATTTGTATGTATTGACAAATAGTATAGACTACACAGTATAGATAGATACACAAGATAATCAATACATACAAATCTACCGGCGGAGGCTAAAGTTGTATGGAGTGAGCTTTCTTGTGTAGTCTATACTACTCTACAGGCAGAGACGAAAGTTCTATGGAGTGATCACTTTTGTAGAATATAAATCCTCTATGGCACGGCCGACCTTCACGGTCATTATGCTACCTTAGGCTCCGTCCCGACGGGTGCAACATCTTGACTACGTTGACGATATATACCTATTCTCCCACAAAATCCTGGATCTGAGAGGAATATTTCGAGGGGGAGGCGAGCACGGTTGAGCTTCAAATAAACACCAACAAGATCAAGGTTCTTAGCCCGCCGTTGCGGAGAAGAAAAACCAAACTCGTCCTATTGCCATCGATATCAATGGATAGTTTGTAGAGAAGGTGGATCAATTCGTCTACCCAGGTAGCATGTTGCCGAAAAAAAGTAGTAAAAGGAGCCGGGCTCCCATGCATGGGAGCAGCATATGGAAAGTTTACCAGCAAACTTAGGGGCGACCGGTAGCGCAGTGTGTTGAGGCATCAGTCTCATGTTAGACTACTGGCGTTTCGGGTTCGAATCCCGTCCACGACGACGTACGTGGCCATGGATGTGCAGGAGGTGCATGCTAGCAACTGCATTCTCCGAAACCAGTTTATGCCAACGAAACGCCAACTGGGTCACATGGAACAGTTGACGCGCTATGCCCCACAAGGGGTTAGGGCAATTGAGTAAGTTTTCGCCAACTCTTGTCTTCGTCGAATTTTCTGGCCCGAAACAATATCAAATGAAGAGCTGAATCAGCGTTCCTCCAGCAGCCGGTTCTTCGTACCGGAACGACCCGTTTTTCAACGGCCAAGAGTTGTCAAACCCCTTGATGCAAGAAGAACTGCAGTATTCGAAGCATCGCTACCACAACAAGTCATCAAGAGCTGAATCGGCGTACGGGTCAGATGCCAATCGACGAACTGATACGCAGGAGGCAATGACAGTGGATAGGTCACACATTGCGGAAGGGTGATAACTGTATTGCGGGACATGTCGTGAAATGGGACCCCATTCCAAGAGAGCGTCTTAGAAACCCATGACCTCGATCTGTAACCGATGTGCGTTTGCTGGTTAAATCACAGGGGCAGATGCGTCCCATTGTCTGGAACCGAATACGATGGCACACAGGAGTAGTTGACGCGCTGGGGGTTAAGACAAAGTGGTACGCTATTTTCATCAAGACAACAAAACTCTTCCATTAAATTATTTTATTATATCAAATGACAACTTATAGTAAGAAATCCAATATTATTCGAAGCTTCTTGTAATCCCCTTAAACAAAATAGTGCGCTTTTCGCACGGTGATGCCATAATCAGCCAAAGCCGGAGTCAAATCCTCCATTGTCAAAGTATACTTGCGATCCTTGTTGCCAGGTTTATTCTGCATGTTCGTTAGAATGAAGAAAAAAACTACAAATTACACAAAATAATTTAGCAAAAACAAAAAACTTACCTTTGCCGATGCGTGGCTCGATCCGCTTGCATTACTGGTGCGTGTCTTGCAATGTTGCAGAGCATCGTTTACCACATCCGAAATGAATTTCTGAGCAGCAATCGAGATCAGTCGAACGCTACAATAAAAAATTTATAAGACAGAAGGTTCAAAGCACCCAGTAATGGCAATGGCAGGTATTCGACGACAATCGCAAACTTACATTCTGGGATCGTTGGAATCAAATCCGCTAGTGTTCAAGTAGTGCGATGTCACGGCATCCGGTATCTGCGAAGAGTTTCGTAAAGATTACAAAAGAGAATTTTAGAATTAGATAGAAATTTTGCACGGAAAGAGGTAAAAAATCAAACAGGAGGCTTACAGTGGGAGTGTAGTCCTCCAGTTGCAACAAGAAGTCACTCAACACCATTCCTTGAGTGCGATCTTCCTGCTGACGACCCGCGGCACGATGGATTCCGAAATTGTCGCCTCCGCTCATTGTAAGAATACTTCTTTCCACCCAATAGATTTTCAAGTGTTTAAAGTATTTAATAAAGTATCCGTGAAAGGAAATCTTAATCCGGGCAATGTGAATGTAGACGCAGCGATTGAATAAAAACAAATGGTGTCAAATTGGTGGATGACAGTTGATTGCTGTTCGTTACAGCGGTGTAAATGTGTGCCGCGAAAATTCAAAGCTCGAGACTCGAAAAAAAGTTGCATGATGCGTGAATTTCATTGCCGGCAGAAGCATAGCAGCGACAGCAGCAGAATCACCTGTGTCCTGGGTAAGGCTGCGCGCATGTTGGCTCACGTTCGCGTGTCGCGTTCACGTGTTTTATGTCAAACGGTTTGAGTCTATGGTTTCCAACCAAAGACGCGAATCTGTCAATATGGCAAATGCTCGGCTATTGTCGTATCAACAAATTGAGTTCATTATTGCGCTTTAAAATGGGTAATTAGGTAAGAATTGAGTGGCAAAACAAACGACTGAGAAGTAGTAGGATGTGCACAAACACACATTTCATACTAAATTATTGGCTTTAATACACAATAATGAATCCAATTTAGTGATACGACAACAGCCGAGCATCTATCAAATTGACAGATTTGCATCTTTGGTTGCAAACCATAGACTCAAACCATTTGACATAAAACACATGAACGCGACACGCGAACGTGTGCCAACTTGCGCGCAGCCTAAGTGTGCTTTCTTATGCCGGCACCACATTATGCGGGATTCGCCGAATCACGAGCAAAAATTCGCCAATTGGCGAGCATCTTGTACCTAACCACACTACTTGCAACTCGGCGAATCCCATGAAAATGATCGTACAAGATGCTCGCCAATTGACGAACTTTTGCTCGTGATTCGGCGAATCCCGCATAATGTGGTGCCGGCATTACACCTAGCTCGCACTTGGCCAATTTTCTGAACAAAGAGCTTAAGGGGACATGGGCAATTTAAAAAAAAAAACGATTTTTCGCTGTTTTTTTTGTGATTTAAATAGTAATATTTTCTGAACACTTTCATCTATCCGTCATAATTCTAGGTTGCGTATAACTTGTTTATTCAAGCAGAAAACCAGTAAGAAAAAGAATGACGCAGTAGACTGACTTTCACGCGCCCTCCTGTAAGCCTGAATGTTTTCACGTTTTTCAACAATCAATATACGTCTGGTTTCTGGCATAGCGCCAGTGGCTACAACAAACAAGTTTTTTGTTGCCGGGCGACGACCATCGACGCCATACAACTTATATGGCGCTATGCTAGAAACCAGATGAGTTCATATCGGAAAATCTTAAGTTGCGATTTCCTCTTGAAATGAATTCGCACCCTTGTTGTGTCTGCCACTCAATATAAGGCCCTAACCAGATTGAACGCAGAATGCAGCAGCAGCGGCAGAAGCAACAACAACAACAGGTAGATCTGTCATCGCCGCTGTGTCATCGCGACAGATGTACGTGTTGTTGCTTCTACTGCTGCTGCTGTATTCTGCGTTCAATCTGGCTAGGGCCTAAGGCAAAATACAATCCGACTTGGCTTGTGCCCGGTCACGACTTCCTCACTGGTGTGATGCGCGAAGCGGAGGCGTCTGATAAGACACGCGTCACACCAGCGATCGAAACCGGTGAGCACACAACACTTTTCATTTATTGAATGTAGTCCCACTAGGACTGATAAGGGCAACGACATGACAAGCATCATATAAGTTGAATGGTGTCGATGGTCTTCGCCCGGCAACAAAAAACTTGTTTGTTGTAGCCACTGGCGCTATGCCAGAAACCAGACGAGTTCATATCGGAAAATCGTGAGTTGCGATTTCCACTTGAAATGAATTCGCACCCTTGCTGTGTCTGCCACTCTATATAAGGCAAAACACAATCCGACTTAGCTTGTGCCCGGTCACGCCTTCCTCACTGGGGCAATGAAAATTCCGCATTAATACACGAGATTCTAGCAGAAACACCGAGCGAGCTTTGTATGTGCGACGATTATTTAAAATTGCGCTCGTATACAAAGCTCGTCTGCACTGGTGCTTTTAGCTAGAATCTCGTGTATCGTGCGTTCCTTGTTTCAAAAATGCGAAGAAAACGAAACAGTGGGTGGTATGCATAATAATGAGGATATACTCAAGAGTGAAGTCTATTGAGGACATTCCTGAGTCTGCTATGTTCGGTGAATCGAGTGAAAAAGTTGTATGCATAAAACTACTTTCCGCTCCATAGTGAAAATTGAGTGGAATTCTGTCAACTCAGCTTTACTCCACTCGACTCACTTTATGCATACCACCCAATCATGTTAGTGCATGCATGGACTATTCCGTATGCATTATTTCGTGATACCTTTCAACTCTTTCAACCACCATTCAACTAATGTTCAACTGTCAACACACAAAAAAGAGAAAGTTTATCTGTCACGAAATATGTGTCAACACTAGCCAACAGCTGATAGGCCCGTTGTGTTTGGTGACACATTCCGGGGTCATCTCCCAGCTCCTCCGTTCTGTTTCTTTTATCGTAATCGCAATTTTATCAGACGTCAGATCTACGTCGCCAACAGTTTTCTCTATATGAATAAGATGAAATCGAGTCATTCGTTGGTGAGCTTGTGAAAGGAGCAGGAGTCCGTGTGTTTGAAACGTTCAGTGCGCGCACAAGAGTTGATGGTGTCACCGTCGTCGTTGTCGTCCGTTCCACAAACAAAGTGAAATCATGTCCAACGTAAATCAAGTTTGTCACAAGAAGCATGCGAAATTCTTCTTGCGCTTCCTCAACATATTGCCGGCTCGTCTGGCCTCGCACGACTCGACACGGTAGGACGGCAGCCAGATCACGTCTGGCCAAAATAAATATTTACAATTTATTCAAGATGTTTGTTTCTGAGCGCTGCTGATTTAACATTTCTATCTGCAGTGTGACGATAGCATTTTTCACTGTTTGCGGTTTGGATATTTTGGATTCGCTGGATATGATGAGACCTGCTACCGTGGCAGATATTGTCGAGTGGCTGTACCGGTATCAGGTCGTCTCCAAGGACGGTGAAGTGGAATGCAGTGGTTTTCAGGTAAGAGCTGACAACCGTGGAGAGAGCTTGCGAAGATTTATTCGGGATTATTCTAGGGTTCCAGCACAATTAACATAACGGTGCCAAATGATAGTATCAACAAGTACAAATGGGGCCATCTGGCCATGACCTATACAGCAATCGCCACTTTGGTGACGCTAGGCGACGATCTCAAGCGACTGGATCGCAAGGCAATAGTCAGAGGTGAGATGTTCCTGGATCTGGAAGTGAGTTACAGTCGTGATGGGTGTTTTGGATAATATTTGCAGGTGTTGCGGCTGTTCAGCGAGAGGATGGCAGCTTCAGTGCCTCTGTCGAGGGCAACGAGCACGATATGCGATTTGTGTACTGTGCCGCAGCTATTTGCGCAATGCTTAATGATTGGGGCACCGTGAACAAGGAGAAGATGGCCGAGTACATCCTGAAGAGTGTCGTACGTATAGTGATATGAATTACATTTTTCCAATTGTTTCCGGGAATTTAAATATGTCGAAAACGCATGCGGATTCGGGTGAAATCAAGTCTTCATACTCGGAGACTTCAGACACTCATTCAAATTGGCATCAAAGAAGCGATTGGTTACTTTTTTTATTTACCGCTCCATACACAAAAATGTCCCGTTGCCACAAGGCCTATTTTGACATGGAAATGTATTTTGTATTACTAATGGCACGCAGAAGAAGATATCGCAATAATTCAGGAACCTTGGGTTGTGGACGATCTCGTTAGAGGTCTGGGGTCTCCTGATTACATCATTTTCTATATTAAAGGCCAGGGTAGACCACGGTCTTGCATTCTCGTTAGGAAAACCATCAAGGCCTTCCTACTCTCAACTTACAGCAATAAAGACTCTGTGTTAGTCTGTCTGGAGCACAAAGGTAAGGTGTATTGGGTTGCTTCTGCTTACATGCCGCATGACAGTGTGGGCACGTTCCCTTCACCCAATCTTAGGCATGCCATTGCGGCATCGAAAATCAGCATGATTCTTGGCTGCGACTCAAATGCGCATCACGATCAGCATCAGCATTATTATGCAATGTGTGCCGCGAGCCTACTTTTATAACAAAAGCCAGACAGGAGGTCCTAGACATCTCTCTGGCGTCGGATGACATCATCCACCTTATCAGAGACTGGAGAGTGTCATAAAATAAAATACAATACTTTTTTTCCCTTATACTGTCGGTGTTTTATTTTCCACGATTGCAAACACGTGTTTCAGATGCAACATGCACCCTTCTTCAGTACTCGTTGTAAAACTGAAGAAGGGTGCAAGTTGCATCCGAAACACGTGTTTGCAATCGTGAAAAATAAAACACCGATAGTATGACGGAAAAAAGTATTTTATTTTATTAATCTGCATTGGTGTTTAATTCGTTAATGTCGGGATCATTTGTGTCCCTTTGTTTTGGCATCGGTAATAGCCAATTTAATTGCATGTTTCATCTCTTTAATTGGAAATTAACAACAAGTACACCCCTAACTATTTCAAATCTTGTTGTTAATACCATGACCCCTCCAGGGGGGGCAAAAACTCCTCTTCCATAGTCCTCCGCGTGGGCGCCCCCTGAAACGGCAGTGGTCACTGACCATTGCCAACCAACGTCAAGCCACCAGTGATGGCGGTGCGATGATTTGGTTGAGGTAAACCTTCCCCCTGTGGTGTGGGGTGTAAAAATAATACCACGGCCTTTCCCTTTGAGGGCCTGTCGTTAAAACCGACAATTAAAGGACAGGATGTGTATGCCAGCCACTTGCACTATCCGAAATCTTTATATGCTAACGAAACGTCAACTATGCCTCGGATAAGGACTGACTCAACGGTTACGACTTTTGGCTATCGTACAATGGCAAAGATTGGATTCTGAAATGTGCGTACTCTCCTGGACAATGGATCAGAAGGTCCCCAGAACGCACGATTTCTTCAATTAGAGAGTGAATTTCTGAGGTACAAATAAATATCTTAAGAGTTAGTGAGATAATATGGTGGAACAGCGGAGAATTTATCTCTCCAACGGGCAGCACTGTAATGTTGTACTCCGGTAAAGCTACCGCTAGTCGTCGTGCGTCAGGTGTGGGGCTCCTTTTAACCAGAGCCGCGCGAAACTGTCTCTTATCCTGGGAGCCGGTCTCTGACAGAGTCTTGACCGCCAGGTTCCGGACCAAAATGAGGAACATCTCAATAATACAATGTTATGCCCCTACTGAACCCGACAATGTCTTGGCAAAAGACTCCTTCTACGAAGAACTAAACGCCGTTCAGAGCAGAACACCTAAAGGTGACATTATACTGGTTATGGGTGATTTGAATGCTAAAGTTGGCGCTGATAACTATGGGCTCCGACATGTGATGGGGAGACACGGTCTTGGTGATCATAACGACAACGGTGAAAGATCCTCTGTTGATCGGCGCAGAACACAAAATCAGATCGATCATTTTGCCATTAGTAAAAAGTCCGGATGGCGCAACGGTTAGCACGTTCGCCTTCAACGCACTGGGCCCCGGTTCAATTCCGGGGATTTACGTGTCGGACTATGAGCCCACTCAGCTGTTTAATGAGTACCCATTATGGGGTAAATAACTCGGTTGAGCGTGTTGCTGATCACATACCTCTGCACAAAAACCGTCACGATCTAGAAAATGAGATGATGCTAACTCATCTCGAGGCCGTGGTTCAAATTGGACTGTTGCGCCAGTTATTTATTTTTATTTAAAAGATTCAAGAGTTGCCTCCTGGACGTGCGAAACAAGAAGGGTGCCGATATTGGGATGGGAAGAGACCATTATCTTATGATCGCTAATGTTCGATTGCGTATTGCAGCCGTGCGCCGCCCCAGCGACGAAAGATCCAGGCCCCGCAAATTCAAGACCGCTCGACTAAAAAATCCAGCTGTCTTACAACAATATAATGACCATCTTGCGCAAAAAGCGGCTGAGATAACTAGTCACCCAGATAGTGACATAAACGAAAACTGGGATGCCATAAAAAATGCGGACATTGATAGCGCAAATACCATCCTTGGCCCAAACCCGGATTGCCGGAATAAGCCCTGGATGTCCGACGCTTCATGGCAGCGGATTGTTGAAAGAAAGGACTTGAAAGTTCGTTTGGCTGCAGCATCAGATGACGATCGAAGCAGCATCGAACTCCTTTACCGTCTGAAAGCTCGAGACGTTCAGCGTAGTGTGCGACGCGATAAAAGAGTTTATGCGAATTCTCTTTTAGCCTCAGCAGAAGAAGCCGCAAGAAGTAACAACTTAAACGCCGTATACAGTGTCATGAAGGAGTTTACAGGTGGTCGTAACTCCTGCCAATATCCGGTGAAGGATAGTGATGGAAAGCTACTTATCTTGGAAGAAGATCAAATGAGGCGGTGGAAAGAACACTTCGCCGCGGTCTTGAACCTTGTAACCTCTGGTGAAGTTCCCCCTCATATAGATAATTTAGCTAACCATCAAAATGTGCGTATACGGTCCACTGCCCCGACTAAAGAGGAAATAGTCACTGCAATTATTGCACTAAAACGAGGAAAGGCCGCCGGACTTGACGGTATCCCTGCCGAACTTTATCAAGCAGCGCCAAACGTAACTGCCGATTTGCTGCACCCACTTGTTGATAAAGCGTGGAATACAGAGACCTTTCCCACTGAGTGGAAGGAAGGTTTGATCATCAAACTTCCAAAGAAGGGTAGCCTCACAGACTGTAATAATTGGAGAGGAATTTGTCTGCTTCCTGACGTTGCCAAGATAATAGCTAAAATCGTCCTGAAAAGACTAAAGGCCCACTTAGAAAGCACAATTGATGAAGAGCAGGCTGGTTTTCGATCAGGATTCTCCTGTGTCGATCACATTAACATCTTGCGAATCATCATCGAGCAATGCGCTGAATACGATTCTCCGCTTCACTTGCTTTTCATCGATTTCGAAAAGGCTTTCGGTAGTGTGAACCGGGATTTTATATGGGCGGCCTTGCGCAGGAGAGGCATCCCTGAGAAGCTTGTGGCTATTATTAAGGCAACCTATGACGGCGCGAAATGTCGCGTTCTGCATAAAGGTAAGGTGTCGGGGGACTTTGAGATTCGCAGTGGAGTTCGGCAGGGGTGAATCCTCTCACCGATCCTATTCCTCATTGTCCATGCAGCCCTATCCGGACTCAACAGAGGAACTCAATGGACTTTGACATCTTATCTACAACATCTTGACTACGCTGACGACATATGCCTAATCTCCCACAAAATCATGGATCTGTCCGCAATGGCGTTAAATCTCGAGAGGGAGGCAATCAAGGTTGGGCTAAAGATTAATACCAACAATACCAAGGTTCTTAGTCCGCCGTTGCGAAAAAGAAATCCGACACCTATTGCCATCAATATTAATGGGCAGCCTGTGGAGAAAGTGGACAACTTCGTCTATCAGGTAGCATTGTTGCCGAAAATGGTGGTACGGAGCAGGACATCGCTCGTCGTATCGAACAGGCTAAACGCGCATACGGCATGTTGTCCAAAATCTGGCAGAGCAGTTATCTCAGCATCAAGACCAGGCTGGGCCTGTTTCGCTCCCTGGTACTATCAGTGCTTTTGTATGGGAGCAGTACATGGAAAGTTTCCGTAGGAGTTACCAGAAAGCTGCAAGTTTTCGTCAATTCATGTCTTCGTCGAATTTTAAGAATTTTCTGGCCTGAAACAATATCAAATGAAGAGCTAAGTCGGCGTACGGGTCAGATGCCAATCGGCGAATTGATACGCAGGCGAAAAAGGCAGTGGATAGGTCACACATTGCGGAAGAGTGATAACTGCATTGCTTTGCATACCATGAAGTGGAACCCCATTTCCAACCAAGGCCGACCAAGAGGGGGTCCTCGAATCACATGGCGCCGATCTGTGGCAAAGGAGTGTCAGGCACTGAGTAAGTCTTTTGGGGAGTTGCGCCCCATTGCCCAGAACAGAGTACAATGGCGCGCAGGAGTAGTTGACGCGCTATGCCCCACTAGGGGTTAAGGCAAAGTAGTATGCCTTTTTGACGTTCCAATAGCATATAGATTTCGGATGGTGCAGTTGTGCTAGCATGCCCCTCCAAATCTAGTTTGTAGGAATTTATAAGGAAGATTCATACTCACATCTTAAACGTCGTATTTGTCCTAAAATTGTAAACTTCTGTAATTTTACTATGGAGATGACAGAAGCTTACGACGAATACGACGTTTACGTCTCGCTCATTGATTATAAAACGTCTGAATTCAGTTTTTTGAAAGCTGGCAGCTTGGCAAACAGTGGCCAACAGGTGCTCCGCTCTAAGCGAAACTACTGAAGTGTTGTCCAAAATCAGGAACAAAATTAACCGACTATACAGCCAATATTCCGAGCATGCTATCATCATCATCAATCAATTCTTTATTTCCAGCGTTACGATTATGGCGTTAGTCAACATTTCGAAATGGAATCGCACGGCGGTACAACATTTTGTGCTATTGCTGCACTGCATCTTAGCGGACAATTAGATAAGCTTAGTCCTAGAACGATAGAGGGAATGAAACGATGGCTAATATTCCGACAGGTATACCGAATCCCTCGGCTGTTTTTTTTTTCGTATGACACCCTAAGTTGTTCTTTCAGATGGACGGTTTCCAAGGCCGACCTAACAAGCCTGTGGACACATGCTATTCATTCTGGATTGGAGCCTCTTTAAAGATACTTAATGCCTTTCACTTTACAGACTATGAAGAAAATAGGAGGTAGTGTACAACAAATCTTGTCTCATCTGAAATGAATTTAGTTTAGTCTTAAATGTCTTTTTAGTTATATCTTATCCACCCAAAACGATGTTGTCGGTGGCTTCTCCAAATGGCCCGATTCCACAACCGATCCGTTCCACACCTATTTCGGACTGTGCGGCCTAAGTTTTATCGAAGAGCCGGGCATTCTGGAAATAATGCCCAGCTTAAACATATCAATGCGAGCATACGGTAAACTGAAGGTTTTGCACAATCAATGGCAAAATGACGAGCCTGGCGAGTGTTCAAATTGTTCTATTATAGACATAGAGTAGTAAGGTGTACTGTAGTCATAAGAGAGAATATGAAAAGCACACAAACGTACATAATTTATAGCGTAAATTTTAACAAAAAGCGACTTAGTTGAACGTGTGATGTTTAAAAGAAAATGTATTAATGGCGGACGAATTTGCTATTCTTTATACTTTTTTTTTGGCACAACGATCGTTTAGTAAGTGGATGTATATTTTAAATAAAAGTCATAAGTGAAAATAAATATTCGTATAAAAATCGGGTGAGATTTTTAGGGTTTTGTAGTAAAAACAAAACCCTCATAAAATCGGTTAAATGTCCGCCTGTCCATAGAATATCTCACGAACGGCTGAAGCTACATACGAGTATATGAAATTTTGTGGAAATGTATAGAATTATTATAATTCGCCGGAGAAAGCAATGCGTCGTAATAGGCTAACTTTAAGGGGAGGTCTCCATAGAGGAGAAATGAAGGAAAAAAAATTTCGTGTGGTATAAGCAAGTGGGGTATCATAAGAAAGGTACCACCGAGTACATTCCATTTTTTGGCATTTTCTTCAAATTTAAAGCAAGGGAAAAAGAGGGAGAGGGGAAATTATGAGATCATAATTTGTCCCACTCCCCTTGCATTTCGAGCCTGTTACACTTAGAGATATGAAAACTTGCAGGAAGATAGCTTCCAACTAGCACAGAAAATTAAAAATAATGGAATTTTGATATCTTCTCAAAATAGGTTAATAATAGTATATTTCGATAGTTACAGTTAGCACACCCCTGCATTCCTCAAACACATCCGAGTTCAAAAATATTGATGGCCAACGATAATCAACACCATAGGCAATAATATCTCTCAAGTTTCGTAATAAATAAATAACTGGCGCAATTTGAACCATGGCCTCGAGATGAGTTAGCATCATCTCATTTTCTAGATCGTGACGGTATGTCTTGTGCAGAGGTGTGTGATCAGCAACACGCTTAACTCCCCATAAATGGATACTCGTTTTAACAGCTAAGTGGGCTCATAGTTCAACACGTAAATCCCCTTTTTTTTATCGAAAACTACCGCATTCAGTAGGAATCGAACCGGGGCCCAGTGCGTAGAAGGCAAACGTGCTAACCGTTGCGCCATCCGGACTACGAGTTTCATAATAATCACATAATGTTTAATAATAGTACATTCATTTAAAATTGGACATTTTGATATCATCCATACAAAAAATGTACTACATACTAGTTATCTCTCTCTCTAATTGCCTTGACCCCTCCAGGGGCATGGGCGCGTCAACATCTCTAGCATTTCTATGCCTTGTTGACGTTTCAATAGCATATCTACTTTTCGGAAGTGCAGTTGCTAGCATGCACCTCCTATCCGCGCTGTCTTTATACTGACAAGCTCTGAGCACTGTGAGAGTTCTACTAGTACTCACAGGCAGTTTTTGATCACGCCGAGATTTGATCTCCGAGCTCTAGATTAGTATCGTAGAGCGGTGACCGAACGATCACGGCCACCGAGCGCGACATCGAATAACTATCGGCCGATAGTCTCGGCACGTAAGAGAATTAAAGAACAAATTAACTCAACTACTGTCGACGCAGTCAAAGATCAACTTAGAGCTGAATACCGTTCTCTTCAGAAAGGCGTGCAAAGAAGCATAAGACAGGACAAACACAACAACATCAATGCATTAGCGGAGAAGGAAGAGGAAGCGGCTTACCGTGGTGACAGTGGAACCCTTTACAAACTTATCAAGCCGTTAACTGGTAAATCTTTTGCAACTGAACATCCCGTGAAAGATAAAGACGCCTCCCTACAGGTCACTGATGAAGGCCAACTACGACGGTGGAGACAGCACTTCATTGAGGTCCTCAACAACACCTTTGGACATTTGAACTCATCTTCACTAGAAGTAGAAAATATTCCGCAAATAGCCAGAGTTGATACCAGCCCACCATCTAAACAGGTATTAATTTTGGCTATTAAATCGATGGATGCGGGTAAAGCCCCGGGGATAGATGGAATTCCTTTGCAACCTTTTAAAGCGGATGTCAATGGTACTGCGGATATTCTTCTCCCCCTTATCCAAGAGTGTTTGGAAACCGAAACTCTCTCTAAAGAATGGAAGAAGGGCATCATTATTAAGATCTCGAAGAAAGGTAACCTGGAGGATTGTAATAATTGGCGTGGAATTTACCTCCTCCCCGCAGTCTCCAAACTGATGGCAAAAATAGTCTTAAACCGGA
The DNA here is from genome assembly GCA_964017055.1 of Chloromyia formosa. Lineage (NCBI taxonomy): Eukaryota > Metazoa > Arthropoda > Insecta > Diptera > Stratiomyidae > Chloromyia > Chloromyia formosa. Next base: position 117,407,731 of record OZ024815.1, read on the forward strand.
TCAAGCATACAGCTGACCGCACACTGAACGATGAACAGGCTGGTTTTCGCGAGGGCTTTTCATGTACCGACCACATCAACACCCTTCGAATTGTTATTGAACAATCCGCAGAATGGAGATCCCCATTACATCTCATGTTCATCGATTTCGTGAAGGCGTTTGACAGCGTTGACCGGGAATACATCTGAAAGGCTTTACATAGGGGAGGTATACCAGATAAAATCATATCTATCATCAAGGAGTCCTATAGCGAAGCCCAATGTCACGTCTTATACAAGGGTAAGCTTTCAGACCACTTCGAAGTACATAACGGGTGAGACAAGGCTGCATTTTGTCACCTATATTATTTTTGATTGCCATTAATGACGTACTCTGCAGTGCGCTTCATAAACACCAGAGCAAAGGTATCAGATGGAACCTGTTTGAATATCTTCAATACCTGGATTACGCTGACGATATTTGTCTTCTTTCAAATATATCGAATCATCTAGTTCAAATGACGGATGTCCTGCACCGCAAAAGTCGCAATGCGGGGCTTGAAATCAATGCTGCCAAAACTAAGTTCTTGAGCTTGGATCCAGGAAGACAGAGCGAAATTTGTGTTTCGGGGCAGACGGTGGGAAAAGTGGTCAATTTTTGCTACCTCGGAAGCTTAGTTACAGCAGATGGTGGAGCGGATGCTGATGTACTGTGTCGTATCAATAAGGCTCGGGCACCTTTTTTCAGTTTGACTCCTTTCTGGTAAAACAACATCTCCAGACGTACCAAACTGGAGATCTTCGAAACCAATGTAAAATCTGTGCTTCTTTATGGCTGTTCAACTTGGAAGGTGACCAGGGCGATAACAACTAAATTGCAAATTTTCGTGAACCAGTGTCTCCGGCGCATCCTACAGATACGCTGGCTGGAGGTCATTTCTAACTACGACCTCCTGTTCATTACTGGCCAGGACAGGATAGACATCTCCATAAAAAGGCGAAAGTGACAATGCATAGGTTACACACTTCGAAAAGGACCGGAAAATATTGCTAAACAGGCCCGCGATTGGAACCCACAGGGAACCGATGCAAGTCGCCGCGTTGGACGACCTAATAACACCTGGAGAAGATCAGTTGAGGTCGAGGGTAAGTCATTAGGCAAATCGTGGAGTCAGTTGAAGGCGATGGCGGCGAACAGGACGAGGTGGAAAGTCGGCGTGGTGAATGCCCTATGCCCCACAAGGAGTTGACAGGGTCCAGAGAGAAATTTTTAATATCTACATTGCCTGATTTTATGGCGATAGCGTGCACTTCCTTGGTGATATCGTTGTTGGTGGCATCTATTCCCCGGTATTGAACGGAATGTTGAATGATGAAGGCAAGCCCTCCCTTTTATTTTGCAGCCCGTTGTAATTTAGTTGGACGGGTGAGAGCGTATCAAAAATGGGGATCGGTGGTGCAGGCGTAAGGTTGTTTTGTTGGGAAATCCTACTGGGTCTATTCGCAGAGCTCGTTGGGGTTGACTGGAAGCTCGTTTGGGTGCTCACTGTTGTAGGAAGGTGAGGCGTGTTTGACGAGCTCTGTTCCTGCACTGACTGGCAGCAAATGATGGATGCCTGTGATGGTTTAGTCGTAGCAGTTGCATCTCACTGACGTCGAATTGGGGTGCAGCTCTCTATTGCATACGCAACAGATTCATGGACTTGGGTTGCTTTCAATGCCGGTGCTGAGAAGTAGTATTGAGAGCTGTTGTGCCGAGATGTGTTGAATACCAGGCATGTAACACATTGAAACACATCCTTCTTGCATTGAAGGGGTTTGGCAGCTCTTGGCCGTTGTAAAAACAGATCGCTCCGGTGTGTATAACCGGCTGTCGTAGATGCCATGTGGTATAGTGTCAATGGCTATCCTTCTTTAAATAACTAAGCAGCCTGTGAATAATCACTGCGTATTACCAAGCCCTGTTTCCCCATTTGTTTGAGCCCCGCTACATGTTTATGTACCCGAACCCATAGGAGGGAAATTTCAAAGAGTTCGACTAATCCAACCCCTGCCTGCAGCATTGTTTGACTATTTGATGAGGTTATGGTGGAATGAGTTCAGAAGCTACCAAAGGTCACACACTGCTCGCGAGCAATTCCACAACCGCTCGGCTATGCAGTCTGTGCCTGCTGAACGCTCTCGTTCTGGAATATTTTGGTATTTGTTCGGTTTTGTTCGGGTTCACACCTAGTCCGCATTACGCTCATGATTCCATTCATAACGGGTAGAAATACTCCGCGAACCATCTGAATGATGAATCGATTAATCTGTCCGACGCTCACATCCTTCAAATCATCGAGATCAGTGAAATAGTAGGACCCCAGGATGGACTTCCTCCTACTGGCAAGAGCAGAGCAGGGTAAATGAAAAGGACACTCATCCTCGTCCCCACAGCTTCTGCAGTAATAATTGTGCGGCACACGAAGTCTAATCGCATGCCCCTAAATGAGGCAATGACCAGTGTTAACCCCTGCAACATTACTAATGCACTTCCTGTTCAGCATAAGCAATCCTGAAGAGCGGCCAGAGTTTAGTACTGGCCAAATCTGCCTGTTAAGCCATCACGCCATCTGATGTTAGCCCTCGCAGTCGCATTTTCCCTTAGGGCCAATTTGCTGGTGTATATAGGCGTACCAACATTCCGAAAACTGTCACCGACCTCATTATTGGTTTCCTCACGAGCAAGTTCATCCGCCTTACGGCTACCGACATAGCCACTGTGACCCGGAATCCAGCAAATAGTAACATTAAGAAAGCCACTCAACTGTTGGATCGAGGTACGGCATTCGGCAAGTGCCTTCGAGTTAGCCACAGCAGAATCAAGCGATTTTATTACCGATTGACTATCACTGTAAATGATTACATTCCTGAACGCAATAACATTACGACCCAGCGAAGAAATGGTTTCGTGAATAGCAGTCACCTCTGCCTGGAAGACACTGCAGTAGTCAGGGAGACGGAAGGACAGACTGATATTCACCGTCTCCGAGTAAACCCCCGCCCCGACCCCATCAACGCTCTTGGAGCCGTCCGTATAAACGCTTAGGTACAGCGTTAGTACCTAAAGCTATACCATCCGCCCACTCCTCACGAGAAGGGATTAGGCAACATAATTTTTGTCAAACTTTAGTTTGGGTAAATATCCGAATGTCCATTGATGGATGGGGTCCACTGACTCGTTTCACGGAGACGAATAGCTACATTCGCAGCAAGCTGCTCGGCCAGGATATCCAGAGTAGTCAGGTTCAGCATGGCTTCAAGGGCTGCAGTAGGGGTAGAGCTTAGAGCACCCGCAATGGCGACACACGTCAGCCTTTGAACTTTCTCCAACAGGCTCCTGTGGGATGCGATTCTAAGTGCCCTCCGCCACGCTGCTATCCCATACATAAGAATGGGGCGCAAGACCGACACATACAACCAATAAACCACTCGCGGTTGCAAGCCCCATTTTCTACCTATAGCCATTTTACACGAGTATAAGACGACAGTGGCCTTTTTAACTCGTTTCTGAATATCAGGCTTCCAGCACAATTTCCTATCCAGGATAAGCCCAAGAAATTTAGCTTTGTCAGCGAGGCCAAGCATAATGCCATCCAGCAACGGCGGCTTGAACGAAGGGACAATCCCCCTCCTAGTGAAAAAAACGAGCTCAATTTTGGTCGGATTTACTTTAACCCCAATTCACTCGCTCATCTCACAAGAACACTCAGGGCCCCCTGCATTACCTCACTTAGAACATCTGGGAATTTACCCGAGATGACAATTGCGATGTCATCGGCATATGCAATGGGTTTACAACCTAATCGTTCTAATTCTATAAGCAGTCTATTGACCGCCAGACTCCATAAAAGAGAAGAGAGGACTACACCTTGAGGAGTGCCCCTACAGACATGCCTGCGCGCGGACGAAGTTCCCAGTTTTGTGCAGATAACCCTCGAAGTGAGCAACGATTGATAAGCTTGCAGATAGATCCATGTACACTCAGATTGACAAGTGCGTCAGTGATTGCCACCGGTTTCATGTTATGCACCCTCAATATCAAGGAAAGCAACCATCGTGCACTCCTTGTATACAAACAACTTTTCGATATGGCCTACTAAGGCATGCAACGCCGTATCCACCGATCCACCCTTCCAGTAGGCATACTGGGAGGCAAACAACAACCGACTGGGGATGGTGTCACGTGTCACCATACACTGTCGAACTCGAACCTGGTACAAATGTTCTCTGACACACACATATACTTAACATAGGTGTGAAGAAAACCGGTCCACTTGTACTAGGTTCGTGTTCGAGTTCGACAGTGTATGGTGACACTAAGTAGGTGTCGATCAGTCTCTCCAATACTTTCAACAGGCAGGACGAAAGGCTAATAGGCCTAAGATCCTTCGGTCGGGCGTACGAGGCCTTAACTACTTTCCAGATGAAAACAACCCTGACCTCCCTCCATAAACAGGGTATATGAACAAGCTCCTCGTATATGGTTATCCAATATTCGTTCCAGTGTCCTCACATTGTGGCTGAAAGGCCTGAAAACTTCGCTGACTCGTTTGGAATGAACTCGATACGTATACGTCTCCAAGCCGTGGTTAAGTGCTATGCAGCTTAAAGCCATGGAGGTACTACATCTTGTAACTGCTGAATTATAACTGGGAAAATGCCTTCAGGATCTGGAGACTTATACCGCGTGATTACCGATGAGAATTCCTCTCACGGTGGCACTGGTCGCTTGGCATGTCAGTGTCGCTACAGCGATTTATTATGTGGTTAAATGAAAACTGCAAAATTTAAAGGCCCAATTTTTATAACGAAAATACATTTATAATAATATAGCAATAAGTTTCATTTTTTCTTTTACATCCATTCACATAAATAAATACTATGAAATTATAATTAATAACTTTCACGTTCCGTCCGCTCAATAGATTACGTCAATCTCATCGTAGTCTTTACGCACCCCTATAACATATCCCTTAGCTGTTTCAGTTGGATAAAGTCTTGTCGCATATTTTCAAAATTATTCCGTGTATCAACTTGGAACGACGACAATTGAATTCTCCGCAGAATTTGCAATTTCCGTAGGAATTTACTGCGATGCTGAGGATAATGTCGCCAATGTCGTAGATTACGTGCAATATTTTTGGAAATTTCCTCTCGCATTGTTTGCAAACAATTTTGAACGGAACTGGTGGTCTGCAAGATGAATGGAATGTGTTTAAAAGTTTGTAGTGGGGAACGGGCCGATTTTTTTTCAATACTTACTCGTCTGAATTGACACGTTTCGTAGATTGCTTGCAGTCTTTCCTCTGGTGTTAGGTTGGCTATAATAAAGCCGAGTATATTGGAAATGCTCACTTCCATCGAGTGTGGAAATACTCGTGATTCCAAAGTTCTGAAAATGATACAAATATTTAGAATAAATGCAAGTTGATCGAACGGTTTTCAGTCATAAGTACCTGTTGCGAGGAAAAATTAGAAGAGTCGGATACGTATCCATTGTGTAGTGCCATTGAAAATCATTGAGATCCGAGTCGATACGCAAGAATTCAATGTCAGGCGTTTTCAGTATTCTGGAAACTATTAGTAGCGTTGATGAGAATAGACTGCATAAAGCACATTGCACCGAATAGAAGAGGACAACAATTGTCTGTGAATAGAAAAGGTTTATGCATCACATCATCATCGTCGTCGAAACGTGTAAGCGAGGCTTATCAATTTTCTTACTTTGCGTGAAAATTTCAAATGTTCACGAAATTCGATGGAGCTGACCTCACGTATTGAAATATTGTTCTCTGTGGATGGTGACGATGTCTTTTTCGTTGAGCGTAGTTTTCTTTTAATCGATCCCGCGATAAAATTTTTGATAAATGTTATGACTGATTGTGTTGAGATTTCGCCTTTCATTTGATATGCCGAATCGTTCTGCAAATAAGATTTATTTCAGTCAATTTTAGGTCGTTTATTTTTTTTATATATAAATTCGTTGAAACAATTTTAAAGCCTAATTCAAGCCTGCGAAAATATGCTAAACACATTTGAACGAAAGATCCTTCGGCGAATTTTCGGAGCCCATTGTGACAAAAATGGATGGCACATCCGGTACAACTGTACCATAAGCTGGAAGTTTCGAGAATCATTAAACTACAACGATTTCAATGGGCAGAGTATGTACAACGAATAGACAATAACTACAAACCTAAACGAATATTGAAAGGACGCATAAGCGAAGAAAGGCCGCGAGGAAGACCGAGCTCAGTAGATGCTGACGCCGAACAATTTTTGGGCTTTTGAAATAGGGAGCACGCGGTCACTTGACCGAGATAATTGGAGGACAATGATCCATACGGCAAGGCCCGAAGTCGGACTGTAAGGCCACAATGATCAATGATCATGAATTTTCGATTTTAACATTCAAAGCGATCATTTGATTTGAAATGAGGTTAAAACGCGACGTTTTCGGATGAATTCATGGGCATACAAATTTTCATATTATAAAAAATTAACTTGAGCCGAAGTCAATTTCTTAAATCGGTGATTGCGACGAAAGGTTAATTTGAAAAATCCTAACCGATATAGATTTTTACATCCGCTACATTGTTAATTACCCTGACCCCTCCAGGGGTATGGAAGCGTCAATATCTCTTGCATTTCTACACCTTGCTGACGTTTCGACAGCATATCTACATTTCGGGCGTGAAGTCGCTAGCATGCACTTCCTATTCGTACCGTCCTTCCTTCCGACAGGCTCGGAACGCAGTGGGCGTTCTGTTAGTGCCCACAGGTAGTTTCTGTTCGCGCCGAGGATCGAACCTTCATTCTCTAGATCGCGGTGGCCGAACAAACATGGCCAACGAGTGCGTCCGCTACATGATAATTATTTAATTTATTCTCAGTCAGAAATTCTAGCAAACGGAAACTTTTTGCTTTCCAAGAATCCGAATCACTTGGCTGTTGGTCTGCTTTCCAATTTCGCATGCATTCTGGAGGTGAGAGTACTTTTTTCAAAATAACCTTAACAACGAGCTGGTTCACTAGCATATCTGACAGGCTTGGGAAAACCAACAGGATATCTGGATAGAATTCGTATAAGAACGCTACCAGAAAAGTGCCGGCCAACAGGTATCGGCAGGAGATCGCTTCACCACAAGAAACCGTGGCGATCGTACCTAGTTTTCAACTCTCATCGCATGAACTTCTTCTTCCTTGCCCTTTCATACCACTCTGCGGATTCGCGTTGCTCTGCCTGTGGTGTTGGCACTTCGCCCATTCTGGCCGTACAATCTCAGCTTCCTTCTGCAGGCAGCTCGCTCTTGGATCGTATCATCGTCAAGATTAACGCGTTGTTGTTGCTTTTTCATCTGATCGATCCACGTGTGTTTCCGTCTGTCTCGGCGTTTGGGTCCAGCAAATGGAATATTCATTGATAGTGCTTTCATGACAGGGTTCTCTGGCGGACGCCTTAGAACGTGGCAATAACAATCCATACAACGATCTTCGAGCTTTTCAATGATCGGTTGCTCAACAAACAAGCTGCCTCGGATGTGGGTACTTTTGATATGATCCTTTTTGGTCACACCGGCTGACATCCGTAGCATTTTCATCTCAGTCGCAGTCATTTTACTTTCGTATGTCTTATACATAGTCCAGCATACAGACGCATACATAAGTGTGGAACGTACGACCGTTTTGTACAACTTGCCCTTAAGCTTTGATGGCATCTTCTTGTCGCAGAAAACTCTAGAGTTTTCTCGCCACTTCATCCAACCGACACTGATGCGATGTTTGATGTCATCATCGTAGGTAGCTTCCTTGTTGACCATCGAGCCCAGGTATTTGAACTTTATACAGGACTTCTCTCCTTTAATGTAGATATCTGGTATCGGTCTCTTTGGATTTGAGAAAGGACAGAAAAGATACTCCGTTTTTGGTATGCTAATCCTCAATCCATGATGTTCCAGTATCTGAAACCACTTATTCTGTGCAGCCTGCAAAGCAACGATGTCTTTGCTACCCAGGACAATGTCATCGGCGAAGAGAAGGGATATTTCCAGGCCGTCAGAAATGAGTGTTAGTAAATCGAGCATGATGATATTGAAGAGTAAAGGACTCAATATACTGCCTTGGTGAACTCCGACTTTAATCGGAAATTCTTCAGATTCACCAGCTGTGCATCTAACTTTAGTAGTTGCCCCATCATACATGTCTTGTATCATCTTGACATATGCCTCGGGGACCTTAAGTGCTCTTAGCGCCACCCATATCAGATCACGAGGAACTCTGTCGAAGGATTTTTCTAAATCGATGAACACAAAGTGCAAGTCCGTCCGTGCATTACGATGCTTTTCCATCGTAACACGTATGCACTGAATAGCATCGATTGTGGATCGACCCTCTACAAAGCCGCATTGATTGTCATCCAACCGTACAATCTCTTTCAATCGATTGCAGACAACCCGCTCGTAAGTCTTCAATGTGTGAGATGTTAACTTGATTGCCCTATAGTTGTTGAGCTTGCGCGAGTAACCCTTGTTCTTATAAAACGGGAGAAGGAAGCTTTTCTGAAAGCGTTAGGCATAGGTTGCCCTCTTTTAATTTTGTTGAAAAGAACAGTGAGCCATCTAAGCCCGACATGATTCATCTTCAACCAAAATTAAAAAAAAAACTAGGGTATAAAAATTCCATTTTGTCCGGTCCGACTGCCTTTCTGCGATTCATCTGCATCATTGCCTTCATCACCTCCGCCACTGAAAAATCAGCGATATCAGTGGTGTTTCGCTCCACCGCTTGAAAAGCTTCTCGCGGGAATTCTTCGTTCAAAAGTTCGTCAAAGTACTCACGCATTCTGCTACAGATTGCTGTGTCTTCAACCAGTAGCACTCCTTTTGAGTCTTCAATGTACTTTGGCACCTGAATCTCCCGAGCGTTTCTTCTCCTTTGGGCTGCGACCTTATAAATCCTGGCGCTGTCTTTAGGTTTCTTTTGCAATGACGATATCTTACCCGCCGTCAGATCTTCTAGTTCCTGATAGAACTTCTCGGCTGAAATCGCCTTTGCTTGAGCCACCTTTCGCTTTACTTCCCTCTGGCATTTATCATATTTCTCCCGAAGTTGAACCTTCTCGGCTTCACTGCTTGTCTTGCATGTTGTCCAAGCCTTGAATGCTTTCGATTTAGCCTGCACTGCTTCCTTAATTTCGTTATTCCACCACCACGTCTCCTAGTTCGTGCGGAGTGGGCCTTTCGAAACTCCCAGTGTCTTTTCAGTCTCACCTTCTAACATTTCATCCAAAGCATTCCACATTTGTGTTGGACTTTGCTTTGTTGGTGTTGTATTGAAGCCACTCCTTCATTTTAACAATGAGTGGGATAACAACAGATTCAAAGCGTTTGTTGTGGAGATTATGCCACTTAATTTTCTCGACTGGCTTGGGGATTGCTTGCGGTCTTGTTTCTCCTTTCAAAATAAATTCTGTCAGAAGCAACCGGTGCTGGGTGACCGCAGATTCACCCAAGATCACATTGCAGTCTTTCATCCAACGTCTCATGAAATTTAGACACAGATGATAGTCTATCTGCGTCGCATGAGCTCCACTGCTATGTGTGATCAGGTGCCTTTGGTTCTTAATAAATCATGTATTGAGGATGACCAGACCGTGTGATCTGCACATAGTCAGGATAGCCTCACCTTAATCATTTCTGGCTGTAGATTGGCTACCCTTCCCACCATGGCAATCCTCGTAATCATAGTTCGATTCGCCCACATGGCCATTGAAATCCCCTCCGAAAAAACCCAGCTCGGTATCTGGTATACTTTCAAGCAGTGTGTACACTAGTGATGGGCATATTGACTCTTTCTACTGTGCCAGCACATACACTCTAACTCTTTCCACTGAGTCGTTCAAAAAGAGTCGAACAAATCCATAGACTTGGGGAACATATTCAATAAAACTCGTAATGCCCGGTTCACATTATTCCAGTCCAGTAATCCAGTCCAGCGATCCAGTCCAGGGCTGGACTGGATCATATCGTCTACATGATTCCAGTCCAGTAGTCTGGCGAGTGTGTTGTTGATTCGGTAACTATAGTAACAATGATTTCTGGGCGAGCTTGAATCAAAAAGTAGACCGACAATCCAGTCACTGGACTGGATTGCTGGACTGGATTGCTGGATTGAATTGCTGTCCAGTGCCGGTTCACATTATTCCAGTAGCAGTCCAGCGCTGGACTGGATTACTGGACTGGATTGGTTACTGGAATAATGTGAACCGGGCATAATTATGTGAAATGCATGTATATTACATCAACTTATTTGTAGTTTTTTATAATTAAAGTGTATATGGAAATAACGTTAAATAAAACTTATAACTAAAGATTGGAATTCAAAAATATAATCTGTCAAACTTTATTTGATGTTATTCTGTTCCTTCTCTCCGAAATAATCTGTCCTGATTTCGAGAAAATCCTTTCACACGGCACCGATGTAGCCATGACACATAATCGTTTCTTCATAATTTTAAAAAGGCGTGGATAAAGCAATTTCCGCTCTTTTCACCACAACAATGGATCGCTGCTTCATTTGACATATGGCTCCTGCAAATATTTGTCTAATTCTGCAATCCCGGCAGTAATGGGGTTAGACACGGATGTGATTTTCGACATTCTTTCGTCAAAATCGCCCCAAATTTCCATTGCAGATAACTCCTCACAGAAATTTTCGGATGCGGATGTATGACTGATTTGAGAGGAAATATTTATACAACTAGCTTGTTGTGAAATTCCCAGGTTCGAACAAGGAAGCGTAGGTGACAAATAACCGAAGTTATAGAAATTAATGCTATATATTATTATTAACTTGCTTGTAGAAAATTTCCATACTTATGTAATAAACGATATTGTAGACAATAGTTAAGTTATACCAAGTTCCAAATCAATCGTTTAATATATAACGATATTAAATGTTTTGTAGTTAAATACAAGCATTTCGCCCCTCGCTGCGTCTTAGTTACAGCAAATTGAAAAAAATGCCAGAAGTGGAAAGTATTATTATCTTTTTTGAAAAGACTCCTTACAAGCCTTATAGTCGAAAAAAACAAATCAAAATTCATATGTGCATATGCAGCCACTAACCTTTACTTCCTCAATCATGAACAACAACAACATGAACATCTACAGCGGCTGGGCTAACATTTCTGAACTAGACTGTTGCTTTCTCAAAATTTTTCATAATGTTTTCATTTTCATAAAGCCTGTGGATATGCACAGAGAAGAGAGAGATAAGGAAGGATAATCACAATCTATGTACACTAAATTCCCTGAAGCAATTCCACCTCATTCCGTCTGCCAAACTCACATTCCCCAATTCCATCTCATTTCCCCGGAACACCCGCCCGATCCATATAGTAGAATAACCAGGCCAAAATAATGCTGCCAAAAAATTGCTTCGTTTCTCTCTAGCAATTTCATTTCCTTTTTTCTCTCTCTTCTCTGGCTGAAAAAGACTCAAATCAAATGAATGTGGTGATTGGAATATGCGCTTATGAGTGAAATATCTGGGTCTATACTGAATTACCCAAAATCAATGTGTTTTTTACTCAAGACACAGTCCAGTATGGCTCAAAGTACAGAGCGAATGAAATACAGAAGAGTTAGCGTGTTAGTGTGCTGAGTGTGCTGTTTTAAAACAGCACAAATTTGTGCTAAAAACTCAAACTCACATTTAAGAAACTTCTCATTGCGTCCACAGTATACAGACGAAATTGTCTGGTTGTTTGTTGGTTTGGTATCGTTTTTATCTCAAGTTGAACTTGAGGTGATGATATGATACAAGACGACTACTTTGTTTTAGAATGTTTTCTGAATGTATTTGGGGAAAATTGGATGTGCGACGTAAGCAATAGCATATGATTTTTGATTTGCTTGCAGTCAGCATGGGTTGTTGTTTGTATATTTATAAGTATATACACAATGCGTGCATTGCATACTGCATAGAGACGATTATGAATGGATTTAGATGGGTGGGATTGGTTTAGTAGATATGTAGATAATGATGGTTTTAGTTTCAGATAGATATTAGGATGGGGTGTGAATGAATATGAATGTAATATTTTACATACATACATATACCTATATGTTATCAGAAATTTTTAATGAGCGTTGAGTTTCCATGCGTTACGTAATATTTAAATTAATTTGAGTATTCATTTTACAGTGTGTCAATCTTAAATTGAACGGCTCGGAGGCTATGTCGTTGTGCCGAATCTTTCGCTCATTCTGTTGAGGCGATCAAAAAGAGCGACTCGTTACTGTGTTACCCATCACGTACGTGTACACGTCACTCCAAAATGCCTCTTTTTTACTTTGCTGCAAACCCACTTGGGGAGCGTAGGCACTTATGACGTTCCACACTCTTCCGCAGACAGAATAACGCCAACCCCGTTTCTATCATTCGAGTTTCCATAATCGTACAATTTGTACTTTTTGGAATTCGTCAAAAATCGAGCTCGGTCGATTTGGTCACTTCGCCACTCCTGCACGCACATAATGTCTATCCTTTTCCGTTTCATGACGTCCTCCAGTTCTTCGCTCTTTCCCGTCAAGGATCCGCCATTCTAACTTGCAACCTTCAGCTTCTCTACAGTGTATTTGGACTGCCTCATAGCGCTCGCCCCCGGAAACCGTCGAGCTCTGGCACGAACAATGTTCGCCCTGGGATCACTCAACTGCGCATCAGAAGTAGTGCCCAGTGAGGTAGTGCTTCTAGCGTGTTCTACCATAAGACATTACATCCATTCTTTTACACCTATCTGGAGAAAGGTGGGGTTGGATGGCACTAGTCTGTGGAAAATAAGTTTGTATAAACTTTCCTTTTACATCCGGCGGTGGTCTCCAGACCAAACAACCCACTCACACACACTGACCTGTGGGAGGTCCTAAAGAGGTTGAACAGTGCCGCAGGCTCATCTAGAAGTGTTGTTGTTGCCAGCACATGATCGGTCCTAATAGTCGCCTCGTACGATCAAGGTAGGCCTGACCTAGGGGTGCATATTCTAAACCCGTTACCCCACGGGTGAAGTTAGGTAACGAATAAAGTATATAAAAAATTAGGCGCGAAGGATAGAAATAGGGCTTAGGTATAGGTACCTCGACGCGGTCTAGGTCCATGTCTTAAGGGGGTGATCCATTAGCGAGTATAACCCCGCAGTTTTGATGACTAATACGGCAAAGCCCGCGCGTTTTTCTATACCGCGGTACTGAATCGGGGCTCGTCGTCCGCTTTAAATTTTTGCTCGTGTCGCACGTCTATGAGCCGTGTTAGTAGCATGCTGATTGTTGACAGCGACGATGCAAATAAAAAATGGATAAGCGAAGGCTAAACAGGAATTTTCCATTGGAATTTTAATAAGATTGCTAAGTAGCAAAATTGGCCGCTCGAGTCGCGAACGTGTGAAATTGTCAAAGTAGTGCTGACGAATAAAGCCCGAATAATACCGACGAACAATACTGCCAATGTATCACCATACTTTTATAGACCAAGGTTTTATAAAACTACCTGGCATAAAGCCCTCATAACCGTAAAACAAAATTTGGGTAACCTCCCTTGTCATCTCTAAGTTGATAATAGTTAATCATATAATGTCATTGTGTATTGTGGACATGACCGCTTAATTTTAATTTATTGCGACGGCATAAAGAAATGCCGTTGCAGCGTGGCTAATTTGATCATGGCTTTTCTAAGTCTAGTATAAAAGTTCAACGGATCAACTTACCTCATTATCTACAATCATTAGAGACGTTTTCTTCGGCATCATATTTACATCAATACCCAGGCGTGTAGCGATCGGTTTGTACATAATGCTATCCAGCATTATAAATGACAACGTCTTGTTGAACTCACTGGCTTTAGCAACAAACTCACCCATTTCCTGCAAAAATGCGAACACTATTTATACCTCAAACACCACTTAATCGCCATCAATTGATCTTACCAATTTCTTCTCATTTTTAAAGTAGACATTTCCAATACCATTGTCCGACAATCGTAAGGCATAACACTGATCCCTAATGAACTGCTCCCGCAATTTCAGTGCACTTCTGTCGTCATCTTCAGGTCGCAACATTGACAGTGGCGATCTAGTACGCGTCTGTCGATTTCTGAAATTCACTTTAAATTTATCGCGCCACTCTTCGTTTAACATACATGACGATGATTTGGCATCATCGTTTTTTGGTCCAATGTAACAATAATTGTCTGTATCTGTTAGGAGTTTGTCATATTTGGAATTGTTTAGAACATTTGCAAATGTTATATTTGGTTCATCGTCCGAACTGCAACCCTTAAATGAGCGCGGATCGTCGTCATCGGTTGTCGACAGTGATATATTGGCACATGTCGTTTTCAGTGTTAGATATTTTTTAAAGTTTTCTGCAAAAATTGGGATTGCTTTCAAAGTGGAATTTCAAAGAAAGCAAAAAATTACCTTCTCTTATCAAATGCATTGCATTTCCACTCATTCCGACAGGTTGAGTATCGTTTTGACATTTATGATATTCTAGAGTAACTTGTTTTAGCTGGAAGAAGCAAAATAAAGTGGTGTCTACGACTTAGAGAAGAGTTTTTCATACTCGTTTCACTTACCAAGTGATACGCATCCTTATTGAATGTATAATAGTCTTTTGGCGTGAAGAACAGAACAGTTGGTCCTGCTTTTAAATAGGGGGCTAGTGTTGTAGATTTCTTGCCGGGCGGATGTATCCATGTTGTTATGAAATTTAGACGATCTTTAAGCCACTTTGTGATATTTTCAACAGACCATTTGGTAGTGAGTTCAACTTCCTTGAAATGAAAAAAAGTTTGTAGGTAATGTAACAATTTTCTATTCTTCTTCTTAAAGAAAACAAGCCGAAGGTATAATACCCTTCACGCGGTTTGATTATGATACATTTTCCACTTTGAAATAAGTAGTAAAAGGATTGTTCCCATAGACTTGAGCATGAAAGAGGTCAACCTGAATGGCCTATATGATTTAAGGCAGCTTTGGGTCGATTGTCATTTTTGGGATGAAGACCGAACTCCAGGAATCTGGCATAAAAACCCAAGACCACCTCTAAAACGTGCCATACACACGGCGATCGATTGACCAATCCGTCGCCCGATATCGATATCGGCCGACGGATCGGCCTGCGTACGCGCTTATGGTTGACGATTTTTTGACAGTTCTATATATTTTTGATCAGCTTATATTTTGTGACGATTCATCGGCCGATCGATCGGGAGACGGATCGCTCCGTGTATGTGAGGTATTAGGTGCCGTTTAGAAGCTGCGCTTTAACAATCGGTATGAGCAGCGGCACCCGCTGTCTATAAAGGCGAACAAGCGGTAGCCGCCAGGGTTTCCAAATTTACATTGTATTTAAATGTGCTGCTGCCGCGGTTTGTTGCGCGGGGGGTGCCGCTATTCAAACCGATTGTTAAACCGCAGCTTCTAAACGGCGCCTAAATATCTTCAGCAAATAGGAGATTAATATCCTTCCCTTTCTGTAACAGCGAAGAAGATTCAATTCATGCTAGTAGATTTATACGTGTCAAAGGAGTCAATGACCTATTTCACTTGGTTGCATGTTCAGGGCTTTTCATGTAGCGACCACATCAACACCCTCCGAATTATTACTGAACAATTCGCAGAGTGGAGATCCCCATTACATCTCATGTTTATCGATTTCGAGAAGGCGCTTGACAGCGTTGACCGGGAATACTTCTGGAAGGCTTTACGTAGGAGAGGTATACCATATCCACCATCAAGGAGTCCAATAGCGGAGTCCAATGTCACGTCTTACACAAGGGTAAGCTTTCAGATCCCTTCGAGGTACATAGCGGAGTGAGACAAGGCTGCATTTTGCCACCTATAATGTTTTTGATTGCCATTAACGACGTTCTCTGCAGCGCACTTCATGAACACCAGAGCAAAGGTATCAGATGGAAGCTGTTTGAATACATTTAACACCTGGATTACGCTGATGATTTGATTGATTTGTCTTCTCTCAAATAGATCAGATCATCTAGTTCAAATGACGGATGCCCTGCACCGCGAAAGTGGCACTGCGGGGTTTAAAATCAATGCTGCCAAAACTAAATTCTTGAGCTTGGATCCCAGAAGACAGAGCGAAATATGTGTTTCGGGGCAGACGGTGGGAAAAGTGGACAATTTTTGCTTCCTCGGAAGCGTAGTTACAGCACATGGTGGAGCGGATGCTGATGTACTGTCTCGCATCAACAAGGCTCGGGCAACTTTTTTCAGTTTGACTCCCTTCTGGCAAAACAACATTTCCAGACGTACCAAACTCAGGATCTTCAAAACCAATGTAAAATCTGTGCTTCTTTGCGCCTGCTCGGTTTGGAAGGTGACCAAGGCGATATTAACTAAATTGCAAACTTCCGTGAACCAGTGTCTACGTCGCATCCTACACCTACGCTGGCCGGAGGTCATTTCTAACGACGACCTCCTGTTCATTACTGGCCGGAACAGGATAGACATCTCCATAAAAAGGCGAAAGTGCAATGGATAGGTCACACACTTCGAAAAGGGCCGGAAAACATTGCTAAACAAGCCCTCGATTGGAACCCACAGGGAACTGATGCAAGTCGCCGCGTTGGACGACCTAGAAACACCTGGAGAAGGTCAGTTGAGGTCGAGGGTAACTCAATAGGCAAATCGTGGGGTCAGTTGAAGGCGGTGGTGGCGAACAGGACGAGGTGGAAAGTCGGCGTAGTTAATGCCCTATGCCACACAAGGGGTTAACAGGATCCAGAGAGAGAGAGAGAGAGAGAGAGAGAGCAGGTGAAGATATCTTTGTCAATACTCCAGTCTGAGAGGGATGCTTCATAGCACAACCCTATACCGAGCGAGAAGCCGATATCTTCCTCAAGAGTTACGCACCCAGAAAATTGGAAATCCAGAAGAAATTTGCCTGTGCTCTGTTGTTGTTGTAGCAATGGTCAGAAATTCGTTGTGTGAGTGTGTTACATGTCGTTATTGTTCTTGTTGTTGTTGTAGCAACGCCTGCTAGCGTTGAGGGGGTTTGGCAGCCCTTGGCCGTTGCTGATGAACGGGTCGCTCCGGTCGCGTAGAACCGCCTGCCATGGGAGCGTCGTTATTGTTCTTCGTCTTCGTCGGTGTTAAGCGAAAGGAATATAGCTGCCTCTACGGGGTTTTCCCACAGCGACCTGGGGGGGGGGGGGGGGGGCATCTCGGTCAATGCCAGGTAGGTAGGAGTTAAGACGTGAACACCAGCCCGATCGAAGTTGCGCAAGTGTCGTACTCGCTGCTCTCGGAAGTATTCTCTCATAGGTAGAAATAGCTGGTAGTTGTGTCGATAGAACTCTATTTGGACCTAGTCCTGCGATTGATGTTTGTACCTCCTCGTGATGTATTGCTGCGATGGCTGATCTGTATGTGTTGTTGTCAAAGGGAACCCTTTTGTACCTGTGGACGTCTCTTTCGAGGTCCCTCAAATCACGCCTGATATGTCTTGGTGGCGGTGTCTTGTCCATGAGGTCGGTGTTGGGATGCTCCCTCCGATAACAAACCACCAGATACTGTTTCGCAGTTTCGCTTGTTGTGGTCCCTTAGAGGCATCATCCTTGTTTCAGTCACAGTACGGAGAGTGACGTTTTGGCAAGCCTGATTGTTATTCCATTGTGTGTCACAGAGATTCTGTGACGACAGCTTTGTATGTGACCAGTAGGGTCTCTTTATCCTTGCCCCAGGTGCTACCGGCCAAGGCTTTAAGGATTTTATTCCTTCCGCGCATCCTGTTACACACGGTTGCAGCATGGGGGGATAGCGTGGCCATGCTGTCCAGGATAACTCCTAGAATTTTAGGATGGTTCACGGTCGGAATAAGTTGATTGCTAATTGAGGTCCCAAGTTGCATCTTGACTTCTTTCGTCCAGGTGGTAAATAAGGTTGCCGAGAATTTAGGCGCAGATACGATTAAATTCTTGCCCGTAAAGAAGGAGTTAAGTTCTTCCAGGTAATCATTTAATCGTTCGCCCATTTCCGTGGTGTTGTTCCCTGTTGCCAGAATGGAACAGTCATCAGAATAAGAGATAATTTTGATTCCTTCAGGTGGAGTTGGAATTCCAGATAGGTAAAGGTTGAACAAGGAGGGAGACAGAACTCCTCCTTGTGGCACATCTTACTTGATCTTCCTTAGCTTCGACTTTTTGCTCCTGAGTTCGGTGTAGGACTGCCTGCCCGCGAGATAGTTGGCAATCCATTTTGTAGTATGCGTTGGAAGAGATGCATTGTATAAGTCGGACAGAAGTACTGAGTGGCTGACTGTGTCGAAGGCTTTCGACGGGTCAAGTGCCACCAGAATTGTTCTGCGATATGGACAAGGTTGGTTAAGGCCATTGTGGATGTGAGTTGTAATGGCATCCAGGGTCGTCGTCGTACTATGCATCCTTCTGAAGCCGTGCTAGAGGCTTGCAATAGATGGATAGATTGAGTGTAGCCGTGAGGCATTCGATAGCTGGTGCCTCGAGGTGTTTAAGCATTGCCATTGAGATTCCATCAGGTCCCAAGGCTTTCGAGTTGTTCGCTTTCCTGATTTCTGCAGCCACTTCGTCCGTGGTGAAGACAGCTATGTTGTCTGCAGTTCGGTTATGATCCTCCTGCGGATTATGAGCTTTTGTCTGTCTGGTGAAGGATGTTCAATAAACTGCCTATTGAAGCGATTTGCACAGTGGACAGGGTTGGAGAATGAATTTTCTCCGAACTGTATGGCGACATTCCCCATCTGTTTAGGTGGATTGGAGAGGGCACGGACTGTCGACCATAGTTTGCTTACATCTGTGGTCAGGTTGCATTCATTCAGATGCGTACTCCATTTTAACCTCTTATGTTCGGCCACTAGTCTTTGAATTTCACAGTTCATTTCGTGAATTCTGGTCGTTCATGATGAGCGTTAAAATCACCAAGCAGGAGACGGTGTTGACCAGTGAGGAAAGTGTTGATATTTACATGGTAACCTGAGGGACAATTGGATACAGGTGGAATATATTCGTATATGTTGTAAATTTCAATATCAACATTGCCTGATTTTATGGCGATGGCTTGCACTTCCATGGTGATGTCGTTGTTGGTGACATCTATTTTCCGGTATTGCACGGAATGGTGAATGATGAAGGCAAGTCCTCCTCCAGCGTTGGTCAATCTGTCTTTCCTGATGATGATGTAATTTCCATGAGCGTTGAGGGACGAATTGGGATGTAGTTTCGTCTCCTGGATGGCTCCAACTTGAATGCGGTCTCTGTCTATGAAAGAAGCGAGTTCGGCGATTCTGTTTTGCAGCCCGTTGCAGTTAAGTTGGACGAGTGAGAGCGTATCGAAAATGGCGATCGGTGGTGCAGGCGTAAAGATGTTTTGTTGGGGAATCCTACTGGGTCAGGGATCGTTGGGATTGACCGAAAGCTCGTGTGGGTGCTCACAGGTGTAGGAAGGTGAGGCGTGTTTGACGAGCTCGCTGCTTGTGGACTTTGATTTCTGCACTGACTGGCGATAAATGAAGGATTCCAGTGCCTGTGATGGTTTAGACCGGAGCAGTTCCTCAGGTGACACCACTCGTCGCAGCAGTTGCATCTCACTGACGTCGCATTGGGATGCAGCTCTCTATTGCATACGCAACAGATCTAAAGGCCTGGGTTGTTTTCAATGCCGGCGCGGAGAAGTAGTATTGAGAGCAGTTGCGCCGAGATGTGTTGCTCCCAATAAACACAAAAAACGAATACAGCATGTAACACACATACCACATATCCTTCTTGCATTGAAGGGGTTTGGCAACTCTTGGCCGTTGTAAAAACGGGTTGCTCCGGTGCGTAGAACCGGCTGCCGCAGGAACATGCCTGTGCTTTCGTCACCGTCTGCCACTCACCAGTTTGTTTCGCTTTATTGAAGAATCTTCTAGTACTCTTGCGTAGCGCAGAGAGCCACCACGGAACGCCTCTTGAGTCATAGGTTCTACGATCCAGGAGGAAGGTGAAGCTAATGACCGTCGTGTTGGCCAGCTCAAAATCTCAAGACATGCCCTGTTCTTATAGACGAATGGCTTAGACTTCTGAACTCTACAGAACAAGAAATATCAAATAACAACGCTCCCTTCGACGTTGTTATTTGCATTCGATAGAATTCGCTCCCATGTCGTGTTGGTCGGCCTATATAAGGCAAACCAACATCTGACTTGGTCGTTCCCGGTCACGCCTCTCCCACTGGTGCGAGCGCGAAGCAGAGGCGTCTGAAGAGACGCGCTTCGCACCAGCGGTCGAAACCGGCGAACCAACACGATTTGGGCTCCCTTCGGGGAGTTAATTATTCTCAACAAAAAAAAAAAAAAAAAAAATGAAGAAATATCAGTTCCCGATGGCATTTAAAAAGTCACCTTGAGTTTTTACCTCATCTCAGTTGTTTTTCCCCCTGACGACTAGTATTAACCTTTTCGTGCGAAAATCTTGCACTTATCTCTCCCACGAAAAAGAGACAGTGGATAGGCTTCACACAGTACATATCCGAGGCGCTCTGCACGACACTTGAACTTCCCCTTCTCGCTCAAAAGAGAGCGATTACCATTCTGATGACCGGTTTTCACGCGAAATAAAATCCAGACGAATAATTGTTTTTGCGTGAAAATCGTTCCTTACGGTGTTGAGAATTTTTTCTATGTGTAAGGTTTCGTGTGAAATATGTTAGTACCGAGTTTGCGAAATTTTTTCCAGCGAACGACACTTTTACTACTTTGCCTTAACCCTTAGTGGGGCATAGCGCGTCAACCACTCCTGCGTGCCATCGTACTGTTCTGGGCAATGGGGCGCAACTCCCCAACGATTTACTCAGGGCCTTACACTCTTCTGCAATTGATCGACGCCATGTGATTTTGGGAACCCCTCTTGGTCGGCCTTGATGGGAAATGAGACGGAATTGAGGGCAAACTTCCTCCAAAATAAGTAGCTTTCCATCACTATCCTTCACCGGATGTTGGTTGGCAGAAGTTACGGCCACCTGCGATCCTGCGGCAGCCGGTTCTACGCACCGTAGCGACCCGTTTTACAACAGCCAAGAGTTGCCAAACCCCTTCCTTTCCAAGAAGGAAAATGTGTGTGTGCAAATGCACATTTGCAGCTTGTATTCGTTTTTTTCCCCCATAACACCGCGGAAGACGACGAACTATAGCATGTAACACACTCACATACCGAATATCCAACCACTGCTACAACAACAACAACCACCTGTAAACTCCTTGATATCCTATACGGCGTCTAAGTTGTTACTTCTTGCGGCTTCTTCTGTTAAGACTAAAAGAGAGTTCGCATAAACTCTTTTATGCCGTCGAAACTTTTGACGGTTTGTATATAACATTTGGCACGACAAATTGACATTAGTACCAAGCTTTAACGGGAAACTGCAACGAATTACCTTCTCTTGATGCATTCATGATGGTAACTCACCATTGTCTCATTCCAATTATACAGTCTCATAGAAGGCGTTCGTGTGACGTTGAAATTTCGATAGGACTCTCCGGTTACGACGACGAACTGTACATCCTGATAGGGATCCCTTTCAAGCCACTTGATAGCACTTTGAACGAACGTGAAGAACTCCGGCCGCTTCAATTCCTCCGAACTGAAAAATCCCACCGTCACCGAATTGCTGTCCATCCGCAACGCGTCCAGTTCGTTGCGATTAGAAATACGCACGTAGGGTTTTATTAAGCCTTCGATAAAGCGTGATAGTGGTTGCACAAGCCACGGACCGTTATACTGGACTGCGACTCCTTTCGGGTAGTAGACCATAAGGACGGGCCACACTTGAACCTAGGAAAGTGGGGAGAATTTAGCCACACAGAAGACCCCAAAAGCGATCCGTCACCTACTTTGGCATATTGCAGACGACATTCTCCTCCCGGTTGCCAGCAGTTTACAGCAGCGAAGTAGGCCTGGAGGATATAGCAAAAGACTGATTAGTTCTGGTAGCGGGGGAACTAACGAGTGGGGACAAGTACCTCTTTGTAATATTTATTAGCCACCTCCTCGTACGCCAGTTTGGCAAACTGGCTCTCGGCACACCACGGCGCGTAAAATAACACAAGCGACAGTTCCGACATTGACACTTTGCCCTGTATAACATTCAGGTGTCCACTGGGCCACTCCTGCACCATCGAATCTTTGGCAAATAGCGGCGTCGGGGGCGGCGCTCGTGACACTTTGGGCGGGCTGCTTTGCATTGAGAACAGTAAAACAAGAATTTAGAAAAATCCCCGGACAGACAAAAGCCTCAACTTTAACCTCACCCATTCTGTAAAGTTGCATACGTGGTCAAGACGAGCGCAAATAAGCAGATCAACTCACGACCGTATTGGACTACCATTTTACGTAGGTCGACAAAGAACAAAACGAAGCTGGAATTGTCGTCGTCTTGGTGGTTATCGGGCGCCGCGGTTTCTTCAGACTCAGTCGTGGCCGGGGGTTGTGAATGGTCCGCGATGATGGGTTCAGGCTGTGGATTCGAAACGTCGGACACGCTGGACGCAGAACCATCGTCTCCCGGGGAGTTGTTGCCGGTCGCCGCCTCACTGTGGTCTGCTACTGATAGCAATTCGGATTTATCAGATTGTGCGTCTAAAGATGCAGCGTCAGCGTCGCCGAGGTCCTCGTCTGCCTGCTCAATGCTATCGCACGGTCGCTCAGTCGTCGTTTCCGTGTTCCCGACGTTGTCTGCTGCCACCGATGAACTTGAACTAATTTCCGATGACATAGGGACAGGAATTTTGCGTTTTGTCGTTTTTGACTTCAAGTTGCGGCCACAAAACGATCATCACTTCACAGTTAGGCGAAATGCCGGCGATGGGAATAAATTGCACAAATCACAGAGAGTTTGGCATGGGTAAAATTACTTAAGAACATTCACTAATTATCGCGCAGTAGAACATCAGCCGAACGGACGTCTTGATAAGGTTTCCCGGGCCATGTAGGTTGACTTTAGCGGGAGATAGTGGCCACGTTTAGACCGTGGAACTAAAAGTCGATTTAACTAAATCATTTTAGTGTTAGCACTTGTTGGTGGAGTGTTTATACCGACTATACGGAGAGGTACTTCTTCTTATTCTTTCTCCGTTGACAGCACAGATAAATTTGATAGATATAAATTTTACGACAGAAAAAGGCTTTTTCTTGCCCGTGATCACGCACTGCTTTCCTGAAATTGCAAACAAAACAAATGCCGAACAAAAAAAACGACAACAACGTCAACATTAGCGATGACAGCGACATAGTCCCAATTTTTTTATTCCAGTTCCGCATCGCAAGTAGAGATAAGTCAAGTCCAAAACTAACTAAATCGATACGTTTATATCGTCGAGAGTTAGATCGATTTAGTTAGATCTCGAAGATAGTCCCGCGGTCTAAACGTAGTGAATGACGAAGAGAGTGCAAACGAGGGGACAAATTATAGTGCTGCAACAATAGATTTAGACGAGACGAGTTATGGGGGGTTTATTGAAAATATATTAACTTATTACAAGGGACAATATCGACGAAAAACGCACCTCCCGAGACAAATACGGACAACTGACAGATAAACACTTGTCCCAATGTTGGTAGAAAAATGGGACCAGTTGACAGATGGCGAGCAGGTTTTTGCCATAATTTCAATAACTTGGCACATATTTGTAAGAGGAAAATCATTAGTTGTTTATCCAATCATCCAACAACTTGCTTAATATCCGTCTCGGCCATGAAATAAATCAAAATAATTTACCAGCTTTGACAACTTGTCCCAACTCCGCCAATTTTAATCTGGCAATGACATGTAGACTGACGTCCACTTTTTGTTTACAAATAGACCGCACATGAGTTTGACATTTGCGGCACTTCCTTCAGTGGGACAGGGATCGGCAGTGGAAATTTGTTTGTTGGGAGGAAGTGTCGTATTCTCCCGTATTTGAACAAAATGCAGTCTGAAACACCTGCACCTGTTTTCAAGAAGTCTTCGTTTAACCAACAACAACCGGGGGCCAAGAAAAGGATGTGGAAATCGTTGAAACAGATTCTGGCAACGGAGCGACTGCTTCAATGGCCTGAAGACGCTATCACCTGTAAGTTTGTAAACATTTTACAACGTAGCATATTAGTTTTGATACTCCATGCAAATTGATCGATCCTCATATTCAATTTAGATTCCAGCATCAATCCACCACCATCGTTCCGTCCGGCTAAAAAGTACTCGGACATCTCCGGTCTGATTGCCTGCTATACCGATCCACAAACAAAACTGCATTATCACAATGCCGAAGAGTTTGCGACGGTGAAGAGTTTGCCCATGGATTTAACGGCTGGATACTTGGCATTGAGAGGTGCGAGTAGTATTGTTGGTTAAAAAGATTTTGAGAGAATTGACTGTTCCATTTAAAAATAAAATATTTTAAAACAATAGCTGCGTTTTCCTTTTGTTCCAGAACAGTACAGAAGGAAATAAGCAGCAAAAAACGATACAGGACAATAGCGAAATGGGAATTTAGGAAGAAATAAGAGTATTTCGTTTGTTCAGGGTGTTTTGGGTTAGCCTTCGAAACTTTATTCGAATTTCGACAGTATTTGAAATTTCGCACGAATTGAAAAGGTTAGTACTAGGTATTAAGGAAGAATTCCTATGCTCCGTTTTGAGCCGTGTGGCTAGAACTGCATGTCAAATTGTATGGAATTAATTAATTGATTAGTAGCCACGCTGACAACGACGCCATCATTATATTACGTATCAATTAAATCACAAATTTACAGTTTGAAGAATTACCGTGTCGTAAACACTACACGGCTACTCTCGCAATCCCTTAAATGTCATACAATTTTACATGCGGCACTAGCCGTACGGCTCAAAACGCTGCATAGGAATTACTCCTAAAGGTCCATGTTCCTCAGGGCGATCCATGCGACGGTAGCGCAGCGACGATAGCCATACGACGAAAGCTCATCGATCATCGTGCACGGGGTGTGTTCCTCGAAGCGACCGCGACTTGTGTATGCGCGGATTGCGAATTCACAGTGCAGATAGAATATGTGCGTATGTGAACGTACAGTTCACGCCAGATGCCAGTCATTTGTTCGCTGGTGCGATTGTCAATTAAGAAAAAGCCCAGCAAACAATTTTGTATCATTTGGAAGATAAATCGCCCAGATAATACGATGGCGATTCTTCCATGCGATAAATTTATAGATTATTTGTCGCCTTTTCAATAATTAGGGGATATCCCTCGGGCGAAAGAATGGCGATATGATGGCGATTCTTCCTTACGATAAATTCATAGATTATTTATCGCTTTTTCAATAATTAGGGGATATCCCTCAGGCGAAAGAATGGCGATAGGATTTCAATTCGCCAATTTATCGCAAAAATGATATTTCGCCAATTCACAATAAATATGAAACGACGATTGTGTCATTCTCATTGTTTGTATCTAGATAGCGCAACGGTTAGCACTATGGACTTGCAAACATGGGAACCTGGTTCGAATTCTACAAATATCAATTGTGAAAAAGGATGAAATATGAATTATGAGCGTCAAAGAATATGTAAGATAAAAAAAAGCATGAAGATTAATCTAATAAAAAAAGCGATAATAATTTTTGTTTTAGTTGACTCTCATCGCGTCATTTTGTCGATTCGTAAATTTATCCCCGCCGCGATTCGCTTTCTTGTTGCCAACTCGTTTCGCCAAAGTTTCTCCAGGAAGTTTCGCTTTCGGTAACTATTTTCTCCCGAAGGGGGTGACTCCCGCGATAAGATGGCGATATCCCCGTCTATAAATTTATCTTCCAAGGCGAATCGCATTCTTATCGCGGAAGATAGAAATTGTTTGCTGGGAGAAAACTGTCAAATTAGTTCAAAGTGCGTTACAAGTTTTGCTGTTTGTTTGGTGAGTTTTACTGCTAGTATTGACTAATTTTTTGTATAGTTTTTAATGAATGAGGAGTTGATAAAGTTTTTACTTTTTATTGATGTATTTAAGTCAGCAACGTGGAATAATCAGCTGAACTTTATTGGACTGAAGGTTCTTGTTTCTCGGAGCGGCTTGAGATTTTTCACAATAAAATGAGTTTGACCAACACAAAACGAAGGAAAATATTGCTGACCCTTCTCATGGAGGAGAAAGACGACGACGATCTAATAATGGACCTGTATGTTACGCAAAGAGCGGGAGAACACATAATGTTCAAGTAAAAGCAAGAAGAAGGTTTGTATCATATACTCAACTGATACTTTCCCAACTTCGTCAAAACAACAAAAAGTTCTAAAAAATTTTCTTTCTCTTTATGGAACAATATGATGTAGTTTTGGGATTGATAAAAGACGACATCACCAACCGAAATTTGCACCCAGTAACACCAGATGAAAAACCTGCAGTTACGTTGAGGTAAGTAACTGCTTTTGGTATTTTGAAACGTATTAAACATGCTTATGTTTGTAATACAATTTCGCCTTCGTCACCTTCCGAGTTGAACTGCCATAAAGAAGCACAGATTTTACATTGGTTTCCAAGATTCTGAGTTTGATACATCTGGAGATGCTGTTTTGCCAGAAAGGAGTCAACTGAAAAAAGCTGCCGGAGCCTTATTGATGCGAGACAGTACATCAGCATCCGCTCCACCATCTGCTGTAACTATGCTTTCAAGGTAGCAAAAATTGTTCACTTTTTCCACCGTCTGCCTCGAAACACAAATTTCGCTCTGTCTTCCTGCATCCAAGCTCAAGTCTTGGCAGAATTGATTTTAAGCCCCGCATTACGGCTTTCGCAATGCAGAGCATCAGACATTTGAGCTACTTGATCCGATTTACGAGTATTTGATATTTGATAGGAAACAAATATTGTCAGCATAGTCTAGGTGTTGAAGGTATTTGAACAACTTCCATCTTATACCTTTGTTCTGGTGTTCTTGATGCGCGCCGCTTAGTGTATCATTAATGACAATTAAAACAGTATAGGTGCAACCTTGTCTCACTCCGCTATGTACCTCGAAAGGATCTGCTAGCTTACCCATGTGGTAGGACTCCTTAATGATGAAAATTATTTCATCTGGTATGCCTCTCCTACGTAAAGCCCTCATGTACACTAGTGGTCACGACTTCTCTGCTATATACAACTCAGGTCCACGGCATATACGACAGCGAACCGCCGAACTATGCTATGCTATGGCTCCGAACCATGGACCCTAACCAACACCATAGCATAGGACTGGTCGTATGATGGTTTTTTACACGCGAAGCTTCGTATTTCTGTGCACATACTTTGATTTCATTATAAGGAGAACCGAGAAAAACGTCTTATAAGCTAACTGTATCCGTCGCTTGATTTCGTCAGTTTTGTTGGCGTCCCTTGACAAGTTGCAACCCAGGTATATGAAGTCGTTCACGAACCCGATGTTGGGATCCCCCCATTGTTGCTCGATTATGTAGGTGTCCTTGTCGTCGATTGCATCATTATTTTGGTTTTACCCTCGTTGATACGTAGTCCAACTTCTTTTGCAGCGGTATCGAGCGTATGCCAATCTTCGGGACATGATGTTGATGTCGTCGGCGTACGCTACTAATTGTGTCGACTTGATGAGTAGCGTCTTGTGGTTGTCTATATTCATAGCCCGAATAGCGTATTCCAGTGCTAGGTTGAAGAGCGTCGGTGCCAGTCCATCGGAGAGAGACGGAGTTGGTCATCGTCATCTTTGTCAGTCGCACTAATTTGGCCGATATACCAAATTGCAGCATGATGTTGTACAGCACTCCACGATCGATACTGTCGTATGCCTGCTTAAAGTCGGCCAAGATTTGGTACATGTTTACGTTGTATTCCCAGCACTTCTGGAGTATCAGTTTGACTGTAAAGAGCTGATCGGTTGTGACCGGTAGCACAGTGTGTTGAGGCATCAGTCTCATGTTAGACTACCGGCGTTTCGGGTTCGAATCCCGTCCACGACGATGTTCGTGGCCATGGATGTGGAGGAGGTGCATGCTGGCAACTGCATTCTCCGAAACCAGTTTATGCCAACAAAACGTCAACTGGGCCACATGGAACAGTTGACGCGCTATGCCCCATAAGGGGTTAGGGCACTTGCGTATGATCGGTTGTGAAGCGACCTGGTCTGAAACCGCTTTGATATTCGCCAATGATTCGTTCTGCGTACGGTTTTATTCTATTTTCCAGAATTTTCGTCAAAATTTTATAGGACGTACAAAGTAGTGATATGCCCCTGTAGTTCTCACACCGCAGTTTATCTCCCTTTTTGTAAATTGGACAGATGATGCTTCTACGCCAATCGTCTGGGATCACCTCGTCCTCCCATACTCGCAGGAGTAATTGATGTATGACAATTACTAGACCCGTTCCACCGAGTTTTAGCAGTTCAGCTGGAATCTCGTCAGCGCCCGACGCTTTATTTCGTTTTAGTGACCGCAACGCGAGATCAATTTCCTCTACTGTCGGGGGTTGTATGGGTGGGCCTAGATCTACAATATCGTCGAGAGCTTCTTGTGTGGGGATGATTAATTATAGGTTCAGAAGCTCTTCAAAATAAGAGGCCCATCGTTTGTTAATGCCATCGGTGTCGCTGATGATGTTTCCATCCTTGTCCTTACAGAGGCTAGTCCTTGGTTGATAGCCGTTCTGAATTGAATTTACTAGTTTGTGCGTTTGTCTGGTGTTACTATTAGCTAAGTTTCCGTTAATATCAAGCAACTGCTCGTCAAAGTATTTACGTTTCTTACGACTAATTATTCTATTCGACATTCGCCGTAGCTCGTCGCATTTTTCTCTTTCGGCTCTGGTTCCTCGTTAAATCCATTGTCTATGCCTCGTTTTTCGCGTCAAGTGAATTTTTGCATTCTTCGTCGAACCAGTCATTTCGCGTTCGCCGGGCTTTATATCCCATGACCTTCTCTGCGATATCTTTGCTGGTACCCTTGAGTTCTACCCAGAACCCATGGACGCCTGTGTTGCTGATGTTGTGTAGCATAGGTGATAATTTCTTTCCTCAAGGGCGGTAGTATATGCCACCGCTGTAGCACCACTCAGAAGCTTATCAACCGCAAAAATTTTGGTTGGGCTGTTCCTCGATTGGTGCACTGAGGAAATTCTACATCTGAAGGTCGTCTTCACCAAGTGATGATCTGAGTTGCAGTTTGTTCCTCGATAAGAGCGGACGTCCATCACACTAGATGCCCATCTCCTGCAAATGAGGACGTGATCAACTTGGTTGACGGTATGTGCGTCAGGAGATTTCCAGGTCTGCTTGTGAATGCGTTGATGCGGGAAACACGTAGAGCTTACGACTAGATTCCTACTGCAGGCGAAGTCGATAAGTCGCTGGCCGTTGTCGTTACATTCTTCATGGAGACTGTGGCCTCCAGTGGTCCCCCGGTGTCAACTTTCATTTCCAACCCTCGCGTTAAAGTCTCCCAGCAGCAATTTGACGTCGTTTGTTGGAAGTGAGTCGAAGAGAGTCTCAAGGCGGGCGTAGAACTCGTCTTTTACTGCGTCTTCTTTAACTTCAGCACATTGATGAGCCAGAGATTGAAGAATCGAGTCTTAATGCAAATCGCACACAGCCGTTCATTTATGGGTTTGAAGTCAATAATGATCATTTTAAATGCTACTCCAAACTCCTTGTATGTATGCGGTATGCCACTTCTAAAAATGTTGTGCGATTTCTTGTCATTGATCTCGCTACCAAGCCAATTTGTTTCCTGGACTGCAATAATGCTCAGTTTGTACTATTCGACCTGTTGAAGGAGGGCCTTCTCGGCCCTCGGTTTGTTCAGGGAGTGTACATTCCAGGATCCGAAAGAATAATCCGTTAGTCGTTTGCGTGGTCGTCGTTGTTGATCCGTCCAATCTGAGGCTTTTGTTCCAGGTTTCTTGACATGGAGTGGTTTTTGCAAGGACGAGTGGTCAGCACATCGCTTAACTCATTCACTACCTTATTCTAGAATTTCGAGTTAAAAAATATTTAGTTGTTGATTGTGACCAATTTAGGGTCTATGAACACGGAAATGGCAATAAAAAAAATTTCTACTACCCCATTTCCGGTTTACAGGGTGTCCCATATAATAGGACAAAGGTAGTGAAGCGTTGTTAGTCTCAGTGTTGTGTTGAATGCATGTATCCAGGTTTATATTTCGATTCTCTTTATTGGGAACGTTATTTCTCAAACAATATCTTGTCTTAGCGAGCGAAGGTGCATTTTTTGCATACATTAGGGTTCTGTCTGGGATGATAATGATGAATAGTTCTTTGACAAAACCCTCGTAATTGATAGGATAAGTAAACTTTTAAGCTACTTAGTCTTAATTTTTCGTTAAAACATTAAATACAAACTTATCAGTTGTTTCGCAGTTTCAATATGTGCTGCAATTGTCGGATGAAATCTGGAAGAGTGGGTTCCGCCATCGCCCTAATTTAGTAAAAATCTCCAAAATTTTCCAAAACATCGTCCGTCGATTCTCGCAAATTTGAAAAAATGTTTTCATCAAGCACTTTCCTAGAGTATAAAAGCATTTCACTACCTTAAACCATCTAAAAACATTGAAAAGAATCTATTACAGAACCTTCGAAAGAACAAATGACACATCGCTTCACTACCGCTGTCCCATATATGGGACACAGCAATGTCGTAGCTTCCACGGGAAGAAGAAATTATTATTTTTCAAAGTAATTTTTCTTATTTTCTACTACAAAGTCTCCGCTTTACTAATTTCTTAAAGAAAATGCATTTGGCTATAATTTACAATCTTAAATCGATAAGAATTTGGCGCAATTATTTTGTATAGAAATTTTCCTATCACAGTACGACTTCTTCCCAAACTTGTCGATTCTATGGCAGACCCGACAAAGCGAAAAAGTTAATATTGACGTTTTTATAAAAGCAGACAATGAAACAATTGAAACACAAAAAAAAATTTAGAAAATATTATCAAATTGGGTTAGTAAAAAAATATCAGAAATATGTGTCCCATATATAGGACACAGGTAGTGAATGAGTTAAGCCCATTCAGGGGATGGCCTCGGAAGATAGCTGCTTCAGATGGTTTAATAAACGTGCTGGAGTTCACACAACTATGTTACAGGTCTAACTACCTATACACAAATCATTCCATCCGACCCGAGACGCTTAGGTGTTGGTCAGCCATTCATGCTACAGCTATCTGCCTTTTTCCAAACTGTCTTATCGCCAAGACTTGGCCGTCAGCGGTTTGGCACACTGCCGTTACCAGGGGCGCCTACCAGGCGGACTATGAAAAAGGTCATTTGCCCCCCAAGTTAAGTCTATAAAATCTCCCAAAATTGTTTCTTACTACGCCACTGCGCCTCGTATCTATAATTACATACATATGTTGAATCATTTAAAATAAAAAAGATTTCATTTATTCGATTTACGTAAACAGCTTTAATCAAGCTGTTTACCTGTTTAATATTGCTGTTAACATAATCATTCATTGTCATGATTAATAATAATTATAGTGTCCACTCGTATCATTTAAATTTTCTCGAAATTTAAGTACATTCCTTCCACAGGGGACAGTAAGAAACTCTTCGTTGAAAACTCAATGGGGACTGGTGTCTTAGCCGATTTCGTAATACGATAATTCTTTAAAAGTGTTATCAGTCCAATACGTGACTGCATCTTTCCGAATCGAAGTCCAATGCAATTTCTAGGTCCATCGCCAAAACTTAAAAATGTCATTGCATGCCTTGATCTAACATTTTCCGGTAAAAAACGATCCGGATCAAATTTTTCAGGTTCAGGGAAATATTCCGGATCGCGTTGAATGCAATACGACGGAATTCGAACAATTGTTCCCTTTTCGATGGTTACATTGGTGCCGGGCACTCGATAGTCAGAAACACATTCACGGGATACTACAGGCAAAATAGGATATTTGCGAAGGGTCTCTGAAAGAACAACAGCTTTGAATAGCTATTTAGAAAAGATAAGTTTACATTTCTATCTTACCCAAAATAGTCTGCTCGACATATTGCATTTCGTGCATTGCCTCGTAGGTGAGCTTGCCATCGAATTTCTTCAGCACTCGCTCAATTTCATCACGACATCTATTCTGGATATCCTGATTCAATGCCATTTCGTAGAGGGTGAATGTTAAGGTCGACGAGGACGTTTCAAAACCACCAACGAAGAAGATGAAAGCCTGACCAGCCACTTCTTCTAAAGTTAACTTTTCCATATTGTTGGCAGCTTTACTGTCGTCGTCCTCCAGTTTTGCATGATTCTTCAACTGAATCAAAAGATCCATGAAGTCATTTCGTCGAACGTTGTTCTTTTCGCGATAGCTCACTGTATCGCGTACTATTCCCATAAAAAAGTCGGAAACATCGTCACGAACGAACTTCATGCGTAACTTTCTGGCGATTTTCGGGAAGGTGAATAATAGCGCAGTAACCAAAGGGCTATGGCGCCGAACTTCAATATGTTTTCGTCCGTATTTTCGGAATTCGGCATTAGGATCTTTCAAGCTGTTACATTCAATTCCGAAGGCACACGTACCAATGACATCGGTGGTGAAACGTGCCAAGAGGTCCTTAACTTCAAGGGTATTTCCAGTTTTCACCAGTTCACTAAGAGTCTCGTTGAATCTGTCGGCAACTTCAACCACAGTTGGAAACATGAACTTCATTCGACCGGAAGTGAATGTTGGCGATAGTTTTCCACGTAACACTTTCCATTTATGACCGGTCAAACTAAACAGATTGGCTGATAGTGGATCGTCTTTTTCGTTGATGAATCCACCACGGTCAGTGAAATGATTAAAATCACGAATAAGGACATTTTTCGCAAAATCAAGATCAGTGGCAACGACGAGCGGCGTCGTGAGTGCATATCCTCCGACAAAGGGAAATTCCCCCTTCTTTGCATAGTACTTGATGATATCGCATCGAACATTTACATTCGTTCTAGTTCCGAATGGAATTTTAGGTTCGAGATGTGGCACACCGCGATCTTTCCAATACGAATATTTCTTTTTGAAATATAAATAAACCGTGGGAACGAGGACTATTATGGTCCACAGAATAAACGCGAGAATACCCATTACGCCCGCACAGAGTTAAAGACAAGACTATCTGGAACAACTGATTGCATACACACAATTAACTCCGAATTTATATAAAAATTGATAAATTGTGTCTCATCCATATTTTTGGATATCTAAAGATAAGAAATTATGTAACGAATCGTAGTATGTACTCGTATTATGGAAGCAGATTCAACTCTAGGCTTGGTGTATACATGCTGATTTTTTTTAGTTCGGCAAACCAACGTAAAGTCGCCGTAGCCGATCCGGAATTCCTCGTCGGAAAAACTGATCACGCCTGGCCTTGAGGAATTCCGGATTCTGTATGTTGAAATTTGGCCGGTTCAGGCGGCCGCATGCACAATTGAAAATCTATCCGGAAAACTGACCGGATTGATTTTTTTGGAGGAGTTTATTTCAATGTATGTATGTACCAATCATCATGTCATTCGGAGTATTCGCCCTCAAAAGTCGGTTTTCAAAAGCCAATCAAGTGGATCAGCGTCTGCCTTCCATCCATCAGAAAATGCAGAGATTCATTCATTGTTGAATATTAAGATACAGATCTGAAATTACGTACCAATTATGTATCTGAAATTACGTACTTGCACACATCTACTCGTATAAGTACATCTAGTCAATTAAGTTTTACAGTAGAACCCCGCTTAACCGAACTTCGCTCAACCGGAATCCGCTTTAACTGAAAGGGGCGACTAGATTTTTTTTTTTATTTCGAACTCATAAAACTTAAACACGGTAGCACGATATATTGTAGCTTCTCGTAAGCGTTACAATACGAAGATTCACACAAAAATATCAGATTACTTTAAAAAATAATTAACAAATGTATCCAAACAATCATCTTGTATTAAACTGCTTGTCGTACGAAATGTTTTATTGACCTTTTCATTGCAGTTAGTTGTTACCACGGATTAACCGAAATTTTCGTTTTCCGAAATGACACCCTTTACTTCGGTTAATCGGGGTTCTACAGTATTTTATTATGCATCCAGCCGCCTGAACCAGCCAAATTTTGACATACACAATCGGGAATTCCTCAAGGCCAGGTCTGATAAGTTTTTTTTGGAGAGGAATTCCGGATCGTCTATGGCGGGCCTATGCAATAGAATACAGCTCATATGCAGTATTCAAGCAATATGTGTATTGCTATATCTAAGAGCCGGTGCACATGAGTGTCAAAAGTAATCCATTTGGAGTAATGGAGCAATGCACAAGGAATGTCGATAGCTATCGGCGTCTCCTAGCCCCTCTTGATAGGTACCGAGACTGCCGCTGGTTTCCGCCCCGTTCTGCGTCATCTTCTATCACCACCGTTTCACTAGTCATACACAGTTGAGAAGACGCCAGAGCACATGTGGGGCTGCGTCCGCAGATAAGTTTTGATTAAGTTCGGCCACATACACTCGAACACGAACACGGGCACAGTAGATCATTTTCTTCAGATTTGTGTGAAGTTTTGTAACGGACGGTTTGATGGCATCCGAAGATGCCCGTGGGGACGGAGCCTAAGGTAGCATATTACCGTGAAGGTCGGGCCGTGCCATCTGGCGAAGAAATAGGCTCCTCAACGAGCTAAGCAACGGCCTATGCTTGCTGTAGCTCAGTTCGGGAGATGTGGGCGGGGTTTTCGCCGCTCGTTGCCCCTGTCCTTTACGTATTAACAAAAATTCGTAGGTCTGGGGAAGACAACACAAACAGGGGAGGTAAAAATGGGGAATAAAAAAAATAGTCGATAAGGATGGAATGGCTGACGGACGGATCAGACGCCCACACGGTTGCACCTGGGTCCGAGTGTAATGGGACCCTCGGCCTCTGGTTTCGTACCACCAACAGATCACCACTCATCAGGTGCTGCTTCGATCTGCTGGTGGGAGCAGCACTACCAGACCATAATATGGTTCGTTACAGGTGATTCATTCCAGTTTCTTGAGCCATTCGCTTGAGGATCACTTTTCCTCAAGGGATGCTTTAAAATTTTCTCCGAAGCGCTTAAGACACTCCATACAAAGTTCGTTTTCGACAGTGTATATGTGTGGCCCGGTTAATATTGTGTATGTAAAATACACACTGACGCTACGTTCTATCACCTCATGCGCATTTCTTCCGGTAGCTCACTGCGTAGAGGCGTCAGTCTCATGTTTGAGTACGGCCGTTTCAGGTTCAAGTCCCGTCCACGGCGCTTGTGGCCGTAGATGTTTGTGTTGTCTTCCCCTGTGGTGAGGGGCATAGTAATAACAACATCTCCCGACTTGTCGCATGTAGGCGGCGAAATGGGAGCAGGAGGTGCATGCTGGCAACGTGCATCGTTCGAAACTGGTTTATGCAAAGAAACGTCAGTTAAGCCACATGGAATAGTTGGCGCGCTATGCCACACTGGGGGGCTAGGACAAATGAGTATGAGTATCAATAACATAGGCATGAAAGTGAGGCTGCGCTGCATCCCGATTAGTTTCGACGTTCACGTACATCGGCTCTAATGCTGTGTATTTTAAAACAGAAATGGGCACTGTTAGCATATCTGTTTTTGTAGCTAAAACTTTATATCATTACATAACAGATTGATGGTAACTTCAAGAAATGATAGATACAAATTATCAGTAGAAACAACACACTTAACACACTCGGATGTGTGGCTTCTTAACCGCAACCTTGGCAAGTTCTAAACTAGTTGTTTCCCAAATTAGCAACATGCACTTCCAACACTCTGACCTGTTTTAAGGTAACATCTTACAGGTTTAGTGGGTTTCAACTAACATTATTAGCTGTAAGCCAAATTAGCTTTTAACCAAATTACAAAGTGTAGCAGAACACTCAACACACGATGTATTACAAAACGCTCCCGAGCTTTGTGCAACCAGCATATCGAGTCGTAAACTAAACAGATAACAAGAAGTACGGGAGTTAAACCCCAAAATACTTTACGTTATGCTGGAAAATTTCTATGCATGGAAGCCATATAATAGATGGTTTATATTTTTACCCATTTGGGCTAAATAGCTCGGCTGAGCGTGTAGTTGATCACACTCCTCCGCACAAAAAGACACCCTCACGGTCTTATAAATAAGATGATGCTAACTCATCTCGAGGCCTATGTAAAGGTCGCCACCCATGGACGAGCACAACCACTACCAAACTTCCATCGAACCATCAAATATCATAACGGTGGAAACGAGGAGATTTTTTTTCTATAGAGTTTGACGTGGTTCGATGCATGCTCGCGACCAAAATGCTTGCCGTGGGTGGCGACCTTTAGTCTAAATCGGACTGTTGCGCTGGTTGTGTAGTTTTTATTTTTATTTTATGTTACGAATGAATTCTGTGTATACGACAGCACGTTTGTATTTTTTTCGTTATTATTTCTTAAATAATAATTCAGAGTTAGCATCAGTTATATTTGCTATTTTTAGCTGCTGCGATCGATATTATTATTAGCAGGTTTAGCTGTAACCGTAAATAGCATGTTCGCCCACTACTACTTTGAGACAGAATGGCTTAGCCGTTGATATTGCTGTGCCAGACGACGATGATAGAAAACAGCGTGTGTGCACTGGCGCTTATAGTTAAGAAAAGGTGATGCAATAAAAGTTGGTATGACTCACGCTCTCGTTATCCTACACTCAGAAAAAAACTCCCATTTAATAGGAATTTAATAGTTTATACCATTAATTTTAGTCAATATGATTTATGTGGTTATTTCAATTTCAATTTCTAACCCATTGATTTTACAGTACAGTATCCCATAAAATTAATACGTACATCCTATTAAATTAATAGGAAGATACTAATGAATATGGGCAGTCTGTGGAGAAGGTGGACAACTTCGTCTACCTGGGTAGCATTGTTGCCGAAAATGGTGGTACGGAGCAGGACATCGCTCGTCGTATCAACCAGGCTAAACGCGCATAAAATAATAATAAATAAGGGCAGGCTAAGATACCCATATGGTAGGCACTGCGACCAAAAGATCTATTGTGCGATAGCCTTGACTAATTCAAAAGACCCTCAATCAACCTGATGAAGGCCAATAGGTCCTTTGTAGGAGCACTCTTAATGACAGCGGAGCTCACTATTGAATCTCCAAGAAACGTAAACCTGGAGCAAGCGATCGCCGGGCATTCACAGAGAAGGTGTTTGGTGGACTTAATGTCCTCCAGGCAAAGCCGGCATTCTGTCTCAGTGGACAGACCCATCTTGTTTAGGTGTCAGTGGTGTCCCGTGAGGTAACCAACGATTAACCTCAGGTCCGCTCTTCCCAGGCGGCTAGCTTCGTTCCGACTGTAGGGATCAATGATATCTTTGGATTGCCGCAGTCCTGGGAGATTATTCCAATACCGCAACCTTTCATCCGCAGACCATACCCTCACCATCGCCTTGGCTGCGGCCCAGCTCAGACCGCAGAAGGGTTCAGGCCCGAAAAATTTCTCTGATGCGCCTTGTCTAGCAAGTTCATCTGCAGCGTCATTGCCATGGATGCCCCGATGCCCAAGTATCCAACAAAGAGTGACCTGGTTAGTGTTTGCGCGACACTGTAGGGTATCAAAACACTCTTTCACTAGTTTCGACGAGAACTTGTGTGAGGAAAGAGCCTTAATAGCTGCCTGACTGTCAGAGCAGATAGCAATGTTAGCGCCAGTGAGCTTCTTTTGGAGAATTACTCTGGCGCAGGTCTCAATAGCATGGATCTCGGCTTGGAAAACGCTGGGCCAAATGCCCATAGTGATTGAGATCCTGGTGTTCGGTCCAAAGATCCCAGCACCAACTCCCTGTTCCATTTTTGACCCATCAGTAAACCACATGATATACCTGGGATCAGGACAAAGATTGCCAATATCCCATTCCGACCGGGATGGAGACCGAAAATTTCCTACCGAAGCAAAGTTCCGTAGTCATGTAGTCTGATCTCGAGCAGATCGGTATGCAAGGAACCCGCTCCAGAATGCTCATGTGGCCCTGATTGTACATATGACCGTCATAAGTTAGATGCACTCGAAGAGCGCTTAGAGCTGCAGATTCTCGAATAAAAATATGCAGCGGAGTAAGTTCGATAACTGCCTCTATGGCCGATGTCGCGCATACGGCATGCTGTCCAAAATCTGGCAGAGCAGTTATCTCAGTATCAAGACCAAGCTGGGCTATTTCGCTCCCTGGTACTGTCAGTGCTTTTGTATGGGAGCAGTACATGGAAAGTTTCCGTAGGAGTTACCAGAAAGCTGCAAGTTTTCGTCAACTCATGTCTTCGTCGAATTTTAAGAATTTTCTGGCCCGAAACAATATCAAATGAAGAGCTAAGTCGGCGTACGGGTCAGATGCCAATCGACAAATTGATATGCAGGCGAAAATGGCAGTGGATAGGTCACACATTGCGGAGCAGTGATAACTGCATTGCTTTGCATGCCATGAAATGGAACCCCATTTTTAACCAAGGC
The DNA here is from genome assembly GCA_964017055.1 of Chloromyia formosa. NCBI lineage: Eukaryota > Metazoa > Arthropoda > Insecta > Diptera > Stratiomyidae > Chloromyia > Chloromyia formosa. The sequence continues at coordinate 117,446,316 of OZ024815.1, forward strand.
CGACCAAGAGGGGGTCCTTGAATCACATGGCGTCGATTTGTGGCAAAGGAGTGTCAGGCACTGGGTAAGTCTTTTGGGGAGTTGCGCCCCATTGCCCAGAACAGAGTACGATGGCGCGCAGGAGTAGTTGACGCGCTATGCCCCGCTAGGGGTTAAGGCAAAGTAGTAATGAATATAAATAAATTTAAAAAGTCAATGTGAAAGTCGTTCCACCTTCGCTGCATTATTTTTTTTTAACCAATGTATACTAATTTTTAGCTAAGCTGACTTGAGCCTCGGGAGAAAATGTGTTTGTGGCAGGAATCGAACCCGAGACCTCTCGGTTGACAAATTGATTGTGTTCCTATTGAGCTACCGCAGTCATTGGAAGTGTGAACTCTAAAGCTATCGTCAAGGAGATTCCAGAAGTAATGTGACCTACTATAAAAACAATTACAATTAATTATTGAAACAATGGGATACACTATGCTGTTGATGTGCATTTTCTAATTTAATATGACATACTGTAAAATTAATTACGAACACAGTTAAAATAATAAGTTTCCTATGAGTTTCCTGTTAATAGTTTCGATCACATTATTCCCATGGGGCAAATCGGATTGATGCGATAAAACTTATCTCAGTTTTGTATGGAAACTCTATCCTATTAAATTAATGGAAACATTTTGACGGGAAATTTTTCTGAGTGTAGCACATATAGTACTTAATTTGAAACTTTAATGTTAATAAAAGAAAGGTAGAGAATGGGCGGTTGAGACTAAAATTAATTAATAACACTTGTATAGAGAGAACTTGGAGAGAAAATCCGGGCCGGGGGTGTAGCGATTCCGTCTTCCAAGCAGAGAAACATGCCATTCTGACGCGAGCCTTAGTAGCATGAGCCCCATTCTAGCTCAGAATCTTCATGGCGCCCACATCGCACATTTGCGCAGATTAAGGCGTTGTCATCTCATAAACTCTCTTCGAGGTTGGTAAAAGACTGTTTTCAAATCGTTCCGTGCCTCGCAACTACCAACCGAGTAAGTCTGTATTGGGTTCCGGGTCATCAGGGTATTGGTAGTAACAAAGTTGCAATTGAACTCGCTAGGAATAGACCTGGAGCCAACTACCAAAAAAAAAACAAGTCATTTGCCAGTAGTTCTAATACATATTTTACCATTGATTAGATGTGAAAGAAAAAGTCATGCCGGGACCAGATTGAACGCAGAAAGCAGCAGCAGCAACAACAACAGGCAGATCTGCTTTCGCCGCTGTCGCTGCCGCTGCGTTCAATCTAGGTGGCTGAAGAGAAACGCAACTTAAAATTTGGTTGCCGCTGCTGCTGCTTTCTGCGTTCAAGCTGGTTCAATCCAGTCTGCATACCAGAGGTTTTTTGTTAACAGGTAGAAAGTTTGTCTCTTAAGTGGTAAAAATGGAGGCAAGTTAAGTAATTTGCTAACGGTTCGTCTTTTGTATGGTATAGTAGTTACTGGTCCACCCATAGCGAAAAATCGGAGGGTAGACAATTAGGGCGTTGCTAAAGTAGTAGCAGACAACATCAAAAGTGTTAAAAAATTTACCGAAGTCAAGCCATTTGCTAAGACTTGATTCCAGTATCATTTGATTATGAACCTTCCCACAAGTAAAAATATCAAATAAATGAAACCGCAATATAGAGGGCTACGCCCGCAATCTGACGGATTTGTAGGAAGCGCTTATTTTGGTATATAAATATCGGCTCCTTGCTCTTCTTGCTTCACCTAATTAAAATGTTTTACCCACTTACATTTTACATGCCAATTCATATTACGTGATTGTAATGAAACTTAGAACACATTATTGTATATAGGTAAGGTGTTGGTTATCGTTGGCCATCAGTACTTTTGACCTCGAACGTGTTTAAGGCATGCAGGGGTGCGCTGACTGTAACTATAGAAATAAACTATTATTGAACTATTTTGCGAAGATATACAGATTCCATTACTTTCCATTTTATATGGTGTTCGGAACCCACCTTCTTGTAAGTTTTCATAATTCTAAGTGTAACAGTCTCGAAATACCCCCGGGGGGGGGGGGGGGTAGGTAGATAAAGAAGGTGGGCCGTGGGTCGTGTTGGAACTACAAACACTGCGACTTTGAGGTCTATTGTGCTATTGCCCTTTCTATCGAGAAGCAGGCTATTTGAAAGGGTTCAGCCGACTCTTCTCGATAAATTGACTGATCTGGCAAGGTTTAATAGAGGAGATGTCCTCGGCCAAGGGAAACGTTATGCCGAAGCATTCGGTACGTCTTTGAGCAAGCCTTTCGCACTCGCAAAGGATGTGCTGTGAGGTTTCATCATCGGCCTCGGAAAAGCGGCAGCTAGCGTCAGATACAATATGCATGGTTTTAAGGTGACCCGTCAGACGCGAGTGTCCCGTTAAAATTCTACAGATTATTCTGACCCTGTTCTTGCTCAACCGCAGCAATTCCAAGGTACGAACGCGTGAGTGGCCAGAAATAAACAGTTTGGACAGCCTTAGGCCTGGGAGGGCCTCCCATTGGGATGAAGCACGTGTGCTCTCCCAGTCTCTTATGTGGTTTCTGCAGTAGCAGAGTGGTATCCCGAAAAACGGTTCTGGGCTCGGTTTGCTAGCCTATCTGCTAGCTCCCTCGATGCCCGAATGACCAGGGACCCAGTAAAGTGTGAGTTTATTCGTCGAACCCACATTATAGAAGACTTCCTGACAAGCCAGTACCAGCTTAGAATTGAAATTAGCAAGCGCTTTGATAGCTGCCTGACTGTCGGTGAATATTGCTATGTCCCTGTTAAAATAGCCGGCGGTTTGACATAGTCTAGCACAAACTTCGATGGCGTATATTTCCGCTTGGAACACGAACGGCATTTTATCCATTGGAATGGAGGCTTTGTGTTTAGGACCGACAATGCCTGCGCCGGAACCTCTTCCGCTTTGGAGCTGTCTGTGAACCATTTGATTGTGCTGGGGTGGAGAGAGTTGTAGCCATCCGCCCACCTTTCTCTATTCCAAGTGACTGATTTAAAGGAATGGTTGAAGCGAAGAGTTTTCACAAGGTAATCAGTTGGCATGCTAAGTACCTTGTCACTTTTCAACCAGCTTTGTTGGCTTGCGGTCAACTTGATCCCTATATCACAGGCCTTGAGTCTGACGATTGCCATTCTAGCTTCCACTTCAATGTGTACATCCATAGGCCGTAGATCGAGTAAAACTTCTAAAGCAGCTGTTGGACAAGAGCGCATGGCCCCAGTGATGGCATTGCAGGCAAGTCTCTGAATTTTATTCAGAGCCGTTCTGCCGGCTGAGGTAATGGCTCTTCTTCACCAGACCACCGCACCGTAATCTACTATAGGTCTGACGATCGCTTTGTAGATCCACAAAACGGGGTACCGGTTAATTCGTGCGGTTTTCTATCGGATGGCGTAACTTCATTTTTATTCCAGTGATTCACCTTTCCAAATATGTGTTGGAAAGCTACTGTCATATAGTCTCAGAATCAGTATGTGTCATTTAGCTGAAGCGTAAACAACAATACTTTTTTTTATTCTGAAAATGTCGAATTTTGTGCCGAATAAAGTGTTTTTGCGGGGAGTACTTCTTCATTACTTCAATATGAAGAAAAAGGCTGCCGAAACTCATCGTATTTTGGTGGAAGTGTATGGTGTGCATGCTCTAGCTGAGCGTACGTGCCAGAAGTAGTTTGCACGGTTTAAAAGTGGCAATTTTGACTTGGAGGACGATGAACGGCCCGGACAGCCAAAAAAGCTTGAATATCACGAATTGGAGACTTTGCTCAACCGAGATCCATCCCAAACGCAAAAAGAACTTGCAAAATCACTTGGCGTCGCTCAACAAACCATTTCCGATCGTTTAAAAGCAATGGGAATGATCCGGAAGGTAGGCCATTGGGTGCCGTATGAATTGAAGCCAAGAGACGTCGAACGCCGATTTTTCACGTGTGAACAACTGCTTCAACGGCACAAAAGAAAATTTTTTTTGCATCGAATTGTCACTGGCGATGAAAAGTGAGTCCATTACGATAATGCAAAACGTCGGGCAACGTATGGATACTCCGGCCATGCATCATCATCGACGGCCGTTCAGAATATTCATGGCCTGAAGGTTATGCTGTGTATTTGGTGGGACCAGCTGGGTGTGATCTATTATGAGCTGTTGCAACCGAATGAAACGATCACAGGGGAAGTCTACCGACGACAATTCATGCGTTTGAGCCGAGCACTGCGCGAAAAACGGCTGGAATAAGAACAAAGGCACGACAAGGTAATTTTGCAACATGACATTGCTCGGCCACATGTTGCACAGGTCGTCAAAACCTACCTTGAAACGCTCAAATGGGATGTCCTACCCCACCCGCCGTATAGTCCAGACCTTGCGCCATCCGATTACTATCTCTTCCGATCAATGCAACATGGCTTGGCTGACCAGCACTTCTCCAATTATGAAGAAGTCAAAAATTGGATCCATTCGTGGATAGCGGAGAAGCCGGCCGAATTTTTCAGAAAGGGTATTCGTGAATTGCCAGAAAAATGGGAAAAAGTTATAGCTAGCGATGGACAATACTTTGAATATTAAATTTGTAACCATTTTTGCCGACATATTGTCTGCAGATCCACAGAGCTTTAATTGCCTTATCGGAAGTCACTTTAAGGTGTTCTGCCCAGGATAACTTAGTGTCAAGGATAACACCCCAACATTTGTAGTTTGACATCAGTTTTATATGAGAGTTGTATATGAGCGGACGCCTGAGTGTCCTGAGTTTCTTTTTCTTAGTGAATGGCACTATGGCAGCTTTCGCTGTTATCGCACCATTCTTGAACTACACGTAGCGCACCTTGAATGATATCGGGCAGAACTTCCTCAAATTTGCCCCTGACCATAATCACCAAGTCGTCCGCGTAACCTTGTGTGGAAAACTTCATGGAGGATAGTTTCCACATCAAACTGTCAACTACGATGCACCATAGGAGTGGAGATAATATTCCGCCCTGCGGGCATCCACGCATGACGTTTGCTGAGAGGGTACAGTTTCCTATCGTAGTGATGACCTTTCTAGAGGACAGCATACATTTCGCCCAGACTGTGGTGGTGAGATCAGCTCCTTTCGCCCGAAGGGCACTTTCAATGGTTTCAAAGGAGGTATTGTTAAATGCCCCTTCGATATCAAGAAACGCACACAATGCCGTTTCGTTGGATGACATAGCCGCTTCAATTTCGACAACGAGGTTGTGGCGAGCCGTTTCAGTTGATTTGCCGGCTTGATAGGCAAACTGTCTAGGGTGAAGTGGGCTGTTCACAAGGAGCGATGTCCTGATGTGAGCGTCGAGGATCTTCTCCATGCTCTTCAGCATGAACGATGTCAGGCTGATAGGTCGATAGGATTTAGGATCATCCATAGGTCTGCTGCCCAATTTTGGAATGAAGACCACCCTCACTGATCTCCAGGCTTTGGGAATGTGGCCCAGCGCGAAGCTGCTTCTAAAGATGTTAACCAGGAAGGGAGTAAGTTTTTCCTGTCCTTTTTGTAAAAGGGCTGGAAAAATTCTATCAGTGCTGGGTGATTTGTATCTTTAGAAATGAAGAAGTTTTTCTCACAAAGACGGACATTTGGACCGGTTGTTCCTATGGCAGCTATATGTAGGCCTCTTCCCAAAACCGGTCCACCGGTTTAAAACCGGTCTTCTGTTAGTTCCGGTCCCGATATTCCCAGGTACCAGTTTCGAAAAAACCGAATCATTAAAAAAACCGGCTTATGATCATAAAAACCAACGCATGACCGGTAAAAAACCGACTCATTAAAAAACCAGTTCACCAGAAAACCGACCGATTTGTTAAAAACCGACTGGCTCCGACGAGTTAGAAACCGACTCATGAAAAGACCTATTCACCAGCGATCGGTTTTTAACAAATCAGTTTTCGAGTGCTCGAGTACTCGGTCGGTTTTTTGATGAATCGGTTTTTTAATGAGTCGGTTTTTAACTCGTCGGAGCCGGTTGGTTTTTAACAAGTCAGTTTCGAGGACTCGGTCGGTTTTTTTGGTGAATCGGGTTTCTAATGAGTCGGTTTTTAACCCGGTTGTTTTAACCATGAGCCGGTTTTTTTTAATGATTCGATTGACCGCTAGGAAAACCGGTTTTCACAAAAACCTAAAACCGGTCTTCAAATCTTAGGACCGAACAGGTCTAACCAGGGGGCGCCCACGAAGAGGATTATGAAAAAGGTCATTTGCCCCCAAAATAAGTCTATAAAATCCCCCAGAATTTTTGGTTCCTACGCCACTGCGCCTCGTATCTACAATTGAATTGAATATATTGAACCATTTAAAATAAAAAAGATTTGCAGTGTTATTCATTTATTCGATTTATGTAAACAGCTTGCATCAAGCTGTTTACCTGTTTACTATTGCTGTTAACGTAATCATTCATTATCATGATTAATAATAATTATAATATCGACTAGTATCAATTAAATTTTCTCGAAATTTAAATACATTCCTTCCACAGGGGCCAGTAAGAAACCCTTCGTTGAAAACTCAATGGGGACTGGTGTTTTAGCCGATTTCGTAATACGATAATTCTTTAAAAGTGTTATCAGTCCAATACGTGACTGCATCTTTCCGAATCGAAGTCCAATGCAATTTCTAGGTCCATCGCCAAAACTTAAAAATGTCATTGCATGCCTTGATTTAACATTATCCGGTAAAAAACGATCCGGATCAAATTTTTCAGGTTCAGGGAAATATTCCGGATCACGTTGAATGGAATACGCCGGAATTTGAACAATTGTTCCCTTTTCGATGGTTACATTGGTGCCGGGCACTCGATAGTCAGAAACACATTCACGGAATACTGCAGGCAAAATAGGATATTTGCGAAGGGTCTCTGAAAAAACGACACCTTTGAATAGCTATTTAAATAAGATAAGTTTACATTTCCATCTTACCCAAAATAGTCTGCTCGACATATTGCATTTCGTGCATTGCCTCGTAGGTGAGCTTGCCATCGAATTTCTTCAGCACTCGTTCAATTTCATCGCGACATCTATTCTGGATATCCTGATTCAATGCCATTTCGTAGAGGGTGAATGTTAAGGTCGACGAGGACGTTTCAAAACCACCAACGAAGAAGATGAAAGCCTGACCAGCCACTTCTTCTAAAGTTAACTTTTCCATGTTGTTGATAACTTTACGGTCGTCGTCCTCCAGTTTTGCATGATTCTTCAACTGAATCAAAAGATCCATGAAGTCATTTCGTCGAACGTTGTTCTTTTCGCGATAGCTCACTGTATCGCGTACTATTCCCATAAAAAAGTCGGAAACATCGTCACGAACGAATTTCACGCGTAAGTTTCTGGCGATTTTCGGGAAGGTGAATAATAGCGCAGTAACAAAATTACTATAGCGCGGATTTTCAATATGTTTTCGTCCATATTTTCGGAATTCGGCATTAGGATCTTTCAAGCTGTTACATTCAATTCCGAAGGCACACGTACCAATGACGTCGGTGGTGAAACGTGCCAAGAGGTCCTTAACTTCAAGGGTATTTTCAGTTTTCACCAGTTCACTAAGAGTCTCGTTGAATCTGTCGGCAACTTCAACCACAGTTGGAAACATGAACTTCATTCGACCGGAAGTGAATGTTGGCGATAGTTTTCCACGTAACACTTTCCATTTATGACCGGCCAAACTAAACAGATTGGCTGATAGTGGATCGTCTTTTTCATTGATGAAGACGCCACGGTCAGTGAAATGATTAAAATCACGAATAAGGACATTTTTCGCAAAATCAAGATCAGTGGCAACGACGAGCGGCGTCGTGAGTGCATATCCTCCGACAAAGGGAAATTCCCCCTTCTTTGCATAGTACTTGACGAGATCGCTTCGAACATCTACATTCGTTCTAGTTCCGAATGGAATTTTAGGTTCGAGATATGGCACACCGCGATCTTTCCAATACGAATATTTCTTTTTGAAGTACAGATAAACCGTGGGAACGAGGACTATTATGGTCCACAGAATAAACGCGAGAATACCCATTACGCCCGCACAGAGTTAAAGCCAAGACTATCTGGAACAACTGATTGTATACACACAATTGACTCCGTATTTATATAAAAATTGATAAATTGTGTCTCAGTCATATTTTTGGCTATCTGGAGATAATAAATTAACAAATCGCAGTAAGTACTCGTATTATGGAAGCAGATTCAACTCTAGGTTTGGTGTGCACATGCTGATTTTTTTAGTTCGGCTAACCAACGTAAATCCGCCATAGATGATCCGGAAGTTGAAAATCGATCCGGAAAAACTAACCGGATTGAATTTTTGTAGGAGTTTATTTCAATTTATGTACCAATCACCATGTCATTCGGAGTATTCGCCCTGAAAAGTTGGTTTTCAAAAGCCAATTAAGTGGATGAGCGTCTGCCTTCCACAAACATTAAGAAAATCCAAATATTCATTAATAATTGTTGAATATTCAAAAATGCTCTACATTTCCTGTTGTTGTTAATTACCTTGCCTCCTGGGGCGTGGGCGCTATACGGGACGTCTTTATATTACTGACAAGTTCGGACCGTAATGGGAGTTCTATTAGCACCCACACGCAGTTTTTCTTTCTTTTTCTAATGTGATCTTGAATCCAACATAAAATATTGCTGAAAAAAAGGCCGTAACCTTGGCCTGGAAAACATTGCAGTATTCAGGGAGACTTAAAAGGAGAGTTAACTTAAATCCATCACATTAAACTTCCATCTCTAATCCTTCATTTGTCTTGTGACCATCTGCATAAATTTCCATTGAATTAGTCAACAGAAGCGCGTTGCCTTCCCACTGAGAGTGTGACTAAATGCTTGTGAAGCGCATTTTTGGTGGAGGTGCAGTCTGTCGTTGCGGGAATATTTGGGTTGTTCAGAATAGCAGCGTGGCCAGAGCCTTAAATAAGCGATTGATCAGGGCTATGGATTCGACAGATCGTATCGCTTTTTCACCAGAAATGTCAAGAAGTATCAGGTTAAACAACATGCTGTAACGGCCGGTGGAGGTGGGCATCCGAAGAAGCCCATGGGGACGGAGCCTAAGGTTGCATGGGTAGTCGGGTAGTGCCATCTGGTGAAGAAAAAGGCTCCTCAACGAACTAAGCAGCGGCCTATGCTTGCTGTAGCTCAGTTCGGGAGACGTGGGCGGGGTTTTCACCGCTCGTTACCCCTGTCCTTTACGTATTAACAAAAATTCATAAGCCTGGGGAAGACAAGACAAACAGAGGAGGTAAAAATGGGGAATGAAAAAAAAATAGTCGATAAGGATAGAATGGCTGGCGGACGGATCAGACGCCCACGCGGTCGTATCTGGGTCCAGGTGTAATAGGATCCTCGGCCTCTGGTTTCGTACCACCAACAGATCACTACTCATCAGGTGCTGCTCCGATCTGCCGGTGGGAGCAGCACTACCAGACCATAATATGGTTCATTACAGGTGGTTCATTACAATGCTCCAAGCAAAAGAAGTAGCTGGCCAATCTTTGCATCTTTCTCAGCAAGCTACGGTTAGCCTCTGTAGCAGTATATACCAGAAAACTACCCCAAGCATGAGTAAAACAGCTACATATAAATTTTGCTCAACAAAAACTGGACTCGTCCCATGCAGCTAAAGAGGCTTGACTGGAAAATTTCTTCACTTTGGGTGAGAAAAAGCTGTGTTTCTTTAGTTATCAGACCAAATCATTTGTTCTGAGAAGTCGTCTTGCAATACCTTACTAAGAACGTCAAGAAATTTACTAGTTATGTCTAATAGTAATAGCAATGTCATCCGCATAAGCACACATCCTGCTGCTCGACGCTGTCAGGTTTTGAAGCATTCTGTTGAGAAATAAGGTCCACAGAAAAGAAGAGACCACTACACCCTTCGGGATATCTCTACTAACAAGTCCTCCTTTGGACGATGCTCCCACTCCCAGACACATGTTTGGCAATACCAGAACCATGAGCTTCATTAGGATAAACCCAAGAGGAATGCATAGGGCAAAGCAATCGATCTTGTAAATGAGATGATGTTAAATATCTCGAGGCCTTGGTCTAAATTGGACTGCTGCGCCTGTTGTATATTTTAGAGTTTCTAAGTATAGTTATACCCTAGACTTTGTTACTATAGGGTATATTGTTTTTATTACGACGAAAATATGTAACACCTTTAAGGAGGCTCCGGAGGTATTGCAATGCATATACTATATATTGTATAAATGATGAGGGTCACCTCCATTCGATTTAGCCATGTATGTCTTTCGACAGAATGAAGCTAGAGCCTTGAAATTTTTGTCAAATGTTGGCAATATGATCTAGTTGGTTGGTATTGATCCAGTATGATCCAACGAAGAAAACGCCTACCTCCCCTACATATGTAAAATATAATAATTAAATGTATCTATAACTCGCGATTAAATAAACGCGAAAAGCTCTATCTTTGGTAGATGGCTCGAGAGGGTCATTTTATACTCTTGTGGAAAAATAAAATTGATCAGTTGAAAACTAACGGTACTTTTCCCTTAAAGGGCCCCATATTACCCTACTTGTTACGTCTTTTGTCTATAACTCTTGAACCAATTGACGTAGACACCTGATTTTTGGCATATAGTCTTCAGATGAGAAGCTGCTTTAGTTTCAGAAAGATGGGCATAATCAGACTAGAGGAACGCCTTCCTCCTCTACAAATTTCAAAAAATGAATTACTCTTTGAGCTATGATAACTTTCGATAGAATGACACTAGCGGGTTAAAAATTGGGTAGAATGTTGGTAGTAAGATCTAGTTAGTTGGTATTGAAAATAGACAAGATCCGACAAAGCAGCCCCTACCGCCCCTGCAAATGGTTCTACGAATAGGCGATAACTTTCGATAAAATGAATCTAGCAAGTTGAAATTTAGGCTAAATGTTTGTAAAAGAATCCAGTTGACAGGTTTTGAAAGTGGTCATGATCGGGCCAAAAGCACGATTACCTCCCTTACAAATCATATCTTAAATATGTGGTAACTTCCCATAGGATGGAGCTAGCGATTTGAAATTTTGGCAAAGCATTTGCCAACGAAACGTCAACTGGGCCACGTGGAACAGTTGACGCGCTATGCCCCACAAGGGGTTAGGGCAATTGAGTATGGTTCATTTTGGGAATGGCCATTAAGTTGTGGTAAAAAGGGCTCACTCGTCTCAAATGGCGCCCACATTCTCTACAAATGTTCTTTCATTGTAGCTTCATCGGCTAACTTCTGCCAAAATCGCTCAGAATCTTTATGGCGCCCACATCGCACATTTGCGCAGATGGTCAGCCACCCATTAAGGCGCTGTCACCTAATAAACTCTCTTCGAGGCTGGTAAAAGAGTGTTTTCAAATCCTTCAGTGCCTCGCAACTACCAACCGAGTAACTCTGTATTGGGTTCCGGGTCATCAGGGCATTGGTAGTAACGAAGCTGCAATTGAACTGGTTAGAAATAGACCTGGAGCTAACTATCAAAAAAAGACAAGTCATTTGCCAGCAGTTCTAATACATACCATTGATTAGATATAAAAGAAAAAGTCATGCCGGAACCAGATTGAACGCAGCAGCAACAACAACAGGCAGATCTGCTTTCGCCGCTGTCGCTGCCGCTGCGTTTAATCTAGGTGGCTTATGGGAAACAAATACCTTCTTAAGAGAAACGCAATTTGACATTTGGTTGCCACTGCCGCTGCATTCTGCGTTTACTATGGTTCGGCCATTAGTCTGCCTACCAGAGGTTGTTGTTAACAGGTAGAAAATTTGTCCCTTAAGTGATGAAAAATGGAGGCAGGTCAAGTAATTTGCTACCGGTTCGTCTTTTGCATGGTATAGTACAATAGTTACTGGTTCACCCATAGCGAAAAATTGGAAGTTAGACATGTACAAAGGACCTAAAAAAAGCTTGAGGGTCAATAAACCCGGGCCCGGTAAAGGCACCCCTCCCCCCACGATGGGCCTGAACACTTTTACAAATCGCATTGTAATGTAGTGTGCCGAACTTTCGAATTGCACCACTGAGCGTGTTATCTCAATAATTTCAGTATGTTGTGATGACTGTCATTTTACACCATCGTTATCTGTTTGCTTTTTGAATGATAAGATTAAAAAAAATTACGCAAACATGGAGAACAGTTGCTCACCACCCATTAACATTATTCCAGTCGGTTTGAAGATAACAAGCGCATTACGTTCTATTTTTATGGTTCAGTGACATTGAAAGCGAAGTTTTTCTGATAAATTGTTAAGTCATCATGTCGCGACAATTTTTTTTTGTGTATGTTTACATACTCGTACAAATGCTAAAACAAATTTGAATTCGACATGTACTATGTACGTATATATATTGTACATATTTTCGCATATTATGTATTGTACATACAGATTTGTTTAATTATCGTACATTAGTGATGGGCATAATGACTTTTTTCACTGTGCCAGCACATAAGCTCTGACTCTTTCCAATGAGTCGTTCAAAAAGAGTCGTTCAAAAAGAGTCATGCAAAGAGTCTGAAGTTAAAGAAGACGCAGTAAAAGACGAGTTCTTCGCCCGCCTTGAAACTCTCTTCGACTCACTTCCAACAAACGACGTCAAATTGCTGCTGGGAGACTTTAACGCGAAAGTCGGGAATGAAAGTTGGCATCGGGGGACCTCTGGAGGCCACAGCCTCCATGAAGAATGTAACGATAACGGCCAGCGACTTATCGACTTCGCCTGCAGCAGGAATCTAGTCGTAAGCTCTACGTGTTTCCCGCATCGATGCATTCACAAGCAGACCTGGAAGTCTCCAGACGCACATACCGTCAACCAAATTGACCACGTCCTCATTTGCAGGAGATGGACGTCTAGTGTCATGGATGTCCGCTCCCATCGAGGAGCAAACTGCGACTCAGATCATCACTTGGTGAAGACGACCTACAGATGTAGAATCTCCTCAGTGCACCAGTCAAGAATCAGCCCTCCCAAAATCTTTGCGGTTGATAAGGTCTTGAGTGATGCTTCAGCGGTGGCGTATACTACCGCCCTTGAGGAAAAACTATCACCTATGCTACACAACATCAGCAACACAGGCGTCCATGGGTTCTGGGAAGAACTCAAGGGTACCATCAAGGATGTCGCAGAGAAGGTCGTGGGATATATAGCCCGGCGAGCGCGAAATGACTGGTTCGACGAAGAATGCAAAAATTCACTTGACGCGAAAAACGAGGCCTACAGACAATGGATTCAACGGGGAACCAGAGCCAGAAGAGAAAAATATGACGAGCTACGGCGAATATCGAATAGAATAATTAGACGTAAGAAACGTAAATACTTTGACGAGCAGTTGCTGAACATAAACGAAAACTTAGCTAATAGGAACACCAGACAAGCGTACAAACTAGTAAAGACAATTAAGAACGGCTACCAACCCAGGACTAGCCTTTGTAAGGACAAGGATGGAAACATCATCAGCGACACCGATGGTATTAACAAACGATGGGCCTCTTATTTTGAAGAGCTTCTAAACCGACAATCTAACATCCCCACACAGGAAGCTCTCGATGATATTGTTGATCTAGGCCCACCCATTCAACCCCCGACAGTAGAGGAATTTGATCTCGCGTTGCGGTCACTAAAACGAAATAAAGCGCCGGGCGCTGACGAGATCCCAGCTGAACTGCTAAGATTCGGTGGAACGAGTCTAGTTGATGCCATACATCAATTACTCCTGCGAGTATGGGAGAACGAGGAGATCCCAGACGATTGGCGCAGAAGCATCATCTGTCCAATCCATAAAAAGGGAGATAAATTGCGGTGTGAGAATTACAGGGGCATCTCACTAGTTTGTACGTCCTATAAAATTTTGACGAAAATTCTGGAAAATAGAATAAAACCGTACGCAGAACGAGTCATTGGCGAATATCAAAGCGGTTTCAGACCTGGTCGCTCCACAACCGATCAGCTCTTCTCAGTCAAACTGATACTCCAGAGGTGCTGGGAATACAACGGAAACGTATACCAAATCTTTGTCGACTTTAAGCAGGCATACGACAGTATCGATCGTGGAGTACTGTACAACATCATGCTGCAATTTGGTATACCAGCAAAATTAGTGCGACTGACTAAGATGACGATGACCAACTCCATCTCACAAGTCAGGATACATAATAGACTTACTGATCTATTTGAAACACGCACTGGTTTGAAACAGGGCGATGGACTGGCACCGACGCTCTTTAACCTAGCACTGGAATACGTTATTCGGGCCATGAATATGGACAACAGCAAGACGCTGCTCATCAAGTCGACACAATTAGCAGCGTACGCCGACGACATCAACATCATGTCCCGAAGATTGGCTGACGCAGAAGAACTTCTGCATACGCTCGATACCGCTGCAAAGGAAGTTGGATTACGTATTAACGAGGGTAAAACTAAAATAATGATGCAATCGGTGACAAGGTCACCTGCACAACCGAGCATCAACGTCTGGGACCTCAACATCGAGTTCGTGAACAACTTCATCTACCTGGGTTGCAACCTGTCAAGGGACGCCAACGAAACTGACGAAATCAAGCGACGGACGCAGTTAGCTAATAAGACTTTTTTCTCGGTTCTCCCCATAATGAAATCGAAACATGTGCACAGAAACACGAAGCTCCGCGTGTACAAAACCATTATACGACCAGTGCTATGCTATGGCTGCGAAGCATGGACCCTAACTCAAGCCTCCGAAAACATGCTAGACACTTTCGAACGTAAGGTTCTACGGCGAATTTTCGTTGCTGTTTGCGATCGAGATGGATGGCGCATCCGGTACAACCATGAGTTCTATGAAATGTACGATGAGCTGCAAGTCTCGAAAATCGTCAAACTACAACGACTTCAATGGGCAGGGCATGTACAAAGAATGGACGATGATCGCATGCCTAAGAGGGTAATGAATGCGGAACGAGTCGACGGAGCGAGACTGCGAGGACGACCGAGATCTCGTTGGGAGAGCTCAGTAGGTGTGGACGCCGCGCAGCTGCTGGGCTCCCAAAATTGGAGGACGCGGTCACGTGACCGAGATAATTGGAGGGCAATGATCCAAGCGGCCAAGGCCCGACGTCGGGCTGTCGCGCCACGATGATGATGATGAAAGAGTCTGAAACTTGGTTAATAACATATTCAATAAAAGTCATAGATGGGCGACCCCAACTTTTTTTCTCTTTTTTGACCCTAGATTCGGAGTTGGCGACCCCCCCAATGCCCTTTAGTCCGAGCCAGCCCGATCGGTCCACTATTTCCCATGAAAGCGGGGCTGCCAGTCTGGGATGGGCGACCCCAATTTTTTTTCTCTTTTTTGACCCCAGATTCGTAGTTAGCGACCCCCCAATACCATTTAGTTCGAGCCAGCCCGATCGGACCACTATTTCCCATGAAACCGAGGGTGCCAGCCTGGGATGGGCGACCCCGATTTTTTTCTCGTTTTTGACCCCAGATTCGGAGTTAGCGACCCCCCAATAGACTTTAGTTCGAGCCAGCCCGATCGGACCACTATTTCCCATGAAACCGAGGCTGCCAGCCTGGGATGGGCGACCCCGATTTTTTCCTCGTTTTTGACCCCAGATTCGGAGTTAGCGACCCCCCAATACACTTTAGTTCGAGCGAGCCCGATCGGACAACTATTTCCCATAAAAGCGAGGCTGCCAGCCTGGGATGGGCGATCCCAATTTTTTTTCTCTTTTTTGACCCCAGATTCGGAGTTAGCGACCCCCCAATACCCTCTAGTTCGAGCCAGCCCGACCGGACCACTATTTCCCATGAAACCGAGGCTGCCAGCCTGGGATGGGCGACCCCGATTTTTTTTCTTGTTTTTGACCCCAGATTTGGAGTTAGCGACCCCCCAATACACTTTAGTTCGAGCCAGCCCGATCGGACAACTATTTCCCATAAAAGCGAGGCTGCCAGCCTAGGATGGGCGACCCCAATTTTTTTTCTCTTTTTTGACCCCAGATTCGGAGTTAGCGACCCCCAATACCCTCTAGTTCGAGCCAGCCCGACCGGACCACTATTTCCCATGAAACCGAAGCTGCCAGCCTGGGATGGGCGACCCCGATTTTTTATCTTGTTTTTAACCCTAGATTCGGAGTTAGCGATCCCCCAATACCCTTTAGTTCGAGCCAGCCCGATCGGACCACTATTTCCCATGAAAACGGGGCAGCCAATCTGGGGCGGGCTGTTTTGACTTTTTTTGAACGAATCTTTTTGTGCGAGTCGATTTTGCGTCGCTCTTTTTGAACGAATCTTTTTGTGCGGTTCGATTTTGTATTGCTCTTTTTGAATAAATTTTTTTGTGCGAGTTGATTTTGTATCGCTCTTTTTGAACGAATATTTTTGTGCGATACGAATTTGTATCGCTCTTTTTGAACGAATCTTACATAGAGAAGGGAGAAGGGGATAGGGAGGGAGCATCCAAATAGTGGGGATGAATGCTCCATGTTTTGTGGCCATTTAAAACTAGGGTATAGTAGTGGTGTAACTGCTTGAAACAGAATGATTTATGAGATAAACTGAATCGTGGTCATGTGAACGGTCCACAACCCAAGGCAGTTCACTTTCTAGTCCACGCTCGATACAAGCATGAGATCGAAAGCGTGCCACGATGTCATGTATTTGCCCCGTCAGAACGCTGCTTTACACTGTAGCTGTAGTGGAAGTGGAAGCTATGGGTTTTTGTTTGGTTTCATCTAAAGTTGAGCTTGAGATGATGATACGTAAGACGAATACTTTTGTTTTAGAATGTTGGAATTGTTTTCTGTATTTGGTGAAACTTGGCTGTGCGGTGCGACGCGACGTAAGTAAATGATTTTTGATATGTTTGCATTTGCAGTCAACATGGGTTGTTGCGTATATATTTAGAAGTATGTATACACAATGCGTGCATTGCATACTGCATAGAGATGAATATGAATGGATTTAGATGGGATTGCTTTGGTAGATAAATGATGGTGGTTTTGGTTTTAGATAGTTAATGGGATGGGGTTATGCGTTGGGTAATATTTATGCGATGGGCTAGTTTGGGAATTAATTTTACAGTGAGTCATTCTTAAATTGAACGACTCGAAGGCTATGTCGTTGTGCCGAATCTTTCGTTCATCCTGTTGAGTCGTTCAAAAAGAGCGACTCGTTACTGTGTTACACATCACTATTGTACATGTTTATTATTTAGGGCTTAGGAGAAGAGGAGAGATCGGTTTAGGCAGGCGATCATTGTTTTTGACGAAATAACGTCTAATGCCGTCTGAAAATAAAGGCCTCCATTATTTAGCCGTTAAAATCAGCTGAGCGGAGGCCTGTATTTTTAGATGGCAATGGCGTAAAAAGCGTAATGCGCTGCCTAGAAATAGCGAATTCCTAAGCAGCACATAACAACTTTTTTTTGTGACGCCCGAATGGTATGCTGGCTCACCTGTCAAATGACAAGTTCAGTTTGGCATTTGTACACGCAATTTTCCCTCTCGTAATTATGTGTTGTTCTTTTCTGCATTGTAAAAACTATGATAAAAATGGAGAACGCACAATTCAGTCGACTAGGAAATGCCATGTTGTAAATTGACATGCCTGCATTCACAAATCGGTAGCGCTACTTGAGCGCTCCTATTTTTGTGCCAATTTTGCAGTGAATTACAACAACAAAAATGGGAGCGCTCAGGTAGCGCTATGATTTGTGAATGCAGGCAATTCGTTCGAACTGTCAAATCTCCGCTAAGCCAAGACAGCGAACAAATTTTATGCTGCCTAAAAGTGTTAGCGCTTAGCTATTTGCGTTAATTTTAGCAGTGGTTTAGCGCAACATTCGGAATACAAATCACGAGGCACCACTTAAAGCTAGCTAGCAACCGTGACTCCCGAATGTACCCAATGTCCCGCCACATGATGCTACAAAACCATCAAGCGTTCAACGTTTGAAGGTGTTCGTAGCATCGCTTAGAATCGGCTTCAGCGGAGCTTCCAATGTCATGCGTGGAACGTTCGTGTTGGAAGACATTCGTTCTGTTAGCGAATTTTGCGCCCGAATCAAAAGATTTCAAACGTTCCGTTCCAACGTTTGAATTTAACAATTGCCGCATCGTTGAGAAGAAACATTTGAAGCAAGTGCGGCTACAAGGCACGACGTATTTGGCCAAAATTATCCACAGTAGCCAAAAATCGAAAAACATTCTTTCGATTGAATTGTTTTTTTTTTTTTAATAGGTGTCCTTGTTTTTTGGACCATTTTCATTCAACAGATACTCAAAATTTTCTGTTGAGACTGTACTATTGACAGCTTGGCTCAAACCGTCGAAGGTTTGAATCAACCGTTTGAATTAAATGAACCGTTGAGCAGAAACATATAAGTATCTCTTCAATTGCCGAATCAGTTGATTAAATCAAATCATGTTGGCTCCTACATTGGATCAAACGTTGGATGAATCGTTTATTACTGCCAATTAATAATACTAAGAATAACAAGGACAGGCTAAGATACCCAAGGGTGGGCACTGCGACCATGAGATCTATTCTGTCATCTCTCTCTCAATTGCCCTAACCCCTTGTGGGGCATAGCGCGTCAACTTCCATGTGGCCCAGTTGACGTTACGACGGCATAAATTGGTTTCGAAGAATGCAGTTACCAGCATGCACCTCCTGCACATCCATGGCCACGAACGTCGTCGTGGACGGGATTCGAACCCGAAATGCGCCGGTAGTCGAACATGAGACTGACGCCTCAACACACTGCGCTACCGCTCGCCCCGGTCCTTTGAAGGGGTGCTCCTTACGACCGCTGAGATTACGATGGAGTCTCCAAGAAACATAAACCTGGAACGGGCTACCGCCGGACATTCGCAGAGAAGATGTTTGGTGGACTCTGTGTCCTCCAGACAAAGCCGGCACTCCGTATCAGTGAATAGACCCATTTTATTGAGGTGATATCTCACCCAGTGGTGGCCCGAGAGGTAAACCAGGCGGCTGGTTTCCGCCGGGTTTTATAAGATCTTTGGACTGCCGCAGTCCTGGAAAACAATCCTAGTGACGCAGTCTTTCATTGGCAGACCACTCCCTCACTTCACCAGTGATCTTGCTTTAGCCCAACTCAGACCACAGTAAGGATGACCCCCGAAAAATTTATCTGAAGAGCCTTGTCTAGCAAGTTCATCGGCAGCTTCGTTATCAGGAATGATGATGGCCTGGTACCCAACGTAAAGTAACCCGATTGGTGTTAGTGAGACACTCTCTCTGGATCCTGTCAACCCCTGTGGGGCATAGGGCATTAACCACGCCGACTTTCCACCTCGTTCTGGTCGCCGCCATCGCCTTCAGCTGTCTCTACGATTTCCCTAATGGCTTACCCTCGACCTCAACTGATTTTCTCCAGGTGTTTCTAGGCCGTCCAACGCGGCGACTTGCATGGGTTCCCTGTGGTTTCCAATCGAGGGCCTGTTTAGCAATGTTTTCCGGTCCTTTTCGAAGTGTGTAACCTATCCATTGCCACTTTCGGTTATTACACTAAAAGAGTTCCTTTAAAATATTTTTTATAAAAGATGTTTTTAAAAACAACTTTTATAGTGTCATAGCCGCCTTAGGCGAACTACCTGATGACTAGACTAAGGCCTGTTTTCTCCATATCTGGATAAATTGACTAACTGTCAAAATCTCAGCTGTTTGGAATTATTGTCCGATAAATCCTTAACTGAAAGTTGAGTGCCGGTTAGTGTTTATCTACAGAATAAGATTTAGCTAACATTGAGAAAACGGCCCTAATATTAAACAAAACACATAGAGGATTTTTTTTATTTCTTGACTTAAGTGCGTCCCCATTAAATACTAATCTTAACTAATTCACTATCTATTCATGCCTTTCAAATCTTCTCGAAATTCAAATACATTCCGCCCACAGGGGCCAGCAAAAAACTTCTCTTCGATAACTCAAGTGGAACCGGTGTTTTGTCCGATTTCGTAATACGGTAATTTTTCAATAGTGTTATCAGTCCAATACGTGATTGCATCTTTCCGAATCGAAGTCCAATACAATTTCTGGGTCCATCGCCGAAACTTAAGAATGTCATCGGATGCCTGGATTTAACATTTTCCGGTGAAAAACGATCCGGATCAAACTTTTCAGGCTCTGGATAATAGTCGGGATCGTGTTGAATGGAATAAGCTGGAATTCGAATATGTGTTCCCTTTTCAATGGTCACGTTGGTCCCGGGCACTCGATAATCAGAAACACAGTCGCGCATAATCAATGGTAGGATAGGATATTTGCGAAGAGTTTCTGGAAGAACCAAACGTCTGGATATAAAAAGAAATTTGGAAAACTCAGTTTTATACGGGTACTTACCCAGAACAGTTTGCTCAATATAGGTCATATCATTCATTGCCTCGTAGGTAAGATTGCCTTCGTATTTCTTCAGCACTCGTTCAATTTCGTCGCGACATCTATTCTGGATATCCTGATTCAACGCCATTTCGTACAGGGTAAATGTTAGGGTCGACGAGGACGTTTCGAAACCACCAACGAAAAAGATGAATGCCTGAGCAGCCAATTCTTCAAAAGTCAACTTTTCGATAATCTTGACACCTTCACTATCTTCACCCTCAAGTTTTGCATGATTCTTCAACTGGATCAGAAGATCCATGAAATCATTTCGTCGGACGTTATTCTTTTCGCGATAATTCACAGTTTCGCGTACTATTCCCATAAAAAAGTCGGAAACATCCTCGTGGGTGCGTCTCATGTGCAACTTCTTCGCAATATTTGGGAAAGCCATCATTAGCATAGTGACAATACGGCTATGGCGGGGGACTTCAATATGCTTTCGTCCAAATTTACGAAACTTGGCATTAGGATCTTTTAGGCTGTTACACTCAATTCCGAAGGCGCACGTACCAATGACGTCTGTGGTGAAACGTGCCAGGAGATCCTTAACTTCAAGGGTATTATCAGTTTTCACCAGTTCACTAAGGGTCTCGTTGAATCTGTCGGCCACTTCAACCACAGTTGGAAACATGAACTTCATTCGGCCCGAAGTGAATGTTGGCGACAATTTTGCACGTAACACTTTCCATTTCTGCCCATTCAAGCTGAACAAACTAGCCGAGAGTGGATCGTCCTTTTCGTTGTAAAATACTCCGTGATCAGTGAAATGGCTAAAGTCACGAATGAGAACATTTGTCGCGAAATCAAGGTCTGTGGCAACCACTAGCGGTGACGTGAACGTATATCCTCCGACAAAGGGGAATTGGCCTCTCATTTCGTAGTATCTGGCAAGATCAGTTCGAAAATCCATTAGACTTGCTCCGGTTCCGAATGGAATTTTCGGTTCCAAATGGGGCACGCCGCGATCTTTCCAATACGAATATTTCTTTTTGAAATATAAATAAACAGTGGGAACGAGGACAACTATGGTCCACAGAATAAACGTGATAATGTCCATGATGCCCGCACGATGTTTACGACAAGAGTTTTTGGAGCAACTGATTATCTGCACTCAATCCGTTTCGAGTTTATACGCTTGAATTCATGTTTTCCTTATCACTGTTTTTCAGCAACAATAGTCACCATTTAAAGATAATGAGCCTAACAAGTTGAAGAATCATGGTAGCGATTGCGGTTTCACCCGCTGCTATTGAGTAAAACCGCCTACAGAAAACACGAAGCCACCAGCAGCTAGGTAGAAAACCGCCCAGAAAGACGCCACCTAGATGCACCGTTCGACGATTACGCTTTGCTCTCTTCATTAGACAGATTTATATTTGTATATAAAAAACCGTAAAATTTATAGAAAATAATCCGTCTGGTGAGTCATTATAATTTATATGTACTTCTTATAATGTGCCCAGCGTTTTACGATTGCGGTTGCTTTATATGATCCATTTTTTGTAATTTTTGATTGAAATTTCGATTAGTTTAATGCGAAAGTTAATTGGATGATTGTCTAACACAAAATAAAAGTAGCGGAATTAATGGTTATTATCTCCATTATTTTTCTTATCTCTATTTTTTTTATTTTTCGACCTTGTCTATAGTCATCAAGACTGTAGTATTTTTCGCGTCGTTGTCTCCCAGTCGGACGAAGGGGAGCCATGGTGTCCTGCCCAGGAGTAATGTTTTATGATGCTAAAACGTTCCAAAAAGTTAACGAGTCATTTTATCATTTATGTAGGGAAATACGTACGTTCATATACTACTTTGTCTTACCTCCTAGTAGGACATAGCGCGTCAGTTGACGTTTCGTAAGCATATACAAGATTTCATATAGTGCAAGTTGCTGGCATACACATCCTGTCCTTTGTTTGTCGGTTTGTACGACAGGCCAGCAAAGGGTAAGGCCGTGGCAATATTCTTACGACCCACATCATAGGGGGAATGTAAACCTCAATCAAATCATAGCACCGCCATTACTGACGGCTTGACTTGGTTAGCAATGGCCAACGACCACTGCCGTTCCAGGCGCCCATGAGGAGGACTATGAAAGAGGATTCTTGGCCCCTTACAGATACATACATATGTACATAATGGGAGACAAGAAAGAATAATAAAATTTATTAGTGTTTTTATCGATCACTTGTAACTGCTATTACGCACCCCGAAACTGCATGTGTGTACCACATAAACAAAGTCTTGTACCTCTCGGAATGGTGCATGAAAGTTGAAACAGCGTTAAGCGGGGTCTTACTGTACATTCTTAACAGTGGGTGTCAATATACCTTCGTCACTGCTATGGAGAGGTAGTCCTTGAGGGATTATCCCTGCTAGCAGTATTTTCTCCGAGTCGTCGTTTCTACCTGGCACGTATCTGATGAGAAGTCCTCGCCGGACCACAGACAAATTAAATTTGAACTTCCCAAGAAAAACCGAAATCAGATCATCATCTTTTTGCCTCAAAAACGCAAATTGAAACTAGTTTCGTGAGCTGATTAGTGCTTTTGGTGCAAAAGGCGAGCTTAATTAAGCAACTGATCAACTCAACCAGGTGCCCTGGTGAAATAAAGAACTGGCCCGCCTGCACATATACGTACAAGTTAGGAACAAGTTTCACAAGGTAAAGGGCCTTCATCGTTGGGACGAGTACAGCTCCGCTCTCACTGAGTATAATAAACCCATTAGGCACTGCGAACGTGAATGCGGGAAGAGATACTGTGAAAGCATTCAGTCCTGCCGAAAGCGGCACGTTTTCACAAAGCTCTTTCAAGGGATTCTGCAAGCGGAGTTACTACCTTGCTTTAATCCCTAGTACGGTGCATTGTGCGCCATCGCACTCTGTTTTGGGCATTGGGACGCAACTCCACAAACGACTTACCCAGCCTTACACTTTTTTGCCACAGATCGACGGCATGTGATTTAGGATCCCCTCTTGGTCGGTCTTGGTTGAAAATGGGGTTCCATTTCGTGGCATGTAAAGCAATGCAGTTACTCGTATCATCCTTCCGCAATGTGTGACCTATCCACTGCGCATCGTCGATTAGCATCTGACTCTTACGCCGACTTCATTTGTTATTGTTTCTAGCCAGAAAATCCTCAAAACTCGACAAAAACATGAGTTGACGAAAACTTTCTGGTAACTCTTGCGGAAACTTTCCATGTACTGCTCCCATACAAAAACACAGACATTACCAGGAAGCAAAACAGGCTCAGCTTGGTTTTGATGCCGAGATAACTGCTTTGCCAAATTTTGATGGTTAAAGACGATCGATGTCCTGTTCGGTACCACTATTTTCGACAGCAATGCTCCCTAGGTAGACGAAGTTGCCCACCTTCTCCATTAATATTGATGGCAATAGGTGTAGGATTTCTTTTCCCAAAGGCGGGCTAAGAACCTTGGTCTTGTTGGAATTAATCTTTAGCCCAACCTTGCTTGCCTCCCTCTCAAGATCTAACGCCATTGCGGACAGATCCATGATTTTGTGAGAGAGTAGGCATTTGTCGTCAGCGTAGTCAAGATGTGGCAGATAATATGTTAAAGTCCATTGAATTCCATTGTCTAGTCCAGATAGAGCTGCATGCAACATATCGCTGATCACTACGAGGAAGAGGATCGGTGAGAGGATGCACCTCTGCCGAACTCCGCTGCGAATCTCAAAGTCCCCCGACACGTTACCTGTATGCCGAACGCGATATTTCGCACCTTAATAGGTTGCCTTAATAAAAGCCACAAGCTTGTCAGCGATTCTTCTGATATAGAATCCTCGTTCACACTATCGAAAGCCTTCTCGAAATTGATGAAAAGTAAGTGAGGGGGAGAATCGTATTCCGCGCTCTGCTCGATGATGATTCGCAAGGTATTAATGTGATAGACATAGGAAAATCCGGATCGAAAGCCAGTCTGCTTTTTTTAAGTGAGCCTTTAGTCTTTCCAGGACGATTTTAGCTATTATCTTGATAACGGCAGGAACCACGCAAATGCCTCTCCAATTATTACAGTCTGTGAGGCTACCCTTCTTCGAAAGTTTAATTATCAAACCTCCCTTCCAATCAGTGGGAAATGTCTTTGTATTCCACGCTTTTTGAACATGTGGGTGCAGCAACTCGGCAGTTACGCTTGGCGGTGCTTGATAAAGTTCGGCAGGGATACGTTGAGTCCAGCGGCCTTTCCTCGTCTTAGTGCAATAATCGCAGCGACTAATTCCTCTTTAGTCGGGGCAGTGAACCGTCTACGCACATGAGGGGAAACTTCACCAGAGGTTACACGGTTCAAGCCTGTGGCGAAGTGTTCTTTTCACCACCTCATCTGATCTTCCTCCAAGAGAAGTAGCTTTCCATCAATATCCTTCACTGGATGTTGGTAGAAGTTACGATCACCTGTAAACTCCTTGATGACACCGTCTAAGGCGCTTAAGTTGTTACTTCTTGCGGCTTCTATTGCTCAGGCTAAAAGAGAATTCGCAAAAATTCTTTTATCGCGTCGGAAACTACGCTGAACTTCTCGAGATTTTTACGGTAAAGAAGTTCGATGCTGCTGCGATTGTCATCTGATGCTGCAGCCAAACGAACCTTCAACTATATTCTTTCAACAATCCGCTGTCATGAAGCGTCGGACATCCAGGGCTCATTCCGGCAATCCGGGTTTGTGCCAAGGATGGTATCTGCGCTATCAATGTACACATTTTTTTATGGCATCCCAGTTTTCACTTATGTCACTATATGGGTGACTAGTTATCTCAGCTGCTTTTTGCGCAAGATGGTCATTATATTGCTGTACGACTTCTGGATTTTTTAGTCGAGCGGGGTTGAATTTGCGACGCCTGGATCTTTCCTTGCTAGGAAAACGCACGGCTACAATACGCAATTGAACATTAGCGATCATAAGATAATGGTCTGTTGTCATCCCAATATCGGCACCCTTCTTATTTGGCACGTCCAGGGGGTAACTCTTGAATCTTTTACTAACGGCAAAGTGGTCGATCTGATTTTGTACTCTGCGCCGATCAACAGAGGACCAACTGACCTTATTCCCAAAGAAAGTTCCACCGATGAAGAGACTGTGAAAGTTGCAGAACTTTACAAATCTTTCACTTTTATTATTACGATACCCAAGACCGTGTCTCCCCATTACACGTCTGAGTTATCAGCTCTAACTTTTGCATTCAAATCCCCCATAGCCATTATAATTTCACCTTTAGGTGTTCCGCCCTGCACGGCACGGCGTTTAGTTGTTCGTAGGAGTCCTTCGCCAAGACATTATCGGGTTCAGTTGTAGCTGTATTATTATGTTCCTCATTTTGGTCCGGAACCTGGCGGCCATGATTCTGCCGGAGACCGGATTTCAGGATAAGGAACAGTCTCGTTCGGCTTTGGTTAAAAGGAGCCCCACACCTGATTCACGACCACTACCGGTAGCTCTACTGGAGTTCAACATTATAGTGCTACCCACTAGTAGAGAGATAAATTATCCGCTGTTCCACAATCTTATCTCACTAACTCCTAAAATGTTTATTTTATACCGCAGAAATTCATTCCTTAATGGCATACACATCCTGTCCTTTGTTCGGCGATTTCTACGGCAGGCAGTCAAAGGGAAAGGCCGTCAAAGGGGCAGGCCGTCGAAGTGAAAGCCCGTGGTATTATTCTTACGCCCCACACTACAGGCATAGCTATACTAAATACAAGAAGTTAGCCTTGCTTTGTTTCGGAATAACTGGTCCTATGCATACAAGCGTAACACTGGGAGGCGATCATTAGACAGACCTCCCTCCATAACAGGAGCAGGTGTGCGCGGTGGCATTTGGGCATTGGTCTTATGATTTGAAAATTGGACGACCACGTTTTTGACCATAAAAATCCATCGGCGCAGGTGGGTCTCGCAAGGTGTTTCTTTTTGTATTCAATCCAGTTCCAAAAAATTCTTCAGGATGAACTGGAAAAATACCACGATAAGATGTTACTCGGAGAGATAAGAATTTCCAGGTGGTCCCTTAATTTTTTGTTTTTCTCTTGATAAACATTATGCAACTGCTACGTGACTAAAGAGTTGATAAGTGTACGTTAACAATGGAGACGCAAATTGATATCCTATGTATGCAGGTGATTGTTTCATTGATTGAAATTAACTACAAAGATAACTGATCGTTTTATATTTTTTTTCTGACTAACATTTTGAGTCACTAAATACAGTTGCGGATCCAGAGGGATTCCATGGGAAATCATTTGTGGAGTCCGAAGTCTCCTAGCATGTTCCCCGATTAGTCAATGTCCATTTATAACCACCACGACCGTTCTTAGACGATTTCTGTTTAGCATCAGTAGCCCAGAGGTTCGTTTGAGATCCAGTTAGGGCCACATGTGTCTATCCATGTGACACGTGTTGCCATTGCTCCATCTAAGGCTAGCTCCGTCATATGCCACGTCTTTAACAATCAATTTGCAAGCATCTAGAGGAATGCCAGTGCTTCGCCAACACTAATTCATCTCATTGATCATACCGCCCGTGTCAGTTCGCCAGCCTTGCAGTTACCAACACAGCCACTATGGCCTGGCACCCAGCATAATGTTCCCATCTCTAAGATGAAGTTGCGGCAATTCAATACTGTCTTCGAAGTAACCAAGGCAGGCTAACCGATTTAATCGCTGGTTGACTATTCGTATAGATATTAATGTCCATGACATATTATATAGGTATATAACATTATACGCCATCCAGTCTAGAGCTTCAGATATTGCAGTAATCTCCACCTGAAAAACATAACATAACATACGCACTGACGAAGGAAGTAAGTTGCTTCCGAAATACTTTATCTGCAGAATAATAAAGAATTGTAGTAGGAACATATGTTTCTGTTTTAATTTCCAATTTAATACGAACTACAAACAACGGTAAATCTAACCAAACATAACATACTACTGTCCAATAAGAAATGCGTCTGTAATTTCAATAGACACATGCTCCTTGAAGACCGAATAAGTGTTGAAATACCCTTAGGCACTACTCACACGGGGATACTCAAATCTTCGAGCGACTGGCCTAACCGGCGATTAAAAGATTTGGTATGTGTAATCAGACGGTGGCACTCATACGGAGATATTCCAGTCGCGGATACCCGACAACTGCGCGACCGGAGGCTAGGAGATTCGATATGTTAGTCTCCGAGCTGCGTAGTCGCCCGGTCACCTGGTTGTGCATGTCGTTTGAGTGAAGTGGTCATTGTGTACCGCTGTTGCTTGGGATCCGCGGGGCGGCTTGCTTGTGGGGATCTTATGTGTACATGTCGAGATGTTGATAGTGATAAACGTTGACGTTGTGAACGGCAAGAAAAGTATGGTTTCGGATTGCTTGTGAATGTGCGGGGTCAACTTGTTTGGGGTATTACCATTGTACATGTCGCTGTCGTATATTAGTCCAGGCTATGAACGAAAATATGAAAAATAAATAAAGAACTACCAGTTCGCACGCATTTACTTTTGACTCCAAAACTATTAGTGATCAGGAGTTTAATATAAAATTAGTGGCGGAAGTAGAAAAATTCCCAGAATTATATAATTTTAAGTTAAGAGGTTATCCAAGGAAAGATGCGACAAAGAAGGCCTGGAATGAAGTAGTAAAGGTAGTTCAGCTTTCAGGTGAGTAAAAAATGGCACCATTAATTGCATCAATGCACTATTGTACACTAATACAAGAAAAAGATGAACACTTACCCGGTTTCGGTCATAGCCTGGACTAATATACGATAGCGACATGTACAACGACAGTACTCCAAACAAGTCGACTCCGCACATCCATAAGCAATCCGAAAACCATATTCCTCTTGCCGTCCACAACGTCAACCTTTATCGCTATCAACATCTCGACATGTACACACAAGATACCCGCAAGCAAGCCGACCCCGCGGATCTACAAGCAACAGCTGTGTACAATGACCACTTAAGTCAGCCGACATGCCCAACTCGCGACTCTAGTAATGGCCGTGTGAAGATGACGGGCGATTACAGTCTCTCCGTCTCTCAGCCGCCGAGTATTGGAGACTTGAGTTTCCCCGTGTGAGCAGTGCCTTAGCTCTCCAGGTAATAAACAAAGAAGGGGCCCTTTTCAACTCGATCCGACACTGACTTAATATATAACCCAACAGATAAAGAATTGATTATGCACTGTCCATTTAACATAATAAAAAATTGTTGACATTTATTATTCGTATTACAGCTATCTAAACATTTTTCTTATCTGAAAGCTTTTGAAAGTGAACAGTTGAGAAAATGCGTTACTAAGCAGAGGTAGGTATTTATCAAAATACAAATCATTATTAACTAATCTTCTCAATTTTCAAATGCATTCCATTGACGGGTGATAAAATTGGATTCTTCACCGCAAATTCCATAGGTATTGGAGTCTTCGAACAAGTATCAAACCGATAATTGTGAAGTAACTTTATTAGACCAATACGAGACTGCATTCCGCCGAAACGTAATCCGATACAGTTGCGTGGTCCATCTCCGAATGCCAAAAATGACATTGGATGTCGCTTCTTAATTTCCTCCGGTGTGAAACGTTCCGGATCGAATCTCTCCGGATCTGGATAATACTTGGCATCATGATGAATTGAATATACTGGAATCATCACTCGTGTCTCCTTTTCAATAATTATATTGGTATTTCGGACTTTATAGTCATCGTGAGGAACTCGTACAAGGAAAGAGAGTGGCGTGTACTTACGAAGTGTCTCTGCAACGTGTAAAGATATCCGTAAAGAATAAACATTCTTAAAGTGAATTGCTAATGTTCTTACCACTTATAATTTGATCAACATATACCATTTCCTTGACAGCATCGTACGTTAGTTGACCATCGTATTTTTTAAGTACATTCTTAATTTCTGTTCGAGCCTGCTCCTGGATGTCTGGGTTCAATGCCAATTCGTATAAACTGAACATCATTGTCGTAGCTGACGTTTCAAATCCGCCAAGGAAGAATAGGAAAGCTTGAGCCGATGCCTGGTTGAGGGTGAGTTTCTCCATTTTAATCCCATTACTGTCCACTGTCTCGTTATCCATTAGCTCTATTAGTAAGTTCATAAAATCATTGCGCTTGACGTTGTTCTTCTTTCGATACTCTACCGTTTCTCGAACGATACGCAAGAAGAACTCCGATACATCATCCGGAAACATTTTCATTCGTAAAAATTTCGCAATTTTTTGATAATTCATCAAAATGACTCGAGCAAAAAGTCCAGCTTTGGGTATGAGCGATTTACGACCATACTCTCGAAATTCATTATCAGGGTCTTTCAGACTATTGCACTCCAGCCCGAAAGCGCATGATCCTATTACGTCCGTAGTGAATTGCGACGCAAGCTCTTTGACATCGTGAGTACTCTCAGTCCTGAGAAGTTCATCTAAGGCTTCGCAAAATCTCTCAGATACTTCAACGATAGTGGGAAACATAAATTTCATTTTGCCGGATGTAAATGTTGGTGAAAATTTCATTCGCAAGGATCTCCACTGGGTTCCTTCGACGGAAAAAAGATGTGCCGTCAGTGGCTCATTTTTTTCGTTAGTGTAAATACCACGATCGTGAAAATTATAAAAATCTCGAATTAAAACGTCTTGAATGAAATCCAAATCAGTGGGTACGACAATTGGCCTCGTGAAAAAGTACATTCCGACAAAGGGTTTTTCATTCTGAATGTCATAGGCCTTTCCAAGGATGTCTTTGAGATGCTCCGGACTGCGGGGAATGTTTCCTAGTGGAATTCGGGGCTCTGGTGTGGTGATGCCCCGATTACTCCAATACGAGAATTTCTTTTTGAAATAGGTATGAAATATGAAATAAATGAGTGTTCCAATGCCGATCACTATGCACGTCCACAACGATATTGAGCACAAGCACGCCATTTTATACGGAAATACTTTCACTATTTCAAACTTCACACGTAAAAATATTATATATGTACATAGGTACTTGCTTTGACTGATAGCTTATAATAACTGATTGCCTAAAATAAATTGTTGGCCAAAAAAATGTGTAATTTATTATAAATTCTTATCTAAACCGAAAATTAGGGGAATATGATCGTTGCGGCTGTGTCGGCGATACAAATTTTTTGACGCAGACACAGTAGCGGATTTAGGCATGGGTAACATGGGCTACTGCAAATTTTAGGAAACCAGAATTTTGTGAATTTTTTAGAATATAATTAAAAAAAGATAAACACCAAGTATCTTTAATTACTATACCAGCAACAAAAACGGCTGACTGGGGCGTCGCATTTCCAGGAGCGGCAAATTTCTAAGGACGGCAGATTTCTGGCGGAACATGTTTCTTATTAAATTTGTAAAATTGCGCCCGCAAAAATGTCACAGGTTGGTAACGCAAGAAACCAACGAGAGCCGAGAAAACATTCTCTAGATTCTTGCTCTTGTTAACCCATGTCGCTGGCGTTGGAGTTAATCCGGTCAAAAAGGAACTTGTACTCTTCACCAGGAGGAAGGTGGAGTACCTTCGCTGTTACCACCATTTGTGGAGGGGTCCTTTGCGAAAAAGCCAAATTTCTGGGACTTATATTCGATTAGAATGCAAATAGTCAGGAGCGCATCGCTAAGGCTACGGTTGCTCTGTACTCTTGCAGGCAGGCTATTGGCCTGAAATGGGGCATGCGACCGAAGGTGGTTTTCTGGTTGTATGTATCAGTCATTCGCCCCATATTAATGTATGGGGTAGTTGCTGGATGGACGGCGTTCAATAAAGCATCATACAGGAATCTATTGGATAAAGTTAAAAGATTGTCTTGTATTGCTATCACTGGTGCTCTGAAGACCACACTGACCGCTGCTCTTGGTGTACTGCTGAATTTCTCCCCTTGGACACCATGGTTGAGCAGGTGGCTGCGATTACGGGCATCCGTTTTAGGGAAACAGGGCTGTGGAAAGAGTCTACTAATAGTCACTCGGCGATACTGGGCTATCTGGATATTCCCGAAGACACGCACTATCTCTCTCACTCTCTCTCTCTAATTGCCTTGACCCCTCCAGGGGCATGGGCGCGTCGGCATCTCTAGCATTTCTATGCCTTGCGGACGTTTCAATAGCATATCAACTTTTCGGAAGTGCAATTGCTAGTATGCACCTCCTATCCGCGCCGTTTTTATACTGACAAACTCGGAGCACTGTGAGAGTTCTGTTAGTACTCACAGGCAGTTTTTGATCGCGCCGGGATATGATCTCCGAGCTCTAGATTACTATCGTAGAGCGGTGACCGAACGATGACGGCCACCGAGCGCGACCGGTGTACTCTTTCGACAAAGGGTATATGAGTCTTATACCGTCGCGGCAGAAGTGGATCGCAGAGAGTACTCCTGAGTTGGAAGCCATAGCTGCTTTGCTGATGACTCGAAAACGGAAGAGGGTGTCGGTGCAGGCGTCGTTTCAGAGAAACTGGACATTCGCTTGTCAATTCACCAGCCTTCTGTAGCATTCTGCAGTGGAGATCACTGCGATTGAAGAAGTTCTGATTTGGCTAGGTCGGAACATCATATCTGCAAGGAACATTACTATCTACACGGATACTCAGGTGGGATTTAGTCCCTGGACGCAAAACGTACTACTTGGGAAACCGTGGTGGTGTGTCGCACCGCTCTTATTTAGCTCAGCAACTTCTTCAACATCACTTTGTGCTGGATTTGGGCTCACAGTGGTTTCAGCGGAAATTGCAAGGCAGGCGAGCTGGATCGGGCAGGTACGGTCATTATGGATATGCGATGCTTTCGCAATGCCAAAATGCCTATAGCAGCATGCAAGAAGCTAATTAAGGCAAATGCAGTATGCAGTGCTAATATCTGACGGCTAAATGGTAATACTTGCAATGTTACGAGCAGATTTGGCTGCACTTCAATCCTGGCCGCTCTTTAGGGCTGCTGATGCTGGAGAGAAGGCATCCCAGAAAGGCGTCTCCGGCTTCCAAACAATGATTTTTGAAGAAGCTGTGGCGATGAAGAAGAGACAATACATCACTTCCTGTGCTCCTGTCCTGCTCTGGCCGATAGAAGAAAGAATATTTTAGGCTCCCTTTACTTTATTGACTTCGATGACCTGAAGGACGTAAATGCTGGCCATCTGCATCGTTTCATTGATAGATCTGGGTGGTTTGACGACTAGTCTCATATGGCGTTTGTGCCTATGAGGTATCACAACGGACCCAGTGATGGTCTATGTGTGCTATGTTAATGTAGAGCTGCCTCTTTAACCTAACCTAACCTAACCTATGTCACTTGATTTCAAAAGCCAGCTACTCACATGATCCGACTTCGAACCGCTATCACGCACCGAGCCAATCCCCTTATAAAGACAGTATATACACACGCAGATGTTGTATGGGTCTCATCCTAGATTCGATGTTGATTCGTTTTGCGTCCTCCAACCTGTGTTTATGTAAAAACATAGTCATATAATATTTAAACAAAGAGATAAGCTAATAAAAAGTAAAAAAAGGATTTATAGAGCCTATAGTTTGTTTATATCGGACCCTGAATTTCCGCTCAAAACAGATGCCACAGGAGCAACACCAAGCATATCTTCAATGATCTGCACAATGACTCTGTGCATTGTATCTAAATATGACATCACTCAAGAAATTCTGGAAGCACCTTCCACACACCTTACCTGTTGTGTTGACAAGAGCAGGTAGTAATAAAAAATTGGGGCTTCAAATCTTTCCCGCCCAAGGCGGACGTCAATGTGTATCCGCCACTGCGCGGACACGTCTATGTTACAAGGTAATATTTGCTACGAGAACGCTTTATGCAATAGTAATTCTTGCAACCGGGAAATCAAATAAATAAATAAATAAAACGAGGCTAAAACGAGACCAATCGGCCTGGGTTGCAAGGTGGTAGTATTAAGTACCATCTCGTAGCCAAGTCCTCAAAGTACCACCCCTGTGTGGCCGCTTGAAACTTTGTAAATCAAAGGCTGATTCGTGTTGCAAGTAAAACTTAGGTTGATAAGAATCGCTAGTGAACCGGCGAACCATGATTTGCAAACAGTTGTTTCAGACATTCAGTTGTCCTTATTACTCACGTGGTTTCGAGTGTAGCTATTTGGTGATGGATGTTGACGGCTCAGATACCGGGTGACCTCTGGGTTCATAAAGTCTTGTGAACTACTCATGGAACTCTCCTGAAAAAAAGCTAATCAACCGAAATCAAATCAACAAAATAGTGGAACAACGGTGGCGGTAGATTCTTCCAACGCCCGCCCCGCCAGCAGATCAAGAACAGGAGGAGTGTGAGGGCCAAGTTACATCTCTCGAAAATATTTCACACGAGCTCTCTATCTCTCGGACATCGATGAGCCGAGTTCGAGAGGCATTACCATCGACTGATCAGCGCCTATTGAAAAATAAGGTGCGGCGAACACGTCTGCGAGAAGAATTCGTCAGCAGAGCCGACCACAGCTGCCGCTCCCAGATTTTCCAAGGCGCCTGCTGTCTATCAGGAGAGGAGTCAGTGGAGCTGTAAAAAGGAGGTATGTGCACTACCTCAACTTAGCCCATGAGCTCATTGCAGCCAGAGAGCTTGAAACCGACCCAAAAGGCAGAGGTCAGAGAAGGATTGCAAGGACAACAACAACAAACACCACAAATCAGTGCATCAACTACTGAAGGATGGCTCTTCAGGGAGAACACCTCCAACCCCTACGGCCTAGCACTTGAACAGACTACAGGCTGCCACACAACACTCGTCCCGTATCTCTCGAAAATAACCTGAGAGTCATTTCGGAAGAAAGGCATTAACCTCGTTACATTCGACCCGAGAGTCCCAGAAAACAATCTGAGATTTTTGCACGGAATACGCTACTGCCAGGAACTGAGGATTACCATGACGTTCAGAGTGTCCAACAGTATGGGATCTCTAAACCGTCGAAACTTAATCGGGACTTGCTATGGCTATTTGAATAACTTTTGGTAGTGGGGCAGGAGGCCTCTAGTCGAGAGTAGTGGCTTACACACTTCTCCCATCGGATTACCGAACAACAGCGAAATCGCCCGAATAACAATAGTCGGTTGTTCGACGAGGTGTTCTCTGATGTTGAAGCTATACCTGAGTTCGGCGGTATCAGGTCCAAAACAGGGTACATGATAATAGAATGTGATAATATCAAGACCGTGGAATGGCTCACGGGTATTGCGGCCTCTCTGAAGCCTTGGGGAGGAGCCTCATTATTGCGTGTGGCCAGAGGAAATTAAATTCCTTGTCGCAGAGTTGTGAGTGTCTTTATTTCCAAAGAGCGCCCTCAACTTACCGATTCGGTAAACGTAAACATCCACATGAGGAACCGGAGGGTCCCTGAGCGCGAGGTGACTACCGTCGCTCCCTCAGTGCACCAACTAATCACCAACTGCACCAGCTCAACTCCGACACGGTGCCAGCCTTTAGCTTTGCACCCCGAATAAGAAGTTATGAATAAAAAGAGTGCAGACTCAACAACGCTGCACTTAGCAATGAGGTAATCACAGCAATACACCCTCGCCCTTCTCAGAAGTGTCCATGAATGTGAAGCTAGCACACGCCTGTTCAGGCGAAAATTAACTCTAACTCGAGCGCTGGAGTGGTGCAAATTAACCTTTATTACGCCAAAAATGCCGCGGATATCTTAGCCAGACTCAAAAAATGATCATCAGGGTGGCCCTTTCCCTGAAACTCGGGTAAATTATAAAATGACTTAATATAAGAAACACCTTGTAATGAACTATTTTACATATATTCTGGTCTAGTTGTGCTGCTTCCACCGGCACATTGAAGCCAGCACCTGATGAGTAGTGATCTCTCGGTGGTACGAAGCCAGATGCCAAGGTGCCCATTACACCCGGACCTCGATGCGAGTGCGATGGCATCTGCGCCGTCCGCCAACCATTCCATCCTTACCGCCCTATTTTTTTATTATTCCCCATTTTTGCCTCCTATGTTTGTGTTGCCATTTGGCCCTCCTTCATTGGCTTCGAGTGCAAAATTGGAGGTCATTCACTAAAGAGCCGAATCCATCGAGCAGCATTTTGTTAGTAACTGCCCTCATTCCATGCTTTGACATTTACTACTTTGCCTTAACCCCTAGCGGGGCATAGCGCGTCAACTACTCCTGCGCGCCATCGTACTCTGTTCTGGGCAATGGGGCGCAACTCCCCAAAAGACTTACCCAGTGCCTGACACTCCTTTGCCACAGATCGACGCCATGTGATTCGAGGACCCCCTCTTGGTCGGCCTTGGTTGGAAATGGGGTTCCATTTCATGGCATGCATAGCAATGCAGTTATCACTCTTCCGCAATGTGTGACCTATCCACTGCCATTTTCGCCTGCGTATCAATTCGTCGATTGGCATCTGACCCGTACGCCGACTTAGCTCTTCATTTGATATTGTTTCGGGCCAGAAAATTCTTAAAATTCGACGACGACATGAGTTGACGAAAACTTGCAGCTTTCTGGTAACTCCTACGGAAACTTTCCATGTACTGCTCCCATACAAAAGCACTGATAGTACCAGGGAGCGAAACAGGCCCAGCTTGGTCTTAATGCTGAGATAACTGCCCTGCCAGATTTTGGACAGCATGCCGTATGCGCGTTTAGCCTGGTTGATACGACGAGCGATGTCCTGCTCCGTACCACCATTTTCGGCAACAATGCTACCCAGGTAGACGAAGTTGTCCACCTTCTCCACAGGCTGCCCATTAATATTGATGGCAATAGGTGTCGGATTTCTTTTTCGCAACGGCGGGCTAAGAACCTTGGTCTTGTTGGTATTAATCTTTAGCCCAACCTTGCTTGCCTCCCTCTCGAGATCTAACGCCATTGCGGACAGATCCATGATTTTGTGGGAGAGTAGGCATATGTCGTCAGCGTAGTCAAGATGTTGTAGATAAGATGTCAAAGTCCATTGAATTCCTCTGTCGAGTCCGGATAGGGCTGCATGCAACACATCGCCGATCACAATGAGGAATAGGATCGGTGAGAGGATGCACCCCTGCCGAACTCCACTGCGAATCTCAAAGTCCCCCGACACCTTACCTTTATGCAGAACGCGACATTTCGCGCCGTCATAGGTTGCCTTAATAATAGCCACAAGCTTCTCAGGGATGCCTCTCCTGCGCAAGGCCGCCCATATAGAATCCCGGTTCACACTATCGAAAGCCTTTTCGAAATCGATGAAAAGCAAGTGAAGCGGAGAATCGTATTCAGCGCATTGCTCGATGATGATTCGCAAGGTGTTAATGTGATCGACACAGGAGAATCCGGATCGAAAGCCAGCCTGCTCTTCATCAATTGTGCTTTCTAAGTGGGCCTTTAGTCTTTCCAGGACGATTTTAGCTATTATCTTGGCAACGGCAGGAAGCACACATATGCCTCTCCAATTATTACAGTCTGTGAGGCTACCCTTCTTTGGAAGTTTGATGATCAAACCTTCCTTCCACTCAGTGGGAAAGGTCTCTGTATTCCACGCTTTATCAACAAGTGGGTGCAGCAAATCGGCAGTTACGCTTGGCGCTGCTTGATAAAGTTCGGCAGGGATGCCGTCAAGTCCGGCGGCCTTTCCTCGTTTTAGTGCAATAATTGCAGTGACTATTTCCTCTTTAGTCGGGGCAGTGGACCGTATACGCACATTTTGATGGTTAGCTAAATTATCTATATGAGGGGGAACTTCACCAGAGGTTACACGGTTCAAGACCGCGGCGAAGTGTTCTTTCCACCGCCTCATTTGATCTTCTTCCAAGATAAGTAGCTTTCCATCACTATCTTTCACCGGATGTTGGCAGGAGCTACGACCACCTGTAAACTCCTTGATGACACCGTATACGGCATTTAAGTTGTTACTTCTTGCGGCTTCTTCTGCTGACGCTAAAAGAGAATTGGCATAAACTCTTTTATCGCGTCGCACACTACGCTGAACTTCTCGAGCTTTCTGACGGTAAAGGAGTTCGATGCTGCTTCGATTGTCGTCTGATGCTGCAGCCAAACGAACTTTCAGCTCCTTTCTTTCAACAATCCGCTGCCATGAAGCGTCGGACATCCAGGGCTTATTCCGGCAATCCGGGTTTGGGCCAAGGATGGTATTTGCGCTATCAATGTACGCATTTTTTATGGCATCCCAGTTTTCGTTTATGTCACTATCTGGGTGACTAGTTATCTCAGCCGCTTTTTGCGCAAGATGGTCATTATATTGTTGTAAGACAGCTGGATTTTTTAGTCGAGCGGTGTTGAATTTGCGGGGCCTGGATCTTTCGTCGCTGGGGCGGCGCACGGCTGCAATACGCAATCGAACATTAGCGATCATAAGATAATGGTCTCTTCCCATCCCAATATCGGCACCCTTCTTGTTTCGCACGTCCAGGAGGCAACTCTTGAATCTTTTACTAATGGCAAAATGGTCGATCTGATTTTGTGTTCTGCGCCGATCAACAGAGGACCAACTGATTTTGTGGTGGTCCTTATGCTCAAACATAGTACCACCGATGAAGAGACTGTGAAAGTTGCAGAACTCTACAAATCTTTCACCGTTGTCATTACGGTCACCAAGACCGTGTCTTCCCATCACATGTCTGAGCCCATAGTTATCAGCGCCAACTTTCGCATTCAAATCACCCATAACCATTATAATGTCACCTTTA
The DNA here is from genome assembly GCA_964017055.1 of Chloromyia formosa. Lineage (NCBI taxonomy): Eukaryota > Metazoa > Arthropoda > Insecta > Diptera > Stratiomyidae > Chloromyia > Chloromyia formosa. The sequence continues at coordinate 117,484,442 of OZ024815.1, forward strand.
GGTGTTCTGCTCTGAACGGCGTTTAGTTCTTCGTAGAAGGAGTCTTTTGCCAAGACATTGTCGGGTTCAGTAGGGGCATAACATTGTATTATTGAGATGTTCCTCATTTTGGTCCGGAACCTGGCGGTCAAGACCCTGTCAGAGACCGGTTCCCAGGATAAGAGACAGTTTCGCGCGGCTCTGGTTAAAAGGAGCCCCACACCTGACTCACGACGACTACCGGTAGCTTTACCGGAGTACAACATTACAGTGCTGCCCGTTGGAGAGATGAATTCTCCGCTGTTCCACCATCTTATCTCACTAACTCCTAAGATATTTAATTTGTACCTCAGAAATTCACTCTCTAATTGAAGAAATCGTGCGTTCTGGGGACCTTCTGATCCGTTGTCCAGGAGAGTACGCACATTCCAGAATCCAATCTTTGTCATTGTACGATAGCTAAAAGTCGTAACCGTTGAGTCAGTCCTTATCCGAGGCATAGTTGACGTTTCGTTAGCATATAAAGATTTCGGATAGTGCAAGTTGCTGGCATACACATCCTGTCCTTTGATTGTCGGTTTTAACGACAGGCCCTCAAAGGGAAAGGCCGTGGTATTTTTTTCACACCCCACACCACAGGGGTACCTCAACCAAATCATCGCACCGCCATCACTGGCGGCTTGACGTTGGTTGGCAATGGTCTGTGACCACCGCCGTTCCAGGGGGCGCCCACGCGGAGGACTATGGAAGAGGAGTTTTTGCCCCCCAATACAAAATGCTTTGACATTTGTCAGTCAATGTTTTGGTTATTATTCGTTTGCAGCCTAATTGTTTTTTATAAGGAACGGTTTTTTCTTCCAATTTGTGTGAGTAGTAACGTAACGAAACAAAAACATAACCAAATTTTTACACAGTTTAGTTTAAGTGTTGCCCACCAGGTGGAGGCGTAAGTTTTGGTGACTTTGGCATCGGGATATTGGGTGATATGAATATTTAACTTGGCTTCCGCAAACGTCACTTGGATGGCAGAGCCATCAGTTGACTCCCACACACGGTGAATTTTGGCTTCGACAGAAGTCATTTGGCTCCGTGGCGTCACCATGAATGTCCAGCTTTACGGGTTTTGCTAACAGTCGAAACAGAAACAAAGTGTGCGACTTTCCATCAAAAAATATCATAGTCCCATTTCTGTAGGAAACGCCTACAAATGCAATCAAAAAATAAAATTTAAATTAAATTATAAAAAGTAGTCTCCATAATATCATTTTATTTTGTCCCAAACATCTGTACCCACTCACCTTTTAAATTGACCTATACTGTCCCCTTTATTTGTCCTTATTTATACAAGCCCTGATAGAAATAACGAACTTGAACCCGTCCGCATCATTGTTTGTGTCCTTTAAAGCGTTATGGCGAAATCTTCCTGACCAATTATTTATGGATATGTTTTCACCACAACGATAAAGTGGATACGTATTTTTTCTGGACACCTAACTGAACTGACGTCGAGCATCGTCAAACCAGACACGAATATAAGGGATGCATGTATAATGAGCTGGTACCATGTCTTCTGTGGCTCTGAATTTTCAGCCTCGGTATGCTCATATGGACGTACATGTACGAGTATATGATAGGGTTGGTGCTGTGCCAACTAAAGGTAGACAATACTGACATGTGGAGAATATGTAAATGGGAAGGAACAGGAACGCAGAAAATTACATGAAATAGATTCGCAAGGTAAAGAACCCACAGAAACCTGAAAACTACACGTCCTTGTGAAGAGAAGGCATCAGTGGGCACCACTGTGGTATTTTGTTATGTGTAATTTAATTTTTTGTTGGATGATGATGACTGAACAGTAGGGGAGTATGTCCAGATTGAATCGAAGGGAAATGTTATCAGACAAATGGTAGGCAAATGTTATCGGACAAAAAAAAGGTCAATAACGGTCCATTGTGGGGTTCGTTTTTTTTCTAACAAAAAAAGATAAACATCCTATGCACCAAAAAATCCCAGATACTGATAGGTGGGTATAGGTAGTATGGGATACGGATGCGGACAAATGAATATGCTTTAATAATTATTTTGATTTCAATTTAATTCGTTTTTCGTTCGTTGTGAGCATGCCAACTTATCCCTGAATTTACTATTCCGATCCCTGCACCTTAGTAGACATGCTACGAACTAATTTGAAAATATTTAAACGTTTATTTTTCCTGCAGAATAAAAATCGATTAATATCCTGGAGAATCCTTTTTGTCCTAAAAGCAGTCTACTTTCCCTTACATTTACAATCACGATAGGTATGGATTTATTGCCTCAGCCCGTAATATATTCGTACAGTCTGTCCCTTAGGGTAAAGTCACGATAAGAACAAAAAGTATATGAGTAATGTTAAAAATATCAATTTCACGCTTTGCTACTACTGTAATAAATGTGGTCAGACTTTCTCTACGAATTATTGTCAAATTGTCAGGGTTGAATTTGTGTTTTATTCGAAATCTACATCAGGGGAGCATATCTGTAATTTAATATTCCGATATCTACACATACGTTCAAATTCTTATGGGGATAAAGTTTTGAGGTACATGTGAGGGTTGATATGTATTATTTTTGTTAAATGGAGTTCGGGTGTAAACAGAATTTTCGGACATAGCCCCATAAGCTCGTTACTTTTCAATTCGTTAAATAATTCACAGAAAAAAATTAAAGGAATTTTATATTTTTTATTTATTAAGGTTTCTTTTGCTAGACGCGGCTGAGCGACTATCGTTAGATACTGTGAAAAAATAAAAAATAAACGATCATGATGGACCACTATTCGTGTGTATTTTAATGTTCGGGAGATCGTCGGATGCCGGCTGTACATCCACATAAATTACACTCGAATAGTGTGTCATTATGGTCGGTTTTCTTTACAGTCGCCAACGATAGTCGCTCAGCCGCATCTACAATAACAAAACCAAAACTTTCAATCTTGCCAGCAGCTAGATGAGTAGTGAGTATGAGTATGATCTGCTAATTTTGCGGATTGGATCGGATTTGATTCGGCACGGCACATGACCGAGGTCCGAAAACCTAGGTCGGCAGACCTACCCTATGCTTGTGAATTTTATTTGCAATGCGGCTAGTTGTCACGGATCCAGGGCCGCGCTTGGTTACCTCTGAGGAAGAAAGAATATAATTATTAAAATAATTACAGCGGCAATTAGGGCGGGGGTGGCGGTATACTTACAAATACCTTGCTTAGGATATTTCGGAAGCGAGTGACCAGTTCCTGAAAGCAGAAGTGTAAAATACCACAAAGTTTCTTGTGCACTGGATGATATTTCGAAAATACTTATCTGATTCTCACTATCCTCGTCAATCTACACGCGCGACCGGAATCTACCGTCGACACAGAAGTTAAATATCGCCAAATAAAATACTCAAGGCGAAAACAAGCACAAACTTTGAAAGATAAACAAACACTGGATTGTCAGAGTGACGTAAACTACATTATCAACACTGGCTGCTGTACTAACATTACAATAGTACTAATAAGCCGGATTCTCGTACTGCGCGGATAGCTGATCCACAAAAATATCCGTTGGTCCGATGTTATTTAAACCCTGACAAATAAACCGGAACCCTCTTTGTCCGATTTTTGATTGTCGATTGAAGTTGGGTGTCCCTATTCCCGGAAAGGAAAATTCATAATTCGTGAACTAACTCTCTCTTTGTCCGATTTTTGGTTGTCGATTGAAGATACTGGAATCAAAGACTGTGAAGGAGGTGAATTCTTTTTTTTGGAGACTCGGAAAGAACGGATTATGTACCAGCTAAGTAGACGGAGACGAAGACGAAGATTGCGATGGACAGCACAGTGAAGGCAAAGCATATATTTTGGAAAAGGGGGTTGTGTATCGGATGAGTCGACGTAGCAGAAGATTGCGACGGACAGCACAGTAAATACGAACGAGTCAGAGAAAATTAGTGATTAAATCCGCCACCCAGTTAGGGCATTTAGATTAGGGCTAGTGAGTAGTTAGACGTAAGTTAGTTTAGTGATTAGTGAATAAGTAACGTAAATATACGACCGGTCGATAGTTAGTTGTGTTGAATCAATCCCCTTTTGGAAAATAACATTTGTAAAGGGTTATCCATTTCGTGTTTCGGAAAGTAAAGCCCTGCCATTCGACATTTGTCAAATGTCAGTGTATTCCAAACTGGTATTGGTTTAGTTGAAGGTTTGCTATTTTACAAGATGGAACGTTTTACAACTGAACAACGCGTTAAAATTATTAAATTATTCTACCAAAATGGTGAATCTGCGTTGGCCACGTTTCGTGCATTACGCGCAGATTGTGGTCGACATAATCGTCCCAATGACCGCACAATTACCTACACAGTGAAAAAATTTGAATAAACTGGATCTGTGACAGACATTTCTACACCTGTGCATCATCGTTTTGCTCGTTCGACCGAAAACATCGCCGCTGTGAGTGAAAGTGTGGCCGAAGACCCGAATTTGTCGATTCCGCGCTGATCCCAGCATTTAGGCCTATCTTACGGCACATTGTGGCGCATTTTGCATTTGGACCTTCATCTCCATCCTTATAAAGTCCAGCTCACGCAAGAATTAAAGCCAACTGATCACAGATTGCGTCGTGAGTACTCAGATTGGGTCCTCGAACAGCAGGCCACCGATGCCGATTTTTCGAAGAAAATCTTCTTTAGCGATGAGGCTCATTTTGCGCTCGGCGGCTATGTAAACAAACAAAATTGTCGCATCTGGGGCAGTGAGCAACCGCAAGTGACCGCTGAGAAACCGTTGTACCCGCAAAAAGTGACTGTTTGGTGTGCATTGTGGGCCGGCGGCGTCATTGGGCCGTTTTTCTTCGAAAACGATGAAGAAGCCGCCGTTACAGTCAATGGCCAGCGCTATGGCGCCATAATTCATGACTTTTTGTGGTTGGAAATTGAAGATATGGATCGCGTCAATATGTGGTTTCAATAAGATGGGGCCACATGCCACACCACGCGACAAAATTTGGCTTTATTGCGCGAGAAATTCCCAGGACGCGTAATTTCGAGATTCGGCGATGTGGCTTGGCCAGCAAGGTCTTGCGATTTAACGCCGTTAGATTTCTTTTTGTGGGGCTATGCGAAGGACCGTGTTTATGCGAACAATCCCACGACGATTGGTCAATTGAAGGACGAAATCCGTCGAGTTATAGCCGAGTTATTGCCCGAAATGTGTGAAAAGGTAATCGAAAATTACCTCGAAAGGATCGAGTCCTGCAAGCGGTTCCGTGGAGGACATTTAACAGATATTGTATTCCACGTATAATGGCATAATCCAAACTTTATTATAAAATAAAAATTCCATCGAAATTCAAATATTTACTGTGTTTAATTTAAGTTTACTTTCCGAAAGAGAAAATGGAAAACCCTGTACACTCGGTGTAACACGCTCTGGATCCGGCAAATATAATAGTTTCTTTGAATTCTAACCGTGTCGTTAGTTTCAGTGCGACAAATCTTACTCCCGCGAGTTCGTACTTATCGCTGAGACGAACCAGGCACTGGCGGTCATGAACTTCTGAGTACGTGGCACCCACGACCCATCTTCGAGGGTTGGTCGGAAGACCGCGGACATGGTGTAACAAATTGGCGCCCAACGTTTCGGGATTTAGTTTGTATCAACGGTTAGATCGATTTGAATTCGTGTCGTAGTAGAATTTGTGTCTAGTATTTTGAATTTGTCGTGCGTTACGATCATGAAGAAAATTGGTGTTGATCGCCTGAGTAAGGACGAGCTCAGTTACGAACTCACTATTCGTGGCTTGCCGGAGGACGTAGTAGAGGTTATGCGTAGAAATCTCCGTGCAGCTCTAAAGGCTGAGTCAGCTGCGAGCACGTCTTTTGTATGTGTCACCTATCCGTTTACACATGAGCAGGATTGTGAGGAAATCAAAACTTTTACAGAATAGTTTAATGGGGACGCTGCCATCGGTGAATATTTAAAAATTAGGGCGAAGATTGATTTTTGTTTTAGGCATTTGGAAGCGATGCCAGGAGACGTAGTTCAAGCAGTAGCTCACAAAGGTTTGAGGGCACAGCTCATATTGGCCCTAGGTTTCCTAATAGACAAGGTCGATGATAGTAGTAACGACGAGTGCAGTAGCGACGAGTCTGCGGGGTCCGTGGTACCACAGGCGGAATCAACACCTCAAAATAAGGGAAATGGCGGAAAGAAAAGAGTTGATGTATCCAAATGGGACATTCGTTTCAATGGTGACTCTAATTTACTTAATTTCTTTCTGGAAACGGTGGAAGTGCTTCATCATGAAAGAGGGCTCAAGAAACGGAAGCTTTTCATGGCTGCTGTCGAGTTGTTCGAAAATAAAGCCTTGATTTGGTTTAGTGCCATACGAAAAAGGGTAAATTCCTGGGAGGATCTCGTTAAGGAATTGGAGGTGAAATTCCTTCCTCCCGACTACGACGATCGTTTTTGGGAGTAGATCAAGCGGCACATGCAAGAGAAACAAGAGGGTCTATGTTGCGATCATGGAATGTCTATTTGGTCGATTTTTAATAATGCCCACCGAGAAGGAGAAGTTAAAGGTCTTGCCCTGGAATTTGACACCATTCTACTCGTATCATATTCATCTGGAATTGGTCGACATTCAATCAATTGACGTCTTAATCACATTGGGAAGATCGCTGGAGGTGACTCGTATGTCAGTGGAAGCTTTTGTTCCGCCCTCCACTAAAAAAGTAAATAACATTTTGGACCCGGAACTGGCGTAAAGATCTGAAAATAACTTTAAACTCTTCTACTATAGATATTGAATACAAGGAAACTGAGTTTGCACGGTCGTAGAAAGTGAGCTTAAGTTTTGGTGGGCGAAAATCCGAGAAATTTGAGCCCTTTTTTTAATATTATCGTTATAACTCCTAAACGGTGCTTTGGATCGAAGAAACTTGCATTTGTAAATTAAAGACCGTTAAATTCTGCGTTCAAAACATTGCTCAAAGTTGGAATTCGGTTCAGCAGCATAGTCAAAATTGATAGTCAAAGAACGACAATTTTCGAGGCCTCGGCGAAAAATCACACTTTATCACTTTTCAAGGTCACAGATCTTTGTAGCGGATGCTCCGAATAGAAAAGCTTATCTTTAAAAGTTATGGACAATTTGAATGTAAGCCTAACGTGACCAATATTTTCCAATTCGGGCCATTTTTAGAGTAGGTATGAGCAAAAATTAAAAAATGCCTGCTCATCGATTTAGGCTTATCTTATGCGTATGGGATAGTGGCGTGGTGGAGGGCACTTAGAATCACATCCTACAGGTGCCTGTTGGATAAAGTTCAAAGGCTGGCGTGTGTCGCCATTACGGGTGCTCTAAGCTCTACGGCTAATGCAGCCCTTGAAGTCATGCTCAACCTGACTCCTCTGGACATCTTGGCCGAGCAGCTTGCCGCGAATGTAGCTATTCGTTCCCGTGAAACGAGTCAGTGGACCCTATCCATCAATGGACATTCGAATATTTTGAATAGTTTGAATGTTCTTGAAACCACGGACTATTCCTCAACCAAACTAGAGTTTGACAAAAACTTCTGTCGCCTAATCCCTTCTCGTGAGGTGTGGGCAGATGGTATTGCTTTAGGTACTAACGCTGTAAGCGTTTATACGGACGGCTCCAAGAGCGTTGATGGGGTTGGGGCGGGGGTTTACTCGAAGAAGCTGAATACCAGTCTGTCCTTCCGTTTCCCTGACTACTGCAGTGTCTTTCAGGCACAGGTGACTACTATTCACGAAGCCATTTTTTGGCTGGGCCGTAATGTTATTTCGTTCAGGAATGTGATTATTTACAGTGATAGTCAATCGGTAATAAAATCGTTTGATTCTGCTGTGACTAGCTCGAGGGCACTTGCCGAATGCTGTACCTCGATCTAACAGTTGAGTGGCTTTCTCAATGTTTCTATTTGCTGGATTCCGGGTCATCGTGGCTATGTCGGTAACTTACCCGTGAGGGAACAAATAATGAGGTCGGCGACAGTTTTCGGAATGTTGGTATGCCTATGAGCACCTGCAAATTGGCTCTAAGGGAAATTGCGGCTGCGAGGGCTAACATCAGATGGCGTGATGGCTTAACATGTCAGGCGGCCAGGCAGATTTGGCCAGTACTAAGCCCTGGCCGCTCTTCAGAATTCCTTATGTTGAACAGGAATTGCATTAGTAATGTTACAGGGGTTATCACTGGTCATTGCCTCATTGGGGAGCATGCGAGGAGACTTCGTGTGTCGCACAGCAGAAGCTTTAAAGGAGTGTTCTTTTCACTTGCTCTGCTCTTGCTAGTAGTAGGAAGTTCATCTTGGGGTTGTACTACTTCACTGATCTCGATGATGTGAAGGATGTGAGCCGCGGACTGATTAATCGTTTCATCATTCGCTCCGGGTGATTCCCGGAGTAGGTACTGACCGAAAGGTCTTTCTTAGATAGAATGTGTTTAGCGGTATCACAACGGACCCAGTGTGGTCTATGTGTGCTACGTATGCTGGAGCAGCCCATTAACTTAACCTAACCTAAAATACCTGTTATTGTTTTGTTTATTTGCTTTTACCCAATTTGAAAGATGATACTGATGTATATTTCAACATTTTTATTACGTATAAGATAAATGGTACATTGTACATATCCAAATATGCAGCACGAGACGACTTGTAACGGTTTCAAGTGTGAAACAAAAACGAAAATTTTGCCATAGACCGAGACTTTCGTTTAATCCCAGAAATATAGTCGGAAGTTGTTCTCAATGGCGTAGAAATGCAGGATTATAAGCGCGGGTTATAGCTAAGAACTCATGTGTCCAGTTAACTGGACACCGGAACCCAACCTGTTAATGACACATTGGCATGTTAATTGCCTTGACCCCTCTAGAGACTTGGGCGCATCAACATCTCTAGCATCTCTATGCCTTGTTGACGTTTCGATAGCATATCTACTTTTCGGAAGTGCAGTTGCTAGCATGCGCCTCCTATCCGCGCTGTCTTTATACTGACAAGTTCGGAGCACGGTGAGAGTTCTTTAGTACTCACAGGCAGTTTTTGATCGCGCCGAGATTTAAACTCCGAGCTCTAAATTAGTATCGTAGAGTGATGACCGAACGACCACGGCCACCGAGCGCGATAATCGATAATAAAGATCAACTCATGATTAGTCATGATTTCTCTCTACGCTTATATGAATGAAGTTGGTTTCTTTGTACGGCACTGGCGATTACTTGACCTTAACCTTGTGAAATAAATATTAAAATTGAAATTGATTTCTATTTCTGTACAATGACATCGCAAAGTCTACACGAAATAAATTAAACAGACGTCTCTAGAGCATCTTCAATTGAATTTACAAACAGTGTAGAGTCAAATTTGTGTTTCATTCTGTTATGGCCGATGAACTAGCCATTATCAGCACTTAAGGCAGTACCCAATTTAGTTCCGAGATATTCAAATCGAAATGGCCTGGCTGCCAATTCTTAGTTGTGTAATATTTGGTTTAGTTTCTACAATCTATATTTTCTTCAAGAAAAAATATTTGTACTGGAAAGATCGCGGTGTTGACTATCTGGAGCCCATCTTTCCGACGGGCAATCTATCATTTCGCGAACATTTAAAAGATTTCGTTGTTAACGTTTACAATAATCGGAAAAATGGCTCCCCGTTTATTGGTGCTTATATCATTTGTAAACCCGTGTTGATGCTAACGAATCTCGATCTAATTCAAAATGTACTGATCAAGGATTTCTCCAACTTTAATGGTCGCGGGATGTATGTCAACGAAAAGGATGATCCCCTATCAGCACACATGTTCTCGCTGGACGGCGAAAAGTGGAAGTCCATTCGATCCAAATTGTCGCCAACTTTCACTTCGGGCAAAATGAAATTCATGTTTCGAACAATGGTTGATGTGGCCGATAGATTCAACATTGTCCTAGCGGATATGATCCAACACGAGTCGGAATTAGATCTAAAGGATCTAATAGGCCGATTCAATATGGATGTGATAGGCTCGTGTGCATTTGGAATCGATTGCAATTGTCTGAACGATCCCGATGCCATTTTTCGAAAATACGCAAAAAAAGTTTTCGACGAACCACATCTTAGTCCCTTTATGATGATGTTCACTCTTCAGTATCCTGAATTGGCTCGAAAGTTTGGTGTAACGACTCAGGCAAAGGATGTGACTGATTTTTTTGTACGAACAGTGCGCGATACAATTGCATACCGCGAGCAAAATAATGTCCACCGCAACGATTTCATGGACTTGTTAATTGGGCTGAGGAATGTTGGAGATACGAAAGAAGATGCTGCTAAATTGAGTGAGGCGGAAATTATAGCACAGGCGTTCTTGTTTATCATGGCCGGGTTTGATGCATCAGCTTCCGCGATTACTTACTGCTTGCACGAAATGGCGTTGAATACTGATACGCAGGAGAAAGCTCGGCAGGAAATCGAGACTATTTTGAAGAAGTATGATGGGACGATGTCCTATGAAGCAATTCAGGATATGGTATACATCGATCAAATCATAAGTGGCAAGTACTGGTTTTTAAAATGCGATTCTTATTTACGAGGAGTGGCCAATAAGCTCGTTGAATGGGGGAAATGGAGGGGGTGAGGTAACTTTTTTGTATTTTCATTTATTAAATAAATCATTAGTATTGCAAACCCTAAATTTTGTAAAAATTGGGTTAGTATTTGCTGAGTTAACGTCGAGTAAATAAGTCAATCCAATAGACAATTTTAAGCATGGTGAAAATAGAATTTCACGCTGCCATTTTTTTATCTAGCAACGGGACTCTTGTTCCTAAAAAGCCGTGGTTTACAAATGTGCACAATCTTTCCCGTGCTGGATTTTTTGGCATAAGTATCCCCTTGCTTGGTAAAAAAAACGTATTGGTAACACGAAACCCGATTTTCTCCATGTTTCATTCTATCCCTCGGGTTAATTTGCTTATTTGACGATAACTCAGCGAATACTGACGCGATTCTTATAAAATTTGGTATTTAAACTACTATTTATTTACTTAAAAACGACAAGTCTCCGCCATGTCGTCTGTGTAGTGAACTTATGATCTGCTCTCGTAAATGAACAATTTTGAATAAGGGGGCTTCTGTTATTGAAGCATATGTAAAGTCGGTTCTAATTGGTAATCATGTTCAGGTGGGTTAAATTATTAGCTAAACAAATTCGGAAATTACTAGTTTATTATTTTAATAAAAGCTCTTTACTTTTAAATCAACTCAAATGATACTCATAACCTTTCAAATGTAGCCATTACATTTCTTCCGACTCTCTTTCTTCACCAGAGGTTCTTCGGAAATATCCGCCAGGCGTACTACTCGTTCGTAAAACTGCTCACAACTATCAAGTACCCAACTCAGAAGCAACCATAGATGAGGGTACGGAAGTTTTCATTCCCGTCTATGCTATTCATCATGATCCCGAAATATATCCCAATCCTGACGTTTTCGATCCAGACAGATTTGCTCCAGACAATATCAAAAGCAGACATCCCATGTCATTTTTGGCGTTTGGCAGTGGTCCGAGAAATTGCATTGGCTTACGTTTTGCTCGAATGCAATCGCGAGTGGGCTTAGTGACACTTCTGAAGAATTATCGATTCAACTTATCGACAAAAACGCCAGCGGTATTGGAATTTGATTCGACGAAACCTATATTGACTCCAAAAGATAAGATTATTTTCAGGATGGAAAAAGTTTGATTTATGTAATAAAAATGTGTTCCGGGTTTCTATTTCTCTTTCTTTGGTATATATTATATAATATTGTTTGATTATGGAGTTCTTTGTCAAAATTTCAAAGACAACACATAATTGATTTCCTGTCAGATGGGGAAACCACCTACAGCTAGGCAGAGAATGCTGTAAGGCTGGTTTTCTATTATTCGCTTTCTAGGTACTGTCAACCTAAATAAACCACAAATATTGTCGCGCTCGATGGCCGTGGTCGTTCGGTCGCCGCTCTACGATACTAATCTAGAGCTCAGAGTTCAAGTCTCGGTGCGATTTAAAACTACCTGTTGGTACTAATAGAACTCTCATAGTGCTCCGAGCTTGTCAGTATAAAGACGGCGCCGATAGGAGGTGCATGCTAGCTAGAAAACTAGATATGCAATCGAAACGTCAACAAGGCATAGAAATGCTTGAGATGTTGACGTGCCCATGCCCCTGGACAGGTCAAGGCAACTGACATGGTGTAATTTTCGTGTGTCTGCGCAGACCGTCTACAGGAAATCAAAAAGTTTTGATTTTTAGTCGGTTGACGAAGACGTGCTGTGTGTGACGAAATTTGCATAAAATAGTGGAAATTCGTGGAGTATATACGTCGAAATGGAAGATCAAATTTTTTGAGAATTTAGGGGTTTCCTGCAAAAGGAGGTAGCGCAATTTTTGTCAATTTTTTTGCAAATTTTCCAAAATGTCTGGAAAATTCAAATTATTATAAGAGTTATGCGAAAATTTTAAATTTTATAAATTCGCTCACTTGTTTTGCATATCACGATCATATTTTCACTTAAAAATACGAGGGTAAGGTGAAAAGTTCTCGGCCTGACAATGAAAGACTGCGATTTTCAGTTAAATGGTTTTATTTTGTCTACATAATCTCCCTTGACTTCAACACACTTTTTTCAGCGTTTCTGCAACATCAGTATTCATTCCTTACCGGAAGTGAGAGTCTGGAAGGCTATGAAAATATTCATCTGCGACCCTCTCAACTTCTTCATTGGATGCGATGCGTTTCCCAGAAACAAATTTCTTTAAACTTGGGAACAGGTGGAAGTCTGAGGGTGCCAAATCAGGTGAAAAGGGGGGATGGTCGAGCAAATCGTACCCCAAATCCCGCAGTTTTAACATCGCCAACGCGTACTCAGGTACATTTTCCTGGTGGTTAATTCTTCTTCAATCTAGGCCTCTTCTCGCAAATTTTGGCATCCAGCTGGTCAAGAAGTTTGGAGTAATACTCGCGTGTTATTGTTCTGCCTTTTTCAAGGTAATCAATTAACAGGATCCCTTTCGCATCCCAAAAGATGACCTTTCCGGCAAATGCGATCGACTTCGCTTTCTTTGGGGCTGAACTACCAGCTTCCACCCACTGCTTCGGCTGCTGCTTCGTTTCTGGCATGTAGTGGTGGACCCAAGTCTCATCCATGGTGACAAATCGCCGTACAAAATGATCGCATGCCAAAGAGGCTTCCAAGACTGGAGGACGCGGTCACGTGACCGAGATAATTGGAGAACAACAATACAGGCGGCCAAATATTGCATTTCGATACAAAATGCTTCGCAAGCACGATTCAAATAAAAAATGTACAGGCAGTTTTGGAAACTCCAATAATAGACAAAAAAAAAAATTAAGTCTTATAGGTTTTATTGGAAAAGCAAACCACAACTTATAACCAACCTGTTTTTAAGTAAGGAGGGGGGCAAAAGATTTTTTCCATAGTCTCCCACGTGGGCGCCCCCTGGTAACGGCAGTGTGTGAAATCGCTGACGGTCAAGTCTTAGCGATAAGACAGTTTGGAAAAAGTCAGATAGCCTGAATGGCTGACCAACATCTAAGCGTCTCAGGTTTAGTAGGATGGAATGATTTGTGTAGTTGGACCTGAAACATAGTTGTGTGAACTCCAGCACGTTTACTAAACAACCTGAAGCAGCTATTTTCCGACGCCTTCCCCCGAATGGGGTTAAGCTATGTGATGACAACTCGTCCTTGTAAAAACCACTCCGCATCAAGAAACCTGGAACAAAAGCCTCGGATTGGACGGATCAACAACGACGACCACGCAAACGACTAAAGATTTATTCTTCCGGATCCTGGAATGTACGCTCCCTGAACAAACCAGGGGCCGAGAAGGCCCTCCTTTAACAGGTCGAAAAGTACAACTTGAGCATTACTGCAGTCCAGGAAGAAAATTGGCTTGGCAGCAAGATCAATGATAAGAAATCGCACACAATTTTTACAAGTGGCGAACGATCGGGCCACAAAGAATTTGGAGTAGCATTTATAGTGAACAATCACTTCAAGCCGCACATTACTAACTTAAAAGCCATAAATGAACTGCTATGTGCGATTCGCATTAAGACTCGATTCTTCAATCTCGGGCTCATCAATGTGCACGCCCCTACTGAAGTTAAAGTAGACGCAGTAAAAGACGAGTTCTACACCTGCCTTGAGACTCTCTTCGATTCACTTCCAACAAACGACGTCAAATTGTTGCTGGGAGATTTTAACGCGAAAGTCGGAAATGAAAGTTGACACCGGGGGACCACTGGAGGTCACAGTCTCCATGAAGAATGTAACGGCAACGGCCAGCGACTTATCGACTTCGCCTGCAGTAGGAATCTAGTCATAAGCACTACGTGTTTCCTGCATCGACGCATTCACAAGCAGACCTGGAAATTTTCAGACGCATATACAGTCAATCAAACTGATCACATCCTCATTTGCAGGAGGTTGGCGTCTAGTGTGATAGATGTCCTATGTCCTATCGAGGCGCAAACTGTGACTCAGATCATAGACGACCTACAGATGTAGAATTTCGTCAGTGCACCAATCGAGAATCAGCCCTCCCAAAATCTTTACGGTTGATAAGCTTCTGAGCGATGTTGCGGCGGCGGCGAACACTACCGCCCTTCAGGAAAGACTATCACATATGCTTCACAACATCGTCCATGGGTTCTGGCAAGAACTCAAGGGTAACATCAAAGATGTCGCAGAAAAGGTCGTGGAATATAAAGCCAGACGAGCGCGAAATGACTGGCTCGACGAAGAATGCAAAAATTTACGAAAAACGAGGCCTACAGACAATGGATTCAACGAAGAACCAGACCCAAAAGAGCAAAATGTGACGAGCTACGGCGAATATCGAATAGAATAATTAGGCGTAAGAAACGGAAATATTTTGACGAGCAGTTGCTGAATATTAACGAAAATTTAGCTATAAGGAACACCAGACAAGCGTATAAACTAGTAAATACAATTAAGAACGGCTATCAACCAAGGACTAGCCTTTGTAAGGACAAGGATGGAAACATATTCAGCGACACCGATGACATTATCAAACGATGGGCTTCTTATTTTGAAGAGCTTCTGAACCTACCATTTAACATCCCCCACATGAAGCTCTCGACGATAATGATCGAGGCCTACCGATACAACCACCGACAGTAGAGGAAGTTGATTTCGCGTTGAGGTCACTAAAACGAAACAAAGCGCCGGGCGCTGACGAGATTCCAGCTGAACTGCTAAAATTCGGTGGAATACATCAATTACTCCAGCGAGTATGGGAGGACCAGATGATCCCAGACGATTGGCGCAGAAGCATCATTTGCCCCACTCACAAAAAGGGAGATAAACTGCAGTGTGGGAATTACAGGGGCACATCACTAGTTTGTACGTCTTATAAAATTTTGACGAAAATTCCGGAAAATAGAATAAAACCGTAAGCAGAACGAATCATTGGCGAATATCAAAGCGGTTTCAGACCGGGTCGTTCTACGACCGACCAGCTTTTTACGGTCAAACTGATACTCCAGAAGTGCTGGGAATACAACGTAAACGTATTCCAAATCTTTGTCGACTTCAAGGAGGCATACGACAGTATCGATCGTGGAGTACTGTACAAAATCATTCTGCCATTTGGTATACCGGCAACATTAGTGCGACTGACTAAGATGACGATGACCAACTCCGTCTCATAGGTCAGGATCCATAATAGACTCACTAACCTAATTGAAACACGTACTGGTCTGAAACAGAGCGATGGACTGGCACCGACGCTCTTCAAGCTAGCACTGGAATACGCAATTCGGGCTATGAATATGGACAACAGCAAGACGCTACTCATCAAGTTGACACAATTAGCAGCGTACGCCGACGACATCAACACCATATCCCGAAGATTGGCCGACGCACAAGAACTTCTGTATATGCTCGATACCACTGCAAAAGAAGTTGGACTTCGCATCAACGAGGGTGAAACCAAAATAATGATGCAATCGACGACAAGGACGCTACGCCAGTAGAATCGAGCATCAAGTGGGGGACCTCACCATCGAGTTCGCGAACGACTTCATATACCTCTGCTGCAACTTGTCAAAGGACACCAACGAAACTGCCGAAATCAAGCGACGGATACAATTAGCTAATAAGACGTTTTTCTCATTTCTCTCATAATGAAATCGAAACATGTGCACAGAAACACGAAGCTCCGCGTGTACAAAATAATCATAAGACCAATACTATGCTATGGCTGCAAAGCACAGACCCTAACTCAAACCTCCGGAAACATGCTATACACATTCGAACGTAAGGTTCTGCGGTGAATTTTCGGGGCTGTTTGCGATCGAGATGGACGGCGTATCTGGTACAACTATGAGTTGTATGAAATGTACGATGAGCTGGAAGTTTCGGAAATCGTCAAACTACAACGACTTCAAATGGCAGGGCAGGGCAGGGGACAACGAATGGACGATGATCGCATGACAAAGAGAGTAATGAACGGACGACAAGTCGACGGTGCGAGACTGCGGGGACGACCGAGACCTCGTTGAGAGGGCTCAGTATATGCGGACGCCGAGCAACTACTGGGCTTCCAAGACTGGAGGACGCGGTCACGTGACCGAAATAATTGGAGGACAACGATCCAGGTGGGCAAATACTGCATTCCGATACAAAATGCCTCGAAAGCACGATTCAAATAAAAAACAAACTAACCTTCGGTTAGCTTGCCGAAGGTATAATACCCTTCACGCGAAGCGAAGGTATCATATCTTCAGTGGCGTGGCGTGATAATTCAACTAGGGGAAGCAATTGGTATTAAAAATTTACTATTATTATGCTTTCCACAAATTTACTGCGTATTAATTGAACCCCTCTCGTTAGCTACTTTTAACATTTCTAATATAAAAGCACCCAGGAATCACGAACGGGGACGTGAGAGTAGGTATACTGTATTTTATCAGCATTTTAATTCCCATGCTACCAATATATAATAATTTACTTTTAAATAAATAATTGTAAAAATTATTTATATGTTGGTAGACTTATCAAAAAAGCAAAGCTGTAACTATAAGTATATAAATAAAGCATATTCGAATTATTAGAACTACTATAACAATAACAACAATAGCAAAAAAAAAAAAAATTGCAAAATAAATATCCATACACTCATAAAGAAAGTAATCATGTTCAGCGAATCAAAATTTGAATAATAAAAACAATAACAATACAATAAAAATTAAAAATAATTCAACTATTTACTAGTTAAAAAATCACAGTTAGTGAGTAAAATAAAATAATAATAATTGGGCAATAAATATAAAATATTACAAGTCAAAATAAATAATAAGATCCGTACATACTATTATTTGTAATTTAATTCTATTCGTCTTTCTTTTTTTGCGAATTCATCTATAATATCTGTATAAAAACTTTGCTCACACAAACATGATTTAAGGAAAACCTTTTCAATTGACATTATTGCCAAGTCGCTAAGCCGTTGTTCGCCTGTACAATTTCTAAGATACGTTTTAATCCTTTTTAAGCAAGAAAAACTGCGCTCTGCGGACGCACTGGTTACTGGTAATGTTAAAACTAAACATATTAATTTATAAAATTGTGTGAAGCTATCTTTTAATTTGTTATTAATGAAATAGTTAAAAATACCTTGAAAAGATTTTCCCTGCAAATCAGAATCAGAATAAAGCACAATCAGTTCAGTCTTTAATGAAATATGGTCAAATATATCAGCATAAGTTTTAGTTAAATTTAGTAAAAGATTGTCCGGAAATGTTTTCAAATATTGGTTAAATTTAGAAGAATCTAATTGGTTTAAAAATGTGAAACTTGCTAAGGATGAAAATCTTGAATTTATTTCTGCGGTAATATTATCTATAATTTCGACATAAATACGTGTAAAGAATAGTTCAACATTTTCATTACTGTCAACAAGGCACCTGGTTTTTTTCCGGCGTTGTGGAGTTTCGCAAATAGATGTGGTTTGGGTCCAAATTTCCGTGAAACTATTTCTTAACGATTGAAGTTGATTTTCAAAATCTGTAATTTTTTGAATGCAGTACATTATATCAGTTTGTTTACTTTGAAATATATCGAAAAGTACGTCGGTTTGTGGAAAAATTTTAGAAAAAACATTGAGCAGGAAAACAAACTGAAAATCTGTAAGTAAAACAAGAAGTCCCCTTGCGCTATTAACGGTCTCGCCATCCCACTTTCCACTCTCATTTTCAATGATATATTCAAAGAGTTCTTTTAATTGATCTAAATTATCAAAAATGGTTAAAACTAATCGACCATTAAAAGTCCAACGTGTTGGAGCTAATTTTGGAAGCCTTTTTTTGAGGAATAAATCTAGTGCAACTGTTCTCTTTGTTGAATGATTAAAAAATGTTGAAAAACAAGTAATAGATTGACATTCGCGTATTTTATCGCATGATTTAGATAAAACTAAATTTAACCGATGAGCGAAGCAATGAATATATATTGCGTTTTTATACACATCCTTTACACGTGTTTGTAATCCAGTTATTTTACCAGACATTACCGAAGCCCCGTCATAGCTTTGACAAATAAGTTTGTTACCGCAATTGAATTTTTGAACAACATCTAAAACATGGTCAAATAAACGCGACGCAGTCTGATCATCAGAAATATCTGTAAAAGTTATGAAAGTTTCTTTAACCTCACCGGAAGGAGTAATGTAACGAAAGGTTGTTGAGAGTTGAGAACGACATGAAACATCGGTTGTTTCATCTAATATTATTGCTATAAATTTAGTTTGCTGAATTTCATTATAAATCTGTTTTAATAAAATTTTAGAAATGCTACTAATGAGATCGTTTTGAATATAATTTGATATTCCGGAAAAAACAGTCGCTTGCTCTAAGTGAGCTCGCAAGTCCGGATTATATTTAGCTAAAAGATTTAAAAGTTCAACGTAATTTCCCCTATTGCAAGAATTCACATTTTCATTGTGACCACGAAATGCCTGTTCTTGACATCCTAAATGGCACACAACGTCAATTAGCATTTTTAGTATATCTCGATTTTTCGAAACTTTCTCATTGTGCAATATTATTGAAGATCTATGTTGGCTACTTAATAATTCTTCAATTCTAGGACCGGAACCGAACTTGGAAAGAAGAAGTACTGACTTTAAATGATCAACGCTTTTCGTACCATGCCTGTCCACAGCTTTATGTAAATTATTTAAGTCACAAAACCCGGTAGTTCGCCAAACATTTGAATCATTTGAAAATAACAAGCATGGCCAACAAAATAATTTTTGCTTGGTCTTACAACCGGTAATCCATTCCGTATCTTCATAAATCTTAGCAGTAAAATGCCTAGTACATCTTTTTGTTTTAGAAACAATTTCCAAAATCGGTTTCGGTCGACCCTTTTCGATAATGTCTTTTTTTTCTGCGAAAGATCGAGATCCAAAAGACAATCGAAAAAGATCATCAACAACACAATATTGATCCATGCTACTTTAAAAACAAATCAAAACACTATAAGCAATTATAAGCACCTAGACCGATTAAAAAACCCCTTCACCTTTTCACCAACAAAAAGCACACAAATCGCACTACACTAAAGCACTACACTAGAGCAAATGAGTTTTAAATTTAACGGCTCATTCAATTCCTTGTGACGTCAATGACTTGAGGCAGTATTACGATCTCCCACTTATTTTTTCTTGGAATTTTCCGTTAAATGGTTTTCGATTAGATATAAGTTATTAAAATATGCATAAATATCCCTATAATTGAGTTCGTCTCTTACTAATACTCGTATACACTAATAATTCTATGCGAAATCACTTCTTCTCGAATTTACCAATAATAATTTTTAACCATGAAGCCATTATATTTCAAATCGAAACTTTTTCCACAATTCAATTCCTATCCTACTCTGGTAACCTTTGTGAAACTCATATAGCACATCACATACGCATTGCAACACAGCAAATATTTTCAGTCCACAAGAAAATACGAACAAAGAGGAAATGGGAAGAAAAGTTCCCCAGCGTCCATGCGCCAGCAGCTCCGCTGCAGGCAAGAATTTCCTCTACTACATGTGAGGGGAACTTGGAAGCAAATTCCTGAGTGCTTCCAACCTACCGTGTACGTGAATTTTTTTTATCGCGACACAGTAGGTTTACTGGGGAAAAAAATAAACGCTCATAGATGCAAATTTTGATATGCTTCCATGTGTCTTCTTCTTGGTGTGGTGTGGTGGTTTTCGCGGTGTTACCAATTCGGCTGTGTAAGATATTCGCGATTAGTTTCTTTGGAACTTTTATTTACATAGACTGTGCCGAAGAGTTTTTTTCGCGACTTTTTTGCGCGATTCAGAAAAAATTATTTAGAAAATTTTCCACCAATCGCCAAATATAAGGGAAGCAATGCTTCCCTTGCTTCCATGGACGCCACGCCACTGCATATCTTCGTTGTGACTTATGGTGCATTTGCCACTTTGAAATTAATAGTAAAACTTGTTCCGATTTCATTGTTCCTATGAGAGGTATATGAAATAGTAGGCCGATTTCAACCAAATGGAACGTGGTTCGGTAGTCAATATGATTAAATAATATGAAATTTGGTAAAGATGTCTTCAGAAATAAAAAAGTTTTTCTTATAAAAACTTGCTTGTGGAACGATCGTTCCTATGACAGCTATATGATAAAGTAGTCCAATTTCAATTAAATTCGGGAATATGATTTGACTATAAATACTATTGATTCTTGTGAAATTGAATTGAAAAAGATATCTTTTGAAATAAAAAAGTTTTTCTCACAAAGACGAATTTTTGGACCCGTCGTTCCTATGGCAGCTATATGACGTAGTGGTCCGATTCCGTTGGTTTCGACATATATACTGCGTGCAACAGAAAGAAGGCTCTGTACAAAATTTCAGCTCGATAGCTTTAACACTGAGGGACTAGTTTGCATAGAAACAGACGGACAGACGGACAAAGCTCAATCGACTCGTCTCATCATACTGAGTAAGAATATATATAGTTTATATGGTCGGAGATGCTTCCTTCTGTGCGTTGCAAACTTCATGACAAAGTTAACCCTATCACATCCGTGAAGGGTATAATGAACAAATATTTTTGGAAACCATAGTAATAGTGACATAAATATCAGAGCAAAGAGACTAAAAACTAATTAAATTTTTTAGGCTTTATTGAAAAAACAAAACACAACTTATAAACAACCTATTTTTAAGTAAGATAATCAAACAGAATTTGCCTTTTTAATTAGATTTTCTCAAATTTCAAAAACATTCCCGACTTTGGAGTTAACACCCCTTTCATACTATCGAATTCCAATGGGGTTTTTGTCTTCGGTGAAAGCGTAAACCGATAATTCTTCAAAAGTGTGATCAAACCGATACGCGATTGCATCCTGCCAAAACGCAGTCCAATACAATTTCGTGGGCCATCTCCAAATCCTAAAAATGCCATTGGGTGACGACTCTTCACTTCATCCGGCGTAAATCGATCTGGATCGAAAACATCTGGATTGGGGTATATCTCCGGATCGTGATGAACTGCGTAAACCGGAATGAAGATTTCCATACCCTTCTCAATAATTGATTTGGAATGCGGAACTTGATAGTCACGAGTAGCTTTTCTCAAAAGAAATACAACAGGTGGATGTTTTCGCAAAGATTCTGAAAAAAAGCATCGAAATTCTAATTTGAATGGATTTTCAAAGTAAAGCAAATATTACCGCTAACAATGTTATCAATGTAAACCATCTCCTGAACAGCTTCATATGTTAGCTTTCCTTCGTGTTTGGCGAGGATCTCCGAAATTTCTTGACGTGCGCGTTCCTGCATATCGGGGTTCAATGACAACTCATATAGTGCAAACATCATTGTTGTCGACGATGTCTCGAAACCAGCTAGGAAAAACAGGAATGCTTGGGCAACCACTTCAGCGGAACTTAACTTTGTCGATTTTTTAGAATCGTCTTCAGCAATGCTGCCCTCGTTCTTCAATTGAATAAGCAAATCCATAAAATCGTTTCGTCGCACTTTATTCTTCTCACGATATTCAATTGTTTCGTGCACAGTTGAAACGAAGAAATCACACACATCTTTGCCGAATATTCTCATTTTGAAGAATCGCGAAATATTCGGGAATTGGTTGACAATTATTTGCATAAGTGGTGTTAATTCAGGCTCGTCAAACACCTTTTTACCATAATGGCGAAAAGGTGCATTCGGATCCGCCAGACTGTTACATTCAACTCCGAATGCACAAGATCCGATTACGTCGGTAGTGAATCTTCCCAGTAAATCTTTCATTTCAAAATCACGATTTTCTTTAACAATTTCAGCCAATTTTTCATTGAACCGATCCGCCACTTCCACAACTGTGGGGAACATGAACTTCATTTTTCCCGAAGTGAAAGTTGGCGACAGTTTGGATCGAATTGACTTCCACTTTTCACCATCCAGCGAGAACATATGAGCCGATAAAGGATCAATTTCTTCGTTCACGTACATTCCGCGTTCATGGAAACTGTTGAAGTCTTTCACGAGAATATGTTGAATAAGATCTAAGCTGGTTGGTACCACAATAGGCTTCCAAGCGATATAGGCTCCAACAAGTTGGGTATGGTCCTTCGTATTATATAATTTCACCATAAAGTCCTTGAAATGCTCGCGAAACGATATGTTCCCCAGAGGGAATGACGGCTCTAGGTATTGTATTCCACGATTTTGAAAGTACGAAAATTTCTTCTTGAAGAAAAGAAAAGTGGCGGATATTATACCCACCACTAGCCACGCGATAATTGAGAGACTATCCATATTGTTTCGTAATTAACGACACGGTTCGAGTTCAACTGAAAAATATCGGTCTGCACTAAATTATATATACGGAAGGATTTATCATTATCGAATCAATAATGATATTTAATTTTTTTTATTACCATTTACACTGATACTCAGACACATACAGGCATCCGAAATATCATATTTAGAATTTAAGCAAACTCGGATAGTAGTGCAGTGTGTTGATGTGAATTGATTATCAATAAAAACGATAAGTTATTGTTACTTATCATCCTCAAATCTCTACAAACCACAATCAAATAATGACATTGTATTTTCTTCAATTTACGAATACACCAGATAATAATGATAATTTATCGATGTCAGTTGATATTAATATACGATGAGAATACAAAATAAATTCGACACGTGCCGAATCTCAGATTCTTGACCAATTAAAAATAGTATATATAACTAAAATAAATTTAAAAGTTCTTTTACAAATATCTTTTATAAAATATATTTGTTAAATAACTTTTATGGTGTAATGGGCTATAAAAGTTCTTTTATGATATTTAGCCTTTTCACGCTATTTATGATAAAAGATTTTTGACAGGCGAAGATGAAGAAGACTTTTGTACCAGCTGTGGAAGTTTGTACACATAATAGCCGTACCACATTATGCGGGACTCGCCGAGTCAGTAAAAGCTCGCCAAGTGGCGAGCGCCTTAAATATGGCCAACCACACTACTTGCAACTCGGCGAATTCCGAGCAAATGATCATAAAATAGCATGTATCCTGCTTATCTCCCGTTGCGCGATTCATCTTCTGGGACAAATTTTCATTTGCTATGATATAACTGAAAATTTGTGGGCATCGAACACCTGGCGAACAAATGGCGGGAGTCACAACCCGGTAATGAATGGCTCGTTGTTTGGCAATTGTTCCCAGTATCCGCAGCGGATGGATATCACGAGGATTTGCTGGGCATTCATTACGAGTCTAGTATCAGTGGTTTGTAATTTGTGTTCTTTCGAACGCAAGTGTTTTGTGTTTAAAGTGGTTCGCGATTGTGTTGGTGTCAATTTTCTTCTTGAGAAATGGAGTGGAGTGAGAAAGATATTCTAGAATTTCTTGAATGGTACGAAAATGAGCCAATCCTGTGGAACGCTTCTATGTCGAACCATAAGAACCGGAACGAGGTTTATGATGCAAGGATACGGATAGAAACGAATATGAAAGGAAAGTTTTCAACGAATGACTTAAAAATAAAGAAAGATTCGCTAATGGCGACATTTAGAACTTGCTTAAAAAAAGTTAAGCAAAGTACGAAAAACAGAGCAGGGACAGAGGAAATTTACAAACCTCATTGGTTTGCTTTTGCGAAAATGGCTAGATTTCTCCAAAACAAAAATCTTCCCAGAAGTAGAATAAATTCGGAAGTAAGTATATTGTATTTGAATAATAATATATTATCATAAATGAGAAAATATAGTTGATTAGCAGTAATAATGTTGCCATGGTACTATTCCAGTTGTTGAGAAGTACTCAGCGAATTCATTTCTGATTTCTTTCGCTTCCAAGGTGGCCATCATCATAGGTGTCCTTGGCATGGGTAGTAGTGATGTCATCTCGTCATTACTCATTCGACGCCAAGCGCCCTCTCTAATAATACCATCTTCTTCATAGTCAAATGTGCCAATCGGCGAATATCTCGATTTTGACGACTTACTCTTTCCTAAAAAATTGTGTAGGAGAACGCACGTCATAACAACCAGAGCTACTTTGTCGGGTTGTAGCAACATTGGTTCCCGCAGTACTCTAAATACGCCCGCCAATATTCCGAATGCACTTTCTACCAGCTGCCGCGCACGTGATAGCGGATAATTATAAATCTTTGGCTCACTGCTTTTTTCGTGTCTTCGGAGGGCAATGCAGTTGATCCTCTCCAATTTTTATATTCAAGCACGTATTTCTAAAAACTGCCCCTATATATATCGTTAGTATGTAGTAGACTGGAATACAATTCAATAATTTAAAATCCACATTACAAAATACACTCAGATGAAATTGAAGGAGTCCAACGGAAGTTTCTCCGTTATGTCGCGTTCAAAATGAAATTACAACCCTAGAATTTGAATTATGCGTCAATAATCATCATCGTCGTGGCGCGACAGCTCGACGTTGGACCTTGGCCGCCTCGATCATTGTCCTCCAATTATCTCGGTCACGTGACCGCGTCCTCCAATTTTAGAAGCCCAGTAGTTGCGCGGCAATCACACCTACTGAGCTCTCCCAACGAGATCTCGGTCGTCCTCGCAGTCTCGCTCCGTCGACTCGTTCTGCATTCATTACTCTCTTTGGCATGCGATCATCGTCCATTCTTCGTACATGCCCTGCCTATTGAAGTCGTTGTAGTTTGGCGATTTTCGAAACTTGCAGCTCATCGTACAATTCATACAACTCATGGTTGTACCGGATACGCCATCCATCTCAATCGCAAACAGCCCCGAAAATTCGTAGAACCGTAGAATCTTACGTTCAAATGTGTCTAGCATGTTTCCAGAGGCTGGAGTTAGGGTCCATGTTTCGCAGCCATAGCATAGCACTGGTCCTATAATGGTTTTTTACACGCGGAGCTTCGTGTTTCTGCGCACATGCTTCGATTTGATTATGGGGAGAACCGAGAAAAAAGTGTTATTAGCTAACTGTATCCGTCGCTTGATTTCGTCAGTTTCGTTGGCATCCCTTGACAAGTTGCAACCCAGGTATATGAAGTTGTTCACGAACTCGATGTTGAGGTCCCCACATTGATGCTTGGCTGTGCAGGTGTCCTTGCCGTCGATTGCATCATTATTTTAGTTTTACCCTCGTTGATACGTAGTCCAACTTCTTTTGCAGCGGTATCGAGCGTATGTAGAAGTTCTTCTACGTCGGCCAATCTTCGGGACATGATGTTAATATGTTAGGTGTCGTCCGACGTTTGTAGTTGTCAACTAAATCAAAGGAGACGCAGCTTTCCCAAACTACAAATTTTATTTATATGTATATATATATTTCGGGAGCGACTTACCCCCTTCTTCAGTACAAAAGCTACTAAATATAATGGCAAGATACAGGTCATAATATACGTTACTAATTACTTACTTTTAAGGAAAGGTAGATCAGACCAGAAACTCATTTTATTGCATCACCTATCGGTTTATGGCGCTTCTCTACCTGCTCTTTTACGATTCTTCGCAATTAATCTAACTAATTTTGAAGGGCAGTTTCCTTGGTCCGTATTCAATATTCGCGTCGTGTCTTCTCGAATGATCTCCAAGCTCTCCCAGGGATCTAACGTATTCGTCTGGTTCGTATATCGCAATAGTTCTAGGTTCTCGTGTAGCGATTGCGACAAAGTCTATATAGGACAGACGAAGCGGTTAGTAACGACGCGATTCAACGAACACATCAGAGAAGCCGTTAACAGCATCCGGAAAGCGAATTCATCAGTACGATCATCAGTAGCGGCCCATATCATCGAAGAAGGACACACTGTTCAGCGCGAGAACCTAGAACTATTGCGATATACGAACCGGACGAATACGTTAGATCCCTGGGAGAGCTTGGAGATCATTCGAGAAGACACGACGCGAATATTGAATACGGACCAAGGAAACTGCCCTTCAAAATTAGTTAGATTAATTGCGAAGAATCGTAAAAGAGCAGGTAGAGAAGCGCCATAAACCGATAGGTGATGCAATAAAATGAGTTTCTGGTCTGATCTACCTGTCCTTAAAAGTAAGTAATTAGTAACGTATATTATGACCTGTATCTTGCCATTATATTTAGTAGCTTTTGTACTGAAGAAGGGGGTAAGTCGCTCCCGAAATATATATATACATATAAATAAAATTTGTAGTTTGGGAAAGCTGCGTCTCCTTTGATGATGTTGATGTCGTCGGTGTACGCTGCTAATTGTGTCTGATGAGTAGCGTCTTGCTGTTGTCCATATTCATGGCCCGAATAACGTATTCCAGTGCTAGGTTGAAGAGCGTCGGTGCCAGCCCATCGCCCGGCTTCAGACCAGTGCGTGTTTCAAATAGATCAGTAAGTTTATTATAGATCCTGACTTGTGAGATGGAGTTGGTCATCTTCGTCGTTCGCACTAATTTGGCCGGTATGCCAAATTGCAGCATGATGTTGTACAGTACTCCACGATCGATTCGGTCGTATGCCTGCTTGAAGTCGACAAAGATTTGGTATACGTTTACGTTGCATTCCCAGCACTTCTGGAGTATGAGTTTGATCGTAAAGAGCTGATCGGTTGTGGAGCGACCAGGTCTGAAACCGCTTTGATATTCGCCAATGATTCGTTCTACGTACGGTTTTATTCTATTTTCTAGAACTGGTCAAAATTTTATAGGACGTACAAACTACTGATCAATGGAATAGTGCTAATATAATACTGATCCACAAAGGAGGCAGCAAAGAAGACATCAGGAACTACAGACCAATGAGTCAACTATCGGTATTCTACAAAGGATTCACAAAACTCATTAGTGACGGAATACAAACAGCCCTGGATGCCGAACAACCACGAGAGCCGGCTGGTTTCAGAAGTGGATTCGATACAGATAGACCATATTCACACATTACGGGAAGTCATGAGTAGATCTAAAGAATATGTGAAACCCCTAGCACTGGCCTTCATACACTGAGAAAACCTTTGATTCAATATTCCCTGATGCAATAATAAATGCATTACTAGCACAAGGCATAGACAAACCATATGTGGAGATACTCTCTAACAACTACCGAAATGCCAGAGCGAAGCTCAAAGTACTAGAAGACACACCACAGTTTCCCACATAAAAATGGGTAAAACAGGTAGATACTATTTGGTCTACAACTTAATAATGAGACCAATGGCCAAATATATCACCAAGGTTCCTCAATTCCACGCTAGAGGGCATGTTGTAATGAACCATATTATGGTCTGGTAGTCCTGCTCCCACCGGTAGATCGAAGCAGCACCTGATGAGTAATAGTCTGTTGGTGGTACGAAACTAGAGGCCGAGGGTCCCATTATACCCGGACCCAGGTGCGACCGCGTGGGCGTCTGATCCGTCCGCCAACCATTCCATCCTTATCGACTATTTTTTTTTCATTCCCCATTTTTACCTCCCCTGTTTGTGTTGTCTTCCCCAGGCCTATGAATTTTTGTTAATACTTAGGGGCAAGGGGCAACGAGCGGCGAAAACCCCGCCCACATCTCCCGAACTGAGCTACAGCAAGAATAGGCCGCAGCTTAGCTCGTTGAGGGGCCTTTTTCTTCGCCAGATGGCACGGCCCAACCTTCACGGTCAATTATGCTACCTTAGGCTCCGTCCCCACAGGCATCTTCGGATGCCCACCAAACCGTCCGTTACAATGTTCCGAAACTTTCATTGGGAAAATAAAGGATTAAACATCGATGATGAGCACCTCAACCACTTAAGATTCGCAAATGACATAGTCCTTGTAGCTAAAAGCCAAGAGGGATTGCAGGAAAAGCTGTTTGAACTTATCGCGCCTAGCGGAAAAGTAGGCTTAAATATGAACCTAAGTAAAACCAAGATCATGTTCAACGATTAAATAAGCACTCAAGGGCATACAAAAGTGGACAACACCACACTGGAAATAGTCGAAGAATATGTATATCTTGGTCAACTAATACACTCGGGTTCACTATTACCTGAAATCAATCGACGAATCAAAATGGCGTGGAGTGCGTTCGGGAAAAACTCGATTATACTCAAGTCTAAAATGAAGGTGAACTTGAAAAAGAAAATATTCGACAAATGTATTCTACTTATTTAAACAAAGGCATTAACAACAGGGATAACAAGAAAACTCCAGGTCGCCCAAAGAGCCATGGAAAGATCCATGCTAGGTATTACACGAAGGGATCGCAAGAGACTATCGTGGATACGAGAAAGGACCCAGGTAACAGATGTAAAATAATATAATATGTAGAGTGAAATCTTTGGAATGGCGATGGGCCGGTCACTTGGCAAGAATGACGGACAACAGATAGACCACACGAATAACGCAGTGGTACCCAAGAGGAATCGAACGATCAAGAAGACGCCCAAACGCCCGATGGGAATATGACATAAAGAAAATAGCCGGCACAGCTTGGATGAGAATAGTTGGAAATAGGCAGACATGGAAGGCAATGTGGAGTCAATATGTACATAATGCCGGCACCACATTATGCGGGATTCGCCGAGTCACGAGCAAGAGTTCGCCAATTGGCGAGCATCTTGTACGATCATTTTCTCGGGATTCGCCGAGTTGCAAGTAGTGTGGTTGGCCATATTTAGGTACAAGATGCTCGCCAATTGGCGAACTTTTGCTCGTGATTCGGCGAATCCCGCATAATGTGGTGCCGGCATAAGAGAGGCTGCACCATAACTTAGGAATATGGTTGAATAAGCTTAATATGATGATGACATATATAATATTGCGGATAAAGTACAAGATAACAACCTGGGGACAGTGCAGGAAAGGATTATTGGACGATGTTGGAAAACTAATGTGAACGCGTCATTAGTTTAATTATTAGTTTTAATTAAAATATGATTTGGCTGTAATCGACTGACACCTACAGTGGAAGCATATTCAATTATAAATAAACTTAACATCAGCGATATATGGGGAATCGAGAAGACAAAAATAAAACATAAAAATAAAAAAAAATGACTTGAGAACTGAATTAATTCTAAGTAAAAACCTCGATAAACATGACTATAATACATACAAGAAACAAAAACAAGTGCACATCCACATAGACACGCCTAGAATCGACCGAAATTTAAATACAACTACGATAAGTGGCGTTTAACTCTACATATAATTGACTTCCACAGGAAATAACTTGCGCAGCGTTCCAAATATGATGATTTCAACAAACGCCTATAGAGACATTACCACTCAAGAAGACCTGATATGAATTAAACAATTTTAAAATTATTAACAATAAACTCAATCAAATTTTTGCTCAATCATTATGATTATGTATTTGAATTTATCTTTGGGTTGTAATCTTGAAATAATATTTGTGCACAATTTATAATTTCTCCGATATGACAAATTATCTTACGTGTCTTGAATTTTTAAAATACTTGGAATTGTTTTTATTTTCGCAACAAACCCGACAATTAATGAATAAATAAAATCAAATGTAACTCTGAGTGATTCTTAAGTGAATTTTCGCTATAAGTAGAACAAATCTATGTTTTTCAGTCCGTGAATATTATTATGACTTATAGACGGTAAGTCTGAACTATTTAAAGAGGAAGTGCAATTTGGAACCATAATCATGTAGGTCAGTGCCTTGAGGTGTCAGTCTGAGCTGTAATCATATCGGTTCTCGTGAGTTCGAGTCCCGCCGTGGCCATGGATGCTTGTATTGTCTTCCCCCTGTGGTTTGTGACGTAAGAGTAAGCCACAGTCATTCACGACTTGTTGCAGAATGCAGCTAAATGACTTGGAGGTGTATGTTAGCAACATGCATCGCCCGAAACCGGTTTTTGCTAACGAAACGTCCACTAGGCCACATGGGAATAGTTGACACGGTATGCCCATTGCGGGTTAGAGCAAACAAACAAGCACCAAACAAAAATTAATTTTGAGAGTACAGTGAACCCCCAACTTACGAGAGGCTCGACTTACTAGATTTTGAGTTGCGAGATGGTCCGAATTGCTAAGTTTCGTCCCGAGTTACGAGAAAAATTTCAACTTGCGAGAATGCATGTCTGGACTACTTGTCGATGTCTGAACGGAACGCCTGTTTTTTTTAGAGCGTGTTAAATTCAACACATAGTCTGCCTTTTTTTTAAAGCTGAGAGTTAAATTTGTGGGGTTGTGATTTGTTACTGTGTTCAAGTTAGAGTAGTAAAATTTACATAATATACATATTGGACCCGGCAATATTTACAAATTGAAAAGGATCAATTGATTTAGAATTGTTTTCTGCACAACATATCAAAACGTTTAATTATCATTAATGTAGAAGTAATTACAAAATTTAAAAATTAAGTTTGGACCCTAGGGTACTAACGTTGACCTGTGAAGCTGAACGAAATTGTTCCTTTTTTAACGATATTTGATGATGGCTTGCTGGTAACAAAGTGAGTGTTCGCGCTAACTCAGTCGTAGTACACACTTCCGTAGGCTGGCAAATGTAACCATAAAAGGGTTTTTCGCAAAGTTGAGAAAAATCGACGTTTTTCGACTGTCGATTGCGGCTACACCACTAGACCAAATTTGACGTTTAGGTAGTTTATTCGACGCAGAATTTTTTGCTCTTTAATTTATTCTTACACTTTTTATAGCTAAGATCCGCGGTTTTAATCGGTTATAATCGAAAAACCAAAAAAAGTTCCGAAATTTCGAGGTTTTTTGAGATTTTGACCATGTTCCGCAAAAATTTTTTTATTTGGAAGCTCCGGATTCGTGTTCAGCACCCCAAAAAACATAAAAATGGAAGAAAAAACTCTCCACCAGAATTTGTATCCCCAAATTCGCAATGGCTGGACTAATATAAATATTGCAGGATTTACGAATATTGGAATCTGGAATCTTTTTATTTTTAATTTCTATGATTTTTAGTTTGTAGTAATTTCAATGGTTATTTGTGGTATTTTGACGAATTCTTTAATTTATAAACAACTAGCTGCGCTTCGCTCGCGTTGTTGCCTTTGTAAAGAACGAAAATGTGTTTTATTTATCAACAGGAGGCGAGATGTATGAATGTATCAGTTAATTAGGCTATGGACCAGGTTTTTACAAATAAATGAAAATAAAAATACATTTATTGGCATGTTGTAGTTAATTTATTTCACGGTTTTGTGATAAACAACATTTCTAGTTTTATTTTGTGTCGCGTAAACCAACAAAGAAGCTGGTTTTCCTACTCGCGAACAGGCGACGTACAATTGTCCGTGCGAAAAACATGGATTTTCCAAATTAACACCACACACATTCAGCGACTGTCCTTGTGCTTTGTTCACTGTCATCGCAAACGACGCACAGGGAATTGCAATCGTTTAAATTTGAATGGCATATCAATAGAAATCATTGGAATTCGTGGAATCAACACGCATTCACCATTCAATTTTCCTTTGAGGATTGAAGCTTGTATGAGGTTGGGCAACAACTGTTTGACAGCAAGTCTGGTGCCATTGCATAGCTTAGGCTGATTCAAATTTCGAAGCATTATAACAACTGAGCATATCGTCAATTCCAGTTTATGTGGGGGGAATCCTGGCACATCCAATGAATTCAAAAATTCGGTTGGGTAGTTGACGACATCTTCATTGTTGGTGATAGTGTCCACCGATTTGTACGTCATGAGTTCGCCAGGAATTTTCATTTGAACGTGGACATTCATTTCGCCAGGAATTTTCATTTGAACATGGACATTCAGTTGTTGCAAATCGACATTCGTTGCTGCTAAAATAGCGCGTTCTGTCAACCATTCATGATTGCTGTGATTGGCCACGATGTTGGGAAAACTTTGTCCATGAGGTGCTCCTTAGACTCGGTGAATTGACAAAAGTTAATTGGAAATTCAATCAAACCAGTTGTCTCATCAACTGGTATGCTTCCATTGCCGATATCCAACAATTGCTTAGCGAACATTTCTTCATACAAAGTCATCCGTTTTTGACCAGGTCCTCCTTTTTTTTGGAGTTTGAGCTGCATATGGATCCAAGTTGAGCGTAAAGAGACAGAACAAAAAAAATTTCGGGCAAATCGGACACACGGCAATTTTCATTTCAGGTAAGGGGTCGTCGTCCTTTTTAGGAGAGACCATTGGAAAAAAAAAAAAAAATTAATTGCATTGAGAACATATGTAAGGTACATGCAACGTACTGGATATGTTTCCTCGAAGGACACCAGAATGTCCTTTATTGTCACCAGGTTGTCCTTTTTTGGACTTTAGGACTCGGTGAACATGTAAGTTGAGCGTGAAGGATCAAAAGGGAAAACAATTTCAGGCAAATCGTATGTAGGGTTAGGGAGATAGAAGGGAAAACATGTCCCCATACAAAATGTATGGGAAAATGGAATTTCCCGAATTTCCTAATTTCCCGGGAAAATTTCCAATTTTTAATAATGTAAGGTTTCAAGTGGAGCGTAATTAAACCGATTGCGAAGAATTTGAAGCAAATCGGATAAAGGATAACGACGCCAAGTCTGTACATACGTAGACAACTTTCTTTTATATATAAGATTAAATCCAAACATATAATGAGATTTTTCTATAAAGATTAATAGGTAGACTGAAATGTTAAATCTAACTATGTAAAACTCTTGCTCGAAATATGCCGGATCCAATCACTCTCGTAAGTCGGGAGTTAACCGCAATCAGCCACCCACAAAACCCCCGTATTTTTTAAAAACCACTCTTCAGCCCTTTAGACTAATTCGCATTTTTTTCGGCCTATTTTAGTTGCCTAAAACTTAACTTCATTGCGGGTCAAAGATTCCTGTCTAGTCACTATCATCCCCTATCTGTTAATGCTGTTGATAGATACTTTCCCATGGCTACTTAAATTTTGTTTGTTTGTTTACATCAGCTGGAACGATATGAAATGATAGATACATATTATCAGTATTATCTGCGGTATATGGAAGAAAATGATTAATCATCATTAGGTTGTAGTTTTTGAGGCTTGAATGTGGTAAACAATAAATTGCTTTTAATTCAATGGCATTGATATTGATAATGAACGAAATCCATTTCGAGGTAGTTGGAGTTTTATGCAATTGTTATCATTGAACTATCATTGGTTATCAAGTTAGACGGCCAATAGAAGTTAACTATCTTAAGGATCGCTTCAAATAAAGTATATTTTTGCATGAATAAAACTAAAAGTTATATCATTGATTCTATAGCAGGTAATATAATAAATCACATACATTTAGTATAAATGCTTTAGGGCTGAAGACAATGCTTGCAGTATTATTTGAGTTGTGGATTTAAAGGAAACAAGATGGATATTCTCTCGATTATAGTGTGGTTAGTGGTGGGCATAACGTCAGCCACTTTTGTTTTCTTCAAGAAGAAATTTTCGTACTGGAAAGATCGCGGAATAAACTATCTGGAGCCGTCATTTCCCCTGGGGAACATATCGTTTCGTGAACATTTCAAGGATTTTGTTGTGAAAATCTATAATAAAAAAGACAGCAGCCCAATGGTTGGAGCCTACATCGCATGCAAGCCTATTCTGGTACCCACCAGCTTAGATCTTATTCAACATATTCTGGTGAAGGATTTCAGTAGTTTTCATGAACGCGGTGTGTACGTGAACGAAGAGACTGATCCTTTATCGGCTCATATGTTCTCGCTGGATGGTGAAAAGTGGAAGTCAATTCGATCCAAACTGTCGCCAACTTTCACTTCGGGAAAAATGAAATTCATGTTCGCCACAGTTGTGGAAGTGGCGGATCGTTTTAATGAAAAATTGGCTGAAATTGTTAAAGAAAATCGCGATTTTGAAATGAAGGATATATTGGGAAGATTCACCACTGACGTAATTCGATCTTGCGCGTTCGGAGTTGAGTGTAATAGTCTGGCGGATCCGAATGCTGCTTTTCGCCACTATGGTAAAAAGGTGTTTGACCAACCCCATTTAGCACCAGTTACTCAACTAATTGTTAATCAATATCCGGAAATTGCACGAATGTTTGGAACAAGAGTCTTCGGAAAAGATGTGTGTGATTTTTTTGTTTCAACTGTTCGCGAAACGATTGACTATCGTGAAAAGAATAAAGTGCGACGAAATGACTTCATGGATTTACTGATTCAGCTTAAAAATGAAGGCAGCATTGATGGAGACAATTCGAAAAAATCCACCAAATTGAGTTTTGGCGAAGTGGCGGCTCAAGCTTTTTTGTTTTTCATTGCTGGTTTTGAGACATCTTCCACAACAATGATGTTTGCCCTTTATGAGTTGGCTTCGAATCCGGATATTCAAGAACGGGCACGGCAAGAAATTTCCGAGATTCTCGCCAAACACGAAGGAAATTTGACGTATGAAGCGGCTCAGGAAATGGTTTATATTGATAACATTATTAGCGGTAATATAATTCTTGGTTCAAATCATGGTTGCATATTCACATTTTATTTTTTGTTTGTTTTAAGAATCTCTTCGTAAATACCCACCAGTTGTATTTCTTTTGAGAAAGGCTACACGTGACTATCAAGTTCCCAATTCTAAATCCATCATCGAAAAAGGGATGGAAATTTTCATTCCGGCCTACGCTGTTCAGCACGATCCAGATGTCTTTCCCAATCCAGATGTTTTCGATCCCGACCGTTTTACGCCAGATGAAGTAAAGAATCGACATCCAATGGCATTTTTGGCTTTCGGTGATGGTCCCCGAAATTGTGTTGGATTGCGTTTCGGAAGGATGCAATCGCGTATTGGTTTGATCACACTTTTGAGGAATTATCGAATTGCCGTTTCACCTAGGACACATACTCCGCTGGAATTCGACAAAACAAACCCAGTACTAACACCAAAGTCGGGAATGTTCTTAAAACTTGAAAAAATTTAGGTGAAATGTGATGTGATCAATGGAGTGAAATTGGAAAAGTTATTTTGTTGAAATTTAAGTTTGAATTTCTTATTTGAACTATAAGTACTCTGAACAGAGTTGGCAGGTATCAATCAAAGAAATTCCCTGTTCTGTTCCGGAAAATTCCTCATAATGACTTTTTTTTATTTAAAATCTCCATTCTTGTTTCTGATCTATTTTGAAAAATAAAAATGCGTATTTTGTTTAAAAACGCTTCTTTTATCATGTGAGATGGTTAAGAGAGGAAGCGGAGCAATGCTCTGACACAAACGCAAAAATTATATGTTCGGTAATTTTTCTTCCTGTCGGAATTGTTGGTTTTATAGGTTTGTTGATTTTATGTGGCAAAAGAAGTTGGATTACGTATCAACGAGGGTAAAACTAAAATAATGATGCAATCGACGACAAGGACACCTGCACAACCGAGCATCAATGTGGGGGACCTCACCATCGGGTTCGTGAACAACTTCATTTACCTGGGTTGCAACTTGTTAAGGGACGCCAACGAAACTGACGAAATCAAGGGACGGATACAGTTAGCTAATAAGACTTTTTTCTCGGTTCTCCCCATAATCAAATCGAAGCATGTGCACAGAAACACGAAGCTCCGCGTGTACAAAACCATTATATGCCCAGTGCTATGCTATGGCTGCGAATCATGAACCCTAACTCAAGCCTCCGGAAATATGCTAGACACATTTGAACGTAAGGTTCTACGGCGAATTTTCGGGGCTGTTTGCGATCGAGATGGCTGGCGCATCTGGTACAACCATGAGTTGTATGAACTGTACGATGAGCTAAAAGTTTCGAAAATCGTCAAACTACAACGACTTCTATGGGCAGGGCATGTACGAAGAATGGACGATGATCGCATGCCAAAGAGAGTAATGAATGCAGAACGAGTCGACGGAGCGAGACTGCCTAGACGACCGAGATCTCGTTGGGAGAGCCCAGTATGTGTGGACGACGCGCTGCTACTGGGCTTCCAAAATTGGAGGACGCGTTCACTTGACCGAGATAATTGGAAAACAACAATACTGGCGGCCAAGGCCCGACGTCGGGCTGTCGCGCCACGATAATGATGATGAATCAAAAACACAACTGGAGAGCTACTTCTAAGCAATATAAAAAATTGCTCCCGGCGACTCTCAGGACAACTACGGAAGCAGCCCTTCCCCTAAGATTGAGTATCTAGGCTTGTATCCTGCGTACCTGAGATACATTTACACTCGAAATATTAAACTAGAGTCGGATACCACGGACTGATTCACCATTGACAACTTTTGGCTACAAACAACGGACCACGATCGGTTTTTGGAAGGTTTGAACGATGTGGGGCGAGTGCGTTAGTATAAAGCCCACTGAAGTCCAACGGGAAATGACCGCATATAACATCTCTATGTTAGGACTAAGCAAGACAAGATGGGTTGGATCGGGATCGACTTTGTTGCCAAGATCCTAAACAGTGCTGCTCAACTCTGGAAGTGAAGACGATACCTCAACTCGAATGGCAGGCGTCGTAATCCTGTTGACTAGGGATACACGCCTATCTCCGACCGTATCATTACAGCCAGATTTAAATCCATGGTAAGAAACATTATAATAATTCAGTGCCCCGACTGAACCTTTTATCGCCGACTCGGTGACACCTCCGACAAGGCTCCCAAAGATGACAATGCTCAATGCTGACTTAATGCCAAAGTCGGGTATGACAACCTTGGCTTGGAACACCTAATAGGCAATCATGATCTAGGCAACAGGAACACAAATGGCGAGATATTCGGGGAGTTTTACAACTCTCGTCAACTTGTCATCGTCGGTACCTTGTTCAAGCTCAAACCAGCCTGGGTTTCTCCGGATGGCAGAATAGAGAACTTGATTGGCCATATAGCCATTTCCAAGACATAGAGAAACTGTCTCTTAGACGTCAGGTCGAAGCGAGGTGCTGATATTGGCAGCGATCACCAACTTGTTGTCGCAAAAGTGCGCTTACGAACGGCAGCGATCCATCGCCCTCAAAATGCTAGAATCTTGTCACGTTTTAATGTTTAGGAGCTTAAAGATCCATCCATAAGACGTGGTTATTCCACCGCCTTTGCACGAAAGAGCTAATGCACTACCATCTTATGAGACTCCTACAATTGATGATAGATGGAACCTCGCTAAGGACTCATTTATTTCGTGCGGTGAAAATTTTGCGGGCAGACTAGAGCACGGTAGAAGGTCATTCATTACTGATTCTACCTACATGGTCCCTAGAGAGAGACGCAAGAGGCGAAAGTTCTATGGAGTGATCACTCTTGTGCAGTCTACACTATTTGGAGAAGGACAGAGAGAATAATCACGGAACTCACACTGCATGCTGCACTGAACTGACATTTGATTCAAATCTTGTTCTTGATCTTGTTGATCGAGCGGGTTTTTTTTTTACAAAACTCCGTATAATTTCCTATAAAATCCGTATATTTCCGTATGACCCGAAAATTCCCTACAAAATTTCGTATACTTTCGATACTGGATGAATAATCCGTATAAATACGGAAAAATCCGTATATGTGGCCGGTCCAGGCCCAGTAGGACTTTAAAATCCGAGAGAATTTTTACTCCCTAATAATAGTCCCAATGAACTTTGAAGCCATCGATTCGACGGTACACTTCAGAGACGTCTTGGAAGGATGAATTGTTGAGTACGTCGACCGGAACTGACTAGAAGAAACGAAACGATATGAGTTGCCCCTTATGACCCTCATTATCGGTTTATAGTAAATGTCGTTTACCCACAAACACAAGATAATTGTTGATAGTGTAATGACAGGTCAACGAGCGAATAAAAAACTTGCGCTTATGTTAGAATAGAATAGAATAGAAAAAGAGGTGCGGCTACTGACCCTCATGGTGGGCACTACGACCATAGGAGGTCTTTTGTGCCTTTAATAGTATCGCTAGAGATCTTCCACCACTCTTACGAAGGCTAGTAAGTCTTTTGCAGGAGATTTCTGGATGTCAGCAGAGTTTGTGACGATCCGCCCGAGTAGTACTAGCCTAGCCCGCGCAATCGCTGGGCATTCACATAAAAGGTGATATGTTGTCTCAATGTCCTCCAAATAAAGAAACTCCGTCTCTCTGGATAAGCCCATCTTATTTAAATGAGATCTAATCCAGTGATGGCCCGATAGGTAGCCAACAATTAACCTCAGGTCAGCTCTACTCATGTGGGTAGTATTCCCATAGTCGAAGGGTCTCATTAACGCGTTTGATTGTCATCCCAATAGCGCTGTCGTAGCTTGTCAGACCATTCCTTTATGATAGTCCTGGCTGAAGCCCGGCCAAGGCCACAATAAGGATCCGGTCCGATAAAATCAGACGTTTAGCCTTGCCTGGCAAGTTCATCCGCCTATTCATTGCCTTCAATGCCTCGATGACCTGGCACCCAATATAAAAGGACTTGGTTGTCAGTCGCCAAATA
The DNA here is from genome assembly GCA_964017055.1 of Chloromyia formosa. NCBI lineage: Eukaryota > Metazoa > Arthropoda > Insecta > Diptera > Stratiomyidae > Chloromyia > Chloromyia formosa. The sequence continues at coordinate 117,523,386 of OZ024815.1, forward strand.
TTAAAGAAGTTCACGACAATCTTTCACCAGGCATGAATAGAGCTTGTGTGAAGCAAGAGCCTTTATGGCTGCCTGGCTATCTGTGCAGATAGCAATGTGAGCGCCTCTTAGTTTTTTTTCTAGAATCATCCTGGCGCGGACCTCTATGGCATGGATCTCGGCTTGAAAAACGCTGGGCCAGGCACCCATAGCGATTGATACCCTAGTATTGGGCCCGCAGACACCAGCACCAGCTCCCTGTACAGTCTTAGATCCATCAGTGCACCACATGATAAATCCAGAGTCTGCGAAGGGATTGCCATTATCCCATACTGTGCGGTCTGGGATGAGGGCTAAGAATTTATTGCCAAAACATAACTCCGTGGACATATAACCTGATCTTAGGCAGATCTGCATGCCAGGAATTGGATTTAGAATGCTTATGTGACCATTGTCACTATTACAAACTTCAGAAGATAGTTGTATCCTAAGAGCATTTAGAGCAGCTGTTTCTTTAATGAATATGTTTAGCGGGGTAAATCCGATAATCGCCTCCAAACCAGGCGTAGGGCATGTATGTACTCATAGCCCCAGTTATCCCAAGACAAGCCAGGTTTCAGTATGGCTGAGCTCTGTTGAGTCTTAGGCCACCATACTTACGCAGCATATGTGACTACATGCCGCACCAACATACAGTACAGCCACTTCACCATCTTTGGTGTCAGCCCCCATGTCCGTTCAAAGGAGTTTTTACAAGCCCAATGTCACCATGAGATTTTTACAAGTCAATGTGAATATTCCAGTTAAGTCGCCAGTCTAGCGTGACGCCAAGACATTTAACTTCCTTGGAATACTCTAAAACCATCCTTCCTAATGAACGCGAACCGGAAGTTAGGTTACGTTTACGAGTAAAAGGTACGATGACTGTTTTATGGGAGTTAACATTTAACCCCACTCCATCGCACCAATTCAAGACCACATCACCACCACGTTTATGTTGCGGGCTGATGTAAAATAATTTCCTACCGCTCAACAGTTTGTTGAGAAAACCTTGCCTTTTGGCCCTGTAAAACCTTCACGACCACCCTCGGGAGTGCTTAGCATCTATCATACCCATTCAAGGTGGTTCATATTAGCAAATAATTTATATGCGCATTTACATTATTTCAATAAAATAACCAAATAGACCAAAATGAATAAGTTGAAAAAATAAATAAGTAGGTAGCAGCTTGAACAGAAGCTTTTTTCATAACTACCCCTATCTGTTGGCCATCAGTTTTTTTATGTGATTACTTTCTGTTTTTATTTTTATACTAGTATCCACTTTTGTGATTTTTATTTTGTCATTTTTGGATACTGATACCAGTAATAACAATAATATTTTAATAATCGGGTGTATTCGTTTATCAGGGAAAATAAAATGTCATCATGAGATAGTAGTTTTTAGGATTTGCGGGTGGTTAATAATAAACTGGTGGGGTTTTTATTTTGAACCTATATGCAGTAAGCTAAGTTGCCATGTGTAATCGACTATCTTGGGAATGGTTAATTGTTATCTTTTCTACGGTAACGTTAAACGAAAATCAAATTATCAATGATTCGGTTGAGGTAAATCGAATCACTTCAGTATATATACATTGGTGCACACCACAGTTTTTTCAGTTGAATTCGAGTCGTGGTTAAAAGCGAAAGAAGATGGATAGTCTCTCATTTATCGTGTGGCTAGTGGTGGGCATAATATCCGCCACTTTTCTATTCTTCAAAAAGAAATTTTCGTACTGGCATGATCGCGAAATCAAATTTCTAGAACCGTCATTTCCTCTGGGGAACATATCAATTCGCGAACACTTCAAGGATTTTGTATCGAAATTGTATAATATGAAGGACAGCTCTCCAATGGTTGGGGGCTATATCGCTTGGAAGCCTATTATAGTACCAACCAGCTTAGATCTTATCCAACATATTCTGGTGAAGGACTTCAACAGTTTCCATAATCGCGGAGTATACGTAAACGAAGAAACCGATCCTTTATCGGCTCATATGTTCTCGCTGGATGGTGAAAAATGGAAGTCAATTCGATCCAAACTGTCACCAACTTTCACTTCGGGAAAAATGAAACTCATGTTTCCCACAGTTGTGGAAGTAGCCGATCGGTTCTATGAAAAATTAACTGAAATTGTCAAACTTAATCAGGATTTTGAAATGAAGGATTTATTGGCAAGATTCACCACTGACGTAATTGGATCTTGTGCTTTCGGGGTTGAGTGTAACAGTCTTGCGGATCCGAATGCACCTTTCCGCCATTATGGTAAAAAGGTGTTTGACGAGCCCCATTTGACACCATTTATGCAACTAATGATCAATCAATATCCGGATATTGCGCGAATGTTCAAAATGCGGGTGTTCGATAAAGATGTGTGTGATTTCTTCCTTTCAACTGTCCGCGAAACAATTGACTACCGCGAGAAGAATAAAGTGCGACGAAACGATTTTATGGATTTGTTAATTCAGCTGAAGAACGAGGGCAGTATTGACGGAGACGTTTCAAAAAAATCCACCAAATTGAGTTTCGATGAAGTGGTTGCCCAAGCATTCCTGTTTTTCATTGGTGGTTTCGAGACATCTTCAACTACAATGATATTTGCCCTCTATGAGCTGGCATTGAACCCTGATATTCAGGAACGAGGACGTCAAGAAATCTCGGATATCCTCGCTCAACACGAAGGGAAGTTGACATATGAAGCTGTTCAGGAAATGGTTTACATTGATAACATTATTAGTGGTAATTTATTTTTAGTTGAAAAAGGTTGTTGCCTATTTAAATCTGACTTATTTCAGAATCCCTAAGGAAACACCCACCCGCTGTGATTCTTTTAAGAAAGGCTACGCGTGACTATGTAGTTCCCAATTCCAAAATCACTATCGAGAAGGGGATGGAGATCTTAATACCTGTCTATGGTATTCATCACGATCCTGAAATCTACCCTAATCCAGACGTTTTCGATCCAGATCGATTTACGCCTGATGAAGTGAAGAGTCGCCACCCAATGTCATTTTTAGGATTCGGAGATGGTCCTCGAAATTGCATAGGACTTCGTTTCGGCAGGATGCAATCACGTATCGGTTTAATTACACTTTTGAAAAATTATCGGCTGACACTTTCAGCGAAAACAAAAAGCCCGTTGGAATACGATAGTATGAAGGGAATATTAGCTCCCAAGACTGGAATGTATTTCAAACTTGAAAAGATTTAAATGACAAGTGTTATAAGAATATCGGAATGAATGATGGAATTATAATAAGTATGTATGATAAATAAAGCTATTTTTATTATGTACTACTTTGCCTTAACTCCTAGTGGGGCATAGCGCATCAACTACTCCTGCCTGCCATCGTACTAAGTTCTTGGCAGTGGGACGCATCTGCCCCTACGATTTAGCCAAAAACCCACCCTCACCCACAGATCGCCGCCATGACTTTCAAGGACAACCCCTTGGTTGGCTTTCATTAGGAATGGGGTCCCATTTCATGGCATGTCCAACAATGCATTTATCACCCTTCCGCAATGTGTGACCTATCCACTGCTATTTTCGTTTGCGTATCAGTTCGTCAATTGGCATCTGACCCATACAGCTCATCATTTGATGTTATTTCGGGCCAGAAAATTCCCCTGTACAAAGCCGCCCATACAGATTCCCGATTCACACTGCTGATTTTTATTATTACGCACATACATATATCACATTTTCGTCAGTCACAGAGCACATATAATAAGAGCCTGAACTCATTACAAAAACATAAAAGAACTACGATTGGGGTAAACCCCAATCATGCAATACTCTAGATGAATTTGAACCTGGTTAAAGCCAATAAATAATTTCGGTTGCAATCTCGGATGCATCGTATACGTACTGAGTAAATAGGCTTAACGTATTTCATGAAATAGTGCAGTTTGTATGGGAGGGGGTAGAAGGAGGGTGAGGATTACAATAAGTTTTATAACATAGATTACAATTATCATAAAAGTGATATATTAAAAATTTCAAAGCAAGATGTTTTATAGTTTCTGAGAAAATCTGATTATTGTAAATTATCAAAAATGTGTCATTTTGTATGGGAGGGGGTAGACGGAGTAAGGGTAATCGGTTACTTTTTTTGAATCTAACTGATATTGTTAATTAAGTGTTAAGTACAAAATTTCAGCCCGATAAATTGTATACGTACTGAGTAAATTGGCTTAACGTATTTCACGAAATAGTGCAGTTTGTATGCGAGGGGGTAGAAGGAGGGTGAGGATTACAATAAGTTTTATAACATAGGTTACAATTATCATAAAAGTGATTTATTAAAAATTTCAAAGCAATATGTTTTATAATTTCTGAGAAAATCTGATTATTGTAAATTTTCAAAAATGTGTCATTTTGTAGGGGAGGGGGTAGAAGGGGTGGAGCGATTTAGCCCGTTCACGAACTTAGCCTTCATTTTTTGTCAAAAATAACGTGTGCAAAATTTGAACTTCATAGCTCAACGCGTTCTCGAGCTAGAGAGGTCACGGACGGACGGACGGACAGACGGACAGACGGACAGACGGACAGACGGACAGACGGACAGACGGACAGACGGACAGACGGACAGACGGACATCCGGTTTTGAGATATTCGAGTGATAATATGAACTTCTGTATCATTCATTTTTTTCTGCGAGCCTTATTTCTTAGCGTTACAAACTTTGTGGCAAACTTATAATACTCTCAGATTTCATCTAGAGTATAATAAGCAAATGTTGCTCAAATGTTTTAACCGCGTATGTGTTGTGTTCACTAGTCGATACAAAATGCATACGCAAAAGTGAAAAGTAAAATCTAGGCGCGTTCTTTTGTGTATCTATCGAGTGTAGGGTAGGATAGCGAACACGCCTTACACAAGCGACAAGTCGCTTGTAGTTTGTGTAATGCGTGTTTGTTGGTGACATCTGCGGTGCGTTGTCATGGTGGAAGAGCACTTTTTTCTTCGCGAATTGGGACCGTTTTTTCTGCAATTCGGCGTCGAATCGGCCTAATAATTCGGCATAGTAGAGCCATGTGACCGTTTTGCCCTTCTCCAGGTAGTCGATGTAGATCACACCTTATGACCTCCAGAAAACGGTGGCCATCACCTTTCCGGCCGAGAGGACAGTCTTCGCCTTCTTCGGAGCACGTTCGTTGGGTGAAGTCCACTGTTTCGACTGTTCCTTGGTCTCTGGTGTGTACCAGTGGATCCATGTTTCGTCGACGGTCACGAAACGACGCAGAAACTCCTTCGGATTGCGCTTAAACAGCGTCAAACACTGTTCTGAAGTGGTTTCACGGTTGCGCTTGTTGTCCGGAGTGAGCAAACGCGCCACCCATCGCGCCGACAGCTTTCTCATGCCAAAAATTTCATGAATGATATGACCCACGCATTTTTTTGAGATGCCTACTGTCTCAGCTATCTCGCGCACCTTCAATCGGCGGTCTGCCAATACGAGATCGTGGATTTTTGTCACGTTATCCTCCGTCGTAGCCGTTTTCGGGGCACCTGGGCGTGGCTCATCAAAAACCGACCTTGAAACTCGTTAAACCAATTTTTGACGGTCGCCATCGAAGGAGAAGAGTCACCGTACTCAGCACAAAGCGCTCTTTGAATTCGCTGCGCGATTTCCCTTCCAAAAACAAAAATCGAACCACCGACCGATATTTTTCCATTTTTCTGAAATCCTTTCCGATTCGGCTGAAATTTTGCAAGTAGCCGTCTACGAGAATGTACTACACGATAGTAAATTTTTCTTGCGATAGTGGCGCCATCGGGCGGTGAGGCTAAGTACTTATCGGGCCGCCCCCGCCCGTACATATCAAAATAAAATTGTCAACCTTTTAGTTTCCGCCCGGCACTTTTCACTCGGATTTTTGTCACTTTTCACTCACGTCACTCTAAAAGTGTAGAATTTGCAAAAAAAAAACTGATTTTTTTTTCAATTTTTGTTTTAAGTTTCTTTTTTTTTTTTTTTTTTTTTTCGTGATTTATACTGAATGTTTGGTATATTGGAGGCTTGGAAAATTGAAATATTTGCAAATCCTCTTGCGTGGGCTCCGCTTGCTCCGCGCTTAAGTGATCGCAGCCCTCAGTATCGCACAAACATGAACGCTCGCTTGCTCACTCTGCGTGCAATAGCGTTTTGATCAGTCTTAAATATATCAAACATTCAGTATAAATCATTAAAACGAGAAAATAAGGAAAAAAAAATTAACATTAAAAATAAAAAAAAATTTTTTTTTTGCAAATTTGAGTCTTAAGTTGACGTGAGCGATGAACGACAAAAATTCCTAGTGAAAAGTGATTTTTTCACCCCGGGCCCCGGAAACTAAAAATATCCCTATATTTTACTTTTGATCATGCGACTCAGGTCAGCTAAGACAGAAACCAAAAACTAAAATAAAACAAGACCAAACACCCCATACTCAATTGCCCTAACCCCTTGCGGGAAATAGCGCGTTAGCTGTTCCATGTGGCCCAGTTGACGTTTCGTTGGCATAAACTGGTTTCGGAGAATGCAGTTTGCTAGCATGCACCTCCTGCACATCCATGGCCACGAACGTCGGCGTGGATGGGATTCGAACCCGAAACGCCGGTAGTTAAACGCGAGACTGATGCCTGAACACACTGCGCTACCGGTCGCCCCCACCACCCCTTGAAAAACTTGACAAATATTTGTAGTGTTGGTTGGTTAGTTGATTTTGAAAATGGGCAAGATCCTACTAAATGAACGCCAACCTACCGTATAAACCTTAGGTTCAAATATATAGTTATCCAAAATCCGAGTGGATGAACGATGAAATTTCCCATTGGATTCACACACACAGTTCAAACTGACCATATAGGAAACTTACTTTTAATGCATATGGTTGTTACCAGTTGGTACTTTTGGTATCACCCAGTGGCGGATTCAGAGGGGGCCATGGGAACCCGGGTTATATAATCCGCTACGCCCTATAATACAACATATCCCACGGATAGCATAGCCACTAAGTACATATAGGATACGAATTATTCATCTGGTCATATATGTTCGTGACCATTTCAATAACATAAAGACTCAAAAGCAATTATCAAATCCGCCTAGACCAATATAAATGATACAGATATCATATTTCAACACTCAAGAATCAGTCAGATCAGTATAGGCAATGCAGATGTCGTACACCATGATTTTTTTTTAAGAAATGCACGGCAAGCACTACCAATATTATAAAAGAGCCATGTATTGTACATTTCATTCAGTGTCCTTTTTAAGTTGCAGACGCCCATAGTGTTGTAAGAAGTGAAGAAGTTTTTTAAATAAAGTAAAACGAAAAACACACTTTGTTTTTTCTTAGTCAATAAGGGATTGTCAACTTATATTTTTTTTAAGAAAACGATTTATAGAAATCATAACTCCCGTGCCTCCTCCAAATTGTTTGGTATATAGAGCTTGGTCGTCCTATTATTCGTGAAATACCCAAAAATACTTTATAACCAGACTGAACCTTCGCTTCGGCCTGGCGTCCGAAGAGTATATACCCAAGACTTATACAGACCTAGCGGTGATACCAAAAGTACCAATTGGCAACGTCCATATGCATTAAAAGTGAGTTTCCTATAGGGCCAGTTTATAGGGGAGGTTGGTTGGATCTTGACCATTCTCAAAATCAACTAACTAACACATACTACAAATTGGTCGAATTTTTCAAGTCACTAGCTTCATTCTGTCGAAAGTTATCGTTTATTTCTCTATTTAAGTCTTACATGTAGGGAAGGTAGAGGTTTCCTTTGTCGGATCTTGTACATTTTCAATAACAACAAACTAGACTCTAGTACAAACATTTGACCAAAATTTCAAGTCACTAGTTTCATTTTATCGAAAGTTATTGCTTACTTAAAGTTTCACTTGTAGTGGAGGTAGGGGTTTCTTTCGTCGGATTTTACTTATTTTCAGTATTAGCCAACTGGATCCTATTACAAACATTTGACCAAAATTCCAAGTGACTAGCTTCATTTTGTCGAAAGTTATCTCTTACTCGTATTATACCCTTCACGGATGTGGTTGTTGTTGTTGTAGCAATGGTCAGAAGTTCGTTGTGTGTGTGCGTTACATGTTGTGTTGTTCTTCGTCTTTCTCGGTGTTGAGTGATAGGAAGGTAGCTGCCTCTACGGGGTTCTCCCACAGCGATCTGGAGGTCAGGTGTGTGGGTGCAGCTGGGCATCTGAAAATGTGGTCCACGTCATGAGGTGTACCATTACAGGCGGGGCATGTGTTCGTAACATCCCGATCAATGCGAGACAGGTAGGAGTTTAGACGCGCACACCAACCCGACCTAAGTTGGGCAAGTGTCGCCCTCGTTGCTCTCGGAAGCGTTCTCTCGTCTGGAGAGATGGCTGGTGGTTGTGTCGAGAGGACTTTGTTTGGACCTAGTCTCGCAATTGATGCTTGTACTTCCTCGTGGTGTATTGCTGCGATGACTGTTCTGTATGCGCTGTTATCGAAGGGGTCCCTTTTGTACCTCTGGACGTCTCTTTCGAGGTCCCTCAAATCACGCCTGACATGCCTTGGTGGCGGCGTCTTGTCCATGAGGTCAGAATTGGGGTGCTCCTCACGTTAACAACCCACCAGGGATTGTTTTGCAAGAAGTTTGTTGTGATCCCTTAGAGGCATCATCCTCGGTTCCTGATGTAGATGGTCCTGGGAAGACATCAGGAGACAGCCAGTTACAGTACGGAGGGCGGCATTTTGGCAGGCCTGGGTGTTATTCCATTGAGTGTCACAGAGATTCTGTGACCACACTGGAGCCGCATAGTTGGCTACAGACCTTCCGACTGCTTTGTATGTGACCAGTAGGGTCTCTTTATCCTTACCCCAGCTGCTACCGGCCAAGGCTTTAAGGATCTTGTTCCTTCCGCGCATTCTCTGTTACACACTGTTGAAGCATGGGGGGATGACGTGGCCATACTGTCCAGGGTTACTCCTAGGATTTTAGGATGGTTCACGGTCGGAATAAGTTGGTTGCCAAACGAGATCTCAAGTTGCATCTTGGCTTCCTTCGTCCAGGTGGTGAATAATGTTGCCGTGGAATTGGGCGCGGATACGATTAAATTCTTGCCCGTGAAGAAGGAGTTTAGCTGTTCCAGGTAAGCATTTATTCGCTCGCACATTTCCGTTATGTCGCTCCCTGTTGCCAGGATGGAGCAGTCGTCTGCATAGGAGATAATTTCGATTCCTTGAGGTGGAGTTGGAATTCCAGATAGGTAAAGGTTGAACAAGGAGGGAGACAAGACTCCTCCTTGTGGCACACCTTGTTTGATCTTACTTAGCTTCGATTTTTCGCTCCTGAATTCGGTATAGGACTGCCTGCCCGCGAGGTAGTTGGCAATCCATTTTGTGATATGCGTTGGAAGAGATGCATTGTAAAGGTCGGACAGAAGTGCTGAGTGGCTGACTGTGTCGAAAGCTTTCGACAGGTCAAGTGCCACCAGAATTGTTCTGTGACATGGACGAGGTTGGTTGAGGCCATTGTGGATGCGAGTTGTAATGGCATCCAGGGCCGTCGTCGTACTATGCATCCTTCTGAAGCCGTGCTGGTGGTTTGCAAGCCTGATGCGGGCCGCAAGAACAGGGTGAATCAATGCTTCGAGCGTTTTGGCAACTGGTGATAGAAGTGTGATGGGACGATAGGACTCGCCGAGTGTCGCTTTTTTGCCAGCTTTCAAGATTGGGATTATTCTCCCTTTCTTCTAGAGTTCCGGAACGATCAGTGATGTGATGGATAGATTGAATGTGGCCGTGAGGTATTCAATAGCTGGTGTGTCGAGATGTTTAAGCATTGTCATTGAGATTCCATCAGGTCCCAAGGCTTTAGAGTTGTTCGCTTTCCTGATTGCTGCAGCCACTTCGTCCGTGGTGAAGACAGGTATGTTGTCGGTAGTTCGGTTGTGAATCCTCCTTCGGATTATGCGCTTTTGTCTGTCTGGTGGAGGATGTTCAATAAACTGCCTATACGTTCCTGCGGCAGCCGGTTCTATGCACCGGAGCGACCCGCTTTTACAACGGCCAAGAGCTGCCAAACCCTTTCAATGCAAGAAGGACGTATGTTCACGGATGTGGTAGGGTATATTAGCTTTGTCATGAAGTTTGCAACGCACAGAAGGAAGCATCTCCGACCATATAAACTATATATATATTTTTGGTTAGTATGATGAGACCCCGTCCACGACGACGTTCGTGGCCATGGATGTGCAGGAGGTGCATGCTGGCAACTGCATTCTCCGAAACCAGTTTATGCCGAGAGACGTCAACTGGGCCCCATGGAACAGTTGACGCGCTATGCCCCACAAGGGGTTAGGGCAATTGAGAGAGAGAGAGAGAGAGAGATATGATGAGACCAGTCGATTCAGCTTTGTCCGTCTGACCGTCTGTTTCTATGCAAACTAGTCCCTCAGTTTTAAAGCCATCAAGCTGAAATTTTGTATAAAGCCTTCTTTCTATTGCACGCTGTAAATATGTCGGAATCAGCGGAATCGGACCACTACGTCATATAGCTGCCATAGGAAAAACCGGTCCAAAAATTCGTCTTTTGTAAGAAAAACTTTTTTATTTCTAAAGATATCTTTTTCAAATTTCACACTAATCAATATTGTCTAAATTTCACTTCAAACATTTGACCAAAATTTGAAGTCGCTGGCGTCATTCTATTGAAAGTTATAGAAATTAAAGTAATATTTAATCTTTTGGAATTTGTAGGGGAGGTAGGCGTTCCTTTGATCTGATTATGGCCAACTTACTAAAACTCAAGCAGCTTTTCACCTCGGGGTTACATGCCAAAAATCGAGTGTCTACGTCAATTGGCTCAAGAGTTATAGACAAAAAACGTGAAAAGTAGGGTAGTACGGGGCTCTTTGTAAGAAAATTACCGTTAGCTTTCTACAGATCGATTTTATTTTTCCAGGAGAGTATGAGATTACCCTCACAAATAATCTACTAAGGCTAGATCTTTTCATATTTATTTAGTCGGGAGTTATGTACATATACATAAATACATTTAATTATTTTACATATGTAGGGGAGGTAGGCGTTCTCTTGGCCTGATCATACCCATTTTTAATACCAACCAACTAGATCATATTGCCAACATTTGACCAAAACTTCAAAGCTCTAGCTTTATTCTATCGAAATTTATCGTGCGAACGGACAGACAGATAGACATGGCTAAATCGAATCAGGAGGTGTCCCTGATCATTTATATATATATGTACATTGCTATACCTCCGGAGCCTCCTTTAAGGTGTTACATATTTCCGTCGTGACAAAAACAATATACTCTATACTAAAAGTTTAGGGTATAAAAATGACAGCGAATAGAAAAGGTATCAGATAAGGGTGGATTTCTTCGTACAATGCGTTAACCTTAGATTTCGTTCTTTTCGGAAGTATAGGATACTTCCAATCGACCCTCTTGAGCTGCATGGAACGAGCCAATTTTTTGCTTATAAGGCTACCGTTGTCCTCATGTTTTGGAATAGTTTTTTGGTAGACTACTACAAACCCTAACCGTAGCTTACTAGCAGAGGTGCAAAGATTGGTCGGCTATGATTTTTATGCTGCTCTTAAGATGCTGATGCTGATTTGAACATTCTGTTTAAGCTGCTATTTTTTGACATTTTTTCTGAATGGATGTCTGCAAATACAGTCATTCGACTTCATGACACTAGTCAGTGACTTACTGAAAGCTCTGAACTCGTCATTCTGAGCAACTCAAATTTTCCAGTAACGACTGACTACACCTCTACCAAAAAGAATGAGCTCGACAAGCATTTTGTCATTCTCATAAAATTTCACAGTCAGTGGGAAAAGCCAAATGCTTCTCTTGCCTAATTCATGAGGGATTAGGGGTTGGTATTTTCTGTGCTGGACTTAACTTAAATTTATCTTTCATTCTCTTTGAATACTGAGATGTCTTTCAGGCCAAGAATACGGCGTTTACACAGGTTCTGACCTGGCAGGAATATCACATGATATGAGCTAGAGACATTGTAACATTCATCGACAGGTAAGCTGAAATTAAATCCTTTGAAACGGGGATGACTACGTCAGAAACCGTCACGGAATGTCGCTCAATGCTTCCACAGATGGCGCTGCTTCCAAACTAGCTCTAAGTTTGAAAGCGATTGGCAGCAGTAACTTAAGATGGGTAAATAGTAATACGTTAAAAAAAAACCGTTGTGGCCCCGATTGGACTCCAGTCGCACCACTAAACTAGGGTCGCTAAAGAAAAACAACAGAAGGAGGCGCACTTTTTGCCTTCTATACACCTGTTTTACTCTGGCATGAAAATAAAAGACATTTCTGAACTGGATGACTAAGTTTATGATGATGACCAAGTTTATGTTGATGGTGGGAAACTCCATTGTTTTTAAGACTTTCGAGTGATAAGTCTCTTGTGGCAACAGAGCGAACCCTTCTGCAGTTCATCTGCTGTGCTTACCACAGCATGGTTTTATACGTTCATCATTTCATACTTCTCTCCAATAATACATAAATGCGTCCCCGCTTTCCAAAGATGCATGCCTCTTGAACTCCGAAAGTTCAATAAATGTGGGCATACCCTTACCCAAAGTTAGGCCCCCTCCAAACTCGAGCTCCATATCCGCCACTGGCAAAACAAGGTCTGTACATTACTAGGAGAAATACGCTTCGGACTCCGAACCGAAGCGAAGCTGTTTTTTTGTCATTTGTAGGTACTGATACCGATAAATTGATTAATATACAATATTTTATAGTCGCGTGTACTCGTTTATCAGCGAAAATAAAATGTCAACATGAGATAGTAGTGTTTAAAGATTTGTTAATAATAAATTGGTGTTTCTTATTTTGAATCTGTATGTACTCGTAGTAAGCCAAGTTGCCATGTGTAATCGACTATTTTGGGAATGGTTCTTCGTATTCTTTTCTACGGTAACCTTAAACGGAAAGGAAATTATCAATGATTCGGTTGAGGTAAATCAAATTAGAGTAGAACCCCTCTAATCCATCATCTTTGGGACTGGGAGTATGGTCGGAACGCAAAAAAAAAGTATGTTTATTAGAAAAAAGTCAATATTTAATAGACGTCATAGAAAATACAGTGAAATAAACAATCTCTGAACTCAAAAATGACTTAATTAATCCTCACAGTAAAAACATTGCTATAAAGCGCACAAAAGCTTTTTTTAAGGTCTCAGTTCCTCTCATGACTCAACAATTGTACAGATAGCATCTTTGATTTTGAGGGATTTCATAGCTTCAAATATTTTACATCCTTCTTCGGGCTTTTCTAAAATTAAACTGATATACTTTCCGCGATACCGCCTCTTTAACCATTCTATCAGTCCCTGATCCATTGATTGGATAAGTGATGTGACATTTGGTGGAAGAAAGATAGCTTTTATGTCTTCTTTCACTAAATCCTCCACAGATGGATGTGATGGTACGTTATCCAACAGCAGTAGGGCACGAACAGGGAGCTTTTCTCAGACAAGCGTTAACAGAAAATAAACAATGACGTGTGGTGCGCGACAGGAGATGAGTCGGGACAAATTCGTAAGTTCGAGCCCGATCGGATCAACCGGAGTTGCGAACCAGCCGAGGGTGGATGAGAGAGGTTCTACTGTACTTCAGTATACATATAGACTGGTGCAGACCATCATTTCTATCAGTTGAATTCGAGTCAGGGTTAAAAGCGAAAGAAGATGGATAGCCTCTCAATTATCGTGTTGCTAGTGGTGGGCATAATATCTGCCACTTTTCTTTTCTTCAAGAAGAAATTTTCGTACTGGAAAGATCGCGGAATAAACTATCTGGAGCCGTCATTTCCTCTGGGGAACATATCGTTTCGCGAACATTTCAAGGACTTTATGGTTAAATTATATAATATGAAGGACCATACCCAACTTGTTGGAGCCTATATCGCTTGGAAGCCTATTCTGGTAGCAACCAGCTTAGATCTTATTCAACATATTCTGGTGAAGGACTTCAACAGTTTCCATAATCGCGGAGTTTACGTAAACGAAGAGAGTGATCCTTTATCGGCTCATATGTTCTCGCTGGATGGTGAAAAATGGAAGTCAATTCGATCCAAACTGTCGCCAACGTTCACTTCGGGAAAAATTAAACTCATGTTCCCCACAGTTGTGGAAGTAGCCGATCGGTTCTATGAAAAATTATCTGAAATTGTCAAACTTAATCAGTATTTTGAAATGAAGGATTTATTAGCGAGATTCACCACTGACGTAATTGGATCTTGTGCTTTCGGGGTTGAGTGTAACAGTCTGGCGGATCCGAATGCACCTTTCCGCCATTATGGTAAAAAGGTGTTTGACGAGCCTCATTTAACACCTTTTATGCAACTAATAATCAACTAATATCCGGATATTGCGCGAATGTTCGAAATGCGGGTTTTCGACGAAGATGTGTGTGATTTTTTCCTTTCAACTGTCCGCGAAACAATTGACTACCGCGAGAAGAATAAAGTGCGACGAAACGATTTTATGGATTTGTTAATTCAGCTGAAGAGCGAGGGCAGTATTGACGGAGACGTTTCAAAAAAATCCACCAAATTGAGTTTCGATGAAGTGGTTGCCAACGCTTTCTTGTTTTTCGTTGGTGGTTTCGAGACATCGTCAACTACAATGATATTTGCCCTCTATGAGCTGGCATTAAACCCCGATATTCAGGAACGAGGACGTCAAGAAATTTCGGAGATCCTCGCCCAACACGAAGGAAAGTTAACATATGAAGCTGTTCAGGAAATGGTTTACATTGATAACATTATTAGTGGTAATTTATTTTTAGTTGAAAAAGGTTGTTGCCTATTTAAATCTGACTTATTTTAGAATCCCTAAGGAAACACCCACCCGCTGTGATTCTTTTAAGAAAGGCTACGCGTGACTATATTGTTCCCAATTCCAAAATCACTATCGAGAAGGGGATGGAGATCTTAATACCCGTCTATGGTATTCATCACGATCCTGAAATCTACCCTAATCCAGATGTTTTCGATCCAGACCGATTTACACCTGATGAAGTGAAGAGTCGTCAGCCAATGTCATTTTTAGGATTCGGAGATGGTCCTCGAAATTGCATAGGACTTCGTTTCGGCAGGATGCAATCACGTATCGGTTTAATTACACTTTTGAAAAATTATCGGCTGACACTTTCAGCGAAAACAAAAAGCCCGTTGGAATACGATAGTATGAAGGGAATATTAGCTCCCAAGACTGGAATGTATTTCAAACTTGAAAAGATTTAAATGACAAGTGTTATAAGAATATCGGAATGAATGATGGAATTATAATAAGTATGTATGATAAATAAAGCTATTTTTATTATGTACTACTTTGCCTTAACTCCTAGTGGGGCATAGCGCATCAACTACTCCTGCGTGCCATCGTACTCAGTTCTGGGCAATGGGACGCATCTGCCCCTACGATTTACCCAAAAACTCACCCTCATCCACAGATCGCCGCCATGACTTTCTAGGACAATGCCTTGGTTTCGGTTTCATTAGGAATGGGGCCTCATTTCATGGCATGTCCAACAATGTATTTATCACCCTTCCGCAATGTGTAACCTATCCACTGCTATTTTCGTTTGCCTATCAGTTCGTCAATTGGCATCTCATCCGTACGTCGACTCGACTTATCATTTGATGTTGTTTCGGGCCAGAAAATTCTTAAAACTCGACAAAGACATCAGTTAACGAAAACTTGCAGCTTTCTGGTAAACTTTGCGGAGACTTTCCATGTACTCCTCCCATACAATGGTAGAGACCAGAGAGCGAAATAACCCCAGCTTAGACCCGCCATAGACTGTGCGATCCATCGTCAACGTCAGATCGATTTGACGATGAATCGCCACAAAATATCTGACGATGAAAATTATATGAAACTGTCAAAAAAATCGTCAACGATAGTCACATACACTGTGCGATCGATCTGACGATCACAATATCGTCAGATCGATCTGACGACGAATTGCATCGTATATTGGGGCTATTAGTCTTAATACTGAAGGAACTGCATTGCCGGATTAGACAGCAAGCGGAATGCGCATTTAGCCTGGTTGATACGAAATTTCAGCTTTAGGATTCGGGTCCCGGTTCTATAAAAATGGAAGTTGATAATTTTTGAAATTAAAATTTGGTATTAATTGCACCAAATTGTTTCGGGTGTTTTTCTATGTACTCGTATTAAAAACTTGCAATAGTATCATAAAAATTTTTTTTAGGTATTCTAAAGTATTGTAGTTTTGGATTTCATATCCGGGTTCTTCCTCCATAAAATGCAAAAGGATATGATTTCTCCCAAAAACAATTCTGTTGTCAAAAGTTCCACATAAAAAAAAAGTCAAAAACATAATTCAGCCAAAGTACTGTAATCAACCATATTCTGGTCTGGTTGTGATACTTCCACCGGCAGCACCTGATGAGTAAGTATTTGTCGGTGTATACGAAACCAAAGGCCGAGGGTCTCATTACGCCTGGACCCTGATGCGAACACGAGGGAATCTGCGCCGTCCGCCACCCATTCCGTCCTTATCGCCCCATCTTTTTTTTTATCATTCCCCATTTTTACCTCCCCTGTTTGTGTTGTTTGCTGCTTAGCTCGTTGAGGGGTCTTTTTCTTCATCAGATGGCACAGCCCGACCTTCACGGTCATATGCTACCTTAGGCTCCGTCGCCACCGGCATCTTCGGATGCCCACCAAACCGTTCATTACGTATTTGGTGCCCAACGTGGTCAAGGTTGGGGGTTTCAAACAATAATGGCGCAAAAAACCATGGTTGGGAGGGCAAGGCCGCGCCGGGCCCATAACATCTGGAGCCAATATAGAGCCGTTCAAGATCAAAAGGCTCATCTGGCTTGTAAAGGTGAAGCATTTGTCCTGATTTGACGGTATTCCCGTCTTCGCTATATCTTCGGCCTTGTGCCTGTTTGCAGTTTGGCTGATGCAGCCCTGTGTTCCTGCACGGAACTTTGCGCTTTTTTTCGTATTTTTGGGAGTTTGACATTCGTCACAGTTAGGTTTATCTTTTTATATCTTGTTCTTTTGGTAGGTTATTTCGCGTTCTTTTCTTTGAGTAACGGGCAGACGTGCGATATCTTTCTTTGTTGATAATGGAGGAGGCCGATGACTGCCGTGTTTTCCTCACCCCACTACTCCCTACAGCTGAGCTGGTCTACCAGCGCACGTTACAGATGGCCCTCGGAGAGTGGTCCCTTGACACTTGGTGTCTGACAGGCCTTCACGGCCATACCAATCCTCGTCCTTCGGTATCCATTATTACAACAGATAAGTAGGATAATCTGAAGAATATGAATGAATTTTAATGAACTCGATTGACGATATTTGCACTTTGTGATAGTCCATATTAAATTTGAAATCAAAAACGGATACTTTGTCTAATCACTTTCCATAGATGCATGCAGAAACGCATGCAACACCGAAAGTTCAATAAATGTGGACATACCCTTACCCAAATCCGAGCCCCCTCCAAACTCGAATTCTAGATCCGCCACTGATATCACCACCAGGTGTGCACAAGTCTAGGGTATATACGCTTCAGAATCCGGACCGGAGCGAAGTTTTGGTCTGGTTTTTTGTCATTTGTAGGTACCAGCGAAAAGAGAGAAATAAGGAAATGAAATTACCCGAGCGAAACGAAGCAATTTTGCGGCAGCATTGTTTTGGTTTAGTTCTTCTATTAAGTTGATTGGGCGGGTGTTCCGGGGAAACGAGATGGAATTGGTTCGGGACTATATGGATCCGTGGTAGATGGCGCGAGTTATGATTGCTATGAATCGTTTAAAAATAATCTGTTGGCAATCCCTTACCGTGGGATTGACTAAGGAAAACAAAATTTGTTTTTCGTAATTACTTTATTAAGAAACGTCTTCACTCCTTACAACACTATGGGCGTCTGCCACTAAAAAAGGACACTAAAATGAATTGTACATGGCTCTTTTATAATATTTGTAGTGCTTGCCATGCATATCTTAGAAAAAGTCATGGTGTACGGCATCTGCATTGCCTATACTGATCTGACTTGAGTTGAAATATGATATCTGTATAATTTATCTACTCGTATAGTGATCTAGGCGGATGGTGTACGACATCTGCATTGCCTATACTGATCTGACTGATTTTAAGTGTTGAAATATGATATCTGTATCTACACCAATATAAATGGTCTAGGCGGATTTGATTTATGTTATTGAAATGGTCACGAACATATATGACCAGATCAATAATTCGTATCCTTATCCTTAGTGGCTATGCTATCCGTGGGATATGTTTTATTATAGGGCGTAGCGGATTATATAACCCGACCCTCCTTAAGCTCGTTGTCGTCCTCGACAATGGCAAGCTGACTATTATCATTGATAAGTTCTTTCTTTTCTTTTATATCTTTTTCAGTGTCTTTTTCAGTTGTAACATATACGTTAATTTTATTATTCCTTCTTTTTCGGTAAAAATATATAAGTACGCCCATTATTGTTCCTATAATTATTAACAATACTATTGATCCTATCTTAATCGAATTTCTCTTATATTCATATTTTAATTCGTTAATTTTATCAAAGTTTTTAATGATTACAAGTTTTGCATCTTCTAGCTTGACCGTGTGAGTATATAGTCCAATATTTTTAATTGGTTTCATAATCAATATTTGTTTGAAGTGTTTTACATCATTTGTATACGTTTTATTGAGTATATTTAGTTTACAATTAGAGAATCTTATTGCGTAAGAACCTTTCAGTAAATATTCCTTTTCATTATAATCTTGTTTTATTTCAGTTTCTATTTCAATTAGTACCATCTCATCGATTTGATTGTTTACATTACTTTTAACTATGAAATCCCTGTTCTTACATTCAAGGATGTTGCTCAATGACTTCAACTTCTTTTCAATCTCGAAATACTTGTCGTTTTACATATAACACTACTTCCTTCGTTTGAATATTTAAAGTTCCTAGTTTCTTGTTAGGAATTAATTTTACGTACTATGAAGGCAATGGTTTAGTTAGAATAGGAATATTTATTACAAAAATAATGGTTTCGTTTTTCGTAAATACATTTATAGTTATTTCTTTCAATTCATCTGTTGTTAAGTCGTAGGATTCAATTTCGTCATGTGTTAAAATAGATCTAGTCATGACACCTGTCTTTGCAGCATTTACCTATGTTATCAATGATCTTTTCCAACTCATCCTTGATATGGTCTAAATTTTGTCTCATCTGAATTACTTTCAAAATACCGTTTATTTCTTTCGATTTTTCCATCTACGTGTTTTGCCATGCGAATATACGCGAGTGTAGTTGATTTAATGTTCTCTGCTATTCTTTTAATATTATTTTCAAATGCATTATTAATTATTATTTGTTTATTTAACGCGGCGATTGCTTCATGATTAAAATTAACCCTGAATCTGTATCTATTTTCCCAATGTTAAATTCTGCTCCTGCTAATGTTATAAAACTCATTAATATTATCATAATTACTGCGCCCTTTATGTTTTTTGTTACGGTTGATTTCTGTAATTGGAATACTATGTTCTAGTTTGACTTGATGTAATTCGATTTTCGTTTAATTCTAGTTTTATGTATTTTTTTATTGTCGTGTATTAAATTTCCTTCACTGTCCTTTGCTACGGTTATCTTTTTATACTTAGGATTCTTCTTATTGTATTCACATTTTGGGTTTTTAATATAAATGGTTCCTTCTTCTATCTCGGGTTCTTTTTCCTTAGTTCTGTTATGGTACTTCAACCATTTTTCTTTCTTTCTAACTAATCTTTCATTAAGTTTATCTCTATCTACTTTATTGAACTGTATGTCTATAGGTTTTTCTTCTGTAACTGAATGGATATTCTGATTATAGAATTCTGTTCCTCTAATGGCTCTTTCTGTAATACTCATTTCTGGGTTTTTAACTGCTAAAATCCTCATCTGTTCTAATAATGTACCGTGACATCTACTCATGTCGCTATTTCCAGTGTGTGTCTTTGGGGAATTTATGTGAAGTTCTATGCCTTCTTTTCTACAAAAGTCCTTGATATTTATTGTATTGAACTCATTATCTGCTATGATCTTTCTTGGCTTGCCCATTATGGCATTTCTTTCTCGTAATAGATCTAAAAATGTAATTGAATTTTTATCTAACGTCTCTTTTGTATATAAATGTTTTGAATATTTGTCTATTGTTGTGAAAAAGTACTTTCTACCTATGTGAAATGTATCTATATGTATTATGTCATTGACTTCCTTCGGGGTCTCACTTAATTTTAGTTCTGGTTTAATTGGTCTCCTATCGTATTTCGCGAGATTGCATATATCGCAATTATTAATATACTTCGTTATAAATTGCATTAACTTTTCGTGGTAATATTTATTTTTCATTTCCATTGAATTTTCTAATATACCCCTGTGATTGGTTGCTTCGTGTATCTCCTTTATTTTCTCTAAACTTTTCTCTTCTGTGAGTAGCTCTTCTGCCTCCTTACTGCATTTTAAAAACTTCAATTTATTATTGTTCGAATACAAGCTGATTATAGACTGCTGGATTTTATTCCATATGTGGTCATTTAAATCGCAAAATATTCCTACTACTCCTTCTTCTTTCATATACTTCCTTAATATTTCGATCATTCTACCTTCAGTTTCTACATCGGTTTTATCTACGTAAATTTTTCTCCTTTTCCCTATCTGCTTAAATTCTGTATTTTTTGTTTCTTTTACAATTATTTGTGTCTTGTAACTGTTAACTATTCCTTCTTTTATTTGAATGTGGTCGTTTTCGTCTTCTATGCCACTGTGGATTGTTGCTCCATTACTTTCTTCGTCGTTTTCTCTATTTGTTAGCATATTAATTTCGTTTTTATCCGTGTTTATCCTGGATAAAAAGTCTGCTACGTAATTATCTTTTCCTTTAATGTATTCTACGTCGAAGTTGAATTCATTTAATTGAATTTTCCACCTTTGTAATTTCGAGTTGGGTTCCTTCAAATTGCTCAGCCACACAAGTGGTCTATGATCTGTTTTAATGTTGAATTTAACACCATAGATGTACGGCCTGAAATATTTGGTAGCCCATACTATCGCCAACAATTCCTTCTCTATAGTAGAATAGTTCCGTTCATGTTCGTTGAGGGTCCTACTTGCATATGAGATTGGATGGCTGTTTTGTGTCAATACTGCTCCTATTGCTTTGTCTGATGCATCTGTTGTTAACGTGAAATTTTGTTTAAAATTAGGATATCGTAGTATTGGAAAATTTGTGATGAGGTCTTTTAATTTCTCGAATGCTTCCGCATACTTTGCGTCGTTTATGTTTATTTTGCTTCCTTTTTTCAATGCATCCGTTAAGGGTGCTGCTATGTTCGCGTAATTTTTGATGAACTTTCTGTAATAGCCTGTGATTCCTAAGAATGATTTGATCCTCTTTGGGGTATCTGGTATTTTGAGCCTCTTTATTGCTTCGATTTTATTCGGATTGGGTTTAATCCCTTCCGTGGTTAGAATGTGTCCTAAATATTCTGTTGATTTTGAAAAAAATTTACACTTATCCATTTGAATTTTAAGTTTGTGTTTTCTTAGTGCTTCGAATATACGTTTAGTATTTATTGTCATCTCCTGTAATGAGGTTCCGAAGATTAGTATATCGTCCAGATATACTACGCATATTTTATTAACGTAATCTCCTAAAACTTCGTTTATCATTTTTTGAAACGTTGCCGGGGCGTTCTTAAGTCCAAACGGCATCCTTATGAATTCATAGTGGCCTTGAGGAGTTGAGAAGGCCGTTTTGTGTCTATCCTTTTCCGCGACTTCTATTTGATGAAATCCTTTTGCGAGGTCCAACGTCGTGAAATATTGTGCTCTTCCTAGCTTGTCGAATATTGAATCTATATTCGGAATCGGATACTTGTTATCTATTGTAACTTCATTCAACTTCCTATAATCTATCACTATTCTCCACTTCTGTTTATTTGAATTATCCATCCTTTTAGGTACCACCCAAATTGGTGCGTTATACGGTGAAGATGATTCTTTAATTATTTTCTGCTTTAACATATCGTCTATCTGTTCCTTAACCTCTATCTCATGAATGGGTTGAAATCGATATATGCGACTATACAAGGGTTTTTCATTTGCCGTGATAATTTCATGTTTCGTTAGGGATGTACATGTAAGGTGTTCGCCTTCATGATAGACAATGTCCTTATATTCGGTAAGCAATTTTCTCAGAGCTTCCGACTCTTCCCTATTTAGATCCATGTACAACTTTTCATTGTTGTAATCGCCTTGTAAAATTTCCTGATGATTAATTTCATCTGGTACCGCATAGTTAAATTTCAGTTTTTCATCACCTATTGTCATGAATCCTTCTCCCAGATTCATTATTACTTTCATAGCGTACAACCAATTCTGACCTATGATTGCTTTAAATGATTTATTTCCAAAATCCATTCTGTGCCAACCAACTGTATGCTCCAGTGGCAATTTAAATTCTTTTGGGGCTAGTGTTATAATTTTCTGTGTTACGTTGCAACTTCCTGCAATACCACTTATTGTTAAATGTTCATCTAACTCTACTATTCTTGCGCCGGGGAAATTATATCCTATGTCAATGCTTGATATGGAAGCTCCTGTGTCGATCAGGGTGGGTATTTTTGTATTCATTATTTCTAATTCTATTATAGGTAAACGGGCTCCGAGGCAGGGATGAGAAAATTTACATCCATATGCTCTCTTCCGTCTCTGTTATTATTACTTCTTACAGATCTCATATTTATTGTTTGATTTGAATCATTCGGATTTTGATATTGTCCTTGATTATAATTGTTATGTTGGTTATTAGGGTTATTTCCCTGTCTAAAAGGATTATAATTTCTATTCTGACTATTAGGCTGATTCTGGTTATTATAGTTCTGATTATTATTCTGATGTTGATAATTGTAATTCTGATTATAGTTTCTGTTCTGACTTTGAATGTAATTCTGATTTTGATTACTGAATCTATTATTTTGATATCGAGGATGGCTGTTAAATTCATTTCTATTATCGTTTTGGAATGAACTGTTATTACTCTCTGTTTCTCTGATCACTTTAGCTGCTGCCGCTAATGTCTGACAACCTCTAATGTCTAGCAAATATGACTTATAATCGGGCAAAATTGTTTTGAATCTATGTAAAACTAACTCTTCGTTTCTCACCGGAGAGAATTCCGGGATATTTAATCTATTTTCATCTTGCAAATATTTGGTATTGATTTTGTTTAATAATTTTTCTAACCTTCTAATAACTTCTTCGCTATTTCTACCGCTCACCTGATGAATTTGTGTGATGAGGTTTGTGTACGATTCACTAATTCCGAAAGCTGTAACCAATGCTCGTTGAATCTCGTCCCACGTTGGGCTTTCATATTTTTGAACGTGTTGTCTCGCTGCTCCTTGTAGCTTGTGTAGTAGAATCCTGAAGATATACGCTTGCTGATTTCCGCTTGCAAAACTGAGTAACTCTCGTGCTTCCTGCAACCACGATGTAAGCGAATATTCCTTATTATTGCCAGTATATATGGGGAATCTTCTTGCGTCCTTGATTAGTTCCTCGAAACTTCTGTTGATTGGGGCTAGCTGTGGTACTTCTGGGTTTGCCATTGTATTTTCGGGTGTTTCTTCTTCTGCGTTGTCGTGATGGTGCATATAATTATTTCCTTATTTTGAGGATTTTTCCTCCACTGTTTAGAATTATGGCTCTAGGGACCTTTGTTAAGATTCTTCAGTAACCATGTACAGAGAATCGAGCGCTTCTTCTTAAGATGCAGCTCACTACCTTGCAATGTAGTCAGTTATTTCACTTTTCTATTACTTTTCTTAAAAGTTATGTTGCACTTACAAACTTACGCCAATTACGATCTTAAATTAGATTGTTCTTTGATTTTCACTCAAAGTATTTTATTAAATTTATTCCGATTTTCGTTCAGAAATGTTCTTCGATTTTCACTCGAAGGGTTTATAGGTTGCAATATCTCAACCGGGTTTACCGCACTAGAACGTATGTTTCGGTTATACACGATTTACGTTTATCACTTTACACCGTTACTATTGTTGAGAATGACCGACTGCGCCAGTTATGATTGCTATGAATCGTTTAAAAATAATCTGTTGGCAATCCCTTACCGTGGGATTGACTAAGGAAAACAAAATTTGTTTTTCGTAATTACTTTATTAAGAAACGTCTTCACTCCTTACAACACTATGGGCGTCTGCCACTAAAAAAGGACACTAAAATGAATTGTACATGGCTCTTTTATAATATTTGTAGTGCTTGCCATGCATATCTTAGAAAAAGTCATGGTGTACGGCATCTGCATTGCCTATACTGATCTGACTTGAGTTGAAATATGATATCTGTATAATTTATCTACTCGTATAGTGATCTAGGCGGATGGTGTACGACATCTGCATTGCCTATACTGATCTGACTGATTTTAAGTGTTGAAATATGATATCTGTATCTACACCAATATAAATGGTCTAGGCGGATTTGATTTATGTTATTGAAATGGTCACGAACATATATGACCAGATCAATAATTCGTATCCTTATCCTTAGTGGCTATGCTATCCGTGGGATATGTTTTATTATAGGGCGTAGCGGATTATATAACCCGCGTGTCTCTCTGTTTACTTTCCAGCAGACGAAATGAGGTGAAATTGCTTCAGGCAATTTAGTGTTCATGGATTGTGATTATCCTTCCTTGTCTCCCTCTTCCCTGGTATTGATACCCATAGATTGATTAATATATTTTATAATCGGGTATACTCGTTTATCAGGGAAAATGTCATCATGAGATAGTAGTGTTTAAAGATTTGCGGGTGGTTAATAAAAAATTTGTGTTTCTTATTTTGAATCTATATGTAGTAAGCTAAGTTGACATGTGTAATCGACTATCTTGGGAATGGTTCTTTGTATTCTTTTCTACGGTAACGTTATACGAAACACAAATTATCAATGATTCGGTTGAAGTAAATCAGATTAGAGTAGAACCGGACGGACTAGAGGAGTCCGTCACCTTTGGGACTCGGGGTATGGTCGGAGCGCAAAAATGGCCGAATTATCAGAAAAAAGTCAATATTTAATAGACGTCATCTAAAATACATTATTTACAGTGAAATAAACAATCTCTGAACTCAAAAATGACCGAATTAGTCTTTACAGTAAAAACATTGCAATGAATCGCATTAAAGCGCTTTTTTAAGGTCTCAGTTCCTCTCATGACTCAGCAATCGTACAGATAGCATATTTGATAATACGGACAAGCGATAACAGGTGTTTTGTGCGACCGGCGATGAATCGGGATAAATTCGTAAGCTCGAGCCCGGTTCGATCAACCGGAGCTGCGAACCAGCCGAGCGCGGATGAGAGAAGTTCTACTGTACTTCAGTATACATACATAAACACTAGTGCAGACCATCATTTCTATCAGTTGAATTCGAGTCGTGATTAAAAGCGAAAGACGATGGATTGTCTCTCAATTATCGTGTTGCTAGTGGTGGGCATAATATCCGCCACTTTTCTTTTCTTCAAGAAGAAATTTTCGTACTGGAAAGATCGCGGAATAAACTATCTGGAGCCGTCATTTCCTCTGGGGAACATATCGTTTCGCGAACATTTCAAGGACTTTATGGTTAAATTATATAATATGAAGGACCATACCCAACTTGTTGGAGCCTATATCGCTTGGAAGCCTATTGTGGTACCCACCAGCTTAGATCTTATTCAACATATTCTCGTGAAAGACTTCAGTAGTTTCCATGAACGCGGAATGTACGTGAACGAAGAAATTGATCCTTTATCGGCTCATATGTTCTCGCTGGATGGTGAAAAGTGGAAGTCAATTCGATCCAAACTGTCACCAACTTTCACTTCAGGAAAAATGAAATTCATGTTCCCCACAGTTGTAGAAGTGGCCGATCGGTTCAATGAAAAATTGACTGAAATTGTCAAACTTAATCAGGATTTTGAAATGAAGGATTTATTGGCAAGATTCAACACTGACGTAATTGGATCTTGTGCATTCGGGGTTGAGTGTAATAGTCTTGCGGATCCGAATGCACCCTTTCGCCATTATGGTAAAAAGGTGTTTGATGAGCCTCATTTAACACCATTCATGCTACTAATGATCAATCAATACCCGGATGTTGCGCGAATGTTTAAAATGCGGGTTCTCGACAAAGACGTGTCTGATTTCTTCCTTTCAACTGTCCGCGAAACAATTGACTATCGTGAGAAGAATAAAGTACGACGAAACGATTTTATGGATTTGTTAATTCAGCTGAAGAACGAAGGCAGTATTGACGGAGACTTTTCTAAAAAATCCACCAAATTGAGTTTTAATGAAGTGGTTGCCCAAGCATTCCTGTTTGTCGTTGGTGGTTTCGAGACATCGTCAACTACAATGACCTTTGCCCTCTACGAGTTGGCATTAAACCCCGATATTCAGGAACGAGGACGCCAAGAAATTTCGGAGATCCTCGCCAAATACGAAGGAAAGTTAACATATGAAGCTGTTCAGGAAATGGTTTACATTGATAACATTATTAGTGGTAATTTATTTTTAGTTGAAACAGATTGTTGCATACATAAATCTGACTTATTTTCAGAAACTCTAAGGAAACACCCACCCGCTGTAATTCTTTTAAGAAAGGCCACACGTGACTATATTGTTCCTAATTCCAAAATTACTATCGAGAAGGGAATGGAGATCATAATTCCGGTCTATGGTATCCATCACGATCCTGAAATCTACCCTAATCCAGACGTTTTCGATCCAAACCGATTTACGCCTGATGAAGCGAAGAGTCGTCACCCAATGTCATTTTTAGGAT
Source organism: Chloromyia formosa (assembly GCA_964017055.1). Classification (NCBI taxonomy): domain Eukaryota; kingdom Metazoa; phylum Arthropoda; class Insecta; order Diptera; family Stratiomyidae; genus Chloromyia; species Chloromyia formosa. Next base: position 117,550,339 of record OZ024815.1, read on the forward strand.
TCGGAGATGGTCCTCGAAATTGTATAGGACTTCGTTTCGGCAGGATGCAATCACGTATCGGTTTAATTACACTTTTGAAAAATTATCGGCTGACACTTTCAGCCAAAATAAAAACCCCGTTGGAATACGATAGTATGAAGGGAATATTAACTCCCAAGACTGGAATGTATTTCAAACTTGAAAAGATTTAAATGACAAGTGTCGTAAGAATATCGGAATGAACTGTAAATTCAAGAGTTATTTGGCTGTTAGGTTGATGGAATTAAAACCAAATGATCATAACATACATTGTAGGATACATAACATCATCATCATCGTGGCGCGACAGCCTGACGTCGGACCTTGGTCACCTGGATCGTAGTCTTCCAATTATCTCCGTCACGTGACCGCGTCCTCCAATTTGTTAAGCCCAGTAGCTGCTGTGCGTCCGCATATACTGAGTTTCCCAACGTGATCTCGGCCGTCTAGGCAATCTCCCTCCGTCGATTCGTTCTGCGTTCATTACTCCCTTTGACATGCGATCATCGTCCGTTTGTTGGACATACCCTGCCTATTGAAGTCGTTGTAGTTTGATGATTTTCGAAACTTCCAGCTCATCGTACAGTTCATGGTTGTACCGCCATTCATCTCGATCGCAAACGGCCCCGAAAATTCGCCGTAGATCCTTACATTCAATTGTGTCTAGCACATTTCCGGAGGCTTGAGTTAGGGTCCATGCTTCGCAGCCATAGCATAGCACTGGTCGGATGATGGTCTTGTACACGCGGAGCTTCGTGTTTCTGTGCACATGCTTCGATTTGATTATGGAGAGAACCGAGAAAATTCTTATTAGCTAACTGTATCCGTCCCTTGATTTCGTCAATTTCGTGGCGTCCCTTAACAAGTTGCAACCCAGGTAAATGAAGTTGTTCACGAACCCGATGGTGAGGTCCCCCACATTGAGTGCGTTCAGAAGGTGGCAAAAGAGCAGAAACCGCTCGCGAGCTGCTCCGCAACTGCTCGCGAGCAGCTCCGGAGCTACTCGGTTTGGAGTCTGCACCTGCTGAACGCTACTTCACCAGCTGAAAAATCGACCAGCTGAAAGCTGACGATGACAATTTTAGACGTTAAGTGCCGAAAAGTGGAACATACATGAATCCCACGCTGTCCATTACAAAAATCACGAACAACGAGAAAACAAAATCAAAAGCACCCGAAAACCAAAGAACTAGAAGCCGAAAGCGGCGAAAACACAACAACCAACTTGATAACTGTCAAAATTCGAAAGTCGCAACTTGAGCGTGAGGTTGAAAAAGAAGAAGAAGAACCTGAGCACTGAGCACTGATCAGTGAGCAGAAATATTTCTTGCTCGGTGAAATTTGATCATGCTCACCCGAGCAGAAGTTGCTCGGTCACTTCTGAACCCGCTCGTTCTGAACATGTTCGCTGAGCGGAAGTTGCTCAGTTCCTTCTGAACGCACTCAATGATGCTCGGTTGTGCAGGTGTCCTTGTCGTCGATTGCATCATTATTCTAGTTTTACCCTCGATGCGAAGTCCAACTTCTTTTGCAGCGGTATCGAGCGTATGCAGAAGTTCTTCTGCGTAGGCCAATCTTCGGGACATGATGTTGAGGTCTTCGGCGTACGCTGATAATTGTGTCGACTTTATGAGTAGCGTCTTGCTGTTTTCCACATTCATAGCTTGAATAGCGTATTCCAGTGCAAGGTTGAAGAGAGTCGGTGCCAGACCATCGCCATGTTTCAGACCAGTGTGTGTTTCAAATAGATCAGTAAGTCTATTATGGATCGAATCGAATTTGGTCATCGTCATCTTTGTCAGTCGCACTAATTTGGCCGGTATGCCAAATTGCAGCATGAGGTTGTACAGTACTCCACGATCAATACTGTCGTATGCCTGCTAGAAGTCGACAAAGATTTGGTATACGTTTACGTTGTATTCCCAGCACATCTGGAGAATCGGTTTGACCGTAAAAAGCTGATCGGTTGCGGAGCGACCACGCCAGAAACCGCCTTGATATTCGCCAGTGGTTTGTTCTGCATACGGTTTTATTATATTTTCCAGAATTTTCGTCAAAATTTTATAGGACGTACAAACTAGTGACATGCCCCAGTAATTCTCACACCGCACTTTATATCCCTTTTTGTGAATTGGACAGATGATGCTTCTGCGCCAATCGTCTGGAATCACCTCCTCTTCCTATACACGCAGGAATAATTGATGTATGGCGTTAACTAGAACTAGAACCGTTCCGCCGAATTTTAGTAGTTCAGCTTGAATCTCGTCAGCGCCCGGCGCTTTATATCATTTTAGTGACCGCAGCGCGAGATCAACTTCCTCTACTGTCGGGGGTTGTATGGGTGGGCCTAGATCAACAATATCGTCGAGACCTTCTTGAGTGGGGATGTTAAATGGTAGGTTTAGAAGCCCATTGTTTGTTAATGCCATCGGTGTCGCTGAATATGTTTCCATCCTTGTCTTTATAAAGGCTAGTCCTGCGTTGATAGAAGTTCTTAATTGTATTCAAGTTTGTACTCTTGTCTGGTGGTAGTATTAGCTAAGTTTTTGTTAATATTTAGCAACTGCTCGCCAAAGTATTTACGTTTCTTACGTCAAATTATTCTATTCGATATTCGCCGCATCTTGACATAATTTTCTGTTTTGGCTCTGGCTCCTCGTTGAATCCATTGACTATAGGCCTCGTTTTTCGAGTCAAATAAATTTTTGCATTTTTCATCGAACCAGTCATTTCGCGCTCGCCGGGTTTTATATCCCACGATCTTCTCTGCGACATCCCCGATGGTACCCTTGGATTCTTCCCAGAACCCATGGACGCCTGTGTAGCGTAGGCGATAATCTTTCCTCAAGGGTGGTAGTATACTGAACTGCCGTAGCATCGGTCAGAAGCTTATCAACCGCAAAGACTTTGGGAAGACTGATTCTCGATTGGTGCACTGAGGAAATTCTGCATCTGTAGGTCGTTTTCATCAAGTGATGATCTGAGTCGCAGTTTGCTTCTCGATAGGAGCGGACATCTCCGGCATATGAGGACGTGATCAATTTGGTTGACGATTCGTGCGTCTGGAGATTTCTAGGTCTGCTTGTGAGTGCGTCGATGCGGGAAACATGTAGCGGTTACGACTAGAATCCTGCTGCAGGCGAAGTCGATAAGTCGCTGGCCGTTGTTGTTACATTTTTCATGGAGACTGTGACCTCCAGTGGTCCCCCGGTGCCAACTTTAATTTCCGAATTTCGCGTTTAAATCTCCCAGCAGCAGTCTTTTACTGCGTCTTCTTTAACGTCAGTGGAGTCATGCACATTGATGAGCCAGAGATTGAAGAATCGAGTCTTAATGCGAATCGCACATAGCCGTTCATTTATGGGTTTGAGGCCTTCTCGGCCCCTGGTTTGTTCAGGGAGCGTACATTCTAGGATCCGAAAGAATAATCCTTTAGTCATTTGCGTGGTCGTCGTTGTTGATCCGTCCAATCCGAGGCTTTTGTTCCAGGTTTCTTGACATGGAGTGGTTTTTACAAGGACGAGTTGTCAGCACATCGCTAAACTCATGCAGGGGATGGCCTCGGAAGACAGCTGCTTCATATTGTTTAATAAACGTGCTGGAGTTTACACAACTATGTTGCAGGTACAACTACGCAAGTAATTTCATCCTACTAAACCTGAGACGCTTAGGTGTTGGTCAGCCATTCAGGCTACAGCTATCGGCCTTTTTCCAAATGTCTTATCGCTAAGACTTGGCCGTCAACGGTTTGAAACATTGCCGTTACACGGGGGGCACCCACGTGGAGGATTATGGAAAACGTCTTTTGCTCCCCCCCTCCATTGATACTAATAGAAACCGTATATAGTACTCTTAAGAATCATTATTCAATGAGTTGGCTACTTCTGTTAAGTTATGCACATTGCAACAGCTTTTACACCACTGCTGTATTAATATTACCATTAGAGAGAGCAGTTGATGAAGTCTCAATTTGATTGCCTGCTGATCTCTTGTTCTTAGTTCTTCCTTAAAGTGAGTTTAAAAATGAGCTCCTGATGATAGTTTCTTCGAAATACGATGGAGGGATGCGGTGGCGTATTTACTTGTACATTTTTCTCTATGCACGAACACAAAATGACCCTGTCTTTTGGTGGATAGATCGCGTATGCGAGGGTGTTTACGTTTGGATTAAGAAAAACTATTTTTTTTTCGAAAACTGAACCTCGAGAAGAGTTCCAAGACGAACGAAGTAAAACAAATTCACTGAGTCGAGTGCCGTTAAACGAGTTGGAATAGAAGCAGCACGAACGGAGCAACGAATAGATCGAGTAGTCGGTGAGTGGGGGGTTATTATTAAATTTGGCTCGACGAAAGCTTGGGCTCGATTTAATTTTCTGGCCTTCCTTGTCATGTACGATGTTGTAGCCGGATCGAGATTACGAGCTTCAAATAAAACGATAACGGAGCAAGAATCAGCCATGGGTGAAGTTGCATCATAAGATCTCCTCAGCTTTGAAATGGTTAAACAAAAATCGTATTGCTGAATGTTTACGTTGATTACCAAGTTCAGTCGGATTTATTTTTCAAAAATATTTATCGATTACCTCACTACAGTCCACCGCTGTACACGTGTCATACGAGGGTAAGGTGAAAAGTTCTCGGCCTGACACATAAATCCCGTTACAATCAGCAAACATTTATGTTTTCTCCCTGGGTGCACGTATCATTAGTTCGTATGACAAGTTTCAACTTGTTTTCTCAAGTAGTTTGTTCACACGAATTTTTGCAGTAGACCTTTTACGTGTTTTTCGTTAAAATGGAGAAACTTGAATATCATGCGATCATAAAATTCTTCGTTTTGGTTGGATTAACCCCTAAGGAAATTCATCCGAAGTTAACAAAAGTGTACGGGGACTCTGCTCCTTCGATATCAACAGTTAAAAAGTGGGCAGCTGAATTTAAACGAAAACGACCCTCGTGAAGGACGGCCAAAATCTGTGCACCGATCCAAACGGGATCCGTCCGATTTTGTGCGGCGATTTGCCACCATGGATGAGACTAAGATAAACCACTACACGCCAGAAACAAAACAGCAGCCGAAGCAGTGGGTGGAAGCCGGTGGTTCAGCGCCAAAAAAGCGAAATCGATCGCATCACCGGAAAGGCCATGGGCAGCGTGTTTTGGGATGCGAAAGGGATCCTGTTAATTGATTACCTTTCAAATGGCACAACAATAACAGGCGAATATTACTCCAAACTTCTTGACCAGCTGGATGCCAAAATTCGCAAGAAGAGGCCTGGCTTGAAGACGACAAAAATCATCTTGGACCAGGACAACGCACCTATACACAAGTGTGCGTTGGCGATGGGAAAACTGCGAGATTTGGGGTATGGTTTGCTCGACCAGGGGAGTTGGACGAGCAAATCATACCCCTGATTTGGTACTCTCAGATTTCCATTTTGACTCTCACTTCCGGGAAGGAATGCTGATGCTGCAGAAACGCTGGACCAAGTGTGTAGAAGTCAAGGGAGATTATGTAGGAAAATAAAATAATTTTTTAAACGAAAATCGCAGTCTTTCATTGTCAGGCCGAGAACTTTTCACCTTACCCTCGTATTATAAAGGAAAACAATTTGACGCGTTTCTCATACAATTTTTTTGACATTAAAGTGGTTGCTATGATACGATAAAAAATAATGTTATTATTGTCGAACTTTTGATGAGAATAATTATCGCATTACACTATTAGTTAAACATTTGACACAAAAAGTAGTCAAATATTTGACAATATAATGGCCGCTTAAAAATTACCTTTTACATATTCGTTAAAGCGCTGTGTTCTCCTTTGAGACTTTTCTAAATACGCTAGCTATACAACTTTATCTATCATTCTACACTCCCGAATTTTTTGTTGTCTCTATGCGATACAGTAGTCCCGCTCAAATGATTAGCAACAAAAATTCTCGGTCTATACAATGCTTTAGAGAAATTACAATCCAATCCGATTCTGTTTGGCAAAAATAATTGAACAACCTTGCTTTAAGACGGTTTATAAGTGTGGTTTCACACAATGGCTGCGTTCCTAAAAAAAAATCGCTGAGTCGGCGCTTAGTCAGTGCTTCACAATTGCTTACCAGCACATTCTAATTATTTTCGTGTTTTAGAAACGGCATGCCGGCTGTCTCATTTGTCAAATGCCATGTTCAGTTTGGCATTTCTCTAAATTTCTTGTTTAGATGAGTCCCCGGTGACACACAAGATACGGTAACAACTTTCTTTCTCACAATAAGGTTTAACAATTACGTTAAAAATACGATTGTCAACCATACACAACCGAGGTTAGAATCGAAGTTTGACAATTGTCGCAATTGTCAAATATTGCGCTGAAAGCACGTTGACATGATCAAACTACGGTTTGACAAACTAGCATTTGATGAAAAGTTGAGCACCGTCCAACTACGGTTTGACAGGAGCTCAAGACTTCAAACCAGCTTGACAAGGGGTTCACACGTTCAAGTTGGTGGTTTGTCAAACCGTAGTTTGATCATGTCAACGCGCCTTGAGCCAGAAAAGCAAGAAAATTTTATGCTGGCCAAAAGTGAAAGCGCTTAGCTCAGCGCTTAGCTCAGCGCTAGGGTTTCTACGACAAATCACCATGCAGCACTAATCGCTTCTAGGTGCTGACTCAGCGCTGGCATTTCAGAAACGCAGCCAATGAGTCTATGATTTGATGACAGTTAGTGCTCAGTGTTTTTGGCTTTTAGCTCTGAACTCTGTACGAAATTAAATCCAAGCCCTTAGTTGATAATGGCTCACATAACAATTGCTTTCAACAAAGGCTCAACTGGACTTTTCTACACAGTGAGCTGGTGATTCCCACTCCTTGAGCAACAGTCTGAAAACATCCATTTGACCCTATGTTAAAATTCAGCAGTCGAAGACTTGAAATGGATGAGTGAGTCAGTGAGTCGATGAATCGCAATCGTCTGAAACCAGCCTAAGCCTAGCAAAAAAAAAATAAACAAACATTTAATCTAAGATTGGACTATTTCAGAATTTTCGAGTGCGATAGGAATTTCTAGTACACTGTCTTCGACAGTTATCAAATAATCGTTCGAACTGTAAGCCACGCGCAATGGGTGTTCTACTAATAATCATATTGCTAGTGATTGGCTTAGCTTCGGCCATTGTTTTGTTTTACAAGAAAAAATTCTCCTACTGGAGTAATAGTGGTGTAAAAGACTTGAAGCCAACTATACCTCTAGGCAATGTCTCGGTTCGAAAACATATAACCCATTTCCTAACTAGCGCATATGGATTGAAAGACAACACTCAGGTTGTTGGAGCATATTTATTGTGGCAGCCTATTCTGGTGCCTACAAGCTTGGATCTTATTCAAAACATTTTGGTCAAAGATTTCAGCAATTTTCATGAGCGTGGCCAATATGTTAACGAAGAAGCTGATCCGCTGTCGGCTCATATGTTCTCGCTGGATGGTGAAAAGTGGAAATCCATACGGTCAAAACTATCGCCAACCTTCACTTCAGGCAAAATGAAGATTATGTTTTCTACGGTTGTGGAAGTGGCCGATCGTTTCAATAATACTCTCGCTGAATTGTGTGATCCGACATCAGATCTAGAAATTAAGGATTTAATGGCAAGATTCACTACTGACGTTATCGGATCATGTGCTTTCGGAATCGAATGCAATAGTCTGAAGGATCCCAATGTTGCATTTCGACGATTTGGAAGGAAGGTTTTTGAAGAACCTCATTTGAATCCAGTTATGGAAGTTGTTGTCACTATGTATCCGGAATTTGGACGAAAGTTTAATATCAGCTTATTCAGCAAGGAGCTCAATAATTTCTTTTATACAACGGTTCAAAATACAATCGCCTATCGGGAACAGAATAATGTACATCGTAACGATTTCATGGATTTGTTAATACAGTTAAAAAATGATCCAGCAACAAAACTGAGTGTGGCGGAGATTGTCGCACAGGCGTTCTTATTCTTCGTTGCCGGATTCGATACATCGTCGTCTACAGTGACGTTTGCCCTGTACGAGTTAGCATTGAATCCCGATATACAGGAAAAGGCTCGCCAGGAAATTGAAGAAGTACTTGGAAAACACCATGGGAAGCTGACATACGAAGCCGTTCAGGAAATGGTGTATATTGATTATATAATAAGTGGTAGGCATTTTAAGATTTAACCCATTTCAAACTGTACTATCGTGTCTTCTATTTTTATCCTTTATTTTCAGAGGCTATCCGGAAATATCCGCCAGTGATATTTCTCATAAGGAAGGCAGCTCGCGATTACCCCGTGCCCAATTCCAATACAACCATCGAAAAAGGAATGCTATTGTTCATTCCATCGTATGCAATTCATCATGATCCGGAAATCTATCCGAACCCGGAGGATTTTGATCCTGAACGATTCACACCGGAAAATGTGAAAAGTCGTCATCCAATGTCATTTTTGGGTTTCGGTGATGGCCCCCGTAATTGTGTGGGCTTGCGATTTGGACGAATGCAATCGCGCATTGGACTGATAACATTGTTGAAGAACTATCGTTTCGAGCCATGTGCGAAAACAAAAATTCCAATTGAATTCGATAAGAAGAATGGATTGTTGTCGCCCGAGGGTGGATTATTTTTGAAAGTTGAAAAGATTTGAGTTGATTTCTGTAATAATATAATTTAGCTTTAGAATTATAAGCAAATAAGTGACACAGTTATGCAAAAATGCATTTTTTTTTTCAAATGTAAAAGAAAAAATATTTTCTTTCATGGAAAATGCGAATACGTGTCTGAATCGGGATGATGGGGCCAATGCAGGGAGTGTTGAATGCATTTGTAACCCTTGACATAAGCACGTTTTTGGACGTGAATTGAAATCTAGCAAATACGGGTATCCTCTCAATCGGGGTGATGAGAGTGCTTGTGAGGGCATTTTGAGTCATTTGGTTGGGAAACAACGACATTCTCGACAATGAAGTGAAGTCTGGGCAATATGGGTATGTTATGATTTCGGCTGATAACCCGGATACTATGGAGCGGTGATGGTGATGTTAAAAAAAATCGTAAGTATTAGCGTGGTCGCTGAGATAAGTTGTAGGACACTTGACGGCGTATCTTTCACCATCTTCAAAGTCCGTGACGTGCTTAGAAAAATAACCAAGGGGGTGGTCGGGGGAATAACAGGTCTAGCAAATATAGACTGTCTCTCTACAATGGGCGGGAAATTCCGGCGAGTGGAACTAATACGCTCGTGTTTCGAAAATTCCCAATCCAGAATCCAACTATCATCAACATATGACCAAATTGAGGAGGATAATGTTTTTTTTAGCGAAATCCCGGCTCGAAAATATAACATTAAGATGCAATGAAAGATTTGGGGCGACCGGTAGCGCAGTGTGTTGAGGCACCAGTCTCATGTTTGACTACCGGCGTTTCGGGTTCGAATCCCGTCCACGACGACGTTCGTGGCCATGGATGTGCAGGAGGTGCATGCTGGCAACTGCATTCTCCGAAACCAGTTTTTTCCAACGAAACGTCAACTGGGCCACATGGAACAGTTGACGCGCTATGCCGATGCCCCACGAGGGGTTAGGGCAATTGAGTAATGAAAGATTAAACTCTTCTTAGTCGTGCCGTCCGTCATGCCTAGATAGATAGCATTGAATGTTTACACAGCTGGTCGTTGCTTGAAAGGACTGTTGATATGTTTGAGATGTGTGAATGCGTTTTGGTTTTGTATTTCTTGCATTGCTTGGTTTTGTTTTGGATAGAAACGCAATAAAGTTATCCCATGCATGAGTAGCGCAATAAAGTAATCCTATGTATGAGTAACCGTTCTTATTATAGTTCGTCCTGGTATCGGTTGTCAGTTAAGTGGATGAGAACACTTGTGTAAATCAATTACTAAATTTTAGGCATGTATGAGAATGAAAGAATGCTGGAAGTTTAGTCTTGAACGGACAACGGGCGCACCACCAAGTTGATTTGAATAACGCAACAGTGGCGAAGTGTAACTAAAATATATTTAACAGTTATATATAAAGTTTTTGTTTTGTTTTTGATTGTTTGTGTTCGGTGTTACTTGTTATAAATATCAATCATGAAAAGAACACTTAAGGATTTTTTCTTAAGTTCAACGATAAAAAAACGAAATCAGTTCAATCTGGAAAAAATAGTGCAGGTTTGCATCCCGCGATCTTAGATCAGCCGTCTTCACCCATGTTATTAAATTTTAATTCTCTGTTCTTAGACCAACCGTCTCCATCAATATCTGCTGTGCCATCAACACCAGATTTGCGTCCTGCGATTTCAGACAAGTCGTCTCCATCAACGTCTGCCATGCGAACAACATCAAATTTGCGTCCAGACCAGCCGTCTGCCGTACCACCGACATCATTTCCCGTTAGCAAATTCGATATTGCTTCCTTATGCGAATAGACCCGTGAGTGACCAAGATAAATTGGATATATTAAAAAATGTTTGGATTCCAGATGAATCACACACTTTTCCACCTTCAATTATCGAAAATCAGACACGCCGATTTAAATTGTCTTGGCTTCGCCAATATTCACGGTTGGCGTATTCTTAAGAAACGGACGGTGCTTTTTGCAAATTTTGTGTTCTGTTTTCGTCTAAGGAAGTCGGAATGACAACAGCACAGTCTGTGGGACAGTTGGTTAACTTGCCATTTAGACATTGGAAAAAGGGAATAGAACGATTCCAAAAACATGAAACCTTGGACTACCACAAATCTGCTGTCCTTAGAGCTTCGAATTTCTTCGCAGTAGTCACTGGTGAAAAATTATCAGTGGACAAAGCTGTAGACCATGGCAGAAAGATTCAAGTGGAACAAAATAGGCAACAATTGATTTCCATTATAACAACGGTTATTTTTTGTGGTATGTAACGGGCGGTTTGGTGGGCATCCGAAGATGTCCGTGGGGACGGAGCCTAAGGTAGCATAATGACCGTGAAGGTCGGGCCGTGCCATCTGGCGAAGAAAAAGGCCCCTCAACGAGCTAAGCAGCGGCCTATGCTTGCTGTAGCTCAGTTCGGGAGATGTGGGCGGGGTTTTCGCCGCTCGTTGCCCCTGTCCTTTACGTATTACAAAAATTCATAGGCCTGGGGAAGACAACACAAACAGGGGAGGTAAAAATGGGGAATTAAAAAAAATAGTCGATAAGGATGGAATGGTTGCGGACGGCTTAGACGCCCACGCAGTTGAATCTGGGTCCGAGTGTAATGGGACCCTCGGCCTCTGGTTTCGTACCACCGACAGATCCTTACTCATCAGGTGCTGCCATAGATCTGCCGGTGGAAGCAGCACTACCAGACCATAATATGGTTCATTACAGGTAGGCAAGAACGTCCACTGAGGAGACATAGACACACATCGCCATTCGATGTTAATAATGATCCGGATGAAAATGAAGGCATTTTCCGAGCTTTGTTGTGATTCCGTATTGATGCCGGTGACGAACGATTAAAAAGTCATTTGGAAAATTGTGGCCGTAATGCTGTTTATACTAAGTAGTTGGAAAATTCGAAATGAAATTATAAGTTCCTGTTTCACAATAATAAGGCAGAAAATAGCGGAGGAAGTGAATCAGGCAAAATATTTTTCAATACTTGCCGATGAAACGGCTGACATATCGACTGTCGAACAGTTTAGTTTATGTGTACGATATGTTAAGCTGGAAAGAGATACCAATGTTCACAAAATATGCGAACATTATCTAATGTTCGTTCCAGTCACATCGACAACAGAAGCTAGCCTGGCTGACACAATTACCGAAGGATTTGCGGGAAAGCAATATTAATATTGAATTTTTACGTGGTCAGGGTTACGACGGTACAGCAGCTATGAGTGGTAAATTTAAAGATACAGAGGCTAAAATTTTAGAAAATCACCCTAAAGCCTTATATGTACACTGTGTTTCCCACTCGTTAAATCTGGCGATTCCTAATGCGACAGAGCAACCGTCAATTCGGAACAGCTTCAGCCTTGGGGAAAATTCACAAGTTTTTCAATTACCCAAAACGACAAAACGTTCTTCAAAAAAGCATAATGGAAATGCAAGAAACACCACATGCCAAAAAACTTAAACAACTTTGCATGACTCGTCGGGTGGAACGACATGATTCCATTTTGATTGTAACGAACTTGCTTCCGGCTGTAGTAGATGCACTAAAAGAAGTAATGTATAAGTGGGATGATAAAGAAGCATCATCTGATGCCTCAATTTTACTAAATTCTATAAAAAAATCGGAACTTATAGTAGCACTATTAAGTACAGAAAAGCTCTTTAGCTACACCGTAAATTTGAGTAAAAGATTGCAACAAGAAGATATCGAACTCAGATCAGCTATTAAACTAGCTGAGAATATAGTTGATACAATCAAGCAAATACGGCAGAACTCGGAAACAGAATTTCAACACATTTTTCAAAAAGCGTTAAAATTAAGTGAAAATCTCTGATTTGAAATTTCAGTTTCCAGAACCACCAAGAATCAAACCCAGAGGTGTAATGTAGTTTACTTCACGGCCGAAGACTATTATAGAAGGTCAATTTTCATTCCCTGGGTTGATAACTTTCTCAATAACATGACGGAACGTTTTCTGAAACAAAAAAATATTCTACAAAAATTTACGTCGCTTATTCCAAAAAAACAATTAACGAGTCAAATGCGAACTGACTTTGCAAATTTGGCATCGACATAGAAGAATCTAGTAAGGCTGCTCTGGAAGCGGAATGCCAATTATGGCACAACAGCTTTTCGGCAAGAAAAATGCAATTGATGCATTAAATGAATGCGATCCAACATGATTTCCCAATATCTATAAGCTGCTAAAAATATTTTGCACATTACCAGTTACTACAGCGACACTAGAAAGATCGTTTTCAACATTGAAAAGGATAAAAACGTATCTACGAAATACTATGTCCGAAAAAAGGTGCTGGGAAAAACACAAAAACTTTATGTATTAATGTTCTTGCAAATGTACAAGTGCGAATCATTTTCAATTTAAATTGGAATTGTTTGTGACACTTGGTTTCATTCTGCACACCAACTTAGTATGCGTCTGTAGCTTAGCTCGGTAACGCACCGGGCATTTTTTGCTACTCGAAACATGGTCTCTGCGGTTCGCGCCCCGCAACGGGACCAACTATTTTTATACCCTAGACTTTTAGTATAGGGTATATTGTTTTTGTCACGACGGAAATATGTAACACCTTAAAGGAGGCTCCGGAGGTATAGCAATGTATATATATAAATGATCAGGGTCACCTCCTGATTCGATTAAGCCTTGTCTGTCTGTCTGTCTGTCTGTCTGTCTGTCCGTCTGTCCGTCTGTCCGTCGGTCCGTCTGTCTGTCCGTTCGCACGATAACTTTCGAAAGAATGAAGCTAGAGCCTTGAAATTTTGACTAGATGTTGGAAGTATGATATAGTTGGTTGGTATTGAAAATGGGCATGATCAGGCCAAGAGAACGCCTACCTCCCCTACATATGTAAAATAATTAAATGTATTTATAACTCCCGATTAAATAAACATGAAAACCTCTAGCTTTGGTAGATTGCTCGTGATGGTAATCTTATACTCCCCTGGAAAAATAAAATCGATCAGTTGAAAACTAACGGTAATTTTCTTACAAAGAGCCCCGTACTACCCGACTTTTCAGGTTTTTTGTCCATAACTCTTGAACCAATTGACGTAGACATCTGATTTTTGGCAAGTAACCCTGGGGTGAGAAGCTGCTTAGGTTTTGGGAAGTTGGGCATAATCAGATCAAAGGAACGCCTACCTCCCCTACAAAATTCAAAAAATTAAATATTACTTTAATCACGATAACTTTCGATAGAATGACACTAGCAAGTTGAAAATTTGGTAGAATGTTGGTAGTAAGGTCTTATTAGTTAGCACTGAAAATGGGCAAGATCCGACCCAAGGAACCCCTACCTCCCTTTCAAATGAAACTTCGAATAAGCGATTACTTTTGATACAATGAAGCCAGCAGCTTGAAATTTTTGTCAAATGTTTGAAATGAGATTGAGTTAGTTGGCATTAAAGACGGGTTAGATCCGACCTAAGGGACCCCTACCTCCCTTAGAGATGACACTTAAAACAAGCGATAGCTTACGACAAAATTTTACGACTTGAAATTTTGCCCAAATGTTTGTATTAGGATCCAGTCGGCTAATATTGAAAATGCGTAAGATCCGACCAACGAAACCCCTACTTCCCCTACAAACGAAACTTCAAATAAGCGATATCTGTCGATAAAGTGAAGCTAGAGACTTAAAATTTTGTTTGTATGTTTGTAGGGTGGCAATGATGGGCAAGATCCGACCCAAGGAACCCTTACCTCCCCTACAAGTGAAACTTCAAATAAGCAATAACTTTCGATGGAATGAAGCTAGCGACTTGAAAAATTCAACAAATATTTGTAGAATGGGTTAGTTAATTCATTTTGAGAATGGTCAAGATCTCCCTGAATGAGTGCCAACCTCCCCTATAAACTGGCTATATAGGAAACTCACTTTTAATGCATGGTCGTTGCCAATTATTACTTTTAGTGTCACCACTAGGTCTGTACAAGTCTAGGGTATATACGCTTCGGACTCCGGGCCGAAGCGAAGCTTCGGCCTGGTTTATTCTCAAATTCCCTCTGAATTAATTTCTCCGAGCTTAGTGGTTTCGTATGGATAGTAGCACTCACCAGGTCTTGCATCTTTGCAGCTATCCATGTGCAAGACGACCACGAAAGTGTGAGAATTTTGTTTGTATAAGCCGTGAAGGCGTGATTTTACTTGAAACGAAACGAAACCACTAAGCTCGGAGAAATTAATTCAGAGGGAATTTGAGAATAAAAAATAGTTGGTCCCGTTGCGGGGCGCGAACCGCAGAGACCGTGTTTCGAGTAGCAAAAAATGCCCGGTGCGTTACCGAGCTAAGCTACAGACGCATACTAAGTTTGTGTGCAGAATGAAACCAAGTGTCACAAACAATTCCAATTTAAACAAAAACTTATTATCGATTCTTAATGACAAATATTTTTACTTTGTTTTTAGACTAAATGGCTTAGCCCTTCTTAACATTCATCGGGAAATACCAGTGAAGTGATTCAGGAACTACTTATTCAAGGTCCTCGAAGGCTAGACTTCCAACTATAAATTTAACATTTATCCGTGAATTATTATTTATTTTGTACTCGTTGCTGCATGCATATTTTGTGATTTTTAAATAGATTTATCCATTTTTCATTCCTATATCGATTGTTTGATATTTTTCGTTTACCTTTTCATGTTCCAAGTTTGAATTAAAGATAAAGTATGTTGTTTTGTTCTCAAAGGGTGCATTCGGGAGTCACGGTTGCTAGCTAGCTTTAAGTGCTGCCTCGTGATTTGTACTCCGAATGTTGCGCTAAACCACTGCTAAACTTAGCGCAAATAGCTAGGCGCTAACACTTTTAGGCAGCACAAAATTTGTTCGCTGTCTTGGCTTAGCGAAAATTTGACAGTTCGAACGAATGGCCTGCATTCGCAAATCACAGCGCTACCTGAGTGCTCCCATTTTTTTTGTTGTAATTCAGTGCAAAATTGGGACAAAAATAGGAGCGCTCAAGTAGTGCTACCGATTTGTGAATGCAGGCTGAATTGTGCGTTCTCCATTGTTTATATAGTTTTTTACAATGCAGAAAAGAACAACACATAATTACGAAAGGGAGAAAATGCCAAATTGAACTTGTTATTTGACAGGTGAGTCAGCATACCATTCGGGCGTCACAAAAAAAATTGTTATGTGCTGCTTAGGAATTCGCTATTTCTATGCAGCGCATTACGCTGTTTTCCGTGACGCCCGAATGCGCCCAATATGTATCACATTTTCTTGTTTTATTAGAACCTTAGCTGAAGAACACGAAGTTCATCAGTTCAGGAAAAGATCTAAGTTCAAGTCAAGTTTGTAACCAATCACACACATAATCTGCATTGGCTTATAAATCTAAAATCGCATACACATGATATTGAGCCAGCCAACATGCTAAAGTACATAGTCATTTATTCGACTAAACTTTTCCTACGTAGCAAACTTTTGGGCTGTCGAATAAACTTTTCATTCAAAGCACACTATCGGGCTATCGAAACTATCCACCGATAGTCCCGATAGTTTCGATAGGCCGATAGTTGTTCGAATAACTATCGACCGATAGTCCCGATAGTTTCGATAGGCCGATAGTTGTTCGAATAACTATCGACCCATAGTTCCGATAGTTACTTGAATAACTATCGGGACTAGCGGTCGATAGTTTTTCAAATAACTATCGATAGTAAAAACTATCGAATAACTATCGGGACGATCGGCCGATAGTTTTTACTATCGATAGTATGGAATCGTATCGAATAGTATCGAATAACAAAAAAAAAATACTCGTGCAATAGAATCGGAACTCTAGAAATGTGCATATTACACAAGTGCTGCTAATATTAACTAATATAGTATATGTCTATGATATTTGTGAACATTTAATCTGCAAATTATATATTGCATAAGAAATCACACGCATGGAATGACATCAGCAAAATTGAAACTGCCGAATTAATTATTTGACGAGCCCAATCTCAGTAATTACAAATACGTTTCTATATACATAGCGACAGTGGTCGTGAAAAATAATGCACCATGTGTACGTGAACATTATTGAATTGCTTGCCAAATTCAAATATACTTATCAAATTTTGAAGTGAACTGCTTTACTCGTGTAGGCAGACCTGTGCCGTCCCCAAAAGAGACAATCTATAACTCAGGAAGTTTACTTTAAGTAACATCATCAATATTGTTAAGGAAAAAAAAATATGTGCATGTACTCAATTGCCCTAACCCCTTGTGGGGCAAAGCGCGTCAACTGTTCCATGTGGTCCAGTTGACGTTTTATTGACATAGTTGTAGTTGTAGTAGTTTCGGAGAATGCAGTTGTAGCATGCACCTCTTGCTACCACATTTAGCCGCCTACCTGCGACAGGTCAGGACATGCCGTGACTTATTATTACGCCTCGCACCACACGGGGACGACAACGAAGTAAGGATGGGAAATACCTACCGGTTATTCCGACAACCGGTATTTTCCATTTCGAATAACCGGTTATCTCCGGTACTATTTTTGTCCGGTTTTTTACCGGTACTACTTTCTAAATCCAATAACCGGGGAAAAATAACTGACATGCGAAAATGCTAACTTGTTTTTTCAAATCGTTCGACGCCAGAGAAGAAGAAAAATTCAGCCGTTTGTCCTTCTGATTCAAATTTAATGGCACCGTGTTTTTTTTTAAATAGCCATTGCGCATGCACCAACAAAAATATGCTTGAGCCCCATTATTGCCAGCCAAGCCATCATTTTAGCCAAAAAGTTAAGCACTTTGGCTGACATTGGCAAACTTATACCCTTACGTCAAAGGGCTGCGGTCATAAACAACTAAAATCCTTTTTGGTCATCACATGACTAGGAAGTAGCCAAGAGTGCTCCAGTGGAATCATTTCCAAATGAATTGAAACTCTATCTTCAGCAGCCGTTGCTTCATAGGGGAAGTGATCCTTTCAATTTCTGGGAGAAGAGCAATGCCTGCATACCGGATTTGCCATTTATTGCTCAAAAATATTTAGCTTTGATCGGAAGTTTCGTGGCCTCTGAACGACTGGTATCATTTTTAAATGATGTGGGTGGTATCTAATGAAAGGACCCGACTAACATATTAGCGAAAGAGTATTTATGAATAGACTGGATACCAACTATTGGCCCAAAGCTTGATTTGTGAAAAGGAAAGATTTTTTGCGCTATTTTGTAGACCTTTTGGCATACATGTGTTTGGGAAGCAGCTTTTCTTCAGTGCAACTCTTACTTATTTTGTAAGTCTAAAACGTGCCATACAAACACGATCGGCCGATATCAATATCGGCCGATGGATCGGCCTGTGTATGCGCCTATTTTTGACGATTTTTTTTGACTGTTCCATATAATTTTGATCAGCTGATATTTTGTAGCGGTCCATCGGCCGATTTATCAGGCGACGGATCGCATAATGTATAGCGGCTATTACACTGAAGGCATAAGTTACTCCCCAAACACATGTATGCCAAAGGATCTACAAAATAACGTAAGCTTGTCAACAATTATTAACTTATTATTATTAAATAACCGGATAACCGGTTTTTACCATAACCGGTAGATTGGGTCGGTTAAACCGTAGCGGTTAAACCGATGGCGAAAATAACCGGAGCAACCGGACAACCGGTAGATTTTTCAATAACCGCCATCCCTACAACGAAGACATCCATTGCCACGAACGTCGTCGTGGACGGGATTGATGCCTCTATGCACTGACTTACCAGTCGGTTGGTCGACCTTTTGCAGATGTCTTCTTTTGGAGAAGATTCATAAAATTTCTAAGCATTTATCGATGATAGTTGCAGATGATGATTTCACATATCACCGAGGCTCTCATCGACAGCGGGCAGTATTTAGTTGATCCTGTCTTCATGTGAACTGTGCAAATATCGTTGAAGCATTTACTAATGAGTTTGCTGATGACATTTTTGCATATATCATCGATCCACGTATCGAGAGTGAGTAATTGATTATAAACAGTCACTGACGCTGTTTAGACGACTGGTTTGTATTTTGGAGTATGTAATGGATCTACAGTCAAAAGGGTTGATTTGTTGAGAATTCATAGCAATATCACAATACGAAACCTATACCAGAAGATATCGAATGTTGTCGTCATTATTCAGTGATACATTGCTCTACTGTTAGAGCAGTCCATACTGCTAAAATTGTTGATTTTGCGTCTAAGCGCCCTATAAGGCGCCTAATTAAAAAAGAAAACTTTGTATCTGATACTAGCAAAATCTGGCTATTTATATAAGCTCAGAGTGGGTACTATATGCACTCTCATTTCGGCAGTCAGTATGTAATTGTTTCTAGTGTACCGCGTAATGGGTGTTCTGACAATAATCGCATTGCTACTGATTGGCATTACTTCGGCCATTATTTTATTTTACAAGAAGAAATTTTCGTACTGGAGTGACCATGGTGTAAAATACTTGAAGCCAACTATACCCCTTGGCAATATTTCGGTGCGGAAACACATGAGAGATTTTCTGAATGATATTTATAATTTGAAAGAGAATACTCAAGCTATTGGAATTTACCTAATGTGGAAGCCGATTTTGGTGCCGACAAGTTTGGATCTTATTCAAAATATTTTGGTAACAGATTTCAACAATTTCCATGCGCGTGGCGTATATGTTAACGAAGAAGTTGATCCGCTGTCAGCGCACATGTTCTCGCTGGATGGTGAAAAGTGGAAATCTATACGGTCAAAACTATCGCCAACCTTCACCTCGGGAAAAATGAAGATGATGTTTTCTACGGTTGTGGAAGTGGCCGATCGGTTCAATAATACTCTTGCTGAATTGTGTGATCCGACATCAGATCTAGAAATGAAGGATTTAATGGCAAGATTCACTACTGACGTTATCGGATCATGTGCTTTCGGAATCGAATGCAACAGTCTGAAGGATCCCAATACAGCTTTCCGACAATATGGGAGGAAAACTTTTGAAGAACCCCATCACAATTTTCTTACGCAAATTTTGATCACCCTTTATCCGGAAATCAGTCGAAAGTTAAATGTGAGATTATTCAGCAAGGAGGTCAATAATTTCTTCCATGCAACGGTCCAAGATACAATTGCCTATCGGGAAAAGAATAATGTACGTCGTAATGATTTCATGGATTTATTAATCCAGATGAAAAACGATCCAGTAACAAAACTGAGCGTGGCAGAGATAGTGGCACAGGCGTTCTTATTTTTCGTTGCCGGATTCGATACATCGTCCTCTACAATGTCGTTTGCTCTGTACGAGTTAGCATTGAATCCCGATGTACAGAAGAAGGGTCGTCAGGAAATTGAAGAAGTTCTAGCAAAGCATGACGGGAAACTGACATATGAAGCAGTTCAAGAAATGGTATACATCGACTACATAATCTCTGGTAAGCATCTGTCTCTTCTTTCTAATGCACCCGGTATTATCATCATCTCCTTTTTCTGGATTTATTTTCAGAGGCTCTTCGCAAATATCCGTCGGTGACATTCCTAGTAAGAAAGGCTGTTCGTGACTACCCCGTACCCAAGTCAAAAATAACTATCGAAAAAGGGACGATGGTGTTCATTCCCGCTGATGCTATTCAAAATGATCCTGAAATCTTTCCAAACCCTAAGAATTTTGATCCTGAACGATTCACACCGGATAATGTGAAAAGTCGTCATCCAATGTCATTTTTGGGTTTCGGTGATGGGCCCCGTAATTGTGTTGGCATGCGATTTGGACGGATGCAAGCCCGTATTGGACTGATCACATTGTTGAAGAACTATCGATTTGAACCCTGTTCGGAAACAAAAATTCCGCTGGAATTCAATAAGAAGAATATTTTGTTGTCGCCCGAGGGTGGATTATTTTTAAAAGTTGAAAAGATTTGATTAAATTTTTGTAATTGGTATAATATAACTTATTTATTCAATTATAGACGAATCGTTGACACAATTTAATAAATTGAAATTTTCCTTATAGCGGGCAAAAGACCTTTGTCATAGTCATCTACGATGGGGAGTTTGGTTGCTTAGTCTATTGAGGCGTCATGTCAGTCTTTTCTCTCACCACACCGCTATTTCACAGGTTCAAATCCAACGTGGCCACATGTGTATATGTTATATTCCTACTATGGCGTGGGGCGTAACAATAAGCCACAACCAATTTCCGACTTGTAGCAAAAATGCTATCCCAAGTGCGGGGCAAAAATTCCGCCTCCATTGTCCTCCGCGTGGGTGCCCCCTCGAACGGCAGTGGTCACTGACATTGCTAACCAATGTCAAGCCGCCAGTCATGGCGGTGCGATGATTTGGTTGAGGTAAACCTTCCCCCTGTTGTGTGGGGTGTAAAAATAATACCACAGCTTTTCCCTTTGAGGGCCTGTCGTTAAAACCGACAAACAAAGGACAGGATGTGTAAGCCAGCAACTTGCGCTATCCGAAATCTTTATATGCTAACGAAACGTCAACTATGCCCCGGATAAGGACTGACTCAACGGTTACGACTTTTGGCTATTGCACAATGACAAAGACTGGATTCTGAAATGTGCGTACTCTCCTGGACAATGAATTAGAAGGTCCCCAGAACGCACGATTTCTTCAATTAGAGAGTGAATTTCTGAGGTTGTTAGGAAATTGGCCGAGCCTACAATAAAATAAAAAGAAAACGAATCGATCAAAATAAAATTATGAATTATGTACTTAACTTAGCTGATAAGCCCAATTCGTAACACAAACTAATATTAACTTTGCACATTTGTTTTTGTTTTTTATTCAAATGTCACTTTGTTGATTTTGTAAGTAATTGTAACTATTACTAGTCTAGTACGTTTTAACGAATTGATATTTAGTAAATTATTTGTTACGAAGTTGTATATAATAGATGTCACTATTCGTATTAATGAGCTTTTTTGAAACGATAGTTAGTAAAAAATCCTCCTCCTATTCGATCTTCGCACGCTCTCGGAGCTAGACTTATATGATCCAATAAATAGAGACCAAATAAGGGGGGTTGGCGTGCAAAAGGTGCGGTAGTTCTGAATTTTTGATATGTTGTATAGGTCGGTGGGGTAGTAAAAATTCCAAGTTTGCGTCACTCTCCCCCCGCTATCTTCGAAAAACTGGCACTTTTACCAGTTTTTCACCTATAACTCCACTCCAGTCCATTTTAACGCAAAATCTTTGTATTACATTTTTGTAGAGCACAAAATTTACTACAAATTTTATCTGACAAGTTTTTTCTACAACCAATAGTGACGGAGCTAATCTAATTTGAAAAATACTTTTTGTCAATTCTTCCTTTGTTCCCACGAAGTGCAAAAATAATCATTTTTTGGTGTATTTTATCAAATAACGGGTTAAATATTAGTCCCACAAGGAAAATTATTAGGAATAATTTTTCTTTAAACTAAAAAAGCTTTAATTTGAGGTAAGTTAAATACCCGTAGGTATGACAGTTACGTAGAAAAGGGAAAAATCCCATTATTTTTAAAAATAGATGGTTTTTCCTCTTTTCTACGTAACTGTCATACCTACTGGCATTTGACTATCTCAAATTAAAGCTTTTTTAGTTTAAACTAAAATCAATCCTAAAAATTTTCCTTGTGGGACTAACATTTAACCCGTTATTTAATGAAATACACCAAAAAACGATTATTTTTGCACTTCGTGGGAACAAAGGAGCAATTGACAAAAAGTGTTTTTCAAATTAGATTAACTCCGTCGCTACTGGTTGTAGAAAAAAACTTGTCATATCAAATTTTTAAAAAAATTTTGTGCTCTTTAAAAATTGGATACTTATGTTTTGCCTTAAAATGGACTGGAACGGAGCTATAGGCGAATAACTGGTAAAAGTGCCAGTTTTTCGAAGATAGCGGGGGGAGCACAGGGGGGAGAGTGACGCAAACTTGGATTTTTTACTACTCTACCGACCTATACAATATATCAATAATTCAGAACTACTGTACCTTTTGCAAGGTAAAAACTTTCTGTTCATTGGACTAATAATAGAACCCTGAAATTCAAATATTGAATTGGTTGAATTAATTAAAAATTGGAGAAGTTGATACACATTATTACTTTTTTATAATAAATTAGAACATTTTTTGACATTTGCTCGTCTTTCCATTCAGACGAATTAGTTACAACATTGATTTTCGAGGAATTAGTTACAACATTGGTCCATCGAGGAATTCATTTCACTGGTTTGGTTTCTCGGGGAATTTACAACAGAGGTACAAATTAAACATCTTAGGAGTTAGTGAGATAAGATATCGGTATGGATATTCCAACGGGTAGCACTGTAATGTTGTACTCCGGTAGATCTACCGGTAGTGGTCGTGAGTTAGGTGTGGGGCTCCTTTCAACCAGAGCCGCACGCAGGGCCGTCGAGAGGGGGGGGGGGGGCGGAAGGGGCAGAACGCCCCGGGCCCGTGTTTTTCTCGGGGGCCCGAAAATTTGAAAAATGGAAAAAAAAGAACGTATCTACGCACTGAGCTTTTTTTTTTGCTCCTTCTCCTTTCATCCCACTGCACTAAGCTACCGGTCGCCATATATGGGCCCCTACCAAAAAAAATAGAAGAAAAACGTACGCTATGACCTTTTTTTTGTTCATTGAGCTACCGGTCGCCATATAGGGGCCCCAACAAAAGTTGAGTACCGGGCCGGGATTTTCTCTCGACGGCCCTGGCCGCACGTAACTGTCTCTTATCCTTGGATCCGGTCTCCGGCAGAATCATGATTGCCAGGTTCCGGGCCAAAATGAGAAACATCTCAATAATACAATGCTATGCTCCAACTGAGCCCGAAAGTGTCTTGGCGAAAGACTCCTTCTACGAAAAACTAACCGCCGTTCAGAGCAGAACACCGCAAAGTAACATTATAATGTCACTTCCGAAGAAGGGTAACCTCACAGACTGTAATAATTGGAGAGTCATTTGCACAATTGATGAAGAGCAGGCTGGTTTTCGATTCGGATTCTCTTGTGTCGATCACATTAACACCTTGCGAATCATCATCGAGCAAGGCACTGACTACGATTCTCTGCTTCATTTGCTTTTCATCGATTTCGAAAAGGCTTTCGATAGTGTGAACCGGGATTCTATATGGTCGGCTTTGCGTAGGAGAAGCATCCCTGAGAAGCTTGTGGCTATTATTAAGGCAACCTATGACTGCGCAAAATGTCGCGTTTTGCATAAAGGTAAGGTGTCGGGGGACTTTGAGATTCGCAGTGGAGTTCGGCAGGGGTGCATCCTCTCACCGATCCTATTCCTCATAGTGATTGGGGATATGTTGCATGCAGCTCTGTCCGGGCTAGACAGAGGAATCCAGTGGACTTTGACATCTTATCTACAACATCTTGACTACGCTGATGACATATGCCTACTCTCCCACAAAATCGTGGATCTGTCCGCAATGGCGTTAAATCTCGAGAAGGAGGCAAACAAGGTTGGGCTTAAGATTAATACCAACAAGGCCAAGGTTCTTAGCTCGCCATTGCGAAAAAGAAATCCGACACCTATTGCTATCAATATTAATGGGTAGACTGTGGAGAAGGTGGGCAACTTCGTCTACCTGGGCAGCAGAGCAGTTATCTCAGCATCAAAACCAACCTGGGCCTGTTTCGCTCCCTGATACTGTCAGTGCTTTTATATGGGAGCGGTACATGGAAAGTTTCCGTAGGAGTTACCAGAAAGCTGCAAGTTTTCGTCAACTCATGTCTTCGTCGAATTTTAAGAATTTTCTGGACTGAAACAATAACAAATGAAGAGCTAAGTCGGCGTACGGGTCAGATGCTTGAGATGATGTAGGGAAAACTCTTATCTTCTCCGTATCGTGGTTCAGGCAGTGTGAGCGGTTGACCGTCTCAAGTGCATAGATTAAACTAATGCATGAAACGAGTCATATTTTCAAGTGCGTTTGATATGAGGACATTAAAGAACTAACATGCATGAGTGAGGATTTCTTGTGATCTTAAGTGTCACCATACACTGTCGAACTCGAACGCGAGCACGAACCTGGTACAAATGCCCTCTGACACACACATACACTTCACATATGTAGGTGTGAAGGAAACCGGTCCACTTGTACTTGATTCGTGTTCGAGTTCGACAGTGTATGGTGACACTAAGATAAGAGATGGTGGATTTCATGGGGTATGGATGATTGTGTGTGTGTTTAGCGTGAAGGAAGATTATCGGTTTGCACTGGTTGATCATTCTACTGTGTGATTCATACGGGCGCGATACGGAGTAGAGAATTCAACTGAGTTGCTTTTAAGATTGTATTCCACTTTCTTACTTCCTTTGTTACATAATAAAATTTATTGCTACATTTCATATCAACATATCTGAATAAACCGATAATATTTATTAAGAATTATTAGAAACAACAAGAATAACAAAAATATGCAAAATTTTACAAAAATTAATTAATTTAAAAATCAATTATTTTCTTTTCAAATTTTCGAAACTTTCAAATACAGACCACCCTTCACCGACAATATTTCATTCACCGGATCGAACTCTAGCGGAATTTGTGTTTTCGAACATGTCTCAAAACGATAGTTCTTCAGCAATGTGATCAGTCCAATGCGTGATTGCATTTTCGCAAATCGCATTCCTATACAGTTTCTGGGACCATCACCAAAACCCAAAAACGCCAATGGATGGCGAGCTTTTATATTTTCCGGAGTGAATCGATCGGGATCAAATACGTCCGGTTTGGGGAAAAGTTCAGGATCATTCTGAATAGCATATACCGGAATGACTATGTCCATTCCTTTTTCGATAACTATATTTGTATTTGGCACTGGATAGTCACGAGCAGCCTTTCTTACTATGAATACCAGAGGTGGATATTTGCGAATCGACTCTACAAAACAATTTAAAAAGAAAGATTTTGAATAACATTCTACATATTTGCTTCTTTTAATTTTTACCGGTAATTATGTTGTCGATATACGCCATTTCATGAACTGCTTCGTATGTCAGCTTCCCGTTGTGTTTCTCAAGAACTTCTTCAATTTCGCGACGACCCCTTTCCTGTATATCGGGATTCCGTGCTAGTTCATACAGGGCAAATGTCATTGTCGTCGAAGATGTCTCAAATCCTGCCATGAAGAATAAGAATGACTGTGCCACTATCTCCGCAACACTCAATTTTGTTGAAGGTTCGTCCTTCATCTGAATTAATAGGTCCATGAAATCGTTCCTATGTACATTGTTCTCCTCGCGATATGCAATCGTATCCTGAACACTTTTAGTGAAAAATTCACACACGTCTTTACCAAACAGTCTGACATTAAACCGGCGAGCCATTTCGGGATAGACAGTTACAACGATTTGTACAATTACTGGCAGATGAGGCTCTTCAAATACTTTTCTCCCATAGTGGCGGAAAACAGCATCGGGATCTTTCAGACTATTACATTCCACACCGAAAGCGCACGATCCTATAACGTCAGTAGTGAATCTTCCTAGAAGATCCTTAATCTCTACATCCAACCCACTTTTAGTTAGTTCACCAAGTGCATCGTTGAATCGATCGGCCACTTCCACAAACGTCCCGAACATAAATTTCATTTTTCCCGACGTGAAAGTTGGCGATAATTTGGTACGAATCGATTTCCACCTTTCGCCATCTAGCGAGAACATTTGAGCCGAAAGTGGATCAATTTTCTCGTTGACATACGCGCAACGTTCATGGAAACTGCTGAAATCTTTCACCAAAATATTTCGAATCAGATCCAAACTTGTGGTCACCAGCAACGGCCTCCATGCTACAAAAACGCCAGCAACTGGTGTTTGATTTTTTAAATTATAGGCGTCAACCACTAACTCCTTGAAATGTTTTCCAATCGGTAAATTGCCCAGGGGAAATTTGGGTTCAACATAAATCACACCGCGTTCTCTCCAGTACGAGAACTTCTTTTTGAAGAACAGGATAAGGGCCAATGTAAAGCCAATAACTAGCCAAACGACTGTTGGGACTGAATCCATCGCGCAAAACCGATACGTCGGTACTAAGTGCTGGAACTAGATTGAATGAGAGAGCTTTTCCGCGGAATCGGCAAGTAAGCATAACATTTTCATAGCTAATAAATATTTATTGCATGACTAAAAAAATCGATTTTATTACTTTCTCACAATTATCTACTAAAGTAGTGGTGGCACGGACACAGACAGAACTAACGATAAAATTTTAACTTAAAATATATACATACGTACGAGTAACTAAGTGGCTCAGCCCCCTGTTCTTTTATTCAAAGAGTTCCCAAACTTTTTTCGGTCGCAGACCCCTTCACGAAAAACTTTGAACACCGTCGACCCCTAGTCGTTTATTTTACTTTCAGATATTTAATGTTCATTTTAATTAACTGTAATTAATGACAGCTTCCGGGCGGTTTCTATTTATTAGCATCAAGTTAAGAGCCACATTAAAAACTCTCTCTATCAAATATGACGATGGAAATGCCAGCAAAAACTTTCAGGCAGTACTCCAAAGAGTCAGATACAAAACTTCGTCGTGGACTGGATTCGAACCCGCAACGCCGGTAGTCAAACATGAGACTGATGCCTCAACACACTGCGCTACCGGTCAAAACTGTTTCAATTGAACTCCCATTGTTTGCCACTCTCCTCTAAATATGTAGGACACAATAAAATTAAAATTTTCACAAGTAAATAATAATTTCAATATTTTTTTTTGTATTTTTATATCATCGTAAACCACCCCTTCGCACAATGAAATTTTTTAACACAAAGTTTATGAACACTGTTAAGAGTTATTTTAATTCTTTTATCAAAAATCGAGTTTCTAAAATTTTGAATTTTCAATTAAACAATTTGATTGCATAATGGAAACATAATCCAAAGTTATAACTTATAACTTGTTTACATCGACATAATTGATGTGATTTCGACGGGTGATTTTGGAAATCACCGAAAAGAGTTCACACTGCACTGTACCTGATTTCAAATGTCACTTACTTCAATCTTTTCATCTGATGCGGCTGATAAATTCTGAACATCAACATCCTCCTCGATGTTGGCTATCAGATCAGAGTTTTTGTCTCCTACAATAAATTGAACAATATTGCTATATTTGTAATATTTCCGGTGGTGGCGGCTGACATTTCTTGACAATTGTCAATTTCACTGCTGACATGGGCTGAATTGAAATTCAGGGTTGGCAACACCTTTCGAAGTGATTTTGTTCGTGATTTTGAACAAAACACGGTAAATGTGATGATTTCGGTTCTGTCAGATTGTATGGAAAACGCGATGAGTTGTGAAGTGATTTCGCATGAAATCAAGAATAAAACACCGCTCGACAAAAACACTCAGCTGCCTTGCAATAGCAGCGCTCCTGCGAACGAATCAGGTTTTGACATTTCTCAAATTCTCCTCCATATGCTTTCCCTTCCGATAAAATTTGTACGGGCAACTGTTATGAAAATATTCTGATTCGGAGGTAAGATTTTCATGACAGGTGTCCGTTCATATTTTACCGGAGGGGAAAGCAAATGGAGGTGAATGCGAGAAATGTCAAAACTTGATTCGTTCACAGGAACGCACCCAATAATATAACGAGCATCTTGCGCAAAAAGCAGTGGAGATAATTAGTCAGCCAGATAGTGGTAGTGACAAATGAAAACTGGGATGCCATAAAAACGCATACATTGACAGCGTAGATACTATCCTTGACACAAACACAGATTGTCGAAATAAGCCCTGGATGTCCGACGCTACATGGCAGCGGATTGTTGAAAGAAACGAGCTGAAGGTTCATGTGGTGGCAGCTTCAGACGAAAATCGAAACAGCATCGAACTCCTCTACTGTCAGAAAGTGGGAGAAGTTCAGCGTAGTGTGCGACGCAATAAAAGAGTCAATGCGAGTTCTCTTCTATAGCCTCAGCAGAAGAAGCCGTATACAGTGTAATCAAGGAGTTTACGGCTGGTCGTAACTCCTGCCAACATCTGGGTAAGGGTAGTGATCGAAAGCTACTTATCTTGGAAGAAGATCAAATTAGACGGTGGGAAGAACACTTCGCCGAGGTCTAGACCGAGTAACCTCCGGTGAAGTTTCCCCTCGTATAGATAATTTAGTCAACCATCAAAATGTGCGTATACAGTCCACTGTCCCGACTAAAAAGGACTTGATCAAGCAGCGACAAGCGTAACAGCCAAGTTGCTGCACCCACTTGTTCATAAAGTGTGGAATACAGAGACCTTTCCCACTGAGTGGAAGGAAGGATTCATCATCAAAATTCGGAAGAAGGGTAGCCTTGCAGACAATAATTATTAGAGAGGCATTCGAGTGCTTCCTGTCGTTGCCAAGATAATAGCTAAAATCGTCCTGGATAGTCTAAATGCTCACTTAAAGGCACAATTGATGAAGAGCTGGCCGGGTTTCCATTCGGAGTCTTTTGTGTCGATCACATTAACACCTTGCGAATCATAATCGAGCCATGCGCTGAATACGATTCTCCGCTTCACTTGCTTTTCATCGATTTCGAGAAGGCTTTGGATAGTGTGAACCGGGATTCTATATGGGCGGCCTGCGAAGGAGAGGTATCCCTGAAGAGTTGGTGGACATTAATAAGGTAACCTGTATCGGCGCGCAATGTCGCATGTCTCCATGAGGGTAAGTTGTCAGGGGACTTTGAGATTCGCAGTGGAGTTCGGCACGGGTGCATCCTCCCACCGGTCCTATTCCTCATAGTGATCGGCGATGTGTTGCATGAATTGATTGTTTTGAACACGGCTATTGTCGTAAACCTGTGAACTTTAAGTATTATGTATGTCGCTTTAACGAAGTACCCCTTGCTTTATGGCCCTAAACATTGATTACTTGCACGTGTGAAGTGTTCATCGCTTTCACTATATAAATTTCTAAATGATATTGGAGTGTTTAAATACATACTATACATATATCTTTAATGCATTGTGATACGTTTATGCATGACATAAATTACATATTGTAATTGTCTTCATATCTTTTAATGTCAAATGTACTTGATTAGTATCGATCATAATTTGTAGATTTTATGGTGTTTATTTTAAACTAAACATTAGTATTCATGTCGCATATATAGTTTTTTGTTAGATTTTGGTATTTAGTCTTTGATATTTTTATTTGAATCATTAAAATAACGAATTTATTTTAACGAGAAAACTCTGTTATGTTTTCTAATTTATCCTCCAACCGACCAATAATGTAAAGGTTATTGGATCTAATATCTTTCTTATTTTGAGGAATATTAAAGACATATTTATACCCTAGACTTTATAAGTACATATGGGGTATATTGTTTTTGTCACGACGAAAATATGTAACACCTTACAGGAGGCTCCGCAAGTATGTTAATTGCCTTGACCCCTCCAGGGGCGCGTCAACATCTCTAGCATTTCTAAGCCTTGTAGACGTGTCGATAGCATATCTACTTTTCGGAAGTGCAGTTAGATGCATGCACCTCCTGTCCGCGCCGTCTTTATACTGACAAGCTCGGCGCATTGTGAGAGTTCTATTAGTACTCACAGGCCGCGCCGTGATTTGAACTCCGAGCTCTAGATGTAGTATCGTAGAGCGGTGACCGAACGACCACGGCCACCGAGCGCGACAAAAATATGTTGTCACAAGTCCCCGTTAATAGAGGGTCCAGAACTGTAAGGGAGAAGGGGTCAAAAGTCCGTTTTTTTTCAGTTTTCTTTGTTTTTTCTGAAAACTAAGAGTTCTACAAGAAAACGTCCCAGAATCAAATCAAAGTATGTACATAAAATTTCCTACCAAATGATGATGATGTAGTCCGGATGGCGCAACGGTTAGCACGTTCGCCTTCAACGCACTGGGCCCCGGTTCGATTCCGGGGATTTACGTGTCGGACTATGAGCCCACTCAGCTGTTAAATGAGTACCCATTATGGGGTAAATAACTCGGTTGAGCGTATTGCTGATCACATACCTCTGCACAAAAAAAAAAAAAACCGTCACGATCTAGAAAATGAGATGATGCTAACTCATCTCGAGGCCGTGGTTCAAATTGGACTGTTGCGCCAGTTATTTATTATTTATTTAAATGATGAATCAATCCGTTGACTATCAAATGGTGTATTATACGTTAGACCAGAAGTCGGCAACCTTTTTAGGAAAGTGGGCCATGTTTAAAGGAAGTGTTTTTAGACGGGCCGCGCTGTGAAAAAAAACATAAAGTAGCGGTACAAGAAAACAGATCCAAATTCTGTTGCTAACACCACGCCAGGTAATCAATTTTGAAAATTAGAAATATAGTCTTATTTTTGATTCGAATAGGATTTTATTCAGGATAATCATCCAAGTGTCAGTGCACAAAAAAGCAAACCGAAACTCCGTTGCCCACGCGCACGAAATGTTGAAAATTGGATAAAGTCAAGTCATTTGTACAATGTTGATTCGAACGATATTTGATTTATGGCAGCGGTGCCAGATAGAACGTTCTATTGTATTTTGTACGGTTTTCAAAATCTAATACGGTTTTACAACTTTAGAATAAATTTGAACCGTTCGGCCACTTCCACAATTGTTGAAAACATAAATTTCATTTTTCCAGAAGTGAAAGTTGGCGATAGCTTTGATCGAATAGATTTTCACTTTTCCCCATCCAGTGAGAACATATGAGCGGAAAGCAAATCATCGCCCTCATTAATATAGATGCCTGGTTCATTGAAATTACTGAAGTCATTCACCAATCAATGTTGAATCAAATTCAAATTTGTAGCCACCATTACAGGTGTCCATATCATGAAAACGCCTTTTATCGGACTTTGCTCTTTTAAACTATAGGCATTAACGAAGATTTCATTGAAATGTTTTCGGAGGGGTAAATTGCCCATAGGGAACATATGTTTAAAGTTAAGCACATCGCGCTCTCTCCAGAAAGAGAATTTTTTCTTGAAGAAGAGATAAATGGCTGTTGTTAAACCGATCACTAGCCAAGCTATCGAAAAGAAATCCACAATGCGAAGACGTTCTTTACTCGCCAATATCCAGCACATGAAAAGAATACACACAAATATTGCTCTATGAGTTGATCGTTAACCGTGAATAATGTGCGACAATCGTGTGCCTAACAAAACGCACTTTAATAGCTACAATTTTTATAAATAAAAAAAAAACAGACCGAAGCTATTCTTCGGCTTGAAGTCCGAAGCGTATATAGCCTAGACTTGTACAGACCTAGTGGTGATACCAAAACTACAAATTGGCAACGACCATATGCATTAAAAGAGAGTTTCCTAAATGGACAGTTTATAGGGGAGGTTGGACACTCATTCAGGAGGATCTTGATCATTCTCAAAATCAATTAACTAACCCATTCTACAAATATTTATCGAATTTTTCATGTCGCTAGCTTCATTCTGTCGAAAGTTATCGCTTATTTGAAGTCTCACTTTTAGGGTTGGTAGAAGTTTCTTTTGTCGAATCTTGTGCATTTTCTATAACAACCAACTAGATCCCAGTCCAAACATTTGGCCAAAATTTCAAGTCACTAGTTTTTCTCCTAGACTTTAAGGTCTTATATACAAAGTTTCATCAAAATTGAAATAAAATAAAACACATTTGCAGATTTTCTTTTAAAGGTGAGAAGGGGATGGGGTGGTTTTCCGAAATCCGATGCAGATAGTAACCTTTCCCTTTTTTAGAAGTTATCATTTACGAAATTTCATCAAGATCGGAATAAAATTGTAGATAAACTCGCAGATTTACTTTTAGGGGTGGGAAAGGGGATGAGGGTGTTTTTTTTCTTAATCTTATGTAAACATTAACCTTTCCCGTAGTCTTGAAGGTCCCATATACAAAATATCGTGAAAAATTCAAATTTCTTTTAAGGTGAGAAAGGGGGATGGGGGTGGATTTTCGAAATGCCGTACAAGGGGTAACCTTCCCCTTATTGTGGAGGTCCAAATTAAAAACTGCATTAAAATCTGTAGATTTTAAGGCGAAACCATGAAATTTCGTACAAAATGTGCGCGTGTTTAAGAAAAATTGAAACTGTGACGTCTTGAGCTTTCTTAGTCGTTCGGTGGAACTCTTTTTTTTAAATAGACAACGACCAAATTGAGTTATCCACAACTAATTAGCGACAAATTAGCGGCAACTTGTTGGCTTACTATTATTTTAAAATACATATATTTTATCCCTTTTCACCATTTGTTTCGCTGCTGGATGCAGATATGCTAGAACGAAATGAATGCTAGCTTATATATAAGGAGTGAAACGGGCGACCTGGGGCTATATACGGGGGGTCGCAACCCCCTAGGGGTGGAGCTAGCACCGAAATTGTCCGTGCACTTTTTGTGCGATACTGCGAGTTGTGAATCAACTGTCCCTTATGTGGGCTCCGCTCGTTATTTTCGCTCCGCGCTTAAGGGATCACAACCCTCAGTATCGCACAAATATGATCGCTTGCTCTGTCAACAACAGTCTGTTGCGTGGGCTCCGCTCGCTTCGCGCTAAAGGGATCGTAACCCTCAATATCTCATAAACATGAACACTCGCTTCGCTCGTTCTGGAAATTGCAAGGCTATTTTCGTTTTTGTTTTTCGAATGCCTTATTTCGATTTGAAACCGATCTTGTCCATGCATGACTTATTTCGTTTATTTTCCGATGGACACTTTCGGCTCAAAACGTAAGTATCCATATAGATTATTTTGAATTCCCACTTTCGGTGCCCCGCATAAACTCTAAGACTCCATTCACCATGTGATTTCGTTAATTTCAATAATTTTGTATGGTAATGATGATTGACTCTTCATAATATCGATTTTTTTATGTCATCATGTACGATAAGATTATTTATGTTGTTTGTCATCGAAGGCCAGTTAGCAGTTACTGACCGCGCACGAGCTTCATTCAAACCAAATTACGTTCTATTTTGGGTTTTCTGACCACTGATCAGTGACATAGCAAAAAATGCTATTAGCCAAATAGTGTTCAGTCATGCTCGTACATACACTTTTATGGAGTGTTAAGAATTTGTTATGCAATAAAAGACGAATTGGTTATTTGCTTCAAGATTTGTTTGTCTGTTTCTGTTTGTTTATTTACAAACTCGAATATATCTAATACATCTAGAGTTGGAGTTGTTGTGCTTGTATGTATATGTAATTCACATACACCCACAACAATAATTAAAGAGAAATTCACTGTTCTTGCTCAAGCCAACAAGGTACGTCAGAATGCAGATCTTGTTAATAGTATAGGACGGGCAGTGAGTAACCAAAATTTTATGCCATGAATTAATAAAAACATATTATTATCTATAGGTATATGGAGGTATTGGAAATTAGTCTTATTATTTTTATCCGGTACATGCTTCGCAAATTCGAGAAATTGCTTCACATTATATTTGATCTATCACCAAAGTGTGATATTCGCTGAACGGGCTGTAGGGTAACATTCCTTACTGGTTGAGCAGTACAAACGGGGTATATCTGTTTCCGGAGCGTTCATGTTTTTGCGGTACTAAGGGTTGTGATCCCTTAAGCGTGTAACGAGGGGACTTATGTACGATTATGTCAATTTTCTATGCCTTTAATATACTAAACCTTCAGTACAAATCATTAGAAATAAGAAATAATAATTAAAAAAAAAACACAAATTCGGGAGCTTTAGACTGGCGCGAGCAAAAAGTGACAAAAAATCCGAGATTGTAACATAAGAAAAATTAAACGACGAGACTATTTACGCGCGTACACGACCACGATACTGTTCGAATCATCTATCTGCAAAGATTATTTTTCAAATAGATGAGAAAATGTGCTAAACTAGTCCACAACAACTACTACAGGCGAACTACGTAAAGCTCCATGCTAACTGAATTAAGCAAATATTCAAACTATGGGTTTTGAGGTGAAGACACCTCACCAATATGGTTCGTTACGGAGTATATTACTCAAATCCATGGGTGGACACTGCCCATGAACACATTCTAGGAGAATTACACAACCCATCTCGGGTGGACCGATCTCGCTAGAATCCATACTGACCATTCAGACCTGGACACCACAACCCGTCCGGGTGGCACCGTCCCCTCTGAACCATCCCAGGATGATAAACCGACCCATCACAGGTGGAACTATCATCACCGGGGACACGAGCTCAGGATGACTCTCCGGAACTTTCACAGATGAAGTCATCTTGCCCTGAGTAGTGCTATCGCTAACTAACCAAGCATACTCAGGATGGTTCACCGGTCCTTTCCCAGGTGAAACCATCTGTCCTGAGCAGTGGTATCAACTGACGACCAAACACACATCACAGGTGTAGTGGCCTCACTAGGGCAATAACACGCCAAACGCACAAACGGCATATAACACACTAGGCACCATTTACATGCACTATAACTAATTAAACACAAAATCCCAGTGATCACTCACCTTCTAATCCTGCAACAGGAACAATCTCAATTCAACCCCACAACAGTGAAACAATCCAAAACACAAACACACTCAATTCTTCATGTGCTGACCCATAGCCTAGACCAAAGATATTTATTTGGTCCTATAAACAAAAAGGGACATAAACACTTCCTTTTCAAGTGGAAATTGAAAAACATGCATGAAAATCGACACAGTTCGATTTTCAATGAACTATTTTCTTTATTCCTACGTTATCTTTTACATTCGGCCATCCTAAACTAACTCGCCTCGAGTTACTATTACTAAGCGGGTTGTCCGCGTGCGGCGCTTCTGATCGACAAATGCGTCAACTACTTGCCACTAACCAATTTTATTTCTAGAGATCTAGCTGCAGCATTGGTGGAGGTATCCACGCTCAACGGTCGTCAGAAAGTGGTAGTTGCGTCTGCCTACTTCCCATCTGACAATGTTGAGATTCCACCACTCGAGGTCCAGCAGCTCGTTGACTTCTGTCGACGTACAAACCGGCATTATGTGATCGGTTGCGATGCAAACGCACACCACACGGTGTGGGGTAGCAGCGACATCAACGACAGAGGTAAGCGCCTTCTTGACTATCTTATGTGTAAACATATGAATGTCCTGAACAGGGGGTGCAAACCTACCTTTGTCACTGCGGCAAGGGCAGAGGTACTCGACATCACCCTTGCTAGCGGTTTCTTCTCCAGGTTCATTGCGAACTGGCACGTGTCGGACGAAGTGTCTCTTTCAGATCATAGACACATCAGATTTGACATCCTTGGACAATCCGACATTCGCTCGGATACTTTTTGTCCAAGGAAAACTAACTGGATTAAATTCCGTGAACTAGTTAGCTCCAAAGCGGAACTACTGGTCAGCCCCATAAGCACTACAGGGGAAATTGAGATTGCAGCTGAGGAGCTCAATGAAATTTTAACTTCCTCCTACAGAGATAGTACCGTTTCACGTTCGGTGGAGTCGGGGCGAAAAGTACCCTGGTGGAACGAGGAATTGGCCCGCAAGCGATCTAAAGTTAGGAGGATGTTCAACAAAGCCAAGCGCTTCAATAGGTGGGATGAGTACAGAACTGCTCTCACCGAGTACAACAAACTCATTAGGCATTCCAAACGAGAATGCTGGAAAAGACATTGTGAAAGCATTCAGTCGCTACCGGAAGCGGCGCGCCTTCTCAAAGCCCTTTCCAAAGACTCAGCTAACGGCGTCGGCCTTCTATTGAGACCAGACAGTTCGTATACTGAAGGTCCAGAAGAAACATTAAAGTTACTTCTTCAGACCCATTTCCCTGGGTCCGTACTGTCTGATGGTGACCCCTGCCCAACTGCGAGGCCCCAACGGGTTCCCGTAAGCCGGGCTCGCAGTTTATCGGGGGTCATCTTTGACATGGACAAAGTAAAATGGGCGATAGAATCCTTTGAGCCATTTAAAGCTCCCGGTGTAGACGGCATCTTCCCCGCTCTGTTACAAAACAGCTTGGAGATCATAATAACTCCGCTAATCGAACTTTTTAGGGCAAGTTACACCCTAGGGTACATACCACAACCTTGGAGGAAAGTTAATGTGGTCTTCATACCCAAAGCGGGCAATAAGCCGGAACATATGCCCAAATCCTATAGACCGATTAGCCTTACTTCCTTCTTCCTTAAAACCATGGAAAAGTTGCTTGATTTGCATATCAGGCACAAGATGGAACTGTCAATCCCCCTACATCGTATGCAATTCGCGTACACGAAGGGTAAGTCAACAGTAACCGCCTTGCATAGCCTTGTCAGTACAATCGAAAAGTCCCTCAGTGAAAAGGAAATCGCGTTGTGCGCGTTTCTTGACATTGAGGGGGCTTTCGATAATACTGGCTACGAGTGCATTTCCAGAGCACTGGAACTCAGAGACATCCCGCCCGCTACCATTGCATGGATAGACGCCATGCTCCGTGGACGGGATATTTACTCAACTCTAGGCAGTACATCCATTTGCGTGAATGCCGTAAAGGGTTGTCCACAAGGTGGCGTTCTGTCACCCCTTTTGTGGTCCCTTGTCGTAGACGAACTGATTTCCATGCTTAATGAGCGCGGTTATCTCACTATCGGATACGCGGATGATTTAACTATCATAGTCAGGGGCAAATTCGAATCTACCATCACTGAGGTGATGACGTCGGCCCTTGACATAGTTCTACGCTGGTGTGTGGCTGTGGGCTTACATGTAAACCCACAGAAAACTGTCGTTGTGCCGTTCACACGAAAACGAAATATAACTTTGGATCCAATTTCGTTAGGCGGCACGACCTTAGATTATTCCACTGAAGTTAAATGCCTCGGGGTAACTCTAGACTCGAAACTCACCTGGAATACTCACATAGATAATGTACTTGGAAAAGCCACACGCACAATGTGGGCTTGCAGAAGTTTCTTTGGACGGACATGGGGGCTCACCCCAAAGATAATTGAGTGGTTATACACCATACTGGTGCGGCCTATGGTGACCTACGCAGCGCTTGTGTGGTGGCCGAAAACTCAGCAATCTTCTGTCTTACTGAAGTGCAATAAGCTTCAACGCCTTGCCTGCCTTGGCATCACTGGAGCTATGCGCACTTGTCCTACGCCAGCCCTGGAGGCGATTATTGGACTTACTCCGTTGCATATATTCATTCAAGAATCAGCAGCTCTAAATGCTCTTAGACTTCGTCTAACTTCCGACGTGCGTAGTGAAGAAAGCGGTCACATGAGCATTCTGAATCAAATTCCTGACGTGCAGATCTGCTTGAGATCAGATTACATGATCACGGAGGTTTGCTTCGGCAGAAAATATTCAGCCCTCATCCCTAACCGCTCTGAATGGGTAAATGGCACACCCTGTCCAGACCCTAGATGTATCAAGTGGTTCACCGATGGGTCTAAAACAGAACAGGGTGTTGGTGCAGGTGTCTTTGGACCCAACACCAGGATTTCGATCGCAATGGGAATCTCGCCCAGCGTTTTTCAAGCTGAGATCCACGCCATTGAGGTCTGCGCCAGGGTAATCTTGGAAACTGGACTTCGCGGCGCTCACATTGCTATCTACTCAGACAGCCAAGCAGCTATAAAAGCGCTCTCCTCATATAAGGTCTCTTGAAAACTGGTGAAGGAGTGTTACAATCTCCTTCAACTGTTGGCAACCAATAACCAAGTCTTCTTGTGTTGGGTGCCTGGCCACCAGGGCATTGAGGGGAACGAGGCTGCGGATGAACTTGCTAGACAAGGATCATCCAGTCGTTTTCATGGACCTGAGCCTTACTGTGGCTTTGGACTGGCCTCGGCCAAACTGCGGATCACTGATTGGTTTGCACGATTGCGTCAACAGTACTGGAATAACCTTCCAGGGCTTCGTCAATCAAAGGAGCTGATAATGCCCTTCAGTCACAAGGGTACTACTCGAATGAGTAGAACCCACCTAAGACTCCTAGTGGGGTACTTATCTGGCCATCACTTGGTCAGATATCACCTGAACAAGATGGGTCTGTCAAGCGAGACTGAATGCCGTCTTTGTCTGGAGGACGTGGAAACGACCAAGCACATTTTGTGCGAATGTCCCGCCATCGCGCGTTTTAGGATGTCACTCCTCGGGCAAGCTACTATCAGCACTGCAGAATTCAGGTTGATTCCTGCTAAAGACTTACTGCCCTTTATTAGAAGGGTGGACGGTCTTTTGGATTAATGAGCTACGTCACAATAGATCTTTATGGTCGCAGTGCCTTCCTGCTGGGAAAGTAGCTCGAATCTTTATATCTATCTATCTATCTACTATTACTAATCGCACGCATTTTCAGGATCATCAATTATGACACCATCTTCTCCGCTTTCGCTACAAGTGTCATCCGAAACTCCTCCTGGTGGAACCCATGGTTTCATTCTGTCCGCAGCAACTATCCGTTCATAGCTTCCTTTCTTCGTTGTTCAATGACTATCATCCATATCACACACAATATAGCTATCATTCGCAAGCACAACTTTAACAACCATTGGACCGGCAAAAGGTGACAACAATTTCCTGCTCACGTTCAAGGCAACTTCATTTTTCTCGATTAAGACCAAATCTCCTTCGTTATATTTCCTAGCGCTCTTACGACGTCTGTCAAAATACTCCTTCTGACGCCGTTGAGCAGCAATAACCTTCTCTACAGTTTTCTCCCTTTCGGTAACAAGATCCACAATAGTTTGCGCTGTTTGTGTAATTTCTTCTCGTAAATTAAGGTCACTTCCGCCTGTACTTTTGTTCACTTGGGGCTTCCCCTGTGCTATCATTTCTGCTGTTATTCAAAGCTATATGCACCTCCGCAATACTTTCGTCCCAACGTTCCTCATCGCTAACTATTGTTCGAAGTATACTTAGAATCGATCGATTAAATCTTTCCACCTGCCCGTTCGCTTGTGGAGTCGCTACCGCATTCTTTGTGTATTGAATATTGTTCTGACCACAAAAAGATTGAAACTGCTTCGACATAAATGATGACCCTTCATCAGTAATTATCGTCTCTGGAGGTCCGAAAATGGTAAAGATTTCTTTCAACTATTGAAACGCATTTTCCTCCAGATCTGTCCGCTCCCACTTCACCGACTTTTGTAATAGCTTTGTAAGTGGTTTAGCAATATTAGCGTAATCCTTAACAAAAACTGTCGAAATTAGCGTGTTAGACCCAGAAATTGTCTAACGTCATGAACACTCTTTGGTGTCGGAAAGTCTTCCCTTGCTACTATTTTGTCTTTTCCAGGTTTAGTTTTACCTCCGCTGATTTCAAATCCATGGAAAATAACCGTCGTCATCAAGAATGTACTTTTTTTATATTCAAAGTAATTCCTTCTTCTCGAAAAATATTAACCGTTCTCCTAATTCCCTCTAATGCTTCCGGTATTGTTTTCGTATGCAGCCAAACATCGTCTAAATAAACTGCAGCGATGTCATTAATTGGTTTTAAAATGTTGTTCATAAACCACTGGAACACTCTAGGCGCATTCGTTAGTCCAAACGGCATTCGGTTAAACTCATACTGACCGGTACAAGTTACGAAGGAGGTAAAACGTTTCGAATTCTCTTCCAACGGAATTTGATGATAACCAGATCGTAAATCAAAGCTAGAAAGATATTTGGCGCCCTGCAGTCTATTAATTTGATCATCAATACGGCGTAATGGGTAATTATCCTTTACTGTCACCGAATTTAGTTTACGAAAGTCAATGCACATTCGCGATTCTCCGTTTTTCTTTCGCACGAGTACAATTGGAGATGCGTAATCCGAATCTGATTCTCTAATAATATCGCTGTCCAATAATTCGCTAATGATACTCTGAGCTTTATCAATTTCGACTGGAGCTATTCGATAAGGCCGACAGAAAAAAGGTTCGTGATTATTGACTTCAATTATCATTTCGGCTGATTTCGCACATCCAAGTTCGCTAGTCGTTACCGAAATACAATCTCGATATTCTTTCAGTAAATCCAACAATTGCAATTTGTAATTTTCATCCATAGGTCCTATTGTCAGCTCGTCGAGATTAAGCCCACAATCTTCTTTTTGCGAAACACTAAGAACATTTCGACTTGCATCTTGCTCTTCTACACAAGGCCAGTCCTTGTTACATAATCAAATCGTTATCAGATAAATTTACCAAAGGCAGTAAAGATCGTTGATGTACATCCACACAAAACAATCTTGTCCTTGAAGTCCACTATCAAATTATGTCTTTTGGCCTCAGTGAAATAATTAATGTGAATGCACTTCCAAAATCGACATATGCATTCGAATCTTTATAGTTTATTTTCACCGACTTCAAATACTTTTCGTTGTTGGGATCCGAAGCAGATGTATTTATTCATGCGACCACTTTCACTTTCTCCTTCAGTCTCGGACATATCCTGGTCACATGATATGAACTGCGACAGAGGGTACCACGTTCCTCAAGTGGTTCTCTATCACATGTGTGATAAATCTATTTTCACCCAAAATAAAAGATAATATCGATAACCTCTAATTTTGGCATTGTAGACAACGTAGATTTAGATATATATCTATTTTTTTTTTAATTAAAAACGAAAACTCACTAACAAGAATACACATTTCGAACAGCATTGAGGTCGTGTTGGCTTTATCCCACTTCTGAATTTCAGTTAGCACGGAGCTTTACGTAGTTCGCCTGTAGTAGTTGTTGTGGACTAGTTTAGCACATTTTCTCATCTATTTGAAAAATAATCTTTGCAGATAGATGTTTCGAACAGTATCGTGGTCGTGTACGCGCGTAAGTAGTCTCGTCGTTTAATTTTTCTTATGTTACAAGAAAAAGCTGATTTTTTACCCCGGGCCCCGGAAACTGAAAAGCACATAAAAAATATCAAAAATAGATTTGACTAACAATACGGAACGTTAGTCAAATTCATTTTGATGAGTGATGATCTTACACAAAACCAGTGGCATAGATAGCTTTTCGGGGATGTAGGGGATGTGCCATCGGCACTAGGTTTTTTTTTTAAAAGAAAGAAGAAAATTGAGTAAATATCAAACCATATGCCAATGAGTTAGCTGACGACATTTTCCAACATTTTTTCGAAGTATGTACTCATTAAAAACGAGTAGTTAATGAATTAGTCGAAGGATATTATCAACAAAATCACCAAGAGGTTTGCGGTGATATCCTTAAGGTAAGGTCTGAAAATCTTTCGGTACATGTGCCATGATGAACGGTACCACGCGTATATTCGATTATTTATTGACTAGATAAAGTCACACAGACCCCACGTTGGGTGACTAATAATTTCAAGCTTCTCGACTATTTTCTACCACGAGTTCTCCCTGATCTTGGTTAAAAATTCATGAGGTTACCCTAAAGTAGCTTATGGTAGCCTTTAGGTAGATTAAGGTAGCCTATAGGTGCAGTTCAAAAAGGTTTTTGGTTTTGTGCCTTTCCACTAACGGTACCATTCGTCTACTCGATTGCTTACTTCGGTTTCATTAACTAGGTAAAATCACACCCACCCGACATTGTTCTTTGAATATTTTCGGGCATTTTAGGCTGGCACTATACAAATATTTAAACCCCGCACGCAGCCGATTGAACATTTCACTTTCATTAATTAGATAAAATAACTCCGACCATACATTGGGCGGGAAGTGGCTCGGTGTGCTATATGCTACACTCTCTCTCCCAAATCTTTTCGGAAGTTTTCTACCGTCAATTTTCAATGATGTAGGCTGCCTCAGTCATCTGCTTATGTCATCACATGGATCAATGAATGAAAAAAAAAAACTGAAAAAACTGAATGCTGACAGCTGCCAAGACGGAGCTCAAACGTGGAGGCTTCGCCCGAAAAATAATTGTGAAATTAATGTAAGGAAAATGCATTTTCTTTTTGGGAAGAGCCCTTGAATAAATAATCTTCGTTGCAGGAGGTGTACAATAATTCGACCGGCAGAAACGCTGACGATTAAAGTGAGAGGCGAAAATAAAACAACGACTAACGACTAACCTCCAAGGTGGACGGCGTATCTGCCGGCCGGAAAAAAGAGACACCGCAATTTGATACGACGAGCCACTCCACTACGAAACGCAGCAGCCTGGAGAGCGCTCGCGACCCCACCCCGCACAATCGGGTGTAATTGAAGAGCGCTACCCCGGCATAGAGACCATCGGGTGTATTTGCGGCCGTAATAGTACGACAGCGACATCACCGGGCGCATTCGTGGCAGGGACAGGGCCGTCGAGAGGGGGCCGTGTTTTTCTCGGGGGCCCGAAAATTTGAAAAATTGAAAAAAAAAACCTATCTAGGCACTGAGCTTTTTTTTCTCTTTGCCCTTTCATACCACTCTGACACACTGAGCTATCGGTCGCTATATATTTGCCTTTTTTTTTGTTCATTGAGCTACCAGTCACCATATATGGGCCCCTTCAAAATTTGAGTACCGGGCCCGGATTTTCTCTCGATGGCCCTGGGCAGGGACGTTGGAGGATTTCGCGGTCAGATTTTTTTTTGCGTATATCTCGTGAGGGAAGTCCCGTGTTGGTTGGTCACACGGGCAGACGCATGATTCTTTTTGTTTAGCGATTACGAGGCAGCTTGACTTACTACAACCCCGCCCACACTACTGACAGCTGAGCTAGTGTCGAGCACGCGTCGACTCAAGTCAAGTCTGAGGAGATTTTTACACTTATGTAGGTGTCACGGCAGGTTTGGACAACCAACCTCGATCTCCGTCCTTGGTTGAGGTTCGCCTCGACTGACAAGAATCGTTACAAAGTTTTAATTGGTTTTGAGTTTTAAGTTGAAAATCTGCAGTTGGTTCCAGCAACACAAGGACAGATAAGTTTCTAATTTTCACGCAGGGTCCGTCTTTCTCGTAACAGTTTTCTGTACTTGTTATGTGAAGATATATAGGCAATTTTAATTTCAGGGCCGACATATTCGAAATGCATATTAGAAAAGTAAATACTTTTCCAATATTAATTTTTTCTATTAATTGTATAGGATGCTAAGCAACTGGATCCTCCTACAAACAGTTGACCAAAATTTCGAGTCACTAACTTCATCTTATCCAAAGTTATCATTTATTTTAAGTTTCATTTATAGGGGAAAAAAAGGAACTCCTTTTTAGGAGTTTGCGCCCTAACTAGATTCAAACATTTGATCAAAATTTCAAGTCGCTAGTTCCATTCTATTGAAAGTTATCGCTTATTTTAAGTATATTTTAAAGGGTAGGTAGTGGTTTCTTTGATCGAAATTTGCCCATTTTCAGTACCAACTAACTAAATATTACTATCAACATACGGTCAAATTTCTAACTTGCTGGCTTTATTTTGTCGAAAGTTACCGTATTTAAAAAGATATTTCATTTTTTGGTATTTGTAGGGGAGGAAGGCGTTCCTTTGGCTTGACTATGCTCATCTTACTAAACCTGAAGCAGCCTTCCATCTGAAGTTTACATACCAAAAATCAGCTTCCGACGTCAATTGGTTCAAGATTTATAGGCAAAAACCCTGATAAGTAGGGTAATGCAGGGCTCTTTGTATGAAAAGTACGGTTATTTTCCAACTGTTCAATCTAATTTTTGCAGGAGAGTATAAAATTACCCTTTCGAGTAATCTAGCATAGTCAGAGCTTTTCACGTTTATTACATCGGGAGTTACCTCTCTAATTACCTTGACCCCTCCAGGGGCATGGGCGCGTCAACATCTCTAGCATTTCCATGCCTTGTTGACGTTTCGCTTTCACTTGCATATCTACGTTTCGGAAGTGCAGTTGCTAGCATGCACCTCCTATCCGCGGCGTCTTTATACTGACAAGTTCGGAGCACTGTGAGGGTTCTATTAGTACTCACAGGCAGTTTTTGATCGTGTCGAGATTTGATCTCCGAGCTCTAGATTAGTATCGTAGAGCGGTGACCGAACGATCACGGCCACCGAAATGAAAAAAAATGAATGTAGAAAAGGCGGGCGTTCCCTTGGATCCCGCCTATTACACAGGCCTGCAAAAAAAAAAAAAATAAAAAATTCGTTTTATTTTTTTTTCTACTTTGATGATTGATTATG
The DNA here is from genome assembly GCA_964017055.1 of Chloromyia formosa. Taxonomy (NCBI): domain Eukaryota; kingdom Metazoa; phylum Arthropoda; class Insecta; order Diptera; family Stratiomyidae; genus Chloromyia; species Chloromyia formosa. The sequence goes on from OZ024815.1 coordinate 117,594,999, forward strand.
TATTTTGTCGTGCTTAATTCGAAACCGAACCCCATTTTTCTCTATCACGTAAGGTTTTCCCACAAAACATGAATTTAAAATTACGCATTAGAAATAGAGTTAGCTAACTAATATCATTTTAAATGTTTCATTCGTTTTTAAATTTCATCATAATCAATGATTCTTAGGTATTTTTTAGTGCTGAATTTAAAAGCGAAACCAGTTTTTTCATCACATAAGGTTTTTCCAAAATACAGGGATTTACAGCTAAAAATTAAGGATAAAAGATAGCCGGATCTACTAGTCAACAATTTGTTTTAGGCAAACTGAAAGACTTTTAATTTTTTCGAAACAATTCAAAATTTTCAGAAAAAACGTGAGAAGCTGACTTTTATTATACATTAAATTTTAGGTAAGATTTAAGATATTTTTCTGCAGGACACAAACTTTACGATTTATTAAATTATGTTTTGATCTCCACAGCCGATTTTTTAAGAAATTTGTTTCTAGGTAACTATTTTTCTCAATGTGTAACTCACGTATGTACTATCATATATCTTAAATGAAAGGTGATTAAGTTATCAACAGATTCATCCTTTATCATTTCCCTCGTAGGATATGTAATTATTCCTATATTCGGAAAATTACATCAGAAACCCATATATTTTTCTCTTTGTTTCCTACAAAAGATAAAGCATTGAAGCCTAAAAAATTGTCTTTTTCAAGTGAGAATATCTCGATAACTGCTGAGATATGAAAAATGTGGTGTTAATCTTTTATATTAAACTGCTCAAGATCTTCAATTCCAATTCATTTTTTTATCATTTGTCTCAGAAAGCTTTTTGCTAGGGTCAACCGTTTTCAAAATATTCTCAAAAAACCCCAAAAAAAATGTTGTTTTTTTGGGCCTTACAAAAAAAAATTGGTAGTAAACCTCAGATTCATAATCAGCACCCCAAAAAATATAAACGGAAAAAATCAAAACTTCACCACAATCTGCTTTAGGAAAACTACCTGATGACTAGGCTATAATATGATATGAATAGATTAGATTAATAACTCCTATTGGGTATTTTTTGCTTCTGGTTAGGTATTTTTTGTTACCAGTGCAGATCATAGCAGAGCAATAATTGTACGTGCTACTCTAAAAAATTGTTCTGGATAGAGTGGCTGTGCGTGTAATGCTTGCGATGGTTTTTTTTGCTATGATCTGCACTGTACAAAAAAACTTGGCTATTACATTTTATACCGTCTGTGAATTAGATACACCAAAATTGTAACACCATTTGTTTACGGTGAATTTTCGAAGTACTGGCGCTACAGCGCAACGTCATGTATTAGTCTGGATTAATGCACCTGGTGGATAGAAAAGTGCAAGCCACTCCTGACAAAACGAACCAAATATTCTCTACCACTTAGATACTCGCAGTATGAAATTTGTCAGTCCATAAGGATACACACTGGAAAATATACTGATCGTCCAGAGAACAATAGAACTAAAAGAACCCCCAGCAACCAATACACACATTTAATTAACACAAAGAACATCAACCAAAGTGGAAAAAACTTACCATCATTCGACCAACGAGACTATAAGTTTTTTTTTAACTTTTCCACATCACACTTCATCACAGGCCATTCGACTGCCATCGTATAAGAGGGGTGGATAGAGTTTAGTAGGCGGTATTGGCCGGCAGGAATCGGAGAGCTGCTGAAGATAAGGGCAAAGATTAAACATTACAAAGATACCCTGCTTCATACAAATTAACGCGAGGGACTAGTAGTTGTATATGTTCCCATATGCGTACACAAAGGGGTAATGCCAACTAACAAGCATGTTACTTCTTCTTCTTCTTCCTCCTGTGATCCTGATAAGGCTTTCTTCCTGATGTCACCGCTGTATTACAGAAGTCCATAGGTGGGGCTCCTATCCAGGATCGATGGCTAATCCCTAAGGATTGTATTGCCAAAATTACTGAAGTGTTGCCGTCTCTATCTCTCACAAGTCGATTTACCTTTGAATTATTGGCACCGCGAGGGGTATCTTAAATCCTTAATTTGTATGAAGTAGGATATCTTTCTAATGTTTAATCTTTGATAAGGGGATAGTCTAGAAAGCCTAGAAAAGACTTATTACGAATCCACTCCTGAACAAAAAAAAAACTTTCTATGGACATTCAGTGACACCATTACCCTTAATTTATTTGTTCGGAAAACAAACCAAGTTAAAAATTATTCCATTCAACATACACATCAGAGCTTAAATCTTTTCAAATTTCAAAAACATTCCACCCTTACACCCCAACAATCCCCTTGTCCGATCGAATTCCATTGGAATTGGTGTTTTCGAGCACGGTTTGATGCGATAGTTCTTCAGCAATGTGATCAGTCCAATGCGCGATTGCATCCGTCCAAAACGCAATCCTATACAGTTCCTGGGACCGTCACCGAAACCCAAAAATGACATTGGATGACGATTTTTCGCATTTTCCGGTGTAAATCGTTCAGGGTCGAATGCGTCCGGTTTCGGGAAGATTTCAGGATCGTTGTGAATAGCATATGCCGGGATGAAAACTTCCATTCCTTTTTCGATAACAATTTTTGAATTAGGGACTGTGTAGTCACGAGTCGCCTTTCTCACTAGAAATACTACAGGTGGATATTTGCGAAGAGTCTCTGAAAGTAGTCCATGAAAAAAAAATGATATTTTGTGGGTTCAAAAAAACCTAAATATTTTTCAAATTTCGACCAGTGTGGCAGAGTTGAAATGCGTTTTGTATCCGAACGAGGAGAGACGCAGTGTCCGAACCCGAAATAATACCGAATCATCTACGTACGAGTCCTGCCTGAGAGCAGATTGACAACCGACCACAACTACAACTTGGCTATCCCTTGCTAATTGCATTGAATTGAACGAGACAGAGAGGTTGATTTCTCTCGATTCTCGCTGTCCTATTGTATGGCGATGTATGAATTGTTTAGAAATCATGGTCTTCAGAAACGAATTAGACATATTTTCAGGTCAATTTCCTCTCTAAAAATCCACATAAGTCGGGACCAGATGTTGCGACTCTCTCTCCGGAAGCTCAACCGCTCACATCTCTGTCACAGTGAATCCAAATCAGTTTCCTCGTTGGAGCGCGACCAATATCTGGTGCAATAGTTGAAATTTAAAGTTACTTACCAGTGATTATGTGGTCGATGTACACCATTTCTTGAACTGCTTCATATGTCAGCTTACCATCATGTTTAGAAAGAACCTCCTCGATTTCTTGACGACCCCTTTCTTGCACATCGAGATTCAGCGCTAGTTCGTACAGGGCAAATGTCATAGTTGTGGAAGATGTCTCGAATCCAGCAATGAAGAATAAGAATGCTTGAGCCACTATCTCTGCCACACTCAATGTTGATGATTCGTTTTTCATCTGAATTAGTAGATCCATGAAATCGTTTCGGCGTACATTATTCTTCTCGCGATAGGCAATTGTATCTTGAACTGTTTTGGTGAAAAAATCGGAAACATCTTTCGAAAATATTCTCACGTTAAACATTCGGGCAAAATCAGGATATAGACTGGTCATAATCTGCACAAATGGCGGTAGATGAGGTTCGTCAAATACTTTTTTTCCATAGTGGCGGAAAGCAGCATTGGGGTCTTTCAGGCTATTGCACTCCACTCCGAAAGCGCACGATCCTATAACATCGGTGGTGAATCTTCCTAGAAGATCCTTCATCTCTAAATCTGGTTCACTTCTAATTAGTTCGGCAAGAGAAGCGTTGAATCGATCGGCCACTTCCACAACCGTTGAGAACATAAATTTCATTTTTCCGGAAGTGAAAGTTGGCGACAGCTTTGACCGGATAGATTTCCACTTTTCTCCATCCAGCGAGAACATATGTGCGGAAAGCGGATCAATCTCCTCATTAACATACATGCCACGATCATGGAAATTATTGAAATCTTTCACCAATATATGTTGAATCAGATCCAAATTTGTAGGCACTATGACAGGTCTCCATGCGATGAAAATGCCTGTTAACGGGCCTTGCTTTTTCAAACTGTAGGCATTAACGCAGAACTCCTTGAAGTGTTTTCGGAGTGGTAAGTTGCCCATAGGGAACGTAGGTTCAAGGTAAACCACATTGCGTTCCTTCCAGTAGGAGAATTTCTTCTTGAAGAATAGATAAATGGCTGTTGTTAAACCGATCACTAACCAAACGATTATCGAAAAGAAACCCATCGCGCGAAAACGTTCTTTGCTTGCCAAGATCCGGCACTAGACTGAATGATAGAGCCGATTCATACAATCTACCCAGTCTACCAGCATGTATCTATTTTCCAGCTACTTATCATTTATATCAAGATTAGAAAAACAATTAATAAATTCAGAAATTTAGGCAATGAAATAGCATTTTTTATGATTACACAATCGAGTAGATTGTTCAAATCGACTTTTTTTTTAATGATATAAGGAAAAACTGGTTAAGAGCAGTCTTGTACGCAGGATTTCTTAGGGCACATTTTTCCCAGATCCGGGTAAAAAAATCGGGCTGTCAATACGGTTGATGTTGTGACTGGTTCCACATCTGCTATGTAGAGATGTTACAATTTTCATAGGTACCGGTTTTCGCTTTTACCCTTTTTAGGGTTTTGTGGTTAAAACAAAACCCTTATGAAATCAGTCATGCGTTCGTCTGTCCGTCGGTTCGTCTGTCTGTCCGTCTGTCCATGAAATATCTCATGAACCGCTGAAGTTACATATATGAAATTTTGTGGGAATATGTAGAATTATTATAATTCGCCGGAGAAAGCGATTCGTTGTAATAGGCCGACTTTAAGGCGAGGTCCCCATAGAGGGGAAATGAAGGTCAACAATTTTTTTTTCATCTGGTATAGGCATGGTATGGTATTCTCATCAAATTTGAAAAAAGGGGAAAAGAGGTAGAGGGGAAAATATGTGATCCGAGTTTGTCCCCCCCCCCTTTTGCATTTCGAGACCGTTACACTTAGAAATATGAAAATTTGCAGAAAAGCGGCATTTTACTAGCATAGAAAACTAATAATCGTAGATATCTCGTCGTTTGATATCTCGTCAAAAAAGGTTAATAATAGTACATTTCTATAGTTGCAGTTAGCATACCCCTGCACCCCTTAAACACATCACAGGTCAAAAATATTGATGGCCGATGATAACCAACACTGTAGACAATAATATCTCGAAGTTTCATTACAATCACGTTATATTTAATAATAGTACAATGATTTAAAGTTAGGCATTTTGACACTATCCACACAAAAAATACACCTACCGGCCTCATAAGTGTGAGTACTACTTTCATGTTGTTTTTCGTAGTGCGAAATGCAGTAATTTAATTAATCATTTTTGGAAGGGTAAAGAAGGGGGGGGGGGGGCGCTGACTAATAGAACTTTAGCGGGGGGGCGGTGTCCACATAGAGGTGAAATTAAGGTCAATTTTTTTTATCGACTGGTATAGGCAAGTGAGGTGTCGTGAGGAAGGTAATGTTGAGTACATTCCATTTTTTCGCGTTTTCTTGAAATTTGTAGAAAGGGGAACATTGGGGGAGGAGAAAATACTAGTTCGTAATTTGTCCCCTTCCCCTTACAGTTCGAGACCTTTATACTTAGAATTATGAAAACTTACAGGAAGGTGGGTTCCGAAAAAATGGAAAATAATGGAATCTGTGTATCTTCTCAGAATAGGTCAATAATAGTTTATTTCTATAGTTGCAGTTAGCACGCCCCTGAATGCCTTAAACACGTTCGAGGTCAAAAGTACTGATGGCCAACGGTAGCCAACACCTTAGGCAATAATATGTTCTTAAGTTTCGTTACAATCACGTAATATGAATAGGCATGTAAAATGTAAGCGAGTAAGACATTTTAATTATGTTCTTTTTATCCATCTGAGTGGTATCAAGAAGAGCAAGGAGCCGATATTTATATACCAAAATAAGCGCTTGCTACAAAATCCTCGGATTGCGGGCGTAGCCCTCTATATTCCGGTTTCATTTTTCTTTGTAGTCGGTTAAGCCGTCCGGTTTTAATCGACAGAAACTGTCGATTTTTCGGCTTTCAACGGGATGATTTAATTTATTCTAAATATGAAAATCAAGACATAAAAATTTGACTTGAAGACACTCAAAGAAAACCTAAAAATTACATGGGCGATTGAAACCAATTACAATCTGCATAAGGGTCTAGACAGACACTCTCATGGGAATGCTTTTTGGATTGCGTCATCCATGAGAACCAGTTCTCATACCTATTTACACGCACGGCTATTCTCATTTTCATGAGTACAATTTAATGAAAATATTCTCATTCATTCTCATACGACTCTCAATTTGACGTTCTCATGTGAGAATTTCGCCGCGCTGCAATAACACGCACTGATTATACGTTGGTTTCGAAGATCCGTAGTTGGGTGCGTCTTGAGATGTTGTTGTTGCTTTGCCGGAAAAAGTCAAACTGAAAAAGGCTGCTCGCGCCTTTTTGATGCGAGAATGGACATACATACATCAGCATCCGCTCCATCATTTGCTGTAACTACGCTTCTGAGATAGTAGAAATTGCCAACTTTTTCGACTGCCTGCCCCGAAGTTCCGCTTTGCCTTCATGGATCCAAGCTCGAGTACTTAGTCTTGGCAGCATTGATTTTAAGCCCCGCATTACGGCTTTCGCAATGCAGAGCATAAGACATTTGAGCTACTTGATCCGATTTATTTGACAGAAGACAAATATCGTCAGCATAGTCTGGATGTTGAAGGTATTTTAACTACTTTCATCTTATACTTTTGTTTTGGTGTTCTTGAAGTGCGCCGCTTAGTACATCATTAATGGCAATTAAAAACAGTATAGGTAGCAAAATGCAACCCTGTCTCACTCCGTTACGCACCTCAAAAGGATCTGATAGCTTACCCTTGAGTAACTCGTAACATTGGGCTCCCTGGTAGGACTACTTGATGCTGGAAATTATTTTATCTGGTATGCCTCTCCTACGTAAAGCCCTCCAGATGTATTCTCGGTCAACGCTGTCAAACCCCTTCTCAAAATCAATGAACCTGAGATGTAATGGGGATCTCCACTCTGCGGATTGTTCAATAACAATTCGGAGGGTGTTGATGTGGTTGCTAAATGAGAAGCCCTCGCAAAAGCCGGCTTGTTCATCATTCAACGTACGGCCAACTGTTTGTTTGATTCGGTCCAAGATTATTTTTGCCATTAGTTTAGAGACTGCTGGGAGACGACAGATCCCACGCCAATTATTGCAATCCTTCAAGTCGCCTTTTGTCGATATTTTAATAATGACCTCCTTCTTCCACTCTTTAGGGAGAGTTTTGGTTTCCTAACACTCTTGGATAAGGGGGAGAAGAATATCCGCAATAGCATTGGCATCCAATTTAAAAAGTTCCACCGGAATTCCATCTATCCCCGGGGATTTAATTGCCGCAGTTACTTCCAGCTTAGATGGTGGGCTGGTATCAAATCTGGCTATTTGCGGAATATCTTCTGCTACTAATGAAGATACATTCGAAATTCCAAAGGTGTTGTTGAGGATCTCAACGAACTGTTCTCTCCATCTTCGCAGTTGGTGTTCTTCGGCTACCAGTAGAGACCCATCTTTGCCTTTCACAGGATGTTCTGTTGCAAAACATTTGCCAGTTAAGGGCTTAATAAGCTTAAAAAGGATTCGACTGTCACCGCGGTAAGTCGCTTCCTCTGCCTTCTCCGCTAATGTGTTATGTAATTTTGCTTGTCCCATCTTACGCTTCCTTGCACGCCTTTCTTTAGTGAACAGTATGCAGCTCTGAGTTAGTTTTTGGCTGAGCCGTCAGCAGCTGAGTTAATCTGTTCCTTAACTCTCTTGCGTGCTGAGATTAGAGACCATGTAAAGTCGCTAATGAATGGTACTCTACCGCGCTCCAATCGACTCATAAATGCCACACGAAATAAATGAGTTTTTAGCGACTTTCGATCTAAGTATCATTAATTGTAGGACTCTCACAAGATGGTGGTGCAATAGCTCTCTCGTGCAAGGCGGTGGAATATGCACGTCTTATTGATGGATCTTTAAGCGTTTGCACATTAAGACGTGGCAAGATTCGTGCAATTTTAGGGCGCTGGATCGCTGCCGTTCGTAAGCGTATTTTTGCGATAACAAGTTGGTGGTCGCTGTCAACATCAGCACCTCGCTTCAACCTGATGTCTAAGAGACAATTCCTTCATGTCTTGGCAACGTCAATAAGGTCAATCTGGTTTTCTATTCTGCCATCCGAGGAAATTTAGGTTGTTAAGTGGCAGCGTTTGTGCTTGAACAGGGTACCGCCAATGACGAGTTGACGAGAGTTGCAAATCCCCACGAACATCTCGCCATTTTCGTTCTTGTGCCTAGTCCATGATTGCCCATTAGGTGTTCTAAGCCTACAATTTCAGACCCAACTTTGGCGTTGAGATCCCCCGTTATAAGTTTTATGTCACCTTTGGGAACCGTGTCGAAGGTGTTGCCAAGCCGCTGGTAAAAGGCACCCTTAGCTGATTGATCCGCTGGTTCAGTCGGGGCGTAGAATTGAATTATTGTGATGTTTCTAGACCTGGATTTGAATCTGGCTGTGATAATACGGTTGGAGATGGGCACTAATTGTCTCCGATAATACAAGTTGAACCTCTCAGGACGTGTTCAAAATGCATCATTTGGCGAAATAAAAAAAAAACATTTTCAAGTCAATTAACGAAGAATAGAAAGGCAACTCAAGCTTGAACTTTTCGGTGACCAGCAGAAAAGTAATGGGATATGGACTGCACTAATCTATCTTTTTTTTTAATATATTTACTCTAAGATATCCGAAAATGCAATAATCAACACTAAACAGTCATTTGAAACATTCCGCTGAGAAAACCCTCCTGTAATGTTTCGGGTCTGAAACGAGTTTTCCCTAATAAATTTACCATCCATCAAGGAAAAATCTTCCCATTCTTGGGGTGATAAATCGCTTAAATATCCCTTGCATTCGATGTTAATACAGAACGAACATCATGAATCACAGGGCGTGGCAACTGCATATATTCGAAGCAGCTTCTAGTGATCAATTATAAAAATTAGATCTAGACTATTAGATATCTGATGGATTGACCTAATCGATGAATTAACTTAACGCTGCCAGTCAACACCTCTATCAGTAAACTGAATTCTTTTTTATATCAATAGATGTACAAAAGTGAAATTTTGCGAACATCGCTCTTCCCCTTAAAAGCGATTTTATTTTAATGTTTTGTTTAATTTTACCCAAATGCAGTGACGTCGGAACGGTTTGGAAAGGGGGGCGGGGGAGGGTTGATAATTCTGAAATAATGCAGAATTGTTTGTATGTATTTTAATTTATTCCCTTATTAGATCCACTATAGGAACAAAATCGGTACAAATATCCTCTGTATAAGCAGAAATAAGATACACCAAGCTTTACAACCAAATCAGACAACCTTTCCTCTAATAAACAAATCAACGGAATATGGCAAAGTAGGGACCCTTTATTTGTTAATGGGTTAATGGAATTATTGTTGTGGGTAGGCTTTAGCCAAGTTAGATGTTAACCAAATAAATTGTGCCATTAACGACCGACGAATATGCAGCACTAAATTATTGCAACGTTACATTGATTAATAAATAGCTAATATATAAGGCTTTATTTAGTTAAGAGAAGAGATTGTGAAAAGCTTTTAACATTCAACTCATGACAGTCTATGTCTCAAATGCTAATATGTATCTGTGAGTTCTTGTTGATAGCAGCAAAGTTATTAGCTGCAAAGTGGCAGATATTCGAATATCTAGCAGCACAAACCCATCTGGGATGTGTAATGAACATTTTTTGGACGTGCGAACGCTACATTTTAGTTTATGGAATATTTTTCGCAAATATATTTATTTATGGTCTTCCCAAAATAAATGCATATACATACAATTGGTTGAATTTTCAAACTTAGCGATCGCACAAACCTTGTCACTTTGCGCTATACACCATACATCATATCAGCTGTTGCCACGTGTAATGAACCCCCTGTAATTAATCATATTATGGTCTGGTAGTGCTGCTTCCACCGGCAGATCCATGGCAGCACCTGATGAGTAAGGATCTGTCGGTGGTACTACAGCAAGCATAGGCCGCTGCTTAGCTCGTTAAGGAGCATTTTTCTTCGCCAGATGGCACGGCCCGACCTTCACGGTCAATTAAGCTACCTTAGGCTCCGTCCCCACGGGCATCTTCGGATGCCCACCAAACCGTCCGTTACACACGATGAAAAGTCGATGGTGGACACATGAGTTACAGGTGACATTTAGGAGAGTTGAACTTTGACAGTGGCCGAAATGGTTGAGTTTTGTTACCGGCTGCCGATAGGGCAAAATTTATCAGCGCAACCGATAAATGGGGCTGGTTGCAAGCATAGACGATGTTCAGTCTGTTGAATATTGTGGCAGCCCCGGTATTTTGTTGTGTCCAGAAGTTATTCTTAATACGAGAATTCCAGATTTTTGTCGGGCGCAAATTGACACACACATACACACAAAGAGCTAAAATAGAGCAGCCAAATAAAAACAACATGACAACAACAAACTCAGTGTCGTATGGGGTCCGGGCATATTTTCAATATTCGTCGCAACAGCTGATACTGAAGGATTTCTTGCGTTGTTCGTTCTTTCCAATATTTTTGATTACGTAATATACTTCAAACAATTGCCAACAACAAGGTGGCTTACAATATATCAGTTGTGAAGGGAAAAGTTGTGGACATCGACCGGCCGGAAGGAATTGGGAAGGTTGACGTTTCTATGACAGATTGGATGGGATGGGGTACAGATAGACCTATTCGGTCCTAAGATTTAAAGACCGGTTTTAGGTTTTTATGAAAACCGGTTTTCCTAGCGGTCAACCGGATCATTAAAAAAATCGGCTCATGGTCAAAAAAACCGGGTTAAAAACCGACTCATTAGAAAAACCGATTCACCAGAAAACCGACCGAGTACTCGAGTACTCGAAAACCGACCTGTTAAAAACCGACCGGCTCATCTAATATATCGACTGAAAGTGCGTCGCTTATTGCATTCAACGATCCCATGCACTTTAATTGTTTTCCTATAGGAAAAAACTGTGGTGATTTCACAGTTCATTCACTTGCATGAATAACTCTTACGTCCCATCAGTTTTTCCTGGTAGTGAATGGGCTTTTGACCGAGCATACATTGAATGCATACATTGAATTTGAATATGCAAGATAAGAAAATCATTTTTAGCCCATATATCAGATTTTTTCGTTTATGTTAACAATTTTGATTATGCTGTAACACCTACCTCACATTGGCAAATATTTCAACAAAAACTGAAATCTCTGGGGTTTGTGCGAAATTATTAACCGCAAACACCTCTATTCTAGTCCAATGTTTTCGCACAAACACCAGTACCTACTGTAATTTTTTCTTGAAAATTTGAGAAACATTTTCCTTTCTGTTTCTGATTACTACATCCCCTATTAATGTTTCAAAGTTTCAAAACTGAATATCTTTTCAACCATTTGCTGTTTTTATGTCTATCTCAATTCGGGTATTAGAATAGAATACTCCTTTAACACCTGTACTACAATATTTAGAATACATGAGTCTCGACCGCCACGCAATAACATAATGCCAGTTTTTCTAACAGGTCCACGAGGATAACCATGCACACTATGATCTTTTATTACTCATAATCATCAGTTCCGACATTTTTTTTCTCAATTCAATTCAATCTTTCAATGGGTATGTTTGTTCACATCTATTTAATTTTAAACGCATGTCTCTTGACGACCAATTGTGTGGACATACCACATACAAAATCACACTCAAATTAAAAGCTAAAACCTTTTCTTGAATAATTCTGTCTTGTACTGTACGCACAAAAAATACTCCATTACTCAACGTTTTTGAATTAATGAGTCGGTTTTTAACCCGGTTTTTTTCTTTAACTGTGATCCAGGTTTTTAACAGGTCGGTTTTCGAGTACTCGATTACTCGGTCGGTTTTTTGGTGAATCGGTCTTTTAATGAGTCGGTTTTAAACCGGTTTTCTTAACCGTGAGCCGGTCGGTTTTTAACAGGTCGGTTTTCGAGTACTCGGTCGGTTTTTGGTGAATCGGTTTTTTAATGAGTCGGTATTTTTACCGGTCATGAGTCGGTTTTTATGACCATAAGCCGGTTTTTTTAATGATTCGGTTTTTTGAAAACCGGTACTTGGGAATATCGGGACCGGTACTAAATGAAGACCGGTTTTAAACCGGTGGACCGGTTTTAGGAACAGGCCTAGGTACAGAGACTGCTAAGATTCAATTCTATGCTCTTTGCATGACAAATGGTTTAAGACGGACGGTGTGAGGTTCCCCGACCAAGGAACTCTGTTCATAGCAGCCAGCGAGGATCATCACTGCAAAGACGAGAACATCAAATGTGCAGATTCGATATAAGTTGTGTTTCGAAAATTGTTATCGCTGAGCCTCTTGTGGTAGTGGGCGACCCAAAACAAGTTGTATAATTGCTGGCTCCATACAAAATACGCAATAGTAGTTTTGGTACTATACCATTGAACACAAAAAAAAGGAAGGCAAATATTCCCATCTCTGAAAAAAAACTATTTATTCTCAAGTTATTGGTTTTCTCAGCTGATCACTTCCGCTCCACTAAATTGCCTCAACCCCTAGTGGGGCACAACGGTTAACGACTCCTACGCGCCATCGCACTCTGATCTGGACAATGGGGCGCAATTCCACGAACGACTTAACTAGCGCCTTACACTTTTTTGTTATAAATCGATGCCATGTGATTTAAGGATCATACCAGGGAGCTCTTTAGGTTGTTTCGGTTTTCTCTGGCTTAGGGAGGTCCCAAGATTTTACTTTTCCATGAGACCTCAATGTAGGGTGGTTGAAGAGGGTCCAATAATACCCGAACCCAGCTTTGTCCCCGTGGGCACCTGAGCCGCCCGATAATCATTCCCTCTTTGCCGCCTCATTTTTTTTTATTCCCCATTTTTTCCACCCATTTGTTTGTGTTGTCTTCCCCAGGCCTATGAATTTTGATTAATATACAGGACAAGGACAACGAACGGCGAAATTTCCACCCACGTCTTCCTAACTGAGCTGCAGCGAGTATAGGCCACTGCTCAACTCGTTGAGGGGTCTTTTTCTTCGCACTGATGTGGGCACTGTTCGAATTTCACGGTCATTGTGGCACCTCCGTCCCCACGGGCACTTACAAGTGCCCCAAACCCGCCCATAACAGACGTCATATTAAAAGAGACATCGAGTTCATCCATCGTATCGTCGTTGCTAGAAGTTAGCGTTCAATTACCTAATTAAAAACTGCAACTCAAATAAAGTGCTCCTAAAGTGCTTGACGGCATCACAAGCAATTATGTGTATTATGTCGAATATTTACTGCATTTTTAATAATGTGGGGTCGCTGGGACATTTCAAAATTACCCACAAGGAGAGGTTTCATTTTACTGTACATAATAAAATAGTATTCGTAAAAAATGTATTTTTACTAAAAACGAGGGATACAGCCTCGTGGTTAGCGTATCTAGGTTTGCTTTCTTTTCTCACGATTGGTTCTGTCCCAAGAGCGTACTCGATTGCCCTAACCCCTTGTGGAGCATAGCGCGTCAACTGTTCCATGTGGCCCAGTTGACGTTTCGTTGGCATAAATTGGTTTCAGAGAATGCAGTTGCCAGCATGCACCTCCTGCACATCCATGGCCACGAACGTCGTCGTGGACGGGATTCGAACCCGAAACGCCGGTAGTCAAACATGAGACTGATGCCTCAACACACTGCGCTACCGGTCGGAGCGTAGACAGACAATAAAATTTGCACTACTTGACCCTTCAACGAAATTGTTCGAGCGGCAGCTGCTTCCCCTTGCAACCCGGCTCTGGCGCGGCGTCCAGCTCTGATGCATACAAACATAATAACACACAAGCAATCTACTCGTAAATAAATATTTGACCTCGAATTTCAGACCAAAACAAAACGTTATCTGATTTGATAAGCCGGTAGATAGTGCGATAAGGATGCGAAGTTTGGAAAGTCTAAGCACCAAAAATGGTAGTATTTATGTATTTAATAGGTGGACTTAATTTAACGTATGCATACAGCAAATTTATGCTATCTGACTTTTGGAATGCCCCACCTGGTAAGCCTTCACGTTTTAGTGATAACTGGTGTGCTCGGAGATGGTCGATAGGGGGTCGGTATACCAACATTCAAGGCTAGGGACCTTGAAACCAAGGATACTACTACTACTTGGCCTTAACCCTCAGTGGATCATAGCGCGTCAACTACTCCTGCGTGCCATCGTACTCTGTTTTGGGCAATGGGGCGGGACCCCAAAATGGCTTTCCCAGCTCCTTACACTCTTTTGCCACAGATCGACGCCATGTGATTTTAGAACCCTCTCTTGGTTGACCTTGGTTAGAAATGGGGTTCCTTTTCTTGGTATATGCAAACAATGCAGTTATCATCCTTTCGCAATGTGTGACATATCCATTGCCATTTTCGCTTGCGCATTAATTCGCCGATTGGCATCTTGCCCGTACGAAAACTAGCTCTTCATTTGATACTGTTTCGGGCCAAAAAGTTCTTAGAATTCGACGAAGACCTGAGTTGATGAAAACTTGCAGCTTTCTGGTAACTCTTATGCCCGGTTCACATTATTCCAGTCCAGTAATCCAGTCCAGCAATCCAGTCCAGTCAGTGCTGGACTGGATCATATCGTCTACATGATTCCAGTCCAGTAGTCCGGCGAGTGTGTTGTTGATTCGGTAACTATAGTGACAATGATTTCTGTACGAGCTGGAATGAAAAAGTAGACCGACAATCCAGTCACTGGACTGGATTACTGGACTGGATTGCTGGATTGAATTGCTGTCCAGTGCCGGTTCACATTATTCCAGTAGCAATCCAGCGCTGGACTGGATTACTGGACTGGATTGGTTACTGGAATAATGTGAACCGGGCATTAAGGAAACTTTACATGTGCTATTACCTAACTGCCCTAACCCCATGTAGGGCTTAGCGCGTCAACTGTTCAATGCGGTCCAGTTGACGTTTCGTTGGCATAAACTAGTTTCGGAGAATGAAGTTGCCAGTATACAGCACCTGTCCCCCCATTTAGCCGCTCCGCCTACCTGCGACAAGTCGGGGGATGCTGTTGCTTATTATTATGCCCCACACCACAAGGGGAAGACAACTCAAATATCCATGGCCACGTGTTACATGTTACGAAATCGACATCGAATTCAATTTACATAAATAAAAATGGCCCGGTTTATACCGTGGATCTAAAAGGCGATTTAACTAAATCGGTTTAGTGCTAGTACTTGTTCGTGGTGTGTATATACCGACCATACTGAGAGGTACTAAACATGAATTCGGTGACTTTGGCTTAGACAATGTCAAGAGGCAATAGCCTCTTCATAAAAACGTGTTTATACCGCTACAATCAAAAAATGAAATAAATGCAGAGTTTCAGGAAAGGATGAAGTATTTATATAACAAATAAAATTGAATTTTCACCAACAACACCATTAGCGAAGACAGCAACACCATCTAGACCCAATTTTTCAGTCCAGTTCAACATAGCAAGTTGAGCTAAAATTAGTACCAAAACTAGCTAATGCGACATGTTTATGTCGTCATAAGTTAGCTCAAATTAGTTAATCCTCGAAAATAGTCCCGCGGCATAAACGAGGCCAGTGTTACAACAAACTTGAGAATTGAATTCGATGCAGTTTTGTTCACCTACTTGTGACCTAATTGTAAAGGTGAATCAAAACTGCAATTAAGATTGTAATGCTAACTTGCATGTGAGTAAATTAATAAAAATGGAATTAACATTATAGTATGCACTCATAATCCATAGCGTAGCAGGTAAGAGCGTATTAATAAATTATATCATTTTACAATTTATTAATTATTTGTGTTTTCACTGAAACCGGAGCCGATCGCAAAATCTAATAAACGATCGCGAGATCTAATACACGGACGTCGTAGAGGACAGAATTCGAACTCGAAACATCGGTAGTTAGACATGAAACTGATGCCTCTCCCACTGAGCTACCGGTCGCAGGCCATACAAAAGCAACGACAGCACCAGGTGGCGAAAAAGGCCCGGCTTGTTCTCGATGCTGCGATAATTGCTCTGCCAGATTTTGGACAGCATGCCATGCAGTATGCGGATTTAACCTGTTTGATACGACGAGCGACCACTTTCGGCAACAATGCTACCCAAGTAGACGAAGCTGTTCACCCTATCCACAGTCTACCCATTAATTTTGATAGCAATATGTGTAGGACTTCATTTCCGCAATGGCGTGCTAAGAACCTTGGTCATATTGGTGTTAATTTTTAGCCATACCTTGCTTATCTCTCTCTTCAGATTTAACGCCTTTGCGAATAAGTCCATGGTTTTGTGGAAGAGTAGGAATATGTCGTCACCGTCAGCATAGTCAAGATATTGTAGATAAGATGTTAAAGTCCATTTAATTCTTCCGTCTAGTCCAGATGGGGCCGCAACAACACTTCGCTGATCACAATGAGGAATAGGATTGATGAGAGGATGCACCATTGCCAAACTCCACTGCGAATCTCAAAGTCCCCCGACACCTTACATTAAGGTAGAATGCGAGAATTCGCGCCGTGATAGGTTGCCTGAATAATAATCGCAAGCTCCCCAATGATGCATATCCTGCGAAAGGCAGCCCATATAGAATGCTGGTTCACACTATCGAAAGTCTTCTCGAAATCAATGAAAAGCACGTGAAGCGGAGAATTGTACTCAGCGCATTTCCCGATGATGATTCCCAAAGTGGTATTGTGATAGACACTGGAGGATTCGGATCGGAAGCCAGCCTGCTCTTCATCAATTGTGCTAAGTGAGCCTTTAGTCTTTGCTGGACGATTTTAGCTATTATCTTGGCAACGGCAGGTAGTGCCTCTCCAATTACTGCAGTCTGTAAGGCTGCCCTTCTTCGGAAGTTTGATGAGCAGTCCTTTCTTCCACTCAGTGGGAATGGGAGAAATGGCTCTGTTTCCCACGCTTTATCAACAAGTGGGTGCACGTGCAGCAACTCGGCAGTTACGCTTCGCACTGCTTGATAAAATTCGGCATGGATACCTTCGAGTCCGGTGGCCTTTCCTGATCTTAGTGCAATAATTTCAGCAACTAATTCCTTTTTAGTCGGGGCAGTGGAGCTTATACTCACATTTTAATGACTAGCTATGATATGTACATATATGAGGGGGACCTGCAAAAGAGATTACAAGGTTCCAGACCGCGGCGAAGTATTCTTTCCACCGCTTCATTTGATCTTCCTTTAAAAGTAGTTTTCCATCACTACCATTCACAGGATGTTGGCAGGAGTTACGACCACCTCTTAACTCCTTGATCATATCATAGGTTTAGGTTGTTGCTTCTTGCGGCTTCTTTTGCTGAGGCCAAAAGAGAATTCGCAAAAACTCTATTATCGCGTCGCACACTACGCTGAACTTTTCAAACTTTCTGATGGTAAAAGAGTTCGATGCTGCTTCGATTTTCGTCTGATGCTGCAGTCAAACGAACCTTCAATTCTTTTCTTTCAACAATCGGCTGTCATGAAGCGTTGGATATCCAGGACTTATTCCGGCAATCCGGGTTTGTGCCAAGGATGGTATCTGCACTATCAATGTACGAATTTTTTTATGGCGTCGAAATTTTCATCTACGTCACTATCTGGGTAGCTATTTATCTCTGCTTGTTAGGCAAAATGGTCGTTATATTATTGTAAGAGAGTTGGATTTTTTAGTCGGGCGGTATTGATTTTGCGGCGCCTGGATGTTTCGTCACTAGGACGGCGCACGGTTGCAATATGCAATCAAACATTAGCAATCATAAGATAATGGTCTTCGCATTCCAATATCGGCGCCCTTCTTATTTCGCACATTCAGGAGGCAACTTTTTAATCTTTGACTAATGGCAAAGTGGTCGACCTGATTTTGTGCTCATCGCTGATCAACAGAGGTTCTGATTTTGTGGTGGTCCTTATGCTCAAATATAGTACCACCGATGAAGAAACTGTGAAAGTTACAGAACTCTACAAATCTTTCATATTTACGATCCGCAAGACCTTGTCTTCCCATCAAATGCCTGAGCCCATCAGCGCCAACTTTTGCTTTCGAGTCCCCCATAAACATTATAATGTCACCTTTAGGTTTTCTGCTCGGGCGGCGCCGGCGCGGCGTTTAGTTATTCGCAGAAGGAGTCTTTCGGCACCACATATTGTCGGGTTCAGTTGGAGCTTAGCATTGTATTATTGTGATGTTTCTCATTTTGTTCCGAGAGCTGGTGGTCATGATTTGGTCGGAGACCGGATCCCAGGATAAGAGACCGTTTCGTGCGACTCCGGTTAAGAGGAGCCATACACCTGACTCACAACCACTACCGGCAGCTCTACCAGAGTACAACATTACCATGCTACCTGTTGGAGAGATAAATTCTCCATTGACCATCTGATCTCGCTAATTCCTAGAATGTTTAATTTACATATACCACATAAATTCACTCTCTAATGCCCGGTTCACATTATTCCAGTCCAGTAATCCAGTCCAGCTATCCAGTCCAGTGCTGGACTGGATCATATCGTCTACATGATTCCAGTCCAGTAGTCCGGCGAGTGTGTTGTTGATTCGGTAACTATAGTAACAATGATTTCTGGGCGAGCTGGAATCAAAAAGTAGACCGACAATCCAGTCACTGGACTGGATTGCTGGATTGGATAGCTGTCCAGTGCCGGTTCACATTATTCCAGTAGCAGTCCTGCGCTGGACTGGATTACTGGACTGGATTGGTTACTGGAATAATGTGAACCGGGCATAATTGTAGAAATCGTGCGTTCTGTGGACTTTGTGCTCCATTGTGTCGGAGAGAACGCACATTCCAGAAACCCATTGTAATGAGCCATATTATGGTCTGGTAGTGCTGCTCCCACCTGCAGATCGAAGCAGCACCTGATGAGTAGTGATCTGTTGGTGGTACGAAACCAGAGGTCGAGGGTCCCATTACACCTGGACCCAGGTGCGATCGCGTGTGCGTCTGATCCTTCCGCCAACCATTCCATCCTTATCGACTATTTTTTTTTATTCCCCATTTTTACCTCCACTGTTTGTGTTGTCTTCCCCAGGCCTATGAATTTTTGTTAATACGTAAAGGACAGGGGCAACGAGCGGCGAAAACCCCGCCCACATCTCCCGAACTGAGCTACAGCAAGCATATGCCGCTGCTTAGCTCGTTGAGGAGCCTTTTTCTTCGCCAGATGGAACGGCCCGACCTGCACGGTCTTTATGCTACCTTGGCTCCATCCCCACGGGCATCTTCGGATGCCCACCAAACCGTCAGTTACACCATCTTTGTCATTGTACGATAGTCAAAAGTCGTAACCGTTAAGTCAGACCTTATCAGAGGCATAGTTGACGCTTCGTTAGAATATAGAATATTTCAGATAGTGCAAGTTGCTGGTATACACATACCGTCCTTCGTTTGTCGGCCGTGGTATTATTCTTACGCCCCATGTCACAGGGGGAATGTTTACCTCAACCAATTTATCGCACGGATATTACTGGCCGTTTGACTTGGTTAGCAATGGTCAATGACCACTGCCGTTCCATTGGCACCCACGCGGAGGACAATGGAAGAGTAATTTGCCCCCTTAGAGTATACCCTCTAAGGGGATACTATACCGAAAAAAAAGATACATAAAAAGAAGATTTCGCTAACTCACTCTTTATAACCGTGAATTCCGATAAGATGATACAAACATCAATTAAGTTCCAATTAACGAACGTATACTATGCATGCGTAGATGTTCCTATAATTTGTTTAATGGCAGTCTTGATTATATGTTTTGCTCAGGCTGGGGGACCATGTGGTGATTATTAATCATGAAAAGTAAGCTGTAGCACACTGTAAGTTAAGTTTGCTGAGATCGCGAAAGACTGAGCTTGAATAAAGTAACTTATCTGTTTAAGCGCTACTTGTGTGCAATTGAGCTCAGGTAATTAGCATAAATAAAATTATATTTTGTTGTTTTCCGTCAGTACAAAATAATAACTACAATAATTTTATATTGACTGGGTGGCACTGCTGCCTGCCGGTCTTAGGTTGGACAGGTTCAGAAGTTGGACTTCATTCGTTTTTTTTTGTAGTGATTAAAATCGGTTAAATAACAGTCCGGCAAGACACATAGCCGGACTGTCCGTTAGTCGGTCTTTTCGTCTGCCCATAGCATATCTCGCAAACGGAATGGGAATCTCCGAAAAGTTTCACACGAGAAAAGTATACTGACACGAGTTTCTGTGTAATTTAATTCAGTATAATTTTAGATAAGTGGGACGTTTAGTTACGTGGAAAATGACGGAACAAATTTACAAATTCAGCTGAAAATCTCAAGCTCAAGTAGGAGTAGTACTGGAAATAATTTTCGAAATTTTGACTTTTAACTATTTTTTGCCCTCAACCTTATAAGGCATACGAGTTTATACTGTATACTGTTTTTTTCACAACGAAA
This sequence comes from Chloromyia formosa, assembly GCA_964017055.1. Lineage (NCBI taxonomy): Eukaryota > Metazoa > Arthropoda > Insecta > Diptera > Stratiomyidae > Chloromyia > Chloromyia formosa. The sequence goes on from OZ024815.1 coordinate 117,615,617, forward strand.
ATATGTAACACTTTAAAGGAGCCTCAGCAGGTAATCAGGGTCACCTCCTGATTCGATTTAGCCATTTCTGTCTGTCCGTCCGTCTGCTGTTGTCTGTTTGCCTGTCTCTCTGTCCGTTCGCACTATAATTTTCGATAGAATGAATCTAAATGCTACAAGTTTTGGTCAAACGTTAGTGGATGTTCACACTGCGTGCGATGCCGAGCCGAGCCGAGCCGGGTCGAGCGATGCGATGAGGTGGGTGTTCACATTGCACGCCGTGCGATGCCGAGCCGAACGATGGCTTGCGATGCAAAGATGATCCGAGCGATGGCTTGCGATGCAAAGATGATCCGGGATGTTCACTGCACGCAGTTATGGAGAGTAGAGACGAATTTAGTTCAAGGAATAGAATCTGTTCGACATCATGTCGTTTGTGCTTGACCCAGTAAATTTATTTCTGTTTCAAAACAGTGCTCTAAAAATGGAAGGGCGTCGCCATTGGGTGCATCCCATTAATGAAGAAAGGCCCAGTGTTGGTGAATTTCATCATCTCTTCCGCGACCTCAGACGAGAGGTTTCACAAGCGGATTGAGCAGCGGCGCACCGCTGTGTATAAACGCAAAAATCGGCAGCCGCGGCGGCTTTAGGACGATGAATGTATAAACCGCTCGACTCGCCGATGCGGCCACCGCCGCGGTTTGTGGAGCGGCGAGATTGCATTTGAATTCAAACCTCATGTGAAACCACGCCTTCTAAACGCGACCTTATTACGGTGATAATAACCTTTCATTTGAGCCATACTGAATCAAAACCGGAGTCCAAAGCGTATATACCCTAGATTTGTACAGACCTAGTTCTGATACCAAAACTTCCAACTGGTAACGGCCATATGCATTAAAAGTGAATTTCCCATATGGTCAGTTTGAGCTGTGGGCGTGGATCCAATAAAAAGTTTCATCGTTCATCCATTCGAATTTTGGATATTTACATTTGAACTAACGTTTACAGTAAAGGTTGCCGTTCATTCAATAGGAACTTGTCCATTCCCAAAATCAACTAACCAACCCACACTATAAATATTTGTCGCATTTTGCAAGTCGCTAGCATCATTGTATCGAAAGTTATCGCTCATTTTGAAATTTCACCTGTAGGGGTTCCTTCGGTCGGATCTTGCCCATTTTCAATACCAACCAACAAGATCATGCTACAAACATTTGACCAAAATTTCAAGTTTCTAACTTCATTCTATCGAAAGTTATCGTGCAAACGGACAGACAGACAGACAGATATGGCTAAATCGAATCAGGAGATGACCCTCATAATTTCCATGTATACACTGCCACACCGCCGCGCCTAAAAGTCTAGGGTATAAAAGCAGACATACATGCATTTTTTTCAGTGTGATCTTACATCGAATATTACTTTACAGCTCGTACTTGCACCATACTGGCTCCAAAAAGCTTCACATCGCAAAGCATCGCAAAGCCCATAAACTCCATCGCAAAGCCCATTAAATTCCATCGCCAAAAATCAGCAGCCGGTACTCGCACGAAAAAGCAAAGAAGTTTGTGAAAACATCGGGCCATCGCTCGGCTCGTCATTGCATCGCGCGCAGTGTGTACACTCAAAGCGTGATTCCATTTAAAATTGCAGACTTTCCATTTTCTTGCTTTAAAAGCTTGTAATCGCATTGCATCGCTCGACCCGGCTCGGCTCGGCATCGCACGCAGTGTGAACATCCACTTAGTATTGTAGTATGATCTAGTTGATTGGTATTGAAAATGGGCGTGACCCGGGCAAGTAAGCGCCTACTTCACCTACACATGTAAAATAGTCAAATGTATCTTTAACTCCCGATTCCATGAAAAAATCTGGAAATGTTTAACTTTGGTAAATGACTCGAGAGGGGCATTTTATACTCTCTTGTAAAACTGGGCTAGACCAGTTGGAAAATAACGGTACTTTTCCTACAAAGAGCCCGACATTACCCTAATTTTCGCGTTTTTTGTCTATAACTCTTGAAGCAATTGAAGAAGTGGGCTAATTTTTGGCATGTAAGCTTCAGATAAGAAGCTGGTTCAGTTTTAGTAAGATTTGGATAATCAAATCAACGGAACGTCTACCATCTAAAAAATAAATAATTCTTTAACTACGATAATTTCCGATAGAATGAAGTTAGCGAGTTTTTATTTTTGCCGGTCGTTGTAGTAAGATCTAGTTTGTTGGTATTGAAAATGGGCGCTAGATCCGACAAAGAAACCCCTACCTCCCCTACAAATGATACTTTAAATATGCGATAACTTTCCATTGAATGGAGCTACAAACGAATGTCTGTAGTGTTGGTTAGTTAGTTGATTTTAAGAATAGGCGATATCCTTTCTCCCCTATAAAGTCATGGCGAAAAGAGGTCAGTCATCTCAAATGGCACCTACCTTCGCTACGAATGTTCCTTCATCGTAGCTTCATCGATTAAACTCTGCTCAAACTGACTAGAAGGAATACAAAATTTCATGCATATGGCTGTTGCCTATTTGAAGTTTTGGTGCAAAAACTAGGTCTTCTCAGGTCTTGGGTGTATACTCTTCAGACTCGCCTCGTTTTATATAGTGACGTAGAAACCGCATACATAAATTCCTTGAAAATATGAATAAACATTTCGGTAGAGTCCCCGAAAAAAAAAGAACAAAACATTTTTTTAAATATTTCTAAAATGGTTAAATCTAGTGTAAAGAAGCAAATATGAAGAAAAAAATCCTAAAAAGGACATAAATTTTTTTGGTATACCAAATATTTTTCCGGATAACCTCCCTTAAAAACAGACTACGACATATGAGTATATTTCCGGTTCTATTGAATAATGTATACATTGAATATCGTCCACTCTATTACTTTGGAACTTTTAGGGCCGATTTCGCATTGTTCGACTAGCGGTTATTCTATCAATAACGCAAATCGAAACCTTCAGTTAAAATTTATAGAAACGACAACCCAAACAGCCGATTCCGGCTGCTGAGATTTTGACAGCTGGTTGGTTTTTTGATTTAGGTGGCGGTAGAGCCCCCAAAAAGGGGAATACCCAATTAGCGCTGGTGCGCGCCGTTTTGATGCCACAAACCTCGTAAGAGGAAAACTGATGCTATTAAGTATATCAGAGGAGTCGGGCGGGGTATTTCCTTAAATCCACCCTGTGGAATTTAAGAAATGAAGTATCTTGCCAGTTCCCAAAGAGGAGATCTCGGCTATGTCTGTAAGAAAGGCACTGATCAAAGAACAGTGCCGCGCCCTAGCCAGTGCCGGACATTTACATAGAAAGTGTAAAAGAGTCTCCTTCTCCCCACTGTCTTTGCAACTACGACAGCACTCGTTGTAGGGAATACCAAGTCTGGCTGCGTGCTCTCCCACAGGCCAGTGACCCGTTGTAACGGCGACAATCCTGGCCACCTCTGGACGGGTCCTTATCAGAAGGCCATTTGTTCTTTGTGTGTTATAGGATGGCCATATTTTCCTAGAGGTGATGCACGTCCTTAATGCGCCCCATCTGTGTCTTGCTAAGTTAATGTAGGATTTATGTACTTCCCTCTTAGTGGCATTTTGACAGCTACTTTTGCACATTCAAATATGAACAATAAAAGTGGCTATAAAGAACAGAGTTCCGGAAAGTCATTCACATCATACAATGTAGGTGAAAGCTCTTATTTTATCGCCGGGTGAATATGCAAAGTTCTTTCGTTTCTATTCTCTGCTCAGATTAGTCGTCATATGAGCTGCTCATCTTGCGGATCAGGTCGACCTACTCCAAGTCAGAAAACGGAGTAGGCTCAAGAAACTAGGTTCGCAGACCTACTTCGTATATGAAACGAATCTGTCGTCCGCCATGGAGTTGGGAATGAAGTGAAAGAACAGAAGAGTGGGTGAACTAGGTTCGTCGAAGTCTGAGTCGTAATTGTAAATAAGAGAATGTAGAGCTAAACTACTGACTATATATCGCTATTTTGCAGTGTAGAATAAAATGGATTGTATTTTCAATTGGATTTTATTGATATCAGATGGAGTGGAGCTTTTATGGCCGGTTTAAATATATAGTATATTCGGTGAAAATACCCAAGGCAAGTAGCCTGGGTGACGTGCGCGTTCACAACCCAATCAATCCCCTACCATTTTTTTTCCAGTAAGATCGGTCGTGTTCATAAAAAAAAGTGTTGCCATTCTGGATCCCCATTTGTTTCCCATCATCAGATTTGCAATCAGCAACCCAAAAAAGCCCCTATCAGCTTCTTCCGGCAAGATTGACCTTGCTTTTTTTTGGAAAAAAAGGGTTGCCGCTCAGAAACTTCTTTATTTTTTGATTTTTTTGCCATTTGAACTTCGGATTCGCAATCACCGACCCAAAAAAACCCCAAATCCATCATCGGTCACGACCACCCACAATACAATAAAAGACGAAGAGCTTCATACTCCACCCAACATCAATAAAATCCAGCTGAAAATTTACTCCACTTCATTCTACACCACAATATTGCAAAGTGACATCATATATATGTCATCACGTCATCTAATCTAATCAATACTTCAGTTCTCTCTCATCTACTATTCTATTCCCTCCAGATTTAAACGATCTGATCTGATTATGCTCCGATACGGACAGACGGAACCTATTCACCGTTCATTTTTCAACTGCTCCAACTCCGACCTGAACTTAAAGGAACTATATAATCTCGGTTCGTTTTCATGCTCCGACCTGATCGTTTTTCGATTGCGGAGTAGGTTGACCTACTCCGGTGTATGGAGTAGGTTAAAAAGAGTAGCTTCATGAATTGGCAACCATGACTAGCTCAGATAGAGGGTTTGCCGAAAAAAGGTCGATGTTTAGCAACTGCGAACAACAGAGCTCGGAACTCAGCCTCTGCTAATCATTATAACCACAGCAGTGCTACTTTGCTTCAACCCCTCCCTAGCGGGGCCTAGCGCGTCAACTATTCTTGCGCGCCATGTGGGGAATTTCATCGCTGCGAGCTTTCTTTTTTTTCGTAAATGGGACAATAACAGCCTTCAACGGGCTTCAAAGTATTCTACTGTCGCACAACTCCTGAACAAGGCGCAACGCGCTATGGATGATGGTTGAGTGGAACTTCTTCAAATTTACCCCTGACGATGGTAGTCGCAGGTCGCTCGCGTATTTTTGTGTCGAAAATCCTAACGAGTATAATTTCCACATGAGAGTGTCTACAACGATGCATCACAGCAGGGGGATTAGATTAGATTAGATAAGATGGAGGGCAGTTGGCCCAGAGGGCCAACAAGCACCGCGACCCGGAAGTCTATTGTGCTACACCCTGGAGTCTATGCAGATTAGTGATCTCACTAATTCTCGAGACCAATCATCCCAACAAATCTGCTCAGCTGTTCGAGTGTTAGAGAGGCAATCGTTTCCGCTTCAGGGAATGCATCGCCGAAGCATTTTAAGCGGCGGAGATAATGGGATACCGGCGTGTCCGGAGACCCAATAAATGGTAACCTTATTTACGGAGCCTAATCTTCGCAAGGCTTCACGACCACTAAGCACCACTTTCGACGAGACGGAGAAGTTACTTAGTGCTTTGATGGCCGCCTGGCTGTCTGTGAAGATTGCAATATTCCTGCCTTGGTATGCCGCTGCTAAGCATGTGTTCGCGCAAGTCTCTATTGCGTGAACTTCCGCCTGAAATACCGTAGCGTACTTTCCCATTGGAATGGAGACGGACCTACGACGCCCGCCTCTGTACCCTCTTCGGCTTTAGATCCATCTGTGTTCCACGTAACAACGTTTGAGGGGAGGGTATCGAGCTTCAGATTCCAATCCTCTCTACTCCATATTTCGGTTGAGAATGGAAGTTTGAAGCAAAGCTCCCTAGCTAAATGGTCTGATGACATACTAGATACGTGGTCCTCATTTACCCAGTTGGTTTGCTCAGGGTTTAGTTTGAGGAAATTCTGACAAGCTTTTAGTCTTCATCATCATCATCGTGGCGCGACAGCCCGACGTCGGGCCTTGGCCGCCTGGATCATTGTCCTCCAATTATCTCGGTCACGTGACCGCGTCCTCCAATTTTGGGAGCCCAGCAGCTGCGCGGCGTCCAAACCTACTGAGCTCTCCCAACGAGATCTCGGTTGTCCTCGCAGTCTCTCTCCGTCGACTCGTTCTGCATTCATTACTCTCTTAGGCATGCGATCATCGTCCATTCTTTGTACATGCCCTGCCCATTGAAGTCGTTGTAGTTTGACGATTTTCGAGACTTGCAGCTCATCGAACATTTCATACAACTCATGGTTGTACCGGATGCGCCATCCATCTCGATCGCAAACAGCCCCGAAAATTCGCCGTAGAACCTTACGTTCAAAAGTGTCTAGCATGTTTTCGGAGGCTTGAGTTAGGGTCCATGCTTCGCTGCCATGGCATAGCACTGGTCGTATAATGGTTTTGTACACGCGGAGCTTCGTGTTTCTGTGTACATGCTTCGATTTCATTATGGGGAGAACCGAGGAAAACGTCTTATTAGCTAACTGTATCCGTCGCTTGATTTCGTCAGTTTCGTTGGCGTCCCTTGACAAGTTGCAACCCAGGTATATGAAGTTGTTCACGAACTCGATGTTGAGGTCCCCCACATTGATGCTTGGTTGTGCAGGTGTCCTTGTCACCGATCGCATCATTATTTTAGTTTTACCCTCGTTAATACGTAATCCAACTTCCTTTGCAGCGGTATCGAGCGTATGCAGAAGTTCTTCTGCGTCAGCCATTTTTCGGGACATGATGTTGATGTCGTCGGCGTACGCTGCTAATTGTGTCGACTTGATGAGTAGCGTCTTGCTGTTGTCCATATTCATGGCCCGAATAACGTATTCCAGTGCTAGGTTGAAGAGCGTCGGTGCCAGTCCATCGCCCTGTTTCAAACCAGTGCGTGTTTCAAATAGATCAGTAAGTCTATTCTGGATCCTGACTTGTGAGACGGAGTTGGTCATCGTCATCTTTGTCAGTCGCACTAATTTTGCCGGTATACCAAATTGTAGCATGATGTTGTACAGTACTCCACGATCGATACTGTCGTATGCCTGCTTGAAGTCGACAAAGTTTTGGTATACGTTTACGTTGTATTCCCAGCACCTCTGGAGTATCAGTTTGACTGAGAAGAGCTGATCGGTTGTGGAGCGCCCAGGTCTGAAACCGCTTTGATATTCGCCAATGACTCGTTCTGCGTACGGTTTTATTCTATTTTCCAGAATTTTGGTCAAAATTTTATAGGACGTACAAACTAGTGATATGCCCCTGTAATTCTCACACCGCAGTTTATCTCCCTTTTTATGAATTGGACAGATGATGCTTCTGCGCCAATCGTCTGGGATCTCCTCGTTCTCCCATACTCGCAGGAGTAATTGATGTATGGCATCAACTAGACTCGTTCCACCGAATTTCAGCAGTTCAGCTGGAATCTCGTCAGCGCCCGGCGCTTTATTTCGTTTTAGTGACCACAAGGCGAGATCAACTTCCTCTACTGTCGGGGGTTGAATGGGTGGGCCTAGATCAACAATGGGTAGGTTCAGGTCGCGCAACGTTTTAAACGCAAATGCAAACAGTTCGACTGATTTTGTTCGTGGACGGTCCGTTCCAGTTTGCGTTTAATCTGCCACACATCGGGGAAATTAACCAGAAATTTTTCCTGGTTGATTTCCGTTCAATGGGGGGTAAGGGGTATTAGCGTATTTGACAATTCTTAGTTGACGTATTGCATGTGATTGTGAGATGGTGTGGATTTTCGTTTTCGGGTTCTTGATTTGTACATAGCGTCTTATGTGCTTATTTACACCGAAGCAACACAAATTTGTGGCGATTTTGCAGTGCTTTTCATTTTTCCTGAAACCGTCGCGAATTTAACTGAAGTTTTGTTTGAAACTCAATAGCGAATCGGCTGTCAGCTGTTTAATACATGACAACTACAAAACAAGTCGTTCGGGTAAAGAGTTTATGGTTGAGTGAAGGGAAAATCCTTACCGCAATTACAACGTTGCAAACGTGAACGCAGGCAATAACGTCGAGAGCTTCCTGTGTGGGGATGTTAGATGGTCGGTTTAGAAGCTCTTCAAAATAAGAGGCCCATCGCTTGTTAATACCATCGGTGTCGCTGATGATGTTTCCATCCTTGTCCTTACAAAGGCTAGTCCTGGGTTGATAGCCGTTCTTAATTGTATTTAATAGTTTGTACGCTTGTCTGGTGTTCCTATTAGCTAAGTTTTCGTTTATGTTCAGCGACTGCTCGTCAAAGTATTTACGTTTCTTACGTCTAATTATTCTATTCGATATTCGCCGTAGCTCGTCACATTTTTCTCTTCTGGCTCTGGTTCCTCGTTGAATCCATTGTCTGTAGGCCTCGTTTTTCGCGTCAAGTGAGTTTTTGCATTCTTCGTCGAACCAGTCATTTCGCGCTTGCCGGGCTTTATATCCCACGACCTTCGCTGCGACATCCTTGATGGTACCCTTGAGTTCTTCCCGGAACCCATGGACGCCTGTGTTGCTGATGTTGTGTAGCATAGGTGATAGTTTTTCCTCAAGGGCAGTAGTATACGCCACCGCTGTAGCATCACTCAAAAGCTTATCAACCGCAAAGATTTTGGGACGGCTGATTCTTGATTGGTGCACTGAGGAAATTCTACATCTGTAGGTCGTCTTCACCAAGTGATGATCTGAGTCGCTTTTAGTCTTGCTACTACTATTTTTGCCTCCGCCTTTATGTGAATGTGAAGCGGCGGGAGCTCGAGTAGCGCTTCGAGAGCTACAGTCGGGCAGCTGCGGATAGCCCCCATTGCTGTGTGACATGCTAGTCTCTGAATCTTACCCAGTTTGATTTTGTCATCTTTGGTGGTTGATTTTTTCCACCAAACAACAGCTCCATATTCAATAATTGGTCTGACAATCGCCTTATATAGTAGATCCAAAGGATTATACGAGGGCTTGTTCCCCAAGTCTTACCCACAAACTGCCTACAAACCCATAGGACCTTAATGGTTTTGTCCGATATTATCTGTAGGTGTTCCGACCAGAGTAATTTCCTGTCTAGCGTAACACCGAGGTATTTGGCGAAATCCGCTAGGGGCACTGGAGAGTTGTACATTGTAGGACATCTCATTTGTCTGGGATTTCTTTTCTTCGAAAAGGGGACAACACCCGCCTTAGCCGGATTGACTCTAAGGCCGTTGTCATTGCACCATTTTTGTACTGTGTTTAATGCCGATTCAAGAATTTCCGTTGGGACTTCTTCAAACTTTCCTTTAACAGTTATGACCAGGTCATCGGCATATCCCTGAGTTGAATATCCCATTTTGGTAAGCTTCCACAGTAAGCTGACTATTACGATGCACCACAAGAGAGGAGATAGTACCCCTCCTTGCGGGAATCCTCGAGTGACGTTTGCTGTTAAAGTGCAGTCTCCTATCTCTGTGATGACCTTTCTGGATGATAGCATCCTTTTCATCCATAGTGCCGTCGTTTCATCCGCTCCCTTTGCTCTAAGCGCAGAGACAATGAAAAAGAAAGATGTGTTGTCAAAAGCACCTTCGATATCCAAAAAGGCACACGCTGCCGTCTCCTTTACTGCCAGAGTGGCCTCAATTTTTCCAACTAAACAGTGTAGAGCAGTTTCAGTCGACTTACCTGACTGGTAAGCAAACTGTTTACAGTGTAGCGGGAATTTCGTGAGAAGTGTGGGTGGGCCTGATGTGAGCATCCATAGACAGCAGGGGGATAGAACACCTATTTACTGACAAAGCCGCTTCAAGGTCACCAAGGTTGTGCAGTGCGTAATCAGTGGATTAGTCGGATTGATAGGCAAATTAAGTAGGATAATGTGAGCATCAAGGATCTTCTCCATTGCTTTTAGCATAAAAGATGTCAGGCTGACTGAGCGATCGGACTTGGCGCTAATCTTTTTATTATAGGCGTGTTTTTTTGTACTGCGGTGTAGGTTAATTGGGGGCTATCCGGGTTAACTTACACACATTACACAAACAACATACCCTAGTTGTTTGTGTAATGTGTGTAAGTTAACCCGGATAGCCCCCAATTAACCTGCACCGCAGTACAAAAAAACACGCCTTATATTTACAATAGTAACTGTGTAGCGAAATAAATCCCGCTCACCGTTGCGCTTCACTTTGTTGAAAAATTGTCTTGCAGTAATACGTGGAGCCAGAAAAATGAGGAATATAGAAAAAACTTTTACCAAACCTTCTTGAGCTACTACGAATAGATATCGTAAATAGTCAGTTTATAAAATCGCAAAAACAACTGTCAACTTACGATTATTTTGCAAATTCCGCACAATAAAAATGCGGAAACTATGTACTTTGAGTAATAATAAACTTCACAAATGTTCAAATGATTATCTGGTTTACTATTCTTGTAGTCTGATTAAGTGAAAACAGTAGCTCTGTAGCAAATGTACTGAAGAAGGGAGTAAGTCGCTCCAGAAATTCTTATATTCACTTTGAATAAAAATTTATTGAGTCAGAAGAGCTACTATTTTCACTTCACAGATGTTTTTAACTTAAGTTATAATTCGCCCGGAATTCTTAATTTTTCAGAACTCTTAAGTACTCGAAGAACGAATTACTTAAGGGATTTTAATTGTACTATCTACTTTGTTTATTCCCTACCGTTACGGTTCATTATGTAATTATTACTATTTAAAATTAACCTCTTGTTAAAAAAATTATTATTCTATAGGTATATATTCTAATTTTCTGTGAATAAAATATGAACCAAAATTGGTTCTTTGTGCCGGTTGAAATCGTTCCAGAAACATGAACGGTACCCGATTCATAAATTCCACCCGTGGCCGGTTCATATTTACGACCCGCAAATAATTCATTTATTCGACCCGCAATTAATATGGTTCGCAAACGATTCTTATATGCGATTCTTATATGTGGTTCGTTTTCAATCCGCTGATACGAATCGAAAACGAAGAACCATTTCAGTTCGCTCATTCAAATCACTTTAGGATTCAAAAACGAATGTTGATTCGTTGAAAATGTTTTGTTTATGGGCCGTTTGTGAATCACTTGGTTTGCTGGGATATTATTTCTTTTTAAGTAAGGCTTAATTTACATTGTCCGCATGAACCGGATGAACCGCATGCTCTTGCATCACAACCGTATCCTTTTTTGTTGGTCACCAATGTGGTTTGCTCATGCGAGTTGTCCGGTTCATCCGGTTCATGCGGCGATGTAAATTGAGCCTAAGTGTGCAAAGAATATTCTCCTTGATTGCTTGATTGGCTGATTTATTGGGAGGGTGGGGAGAGAAGGTGGTAAGTTTTGGAAGCGGAATCTGCACAAATCTGCCAAACTTGTGGGTGAATAAATTGTTGTTTCGAGAGATAACAACGCCCGCCTACCACTCATGCAAAAAAACTCAAAACAAGTAAATCGTGCATACTAGATATGCGATGCATCTTAGTTTTGCGCGCACATGGTAAACTCAAAAAGGGCTCATTCTCGGTAGGCAACATATTTCTGCGCTTTGCAGTTTTGTTGTGCAAAACATATGTATGTAAATAATTTAAGAATAATTTAAAAACAATTTCACTATTCTTTTATTTGCAAAAGTGTAACGATCATGTGGTAATTGTAATTTTGTCTAAAGAATTTGAATTGCCCCATCCATCATTTGATTTCAATAATTTTAATACTATTGATATCTCTTAGCTTTTTGCGCGACGATAAGATTATGAACTGTTCTATTTTGCAGCTATTGGAGATTTGTTACTGTCCACCCACTAACTGCAACCAAAGCTTCGAAGATAAAAGACATTACGCATTACGTTCTATTTTTGGCGGTCAGTGACATTGCAATAAGCGGCATTGGGTAAGTAATTCAGCCATATATGGAAATTAATAGGCGCGTTTTTTTTTAACAGTCATACAGAGCAGAGCAGGTTAACACCACGCAATTACACTAACAATTTGATCTGAGCTTCTCTGGATAGAAGGTTATTGCAAGAATTCTACTCTGTTAAGTTGCCTGCGTTTTGAAATGTGTCGAAGTTTTCGGGCAGTTTACAGTTTGGGAAGCACTAAAAATTAATTTCCTTTCAATAAAAATTTATGTTTTGTGGAGTAGTAAACTTACAAAATGATTCTGCTGCCTAAATGCAGCTTGCATCTGTACTAAAGATTTATGTTGCCTCTTGAAAAATTGAAATTTGAGTTGACGATTGAATGCTAAACTAAACGAAGATACAATCCCAGCAAAGACATGTCCAGTTTTCATTTTCGCTACTCTAATCTGCTCTATAGCATTTTTTCTACCGCTTATCCTGCTCTACTTTGCTCTGTAAAAAAAACCGCACTTTATATTAAGGGTAATTAAATGTGTTGCGAAATTCTATTAAAAAACATAAAAGAACTACGATTGGGGTAAACCCCAATCATGCAATACTCTAGATGAATTTGAACCTGGTTAAAGCCAATAAATAATTTTGGTTGCAATCTCGGATGCATCGTTAAGACGTAAGACGTAAGACGTAAGACGTAAGTCGTTAAGACGTTAAGACGTATTTCATGAAATAGTGCAGTTTGTATGGGAGGGGGTAGAAGGAGGGTGAGGATTACAATAAATTTTATAATGTAGGTTACAATTATCATAAAAGTGATATATTCAAAATTTCAAAGCAAGATGTTTTATAGTTTCTGAGAAAATCTGATTATTGTAAATTATCAAAAATGTGTCATTTTGTATGGGAGGGGGTAGACGGAGTAAGGGTAATCGATTAATTTTTTTGAATCTAACTGATATTGTTAATTAAGTGTTAAGTACAAAATTTCAGCCCGATAAATTGTATACGTACTGAGTAAATTGGCTTAACGTATTTCATGAAATAGTGCAGTTTGTATGGGAGGGGGTAGAAGGAGGGTGAGGATTACAATAAGTTTTATAACATAGGTTACAATTATCATAAAAGTGATATATTAAAAATTTCAAAGCAATATGTTTTATAGTTTCTGAGAAAATCTGATTATTGTAAATTTTCAAAAATGTGTCATTTTGTATGGGAGGGGGTAGAAGGGGTGGAGCGATTTAGCCCGTTCACGAACTTAGCCTTCATTTTTTGTCAAAAATAACGTGTGCAAAATTTGAACTTCATAGCTCAACGCGTTCTCGAGCTAGAGAGGTCACGGACGGACGGACGGACAGACGGACAGACGGACAGACGGACAGACGGACAGACGGACAGACGGACAGACGGACAGACGGACAGACAGACAGACGGACAGACGGACAGACGGACAGACGGACATCCGGTTTTGAGATATTCGAGTGATAATATGAACTTCTGTATCATTCATTTTTTTCTGCGAGCCTTATTTCTTAGCGTTACAAACTTTGTGGCAAACTTATAATACTCTCAGATTTCATCTAGAGTATAAAAAGTTAGCTAAGCAACTAAAGTTAGTTTTGAGCAACGCACACTCGTCGGCCGCAGACTGGCGCCATGCCTATGAAAATTCTTAAAATTCGATGAAGACAAGAGTGACGTAGTTTTGCTGGTAGCACTTACGGGGGGTTTCTATATGCTGCTCCCATACAAAATTATATACAGTACCAAGGAAACAAGTGTAACGGACGGTTTGGTGGGCATCCGGAGAAGCCTAAGGTTACATGATGACCGTGAAGGGCCGTGCCATCTGGCGAAGAAAAAAGCGATCCAACGAGCTAAGCAAAGCAGCGGCCTATGCTTGCTGTAGCTCAGTTCGGGAGACGTGGGCGGGGTTTTCGCCGCCCGTTGCCGCTATACTTTACGTATTAACAAAAATTAATAGGCCTGCGAAAGACAACACAAAGAGGGGAGGTAAAAATGGGGAATAAAAAAAAATAGTCGATAAGGATGGAATGGTTGCGGGCGGATCAGACGCCCACGCAGTCGAATCTGGGTCCGGGTGTAATGGAACCCTCGGCCTCTCGTTTGTGCCACCAACAGATCACTACTCATCAGGTGCTCCTTCGATCTGTCGGTGGGAGCAGAACTACCAGCCCATAATATGATTCGTTACAGGTGGTTCATTACACTAGCAAACAGGTGCACCCAGACCTGATAGTCAAACTTCCAAAAAAGGGCAGCTTTACAGATTGCAATAATTGGAGAGGCATTTGCGTGCTTCCTCCCGTTGCGAAACTAATAGCTAAAATTGTTCTGCAAATACTAAAGGAGCACTTGGAAAACAAAATTTATGAAAAGCAGGCCGGCTTTTGTATCGTTCACATTAACACCTTGCAAGCCAGCATCGAGCAATTCGTTGAGTTCGATTTTCCACTTCTCTTGCTTTTCATTGATTTCGAGAGGCTTTCGACAGTGTGAAGCGGGATTCTATATGGGCGGCCTTGCGCAGGAGAGGCATCCCTGAGAAGATTGTGGCTATTATTAAGGCAACCTACGATGCCGTGAAACGTTGCGTTTTGCGTAAATGTAAGGTGTCGGGAACTTTCAGACCGACAAAGGCGCATCCTCTCACCGATCCTATTCCTCATAATGACTGGCGATATGTTGCATGCAGTCCTACCCGAATCACACAGAGGAATTAAATGAACCTTAACATCTTCTTTGCAATATCTTGAATACGTTGAGGATATATGCCTACTCTTCCACAAAATCATGGATCTAAACGCAATGGCCTTAAGTCACGGAGGCGATCACAGTGGGGCTAAAGATTAATTTCAACAAGACCAAGGTTCTTAGCCCGCCGTTGCGAAAAAGAGCAAATCCAACTGGTCCAATTGCCAACAGTATCAATAGACTGCTTGTGGAAAAGGTGGACCAATTCATCTACCTGAGTAGCATTGTTGCCAAAAATGGTGGTACGGAACAGGACATCGCTCGTCGTATCAGCTAGGCTAAATGCGCATCCGGCATCATTATCATCATCGCGTGACAGCCCGACGTGGGGCCTTGGCCACTAAGCTGGGCTTGTTTCGCTTCCTGGTACTGTCTGTGCTTTTGTATGGGAGAAGCACATGGAAAGTCCATTTGCTGGACCCAAACCCCGAGGCAGACGGAAACACACGTGGATCGATCAAATGAAGAAGCAACAACAACGCATAAATCTCGGCGATGAAACGATCCAAGACCGAACTGCCTGCAGAAGGAAGCTGAGATTATACCGCCAGAACGGGCGAAGTGCCAACACCACGGGCAGAGCAACGCGAAGCCGCAGAGTGGTATGAAATGGTAAGGAAAAAGAAGCACATGGAAAGTCTCCGTAAAGGTTGCCAGAAAGCTTCAAGTTTTCGTTACCTCGTGTCTTCGACGAATTTTAAGATTTTTTTTTACCCGAAGCAATAGCGGGGGCGACCAGTAGCGCAATGTGTTGAGGCATCAGTCTCATGTTTGACTAGCGGCGTTTCGGGTTCGAATCCCGTCCACGATGATGTTCGTGGCCATGGATGTGCAGGAGGTGCATGCTGGCAACTGCATTCTCCGAAACCAATTCATGCCAACGAAACGTCAACTGGGCCACATGGAACAGTTGATGCGCTATGCTCCACAAGGGGTTAGGGCAATTGAGTAGTAATAGCAAATGAAGAGCTGTGCCGGCGTAGGTAACAGATGCCAATCGATGAATTGATACGCAGGCGGAAATGGAAGTAGATAGGTCACACATTTCAGAAGGGTGATAACTGCATTACTGGACATGCCATGAATGAGACCCCACTCCCGATGGAGGCCGATGAAGGGGTTGTCCCAGAAAGTCATGGCGTAAGAAGTTACAACTTAAACGCCGTATACGGTGTCATCAAGGAGTTTACAGGTGGTCGTAATTTCTGCCAACATCCGGTGAAGAATAGTGATGGAAAGCTCCTTATCTTGGAAGAAGATCAAATGAGACGGTGGAAAGAACACTTCGCCGCTACATGCTACATGAATACCCCCCCAAAAATTAAAGCTCTAGTGTTTGTGCGAAATATTAACCCCAAAAAAGGCCGCTTTCACACGACGTGCACGATACACGATATTTGACGGAAGCCTTTATCGAATCCAACAGTGGCAGTATACGAGTACATTGAGGTTCACACGGAACTAGTACGAGAAAATCATGCAATCGAGAAATATGGTTTCTCGTGTACATACGACACTTGCCCCTGCGATTCGGTAAAGCTCGTATGCATTCTAAGCACACATGATGTGCTCGACTCTCTTGTGTGGTATTCTCAAAGCCCCGAGAGCATTTTAGGCACACGCGTCACAATTTCACAACGAAGACTATTCGATAAAACAATTTACGTGGAAAATTGAATGTGGCCGTGTGAAATGCTGTTTCGATTTTGAGAAAAGCTCAGACGAGAAAATATCGTATCGAACGGCGTCGTGTGAAAGCCGCCAAACACTTCTATTCTGGTCTAATGTTTTCGCACAAATATCAGAGAGTTAAGTTTTTATTCAAAAATGTGTGTTTGTAATGCGAGCTATGTAGAAGTGTGTAACAATAATTGAACCTTAAGCTGAACCTGGCTGTTTGGGCGCCAACCGACAAATAAAAGTAAAATTAAAAAAAAAACATAAAAGAACTACGATTGGGGTAAACCCCAATCATGCAATACTCTAGATGAATTTGAACCTGGTTAAAGCCAATAAATAATTTTGGTTGCAATCTCGGATGCATCGTTAAGACGTAAGACGTAAGACGTAAGTCGTTAAGACGTTAAGACGTATTTCATGAAATAGTGCAGTTTGTATGGGAGGGGGTAGAAGGAGGGTGAGGATTACAATAAATTTTATAATGTAGGTTACAATTATCATAAAAGTGATATATTAAAAATTTCAAAGCAATATGTTTTATAGTTTCTGAGAAAATCTGATTATTGTAAATTATCAAAAATGTGTCATTTTGTATGGGAGGGGGTAGACGGAGTAAGGGTAATCGATTAATTTTTTTGAATCTAACTGATATTGTTAATTAAGTGTTAAGTACAAAATTTCAGCCCGATAAATTGTATACGTACTGAGTAAATTGGCTTAACGTATTTCATGAAATAGTGCAGTTTGTATGGGAGGGGGTAGAAGGAGGGTGAGGATTACAATAAGTTTTATAACATAGGTTACAATTATCATAAAAGTGATATATTAAAAATTTCAAAGCAATATGTTTTATAGTTTCTGAGAAAATCTGATTATTGTAAATTTTCAAAAATGTGTCATTTTGTATGGGAGGGGGTAGAAGGGGTGGAGCGATTTAGCCCGTTCACGAACTTAGCCTTCATTTTTTGTCAAAAATAACGTGTGCAAAATTTGAACTTCATAGCTCAACGCGTTCTCGAGCTAGAGAGGTCACGGACGGACGGACGGACAGACGGACAGACGGACAGACGGACAGACGGACAGACGGACATCCGGTTTTGAGATATTCGAGTGATAATATGAACTTCTGTATCATTCATTTTTTTCTGCGAGCCTTATTTCTTAGCGTTACAAACTTTGTGGCAAACTTATAATACTCTCAGATTTCATCT